>CM039673.1:58034546-59324826 GCA_022496015.1 Hordeum marinum | reverse complement strand
TTGTTCCTGAGGACATGGGATAAGTCTTGTTATAAGTAATCATGTGAATTTGGTATTCGTTCGATATTTTGATGAGATGTATGTTGTCTCTCCTCTAGTGGTGTCATGTGAACATCGATTACATGACACTTCACCATTGTTTGGGCCTAGAGGAAGGCATTGGGAAATAATAAGTAGAAGATGGGTTGCTAGAGTGACAGAAGCTTAAACCCTAGTTTATGTGTTGCTTCGTAAGGGGCTGATTTGGATCCACATGTTTCATGCTATGGTTAGATTTATCTTAATTCTTCTTTTGTAGTTGCAGATGCTTGCGAGGGGGGTTAATCATAAGTGGGAGGCTTGTCCAAGTAAGGGCAGCACCCAAGCACCGGTCCACCCACATATCAAATTATCAAAGTAACGAACGTGAATCATATGAGCATGATGAAAACTAGATTGATAGAAATTCCCATGTGTCCTCAGGAGCGCCTCGCTTTATATAAGAGTTTTTCCAGGCTTGTCCTTTGCTATAAAGAGGATCGGGACACCTTGTCGCACCTTTGTTACAATTGTTACTTGCTACCCGTTACGAATTATCTTATCACAAAACTATCTGTTACCGATAATTTCAGTGCTTGCAAAGAATACCTTATTGAGAACCGCTTGTCATTTCCTTCTGCTCCTCGTTGGGTTCAACACTCTTACTTAATAAAAGGAATATGATAGATCCTCTATACTTGTGGGTCATCACATATCCGAGGAAGAAGGATGGGAGCTCCTCACCGAAATCCACGGAGGCATGGGCGGACATCACGCCGCGGTAAGATCACTTGTCGGCAAGGCTTTCTGAGCTGGTTTATTTTGGCCTAGAGATCATACAGATGCCTGGTCACTTGTTCAACATTGTGTGGGGTGTCAACTCTTCGCAAATCAAAGTCACATGCCCCTACAACTCTTCGAACTATTCCGATCACTTGGCCTTTTGCGGTCTAGGGGCTGGACATGGTCGGACCCCTTAAAGGGGGAACCAAGAAAAATAAATACCTACTGGTCATGGTTGATAAGTTCACCAAATGGATATAAGTAAAGACTATTAAATCGGCTAAATCCGGACCAGTGATCGACTTTATATCTAGCATAGTACACCATTACGGTGTCCCGCATAGTATAATAATGGATAATGGATCGAACTTCACGGCCCAAGAGGTCAAGGACTGGTGCGCAAAAATGGGCATAAAGCTTGATTACGCATCGGTCTATCATCCGCAGACCAATGGAGAGGTCTAGCAAGCAAACGGCCTGAGCGGCATCAAGCCACATTTGGTCCGGTCTCTTCACGAGTCCGACTGTCATTGGGTGGAGGAACACGACTCCGTTCTATGGGGCCTGCGTACCACCCCAAATAGATCAACGGGTTACACACTGTTTTTATGGTCTATGGGGCAGAGACAGTTCTTCCCTGCGATATTATCCACGACGCACCAAGTGTGCGCATGTACGAGGAAAAGGAGGCCAAGTTGGATCGACAGGACGACTTAGACACCTTGGAGGGGGAACGAGACATAGCTCTGGCTCAATCCACTCTTTATCAACAGCAAGCTCGGTCGCACCAAAGTAGGGAGGTCAGGGCAAAGGCATACAACATAGGAGAACTCGTCCTACGGCTCCCGGAAAAACAGAAGCACAAACTCAACCCCAAATGGGAGGGTCCTTTCATCATCGACGAAGTGCTCGCGGGAGGGGCGTATCATTTGCGGAGTCCATCCGATAACCGCCTTGAACCGAACCCATGGAACGCAGCTCGTCTTCGACGCTTCTATGGATAAACTGGTGTCATCTAAACTCCCCTACATCTTTTCCTTTTCGTAAATTTTCGCCTTTTTTGCCTTTTCCCTTCCCACTTTGTTGTTCGATAGGGGAAATTTCTTTTCTTACCCTATGTTCGGTTGAACCAATCTTGTACTATAGATAATCGGCATACACCATAAAGTGTTAAATCCAAACACATCACGTGGGGGCTTCTTTCAAGTAGCCAAAATTTTATTGGCTCGTACTTACCGGGCGCGCATGTTTCTTTTGTCATGTTCTAGCCATCGTATGCATCAATTAGAACTAAGACTTTGCCAAGCTAGGTTGCCTTGCTCCTGTGGTTACTCTCTACGTTCCCGATTGTTCGGCTAGAGAGTAAAGGGAGCACCTCTATGATTGTGACGACTGGGTCATCCGGACACATACCTCGGACGGGTGAAGCCGAAAGCTAGCTATCTTAAGTAGACAATTGGTCGTCTATGATGGAAACACCTTATACAACTCTGGCTGCTATCACCATTGTTTGGGTTTTTTCGCCCCAAAGAACAATTAGCCACATACTACAAGTATGCGGATTCCTATCTACGCTCTTTGTAGAACCCCGACGAAAGGTATCGATAGAGGTACTATTTTCATCGGAAGATGTTTCTTACGCTATGTCGTAATATAACATATCTTTCTGTGTGCTTTCTGTCTATTTGCACCACATGGCCGGGTTGCCTGGTTCCCCGAATGCATTTCACTCTTTTGCGAGGGAATAATAAGGAGGAACACTTCCGAGCTCTTCGCATGGAAGGGAGAAGCCGATGGCCGGTTAAGACAAAGTTTACAACATGGATTGTTTATACACATGTACATATAAATTACATGTGCAGCTTCTGATCGAGATCATCGATTATTGTGTCGAGGGGGCAGTCCGCTTGCGAAAGATGGGCGACTCGCATCACCTGATCATATACTAAGTGGAGTGGCACTTCTTTTCCATCCGATCCCATGGGACCAACCCGCGCCATATGCTCGGGGTTAAGTCTGGTGAAACGGGTCTTGACCATCGCCCACGCCTCCCGTGCTCCTTCGCGGCAGGCCGACGTCTTCCAGAGTTCGAGCCTATCCGGAGCCCCCCTAAATCAATCCACAAGTGCGGCTAGCCCTTCAGGTGGCTGTTCGGTGGGCCATAGTGCCTTCACCATCCCTTGCACGCGCTTATGAAGAGAGGTCAGCTCCTTCAGCATGTCCCCTTGGTACGATTCGATCTCCTCTTCCGGATGTCCGGACAGGAGACCTACACATAAGATAACAAGCACGATTACTATCATTCCCTACATCAGAAATACTCACTGATAGCGGAATTGTACTTACCGAATACGCCCCTCTGAAGCTTTTGATCTTCTTAAGCTTGGGCCAATTGAGTCTTTAAACTCTTTATTTCCTCAGCCTGTTTTTGTATAACAAGGCAGGCAGCTTGATGTTTGGATTCCGCATACCTTTGAGAATCCCGGGCTTCTTCCAGCTGCCTTTCCATATCTCCTATTGATTCGGCTACTACACGGAATCCATATGTCAGGCACGATGATGTAAAAAGATTAACAGTAAATGCATACTCACCATGGTCCTCTCGTGTGAAGCTCTTCACTTGTGCTAGTTCGACCTTCATGGATTGCACTTCCGTGCGGCTCCCCTCGAGGGCCTTGACCAATTGCTCGGACTGTTCTTTGAGGCCTGCGTCAGCAGTTGCTTAATTCGTTTTCCCTAAAGCAAATTAAGGCTTGGGGCTACTAGGCTTACACAAGTATGCGGATTCTATAAAGTCTGATCTCTTACCTGAATGTTGGTTGTTATTAGCTTCATAGCTTCGCCGAAACCAGCTCGGGCGGCCCCGAGGTGTGCATCCGTCGAGCGTAGGGCGCCGAACTCCTGGTCGGAGAAAATTGAGTGCCGCATGGCCTCCCATCGGTGACGATGATGCATGGCACTCTCCACCTCCGATTTGGTGACGGATACTCCGTCACCAGATTGGGCGGGCGCTGGATTGGCCATGGGGGCTTCTGTAGAGGAAGCCGCATGGGTCGTGGCACGGGAGCTTCGGGCGTCTCCTGACACCCGAGCAGCCCCCTCGGTAGGAGAGGATTGGGTGTTTTGCCTAGGTATTTCAATAAGACGAGTGGTTATGAGAGTCTGCTGACTACAATGATAAAACGGATATCCGAACAATGTACCTTCGGGATGAGCAGACGGGTGGATTTGTCCCCATGTCCAGCTCCTTCGTGGGGTCCCGGTTGGCCTCTAATTTTCCCGAAGCTTTGGCTGATGGCGCATGGTGTGCGGATCGGCAGCGCTTGGGGGTCGGGACCGGCACGTCTGGGGCGCTCTTGGCAGCAGGCCTCTTGCAGGAGGAACTTTTCTTCTTGCCCACAGATGGAATGAAGAATGACTCGGGGTAATCGATTATGATAGCCATCGGGGTCTGGACGATGTCCTGGATATAGACTCCGTTCTCGAAGTTAAGGAGAAGATACGGGTCCTTGTTGAAGCTCGGATCATTGTCGCGTGAATGGTTCTCGTGCTGAGGAGCGGGACAGTTGACTGTCTCGAGGAAGCGCCTCCATTCCTGTTCACGCCAAGACCTCGGTCAAATAGAATACGGAATGAAACCCCAAACTATTTCATGATTGAAAAAGAAAGGCTTACCTATTCGATGGGATTGTGGGCCGAATACCCTTCCTTGGTTGACCGTTGAATGAAGTCTTCTTTCTCTCCTTTGTACAGGTCGGCAAGTGCGGTGGCCAACGCTGTTGGATTGGCGGGACCTAGTTTCCGGGAGCGCATGGCGTCGCTGGTCCTGTTGTACCGCCATAAGGGGTGTACCCTCTGTTGGAGGGGCTGCACACACCGGGAGATAGCGGCGGCCATGACATCAATCATGGTCAGTCGATGGTGGGCAAGCATCCGCACTTGTGCGGCCAGGCGTTGCACCTCGGTGCTTTCCTCCTGAGATGAGCTCTTGGGTCGCCAGTTGTATCTCTTCTTCGGGAGAAGGTCGGAGTATTCGGGCAGACCTGTCCGAGTTGGCTCGAACAGCGGGACATCTTCAATATAGAACCACTTCGAGGTCCATTCTTTGGATTTTCTCGATATGCCAGCCGGATACCCAGTTCCCTCTATGCGGCATACTTCGGCCCCACTGACCTCTAAGATTGCCTTGTCCCGAGTTCAAGGGACAAGGAAGAAGTATTTCCTCCACATATTGAAATGAGCTTCTCACCCTAAGAACATCTCGCAGAGGGCGACAAAGCCTGAGATGTGTAGATTTGACCCTAGAGTGAGATGGTGGAGTTGGATCCCATAGAACTCCAGTAACCCCTCAGGAAGGGATGGATTGGAAACGCAAGGCCCCGGAGGAAGAAGGGAACGAAACAAACATGCTCCCCCATGTTTGGATTAGGGAAGTGCTCCTCAAAAACCTCGTCACCATAAGAGAGCAGACCTGCATGGGTCGCCGCCAGATCTGATGATGGAAGATATCCTTGGGTCTCTAGATTACGGAGCCGCAGGAGTGTGACGGAGCAGCTGGTCCAGTCCCCTGGGCGTAGTCCATAAGAGGGCGTGCAGAGGAGCTGGGAGCGTTACCCATGTTTTGCATGGAGCTTCTGTTGGGAGTTTTCGATGAGAGGGAAGAAGAAGATGTGGTCTGAACCACGATTTTGTTTGGTTAAATGGGTTGGTGCCTTCGTTGTGGAGGGGTAAGATTGTAAAAATTGCTAGCCGCTCGCCTCCCCATGACGCACAAAAGTCGAGGAACTCGCGTAGTTATTATAATAAACCCGCACCCACGATGCCTGGGATCTTACCGAAGACTGGTTGGTTATCGAATGAAGAAGGATGAGGAACTCGCTTTGCAAGCCGAAGATGACGACGTAAGGAGATTGACAAAATATATATCGGTGTTGAAGGCCAGTCCGAGGGCTACTGAGGCAGTCCTAGATTAGGGGGTCCTCGGATAGCCGGCCTGTTGTTCATGGGCCGGACTGTAAGGGTCGCGAGGCAGGCATCAGATGATCGAGGACCGCCTGTGCTAGATGGAAGCTTCGAGGAGTCGTGACGTATTCTCCAAGTTATTAGCTGTAGTTAGGCATGTTATCTCTTCGGCATGTAACTGACCATGTGTAAGCCTAGGGCACCCTCGGCATCTATATAAGCCGGAGGGTATTTAGGGTATAGGGTGGAACCACTCATCTAGGGTTAGACATAGGTTTTCAAGGTAGATCAACTCTGTAACCCCTTAGACCATCAATACAGTCAAGCAGGACGTAGGGTATTACCTCCATTGGAGGGCCCAAACCTGGGTAAACTCGTGTCCCCTTCGTCTCATGTTACCATTGATCCTAGTCTCACAGTTCGGGACCCCCTACCTGAGATCCGCCGGTTTTGACACCGACAACCACCTCTACAACCTCAAGAAGAAAATCGATGAGCCGCAGGCCTGGAACACAGATCTACTTTGACGCTTCTATACTTGAAGACTGAGTTGTTTCGATGTAATAAAAGTATTCTAGACAATGTCGTTTATGCAAATTTTGACTTCCGCAGTCTTTTCTCAATTCTGATCGTACAATCCTACATTTGGGAACACTCCGAGTGGCGAGTAATCCTCTCACTCGGGGGCTTAGCCGTGAACCCGCTTTCGCCTAAGTTAAAAACCCTTTTGAGTGGATAGCATTCCATTCACTCAGAAACTTAGCTACGAACCAGTCTTCGTCTAAGTTCAAAACTTCTCTGAGTGATGAGCAATCCTCTCGCTCGGGGGCTTAGCTGCAAACCCGCTTTCTCCTAAGTTAAAAACCCTTCCGGGTGGATAGCAGTCCATTGACTTGGAAACTTAGCTACGAACCAGTCTTCGTCTAAGTTCAAAACTTCTCCGAGTGATGAGCAATCCTTTCACTCGGGGCTTAGCTGCGAACCAGTTTCCGCCTAAGTTAAAAACCCTTCCGAGTGGATAACATCATGTTCACTCGGAAACTTAGCTGCGAACCAGCTTTCACCTATGTTAAAAAAAACTTCCGAGTCGATAACATCATGTTCACTCGGAAACTTAGCTATAAACCAGTCTTTGTCTAAGTTGAAAACTTCTCCGAGTGTTGAGAGATCCTCACACTTGGGGGCTTAGCTGCGAACCAGTTTTCGCCTAAGTTAAAAACCCTTTCGAGTGGATAACATCATGTTCACTCAGAAACTTAGCTATGAATCAATCTTTGTCTAAGTTCAAAAACTTCTCCGAGTGACGAGCAGTCTCGTCACTCGGGGCTTAGCTGCGAACCAGCTTTCACCTAAGTTAAAAACTCTACCTGAGTGATGAATATGCTTCTCACTCGGGGACTCGGCAAAACAAAGTTCAGTCAAACAAATGATTGAAAGCAAATTGCAGATAAATCCAAAGGTTCCAGCACGAATAAAAGTTGTGCGCGCAAACAAAGGTACTCATGCTAAGGCCTAAATGAAGTTTTAAGGCAGTTACATCTCCACTCGGCATTCCGAGGTGAATAAAGTTTTAACTGCAAGTAAAAGTTTTTTCAAGCCCTAGTGGGACTTGCTGGCTCGACAAAGGTGTCCAAGTCGATCCCGTCCGTGATCCGAGTGGCTGCATCAATGAAGGTCTCCATGAAGTCCTCAAACTGAAGTTTCTTCATGTTAATCACCCGGAGGTCCTTCATCTTGTTCTCTCTCGCCTCCTTGCAATGGACTCTGACGAGCGAAAGTGCCACGTCGGCTCCGCAGTGAGCAACGGATTTCTTCCAAGCTTGCACTCAACTGGGGATCTCATTGAGACGAGTCATCATTGATGCAAGGTCAGTCTGGAGGGTGTCTTCAGGCCACAGTTCCTTGTCAATCTTCTCTAGCGCAGCCTTCAGTCGAATGATGTATGCTTGAACACTCTAGAGACGGACGTTGAGGCGGAATATGTTCATGTCCATAGCATCTCCAACGGGCGACTTAGTGGGATCCAGATTCGGTTTGATCTCTTCAGCTTCTTTCTCAAAGTCATGGCAGAATTCTATATGGAGGAAGAAATAGAAAGATGGTTACATTACTAGCCTATGGGAATTAAGGAAGTTCACTCGACAAGGAAAGTTACAGTCAAGCATGATGAACATCTTCTTCGCGAAATCTCCCAAATGCTTCTCCAGACCATTACTCCTCCTGGCCAGTTGTTCGGTCTTCTTGATAAACTCAGCCTGTTCCTGCTTCAAATTGGAGTTTTCTTCCTCTATCTTCTTAACTGCGGCAAGCTTCTTCTCAGCGGCTTCAGTCTTCTGCCTCGCCACCTTTTGAGCATCAACGAGCGCCTTGTCCTTGTCCTCTAGCGCTTTCTTCATGGTATCTAAAGAAGTGGCATTGTTGAGTCGTGCTTGGAGTCGACAATTTTCATCACGCACGTCTGTTCGAGTGAGAGCACTCGGTTCAAAGGATGGAAGGGAAAAGTAAGAGTGCATTGGGTCAACAAGAATTACCTCGCGGGGTCCTCAACTCAGTTTGCGCATGTTCCAGGTTGTTCTTAGAGACTTCCAGATCCAATCGTAGTTGGTTCTTCTCCTTCGCCAGGTCTTTGTACTGGGTGCCAAGTTCACAAGCTCTCTGAAATCAACAAAAAACAGTTCAGTCGACATGAAAATTTCTCCACTCTTGAGTGGAAAGGATCAAGAACAGTCGACTGGATGGTGGCCCGCCGCCCCACCCCAGACCCTTGAATAGCGTCATCTCATGGTTGATGGAAATGATGTCCATGAAACTGGCGTTATATCATGGTTGATGGAAATGATATCCATGAAACCTACAAGGTAGCTTCGGACTTTTCCGTTCCTAAGGCAAACATTCAGGAGTGGAAACACTAAGGCACAGAATTCACTCGACACATCGAGTGTCAAGCGTACTCCATGTACGATAAAGGACCCCGAGTCCAAGTTATTAAGACTACTGCTCATTGTCAAAGATCAACACTAGTATCAAAGACTACACCTAGTGGGTGCACTCAGTGTGCCCCCACTGGATTCGAAATCACTCGACCAGGTCTGACTTGTCTGAGGAGAAAATGGTCTCTATAAGACCCCTGCCGATGCAAGCACTCGGCGGCGGTCTCGGGGACTACACCCAGTGGGTGCACTCAGCATGCCCCCACTGGACCTACAATAACCCACAAGTATAGGGGATCAGTTGTAGCCTCTTTCGATAAGTAAGAGTGTTGGAACCCAATGAGGAGCTAAAGGTAGAACAAATATTCCCTCAAGTTCTATCGACCACCGATACAACTCTACGCGCACTTAACATTCGCTTTACCTAGAACAAGTATGAAACTAGAAGTACTTTGTAGGTGTGATAGGATAGGTTTGCAAGATAATAAAGAGCACAGAAATAAAAACTAGGGGCTTCTAAGATAAAGAAACAACTAAGTTAGTTTAATGAGTGTGGAAAAGTGGTGGTAGGAGTTGCGGAATTGTCCCTAGGCAATCGATAACTAGACCGGTAATCATTATTGCAATTTTATATGAGGGAGAGGTATAAGCTAACATACTTTATCTACTTGGATCATATGCACTTATGTTTGGAACTCTAGCAAGCATCCGCAACTACTAAAGATCACTAAGGTAAAACCCAACCATAGCATTATAAGGTATCAAGTCCTCTTTACTCCCATATAACAACCCACCTACTCGGGTTTATGCTTCTGTCACTCAAGCAACCCACCATAGGCGAATCATGAACACATTGCAACACCCTACAGCAAGGATCCCTCACGCTTGCGCGACATGGAGAGCACCATAGGACAGCACCAATAATAAAACATGCAACTCAAACCAATCATGATCATCAATCAACCAATAGGACAACAAAAATCTACTCAGACATCATAGAATGGCAACACATCATTGGATAATAATATGAAGCATAAAGCACCATGTTCAAGTAGAGGCTACAGCAGGTTGCGGGAGAGTGGAACGCTGTAGATAGATGGGGGAAGGTGATGGAGGTGTTGGTGAAGATGGCGGAGTTGTTGGAGTAGATCGTCGTCACGATGATGGTCCCCGTGGCGTTCCGACGCCACCGGGAGATACGGGGAGAGAGCCCCCCTCCTTCTTCTTCTTCCTTGACCTCCCCCTAGATGGGAGAAGGGTTTCCCCTCTAGTCCATGGCCTCCATGGCGGCGGAGGGGCGAGAGCCCCTCCGAGATTGGATCTCTCTCTATGTTTCCTTCTGTTTCTGCGTTCCCAGATTCTGGCCTTTCACCGTTTCTTAAATATCCGGAGATCCATAACTCCAATCGGGCTGAAATTTTGAGGGTATTTTCCTTATAAAAATATATTTCTTGCAGCCAAAGGACATTGCCAACCGACCTAATGGGTGGCCACAAGCCCTCACGGTGCGCCCTACCCCCTGGGCGCGCCCTAGTGGCTTGTGGGCCCCTCGGGCACCCCCTTCTGTTGATTCCACTTCCCAAAATTCACATATATTCCAAAAAAATATCCGTAATTTTTTATCCCATTTGGACTTCGTTTAATATGGATTTTCTGCAACACCAAAAACATGCAACAAACAAGTACTAGCACTGGGCACTGGATCAATATGTTAGTCCCAAAAATAGTATTAGAAGTTGCCAAAAGTATATGAAAGTTGTAGAATATTGGCATGAAACAATCAAAAATTATAGATACGATGGAGACGTATCAACCTACTAACACTCGATCTGTCGAGTGGCAAGCAAATAAAAAAATGGGTGCAAGCATGTAAACATCGTCTCTATTAAGAACCCCCGCCGGTGCAAGCACTCGACGGTGGTCTCGGGTATTACACCCAGTGGGTGCACTTGGCGTGCCGCCACTGGACCATCTATCACTCGATCTGTTGAGCGGTTACCAAACCAATTCTAAGACCCCTTCCGATGTCATCACCATTCGATAGCGGTCTCGGGGACTACACCCAGTGGGTGCACTCAGCGTGCCCCCACTAGACCGAAACCCACTCGACTAAAACCTGATATACTTGAGAGGAGAACATGCAAGTATGCTTTACAAGGAAAACACCCACTAGGTGTGCAATCAAGAAAGACAAGAATTCAACCGGAAATGTACTTACAATCGCACTTACTCGAACATTGGTGCGAAGCGCCGTGCTGGCATCATAAGCCAACTTGCTTGCTTCGTACGCCTCCTTTGTGCGCAGCATCATCTGCTCCCCTTTAATCATGGCCTCTTTGACAGCTCTAGTTCGATCTTCCAGGACGTGATGAAGAGGAAAGGTAGTAGCCGGCTGAGTCGAGGCTATGGCTGGAGTAGCTGAGGAGGCCTGCGGTTGTCCGATTGGTGTCAAGGCCACAATGGTTGAAGCAGCTGGTGGGGCACTCAACAACGGAGCTTCGAGCTTAGTTCTAGCTCGGGACGATTCACCTATCCCTTGAGACGACGCATCAGTCGACCTTTGAGGCGTTTGCACTGATGACGTTCTTCGGGCGCGTATGCGCGGGGTGCCTGAGGTCACACCTTCACCCCCCGTACCCCGAGGTGCTCTTCGTCATCCTCCAGTTGAATGATCTCTGCAAATACCAATCGACAACATTAGCTTATTCAATCGGCAAATCATTTTCAAGAAACAGAGCTGAGTGAAGATTTATTATACCTCGTTGGGAAGTGGCCACATCAGTAGTATCCACATCCATTTGCTACTCTTCATCCCGTGTTGGCGACGTTACTGAGGTAGCAGCTCTGGTAGACCAAATTCCACTCGGTCAGCAAGAATACGAAGTTCTATGCAACAACAAAAGAAGAAAAAGAACACTTACGTTGAGACAACGGGTACATCGATCTTCATACGAGGCAAAGCCTTCCGGGGTTTCGGCGTGTCAAACTTGTGCTGTTTGGCAGCCCGTTCACTCGACTCAACCATCGAGGTTCGGTCCCGCTTAGGGTTCCTGCTACTCGACACCAAGGTATTGCTTGGGGCAGTCGCGGGTTCCTAACGCTGCTTGGAGCGATGCTTAGTGCTCGGAGGAGACTCGTCTTCTTCTTCATCCTCGCCCGAGTCCTCGTATTCGTCCTCGCTGTCATCGGCATAATCAAAATCCACGATGCCGCCCTCACTCTCCCCTCCGTCTTCGGTCTGATTTCCGTTCGGCACAGACGAATACATGTTCGTGAACTTCGACAAAATTCAAACAATAAAGTCAGTCGACCGATGATTTAGTCACTCGACAGAACAGTATGACAGTGGACAAAGATATAATTTACCAGATTTGTTGGTCGATTCTCAGCAAAGAAAGTCTTGATCCGCTTGGCTCCCAGAGGATTGTCGCAGGCTCCAGTGATGCTCCAAAGTCATTGCTTGTTAGTTTTCTCTGGGACTTCCTCTGGGTGCGTCCGAGTCGTGTCCTCAGGGCCGGAGTAGTGCCATATGGGGCTGGATCCGTTGACTGAGGAATGTCTCTAGCAGATCCATGCCAGTCACTCCGCCATGAACAAGAGCCACTATGGCATCCACTAAGATCCCCACTTGGATTTTCTCCCCTTCTAACACTGATAAGGATTTGGGAGTGGTGGGTCGATCTTACTTGAAAGGGGAAAGACCAGTCGACATGTTGGGAGATGCAACATCTTTGAAGTAGAACCAAGTCGACTGCCAACCCCTAACAGGTTCTGGAAAGGTCATAGATGGAAAAGCACTCCTAGCCCACTTTTGGATCCCCAAGCCACCAGATAATTGGATGACACGGGTCTTATCATCCTCGGGGTTGGCCTTTTTGACCGACTGGGATCTAATAGTGAAGATATGCTTAAACAAACCCCAATGGGGAGGACAACCCAGGAAACACTCGCACATAGAGATGAAAGCAGCGAGGTAAGAAATGGCATTTGGAGGAAAGTGATGGAGTTGAGCTCTAAAGAAATTCAGAAACTCTTGGAAGAAAGGATGGGGAGCATGGAAAAACCTCGCTCAACGTGAGTGAGGAGAAGGACTCGCTCCCCCTCGCACGGCTCCTGCTCAATCTTCCCCTCCGACAGCCTTCATGAGCCTTCGGCCATGAGCGCATCGACGACGAGGTTCTCGGCATCCCCCCCCCCCCCCGTGACCATCAACGGGAGGAAATCCCCCTGGATCCACCCCGCTGGCGCTGTGAACCGAGAGCTGGATGGCTTCTTGGCCTTGCCCTTGGCGGCTCCCTTCTTGACGCGCTCGAGCTTCTCAGTCTTTCCCTTCGTCATCGTGGCGGCGGTCATCGGGATGGAGCCGAGCGGCGCGCATGGAGCGGCGGAGGCGGAGGAAAAGAGTGGATTTGGGGGAAGAGTACTATGCTGTCCGTAGAGCAGCGAAGTCTTATATCAGCCGAGTGAGTCACTGACCTGCGGGCCTGCTAAATCTCTATATATCTCCGGTACAGGACTCGCAATGTACGTGGCATAATGGGTGGCCCGGTAATCGAGGCATTGCACCCCACTTGCCCCACTCGTTGCGATATCTGCACGCAGCGTGCGCTTCCCAAATTTTTCGAATCCCGTGAAATCCGGGCCTGACAGAACGACCCGTCGCATCAAAAGATCCCGATGGTTCACTCGAAACATATTTGAAGCTTAAAATCATTAGGGCATTTATCAACGCTGATGAGTGGATATACTATTGGGGAGAGGTACATTTCAGGCCAAAAAGATTCTATAAGTACCTATTCAGAAATGAGCATGCCCCATCATACATAACAACCATTTGGAAATCAAAATGCATCCTCAGACACAAGGTGTTCTCCTGGCTATAGAGAATGGATAGATTAAACACACGAGACCTTCTGATAAGAAGACACTTCAATATAGACGATGACTCTTCCTGTGTGTTGTGTAATGGAAATCTGAGGGAAACTAATGACCACTTGTTCTACCAATGCCCCTTTGCACTTAACTGTTGGGAGAAATTAGGCATTACTTGGGATTCATCTCTGAATACGCAAGCACGATCGGATACAATGGAACGGCAATGGGATTGGGCGAAACCCCTATTTAAGGAAATATGTATCCTAGATACATGGAATGTCTGGAAGCAACGAAATAGAAAGATATTCGATGATGAGATGGCAACAACGCAAGACTGGCTTCGGATGCTAAAGACAGATTTTCAAGTCCTGAAATTTAGAGTTAAAGAGGTCGACTCTGCCTTCCTGGATAATCTTATACAAACCATCTGATTGTAAAATTAATAGTCTGTCACTACTCATAGCCTAGCCTAGATCAGCTTAGACACTCTACCCAGACTCTGCCACAAGGATATGTAAAAACCACTTGTACTGATTCTGCTCTAATATAACAACAGTAGGAGCTTCTCCTGCTGTTTTCACTGGTAAAAAAAGGCAGAATCGATGAGGGCGAATGACAAAGATTTCAATCGACACAGATTTCCTTGAAGCCCCGAAGTACATTCGGAATTTCGGTGCTTTATCAGAGCTGGTATCGATTCCCTTTCTCACCCGAACCCCGATCCATTCTGGGGCTAATGACGAGGATATGTACCTAGGGTAGGGTCCTAGGCCCGACCTACATACTCTACCTAAGGAGACTATATTGGAGGACTTGAAGATTACTAGAGAGATTCCGACTGGATTCACCATGGGCTCAAGTCACTCGACAATTAATCCACTCGGAGGATTCTCCCTCCACTCGACAGTCTCATGTCACTCGGAAGACCTTGCTACTAGTCGACGCTAGAAGACCAGAAGCCACCCCGAGGAGGCCAACAGGCAAGCGTTCGGCCAGTCGTCATTAGTAGCATTTATTGTATACGTTACCAGTAACACATGCCTTTATTCCCATGATCGAACCCTTGGATGCCTAGAACTTATGAGGGGTAGCGTACTCTATATAAGCCACCCCTCCCCTCTAGCACAAGGGTTCGCACCTCCTGTAGCACATACTATCCACACGACAAGAGCTCCCGAGCACTGAGACGTAGGGCTGTTACCTCCACGAGAGGGGCGTGAACTCATACATCCGTGTGTACACCCTCGCCGTAGCTAGGACTCTGCACTCTCCTTTCGTACCCCTATCTTCTACTATCAGACTCGTTCCCACGACAGGATCTGAGCCTCTGATTTGAATAGGGGCTTAAAGCTGACTATTGTGTTCACTTTTTTGTTAGGTAAGTGTATTGTGTTCATTAGAACCAACGAAACCACTTACTAATTAAGGGGTACCCTTTGTAACTGTTACTCATGCCTTCTCTGATAGTGACAATTATTGCATCTGATGTGCATCACTTGTCGCAAACTGAGAGTTTTAGAAGGCTTTCTTCTGATAGGAGAGATGGATGGGTTTGTTTGTGCTTTTTTAGATTTGTTTTTTCAAAATGATTTATCTCTTGAGCCATGCTTCCAAATCATGAACTATTTTTACCCTTGCGTTCCTTGCGTCGAGATTTTTTTAAAACTAGATAACATGTTAATAGATTTGAACAATATTTTTAACCTAAATTTGTGCTTTAAAATTGAACTAACACGTGCTTTTAAAACACAATAACTCGTGCTCCCATGGGATAAAGCACAACTCTGCTTTTGCAACAACAACAAAAAACATGTGCTCCCCAATTGTACTACGCAAGTAAACTAGCTTGGCTTCCCACGGGGTGAAACAACATACATGCACTCCATGGGTGAACACAACACACCCGTGCTTCTGGGTGAATCACACATGTTTTCCGCGCAAAAACACACCTATGCTTCTGCATGAAGCGCACCCCATGTGTCACGCCCAAGATGCGATCCTATCCTTATTTCGGCACGAGGGCCTCGACAGGGATAGAAGCGCATCTCATCGCGTTGCAAGAATGGATATCATTACAAGTACATGTATAGAAGAGATGAGTATATGGAATTGGCTTACACTCGCCACAAGCTACAACAAGATCACATCAATACAACAGCATATTCAAACATCATACAGAAGAGCAGGGTCCGACTACGAACGAAAACAAACGACAAAATGATATCCATCCTTGCTATCCCAAGTTGCCGCCTGGAACCCATCCTAGATTGATGATGATGAAGAAGAAGAACTCCAAACAAACAAGCATCATGCTCACGTTCAATCATCGCATTACCTGTACCTGTAACTGTTGTTGTAGTAATCTGTGAGCCACATGGACTCAACAATCTCATTTCCAAGGGTATCAACACTATTAAAGCTTAATGAGTGAGGTATGGTTAAGTGGTGAGGCTGCAGCAAGCGACTAAGCATTTGTTTGAGTGGCTAACTTACGAATACAGAAAGTAAAGTATGATGGTCTACGCATGAAGGACGTGAACTAGTAATGATCACTAACTAAACACCTACTTACGTCAGACATAACCCCATCGTGTTCTCTCTCGGATTAGGACTCACAAGAAGAGACAGTCACGGTTACGCACACAGTTGGTGTATTTTATTTGAGTTTACTTCAAGTTTGCTATGGCCAGGTGTTAAACAAAATATCCAAGTTTGCCACATAACCGGGGGCACGACTTTCCGAAAGATTTAACCCTGCAGGGGTGCTCCAACTCGTCCATCACAAATTAACCACACGCAACGGGAATAACCTCGACCACAGATCTCGTGATCATCCTAGGCAATTCCAGAGGAAATCCGACACCTCAAGATAGCTGATACGTCTCCAACGTATCTATAATTGATGAAGTATTCATGCTGTTATTTTATTATTCTTGGATGTTTTACAATCATTTTTTGGGACTAACCTATTGACTCAGTGCCCAGTGCCAGTTGCTGTTTTTGCTTGTTTTTTTACATCGCACGAAATCAATATCAAACGGAGTCCAAACACCACGAAACTTTTTGGAGATTTTTTGGACCAGAAGGAACCCAATGGGCCAGAGTTGTACCTGGGGTGCCCCAAGGGGGGCACAACCCACCAAGGCATGCCAGGGCCCCTGTTGCGCACCCAGGTGGGTTATGCCCACCTCGGTGGCCTCCCGCACCCCCTCTTTGCACTATAAATTCCCAAATATTCCTAAACCCTTTGGGGTAGCCATAGATCGGAAGTTCCACCGCCGCAAGCCTCTGTAGCCACCGAAAACCAATCGGGAGCCCGTTCTGGCACCCTGCCGGAGGGGAAGATCATCACTGGTGGCCATCTTCATCATCCCGGTGGCCACCACGATGAGAAGGGAGTAGTCCACCCTCGGGGCTGAGGGTTTGTACAAATAGCTATGTGTTTAATCTCTCTCTCTCTCTCATTATCTTGAGATGTCATGATCTTGATATATCATGGACTTTGTTAACATAGATGGATCATATGATGTTTCTCCCCTCTATACTCTTCTTGTGATGAATTGAGTTTTCCCTTTGAGATTTCGTTGCCATCGGATGGAATACTTTAATGGATTTTAGAACACTTGATATATGTCTTGCAATTGAATACTCGTGGTGACAATGGGGTATCGTATTAATTCACTTGATATGTATTTTGGCATTCAACTTGCGGGTTCCCGCGGTGATATTGGGGTAATCTATGCATAGGGGTTCATGCACGTTCTTTTCATTGTTTCTCCAGTAGAAATCTTGGGGCGCTCCTTGAAGTTCTTTGTGTTGGATTGAGTATTATGAATCTGAAATTATTTCGTGTTGTTTTAGTACGAACTCTTGATTAGATCGATCGGAAAGAATAGCTTCTATTATTTTAGTACAAACTCTAGGATAGATCGAACGGAAAGAATAGCTTTGAGGTGGTTTCGTACCCTACAAACAATTTCTTCTTATGTTCTCCGCTAGATAGGAACTTTGGAGTGATTCTTTGTTGCATGTTGAGGGATGGTTATATGACCCAACTATGTTAGCATTGTTGAGAGATTGCACTAGCGAAAGTACGGACCCTATGCCTCATTTTCAATCATTGCAATATCGTTTGTGCTCACTTTTGTTATTTGCTACCTTGCTATTTTTATTTATTCAGATTATAAAAAATATATTTCTACCATCCGTATTACACTTTGCCGAACTAGTGCACCTATACAATTTGCCATTGTATTGGGTGTGTTGGGGACACAAGAGATTTCTTGTATTTGGTTGCAGGGTCGTTTGAGAGAGACCATCTTCATCCTACACCTCTCACGGATTGATAAACCTTAGGTCATCCACTTGAGGGAAAATTGCTACTGTCCTACAAAACTCTACGCTTGGAGGCCCAACATGTGTCTACAAGAATAAAGTTGCGTAGTAGACATCAAGCTCTTTTCTAGCGCCGTTGTCGGGGAGGTGAGTGCATGAAGGTATATCTTTAGATCTTGCAATCAAATCTTTTAGTTTCTTGGTTTATCACTCGTTTGGTTTATTAAAGAAAACTACAAAAAAATGGAATTGAGGTTGCATCATATTATTGATCATCTTTATAATATCTTTCTTGAAAATGATGGATTAGAAAATTGTGCTCAATTGTTAGAAGAAGAAGTCAATAAAATGTTTGGCACAAAATATTTGAATGATGAGCATGATTGCAATGTTGTTAGTATGAATTCTTTGATTATCCAAAATGTTAATGATGATTCCACAAGTCATGACAAAACTGTTTCTTATAAGCATGTCAATTTTTGCGGAGTGAATTGGGAGTGCAAATGCACACCAAAAAGGGAAGATAGATTTTATAATAAGTATAAATATTTAAAAACAAAAAACTGCAAGAGAGGCTAGATGATTGTGCTGAAAGATGTAATTTCTTTTTCGCCATCCTTGTGAACTTTGCAATGAACGTGGTCATTTAAATCTCCAATGCAAATTATTTCATGATCAAATCGTGTCCAAAAATTGTGACAACTTGATTAACCTTGAGCATCATAAATAGCTTAGTCTTCTTTGGGGGTATGAAGAAATGAAACGTATAACTAAGGGTTTTCCAAATCCCGAGAGATTTCTTAATTTTAATCTAGAGGAGATTTATATGTTTTGTGCGGTAAATTGCATTGAGAATCCTTATATTGCAGACTATCTAAAGACAATAAAACAAATAGAATATGAAGAGAGTACTAATGAAAGGGAAAATATTTCCCAATACCCTCCTAGTGTTTATTATGATGAATCGGGTAACAAGGAGGAGATTCCTATCCAATCAATCTCTTCAAAAAGAATCTTGAAAAAAATAATTAAACCCACACATGATGTGGTGAAGAAGAAAAGAAGAAAGAATAGAGGTAAAAAGGTATCTCTCCCAAATAATGTTGCTCCGATCACCATTGTGCCTCATGAAAGTGAATCAAATATGTTGATGGAGGATGATGATATTGAGAATGATTTTGTGATACCTACTACTTGTTGTAATGATTATGATTGGGAAGGCAATGATGTCCCTTATGATCTTGAGAATATTTTTAGCACTTGCTTGGAATAATATGATAATAATGTTTGCTATACTATTGGTGCCATTCATGCTATTGATAAGAATGATTGTGACGATATGCATAACCACAAGCTTGGGGATGCTATGTTTAATGAGTATGATATGTTTGAAGATTTATTTTCTGGAAATAATGCTTGTCCTAAGCTTGGGGATGATTTTCTAATTAATATGATCCCTTTGATTCCTTCTACTTTCGATAAGAAAATTTATTATTATGATAGAATGCCTCCTATTTATGATGATTACATTGATGAAAGTGGGTTTGGAAGAGTGTAAACTCTAGGTAGTAGTGATCCAACTATTTTGGAGGATGTTGAATCTTATTACAATATTGATGAAAGTGGATTTGGAGAGGTCATGACTTTATTTAGTGATACATCCACTATTTTGGAAGAGGTTTCAATTGACTATGACAATAAAGTTGCTATCTATGATGATTATTATGATGACATGTATGCCATAAAGAGTAATAAATTTTATATGCTTGTGCATCATGAAAACAGTGGTGTATGTGATAGTTATATTGTTGAATCCATTCATGATGCCTCTGAAAAATATTATGAGAGAGGAACTTATGCTCTTACATATCTCAATAATATCAAGTTTCTTCTCTATGTGTTGATTGTTTTCAAGTTGTACTTGTTTTTCCTTCCTATGCTAGTTGGTTCTTGTTTTCATGGGTTGATTTATCACAAAATCCCTATTCATAGGAAGTGTATTAAACTTAAATGTGCTTTACATGTGTTTCATGATGCTATCTTCATGTTTCAATTCTTTTCTTATATGCGAGCATCATTGAAATCATCATGCCTAGCTAAAAGGCATTAAAGAAAAGCGCTTGTTGGGAGACAAACCAACACTTTTACCTACTGTTTTTGTGTGTTCACATGATTAGGCTACTGTGGTAATCATTTTTTATAGTTTTTTTTTTCAATAAAGTGCCAAGTAAAGCCTTTGGGATAGTGTGGATGATAGTTGACTTGATTTTGTCCAAAAACAGAAACTTTTGCACCTAGTCCAGGAATTTCTATAATTCACTGGAACTTGATTTTCACCTGAGATTTTTAAAGATGATTGATACACAAATTAACTAATCTTTCCTAATTTTTCAGAATTTTTAGAGTTGCATAAGTATGAGAACAATTCAGATCTTTATAGACCGTTTTGTTTTTGACAGATACTGTTTTCAATGCATAGTTTGCTTGTTATCTAGTTTTTATGGATTATATTACACAATATAAATTGTGGAAATGATATTCTACAGTATTCATTGTGTGATAACAATTATGGGTCTTGTCTTGACGGTACCAAAGTGAATGGTCTGCTCTTTATCACACTAACTCATCTCATGAAGTTCCGTTAAGTTTTGTGTGATTGAAGTTTTCAAGTTTTAGGTGAGATATCGATATGGGTAGAATAAGGAGGGACAAGGCCTTAATCTTCGGGATGCACAAGGAACCCTCAAGGTAACATTCAAGGAATATCCAAGCAACTAAGCTTGTGGATGCCCCGAAAGGCATCCCCTCTTTCGTCTCCAACATTATCGGTAACCTCACTTGGAGCTATATTTTCATTCGTCACATGATATATGTTGCTTGGAGCATCATTTTACTTTACTAGGATTTGATTTATGTTATTTATAATAATGTTTTGCATCTTTATTTTCAATAAAAATGTCAAGGATAGCCTTTACCATACTTATTTTGAAGGTCTACATGTTGCTATTTGAAAACAGAAAGTTTATCACTGTTGCAAAAAGTCCATAGAAAAGTCAGAATGTGATAAATTGTTGAAACTTTTTGCAAAATAAGCTCTGATAAATTTTCTACAGTGTGTTAAACTTTTAGAATTTTTAAAGTTGAATAAGTATGGACAGTCTTGCATTCTTTACAGACTGTACTGTTTTGGCAGATTGCTGTTATGTTTGCATTGTTTGCATATGTTTGCTTGTTTAATGATTCTATTTGAGGATAGGAGTATTAAATATGCAGAGGTGTTTAGTATGAAATGTTTAATAATAATTTTAGTGATTTTCTACACTAGAGAATGATAAGGTTTTTGCATTAGTTTATACTAACTTATCTCACGAGTTCTTGTTGTGTTTTGTGTGGATGAAGCTTTTGAGATTTAGGAAAACCGTGATATGAGAAGAATTAAGGATACATAAAATCTCAAGCTTGGGGATTACCAAGGCATACCAACATAATATTCAAGAAGTCTCAAGCATCTAAGCATGGGGATGCCCCGGTAGGCATCCCACCTTTCTTCTTCAACAATTATCGGTTAGTATCGGTTGAGCCTAAGTTTTTGCTTCTTCACATGAGTTGTGCTATTTTTAGAATGTAATTTTATTTTTGTTTTGCTTTATGTTTTAATAAAATAATTATATCTTAAAGTTTTTAAATAAAATGGCGTCCTCAAGTAATTGCCAGGGAGGCTAAGTAAGCGACATTCACATCCCATCACGAAGCTCTTTTCTATGTCATTTACTCTTGTGCTTCACTTATATCCTATGAGTAAATTATTGAATAAATTGAATGTCATGAAGTATAAACCATATCATGCCTAGTGGTAGCTTCACATTGGGTTTATAAAGTGAAATCTTTTGAGGCTTGACAATCACAATATTGGTCATACAAGCAATTCACGAATAATTAGTATAAGGAAGAGAACTTTCACATGCAGATACACTATCTTGGAAATCTTTTGTGATTGTGATCCCCCATAAAAATATTATATGACAAAATTGTTGACATTGGACAAGAAAGACAATGTAATGATTTATGTTTGTTCATATTCACATAGAAGCTATATTGTCATAGATCCTTCAACATGTGGTGCTTGCCCCCCATCTTTGCTAGCCAAAAATTCCGCACCAAGTAGAGATACTACTTGTGCATTCAAAACCCTTAAACCCAAATCTTATTTTCAAGAGTCCACCATACCTACCTAAGTATTGAGAAATATCCTTCAAGTAAGTTGTCATCGGTGCGATAAGGCAATAAAAATTGCTTCTAAAAGTGTTAGATCATTTAGTGTAAGAGAAAATTGAGCATTGTACAAACTTGTGATGGAAAAGTAATAAAAGCGATGGACTGCATAATAAAGGTTGCTATCATAAGGGGCAATATAACATGACGTTCTTTTGCACTAAGGGGTTGAGCATACAAACAAGTAAGCGCATGGCAACCTCTGCTTCCCTCTGCGAAGGGCCTATATTTTACTTTTTAGTATTTACTTTTATGCAAGGAGTCAAAGTTTTCTCTCTATTCCTTTTTATTTTTCTCCTTTGGCAAGCATCATGTGGTGAGGAAAGATCTAGGCACATATGTCCAGTTGAGTATGGGTAGCATGAGTTATTATTGTTGACATCACCCTTGATGAGAATACGTTGGGAGGCAAAACAATAAGCCCCTATCTTTCTATGTGTCCGGTTGA
Source organism: Hordeum marinum (assembly GCA_022496015.1). Lineage (NCBI taxonomy): Eukaryota > Viridiplantae > Streptophyta > Magnoliopsida > Poales > Poaceae > Hordeum > Hordeum marinum. Next base: position 59,302,203 of record CM039673.1, on the reverse strand, counting down.
AACATTTTGCTCATGTGTACGCGGTGAGTGTTAGCAATCATAAAATACTATATGATGGTTGAGTATGTGGAGCTCCTACTTAAACTCTGTTGAATAAGTTGAATTGCAATTGCTTGGTGACTGAGAACATAGGTTGTTGAGTTTCAAGAGAAATCATGGTTTTAACCTTAACATGTGAATTGGTTGCTACTTTAACATGAGAACTTTTATAAGAAAGAATTGCTATTATGATGCTAGGAAAAGTGATTGAAATTATCATTGATCAAACTTATGCACTTTGCTAGCATTCACGCTTCATAAATTATTTCTTTTATCATTTACCTACTTGAGGATGAGTAGGAATTAAGATTGGGGATGCTGATATGTCTCCAACGTATCTATAATTTATGAAGTATTCAAGCTGTTATTTTATCATTCTTAGATGTTTTACAATCATTTTATAGCAACTTTATATAATTTTTTGGGACTAACCTATTGACCCAGTGCCCAGTGCCAGTTGTTGTTTTCTGCTTGTTTTTTTACATCGCGGGAAATCAATATCAAAAGGAGTCCAAACACCACAAAATTTTTTGGAGATTTTTTTGGACTAGGAGGAACCCAATGGCCCAGAGCTGCACCTGCAGGGGTGCCCCGAGGGGGGCACAACCCACCAGGGCGCCCAGGTGGGTTGTGCCCACCTCGGTGGCCTCCCGCACCCCCTCTTTGCACTATAAATTCCCAAATATTCCGGAACCCTTCGAGGTAGCCCTAGATCAGAAGTTTCGCTGCCACAAGCCTCTGTAGCCACCGAAAACCAATCGGGGGCTCGTTCCGGCACCCTGCCGGAGGGGGAGATCATCACTGGTGGACATCTTCATCATCCCGGCGGCCACCATGATGAGGAGGGAGTAGTCCACCCTCAGGGCTGAGGGTTTGTACGAGTAGCTATGTGTTTAATCTCTCTCTCTCTCTCATGATCTTGAGATGTCACGATCTTGATATATCATGGGCTTTGTTAACATAGATGGATCATATGATGTTTCTCCCCTCAATACTCTTCCTGTGATGAAATGAGTTTTCCCTCTGATATTTTGTTGTTATCGGATTGAATACTTTAATGGATTTGAGAACACTTGATATATGTCTTGCAATTGAATACTCGTGGTGACAATGGGGTATCGTATTAATTCACTTGATATGTATTTCGGCATTCAACTTGCGGATTCAGCAAGGCCGCCCGACGTGCCGACAATCCCGATAGGAGCCACGTATCTCGTTCTCAGGGCACAACTGGATGAGCGCAGCGTACAGTGGCCTGATAGAAATCACCCGAGTTGCCCCGGGTTGGCCCCGCACACAACTCTAGTTTGGACCAACACTCATGAGGAGCACTGGTCCGGGGGTTCATTAAATTATTCGCGGGTGCCGGTGGGTCCCTATGCATTTTATTAGTTATTAGGCAAATGTAGTACCAATGTTGGGCCTTGCCAAACACGCTTTATCCTAAATCAAAAATCAAGGGGGTCCCCATAACAACCCCAAGCATGTTAGGAGCACTCAATTATGGAACATAACACCGGTTCACAAGTAACTAGGGGCGACAAGAGCGGAACAAAACACCGAGCAAAAGGCCAAGCCTGCCACCCTTTACCAAGTATATATGTGCATTAAATTAAATAGCAATAATATTGTGATATAACAAAAGAATGTCCATGTTGTCACATGGAAGCAATTGCACCTGCAGCTAGAAACGCTATAAGAAGGCTAAGCAAGCGGTAACATAGTCAAGCAAAGGTTTTCTAGGATGTGGAAGGGTTAGAGGCTTTCATGGAAATGTTGGGAGGCTTGTCAAACAAGTGGTAGGTAGCATGACATAGCGATAAAATCGGGACAACTAGCATAGCAATGATAGTAGTGGTATCCAGGGAAATGTGTCATCTTGCCTGAGATCCCGCTCAGAAGAAGAATGAATCCATGAAGACGACGATCCGAAGTAGTTGAACGAATCCTCACACTCCGAATGCCTTCGGAAATCTATTGAGAAGAAGCAATTCGGAAACAACAATCAACACACGAGAAACACCACAACATATGCATGGCATGATGCGCAAACAAATATGATGCATGTCCGGTTTAATTATGCAAGGCATGGCAAAGCACATCAAACAACTACTACACACAAGTTGCATATTGACGAGACTCCACGATCGATTATTTAGTTCACTCTTGTTTAGGTACACGACAATACTAAATGTTTTTTAAGCATGGCAAAAGGCGAAGCATGAACAATATCTAGGCATTTTAAATGAGGCCGGAAGCAACATACATCATTTCTGAAACGACCTCATAAGCATAATATGAGTTTGGTCCAGATCTGAACTAACCACATTTTATAGTTGTTAAAAGGCAAAATAAAAGTCACCATGTGATTCTACACATTTTTCTAGGCAAGTTACATATATAAAACATTTCCAACGGAGCTACGGTTCAAAAGTTATTAAACAATTCATTTTAACATGGCATAATGCAAATTACATGAAAACAACAACTTAGACATTTTAATCACATGTGAGAGCTGAATATTGTGAATCTACACAAAATTCTAGTCATTCTACATATATAAAGTTTTTCCATATGATGCACGGATGAAAAGTCATTAAATGCATGAGTTTAGGGGGGTTTCTGCAATTTTATTATTCGCTGGCTAATTGACAAAATCGTTAACAGAAAAAAAGGAAACGGGCGGAATTTGAATCTGGCCCAAAGGACATGGGCGCAACTTAGCTATAAGGTGCTCACCATGGGCTTTCGGCCCAGTCAGCGGAGTGGCTCGGGCGGTCAACAGGAGGCTACGGGCCTTGGGATGTTGGGCTGGGACAGAGGGAGCTGGGCCCCGAGCGGAGGGGGGGGCCCACACGGGAGACAAGCGCTAGTGCCTCACGCTCGGTCAATGCTCAAGGCTTCGTCCTCCCACAAACAGAGCAGTGGCGGCGCTTGAACTCTCGTGGATGGCGCACTCCAGTGATGCAGAAACGGGCGAGGGACAATGGGAAGCGACAGACCCGGTCGTGGTGAAGCGGTTCTCGGTGCTATGGGCCTTGGGGAGCCGCGGACGGGCGACCACCATCCATGGTGGGTTCCTGCGAGAAGCGCGCGAGGGGGAGAGATTAGAGGGAGGGAGAGAGAACTGGGGAAGGAGAGGGAGAGACTTGGGCAGCACGGGGCACGACAGCGAGGTTGAGCTGACCGGACGGCAGCTGTTCCGGCGAGGGTCGTCGGGGTCGGCGCGAAGGGGCTCGAGCTCCTCTCGCACGGCTGCGGGGGAGCTCCAACCCCTTGGAGCGACGGCGGGGTTCCGGGCCCAGATGGGCTTCCCAGGGCCCGATCTGGGTCCTAGCAGGCCTGGGGGCGGGAGGGAGACAAGGGTGGTCTGGCGGCGGCTGGGAGTTGGCTACGCACGGAAATCGAGGAAGAAGGGCTAGGGTGCGAGGCTAGGGTCTATTTATAGCAAATGGAGCTAGGGTTAGGGGATTTTTGCACTGATTCGAGCCCTCCGATCGTAACCGGACGGCTCCGGTCGCGGGGTAGGCTAGGTGGGTTGGTGTTGGGCTATGTAGATGGGATAGGTGGTGATGAGAGAAAGAATTGTGGCCCATGACATGGGTTTAAAACACCGAAAACATCCGACGAATAACCGATGACCGCACTGCTATGGTTGACCGTTCGAGTATCAAACGACCTCCGATTGTGACAAAATTTGGCAAGCGGCCTACCTACACTATAATAACACCGCATGCCAGGTTTCGACCCAATCCGAGAATATTTTTCATGCGCTTTAAAAACGGTTTTTTTAAACAATGTCGCGGGTGCGTGCGTGTGTGGTTGGTCTCGAAACGGGCAATGGCAAGAACGAAGAGAACCGGCGACTATGAATGGAGGATGCAAGTTTTCGAAAACGAGTGATGATGCTATGCAGATGATGCGAATGATGCTATGAGGAATGCGACACCTAGACCAATCACATAACGAGAATGGAATGAAAGGGGAATCTTCTGGAGCATTGGTCCCAGGCTGTTACAACTCTCCTCCACTACACGAGGATCTTGTCCCGAGATCTAGAATGAAAAGGGGAAGAGAAAGAGCAAGAGGTAAACTTAGTTGCTTCTCTGACAAACGAGTGAAACCAATGATCATTGAAGGTTTCAACCAGATGAAGAATGACATGAGGAACAAGCAAGAATTCACAAGAAATTTCGGCAGCACTTCGGTAGGATAGCGAGGCAAAACTTGATAAGAAGGAAAAGAACTTGAACATAGAACACAACACTCCGGTAAAATAATAAGCAAATAAAGAACATGATCTTAATCACACCAGATGTGAGGTCGAAGAGAGCAACATCATAATGCCTCCGGAATAAAAGAATAGAAGCTAGATCTTTGGAGAGAAGAGAGTGGAGAAGAAAATGACAACTTCTACCACCATTGATTTTGAAAATCATGGCTGAACGGAGTTGATGGAGAATCAACAATGAAAAGAATAGCTTGTTATGGGCTTATGGAAAACATCTCAAAATTATGAGGTGACAACCTGCCACAACAGAAACAATTGATTGCTTGAGAGCAACAAGATATGCAAAACTTCTTTCACCAAGAGGAGGAGAAGAAAACTTGAATCATTTATGACACCATGATAGCAACAATCCTTAGGAAATGCTTTAGGTGAAATCCAACCCAAGATAACTCCGAGAAGACGTGATGGGTTTACTTATCTCATTCTTGACAATTTTCCTTCGAGACTCCTCATAATCAAGAATTTAATAATACCATCTCAAAAGACAATGGAGAAGGAATTGAACTTAGAAATCCACGATAAAGAACGCTTGAGCACCTCCAACAAGAATCTTGAAGAACAATTCGAGAAGAATTACATCCTTAACAATACACCATGAAGAACCTCTTGAAGAACACCAGAATGAAAGGATGAAGCTTAACATTGATGGTAGAAAAAGAACAGATTGAGTCCTTGCTATGAATTAGATGAAGCTTAGCAACAAGATACTTGAGAAAACTAGGAACTTCGGAAAAGGAAAGATGAGAACACTTGAAATCGAGAACTCGATATCATGAACAACTCCGGAAGAAGCACTGAAATCACCTCAAGGAACAATAATAAGAATTATGTTATGCTTATCCTTCATCAAGTTAAATTGATGACAAGCAACGAATTTCGCACACCACTTATTCTTCTTGCAAACAATTGAAGAGAAAGCGAGAGATAGATCACAAACTTGAAGAAGTCTTGCATGAGAACACCGGTAAGAATTGAAATGAATGAGGATAATACGAATGAATGGAATCACATGAGAACGAAGAGAGCATGATCCACCTAATAGAAAACTTGAACGAAGCACCAGAATAATTGAGATACGAACGAAGGGACAGTAATTGAGAAGAATTTGAGAACGAAAGCTGAAAGTTGAGAATGAAGAAATCTTCTGAAATGATGGCCTTCGGAGGATCGAGAAATGAAAACAATATGAAATGCACCGGATAGATATGGAAGGGATTACTCATAATTAGAAACAATTTGAGAGGAAAGCATCAAGATGAGACGACAATTCTTCAAGAGAATGGACTAAGATTAAGAGAAACTCTCCTTCGGTCTTCATGATGAGAATGATGACAAGAACACCACCAAGAATTACTAAGACACTCCAGAACAATGAATAAGGAAAGGTTGAGCTAATGATGAAAATAATTTTGAAGCGATTTGGGAGAACGAATATGACTGATCAAAGACATTCTTACGTCATTGAGAGAACTTGAGGATATCTCCAGAAAGAATAGAAGAGCCAGGTAAGATCCTGGGGAAAACCACTTGGTTATGGGCCCACTAAAAGAAACACCATTGAAATTATAGCTTAGAAAGAAAGATTGCACCGGTACAAACTGAGACTTGATGAGGTGAGAACCTCGAAATAATTGAAAACATTTTGAACAGAAACACGAACCTTCTGAGATATCTTTAGCACTCCGGATATAATAGAGAGAGACGAAAAACAAGAGATACTTCGACAGAATTTCCGACATCGGGAAGCATTTAGTGATTGAAAAGGATATCAATAACACCGAGATCTTAAATTGAATCCACCGAAGAAGAAAACAGAGACGAACAAATGATGAACTTGAAGCACTTGAGAATCTTCACAATGACTCACTAGATACAATACGGAAGAAAAGAAAATGGAAGCATCACATGAATAGAAAGGCACTTGGAAGAGAATTTAATCACTGAAGAAAAAGGGCGGGAGGGTGGGGAAAACAAAGAAAACTTGGGACGGATGAAAAGAACTCCAGAAAGAAATATGAGGATTGACCTTGCAAATATTGAAGAGGATAGAATTATCTTGAAGAGAAGCACATCGGTAGGAAAAGAATTGACATGATAACTTGATTGAGCACAAGAATTAGCAATCCCACAGAAATATGATACACTTGTTAGGAAAGATATGAAATCCCCACTTGACATAGAAGCAACTCGAATTACCATATACAAAACAAAACAAAGGATGGGGCTTACAAAACAAGCCAGAACAAATACATGACAGAGATTCCGCTCGATATTTTCGTGGTAAGGTTCACACGGGCTCGATCTTATAGTAGCCATCATGTGCAAGGCAGTGCACACGACATATGATGCATCCCCGAGTCGTAGCAAGCTATAAGGACTCTTTAAGACACAATGAGACCGTTGTAAGAAAGACCGTGAACAAATGAATCCACTAGATGTTGAACCCCAACCTCACATCATCATCTGTTGGAAGATAGCCTAGGTAACTACTTGAATTCCCACCTAAGAACTTCCGAAAACTTTCTGGTTATGCAATCTGGTGTTGGGATACAAGGAGAAAAATATATCACACAACTAACAAGTCCTACGCCCCAACTGTATCCATCCTTCAACACATAACTAGAGGCTCCGAAACACCATCTATCTCGGACCCTTGAAAACACAACGATACTAAGAATGGCAGTACATCCGAACTCTCTCCACCAGTATTGGGGATGCCGGAATCCTCTCGCCACTACAAGTATTGAAGCAATTTCGAACATCCTCTGTCCTGAGATACTAAGGAAACTGAATGATAACGATGTGTCAAGAATCCCTTGGAGCTCAACTCCCTGGAAGAAATCAAGTCAGACAGGAGGCACCAAGACAGAACTCCATCACATTAGCATCATATAGATTCCAAAATACCCGCGTGATCCTAAATTTTTTTGAGTGAGAAGAGGGTAGAATCAAAATTCCTAAGTCGATTACCTCGCCAGAGCATATAAGAGGAGTAAAAAGAATCCTACTCTCCCATATAACTAGACTCAAAATAGTTTTTTACTAGACTCGACTCAGCCAACTTCGATCAATCAAGGGGGCTCCTAGGACGGTACAGGCTCTGATACCAACTTGTCACGCCCAAGATGCGATCTTATCCTTATTTTGGCACGAGGGCCTCGATAGGGATAGAAGCGCATCTCGTCGTGTTGCAAGAATGGATATCATTACAAGTACATGTACAGAAGAGATGAGTATATGGAATTGGCTTACACTCGCCACATGCTACAACAAGATCACATCAATACAACAACATATTCAAACATCATACTGAAGAGCAGGGTCCGACTACGGACGAAGACAAACGACAAAATGACATCCATCCTTGCTATCCTAGGCTGCCACCTGGAACCGATCCTGGATTGATGATGATGAAGAACAAGAACTCCAAACAAACAAGCATCACACTCACGTTCAATCATCGCATTACCTGTACCTGCAACTATTGTTGTAGTAATTTGTGAGCCACAAGGACTCATCAATATCATTTCCAAGGGTATCAAGACTATTAAAGCTTAATGGGTGAGGTATGGTTAAGTGGTGAGGCTGCAGGAAGTGACTAAGCATTTGTTTGAGTGGCTAACTTACAAATACAGAAAGTAAAGTATGATGGTCTACGCATGACGGACATGAAATAGTAATGATCACTAACTGATCCTGAACACCTACTTACGTCAGACATAAACCCACCGTGTTCTCTCTCGGATAAGGACTCACGAGAAGAGACAGTCACGGTTACGCACACAGTTGGTGTATTTTATTTGAGTTTACTTCAAGTTTTCTATGACCGGGTGTTAAATAAAATATCCAAGTTTGCCACATAACCGCGAGCATGGCTTTCCGAAAGATTTAACCATGCAGGGGTGCTCCAACTCGTCCATCACAAATTAACCACACGCAGCGGGAATAACCTCGACCACGGATCTCGTGATCATCCTAGGCAATTCCAAAGGAAATCCGACACCTCAAGATAGCCCGAAGTATTTCGGAAGTCCTCACTCAAGACATTCGAGAAAGGTAAATCCAGCAAGGCCGCCCGACATGCCGACAATCTCGATAGGAGCCGCGTATCTCATTCTTCGGGCACAACCAGATGAGCGCAGCGTACAGTGGCCTAATAGAAATCACCCGAGTTGCCCCGGGTTGACCCCACACATGACTCTAGTTCGGACCAACACTCATGAGGAGCACTAGCCCGGGGGTTGATTAAATTATCCGCGAGTGCCGACGGGTCCCTATGCATTTTATTAGTTATTAGGCAAATGTAGTACACATGTTGGGCCTTGCCAGACAAGCTTTATCCTAAATCAAAAATCAAGGGGGTCCCCATAACAACCCCAAGCATGTTAGGAGCGCTCAATTATGGAAAACAACACCGGTTCACAAGTAACTAGGGGCGACAAGAGCGGAACAAAACACCGAGCAAAAGGCCAAGCCTTCCACCCTTTACCAAGTATATATGTGCATTAAATTAAATAGCAATAATATTGTGATATAACAAAAGAATGTCCATGTTGTCACATGGAAGCAATTGCACCTGCAGCTAGAAAAGCTATAAGAAGGCTGAGCAAGCGGTAACATAGACAAACAAAGGTTTATGGGATGTGGAAGGGTTAGAGGTTTTCATGGCAATGTTGGGAGGCTTGTCAAACAAGTGGTAGGTAGCGTGACATAGCGATAAAAGCGGGACAACTAGCATAGCAATGATAGTAGTGGTATCCAGGGAAATGTGTCATCTTGCCTGAAATCCAGCTCGGAAGAAGAATGAATCCATGAAGACGACGATCCGACGTAGTTGAACAAATTCTCACACTCCGAACGCTTTCGGAACCCTATCGAGAAGAAACAATTCGGAAACAACAATCAACACATGAGAAACACCATACATATGCATGACATGATGTGCAAACAAATATGATGCATGTCCGGTTTAATTATGCAAGGCATGGCAAAGCACATCAAACAACTACACATTAAAGTGAAGCTCAATATGCAACAAGTTGCATATTGACGAGACTCCACGATCGATTATTTAGTTCACTCTTGTTTAGGTACACGACAATATTAAATGTTTTTTAAGCATGGCAAAAGGCGAAGCATGAACAACTACATCATATAGGCATTTTAAATGGGGTCAGAAGCAACATATATCATTTCCGAAACTACCTCATAAGCATAATATGAATTTGGTCCAGATCTTAACTAACCACATTTCAGAGTTGTTAAACGGCAAAATAAATGTCACCATGTGATTCTACACATTTTTTCTAGGCAATTTACATATATAAAACATTTCCAACAGAGTTACGGTTCAAAAGTTATTAAACAATTCATTCTAACATGGCATAACGCAAATTACATGAAAACAGAAACTTAGACATTTTAATCACATGTGAGAGTTGAATATTGTGATTCTACACGAAATTCTAGTCATTTACATATATAAAGTTTTTTCATATGATGCACGGATGAAAAGTTATTAAATGCATGAGTTTAGGGGGTTTTCTGCAATTTTATTATTCGTTGGCTAATTGACAAAATCGTTAACAAAAAAAGGAAACGTGCCGAATCTGAATCTGGCCCAACAGGACATGGTCGCAACTTAGCTATAAGGTGCTCAGGGCGGGGGATAGGCGGTGCTCGCCATGGGCTTTCGACCTAGTCGGCGGAGTGGCTCAGGCGGTCAACAAGAGGTTGCGGGCCTTGGGATGCTGGGCCGGGACAAAGGGAGCTGGGCCCCGAGCGGAGGGGCGACCCACACGCAGGACGAGCGCTAGCGTCTCGTGCTCGGTCAACGCTCCAAGCTTCCTCCTCCCATGAACAGAGCAGCGGCGACGCTTCAACTCCGGTGGATGGCGCACTCCGGCGACGCAGAAACGAACGAGAGACGATGGGAAGCGGTAGATCCGGTCATGGCGAAGCGGCTCCCGGTGCCATGGGCCTTGGGGCGACGTGGACGGGCTACCATCATCCATGGTGGGTTCCTGCGAGAGGTGCGCGAGGGAGAGATATTAGAGGGAAGGAGGGGGAGAGACTTGGGCGGCGCGGGGCACGGCGGCGGGGTCGAGCTGGCCTGACGGTGGCTGCTCCGGCGAGGGTCGTCGGGGTCGGCACGAAGGGGCTCGAGCTCCTCTCGCGCGGTTGTGGGTGTTAGGGAGCTCCAACCCCCTGGAGTGGCAGCGGGGTTCCGGGGCCAGATGGGCTTCCTAGGGCCTGATCTGGGTCTTGGCGGGCCTGGCGACGGGAGGGAGACAGGGGTGGTCTAGCGGCGGCTTGGAGTTGGCTACGCGTGGTGTTGTGGATTTCTCATAGCAGATGTCCGGGTGAACGGACTTAGGTTCGGGGCGAAGCGCAACTATGTGGCGGCTTGAAGGGGTTGGTCGGGATTGAGAGACGCAAAGTTTACCCAGGTTCGGCCCCTCCGATGGAGGTAAAAGCCTACGTCCTGCTTGTCTGGTATTGATGATGAAGGAGATCTCTCGGTTAGAAGGGTGTTGTTTGTTACCTCTAATCACGAGAGCCTCTAATCTGTCTATCTCTAATCTCTTGTATTGTCTAAAGTTGTGAACTTGTGAACTTGTCCCCCTAGAGGTGCTCTACCCCTCCTTATATAAGTGGAGAGGGTAGGATTACAAATAGAGTCCTACTAGGAGTAGGAGTAGGACTAGTCTCTCTAGAATCCTATTCCGGGTCTTGTTTCTCTTGTAAGGAAACCCTTTCTCCTTTAGGCCTTCTCTTGTGAGCTGCCTAGCGCCAGCTTACACGCTAGGTCTTGGGCCTGGTCGTCTTGTGACCTGCCTGCCGGGTCTTTAATAAAATGTCATGTCTTGACCGGGTCTCTTGTGAGTCGCCAGGCCGGGTCATACTTCCGGCTGGGTCATACCATGGGGTATATCCCCTACATTAGCCCCTAGGTTAGCTTGAATTTATTCATGGTAATCTCCTGAAATAGGAATAATAAATATGTTAAGTGGCCGGCTTGCTCCTTTGGCCGGCTTATGAAGTGGCTCCTTAGAAATCCGGGTCTTTTCTGCATATGAATGAGTCGTCTTGAAAATCATCTTGCTTGTCAATGTCCTCTGAAAAATATTGAGAATAGAACACCTGTATGCCATTGAGTCGGCTTCCAATACTCTTGGCGGGTCATCTCCGTTGGGTCATAATCATTGATGATGCCGAGTCATTATCATTGGTGACGCCGGGTCAAATAACAAGAATCCATCCGACTTCATAAACATATTGGGATGAAAATCCATCTGATGTAAATCCGGACTTCCATTGCTATGGAGCAAGGCGGCTTATAAAATCTGTCGGGTTATGATATTTTGATAACACCGGGTTATGAATGTTGGTGATGCCGGGTCTAACAACTGAACTCCATAATTAACATCTTTAAAATTCTCCTCCAAGTTTTTGATATGTCCATATTACCTGTAGCCCCCAAGATCCAAGATTATCCATGATAACTTGGTGCTTTGCAATAATATTTTGGACTGTGTAGCCCCCAAGTGTCGGGTTGTCCTGCTTGTAGCAACCTGGGACTTATAACTATCTTATACCTTATGAAACTTCAACACGTGTAGCCCCCAAGGGCCGGCTCATCAGTACGTAATGCGCCGGGTCTTCAATTTGAACCTCACAGTCTGTTTAAATAGCTGAATACTGTAGCCCCCAAGTGCCGGATCGCATGCCTGCGGCGACTTGGGACTTTAGAAATTTTTGATCTGAGCGGTATAGCCCCCAAGTGCCGAGTCAGTAAGAATTACTGGGCTGGGACTTAGCAAAATATAGAAAGGCCGGCTCATCTCCTTGAGATAATATGGTCTTGCTGACAATGTAATGATTGAAAACCGGCTTGCATTAGCCCCCAAGTGTCGTGGTGCATGCTTGCAGCGACAAGGGACTTGCATACTTGATATAAACTGTATTTGAATAGTATAGCCCCCAAGTGTCGTGGTGCATGCTTGCGGCGACTCGGGACTATGTGAGAATAATATGACTCACCACGATTTGTTGAATGAATCTTTGACCGTGATTGTAATATAACCCGGAATGAATATCCTGAAATAATTCCTTTGTCTTTGACATAAAATCCCTGCTCGTGGTTGCGATGTAACCCGACAAATATATATTGGAGAAATCCATGAATCTTGTAGATTACTACAAAGCACAATTGAAGAAAGCCGAGAACCGGTCAATGACGCGACATTATATCTGATAGGGCGACTCTTGAAAAAATAATGAATTCTTCGAGCTGGCTTGAAAACCCCAATCATTTAGTACTGGTTATGATAAATCATGAAGATCCAGCCATGTTGGCTATTATTTGCTCTTTGCCGAAGTTTTTCATCATACTTAACGGCGACTCATCTTAAGAGACAAAACCTGCAAAAATAAACAAGACAGAATATATTCTGCGTTGTTGTAAGGGCGGCTTGAAAAAGCACAACCCGAAGATGTTATAACATTGCTCCTTCTTTCATAATCTTGCTCTGACCCGGCTTGACAAGCCGGCATGACATGTGAATATAATGAAATATATGATGCAATGTCTGATGCTATGTATGATGCTATGTATGATGCTATGTATGACTCAAGCTTTTCTTCATTTTTATTTTCAAAAAACTCATATGATGGTTCTTTTGGTTGGACTCGATGCTTGAACTCACACAATGCAGGGTCTCTAACGAGATTGACTGATAAGAGCGCAATGAACCAGAAAGAGACACATCCACCGGTTCTTCTGGGTGGACTCGCTGCTTGAACTCAGAGCAACACTCGGTTTCCAGGCAAGAATTGATGAGCGGAACGAATCAGAAAGAGACACAGACGCTGGTTCCGCCGAGAGGACTCGCTACTTGAACTCATAACAATGCTCGTTTTCCAGGCGAGGATTGATGAGCACAGCGTCTCAGCTAGAGACACAGCAGGGCATGAGTATCCCTAGTAACCCATAAACTGCCTCTCACGTGACATAATGGAGAGTTGGCAGTAGATGAGAGAGTTTATCCTCGCTTTCCGTAAGCCGGCCCTCACGTGACAAGAACCGCCGGTTTAACCTTAACCGGTACAGGGTCTCTATCGAGATTGGCCGTTAATTTCTTTGAACCGGCTCAGGGTCTCTAGGCGAGATTAACCGGTAAGAGTTCGGCGGGTCTCATAGCGGAGCAACATCAACTTACACGCAGGTTTAATCCAAGCTTGCGGTGGCTTAAGAGCTGATCAAGAGGGTATGTAAGCTAAACCCGGTGGGTTGGAAGCCCCCAAATGACCTTTTTTGACAGAGTCAACTTTTTGCACAATCTTGTAAGCCACCATCTTGTAAAACGCCATCTTGTATGAAGAAACGATAGAAGCTCCAAGTGGCTTATGATGATCCAATAAATCCGGATACCCATGTTTGAATGGTGCATCACGGCGGTTCGTCCTCTTGGGCAACTTTTAATCTTCCACCAAAAATGTAGTAGCCCCCAGGATCGGGTTAACTTTGCCATGACCCGGGGTTCTCGTTGAAAACGACCAAATGTGTCTTGCCATGTCTATAGCCTCCGAGTCTTAAGTTGACTCGAAGAGGCGGCTTGAGAATCTCCACTGAAAGTTGAGGTTGGCCGTGGCGGGTTATAGATGATCCCGCATGATTTGTTTCAATGATCCGGTCGAGGGTTCGTTCCGGTTGGTTGTTGAAGTGAACCAAACTGTAGTGGCGGCGACTTGTGTGCCTATTCATCGGGCGGCTCATACCGGCGAACACTGCATTGATATGTCAATGTTGATTGGACCGCGGGGCAGCGATTTAGAACCGTCAGTTGGGCGACTTGTACTGTTGTATGCAGCCACTGTTCGGTTGATGTAGACGTGGCAAACACCCGCGGCATTGTAAGCCGGTGCTGTTGTCAAAGACGCCACGACGTTGTAAGCCGACATAGATGGCGAGAGACGGCCACGGTATTGTAAGCCGGAGCGGTGGCGAGAGACGGCCACGACGTTGTAAGCCGGCGCTGTGGCAAGAGACGGCCACTGCGTATGTTGGTGAAGACCATAAGGCGGGTACGGCGGCTTGCCGCACTCATTCGGCATCTCATACTAGCGGGTAAACGCACGCGGTACCGGCAAATTGATGTAGACCGTCTGTGGGGACTGCGACTCACGTGCGTCCATCGAGCAATGCAACATGCTGGTATATGCTCTAACTCCGCGATATCATGCCACACGAATAATTGTCCTGCATAAAAATATTGCAAGAGATGGAGTAATTGTTTTCAGAAAAATATTTAATATGTATTAATCAAAATAAATGGAAGGATACCACCTGGTTATTTTACGGACGCCTGTAAATGTTGTGGTTTCCCCACAGCCGGACTGATGGTGTATGAACTGATCTGATATTTGTGAAGACACCATTGACTGCCCCATCGCAAACAGCTTCATCAACAACCCGTCGTCCTTGCCATCCAAAAAAACGCTCCGATTGGATAGACGTTGAGTCTTCCCAAGGCGTCGGGCCTCTCGTAGCAGTTGCAGGTGATGTGGTCATAGCGAGACGGAAGGAGGCACGCGACGGCGAGGTGAGGCGTGGTGGGGTCGGCCAAGCGCGATGGTGGCAGGAGATATGAACCGAACCAGCACAGCGGCCAGCGGCGGGTCGATAAGGCGTCCTGGCAGCACAAGGCGGTTCGCTGGCCGGAGCGGCGTAGACCCAAAAGGCGAGGTGCAAGGCAGTACCAGCGGCTCGGATGTGACAACGGAGATTAGCCGACGACCTAGAGCTGCGGGTGTCATGGCAGCGAAGGCATCTTGGAGGAAACGGCATCCCAACAGCGCAGGGCGGCTCGCCGGTAGCAGCGGGGCGCGACGAGGCGGCTTGCCGGTAGGAGCAGCAGGGCGGCAGCTGTGATGGTGAGATGAGGTGGAGCCGGTGTCTGCGAGCAAAGGAGTCGGCACAGGCGGCGCGAGGCAGCGCTGGGCCTGTAGTGCGGCGGGCGGGGTCAAGCTGCGGCGGGTCAGCGATGGTGGCGGCGGCTTGCGCGAGGTGGCTTATATGTGAGGCGTCTGAGGCCAACTCGGAGGCGGTAGAGCCAAGCTACGCCGACTCGGGCACGGAGGTGAATCGGAGGCGGACCCGTAGCAGGGCGGAGCTGGGGACCGTTCCGGTCGATGTGGGGCTGCAGCAGTGATAGATGGCACGCGGCGGCTTGCCGGGCGGAGCTGTGGCGCGAGGTGTTTTGTGGCGTGGCCACGCAGGAACGTGCGCACGTGGGTGCTGAGGCCGCGACGACAAGCGAAGGTAGAGCTGGCGCATCGGTGGATCGGGTGGAGGCCATGGCGGCCAAGGCGAGTGGGCAGAGACCGAATCCGCAGCCGAGGCGGCTCGTGCTGGCGAAGCAGGGGGCATGGTGGTGATACATGGAGGCGGCCAGCGGAGACGTGCGGAAGCACAGCTGGACGTGGCTACGGGCAGAGCCAGCGTGGACACTCGCGCGTGCGGGCCGGAGCAGAGCCAGGGGCGGTCAAGCGGCGCACTAAGACATCATAGCGGGGCACGGCAGGAGCGACGGGTTGATGCTGCGGCGGCTGAGGCATGTAGGCGGAGCAACGGCTGCTGACGGAGGCGGGCGCCGACCAAGCTAGGCTGCGGCAGCGGGTTGAGCTACAATGAGACTGCTTCCACGTCAGGGCCAGTTTGCTGAATCCGCGTGTGTATCTTTCTTCCGGGTTGTGGCCATAATTTTCCTTTTTAATCTCCGATCCGATCTGGTCTTGCTACTGACGATGGCTTCAGCTGGTATTACTTCCAAACATTGCTTCGACGAGTCACAGCCAGGTTGACGAAGATTGAACCCGTCAAAAAACTTGAATCTTTTCTCATGTAGAACCTTTTGAGCTGGCTCTTGCAGCAATCGCGGGTCAAGTCCTCTCAATCCCTAGATGAATCCCTTCAAGAACACAACGCCACTATGCACGGCCCCACGGTGGGCGCCAACTGTTGTGGATTTCTCACAGCAGATGTCCGGGTGAACGGACTTAGGTTCGGGGCGAAGCGCAACTATGTGGCGGCTTTAAGGGGTTGGTCGGGATTGAGAGACGCGGAGTTTACCCAGGTTCGGCCCCTCCGATGGAGGTAAAAGCCTACGTCCTGCTTGTCTGGTATTGATGATGAAGGAGATCTCTCGGTTACAAGGGTGTTGTTTGTTACCTCTAATCACGAGAGCCTCTAATCTTTCTATCTCTAATCTCTTGTATTGTCTAAACTTGTAAACTTGTGAACTTGTCCCTCTAGGGGTGCTCTACCCCTCCTTATATAAGTGGAGAGGGTAGGTTTACAAATAGAGTCCTACTAGGAGTAGGATTAGGACTAGTCTCTCTAGAATCCTATTCCGGGTCTTGTTTCTCTTGTAAGGAAATCCTTTCTCCTTTAGGCCTTCTCTTGTGAGCTGCCTGGCGCCGGCTTACACGCCGGGTCTTGGGCCTGGTCGTCTTGCGACCCGCTTGCCGGGTCTTTAATAAAATGTCATGTCTTGACCGGGTCTCTTGTGAGTCGCCAGGCCGGGTCATACTTCCGGCCGGGTCATACCGCGGGGTATACCCCCGACATGTGGAAATCGAGGAAGAAGGGCTAGGGTCTATTTATAGCAAATGGAGCTAGGGTTAGGGGATTTTTGCATTGATTCGAGCACTTTGATCGTAATCGGACGGCTCTGGTCGCGGGGTAGGCTAGGTGGGTTGGCGTTGGGCTGTGTAGATGGGCTAGGTGAGGATGAGAGAAAGAATTTTGGCCCGTGACATGGGTTTAAAACACCGAAAACATCCGACGAATAACCGATGGCCGCACTGCTACGGTTGACCGTCCGGGTATCAAACGACTTCCGATTGCGATGAAATTTGGCAAGCGGCCTACCTACACTATAATAAGACCGCATGCCAGGTTTCGACCCAATCCGAGAATATTTTTCGCGCGCTTTAAAAACGGTTTTTTAAACGATGCCGCGGGCGCGTGCGTGTGTGGTTAGTCTCGAAACGGGCAACGACAAGAATGAAGAGAACCGGCGACTATGAACGGATGCAAGTTTTCGAAAATGAGTGACGATGCTATGCAGATGATGCGAATGATGCTATGAGGAATGCGACACCCAGACGAATCACATGACGGGAATGGAATAAAAGGGGAATCTTCTGGAGCATCGGTCCCGGGCTGTTACACCATGCTCCTAACATATAGAAACAAAAAAAGATGAGGAAAGCTTGAAAACCGAGAAAAGCCTCTGGTGAAGAAGCTCTTAATAATAAGGCGTACTATTACATGATCCAAAGTCTGGAGTAGAGAAAGGTAGTGGCAATGATCTAGGGATAACACACTCTACAAAATCATGTGCCTCATGATTTGATGTCTCCCTCATGTATGAATCCAAGGGAAGCAAAAAATGCACGCACACTCTTTGATCTCCAACAAAACCAAGTTATACCCGCACTTACTTTATTGATGTTCTTGACCATCGTAGCAACATCACATGCAATAAATAAGCTTCTGTAGGTCCAAATCCTCTGCTAGAACCAAAGCCTCACAGCATGCTAAAGCTTCTAGCATTGTCGGGTACTCGCCTGTACCATCGTGACCAATAACAACAGAAGATCCATTAGGGCTTGTTGCTAAATTCCAACATCAACCTTTAGCTTGACCCAGCCCTTCGGTGGAGGTATCCACATCAAAACATGAACTGGCGTTGGCGTGGTACACCGAGATGATTCTTGTTGCTAATTTCAACATCCGTAGTGCCCCCGGTAAGTTTTTTGTTACAATAGCATGACTTTATATTCATTAGAGGATCGACATATCATCTACGATCATAGACAAGATAAAAGTCCTCAGAACGAGAAAGATCTAGTAGTAAAGGCAGACTTAGCTAAACAATCTGCCACTTGGTTTGCTTCTCTACTCTGAAACAATGTTTAAAATTAACTCTATGCAAGTTACTTGCCTTGCTACTACTAGTCTTTTTCTAGCCTGCTACTTATTTTTCAAGGGGTTTAGCATGTTACTAACTCGTGGATATGTCTCCTAAACAAACTCGTGAATATGCCATTATATAAAAAAAAAACTCGCTCGGATGGGCTAGTCCGGGATTCCCGTAGACGAGCCCATCCGAAGCTGGGGGGCCCTCGGTTTCAGGAGCCCGTGGCGACCGGCCCTCCTGCCACTCAGGACCGGGCCTGGCTGCCGCTGACTACCCCCATTCCTCCGCCGCCGCTCCCCTCACTCGAGCACACTCCGCCGCCCCTCCTCTTCTCTCGACATCCCCATCTCATCGTCCCCAGCTCCGGACTCCGTCCCGTCGCCGCGCCGTTGCCGAGCGCATTCGATCCGAGCTCGAGCTCAGGCTCAGTGCAGCTTCGCCCGAATTGCCCAGTCACTTAGCTCCAACCCCACCCTAGGCCTGCTGGATTTCGCGCTCACCGCGGGCTCTCTCTGATGTCCACCGCGCCATCCGTGTCCCCCTTCCTCTCCGGACCACACTCCGAGCGGGCCCCTCCGTTCCCCTTATCCTCGCTGAGGACCGGAGCCCAGGTCGCCTTCCCCGCTCGCCCGTACGGGTCGTTGCTTTGCGTGAGGTCGCCTGCCATGTCTGCCAGCGGCGTCGACTCTCCGGTGGCACCTGAAGACTCCGCAGGTGGTTTCTGTGTCATTGATTTGATTTCTACTCTGTTTGCTCTGCAGCTTCATGCTTTGATTTGTGCCTAGTTTAAGATGATCACCTACGTACTTAGTGTCAGTTCAGTTTCCCTATCAGCGTCCTCTTACTGTGTTCGAAATTTCCAGTCTCGTCTAGGTTGGGAGAGGTCAAGAGGGTAACAAAGGAGACAAATGTGCATGTCAGGGTCAACCTTGACGGCACCGGCGTTGCCGACTGCAGCACAGGGATACCGTTCTTGGATCACATGCTTGATGTAAGTATTGTTTTACTCCTTTTGTCTGTAGTTGTGGGTTGAGGATTTCTTTATTGACGGCATATATGCTTGTGGTAGCGAATGTTTTTTTTTTTTGATCTTTAGGTTTGTTTGAAGCAAGAATGTGACATCTCTCGCATCTAAAAGAATAGTAACTTCTGGTGCAAAGAAGGGCAAAACAGAACTTCGTAGCCATAGAATCCCTTAACTCAACTCCAGGAGATCAATGAACAAATACATAAAAACGTTAAGTGGTGTTCTGATTTTCTTATGGGCAAAACCTTATATGTAGGATATACTAAATTTAGATGGTAAGAGCATCTCCAACAAGTGCCCCTTTTCCCGTAAAAAATCCTGGTTTAGGGGGAGTTGGGCCAAAAGTGCTCCAACAGTCCCGTTAACTAGGGCTGAAAACGGAGCGAATACGGTCAGAGAGTAGTGAAACATTTTGTGGGATGCATGTTCTGTTGAAACAGGCGGTGGGATAACTTTTCATAATAATATGCTAAATATGAACATATCTTTACTAATTCATAATTTCATTTTTGCCAGCGAAGCAGCTAAAATAAATAAATTATTCACGCCTCACCTTAATTTTTTTTTTTGCCAACGACTGCTAAATAAGCTACCACTAAATTAATTTTGTCCGTGAAGAACATCTGGGTGCCTATGATGGATGTGATTCACAAACGAGCTAGTGCGGCTATGAGGATCTACTCAAGCTGCATATGCACATAAGCTCGATCTTACTCGATCTTCTTTCAAATATTTCTCGAACTCAGATTTCTCAATATCTTGTTGTCTTTACGTATCATACAATTTTTTTTGGATGTCCTCATCCATGCCATCAAAAAAATATCATCAACTTCCTTAGCGCCCACACTAGTTGTTGGGGCACTCATCGTTTCAGCTTCATTTACTCTAGACATTTAGGCTTGGAATAAATTATTTACCACATTCATGAAATCGTTAGTATGCTTACCATAATCGCCAACATATATCTTGGACATAAAGAACTCTACAAGCCTTTACTTGTACCTTGGATCAAGAGAACATCCTATGGCCAAAGCCATGTTGGGCTTGTCCCATTAATTAGTATATTTTTATTGCATTGAGTTTGCCATGCATTAGTAGCAACATCCTTACTACGACATCAGTCGTCAATGGCTAGCTTAATCTCACAAACTTCCACCGAAACATATTTAGTGTTGGATGTGTACTTGTAGAGAAGAACTCAGTGGCATCATAAAATTTCTTCAAAAATAAAGTTAGATCCCGTGCCTTATCCCACTCCTTTTCTTTTGGAGCACACTTCTTATATTTACGCTTATTTGTGTACATTAGCTTTTCAAATGTCTTCCTATGGTCTATTGCATTCTTCAACATTAAGTATATGTGGGGTTCCACCTAGTTTGACAATCTAGAGACAAACTATTTTTAATATTCAAGTTTTCCTCACATTTGGTTTACTCCTCATATTGTGATGGTGAGTTCTTCACAAATGAGATCGTAGCCATGAAGTTATGGAATGAAGATGCAATCACTCTCAAACCACCTTGGGCAACAATCGTAGTCAATATAAGAGAAAAAATAAGTATTGAGACAAGTCCAACACGGTTCCGACCATATGATATTTTCTTGATCCAAGATACAAGAAAAATGCTTGTAGAGTTTTTATGTTCAAGATATATGTTGGTGATTATGATAAGCATATTCCATGGATGTGGTAAATAAGTTATTTGAAACCTACATGTCCAGTGCAAAAGAGGCCGAAATTGCCAGTGCTCCAACAACTGGTGAGGGCAATAAGGAAGGTGATAATATTTTCTTGATGGCACAGATGAGGACATCCATTTCTTTTGTATGATACGCAAGGACAACAAGATATTTAGAATATAAGTTGGAGAAATATTTGAAAGAAGATTGAGTACGGTTGAGCTCGAGCTGATCCTCATAGGAGCACTAACCAGTTTGTGAATCGCATTTGTCACTGGGACCACCATATTGTTCACGGACAAAATTAATTTAGTAGCAGCTTATGAATAATTTATTTTGCAGTCATTGGCTTGTATGAAATCATCAATAATTTACTTTTGTAGCCGCTTTGCTGGCAAACAATGAAATCATGAATTAGTAAAGATATGTTACATATATAACATATTATTATGAAGTTATCCTACCGCCTGTTTCAACACGACATACATCCAACAAAATGTCCGTGACCGAACCGTATTCGTCTGGTATTTGCTCCGTATTCGTAACCGTAGGCTCTGATTATGTATTCGTATCCGGGCACTATCCACTCTGTCTCCGAATCCGAGAAAAATATGCTCACGAACATGGTTTCACTACCCTCCGCCCGTATTCTCTCTGTTTTCAGCCCTACATATGCTATTTTTATATTAGTTTATAGTGAAATAGGAAAAACTGGTTTTGGGGGAAGATGTTTATGGGACCTGCTAAAGTGCCTCACATGTGAACTCCTCTCAATAATATGGACACCCTGTAAAACCACTTTTAGGGGGAGTTTTTTATGGGACTTGTTGGAGATGCTCCAAGACACCGTTGCCCGTTGGTATAACCCTGTTGTTTTTGGGAGAAATTGACGCATACACAACTAAGCCTGAAGTATGCTGCCTTTTGAGTTACACATGTTTCGGGTGATATTTGACAATCAGGATGGGAGATGCCATTTGATTTTTCGTTTCACTAGTGTGATACTATTGGTATTTTCAACTGTGATATTTGACATTCAGGATGACCCATGGAAAGGTTGTTACACCTCTCCCTCTTATTAACTACTATTGGTATATGTGAAATGTATGGCTTCGGTTATTCCACATTAGTGCAAAACTGACAACAATGGCTAGTATGTGTGACAAGCTATTACATGTCAAATCAATTATGAAAAGAAACTAAAATCAAGTGCAAAGTAGCCAAAGCAAATGCAAGTTTTTTTTTTGTTTGAGAAGTGCCTCTTCAGCACAGGTTGATGTATAATGTTGAATGGTCCAGTATTATGTTCTATGTATATCTTGTGCTTGGCAGTAGAAATTTCTTCTAACTCTTGCTGCGTCAGTGTGCTTTTTTTTTTCTGGTCAAAGTTAGGCATTAACTTCGGTTTACAACTTACAGCAACTAGCTTCTCATGGACTGTTTGACGTATATGTGAAGGCTGCGGGTGACACTCACATTGATGATCATCACTCGAATGAAGATATTGCTTTAGCAATTGGAACGGTGATTGTTGCTTTCCTATCCTATTATTAATATTTACCTTGGCATTTGTACTTGTGCAGTAGTTATGAATTGTTGCTTACCAAAAGTTAGGATATCCATTTTGACCTCATTGCTAATTTGCACGCTATGTTTACCTCACAATGAACTGTCGTGAATTTAATATTCTGCAACCTGTATATATGAAAGTTTGCTGAGATGACTGTTTTTTATTGTACTTTCAGGCGTTACTTCAAGCACTTGGAGATCGAAAAGGAATTAACCGATTTGGGCATTTTACAGCACCACTCGACGAGGCAGCAGTTGAGGTTATACTGGTATGCATAACCATCGTGTGTTTACATGCTATGAATGTACAGTTCTCTGCAACCCGCATCGGCGAGGGTGCTTGTCTATGTTGGCATTTATGAGCTCATTGGTCTTTTGTCCTGTGCTAAACTGTTAACACATGACTGACTTATAACTTGCACTTGTCTGGTTCTGCACTTAGGGAATTACCAATCATGAAATTATTTTTCTCTCTCTTCTGTTTCCGTGAAGCATCTGCTGTTATGATAGGTTGGTCTTGTCTGGTTCTGCACTCAGGGAATTACCAATCATGAAATTATTTTTTCTCTCTTCTGTTTTCATGAAACATCTGCTGTTATGATAGGTTGGTCCATATGCAGCCTTTGGCTTGTGGGGACTAGTATTGAGAATAGTAGTCCTTTTTTTGCTATAGTTTTTTCAGACTCATCTATCTCACACAAAATGAAGAGTTGAATTATAGTGAAAGAGTTGCAATTATTTTACTTCATATCTTGGCTTACCAATTTTTTGTTCCATAGTGGTGAACTGGTGATGCTGTCTCTTGTTAATTGTTTTGTAGTGAATATGTAAATCTCTACTTATCAATTGAGTTGTGCCTTGTTGAGCATATATGCTTGTCGGTCATTTCTTTCACCCTTGTATTCAGGATCTATCTGGTCGACCTCATTTGAGTTGCGGCTTAAGTATTCCTACAGCGCAGGTTGGCACATATGACACACAGGTAATTTGTGAAATTTCGCAGCTGTTTTCAGTTTTCTGCAATGTTTATTGCAAAAGCCTTTGATGTTCTGTCTCTGTATGTCGGACTTCAGAAATAATATCATTGTCACATCTGACATATTCAGTTCAAGTTTATCCCTCCAATCTTATTACATTCAACTCTTCCTTTTCCAGTGAATAATTTTTGACAAGTCTTAACAAGACATATCTTCTGTGATGAAATCTTGGTACCAACTTAGGCAAATAATAATTTATTTGTTTTTGTGGCAGCTCGTTGAGCACTTCTTCCAGTCTCTTGTGAATACATCTGGGATGACGCTTCACATCCGTCAGGTATATATTGCTTCCATTTCGAGTGAAATCCTCTCCCATAGCGGGATCAATAATGTGATGGCTTTCCTCTTGATGCCAGCACCCACTCCCCAAGATGAAGTGAGCTAAATTGGCCTAACCCTGGACTATTTTTTTTTTCCTTCCAAAAAAGCTTGCGGGGAAGAACTCGCACCATATTATCGAGGCATGTTTCAAAGCATTTGCCAGGGCTCTTCGACAAGCGACAGAATGCGACTTGCGGCGACGTGGCACTGTTCCCAGGTTTGTCCTTAGTCACTGCAAACATTGTTCAGGAAACTTTGTACAGTGCATAGGGCTATAGATGTGTTAGAAACTACCTCATGGATCTTTCAGAAACTATTTCCTGCCTCAAAATTCTTTAAAAAACAGAAACATTTAGCTGTTGGATGATTGTTGGTGAAAAGGACCTCAATAAGCATACATATGGTTAATCTCTAGTGATTTATCATACATTGGCTGGCATTCCTGAGTGTATATTTCTGAACGTACCCAATCACAGCTCAAAAGGTGTTCTGTCAAGGTCGTAGTGTTGTTGCAAGATCAAAAACTGGAAGCCCGCACGCCTGGTGCTGCGAGAGGAGGAAACAGATGGACTGTCTCCTGCCACATGTCTATTGCTACTTGTGCTTGGAGTGCGAAATAGCTTCCATCCTGTTCTCAGGGATTATTTATGTTGCTACCACAGGCATAATGTATGTACACTCGCTACTGCAGTACAATTTTGGCTGTTCTCAGGACGGACTGTACGTCTGATGATGAAGGAGTGCAAAGGGCTTGACATTCTGAAAAGAGGTTACCTCTACAAATATGGATTCAGGATTGGCGCGTCGTGGTGTCGTGTCTGTAATAATGAGCTGACCATTCATTCAAGAGAATAAAATGATGGAATTGAAAATAATCCCCTGTTGCACTCCAATCATCGTCTGGTGATTATGACAGCCTAGTTGCCACGTAAACTCGATCGATACATGTGCTGCCGCGGTACCTGTTTGGTTCAGTCCGAGATCCATCTTTGAGCTCAAAGATCTGTGGCGCGAGTGGTCTCTGGCTTCGATGACAGTACAGATGGCTGAAGTTATGAAGCTAGGTTGGTGTTGTAAATATTGGTGTGTTTTCCCTGGCCAAACTTTGAAAAGTTTTGCCAGAGGGAGTAGCTCTAGGCCATTATAGAACACTTGAGATGTTCATCCTTGATCAGTCCATGGCGTCTTGTAACCTGCAAGGATCGGTTAAATTTAGGCCATGTTCGCAACACTGAATCTTTACAAATCACAAAATTTCAAGTGTTTTTGAAAATTTCTTGTGAGTCAGCTCTAACATAACATCTTCGGCAAGTATATACAAAACTAAAACATTGATGGACTTCTTCTCTTCTTGGTCGTGGAAGGCGCCTTTTGCTAATCTAGAAGAGCAAAGCTTGCCCTTTCATGACCGCCATGGGTTCCTCTCCCTTTCTGCTCCACCGTTCATTGATTGTGTATGTAGGCACTGACATTGTGCAGACAAACATAAACGAACAGTGTCAGATCAGGGAGCATCATGTATTCGGTGATGGCTCCACACACTTGAGTCGTCTCTACCAGCCGCGGCCCTAAAGGACCCTTCAGGCACTTTTTCGTTGCCGACGCTGGAAAATCGACCAAGTCGCGTTCCTAGGACCCCGTTTTTTGCCGGTTAGAGCCCTTTTTAGGGCCGGCTAACCCACGCCGAACCCAGGGCGCTAGGGGCCTCTTGGGGGCTTTGGCGGTAACAAATCGGCGTGTGAAACACCACTGTTAGGCGAATCTCGTCCCTTTTTTCTAGCGCCGAGCCACTCCCCCGTTGCCGACCCCGGCGACCCTCGCTTGTTCACGGCCCCTGCGCCGCCGCTAGAAGACCCCACTTCGCCCTTCCTCGTTGGATTTCGCTTCCCCGACCCTTGCTCAAGCCACGCCGACCGGGGTGCCGGCGTTTGCTCGCCTGCTCACCCATCACGCTGACAAGGTGTTTGACGTTTTGCCTGCTTGGCCATGGACTCGGATGACGAGGAGGCGTTTGTGGCCCTGTTGGAGGAAGAAGCTGAGGCCGACACCACCGACGAGGAGCACCTCATGATACTGTCCTCGCTGGCCGGCCTGTTCGTCAACAATGACAAGCCTCAGCGAGGTGGCTCGACGCCGGGGCAGCGCAATAGCAAGCAGATGCATCGGATGGAGGGGTATTGCATGCTCTACGCCGACTACTTCGCCGACTCTCCATTGCACGGTGAGAAAGTATTTCGACGTCGCTACCGGATGAGCCGGAAGCTCTTCCTCAGGATTGTTAATTCCGTTCGGGAGTTTGACAACTATTTCGTTTGCAAGAAGGATTGCACTGGAACAGTTGAATTCTCCTCACTTCAAAAATGCATCCAAGCTATGAGGATGCTTGCATACGGAGCTCCCGCGGACATACAAGAAGACTATGGGCGAATGGCCGAGTCCACCACCATTGAGTGTCTGTACAAGTTCTGCAGAGCAGTGGTGGCAGTGTTTGGACCACAATATTTGCGATCATCCAATGTCAATGACACTACTCAAATCCTGGCACAGAATGCAGCAAGAGGATTTTCAGGGATGTTTGGAAGCATCGACTGCATGCATTCATGGAAAAACTGCCCATTTGCTTGGCAGGGGATGTACAAAGGCACCAAAGGTGGTTGCAGTGTGGTACTTGAGGCAGTAGCCACACATGACCTATGGATTCGGCATTCCTTTTTTGGTATGCCAGGAACTCACAATGATATCAACGTCTTGCAGTGCTCGAATGTCTTCGCCAAGCTTGTTGAAGGTCATGCTCCTCCGGTGAACTTTGAGGTCAATGAACGCCAATACAATAAGGGATACTATCTAGCAGATGGTATCTATCCGAGATGGTCCACATTTGTGAAGACTATCTCAAAACCTATGGCACCAAAGAAGGCACACTTTGCTAAGTGTCAGGAGGCTTGCAAGAAAGATGTCGAGCGAGCATTTGGTGTGCTCCAATCGCGATTTGCTGTTGTCAGGTACCCCGCTATGACCTGGTCCAAAAGGCAGATGTGGGAGATCATGAATTGTTGTGTCTGCTTGCACAACATGATCATTGAGAGCGAGTAGGAAGAGCCAGTGTTTGATCCTGAACCATATCACAAGATGGGACCTCTTGCAGTTGTTGATCACCAGGTACCAGCAACATGGACTGCTTACCTCAATATCCGTCAGGAGATCCGAGACCCACAAGTGCATCAGGAACTGCAAGACGATCTGGTGGAGCACCTATGGAGGCTTAAGGGCAACGCCTAGTTCGATTTGTTTTAATTTATGTTGGAACTTGCTTCATTAAACTATCTGATTTTGTATTAATTTCTATGATGAACTTTGGTACGAAACATTTATTTTTTGTTGAATTTATGCCGAAAGAGCGCCGATTTTGTTGATTTCAAAGCCGAAATAGCGTCGAAACGGAGCCGGATTTGGGTTGATTCTACGCCAATAATGGGTCGAAAGCGGCGGTTGTGGGGCGACCCCGGGGGTTCGACTGGGAAAATGAGCCCCCCAGGTCGATTTTATCGCCGGCTCGACCCCAGGCGGCGCTATTTCGACCCCTTGAGGAGGAGCAACAACTGGAGATGCTCTAAGCTAATGGCTAAGCACACTTAGGTCACCAAATCTGGGCCCTGTCGGCTACAAATCCTTCTCGAGATCTACCTAATCTGCCTCTTAAAATAATGAAGCAGCCTAGAATATTAGTAGTATTCTTTTTCTTATCAGTTGACACTGTTGAATAATATACTCCCTTCATTTCTAAATATAAGTTTTTTAAGAGATTTCAAGGGGACTACATACAGAGCAAAATGAGTGAATCTATACTTTAAAGTTTGTCTATATACATCCGTATGTAGTTCCTTAATAAAAACTTCTAAAAGACTTATACTCCTTCCGTTCCTAAAATATAAGTTTTTTTAGAGATTTCACTAGAAGACTATATACGGAGCAAAATGAGTGAATCTACACTCTAAAGTATGTCTATATACGTCCGTATGTAGTCTACCTAGTGAAACCTCTAAAAATACTTATATTTAGGAACGGAGAGAGTAATAAAGATGCACATGTGTATGGCTCGATGCGATGCAGAGGCAGAGGTTGGGGTATCTTTCTTTTCGAAAAACCATTTTCCTTATGGCTTCTGATTTTTTTTTGGAAAAGGAGGTTAAACCCCGGCCTCTGCATCAATCTATGCATACAGTCATCTTTATTAATTATTTCACAAAGGTCTAACAAGAAAATACATCAAGCCATCCGAAGCCATCACTCACACCTACAAACTCGATAATATGGAGTGCTCTCATCCCCATATCTAAAACCGGTGTCATCGTCGATCCATCCACATAACGTATCGGGACTAACAGCCGGTGCAGCAGACCTAAAGCGCGCACCACATGCACACATTTTAGAAGCCAGAAGTCGTCGTCATCCTCGGACCGCTGACTCATCTTCAGGATAGAGATCTGCATCATCCTTGTCAGTCCAGACATCCGTCGACACCACCACGGCGCCCAACGGCACCATCCTCGTACGCGCATTCATCCAGACGCGAAGACTCCGAAAGATCTGTCGTGCGTAGCACTTGCCGACCAGGCATGACACAACGTAGCACCTGTCGACCAGGCATGACTTGACATCTCCGTCCAAGCTCCGTGCAAGACTTAGCCGCTCCACCTCCTGCCTCTATCTTCCAGCGCTGCTCCACAAACGATGCTCCCAAGAGAGTAACGACACCGAAGTACCGCCATCGTCCGATCTGGATGACCAGATCTTAGGGTTTCCCCCAAAGCAACACGAGTGGGTTGATAGAAGTTACACGACGATATGCCTTCATCAAGGTAACGACGCGAAATGTTGTCATCGCCCGCCATTGGCTTAGTTTTCACCGGCAACTTTGTCTTCCCAACTCGCAGCCGGGACTAGATGACAGATCTGGAGATCCGACCATCCAGCCTCAGGCTGACTATCTCCGGCGAAGGAGACGGACACCATCGCCACGCCCAGGGCCGAAGCCCCCGACGTCCTCGTGATGCAGGTCGATCCTAGGGGCAGCCTGCCGTTGACAGGACGGTATACGACATCAGCATGTGCAGCCCGTCTGAAGCCCATCTGGACCCAGATCGGGTGCCCAAGCCGTCGTCACAGTACCAGTCGCCGAACGGCGGGGAGAGGGTGTGTGCGGGTGAGGAATGAAAGACGAGCGGTGGGGACGCTCCGGTGCGGCGCCGCACGGGAACGGGTAGGGTTCCTTTACTTGCAGTTAGTTGGCTTCTGATGGAACATATAACATCTAGTGTTTTAAATACTAGACAAGTAGACGGTAGATAAATAAAATGAAATTGACAGACACACTTGTTTGAAGATTCTAGTGACGAGTGAAAATGAGAAACTAACTAACTGCAGCGTTGAATTTCTCTGAAGAACAATTCAATTGGTCAAGATATTCTGTTTTGGCGCATCCACGGTATTCTCTTATTCGCCATTGTTAATCAGAAAATTTATGTGCTTTGGTTGCCTGTCTGAAACCTTTGACCGTGGTATGCAGAATTTTCAGGTCATATCTACACCAACTGTTCATAAGCAAATGTTGAGAATAGGCAAAGCTCCAGAACATACATGGTTTGTACAAATATGTAGTTGCCGTGAAGAATGTTTTTCAAATTTGTGCTTGTTTCGAGTACGGCGCCCGTCTCGAAAGCGATATACAAGTCGCCGCGCTACTGCGTGCAGTGGTCCATCGGCTCCACTGAATCACACGTCGCCTGCGTGTGATTGGCGAGGAGGCTGATCCTGATCATCATCGACCCCATGCACATCGCTTCACAGTGCACTCACACTTCACACTATTTTGGGATCGACCGACTGACTGGTCGATTGAATGATTCTTGTGCTGTTTCTATCTCAACCTGCCATGGTAGGAGTACTGTCGAGGCGGCGGCGTGTCGTGGCCTGTGAATGCTGAATGCCACGAGATGCGTCAGCTCGTAGCGCCATTCACCATGGCGCTGTTGTATAGAGCATACCCCTTAAAGCGTCTCCAGCCGTTCCTTTAAAAGGCTTTTCAAAGGTCATTTTTTATTATCGGCGAGCGAAAATCGGTTCATTCGTATCTCAGAAGCCTATTTTTCGTCGGTTAGGACCAAATTTTGCGTCGGCGTACCCAGGTCGAGCCCGACGCACTAGGGACGTTTGGGCGCGCCGGGCGAACATTTTTGGCACGAAAAAGGGTGGGTCCGTCGAGTCAGCAATCACGCGACATCGTCGTCCTCGTCGCCTCGGTTTCCCGCGGAAAATCAATGCAAGGCTGCCGCCGGTCAGCCTTCCATTGATGCGGCACGTTCACGGGGCGGCGTTCACGGACGGTGTCGTCAGTACGGGGCGACACGCGTCCACACCTCGCCTCCCCATGCGGTCCATCTCACCCCTATAAAAGCCGACCCTCGCCGGTGCCCCGCCACATCACACCTTCGCCTGCCCCAAACCCCCGTCGCTGGCGCCCTTCTCTCTCCCCGAGGTGATCTTCTCTCTTCCCCTTCTTTCCCCGATGGCGGAGCGCTACCCAAGCGACGGTGCGACACGCAACGGCTTCGGTCGCCGGCACCTCCACGAGGACGAGGCCCGCCTGCTCTACGAGGTGGAGTACCCGACGCCGCCTGACATGCAGGCGCCGGGCGCCTGGAGGCTCAGCGCCGACGAGGTCCCCGTGTCGTCGATGCCCACCGGAGCTGAGCCTCCATGTCCGAGGAAGTGCGCCGACAGCCGAGGTATGCCTCGGACAGCGTAAACCTCTGGACGGCGTACTTCGAGCGCCGTCGCGAGGAGCAGCGACGGCGACGGCGACGACTATACCAACTTCTATAAGCTTCTCGACATGTAGAATGCGGCGACGACGGACGACAACATAGCCGATGTAGTTTTTTTAGTTTTGTAATATATTTTTAATGAAAAATCCAAACTTTTATGACCGTATTGAACCAATTTTATGATCGTATTAGGCCGAAAGTGGCGGTTGACGGGCGACCCCGGGGCCGCGACTGGAAAGCCAAGCCTTTCCAGGTCGATTTTAGCGTCTGCTGGCCCCAAGACGATGCTAAAATCGGCCCCTGAAAGGCCAACGGCTAGAGATACTCTTATGCCACGGCTTTATGTTCTTGAACTTGAAGAATTTTTTAACCACAGAAGCTGCTGACAAGGTCATAGCGCCATCGTGTTTGGCGTTATGATGTTGAGCACAATGCCCGCTATGAAACTAGTCGGGTTTCGACCCGGCCGTCGGTCCTGATATTTGGACCCAAGCTCGGTTCGAACCCGAAAAAAGCCCGATCAGGCCCGATATAGGCATACACTCGGATTTTTGCAGGCCGGGCCTGGCCCGGTCAGAGCACGGGGTTCAAAATTCAGGCCTGAGCCCGGCCTGTGAGCAAGGTTGGGCCGGGCCGAGTGGGCGGGCTTCCCATGGCCAGGTCTGGACGGGTTCAAACAAAGTTTTAAAGTAGGATCAAATTCGTGCTAATCTTTGTTTAAAGGGTCAAAACAGTGATTTTGACCTCTCCCCGCCCCTCCCCTGTCCCGCGCCGTGGGTCCCGCCACGCTGCCCAGCGAGGCGCATATCGTCGGCGCCGGCGCCGGCGAGGCGAACCCTCCGAGGCAACTCGTAAAAATACTCCATGGTCTTTTACTAACCAGCAACCACCACGGCCTAGGGTTAATCTGGAGCCTCACCCGGCCACCAACCCCCACTCCCACCGCAGCACTCTGTCGCCTCGCCGTCTCCGACCCCCACCCAGCCGTCCTAGCCACCCAACCCACCGCAACTTCGCAAGCCATGGAGGAGCCGTCGCGCGTGGCCACCGCCGGCGGGAAGCAGCCATCGCGCAGGTACCATCTCGCTCCCTCACCTACAGTCATCTCTGGCTGCGCCCTGCGGGCTCAGTGGCTTGAAGCGTACTGTAGGTAGTTCTTTGGTACACAGGCCCATTTTTTTTGTTGCAAGGAAAAATGAAGTCAAAGCTAATTACTTGCTCCTTATTACTTATAGAATGGATGCTACACATCACAGTAGTTAGTTTCTACCTACCACTAGTGTTTGCCGGATCATCCACTCCAAAAATAAAATAAAATAAAAATGGTCAGGGATGCTAGTAATATTTTGTTTTTCTCTGCTTTCATCAGGCTTGCGGTGGTCACTGGTGGAAACAAGGGAGTCGGGCTGGAGGTGTGCCGGCAGCTTGCTGTGCAAGGTGTGACGGTCATTCTCACCGCGAGGGATGAGAAGAGAGGGAAGGACGCCGTCGAGTCCATTCGCCGTGAATCCAACCTCTCCAACGTGGTCTTCCACCAGCTCGACGTCCGGGATGACAGCAGCGTCGCTGCATTAGCGCGACACATTGAGAGCAGATATGGAGAGCTTGACATCTTGGTAAAGTGAGATCGTTTTTGTTAGATCATCACTTATGCATCACTTTTTGGGAACATATTATGTGAATGAGGATGAGTTGGGTGATACATACAGGTTAACAATGCAGCAGTTGTGGGAGTTGCAGCAGACGAACAAGGCCTCAAAGCTCTGAACCTTGATGCAGAGACATGGGTACTGAATCTGATTTTATTATTTATTTTATTTTTTGAAAATAGCTGATCACGCTTGCCACGCGATTATTTTCTGTTGATCTGAGCCTTTTGCAACATAGCATCTTTTTATGTCATCTATAGAACTACCACCAATGTTCAGTGTTCGATTTTTTTAAAAAATTGTTTGTGATTCAGACATCTGGCAGAGCAGCCAATCTGCTCAAAGACGTGTTCAAGAATACCTATGAGGTGACACGGGATTGTCTCGACACCAATTACTATGGATGCAAACGGGTAACAGAAGCCCTCCTTCCTCTACTGAAACTATCCACGTCCGGAGCAAGGATCGTTAACGCCTCCTCCCTTGCTTCAGAGCTGAAGGTATGCTATCAGTTGAAATTCTTTCTAACCGGTCCCTAACCAGTTAATCTCATGTGTTCAACTTTGGTGCCTACCAGAGAATGCCGAACGAGAAGCTACGGAACGACCTGAGCAACATCGACATCTGGAATGAAGCGCGGATCGAGGAGCTACTGAACACCTTCATGGATGACCTGAATAATGGACGGCTTGAAGAGGCAGGGTGGCCGGCGATGCTGCCGGCTTACAGCGTGTCGAAGATGGTGATCAACCTCTACACGAGGATCCTGGCGAGGCGGCACCCGGAGACTCCCGTCAACTGCGTGCGCCCCGGCTTCGTCAAGACCGACATCAACTGGAACCTGGGGACCCTGACACCGGAGCAGGGCGCGAGGGGGCCGGTCATGCTGGCCCTGCTCCCTCAGGACGGGCCGACCGGGTGCTACTTTGATCAGACCGAGATGGTGAATGTCTGGTAGTAGCTGTTCACTGGATTGTCAGGAACCACGTTACGGTAAGTTCATCTTTCTGGGTCATGCCTGAGGCCATTGGCCAGGACAAGTTTCTGTTCTTGCATTTTCAACATGAATAAATAATTCAGGACCAGCTATGTATGGTCCTGCATAGTACTCCCTCCGTTCCATAATATAAGAGTGTTTTTGTCCAAAACACTTTTATATTATTGGACGGATGGAGTAGTTAGGTAGCACTACTCAAAAAAAGAGGAGCTGATTGAATCTTAAATAATTCACAATAACAGAGTCTATTAGAAGGTAATCAGTTCGAATCCCAAAACATAAACAGAGTGTGTTCCTTTATTATGATGGCACTACGACGTTGCCGAGCCACACACAGCAGCTGCACAATGTTTGTGTTAAGATAGCGAGTAGTAGTAGAAACTTTAAACCACATTTTGTCAGTAATTGCCCCGTAAACTTGAGAGCACAATGCCGCTCAATCACTAGTTAATTAAACAAATCAAATGCTTAGCACTGTCACACCAAGAAAAGGCGCTGAGAATAGCAATTTCAATTGGTGATCAGTTCGACCTCACCAGATCTCATTTCTATCACTACATTTATGACACGATATCACGATATCAATACTATCTATACAATGTTAACTTTGAGTCATTCATTTCCTTCACTGCGAGATATGGTTCATACATGATATAGAAAAACAGTCACAGTGCATTGATCATTGCGTAGCAGCATGCACAATCTGGCCTCCCACGATCGTATTAGATTTATTTGGCGCAAAGTAAAGCTCTTGTATTGTATATGCTGCTGCATGCGCTAGATCTCCAGGTGATTAACTTCTGCACCATAAAGGTTGCAGCACATTGATCACTCTTTGCTGTATAAATGAAGAACACCGGGTGATGGCCGGACAGACACTCCATCGCCCATTGTCTTCCTCAGTTGTGTAGGTTTGCCTAGCTTCAGCAATGGCGTCCTTGACCAATCTCATCATACTACTACCACTTCTCTTCCTCGCCACCCTCTCTCCTACACCTTCACCGTGCTATATCAGTCCAGCTGCCGCAAGGGTACAACAGTGTTCTGAAGGAACCTCTGCTTACCGCACTTACATCGTGCTCGTCGACCCACCTCCCTCAAATGTCGGCGAAGTCGGGCATCGTCGATGGTATGAGACTTTCTTGCCGAGCTCTCACATCGGCGAATCTGGGGAGCCACGTCTCCTCCACTCCTACATCGAGGTGTTCAGCGGCTTTGCGGCGAGGCTCACTGACCCCGAGCTCGACGCAGTGGCCAAGAAGCCGGGGTTTGTGCGCGCGTTCCCAGACCGGATGCTTCAACTCATGACCACGCACACGTCGGAGTTCCTCGGGCTGAGGAGTGGCACCGGGTTTTGGAGAGACACACACTACGGGAAGGGAGTGATCGTCGGGCTGCTCGACTCCGGAATCTATGCAGCACACCCTTCGTTCGACGATCATGGCATCCCACCACCTCCGACAAAGTGGAAGGGCTCATGCAAGGAGGTCAGGTGCAACAACAAGCTCATCGGTGCCAAATCATTTATCATCGGTGATGACCGCCCGTATGATTTTGCCGGGCACGGAACACACACCTCATCCACTGCCGCTGGGAACTTTGTTACCAACGCGTCATACCATGGCGTAGGCATGGGCACTGCTTCCGGAGTTGCTCCAGGTGCCCACATCGCCATGTACAAAGTGTGCACTGGTATTGGCTGTGAAGAATCTGCCGTAGTGGCCGGCCTGGACGCGGCCATCATGGATGGGGTGGACGTCCTCTCGCTGTCCCTCGGCGGTCCCGCTACCGTGAGCTTTGACAGGGATCCCATCGCCATCGGCGCGTTCAGCGCGATATCCAAGGGCATCATTGTGGTGTGCGCGGCTAGCAACCATGGTCCCACTCCACGGTCAGTCATCAACAATGCACCGTGGTTGCTCATGGTCGCTGCTGGCTCGGTGGACCGGAGATTCGACGCTGGTGTTCATCTCGGCAATGGGTTGCGCTTAGATGGAGAGGCGCTCACCCAGGTAAAAATGCCAACCTCAAAGTCGTATCCTCTCCTCTACTCCGAAGAACATCGTTTCTGCGAGAACGAGGATCATGTTTCCGTCGCCGGGAAAATCGTGGTTTGCCAGGCCATGACAACGATGCCTCAGTATTCAACCATTCGCAGCATAATGGATGCTGGAGCGGCCGGCGTGGTACTGTTCAATGATGAAGCCGATGGCTACTCCATTGTTCTTCAGGATTACAACTCAAGAGTGGTGCAGGTGGCCACAGCTGACGGCATTGCTATCACAGGTTATGTGAAATCGACAGCGAGCAATGCCGTGGCCACTTTCACATACAACAACACAGTGCTTGGTGTTTGTCCAAACCCGATCGTGGCGTCGTTCTCTTCACGGGGTCCAAGCCCTATCTCCCCAGGTGTGCTCAAGCCGGATATTATGGCTCCCGGGCTCAACATCCTCGCTGCATGGCTGCAAGAAAAGCAATCTTCATTGAGGCCTTTCAATATCGTATCTGGTACATCCATGGCAATGCCACATGTCAGCGGTGTTGCGGCGCTCATCAAAAGCTTGCATCCTGACTGGTCACCGGCTGCCATCAAGTCGGCCATCCTGACAACGTCAGACACATTCAACAACATCGGTGGCCCGATCATGAATGAGAGGCATGGTAATGCCGGTGTGTATGATAGAGGTGCCGACCATGTGAACCCGGCGAGAGCCGCCGATCCTGGCCTTGTGTACGATCTCGGCGTAACTGATTACGCGGGCTACATCTGCTGGCTCCTTGGCAACAAAGGCTTGGTGACAATCGTGCACAACTCGAGCTTGACCTGCGAGAAGCTGCCCAAGGTCAAGGACGTCCAGCTCAACTATCCAACAATAACTGTGCCACTCACATCAACGCCATTCATCGTGAACCGAACAGTGAGGAACGTTGGGCCAGCGACATCGACATACAGGGTGAAGCTGGACGCACCCAAGTCGATGACGGTGCGTGTTTTTCCGAAGACGCTCGTGTTCTCCAAAGCCCGAGAGAAGAAGACATTTAGCGTGTCGGTGAGCAGCCACGGCATGGAATCCGGAAGCCTAAGCTGGGTGTCCGAGAAACACGTGGTGAGGAGCCCGATCGTCGTCGCCCTTCGAGTCGGGGGTCCTACTCCCCTGTCATCGCCATGAATGACGTTCGTGTTGTTAGATTAATGGACATTTTCATCCGTCCCTGTTTAATCATTTCAAATGTATCGTCTCTAAGGAGATTCCTTGCTTGAGAAATAAAGGAGTTGTTGCGGCACGAAAATAAAACCAGAGCCCAGTTACATTTTTTTTTTTTGAATCAGAATGGCAGGTGCTCTGCCTTTGCATTGAAGATTAGGGATTTACAGGAAGGAGCAGGGGTAAGGAAGAGAAAAGCCCACTTATTGGTATATCTTGTTAGAAGATTTCACATTCAAAATTGACAAGTCTCTCTCAGATCAAGTATTCAGGAGTACATTGTGTGCTTTCATCTAGAAAGGGTCAGAAAAAGTTCAAGGAGGACATTGTCTGGTCAGTTGGAATCACGTTTGTCGTTAGAAGATCCTTGGTGGGCTCGGCATACTTGATCTGGAAATCATTAACTCCTCTCGATGGTCAAGGACGACGTATCTTCGATGCTGCAAAACCTTCTTTTGGACCGACAGATGGGTCAGCGGGACCTCGGTTGAAGAGATTGCTGTTGACGTCTTCCACTCTGTTTGTCCCATTAGCCAAGCAAAGAGAAGAGTTGCTGATGCTCTGGTTAATAACAGTTGGGTCAAAGATATTAGGGTTGTCTTATCATGCAAATCCTTGGGCTGTGGGAAATATTATCTGACATCCAACTCAGTCCCAACAGGAGAGATTCTTGGAAGTGGTTTTTGGTAGCCTGAAGGGCGTTTTCTGAGCAAAATCAGTTTACAAGTCCTTTTTCAGCTGCAATGTGTTAATCTCCAAGATCAACCGGTGGAACTCAGCTATGGAGGGGAAGAGGCTGAACTCTCTGGTCATTTTGGTCTTGTAGAGCATTTGGAGAGAAAGAAACGATAGAATTTTTGACAATGTGTTTAACCAGTTGATAAATCCAGATCAAGGCCGATGCGGATCAGTGGGCGTTATATGTGGTCGGTTCGTTTTCCCTCTTTAGTTTTGTCATATGTTGCCGTTGGGTTCATTCGCTGGGTGGTAGTAGGTATTCAGTGTTTCTGCCTGGTTTAGAGAAATCTAAACCAGGTGCGACCGTACGCAGAGATCGAGCGCGCGTCGCCCCTCCAGATCTATCCAGAAAAAAGACAAAAAAGGACCAGCAGATAATCGTGTTAGTGAATTTGACGCCATTCATGGTGAACCGAACTGTGACGAACGTTGGGCCAGCAGATTCGACATTCAAGGCCAAGGTGGACGTGCCGAGGTCTCTGACGGTGCGTGTCTCCCCGGAGACGCTGTCATTCTCCAAAATCGGAGAGAAGAAGACCTTCAGCGTGTCTGTGAGCGGCTTCTTGGGCAAAGAAGAACTTTACGTGGAGGAAAGCTTGATGTATGTGCCGTGAGATCGATCACTAGATATTTTAAGTCATCTTAAGTATTTCTTTTGCGTCAACATAATAAATAGTATGCATGGAACAAAGCTTGCATTATGATTTACTAGTGCAAAATTTAAGTTATGCGATTCGAACCAGAGATCGTCGGTTGATATTTCGTCCTGCTGCTTAATGCCGCGACATCTCTGCCAGTCTGAAACTCCACCGACCTTTTTGTTCAGAACAAGAAAACTGAGGTGGATGGAAACTTTTGAAACTCTGGAGTTATATTCGTCCCTGTAAACTTCTGTCGGATATGGGAACAGAGTAAGTAGGTGATACGGAATGCGTAAAAAATAGGTGATACAGAGAGGCGATTTTGTCCATCACAGGCAATCTGCAATTGAAATTATTTTCGCTTTAATGCAGATCTCCCTCTAAATACTCAACAAAATAAATGGGAAAATTGTTGGTATTAACCTCGTCAGTACGGCTGTATGGATGTTTCCTGGAAACATGCGTGAGTTTATGTCTACTTTTAGAGAGCTGTGCTACTCAAGGTCATTGTGTTTGCCTTCATATATGAATTACTTCGGTATGAGCGCATATATGCTAGACGCAAAATGCTGTTCACTTCATATGCTAAAAAAAAGTAGAATGCACACCACCAAGTGTTAATTAATGCTAGTGCTATCAAACATTGTTGCTGCCACTTTCCATCAAGCACCAACATCCAGGTCGTAGTAGTATAATGCATTCTTGTATGGCCTTTAACTAGAAAATGACATTTTTTTGGTTAGTTTTACAACGAAAGGACTAACTGATCTCATAACAAAAACTGTTTTCCGTGAGACGCTCAATCTCTCCCTTAGTTTGTGAGATCTTGAACATTGTTTTAATTGCAGGATTGTGTCACATAAAAATATGCCACAGCAAACTGATTCTTGATTTTTGTTTGGCTAGCATGGCACACACCTAATTCTTGATCTTTGATTCGAAGTAATTTCACAGAAATATTATGGGAGCAGCATCTTCAGAATTATTTTTCTATGATGCTTTGGTTTATACTTGGGAAGTTTTCCGTTGTTTTGATATCAATTATGGCATATGCACCTAATGCTTCAAAAAGTCGTGTGTGTTTTCTATGCCACAGCAAACCATCTGTATTTCTTATTCATGCTGTCCCCATTTCTGTAGAAAATGGCATGTCATGACATCCAATTACTGTGTTTTTTCCATTCGGGCATTTTTGGGAATCCTGCAAATTGAAGAGGCCCCCAAAGAAAATCCACATATTTCTCCTGTGATGCGGCCAAATAACTTCGATCCCATATTCCCGTGTTTTAAATTTCAGCAGATTCCAATGGCCCTAGCATTTGATAATCTGAAATATGCAAAGTAAAAGACTGCTTAAAATCTGGGTAAGTGGGTAGGTTTGGTTAGGATCATAATGGGCTCTGTCTCTCATTTCTTGCCCAAAAGCATGACTCCAAGCTCTATGATAGAGTGGACAAACGAACTTGCAGCCCAAAGAGATGCTCTGCTGCAGCAACAACACCCACCCAGAAACGAACTTGCAACCCAAAGAGACTAACTGAGAGTTGGTTTCTATTACCTGATGTTCTTCTTCTCACTCATTGTTTCCTCCCAAGTAAAGTGCAGAGGTTCCTAACGCCCTATGAACATGGCGGTGCAGGTGTGTCTCTCGCTGTTGATCAAAGAGAAGGAGTCCGGAGATGATCCGCGTCGCCGGCTCCATTTTCTGCAACATCAAACACGGGCATGAACGGGGAAGGAACTTTGCTCTGATGAAGAGACTTGATCATCGGTGCTCATAGTCTGTTGTGATGCTCCGCCGATATCGTATTTGCGATATTTGAACAGGCTGTTTGTTTGTCGACAGAAAGTTGTCGTCTTAGGGAAATGCCAGCAGCGGCAACCAACAAGTAAAGCAAGAATTCAGTCTGGGAACTGAGATATACCTTGTCCAATTTAGGAGGTTTTGTCGAAGAGGCAGGGTGGCTGGCGATGACTCGTATCTGAATTTTTGTTTTGAGGAACTCTTGTACCTGAATCAAAAGGAGAGAAAAACATGGGTTTATTTCACCAGGCCCCAACGGCTTTGCACGAAGGAAGGAAAGGCCTTGGCCCGTCCGACCCAACAACACCCACCAGTCACCTCTAAAAGAAAAAAATGTGTGCCCATAGACCCCATCGGCATCCCCGGCCAAACCCAATGTCCCTCCCCTCCCCTCCCCTGGCGGCGCCGCCGTTCTGCATCAGGTCCGCCGCCGTCTGCTTCTTAATTATTCTCCTTGGGTCGGCATGATCTGATTTTTGTTCTCATTTATTTTGAATGTACTACCCAACACCAGAAGAGGCAGCGGAACACGCCAAGGTGGTGCCTCCATTGACGGCCATGCCCAACATGTCAGCCACCCTAACAACCAACTCCTCCGCCGTGGCCGGAGCAGGGGCAGAGGGAAAGAAGAAGGAGAAGATGAAGAAGCCGGTTTACATTCGGCCGCCCGCGGCATGGGACAGGATGTACTGCTTCCCTCTCACCGAAACCGAGCTCTTCTTCGGCGACAGGTCCACACGCATCTTCCGGTTCGACGCCGAGACCCATTGCGTCGACACCATGCCCGGCCTTCACACGCCCAAGCGCTCCCCCTTTGCCCTCGCCGTCCCTCTCCGAATCCGACCACCTCAGGGAAAGGCGAAGGTGGAGCCCTCCCCATCATGGATAGCATCCTCAGGCCCTACAACGAGGGTCAGGTCCAGTTCGAGGCCATCGTGTACCGCAGGCGCTACGACATGTTCCACCCCGACTCCAGCAAGGCGTGGCACTGCGACGTCCTCCCGCCGCCGCCTTTCGTCCACGACCTGGTTGGTAAAAAACCGGCCTCCGTATGGTCCTACTCCTTGGTTGGCGGCCACACCATCTGCATCTCCGTCGGGGGCGTCGGCACCTATTGCTTCGACACGGAGACTCGCGAGTGGAGCAAGGCTGGTGACTGGCTCATGCCGTTCTACGGCAGGGCGGAGCACGTCCCGGAGCTCGGCCTCTGGTTTGGCGCCTCTCACGACAACTTCCACCTCCCCTGCGCCGCCGACATCTCCGGCGTCGTCAGAGGGGAGGAGCCACTGCCGGAGCACACACGAATCTGGGCAGACACTGACGTGCCAGAGGGATGGTACCCGCATTTCGGCCCCACCAAAGTCGTCAGCCTCGGTTCAGGCAGATTTTACGTCACCAACTTCTTCGAAACTAAGGACTACGATTGCCGTTGCGGCCACATGTTGGTTGACGATATATTTGCTGTCTTCACTGGCATGGAGGTAGTGTTACCTGACGATGGTAATGAGAATGACAACGATGAGGGTGGTTTCAAAGGCAACAACAATGGGAACGACAATGACAAGGGCGATTGCGAAGGCAACGCCAACGGGAACGGCAACGTGTCACCTGGTATCCGTATGATTAAGCATAAATCTAGATTTTGTAGGAGTCACGGCACCGACACAATCGTGTTCGTGCTATGATTCATATATTCCGAGGCATAAGAGCATCTCTACCTCTCCCATCAAATCTCTTTTAACTCCCTAAATTTGAGGAGTTAAACCCCTTCCGTCCCTTCCCTCAGACTTGCCTCTTTATGCTCAAATTTGAGGGGGAAAAGAGCTATTCTCCTAAATTCTCTTTCCTTCGCGACACTTATTTTTCTTTGGCAGTCACCCAACAACCGCCGTCCGTCACTGTTCATCCCCACGCTGGTGGCGCCATGGATACCCTTTCTGTCATCCACCGCAACCCTATGTGACCCTAAAGAGAATAGTTACACGAGCTTGGGGCAGATGGATACCTTTTGGTTGCAGTTGACCAGCTACTACTCATTGAGCACCTCCAGCTTCCTGTTGTCGAGGTAGTTCGATCCAAACAGTGGCCCGTGGAGGATGAATTTTGCTGACTTCCTTGACTCCTTTCTTTCATGCATTCTTCACGCTTGATGAGTCTTTATCAAATGACTTTTGCATACCATCTACTGGCCACATGTTGTTGTTGTGTGCACACTTTTCAACTCATCAAATTTGAGGAGTTATGTTTTGATGAGTCGTGTGAGGAGTTTAATTTTAGGGAAAGGGCTAGAGATGGTCTAATAGTCTGCTCTCTCAGGCCAAGTCTAGATGTTTTATCCTTTTCTCTTATGTTTACCCAATACCCATATATCCATAGTAAGAGATGTATGTATATTGGGACTTAATTTGCTATATATTCATGCTGCTCTTATGTATCTCGTTTTCGCAGTAGAAATCTAACTTTGAATAATCTCGGGGCAGTGAAGCTGGCTGATGTTATTGCGGACCATATCCAGATATTGTATCCAGATTTGCTGTTGAGCAGCTAACCGAGACACAGCTTCTGCTACCGTCAAGTGGTCTGTAAAGAAGAAGAGCTTATATATACTAGTAACTAACCCCATCCAGAGTTTGGCGCCCAACCAGCCGGTTCCGTATCTTATGGTGATGGCTCCAACTCCGAATGTGTACTCTGAATCTGC
Organism: Hordeum marinum; assembly: GCA_022496015.1. Taxonomy (NCBI): domain Eukaryota; kingdom Viridiplantae; phylum Streptophyta; class Magnoliopsida; order Poales; family Poaceae; genus Hordeum; species Hordeum marinum. The sequence continues at coordinate 59,259,688 of CM039673.1, read as the reverse complement.
GCGAGTATCTTACGGTGACTGCTTACTTTGATCAGACGTTGATAGTGAATGTCTAGTAGTGGTTGTTTCACTTGATTGTCAGGACCCATGTTACGGTAAGTTCATCTTCCTGGGTCATGCCTAAGGCCATTGGCCAGGCCAAATTTCTGTTCTTGTATTTTCGACATGAATAAAGAGTTCAGGGCCAGCTATTATCATGAATAGTAGTTAGATTCCATGCGTCAAAGAAGAGGAGCTGATTGAATCTCAAAGGATCCACAGTAGTAACACAGTTTATTATAGGGTAAACATCCCAAAACATAAACAGATAATGTATTTTTTATTATGATGATGGGTTTGAGAGAAGGGTCCTTGATACTGAGAGTACAATACCACTTTATCACACTAGTTAAGGAGAATACATCTTTGTTGATATTGTCATTTATGAGATGATACATAACATATCACCTGATCTCATCACTTCGATATTGTCATTTATGAGACAATATACGAGACATCATGTCAAACCAACATTTGTTGATTTTGAATCCTTCATTACCTTCCAATCTAAACCAATAGTGCACATGTGTCCACGCAAAATAATTCTTAAGATCATGCAGAAAATCGAAAAAGATTTTGTATTTCCCCCACATATCCCACATCAGAACTCTTGGAGATACACTACTAGTACTGATGATAAACGTGGGTAATCTGTATTAAGTTTGAGTCATTGATTTCCTTTCATTTTCCCAATATTGTAATATATGATTCATGCAGGAGATAGAAAAACGATCGCAATGCATTGGTTTTTCCTATTGTTGCAAATCATATATTTGCATATCAGCGCACACATAGTATTAAAGATGTTGTATGCTTTAATACTGCATTTATCTGACAAATTAAAGCTGTTGTATGCTCCTGCATGCGCTAGATATCTATGGGATTAACTCTGAAGCATTAAAGTTGCATCACATTGATCATTCGTGCTATATTAATGAAGAAGACGTGGTGCTGGCCGGACAAACACTCCATCACCATCATCTTCCTCAGTCGTGGTGTGTGCCTAGCTTCAGCAATGGCGTTCTTGACAAATCTCATACTACTACCACTTCTCTTGCTCGCCACCTTCTCTCCTACACCTTCACTGTGCTATGTTAGTCCATCTGCTGCAAGCGTACATCAGAGTGCTACACAAACATCTGATTACCGCACTTACATTGTGCTCGTTGAGCCACCTCCCTCGGGTGCCGACGGAGAGGGGCATCGTCGGTGGTACGAAACTTTCTTGCCGAGCTCACACATCGGTGAATCTAGGGAGCCACGTCTCCTCCACTCCTACACCGAGGTGTTCAGTGGCTTCACGGCGAAGCTCACAGAGGCTGAGCTCGATGCAGTCGCCAAGAAGCCTGGGTTCGTGCGCGCGTTCCCAAACCGGGCGCTGCAACTCATGACCACGCACACACCGGAGTTCCTCGGGCTGAGGAATGGTACCGGTTTTTGGAGTGATGCAGGCTACGGGAAGGGAGTGATCGTTGGGCTGCTCGACACTGGGATCTATGCAACACACCCTTCGTTCGACGATCATGGTGTCCCACCGCCCCCGTCAAAGTGGAAGGGCTCCTGCAAGGCGGTCAGGTGCAACAACAAGCTCATCGGTGCCAAATCACTTGTTGGAGATGATAACTCGTACGATTACGACGGGCACGGAACACACACCTCATCCACTGCCGCCGGGAACTTCGTCATCGGTGCGTCGGACCAAGGCGTGGGCGTGGGCACTGCTTCCGGAATTGCTCCAGGTGCACACATCGCCATGTACAAGGTGTGCACCAATGGAGGGTGCAAAGAATCCATCATAGTGGCCGGCATGGACGCGGCCATCAAGGATGGGGTTGACGTGCTCTCGCTGTCTCTCGGTAGCTTCACCAGTGTCAGCTTCGAAAGTGACCCCATCGCCATCGGTGCGTTCAGCGCAATATCCAAGGGCATCATTGTGGTGTGTGCGGCTGGCAACAGAGGTCCCACTTCACAATTGATCACAAACGACGCGCCATGGTTGCTCACGGTTGCAGCTGGCTCGGTGGACCGGAGGTTCGACGCTGGCGTGCATCTCGGCAACGGCAAGCGCATCGACGGGGAATCACTTACCGAGGTCATAAAGCCAACCTCAAAGTCGTACCCTCTCCTCTACTCCGAGCAACATCGTTTCTGCCAGAATGAGGATCACGGTTCCGTTGCCGGGAAAATAATTGTGTGCCAGGCCACGACACCGATGACTCGGTATTCCGACATTGGGAGGCTAATGGTTGCCGGTGCGGCTGGCGTGGTGCTTTTCAATAACGAAGCCGCCAGCTACACCATTGCTCTTCAAGACTACAAGGCAAGAGTGGTGCAGGTGACATCTGCCGACGGCATCACCATTGCAGCTTACGCGAAGTCAGCAGCGAATGACGCCGTGGCCACTTTCACATACAACAACACAGTGTTGGGTGTTCGTCCGAGCCCGGTTGTGGCGTCATTCTCTTCCAGGGGTCCAAGTTCTATTGCCCTCGGCGTGCTCAAGCCAGACATTCTTGCGCCCGGGCTCAACATCCTTGCGGCATGGCCAGGGCCTTCTTTCAAAATCATATCAGGTACGTCCATGGCGACGCCACATGTAAGCGGCGTGGCGGCGCTCATCAAAAGCTCACATCCCAACTGGTCACCGGCTGTCATCAAGTCGGCCATCTTGACAACGTCGGACATCATCAACAACGTCGGCGACTCGATCTTGAACGAGAGGCATGGTAAAGCCAGTGCCTATGATAGAGGCGCCGGCCATGTGAACCCCGCAAGAGCCGCCGACCCTGGTCTGGTGTACGACCTTGGCATGACTGACTATGCAGGCTACATCTGCTGGCTCTTCGGCGAGAACGGCTTAGTGACCATCGTACGCAACTCGAGCTTGACCTGCACGAAGCTGCCCAAGGTCGAGGACGTTCAGCTCAACTACCCTACTCTAACCGTGTCGCTAACATCAACGCCATTCACCGTGATTCGGACGGTGACGAACGTCGGGCCGGCAGATTCTACGTACGCCGCCAAGGTAGACTCACCAAGCTCTATGACAGTGCGTGTCTCCCCAGAGACACTGGTGTTCTCCAAGGTTGGAGAAAAGAAGACGTTCAACGTGACAGTGATCTGCCAAGGCGTGGGTGAATCAGAAATCTTTGTGGAGGGAAGCTTGAGCTGGGTGTCGAAGAAGCATGTTGTGCGCAGTCCCATTGTCGCCATCCGCGGAGTAAGAGGTCCTGCTCCCGCTCCATCACCATGAACGATGGCCATGCCCTGAGATTTCATGCTTAGTGTTTTTCTTGTGTGTGTCAGATAAAATAGTGGCAATGGAATAATATATGTGTGATTGCGTCGTCTTAGTTTGTTTTTCTAATAAAGGTTTTACTAAGAACTCCACAAAGTTGTGACATTTTGTTGTTGTTTACTCCTTATATCCTTTTATCGGATAAGGAACAGTATAAACAAGTGAAATATACTCAGTTGTGTCAGAGCACATGCAATCTGAGTTAAACTCTCAACTTTCTCTTGAACGTAGGGCTCCTTGTAATTAAGGACAGTATAACCGTACCTAATCCCTGCTCTCACAGTGATTTGCGTTTTTAGCCGTCCGTTTTCACAATCTGAAAGTTTCTGGCCGTCAGATTTCGATCTGTTCCGTAATCTGTTTAAATTGGCCCAGCTGTCCTATGGGCTGCTGCTCCATGGACCGAAACGGAGGCCTCTCGTACACTGGGCCGTCAGGCAGCCCATTCCAGCGCTTCGCTAAAGGAGGTTCACTCTTGGGCTTCGCTAAAAGGGGATAGGAGCGACTGCGTCCATCCAGTCTAATCCCGATGCGACATGCGAGGCGCAGAGAGGAGCAGCGCACAGAGGAGAGGAGCGGCCGGTGTTCGTCGGTCGATTAGACCAACCGGGATGTGCGAAAGAGATGGGATGGGATGCGTCGGCCGTCCCCAGGACGATCGATCGCTGACCCTTCTAGAAAAAATCCGCTCGACGCGAGGGGGGAAGGGGATCCACCGCCGCAGGCGATTCTAATCGACGCCATGGCTGCTCGTTCGAGCGAAAGTGCTCCGACGAAGTTGTGTCGCCGTCGGCACCGCCACCACAACCACTACCACTCGAGGTCGGTGGATCTCTGAGGCAACCCCATGCTCTGATCCAAACGGGGCGGCTGGACTGCCTGCGCGGCGGTGGACGACGTCGCCCAGGCCAACAACATCGTCCAGCGCCTCAAGGACTTCTCTTCCATGGCGCACATCTCCGGGATGGGCCTCAAGGTCGTGCCGATGATCGCGGCCTTCTCCAACCTCCGCGCAATCAACCTCTCCGGCACCGATGATGAAATCATTTATGCCATCGCTGCATTACTACATCCTCCGATTGCTCGTATATCATGCTGTGTAGGATATTTTCATTTCTTCATTCCGTGTCTGTGACCCCTAGCCATTTGTCAGACATGTTTCTTTTTCTTATTCTCCATTTTGCCCGGCATCTTGCTCACTACCCTTATTATCCAGCTGACTTCTTGTTAACTGTTACTTGTTATAGGAATTGCCCTGCTTGTTCGCTGAAAGGTTCTGTATCTGAGTGTATGTATCACTCAGAACTGAGAGTCTGCTCCTGGACAGGTACATTTGTTTTTCAATACCTACATCTTATATCTATGCACGATCGAGGATCTGATATCAGTTGTCCCGTTTGTCCATCAAAGAACGTGGTCAGTCCTTTTCCTATGGTGTAAGGACATTCGTTTCGTATACATGATTTCCCAGTAGCAATTTATACACAAGCTAACTCCAAAGATACGACTGATCAGGCTAATCGCAAAGCTATTCAGGGAGGAAAAGCGTAGTACTAGAAGAGGAAAAGACGCAGATCTTGTCATCTTGATACCTGACACTTGAACCATCTTGCCAGAATATCTGAATTACGAATTTGTGAAAATGTTCTACCACACTCTATATCCATCTCAGATTAAATTGCAAACACGCAACTGGCTTTGAAGACCAACATGAAAGAATTGAGATGTTGGTCCTTTTTATGCACTTTTTTGGATACTATAAGAAATTGTCTTCGTATTTTATTTATGTATGTATATTATGAACAAATTTTGATCCTACAATGTTTTCTGGGTTATTACTTACTAATTGAAGCACTTCATGTTTTTAAAAGGGAAACTAACATGAAACAACTTATTTCAGTATGTTTATCTTCCCCTATTATGTGTATTTAGTAAAGTTTAGCCTTTGCGGTGGAATTGTATATAAGAACATTAGTTGTCTCTGTTCACTTTCATCAATGAACAACAAAGATTTCACCGCCAGAAAAAAAACATGGTCACTTTTTTTAATTGAGAGAAGCATGCTCACCTTGAGGTATCCTAAAGTTTTGTGCGGCCATGTATGACGTTGTGATAGTCATATGCTGATTTTGTAAGATATCATGGTATCCTTGACTTTGAACATCGGTTGTAAATAAGACGAGAAGTTGTATCGATAGCATCGGTTTTATTCCCTTGCATCAAAATGAAGAATTTCCTCGCTAGATTTTCATAACATAAATATACCACCCGGATCGCTGCCGAAGGTTCTGCACTCGATGGATATGTCGCGGAACAAGATCACAAATGCCGAGGTGCTCCAGGAACTGATGAAGCTACGCGTGCTCAACCTCAGCTACAACTGGATTTCACCCATCAGCCTGGGTAAGTCGCAGCCTTTTCAGACTCGGGATTCTTGCATTGCACTGCACATCTTTAGTAAATTCCTTAAATTTCTAAAGTAATTCCACAAATAAGAACAGTCTGATTCATATTTTTCTCTTGCAAAAAATGCAGCATACTTAATTCTATGGATGACATTCATAAATCCGTATGTGTTTGCAACAACATAGAGGGATAATATGCGATTGCTATTTGCGGATCAGGTACATACTTGGAGATAACATGATAGTAAGAAGAAGGCAAGAAGCAGGTACATGTATAGGTGGGTTTCTGGAGTCTCAGGGGCACATATGAAGTATGCATACCAAAACATGTCGAGTACCTCATGGCTTGTATAAGTTTCAGTGCCTAGCTTGACGGCAAACTATTCTTTGAAAAGCTTGCTAATGAATCTCTGTTCAATTATGGGGTACGTGAAAAAGGAACGCTGATTTGGTCTGATCATGTATTGTTGTGCCAACAGGGGCTACATTCTTTTCAAACTTCTGCGGCGTTATCAACACGATCTTAAAGTGCAGGGTGTGTACGCATATATAACACTTTGCAGATTATTGTTAATCTTAAGGAAGGAGCACATCTCAACGCTGCCTGTAAGCATTTTGTGCTCTTATCATGGGTAATATCCATTCTTTAATATACAAGAAGTTCAACTATGAGCGCTTCAAAGGACATGATTATTGTCTTGTGCAATGTTGATAGTTGTCAGGAAAGCAAAGATCTTAAGTCAAGTAAGGTAGTATGTATGCATCTTCAGTCACTATTTTTGCAGCATATCTGAAGATAAAAGTAGCAGACTAATGCCATGTACAGCACTACAAAATGAAGGGTTTTCCAGTTGTTTTTGTGCCACTTAACTAGGAGTGGTAGGAGATGCAAATCAAGAAAGTTGCTACACATATTGTCTTGGTTAAGGAAATTGTCGAATGAATGTTTGCTGAAATTCTCATGTAGATTTAAATATTGGCTTTGAATCATGTTTCAAATACCAGGATATATGCACCCTTGAAAGAGATCATGAGAACCTGCAAGGGCATTATTTAACGTTCTAAATATCACATACCATATAGTTGCGTGATGCCCTTACATGTTGAGTTCCTTTTGCTAAAAATTGGGGATTTTTTGAGACCATTTTGGACGCTATGTGTTCATGGTGTATATTTTGTATAATGATTGGTCTTATTACTGAAGCAGACATATTTACTCTTCTATGTGTTAAGTTTATTGTTCTTTTATGAACAAGCATCGATCAGTGCTATGTTTTCTTAATCGAGAAAGTTCACTTCGTTAATGTTTTTAAAAGACAAAAACTTGTTTGGTATTTAATTTTTCATATTTCATGCCACTGCTTATTAGCAGGAAATTCTACTACTATTGTTGTTCTTAAAAGACCAGAAAAAGATTAGCATTATAATTTTCATATTTCATGCCAGTACGTATTAGTAGGAATTTGTATTATTATACAGAAAAAATGGATGTGCATAACAACACATACCACACTACCTTCTTGCTAACCAGTCTAGATTACTTTTCATTTGCATAGCAATATATTAGAAAATAAAGATGGTATGAACAAGAAAAACATAATACTTGATACTGGCACATGCAAATGTATGCAAATTACTTTATGTACCTAATAACTATAAGTCAAAATAGACGGGCCCAGCAACGCGCGCCATTAATGATCTAGTTGCTCAAGAAAAGAGATGTGAAGGGGGGCTGAGGTACAACCATCACCCTATGGGCTCTTGAATTTTCAAATTGAATCAAAAACTCTGATTTGACACCTTTTCGACTTTCAGCTTTGATTAAAATCAACTTTCTACTTATTTTCTAAACTTGTGCTTCAGCCCAAACATTTGATGCGGGGGGGGGGGGGGGGCTAATGCGGCAAAATTATCTCAAGTGGCTTGTCACATCCCAAAATGACATGCTGATTTGGATCCATGTCAGCAAAATCAGCTATGCATGGTTCCTTGCCTTCCATTGACGCCGCCGCCGGTCCGCCTTGCTAAAGCTGGAGAAAAGAAGGCGTTCAGGATGTCAGTAAACTGCCAAGGCATGGGTACATCAGAAATCTTTGTGGAGGGAAGCTTGGACTGGGTGTCGAAGAAACATGTTGTGTGCAGTTCCAATGTTCCACTGTCGCCATCCACGGATCAGGAGGTCCTGCCGTCGCTCCATTACCATGAATGATGTCCATGCCCTGAGACTGATGGATGTTTTTGTCGGAGAAAATTGTGGTAATGGAACAAAATATGTGCCGTCTCAATATGCTTATTTGATGTAAATTTTACTGACTGCAAAAACTTGTGACACTTCTAGAGTTGTTCAATTCTTGTAACCTTTTGTCGAATAAAGAACAGCGTAAACAAAAGAAATGTTGACTCTTTCGCAAAAAAAAAGAGAGTGAAACATAAAGTCAGTTGTGTCGAGCACGAGCAATCTGTAGTTGAACTCTCAACAGCAACGTGTATGCAACGCACCCTTCCTTTAATGACCATGGAATTCCGCCACCCCTAGCAAGGTGGAAGCGGTCGTGTGATGTGGCCCAGTGCAACACTAAGCTCATCGGTGCCAAGTCACTCATTGCAGGTGATAACTTTGGTGATGAAGAGGGGCATGGAATGCACACCTCATCCACATCCACCAAGAACTTCGAAAACCGGTGCGTCACACCATGGCGTGGGCATGGGCACCACAGACGGAATTGTTCTGAGAGCTCACATCGCCATGTACAAGGTATCACAATCCTGCATTACAAATCTACGGATCGCCATTGCCACCACAAAGAAGGGCCCAATGTCTAGCTCCACCTTCATCACCAAGATGAAGAACCTCAGGGATGAACTTGCTGCAACAGGACGTCCAGTTTCAGACCCGGACATGGTTGACTATGTGCTTGCGAGCCTCAACCGGGACTATGATCTCGTGGTGGCAACTATCGGCGCTATCAAGGCGTCTATTACCGTTGACAAGCTTTTTGCCCAAATCTCTGCCTTTGATCAAAGGGTGGATATGCTAGGTGATGGGGGGGAAGGAGCCAACTTCAACTCTTCAGCAATCTTGGCATATAGGGGTCGTGGGTGCAGCAACAGAGGCCACATCCGTGGAAACATGGTACATGGTCAGGGAATTCGTCCTCCCACTCCTTCTAGTGCCAGCTCGAATGTTGGAAGGAGCTACCGAGGATGTCCACAGCAGCAGCAACAACAATGTCAACAACAAACTCGAGATTACATTGAGTGCCAAATATGTTATAAATTTCATGCACGAGGTGCTCATGCATGTTGGGATCGCTATGAGGAAGATGATTATGAGGAGAAAGAGGCAAATGCCATCTCCAACAACTATGGCATCGACACCAAGTGGTATGCGGACACCGAAGCGACAAACCATATCACGGGTGAACTGGACAAGTTAACCATTAGAGACAAGTACCATGGATTGGATCAAGTCCACAGCACAAGCGGTTCTGGTATGAAAATTAATCATGTTGGTTGTTGTGTTGTCAAAACCCCATGAAAGATTTGCGTCTAAATAGAATTCTATACGTTCATGAAACTTCAAAAAATCTAGTCTCCGTTCCTAGGTTTACACTTGATAATCGTGTTTTGATTGAATTCTATCCTTACTTCTTTTTTGGTTAAGCACTTAGACACGAGGAGAATCCTTCTTAGAGGCAAGTGTGTGGGAGGCCTCTAACAACTTATATCATCATCGTCGTCATCATCATCAAATAAGCAAGCTTTTGTCATAGTCAAGCCATCTTCTCCAAAGTGGCATGGTAGATTAGGTTATCCTTCATCAATTATTTGTTAAACTTGTTTTTAACAAAAATAAGCTTCCCTTTTCTCATGAGCCTAGCATTGAGTTAGTTTGTGATCCATGTCAGCACGCTAAAAGTCACCAGCTACCTTATCCTATTTCTATCTCTGCTGCACCCTTACAACTTGTATTCTCAGATGTTTTGGGGGGCAGCCCCTATTTCAGTTGGTAGACATTTATATTGTGTAAGTTTCATTGATGAATATAGAAAACTTACTTGGATATACCTTTTGAAAAAATGATTTGAAGTGTTTCAAGTTTTCAAGAATTTTCAAAATCTTGTTGAGAGAAAACTAAACACTAAGATCATTGCCATGCAAACTGATTGGGGCGGTGAGTACAAGAAACTCAATTCTTTCTTTCAACAAATTGGTATCAGACATCATGTTTCATGTCCTCGTGATCATCAATGGAATGGGCCTGCAAAAAGAAAACATCGTCATGTTGTTGAGGTAGGGCTAGCCCTACTAGCAAATGCATCCATGCCACTCCAATTTTGGGATGTAGCATTTTTGACCGCTACATATCTCATAAACTTGCTCCCTGGTAAAGTCATCAAGTTTGAAACTCCTATCACACATCTCTATGGCATTACTCCTGATTACAAATCTCTTTGTGTATTTGGGTATGCATGTTGGCCCAACCTTCGACCTTACAACACATGCAAACTTGCCTTTCATTCAAAGGAATGTGCTTTTCTTGGGTATAGTCCAATTCACAAAGGAGTCAAATGTCTAGATATCTCTATTGGTAGAGTCTACATCTCTCGTGATGTCGTCTTCGATGAGTCTATTTTTCCCTTTCCATCACTTCATCCTAATGTTAGAGCTTTGCTTAGAAAAGAAATCCTTCTTCTTCCATCCACTCTTCGAGATTTTGATCATGGGGGCGACAATTGTACTGACCAAAATGATAATTCGATTGGTGCTGGTAATGTATTTTTACCTGTGCGGGATCATGGAGAAAATGCAGATGAAAACGATGCAGAAAACGGTGCACAAATTGATCCAAATCTGGTTCAAAACAGTGCTATATTTCATGAGTTGGAGGAAGAAGACACTGAAGCTGGACACGAGGAGTCGAGGAGGATTCAGTGTCACCTGGAACTCTTGTGTGTCATGATGTCTTGAACAGAAAGTTAAAAACATCATTCACTGCAAGTGGGTTTACAAAATAAAGAAAAAGGCAGATGGCTCGATCGACAGGTATAAAGCACGTCTAGTTGCAAAGGGTTTCAAGCAACAGTATGGTCTAGATTATGAAGATACTTTCAGTCTTGTTGTTAAAGTTGCGACTATTATGCTTGTACTAGCCATTGTTGTGTCCACGAGGTGGTGCCTGAGGCAGCTAGATGTTCAGAACGCGTTTTTGCATGGTGTTCTGGAAGAGGAGGTTTATATGAGACAACCACCTGGGTATGTAAACAAGAAAACACCCCATTATGTGTGCAGGCTTGACGAAGTGCTTTATGGATTGAAACAAGCACCAAGAGAATGGTACTCTAGTTTGAGTTCTCAGTTAAGGCATATTGGCTTTGTTGCATCTAAAGCTAACACGTCACTCTTCATATATAACAAGGCAAACACAGTTATATTTGTGCTGATATATGTTGATGACATTATAGTTGCAAGTTCTTCACAAAGTGCTACTAATGCTCTTCTGCATGATCTGAGTTCGGAGTTAGCTTTGAAAGATCTGGGTGATCTGCATTTCTTCCTTGGCATTGAAGTTAAGAAGATTCAATATGGCATAGTACTAAATCTAGAGAAATATGCTATTGAACTTCTAGCTCGCATGGGGATGAAGGATAGTAAGCCTTCACCCACACCATTGTCTTCTTCAGAAAAACTTCCAGTCTTTGAAGGTGAGCCACTTAAGGAAGAAGAGAGTAAAAGGTACATAAGTGTCATGGGAGCCTTGCACAATTTCACTCACAAGACCAGACATATCCTTTGCTATTAATAAGGTTCGTAAGTATCTCCATGCACCAACTACCACACACTGGACAATTGTAAAAGTAATTATAAGATATATAAAACACATCGTGAGCTTAGTGTCGGGGAACGTTGCATGGGAAACAAAAAAAATCATATGCACACCCAAGATCTATCTATGGAGATGTACAACTACGAGAAGGAGAGTGAATCTACATACCCTTGTAGATCGCTAAGCGGGAAGCATTAAGAAACGCGGTTGATGTAGTCATACGTCTTCATGATCCAATCAATATCCGTCCCGATCTAGCACCGGACGTACGACACCTCCGCGTTTAGCACATGTATAGCTCGATGACGTCTACGCCTCCTCGATCCAGCGAGCAAGGGTGGAGTATTAAATGAGTCTCTGGCAGCACAACGCCGTGGTGGTGGTGGTGGTGGTGGAGCAATCTCAGCAGAGCTTCACCAAGCGCTACCGCAGACGCGACGGGAGGAGAAAACTGATCTAGAGGGAGAGGGAGGGTTGCGCCGTGGCCTATGGTGGTGCTTCCCTCCCTCTCCTCTCATATATATAGGGGAGGGGAGGAGGTCGTTTGCCCTAGGTTTTCCCTAGGGTTGGGGCGGCGGCACCCTCCAATATATATAGGAGGAGAGGTGGTAGGTGGGAGGCGCCCTAGGGAAAACCCTAGGGCCTTGACGCACAAGATAGGCGAGGATTCCACCTCCCACAAGGGAGGCAGAATCCTAGTGGGACTCCTTCCCACTTGGCCTCCTCTCCCACCCCTTGCACATAGGCCTCTATGGGCTGGCTGCCCAGCCCATCAGGGGCTGGTGCGCCACCTCTTAGGCCACTATGGCCCCTGGGGTGGGTGGGCCCCACTTGGTGGACCCCCAGAACCCATTCGTCACTCCCGGTACACTGGCGGTAGTGCCCGAAACTTTTTTGGAACCCAAATATCACTTTCCTATATATCAATCTTTACCTCCGGACCATTTTGGAGCTCCTCGTGATGTACGAGATCTTATCCGGGACTCCAAACAACCTTTGTTCACCAACATACATAACTCAATACTACTGAAACGTCACCGAACCTTAAGTGTGCAGACCCTACGGGTTTGAAAAATATGTAGACATGATCGAGACACCTCTATGGTCAATAACCAATAGCGGGACCTAGTGAGGGAGTCCTATATTAGGGGGTCCTCAGATAGCCGACCTGTTGTGTACGGACCGGACTGTATGGACCACTCGTCGAACACATGGCGATCTAAAGGCCTAGTTACCAGGATGGAAGCCTCGAGGAGCACAGCTTGCGCTCCACGTTTGATGTAGTAAATAGGCATGTTTATCTCTTTGGCATATAACCAACCATGTGTAAACCATAGGCCTCCTCGACATCTATATGAGCCGAAGGGTTTTAGGGTATAGAGACAGAACAACTCATCTAGGGTTAGACATACGATCTTGAGGTAGATCAACTATGTAAGCCCTTATATCATCAATACAACCAAGCAAGACGTATGGTATTACATCCATAGGAGGGCCTGAACCTGGGTAAACTCGTGTCCCCTTCGTCTCCTGTTACCGTCGATCCTAGTCTCACAGTTTGGGACCCCCTACCCGAGATCCGCCGGTTTTGACACCGACATTGGTGCTTTCATTGAGAGTTCCTCTGTGAGAGATATGGGATCGATGCCTCACCTTTTCACCAATGAAGAGGTCCGCAACATGGATGTTTTTGTCCCCGGGCAGATCTTCGCCTTCGGCAACGTTGTGCTACATGCTGGTTCCACCGGTCATCTAGGCCGTGTTGAGAGCTTCGCCCCCGATCAGGATGTCCGATTTGGAAACCTAGAGTTTTCTGTCGACTCTCGAGGCGACTTGTCACTAATCGGGTTCACGTCTTCGCCCGTAACCCCCAAGGACTCTGAGGCCTTAACCTCGAGCCCCTCCGTCGGACATGCCATTGGGATCACCCATCACGGCAATCCGATCTCTAACCCCGGCCTGGCCATCAAGCCATATGACCGGACCTATGTTCTAACCGAACACTCCCCAGGGGTGGGCTTCATGGGGGTCGACTCCACGCGTTCTGGACGGCTGAATCCAATCGGGCCCTCAACCGTCAACGAGGCCTTGGAGCAATTCTCGTCGTTGAAAATCACTAACGATCCAGCCCCGATCTATGTCCGGCCCAGTTATAGTTTGGGTAGGGACGGATTTTTCGACCCACACACCACCCACTTGATAGCCACCGTTGAAGACTTAATCGATGTGCTAGACTATGCCTCCGAGGAGGCAGAATACATGGACGAAGAGGACCGTGCTCCCACCCCCGTTAACACCGGGAGTTGGACTGCCACTTCTACGTACGACATTTACATGGTGGATACTCCTACCACCAACAGCAACAACACACCTCACAATGATGGCAGAAAATCGGGTGACGCGCCATCAAGGCGTCGAAAATCGCATAAGCGGTCCAAAACCAAAAAGGGAAGACGAACTATTATCAACAGCAGGGATGATCACGCCCCTGCCGATCATGATCATCCCGATGTGCCCGAGCACCCGTTCGAGGGTCCGGACGAACATACAGACCATAATGACCCCGATACCATCAAGGACCCCGAAGGCGACGATTACCTTCCCACCGTCGAGGAGGAAGACTTACCAGAAGCCGATGACTTGTACATCCCTGATAACCTCGAGGATCAGGAAGAAATCAGGCAGCAACTCATAGCAACGGCTCGCAGCCTGAAGGCCAAAGAGCGGCAACTCAAAGCCGAACAGGCCGACCTTACTAATCGATTGACGAAAGTCCTCTCAGCCGAAGAAGCATACATCACTAGTTTGCCAAACCAGCCCAAAAGCTACCCTCGGAGGCGGTTGTTGCCACAATTCGACGATGAGCTCACTGACACTCCGTCTCCGCATCGTACTACATATGACGAGCCGGACCGCCCTCCTCGTGGGCACGATAGAGCGGCTAAAGACACCGGTTATATATCGGCGATGCCTCGAAGGCATGGTAAGGAGCCATTTGAGCCCAATGACTGGTTCGACCTGCGTGATGACTTCAATCACAGAGCAGGTCATACGAGATCCATCTATGGATCCAAAGATTACTCGCCGGACAGAAGGGGGGAATATAGACCATGATTTGACAAAAATCATAGAGGCTGGGAATGCAACCGGTCCCATACAAACGCCGAATAAAGGCGGGACATAGCTCGGGTCAGAGGCACCGCTCACCCACTGTGCTTCACAGATGAAGTAATGCGGCATCAGTTCCCCGAAGGGTTTAAACCCATGAATATAGAACAGTATGACGGGACCACTGACCCTATTGTATGGATCGAGGACTTCTTCCTCCATATCCATATGGCACGAGGAGATGATCTCCATGCCATCAAATACTTACCTCTTAAACTTAAGGGGCCAGCGCGGCACTTGTTAAACAGACTCCCCGAAAACTCCATAGGATGTTGGGAAGACTTGGAAGACGTGTTTCGCTCTAACTTCCACGGAACCTATGTCCGCCCGCCGGACTCTTCCAACCTCAGCAACGTCGTCCAGAAGCCCGGCGAGTCTGCCCGACAGTTTTGGAATCGGTTCTTGACTAAAAAGAACCAGATCGTCGACTGTCCGGATGCGGAGGCTATAGCCTCCTTCCGACACAATATTTGGGACGAGTGGCTGGCCCGCCAGCTAGGCCAGGACAAACGTCGAACTATGTTCGCCCTCACCTCCCTCATGACCCGCTTTTGCACGGGCAAAAATAACTGGCTGGCAAGGCACAACCACAATTCCGAAGAACCTGTGGCACCTGAAGCCCAGGATGGAAACTCAAATCCGAAGTGCAATAAGAACAAATGTCGGCACATCAACAATGATGCCGATGACACGGCGGTTAATGCCGGATTCCGCAACTCCCGAACCGGGCAGCAGAAGAAGCCCACTAAAGGAAATCGTGACGGAACCACCCAGCTCGAGAAGATCATGGACAGGACTTGCCAAATCCATGGAACCCTGGAGAAGCCAGCCAATCACACACACTGCAATTGTTGGGTGTTTAAACAGGTCGGCAAAATACAACCCGAAGACCAGGGCAAGAGCTCGCGTAGCGAGGACGAAGAAGAGCCTCGAGATCCAATAGGTGGCGGTCAGAAGAAGTTCCCTCCTGAAGTCAAATCGGTGAATATGATATACGCCACCCACATACCTAAGAAAGAGAGGAAGCGGGCCCTCCGGGAGGTTTATGTTGTGGAGCCCATAGCTTCAAAGTATAACCCATGGTTAGCATATTCGATCACCTTTGACCGGAGCGATCATCCTGTTGGGAGACGTAGTAGTAAATCAAAATTTTCCTACGTTCACCAAGATCTATCTATGGAGAAACCAGCAACGAGAGGGGAGAGATTGCATCTTCATACCTTTGAAGATCGCTAAGCGGAAGCGTTACAAGAACGCGGTTGATGGAGTCGTACTCGCAGCGATTCAGATCGCGGTAGATCCGATCAAGTGCCGAACGGACGGCACCTCCGCGTTCAACACACGTGCAGCCCGGTGACGTCTCCAACACCTTGATCCAGCAAGGAGGAAGGAGAGGTTGGGGAAGGGCTCCAACAGCAGCACGACGGCGTGGTGGTGGTGGAGTAGCAAGGTATTCCGACAGGGCTTCGCCTAAGCGCTGCGGAGGAGGAAGAAGAGAGGTAGGGCTTCGCCGTGAGAGAGAGAGATCAAATCCTGTCTCAAAACATCCAAAACCTCAAGTATATATAGGAGGAGGGACGTGGAGGGCTGGCTTGGCCTCTACTCCAAAGAGGAGATGGCCGGCTGAATTAAAGGGAGAGTCCACCTCCCACAAGGGAGGTGGATCTCCTCCTTTTAAATCCTTTTTGCCTTATCTCCTTATCTCCAGCCGCATGGGCCTTTAGCAAAAGTCTTGCCCAGCCCAATAAGGGCTGGCACACTTTATCTAACAGCCCATGTGGTCCTTTGGTCGTCACACCCCTCCCGGGGGTCCTCCGGCACCCTCCCGGCACTCCCGGTACATTACCGATGAGCCCGAAAACTTTCCGGTGACCAAAACTGGACTTCCTATATATCAATCTTTACCTCCGGACCATTCCGGAGCTCCTCGTGACGTCCGGGATCTCATCCGGGACTCCGAACAACCTTCGGTAATCACGTATACCTTTTCCCTATAACCCTAGCGTCATCGAACCTTAAGTGTGTAGACCCTACGGGTTCGGGAGACACGTAGACATGACCGAGACACCTCTCCGGCCAATAACCAACAGCGGGATCTGGATACCCATGTTGGCTCCCACGTACTCCACGATGATCTCATCGGATGAACCACGATGTCAGGGATTCAATCAATCCCGTATACAATTCCCTTTGTCTATCGGTATGGTACTTGCCCGAGATTCGATCGTCGGTATCGCCATACCTTGTTCAATCTCGTTACCGGCAAGTCTCTTTACTCGTTCCGTAACACATCATCCCGTGGCTAACTCCTTAGTCACATTGAGCTCATTATGATGATGTCTTACCGAGTGGGCCCAGAGATACCTCTCCGTCACACGGAGTGACAAATCCCAGTCTTGATTCGTGTCAACCCAACAGACACTTTCGGAGATACCCGTAGCGTACCTTTATAGCCACCCAGTTACGTTGTGACGTTTGGCACACCCAAAGCATTCCTACGGTATCCGGGAGTTACACAATCTCATGGTCTAAGGAAATGATACTTGACATTGAAAAGCTTTAGCAAACGAACTACACGATCTTGTGCTATGCTTAGGATTGGGTCTTGTCCATCACATCATTCTCCTAATGATGTGATCCCGTTATCAACGACATCCAATGTCCATGGTCATGAAACCGTGACCATCTATTGATCAACGAGCTAGCCAACTAGAGGCTCACTAGGGACATGCGATGGTCTATGTATTCACACATGTATTACGGTTTCTGGTTAACACAATTGTAGCATGAATAATAGACAATTATCATGAACTAGGAAATACAATAATAACCATTTTATTATTGCCTCTAGGGCATATTTCCAACAGTCTCCCACTTGCACTAGAGTCAATAATCTAGTTACATTGTGATGAATCGAACACCCATAGCGTTCTGGTGTTGATCATGTTTTGCTCGTGAGAGAGGTTTAGTCAACGGATCTGCGACATTCAGATCCATATGCACTTTACAAATATCTATGTCTCCCTCCTGAATGTAATCACGGATGGAGTTGAAGCGGCGCTTGATGTGTCTTGTCTTCTTGTGAAACCTGGGCTCCTTCGCAAGGGCAATAGCTCCAGTGTTGTCACAGAGTAGAGTCATCGGGCCCGACGCATTTGGAATCACTCCTAGGTCGGTGATGAACTCCTTCATCCAGACTCCCTCCTTTGCTGCTTCCGAAGCAGCTATGTACTCCGCTTCACATGTAGATGCCGCCACGACGCTTTGCTTGCTGCTACTCCAGCTGACTGCCCCTCCATTCAAAATATACACGTATCCGGTTTGCGACTTAGAGTCGTCCGGATCTGTGTCGAAGCTAGCGTCGACGTAACCCTTTACGACGAGCTCTTCAGCACCTCCATATATGAGAAACATGTCCTTTGTCCTTTTCAGGTACTTCAGGATATTCTTGACCGCTGTCCAGTGTTCCGCTCCGGGATCACTTTGGTACCTCCCTACCAAACTTATGGCAAGGTTCACATCAGGTCTGGTACACAGCATGGCATACATGATAGAGCCTATGGCTGAAGCATAGGGGATGACACTCATCTCTTCTCTATCCTTTGCCGTGGTCGGGCATTGAGTCGTACTCAATCTCACACCTTGCAACACAGGCAAGAACCCCTTCTTGGACTGATGCATATTGAACTTCTTCAATATCTTTTCAAGGTATGTGCTTTGTGAAAGACCAATGAGGCGTTTCGATCTATCTCTATAGATCTTAATACCTAATATGTAAGCAGCTTCTCCAAGGTCCTTCATTGAAAAACACTTATTCAAGTAGGCCTTGATACTTTCCAAGAGTTCTATATTATTTCCCATTATCAGCATGTCATCCACATACAGTATAAGAAATGCTATAGAGCTCCCACTCACTTTCTTGTAAATACAAGGTTCTCCATAAACCTGTACAAACCCAAACGCTTTAATCACCTCATTAAAGCGAATGTTCCAACTCCGAGATGCTTGCACCAGCCCATAGATGGAGCGCTGGAGCTTGCATACCTTGTTAGCATCTTTAGGATCGACAAAACCTTCCGGCTGCATCATATACAGTTCTTCCTTGAGGAAGCCATTAAGGAATGCCGTTTTGACGTCCATTTGCCAGATCTCATAATCATAAAATGCGGCAACTGCTAACATGATTCGGACTGACTTTAGCATCGCTACGGGTGAGAAAGTCTCATCGTAGTCAACTCCTTGAACTTGTCGATAACCCTTAGCGACAAGCCGAGCTTTATAGGCGGTGACATTACCGTCCGCGTCAGTCTTCTTCTTAAAGATCCATTTGTTTTCAATGGCTCGCTTATCATTAGGCAAGTCCACCAAAGTCCATACTTTGTTCTCATACATGGATCCTATCTCGGATTTCATGGCCTCAAGCCATTTGTTGGAATCCGGGCCCGCCATCGCTTCTTCATAGTTCGAAGGTTCACCGTTGTCCAACAACATGATCTCTAGGACAGGATTGCCGTACCACTCTGGTGCGGAACGTGTCCTGGTGGACCTTCGAATAGCAACTTGATCTGAAGTTTCATGATCATCATCATTAACTTCCTCTCTAGCCGGTGTAGGCTCCACAGAAACAACTTCCTGTGCTGCGCTACTCTCCGGTTCGAGTGGAGGTACAATTTCCTCATCAAGTTCTATTTTCCTCCCACTTACTTCTTTCGAGAGAAACTCTTTCTCGAGAAAGGATCCATTCTTGGCAACAAAGACTTTGCCTTCGGATCGTAGGTAGAAGGTATACCCAATAGTCTCCTTGGGATATCCTATGAAGACGCACTTTTCCGCTTTGGGTTCGAGCTTCTCAGGTTGAAGTTTCTTCACATAAGCATCGCATCCCCAAACTTTTAGAAACGACAGCTTAGGTTTCTTTCCAAACCACAATTCATACGGTGTCGTCTCAACGGATTTAGACGGTGCCCTATTTAAAGTGAATGCGGCAGTCTCTAATGCATATCCCCAAAATGATAGCGGTAAGTCGGTAAGAGACATCATAGATCGCACCATATCCAATAGAGTGCGATTACGACGTTCAGACACACCATTTCGCTGGGGTGTGCCGGGCGGCGTGAGTTGTGAAACAACTCCACATTTCCTAAGGTGCGTGCCAAACTCGTGACTTAAATATTCTCCGCCACGATCAGATCGTAGGCATTTTATTTTCCTGTCACGTTGATTCTCGACCTCACTCTGAAATTCCTTGAACCTTTCAAAAGTTTCAGACTTGTGTTTCATTAAGTAGACATAACCATATCTACTCAAGTCATCAGTGAGGGTGAGAACATAACGGTAGCCACCGCGAGCCTCGACGCTCATTGGACCGCATACATCGGTATGTATTATTTCCAACAAGTCAGTTGCTCGCTCCATTGTTCCGGAGAACGGAGTCTTGGTCATCTTGCCCATGAGGCATGGTTCGCATGTGTCAAATGATTCGAAATCAAGTGACTCCAAAATTCCATCAGCATGGAGCTTCTTCATGCGTTTGACACCAATATGGCCAAGACGGCAGTGCCACATGTAAGTGGGACTATCGTTATCAACTTTACACTTTTTGGTACTCACACTATGGACATGTGTAACATCATGTTCGAGATTCATCAAAAATAAACCATTGACCAGCGGGGCATGAGCATAAAACATTTCTCTCATATAAATAGAACAACCATTATTCTCGGATTTAAATGAGTAGCCATCTCGCATCAAGCGAGATCCAGATACAATGTTCATGCTCAAAGCTGGTACTAAATAACAATTATTAAGGTTTAAAACTAATCCCGAAGGTAGATGTAGAGGTAACGTGCCGACGGCGATCACATCGACCTTGGAACCATTCCCGACACGCATCGTCACCTCATCCTTGGCCAGCCTCCGCTTATTCCGCAGCTCCTGCTTGGAGTTACAAATGTGAGCAACTGCACCGGTATCAAATACCCAGGAGCTACTACGAGCGCTGGTCAAGTACACATCAATAACAAGTATATCACATATACCTTTAATGTTGCCGTCCTTCTTATCCGCTAAATACTTGGGGCAGTTCCGCTTCCAGTGACCGGTACCCTTGCAATAAAAGCACTCAGTCTCAGGCTTGGGTCCATTTTTCTTCTTCTTCCCGGCAACTTGCTTACCGGGCGCGGCAACAGCTTTGCCGTCCTTCTTGAAGTTCTTCTTACCCTTGCCTTTCTTGAAACTAGTGGTCTTATTCACCATCAACACTTGATGCTCCTTTTTGATCTCGACCTCCGCTGATTTCAGCATCGAGTACAACTCAGGAATGGACTTCTCCATACCTTGCATGTTGTAGTTCATCACAAAGCTCTTGAAGCTAGGTGGAAGCGACTGGAGGATTCTGTCAATGACCGAGTCATCCGGGATATTAACCCCCAGCTGAGTCAAGCGGCTGTGTAGCCCAGACATCTTGAGGATGTGCTCACTGACAGAACTATGCTCCTCCATCTTACAGCTGAAGAACTTGTCGGAGACATCATATCTCTCGACCCGGGCATGAGCTTGAAAAACCAGTTTCAGCTCCTGGAACATCTCATATGCTCCGTGTTGCTCAAAACGCTTTTGGAGCCCCGGTTCTAGACTGTAAAGCATGCCGCATTGAACAAGGGAGTAATCATCGCAGCGTGATTGCCAAGTGTTCATAACATCTTGTTCCGCTGGGAGAACGGGTGCGTCACCTAGCGGTGCATCTAGGACATACAATCTCTTGGAAGCTATGAGGATGATCCTCAAGCTACGGACCCAGTCCGCATAGTTGCTTCCATCATCTTTCAGCTTGGTTTTCTCTAGGAACGCGTTGAAATTGAGGGTGACATTCGCGTTGGCCATTGGATCTACATCATAGATTGTAAAGACAATTTTAGACTAAGTTCATGATAATTAAGTTCATTTAATCAAATTAATGAACTCCCACTTAGACAGACATCTCTCTAGTCTTCCAAGTGATACATGATCCATGTCAACTAGCCCGTGTCCGATCATCACGTGAGACGGACTAGTCATCCATGGTGAACATCTTCATGTTGATCGTATCTTCCATACGACTCATGTTCGACCTTTCGGTCTTCCGTGTTCCGAGGCCATGTCTGTACATGCTAGGCTCGTCAAGTCAACCTAAGTGTTTCGCGTGTGTAAATCTGGCTTACACCCGTTGTATGCGAACGTTAGAACCTATCACACCCGATCATCACGTGGTGCTTCGGAACAACGATCCTTAGCAACGGTGCACAGTTAGGGTGAACACTTCTCTTGAAATTTTATTGAGAGATCATCTTATTTACTACCGTCGTTCTAAGCAAATAAGATGTAAACATGATAAACATCACATGCAATCAATATAGTGACATGATATGGCCAATATCATTTTGCTCCTATGATCTCCATCTTCGGGGCACCATGATCATCACTATCACCGGCACGACACCATGATCTCCATCATCATGATCTCCATCATTGTGTCTTCATGAAGTTGTCTCGCCAACTATTACTTCTACTACTATGGCTAACGCTTAGCAATAAAGTAAAGTAATTACATGGCGTTTATGATTGACACGCAGGTCATACAATAAATAAGACAACTCCTATGGCTCCTGCCGGTTGTCATAATCATCGACATGCAAGTCGTGAATCCTATTACAAGAACATGATCAATTCATACATCACAATGCATCACATCACATCCTTTGGCCATATCACATCACAAGGCACATGCTGCAAAAACAAGTTAGACGTCCTCTAATTTGTAGTTGCAAGTTTTTACGTGGCTGCTATAGGTTACTAGCAAGAACGTTTCTTACCTACGTCAACACCACAACGTGATTTGCCAATTGCTATTTACCCTTCATAAGGACCCTTTTCATCGAATCCGATCCGACTAAGGTAGGAGAGACAGACACCCGCTAGCCACCTTATGCATCTAGTGCATGTCAGGCGGTGGAACCGGTCTCACGTAAGCGTACGTGTAAAGTTGGTCCGGGCCGCTTCATCCCACAATACCGCCGAATCAAGATAAGACTAGTAGCGGCAAGCAAATTAACAAACTCGACGCCCACAACTGCTTTGTGTTCTACTCGTGCATAGATTCTACGCATAGACCTAGCTCATGATGCCACTGTTGGGAGACGTAGTAGTAAATCAAAATTTTCCTACGTTCACCAAGATCTATCTATGGAGAAACCAGCAACGAGAGGGGAGAGATTGCATCTTCATACCTTTGAAGATCGCTAAGCGGAAGCGTTACAAGAACGCGGTTGATGGAGTCGTACTCGCAGCGATTCAGATCGCGGTAGATCCGATCAAGTGCCGAACGGACGGCACCTCCGCGTTCAACACACGTGCAGCCCGGTGACGTCTCCAACACCTTGATCCAGCAAGGAGGAAGGAGAGGTTGGGGAAGGGCTCCAACAGCAGCACGACGGCGTGGTGGTGGTGGAGTAGCAAGGTATTCCGACAGGGCTTCGCCTAAGCGCTGCGGAGGAGGAAGAAGAGAGGTAGGGCTTCGCCGTGAGAGAGAGAGATCAAATCCTGTCTCAAAACATCCAAAACCTCAAGTATATATAGGAGGAGGGACGTGGAGGGCTGGCTTGGCCTCTACTCCAAAGAGGAGATGGCCGGCTGAATTAAAGGGAGAGTCCACCTCCCACAAGGGAGGTGGATCTCCTCCTTTTAAATCCTTTTTGCCTTATCTCCTTATCTCCAGCCGCATGGGCCTTTAGCAAAAGTCTTGCCCAGCCCAATAAGGGCTGGCACACTTTATCTAACAGCCCATGTGGTCCTTTGGTCGTCACACCCCTCCCGGGGGTCCTCCGGCACCCTCCCGGCACTCCCGGTACATTACCGATGAGCCCGAAAACTTTCCGGTGACCAAAACTGGACTTCCTATATATCAATCTTTACCTCCGGACCATTCCGGAGCTCCTCGTGACGTCCGGGATCTCATCCGGGACTCCGAACAACCTTCGGTAATCACGTATACCTTTTCCCTATAACCCTAGCGTCATCGAACCTTAAGTGTGTAGACCCTACGGGTTCGGGAGACACGTAGACATGACCGAGACACCTCTCCGGCCAATAACCAACAGCGGGATCTGGATACCCATGTTGGCTCCCACGTACTCCACGATGATCTCATCGGATGAACCACGATGTCAGGGATTCAATCAATCCCGTATACAATTCCCTTTGTCTATCGGTATGGTACTTGCCCGAGATTCGATCGTCGGTATCGCCATACCTTGTTCAATCTCGTTACCGGCAAGTCTCTTTACTCGTTCCGTAACACATCATCCCGTGGCTAAATCCTTAGTCACATTGAGCTCATTATGATGATGTCTTACCGAGTGGGCCCAGAGATACCTCTCCGTCACACGGAGTGACAAATCCCAGTCTTGATTCGTGTCAACCCAACAGACACTTTCGGAGATACTCGTAGCGTACCTTTATAGCCACCCAGTTACGTTGTGACGTTTGGCACACCCAAAGCATTCCTACGGTATCCGGGAGTTACACAATCTCATGGTCTAAGGAAATGATACTTGACATTGAAAAGCTTTAGCAAACGAACTACACGATCTTGTGCTATGCTTAGGATTGGGTCTTGTCCATCACATCATTCTCCTAATGATGTGATCCCGTTATCAACGACATCCAATGTCCATGGTCATGAAACCGTGACCATCTATTGATCAACGAGCTAGCCAACTAGAGGCTCACTAGGGACATGCGATGGTCTATGTATTCACACATGTATTACGGTTTCTGGTTAACACAATTGTAGCATGAATAATAGACAATTATCATGAACTAGGAAATACAATAATAACCATTTTATTATTGCCTCTAGGGCATATTTCCAACACATCCGACCAGTATCCGTCATGGGGGCTCGGCTGCCCTCGTCCTAGATCCCATTATAGATGGGTATCACCTATACCTGGCCAAAGCTCGGGCCGGACCTAAAAAA
The DNA here is from genome assembly GCA_022496015.1 of Hordeum marinum. NCBI lineage: Eukaryota > Viridiplantae > Streptophyta > Magnoliopsida > Poales > Poaceae > Hordeum > Hordeum marinum. The sequence goes on along the minus strand of CM039673.1, from coordinate 59,234,936 downwards.
GCCTGGCGTTAGAAACCCAGGCCCGAGCCCGGCCGTCAGGCCTGATATTTGGGCCCAAGCCTGGCCTGGCCCAAAGAAAGCCCGATCCGGTCTGCCCGGCCCGGCCCGGCATAGGCATAAACTCGGGTTTTTTCAAGCCCGGGCCCAGCCCGAGCCCGGTCCATGGGCAAGGTCGGTCTAAGCTGGGTCGGGCTTTTTCGGGCCAGGCCGACCGGCCCAGGCTTCCCATGGCCAGGTCTGGTATCACCTCACTAAAGTCCAAATGGACGGAGGAAGTAGCCTCAATCTAATTTACTAAGACACGGTGAAGAAGATGGGTATAGATCCATCAAGGATCAAACCCAGCAGCACTACCTTCAAGGGAGTAATCCCAGGTGTTGAGGCCCGATGTATGGGCTCTGTAACCCTGGAAGTTGTGTTCAGCTTGCTTGATAACTTCCGCAGCGAGGATTTTGTCTTCGACATTGTGCCCTTTTGCACCGGCTATCACGGGCTGCTCGGCCGGACGACGTTTGCTCGGTTCAACGTAGTCTCGCATTACGCATACCTCAAGCTCAAGATGTCGGGCCCCAAGGGGGTTATTACTGTAAATGGCAATACTGAGCGGTCCCTTAGAACAGAGGAACATGCATTGGCACTGGCGGTTGAATTCAGCTACACAGACGATCGACAAGCTTTGATATTCGCCGTAAAGGCACCAAAGGCTGGGAAGCGAGTTCGAATTCAGACCGAACACTCCGACCCTCAATAGGGATTCGCCCCCCACCGCACAACCTCAGGACCGGGCAAAGTATGTGCCGCGGAAGCACAACTTCGCACTTAAGATTCCATGGGTAGCGGTGGGGAACTTACGATAGGCATCCGGTTATTCCAAATTGTTGCCATCAACACGTCTTCAGACAAACTATAGGCGCTCCTAAAAGAGCCTACCCATGGCGTAAAGCTCACCTTTAAACACAATGGCCTTTCAAGATTTTGTTCGTAAAATCTGCCCACATCAAGACCAATCAAGGTACATCGAAATCGGGAGTCAACTAGCAACAAGGCATATCGGAGGCGGTTGGTCACCAATCGAAGACCCCTAGTACAACAGCTCCCGCAGGACTTTTATTCTTGTCACATACTTGTAAACAGCTGCTTCGGCAATCCGAGTTATAAGATTTGTTGAGGAAACGCAAAATTTCTTGGCGCACGTATGCCTTATTTGTCCTGTTTTCGGTATATAATTTTTTCTCTCCCTCTTCTTGTGAACCTGTTCGGTATGACTCAAGGTCACCGGCTAATAGATTGGGGGCTAGATTCCAAACACAAATCGCCTTAACCATTGTGCATTCGGCGTCTTGGCATTCGCTTTATATGCATCGGTTTCCAAACTATGTCTTTGGTCATTAAGTTGGGTTGCCCGGCTCCTGTGCTTGCCCCTTTATGTTCCGCTCGTTCGGCTAAAAGGGCAAAGGGAGCACCCCTGCGATTGTGCTTCCGGATAGTCCTGTCAAGCACCTCAAGGGAGAAAGTCGAAAATGGACTGTCATAGTATGCGCGACCCGATCTGTGAACCCCAAGTTAGAAGTATTACACTTCAACCTTCGTAAGCGGTTATTCCGTGTTATACGAAGAGTTTGCCCTTTGAGCAAGCACTATGATGTTGGCATCGTCCTCGGCTCGTCCGAACATCGCAAAAACCCCGGTGGCTAATCGTATGCTTCCCGCAGTCCTTTTCGCGCCCCTTCGGTTAAGTGAAAGAAATAAAGCATAATAGACCGATTGCCTAGTCTGCTGCACTAAATCGCCTTCGGGTTCCTATACTTCGGCTAAGGAACATAGTGCATTGGTATAGACACCCCATGTAGTATCTACGTGTGGGCTGAAGCCGACGACTCGCATCTTTTAGTATTAAGCAACCATACAGGAGTTATAAAGGAAGGCAAAAACATATGAGAGCGGATACTATTATCATTAAAACTTATCGTAAGTCTTCGGACACATTACAATCTTATTCAAAAATTCTTTCGCCCGAACACTATGACGCGATCACCCGTGCACTCTCCATCACTCCATCGAAGTAGAGCTCGGGGCGTCGGTGCTCCTTTCCAGGCGGCGGTAGATCGGTGGCGACCTTCATCGGATTGAGCCCCGGCCAGTGCACTTTGGCCTTGGCAAGGACCATCCGGACTCCTTCGATGCAGGAGGAACGCTTGATAGCGTCGAGGCGGGGCGTCGCATCAACTAGCCGTTGCACCAGGCCAAAGTAGCTGGCTGGGAACGGCTTGCCAGGCCATAGACGGATGCAGAGGTCCTTGATGGCCGACTCCGCAATCCGGTGCATCTCCATTAGCTGCTTCAGCTGCTCCACCAGAAGAGGAGGATGCTCGGGGGCTCCGAATTGTGCCCCGAAGATCCGAGCTTTTTCTTCCTCTCCCCGCAAGGCAAGCAACCGATTGGTGTCTGCCATGCTCTTTGAAGATTGGCGGTTGCGCCTTAGGATTGCCACACCCGGGTTAGCAATTCGAATTTGCTATTCCCGAATATGCACTTTAGGGAGTACGGCTTACCATCGACTATTTCCTTGGCTTGCCGAACTTGTTCCTCGAAGAACCGTCTGTCCATCCGCTCCTTCTGGAGATGAGACCTCAGGGAGGACAGTTCGGCCGCCACCGCCTTGTTCTTTTGCTCCAAGGACTCTCACTTATTGCTAGCGTCCTTTAGCTCATCCTCTATCTCTGCCACACGAGCCTGGTGTTTATCACTGGTGGCTCGTAGGGCGGAGAGAGCGGTGGCCGCCTCTTTGGCCATCGCCTTCTCCACGGCCGCTTCATCTTTGGGACGTTGAAGCTCGGCCTTGAGATTCTCGGTTTCTTTCGATGAGGCTGCAACACGATTAAAACCTTATATAAATGAAATCTGCATTGACAGAATTCAGGAGAATAGTAAAATTCAAACCGAACTTACCCTGTGCCTCGTTGGACCTCTTGTTGATGGCTTCCACCTCATCCTCGGCGCACTGGAGCTTCCGATTAAGCTCGTCCAGTTCGGTGCCGTTATTGGTCACCTCCGATGATGAGGCATATACCGAACATAATGCATACATTACATCGACACTTACTTCCCGAACTATATATATGACCCCTAGGCGAGTTTGTTCAACTCACCCAAGGCTCGAGGGCTGCCATGTATACAATACGACTAAATGAAATCTCAGCAAAAACGACGGGCAACTTACTTGAAAGCCTACAAGGAGATCTTTGAAGGCCTCCTTCAGTCTGTTGTCAACGGACTGGACACTTTGTAATACCGCACCCATAAGGGTGCGGTGGTCCTCAGGGATGGAGGCGCTTGTTAGAGCCTCCCCCATGGACGACCACTCGTTGGTCGACAGTACCGGGGATGACCGGATTTCCCGATCACCCACCGAGGCTTGGACCGATGCCTCCGGAGGCACCATGCACTCCGGAGACGTTCTCGGAGGGGACTGATGGCCCGCCCGTCTGGTCTCCTTGATGTCGGGACAGGGGATCGTCCCCTGTTCTTTGGTGGCCGAAGCGTTAGCTTCGTCCATGGGGGTATCCTCCGCGCCCCTTGTGTCTGCCTCCATTGGAGTGTGCTGGGATGGCACCTCCACGACGTCCTTCGTAGCGCCTAGAGTGGGGGTGTGAGGCGTCCCCGCTCTCTGCCAGTTCGGCAGGAGGGGTCTCCCCATCCGATAGGACCTCGGTGGGGATGACACGCGAGGGGCTATAGGACCAACAACCTGCGTGTTAGCAAACTCTGAGCCTACTGGCGACAGAAAGAAGGGTCTTCGGATCCTAACCTGGATGGAGGGGGCTTGACCCCGAGGCTCCTTCGGGGAACCTCCTCGACATCTTCGGATGCGGAGCTCGAGTCTAAACTTTCGTCGGATAGGACCATCCGCACCTGCCACGCCTTCTTCGGGGCAGGAGAGGCTGTCTGCCCCGGGGCATCCGAAGATGTCGCTCTCTTCTTGGTAACGAGGGGTCGCCTCCCCCCTCGCTCTCGACCTCCTCCTCTTCTTCTTCTTCTTCTTCCTCTTCAGCCTCCTCCTGATTTGAGGAGGCAGGTGTGTCTTCGGAAGCAGCATTAGGCTGATCCCTGATGCGGATACCAACGGACCTGGTTTCTTCTTCTTCTCCTTCGTGGGAGGCTCGTAAGGCCTCTCCACGAGCATATTTGCTAACAGTTCGGTCATCTTGTCCTCGGGCTGAGGGGCCGAACTATTGATGTTGTTGGCTTTCTTCACCCACCTGTGCACAAGCATATCGGATACAGGGTTGTGGACCTTCTACGTAATAAAACCGATCAGGCTAGGATGTGGCATATCTCGGAGTTTGGCTTGGCGGCGTGTAGGCCCTTCTCCTCCTCCTCAGTTGGCCAGCTCTTCATGGATTTGAAGAAGGCCTTCCACAACTTCTCCCGCGTAGTGTGGAAGAGTTTCCGGACTGTGGGCTCGGCATCGATTTCTCGAGCCCACAGGGGAGTGTCTCGGCGCTGGCAAGGGAGGATGTGTCTTCGGAGCATTACCTGAACCACATCGACTAGCTTGACGCCATTCTTGACCAAGGATCGAATCCGCTTTTGCAGATCGAAGACCTCCTTGCTCGACCCCCAGACGAGACCCTTTTCGATCCATGAAGCTAGTCTGGTTAGAGGGCCGGATCTGAATACGGTGGAGGGGTGCAGGCCTTGTTCCTGTGGTTGGGTGATGTAGAATCACTCCTTCTGCCACACCTTGATGGTGTCGATGAGGGTACCCGCCGGCCAGTCGATGTGCGTGAGTTTGTCGATGATGACAACACCGCAGTTAGCATGCTTGCCACCGACACACTTCGACTTGATGTTGAAAACCTGCAGCCAGAGCCCGAAGTGCGGCTTGACATGCAGGAATGCCTCGCAAAGGAGGATGAAGGCAGAGAGATGCATGATAGAGTTCGGCGGAAGGTCATGGAAATCGAGGTCATAGAAGAACATTAGGCCCCTGACGAAGGGTGCAGTGGAAAGCTCAACCCCCTAATGAAGTGGGGGATGAACACCACCCGCTCGCCTGGCCTGGGGGTGGGGACTACTTGTCCCTTCTCTGCTGCGCGATGAGAAATATCGGCGGGAAGGTAGCCGGCCTTCTTAAGGTCGAGGATGTCTTGGTTGCTGACCGTGGAAACCTCCCATTGGCTGTTGGAGCCCGCCATTGCTAATCTCGGGAGCGGAGATGGAAGAAACCTATATTAGTGCTCTGGAGGCGCAGGGGAGTAGGAGGCGAAGAAGTCGAATGGAGAGCATGGAGGGCATGTGGGGTTTTCTTTCCCCTTTTATGAGGTTTGTCGATTCAGGTTCCCTCTGCCACATCGTGAATTCCTCCACTTCCCGAGACTTGCGAGCCATTGTGGGCGTATGATTAACTACATCCCGTATAAAACGGGACACGATCTACGTATGGGTGGATCGCGTGGACGGAACGGCCTTGAACCGCGCATCGAGTGCCTGTAAATGGCCTATCGGTTGTGGTGGGTTGTGACCTTTCGTCAGAAAGGTCGTCAGGAAAACATTATCCTTTTTTCCCCTGACGTTTGGCCTTCAAAGCCAACTTATCTCGCAGGATTCGGACGTACCACATGCGGAAAACTACTTGTCATCGGAGGCCGAACTATGGTTCGGCGAAAGGAACTCACCTCGCAAGCCGAAGACTCTGTTCGCGAAACAATTGGAGCTAAAGACTCTTGGCGTTGGAGGCAAGTTCGGGGGCTACTGAGGGAGTCCTGTATTAGGGGGTCCTCAGATAGTCGACCTATTGTGTACGAGCCGGACTGTATGGACCACTCGCCGAACACATGGCGATCTGAAGGCCTAGTTACCAGGATGGAATCCTCGAGGAGCACGTCTTGTGCTCCACGTTTGATGTAGTAAATAGGCATGTTTATCTCTTCGGCATATAACCGACCATGTGTAAACCCTAGGCCTCCTCGGCATCTATATAAGCCGGAGGGTTTTAGGGTATAGAGACAGAACAACTCATCTAGGGTTAGACATACGATCTCGAGGTAGATCAACTATGTAACCCCTTACATCATCAATACAACCAGGCAGGATGTAGGGTATTACCTCCATAGGAGGGCCCGAACCTGGGTAAACTCGTGTCCCCTTCGTCTCCTGTTACCGTCGATCCTAGTCTCCCAGTTCGGGACCCCCTACCCGAGATCCTCCGGTTTTGACACCGACACATGGATGCCCATATTGGTTCCTACATATTATACGAAGATCTTTATCGGTTGAACCTCTATGTCAAGGGTTCGGTTAATCCCGTATGCAGTTCCCTTTGTTCTTCGGTATGTTACTTGCCCGAGATTCAATCGTCGGTATCTCTATACCTAGTTCAATCTCGTTACCAACAAGTCTCTTTACTTGTTACGTCATACAAGATCCCATGGCTAACACTTTAGTCACTTTGCTTGCGAGGCTTGTTGTGATGTTGTATTACCGAGTGGGCCCTGAGATACCTCTCCGTCACACGGAGTAACAAATCCCAGTCTTGATCCATGCCAACCCAACAGGCATCCTCGGAGATACCTATAGAGCACCTTTATAGTTACCCAGTTACGTTGCAACGTTTGATACACACAAGGTACTCCTCTGGTGTCAGTAAGTTGCATGATCTCATGGTCATAGGAACAAATACTTGGCATGCAGTAAACTATAGCAATAAACTGACACGATCATATGTTATGTTTACAATTTGGGTCTTGTCCATCACATTATTTTCCTAATAATGTGATCCCGTTATCAAAAGACATCTCATGTCCATGGCTAGAAAACCTTGATCATCTTTGATCAATGAGCTAGTCTATTAGAGACATACTAGGGACATGGTGTTGTCTATGTATTCACACATGTATCTGAGTTTCCGATCAATACAATTCTAGCATGGATAATAAAAGATTATCATGAACAAGGAAATATGATAATAACTAACTTATTATTGCCTCTAGGGCATATTTCCAACATATAGTGTGGTACAATCCTCTCAACAGTTCTTTTTGGGACTATAGATAAATGATCCCAACTTTTGTAATAGCCTAGCAAGGACATATGAGGTATCCCTATCAGGTTTATTTCACTTCTGACACCACTTACATGTCGCGACACGTCCGACTATTTATTGGTTATTTTTCATCGAGAAAACTAGAAAATGCAAAACTTATCAAAAAATCTAAACAACTTGACATGATGAATTAGTCATAGAATCTAGTGGGATGTTTTTGAGACCATTTAATGGATATCAAAGAACAACGAGTTTTCAAACAGACATTTTGGCCTACCTGAACACCCACCATTGAATATAGTCTATTTTTGGACATTCTAGAAATGACCCCCACTTTTGCAACAAGGTGGGCATGCCCATGACACGCATTCATGTTTGGTTTGGATGATTTGCTACACCGCATGCAAGTTTCGACACGTCCGACCATTTATTTGCCTTTTCTAACCAAGAAAACGTCAGAAAATACAGAACTTGATGAATACCCAAACAATTTGACATGGTGCCTTGAATTGGACATACAAGACCATGAAAAAGGGAGGCACTTAAGAGATGTCGAGAATGCGAGCTGCCCCAAAATGGACCCTTCAGGGCTATCCGAACACTCTCCGTTGAACATGGTATTTTGTTGGAAATCTCAGGACAAATCCCAACTATGGCAAGTAGGTGGGCATGCCCATGTTAAGCATCCATGCATGTTTGTATGATTTCCGACACCGTATGCACGTTAAGACATGTTCTCCCATTAATCAGATTTTTTTTCATCGAGAAAATTCCACAAAATGTAAAACTTGTTGAAAACCCAAACAACTAGCCATGCAGCCTTCAATTGATCATACAAAGGCCCTTGAGTTTTTTTCATGTTTATATACGCCTTTTATTACTTACTTCACCTTTACGTTTATTTAAATGTTCCTGTTTGTTTAATTATATGTTTATATTTATTCTTCACTCTTACTAAAACAAAATATGTAAATGCTTTTAAAAATATGCGTGTATGTTTTGTTAGAAGGTATGAAAAACTATTTAGCAGGTGTGAACAGATTTTAAATTACATGATTTAAAAAAATATGAAAACTTTACTTAATTTCATGAACATGTTTTCAAGTATCTGAAAACTTCTAAAAATTACCGAAATATAAAAATGTGTGAGTAATTTATTTAGTACTTATTCGATTTAACACTAATCTTAAGTAAATGTGTATAACAGAGAAATGATTTTACAGAGGGAGTAGACTTTATGAAGATCGTTTTGAATGGTGTGACAGGTTTTGAAATTACATTAACATTTTTTCCAATGTAGATGATTTTTTATATGCATAAATAGTTTTTAAAATACGTAAAATAGTGATATAAATATAAATATATTTATATTTATGTTCTAATGGAATTTCGTTGTCAAATTTACAAAAACAGAAATCGAAATAGTTTTTGTTAATGGGCCCATCAAAGGCCGCAGGCTGGCCCAACTTGTTGTGGAAGCAAGCAAACGAGAAATGCCTAATACTATTTGTCGCTCGTCGCGAGTAAGGTCGAGCAAACTCACAAGGGATTGCTCGAATGCGCCAGCCCATGTAACCGTCGTTCTTTTCCTTAATCCTTAATCGATTAGTTCTTTCGGTTACCCCTAAAAGAAGATTAATTCTTTTGGTTCCATTTCCCTTTTTTGGGAGGTTTTACCCTTTTTCATTACTCTGTTTCTTTTTTGGACTTTGATAACTGTCAAACGTTATAACTATAAGTAATAGATCCGAACGACTGCTATTCTGCATCAATGGAACCTGTAGCTGTTATCTAACGCATTGCATGACGACTTCTATTTCAACACGGTGCATGACTAGTTAAAGTGATCAATTCTACTCCCTTCATTTTTAAATATAAGTTTTTAAGAGGTTTCATTAGAAAAACTACATACGGATATACATAAACACATTTTAGAGTGTAGATTCAATCATTTTGTTCCGTATGTAGTTTTCTAATGGAATCTTTAAAAAGACTTATATTTAGGAAGGGAGAGAGTATTTTAGAGTATGCATGCATGCATGCATGTAGATTACATCAACAATGTATTCGTTAAAATTGGAAATTCAAAATGTTTTGTAGCTCAAACCGTCGTTCCGGTTGAAAATTTGTTTTCACATAAAAGATTCGTCATGACGAGACCTTCAAAACAAGATCACATGTTGGTATATTCCGAAGACTTTTCTTCTCATATCAAAAGTTACCATGCCTGGACTACGTAACTTATCATGCCACTTGAGCATAAGTTATCATGTGATTTATACATAAATTATCAGGCATAAAATATGGTTCCACCAAAATTCTCTTCACATGCACATGAGTGCATGCATTAGTGGAAAAAAGTCATCCTAGATTCTCCCTATTTCGACACATCAAAATGTTTTATAGCTCAACCGTCAATCCGATTGAAAAATCGTTTTCACATAAAAAATCGTCGCGACGAGACCTACAAAACTAGATTCCATGTTAATATGTTTTGAGAATATTTTTTGTGCAAATAGTTATCAGCCTAAGCTAAGTAAGTTATCAGTTGTGATGTGTATATTATCATGCTATTTAGACATGAGTTACAGTGGAAAGTGTTCAACAATTTTTTTTCTAGGATAAAGGTATTGTGGAGTTTGTGCATGAGTTACTACGCTTGCGGTCCATATATTACCACAATATTTACACATAAGTTATCAAGAGGATGTTTCAAACAATTTCTCCCCCAGGTAAAAGTGCTATTTATATGGAAGTTAGTGGGAGAGGGTATGTTTTCAAACAATTTTCTCCCCTCCCGCCACCCCGGGATTAAATTGTGGTCTTTGTGTGAGAGTTATCATGTATACGATACGTATAGTATCATGCTATTTACATAGAAGTTCAGGGGCGAAGCCAGGATAATTGGTCGTCGGGGTCAACATAAACGATTAGCACTAATGTGTCTCTTAAAAAATAAAATAGCAATAATAGATGACCAAAAATGCATAGCTCGTATTAAATAACATGTGTATAATGTTCTTTTAATAACCTCACATAAAAAATAGTTACCAATGTATCATAAAAAAATAAGCTCCAATTACAAAAGTAGTTACCTCTATTTTTCTTGACCTTTACATTCTTTCATCTTAAAAAAATAATCTTTCACATCTTATCATGCTTAGAGTTGAAGTCGTCGGCAAAGGACATGGGCGTATAGCACGTCTAACATTTGATGGATCTTCGTCATGATCAAAGTCATTGCTTGACAGTGGTGGTGATTTTCTTTTCAAATTCAAAAAACGCTCCAGTATACAATTACTACCTGGAATTTAAAATAAGAAAATAACAAAACAGAGTTAAATAGTAGTACTAAGATAAAAAAATACAGTACAAGAGATTATAAATCTTTCTTACTAGCTTATGTGACATTATGTGAGTTGAGGCCTAATCCAAATTGCAATTCCCCTGATTAGATTACCACACAACCTTCAAGCAGTTATTAGAAAAATCAACACGTCAAAACAAACCCTAATATAATGGGACAGTAGGGATTAGATGAAGAATATGGATTTAGTACCTCTTACGGATCGAATCTATGAAACAAACCTTATTTTTTTGGAGTAGAGGCCAGAGGACTGGAGATTAGGAACGGCGGCGGCGGCGGCGCTTCTGGCGAACACAGGGACCGTCGGGCGCACGCTTGAGAATGAGCGAAAGAGATCTAAGATCGATCGGTAGTTGTTTTGTCTAAGCAAAATCAATTGAAAGGGTCGACTGGGCTGCGTGCTCCTGCCGCCCCAAAAGTACTGCAGGAGTGGGTAACTTCGATCTATTTTTTAGATCGATCGGGAAATTATTTGGAAGGAGATCGACCTTTCTTTTTTTGAGAAACGGAAGGAGATCGATCAGGAAGTGTGCAGTTGGATGCGAACTACAAAGTGGCAATGGGCCTACGTGCATCAATATTGGGCTGCTATGAGCTTGGCCTTTTGTGACTGGGGTCAAAAACAATTCAGTGCATCATTTTACCTTATGGGCTGTATATATATAACTGGGTCTGGCCGAGGTCATCGGGGTCAATTGACCCCCGCCCAAAACTGTAGCTCCGCCCCTTAGAAGTTATTAGGGGTATATTTGTAAACAACCCCTGAGATACAAAGTTGCCGTGTTATTTCTGCTTAAGTTATCATCTCTGACGATGCTATTTATACATAATTTATCATGGGTATCATTTGTAAAAAACAATACGGTCAAAAATTACCATGGTGTTTGTGGGTAAGTCAGGTCAACAATTCATATATTGTCATGCTATTTACACAAAAGTTATTAGGGCATGCTTTCAACATTGTTTTTCCCGGTTTAAAAAGTTATCACGGTGGTTGTACCTGAGTTATCATGTCTACAATGCATATATTACCATGCTATTTGCACATAAGTTATCAGGGGTATGGTTTCAACTATTATTTTTCTTTCCGGAACAAAGTTATGGTGTTTACGTGGGCTGACACAATATGCTATGTTATTTACGTCGAAGTTATTAGGGGTATGTTTCTAAAATACATTTTCCCGGGTCAAAAGTTATCAGGTTTGTGATGCATAAATTACCATGATATTTACAAACAAATTACCGAGGTACTTTTTTCAGCAACTTTATCCTTTCGTTCAAAATTACCATGATAGTTATACATAAGTTATCAAGTATGTGTTGCGTATATTACCATATTATCTTCATCCTATCCATCGTCGAAGTGTATGCAAAGAACATCAGCCCACTAGCACGAGCTTGGTTTTGGCACGGTAGGTGTCTTCCTTTTATTCCTCTCTATTTCTCATGTATGTATCATTCCTAAGCATTGTTGCATGATTCTTACTTGATAGTTTATGATTGGGCTGTGTATTCTTGACTAAATCAGATAGTGGTTTATTATGATTTTTCCTTTAGAATCATGGTCATGTGCATGTGCTAATTAGTCTCTTACTTTATTTCTCAATGATGGCATATATTAGTGTCCCAAAGTCAGTTTGTAGTCTAGATATTAGTAGAAAGCAACAGATTAAAAATGAGTTTTGTTTTCAACTAAAACAACAACTAACCAGTGGATGGATTGGTTAGTTTGCTAAGCTTCTGGTCAGACAACCAGAGTTTAAGTCTGACTTGGTACAAAAAAATATATGCTGTTTCCACGAGAAAAAACTGCATACAAATCACGATCCAAAATTTACGCCAGAAATATTGCGCCATAAAAATCTCGTTCCAGAAATAGCACCAGAAAAATCGCTCCAGAAAAATCACGCCACCACGATCCAAAAATATCGCCCGCACAATCAAGGCGATCCAAAAAATCCGCACTTAAATCGCGCCAGCACGATCCAACTGCAAACGGATTGTTCGAATCTATTGCGAAACTGCTGTCGCGTTAAAACCACATCGCGTCTGTAGACCATCGGATTTAAAACGAACGTCATCCGCGGCGTTTGGATCTGTTGCAACAATCCGAACGTTTGGAAATTAAGAAAATCGTTCTTTTTTATGTTCATATCTTTTTTCCTATCTATTTTCTTCTCCATTTGTACATTTATTTTTCACTTTTCAAATCAATGTGTAAATACTTCTAAAAAATGCACGCACATTTTGGTAGGAGATAGGGAAAAAAATAGTGAATAGTTTAAAGTTATATGAACATTTTCATACTCTCCAGTTGGTTTCAAAAAAATTAAGTTGTGTCATCAGTGTCGTCGCTGTCCTCCAATCCCACATCTCTTGACCTTGCCTTCCTTAACATGCCGCCCTGACCACCTCGTTAGCATCTCTGGGAGAAATTCATACCACCGCGACCACCACCCCGTGAGACATGAGTCTCTCTCATGTTAGCACCAACCATTTGCCCCATTGAACGCTTTCCGGCAGGTGAACACCATCTCCACACTCTTCCATGTCATGCCCCAACTATCCGCACACCTCAAAAAAAATAACCCTTTTTTTCATGCTTCACGTCAAAATAATAATATCTCATGTCGGTCTAAGCCAGGTCCATCCAACCAAAGGTTTGCTCACTACATAATTACCTTCATAGAATCTAGTCGGGTTCATCCCTATGCTCCGCACAGTCCCAATTGCTCGAGTGGCTGGTCCATGATATGTTCATGCCTATAGACATCTGGAATTTTATGAATCTGTGTCAAAACTGAGACCCGATCAAGCTTCATTGTTTCAGGTGCCTTCTTGCCATCAAAATCTTCAATCGGCACCATGAGACCTGTTAGGAATAAGCCGTGTCCGTCACGGCAACGACCACGTCGGGTGCGTGTGCGTGCGCGCACCGGACGCGTCGTGGTGCAGTCTGAGCTGCATCGGGTCGTGGCGGGAGTGCATGGGTGTGTGAGTGTGTGTGCTGGTACACGTATGTGCGCGTGTGTAGGTTGCTTAGTCAGCTGCGCGGGGTTGTGGTCGCGTCGGGCGCTGGACCCGGTCGAGTCCCGTAGCGTGCGTGCGCGGCGGGCGCGGAAACTGTGGAGCGCGGGGGCGTGGCGAAGTGGGTAGCTGGGCTACGGCGGGAGCGGACGTGAGCGTTGACATGCGCGTGTATAAGTCCCGACCCCGTGGTTCTGTACTGAGTGCAGCTCGAGTTTGTGCTTGAGTAGTAAGAAGGAGCCGTTCGTGCGGCCGACGGCGTTCGTACACCGGACATATCTTGTTGTGTGTGCCTTGTTCTTCTTCCTCCTTTCTTCTACGTCAATGCAAGAGAGAGTGAGAGGTCCGGTGAGAGGCAAGGCGAGGCTACGGCAACAACATTTGGTATTAGAGCTTTGGTTCGGACGATCACCAGCGACCATGGTCCTCGTCCCACACGGCGGCGGCGTGGGCGGATCGGTGTCGATGGCGATGCCGATGCTCAAGCCGGACAACTACACCGTGTAGGCGATCAAGGCGCAGGCGATCCTCGATGTCCATACCATATGGGAGGCGGTGGCGTCTGGCGACGCGGCGGTGAACGTCAAGAAGGACAAGGCGGCGCACACAATGCTCCTCGAAGCGCTGCCGGAGGATGTGTTGCTGCAGGTGGCGACGAAGCTCACCGCCAAGGAGGTATGGGACTCCCTGAAGGAGAGGTTCGTCAGCGCCGATCGGGTGCGCGCGGCGAGGCGGGCGACGCTGCGTGGGGAGCTCGATCGCATGAAGATGGCGGATGGCGAGGCGCTGGATGCGTATGCCGGGAGGCTGGCGGGGATGACGGCGCGGTTCGCGAACCTCGGGGAGACGCTCGGCGACGCGGTGCTGGTTAAAAAGCTTCTGGACACCATCCCCGATCGGCTGTTCCCCGTCGTCGCCGGCATCGAGCAGTTCTGCAACCTCGACGAGATGACGTTCGACGAGGCGCTCGGGCGGCTGCGTGTGTTTGATGAGCGGGTTCGGCGTCGTGGACAAGACGGCGGCGAGCATGGCAGCGATCAGCTGATGCTCACTATGGCGCAGTGGCGGGCATGGGAGCGGCAGCAGGGAGGAACGCACGATGAGGACGACGGGCGGAGCGTGGCGTCGGGCAAGGGCGGCAACCGACTCGGACGCTGCTACAAGTGCGGCGAGCGTGGCCACTTCAAGAGGGACTGCCCAAAGCTGCGGAGGAAGCCGGCGGCGGAGCACGCGCTGCTGGTGGACATCGTCAAAGTCGAGGACGATGGGCTCCTCTGAGCCACGGCTTAGGGGGGTGAATGTTAGGAATAAGCCGTGTCCGTCGCGGCGACGACCACGTCGAGTGCGTGTGCGTGCGCGCACCGGACGCGTCATGCTGCAGTCTGAGCTACATCGGGTCGTGGCGGGAGTGCATGGGTGTGTGAGTGTGTGTGCTGGTACGCGGACTAGTGAGTTGCGCGGGGTTGTGGCCGCGCCGGGCGCTGGACCCGGTCGCATCCCGTTGCGTGCGTGCGCGATGGGCGTGGAAACTGTGGAGCGCGGGGGCGTGGCGAAGTGGGCAGCTGGGCTGCAGCAGGAGCGGACGTGAGCGTTCGCATGCGTGTGTATAAGTCCTGACCCCGTGGTTTTGTACTGAGTGCAGCTCGAGTTCGTGCTTGAGTAGTAAGAAGGAGCCGTTCGTGCGGCCGGCGGCATTCGTGCGCCGGACATATCTTGTTGTGTGCGCCTTGTTCTTCTTCCTCCTTTCTTCTATGTCAGTGCGAGAGAGAGTGAGAGGTCCGCTGAGAGGCAAGGCGAGGCTACGGCGACAACATTTGGTATCAGAGCTTTGGTTCGGACGATCACCGGTGACCATGGCGCTCGTCCCACACGGCGGCGGCGCGAGCGGATCGCTGTCGATGGCGATGTCGATGCTCACGCCGAACAACTACACCGTGTGGACGATCAAGGCGCAGGCGATCCTCGATGTCCACACCGTATGGGAGGCGGTGGCGCCGGGCGATGCGGCGGTGAACGTCAAGAAGGACAAGGCGGCACGCGCGATGCTCCTCGGAGCGCTGCCGGAGGATGTGTTGCTGCAGGTGGCGACGAAGCTCACCGCCAAGGAGGTATGGGACTCCCTGAAGGTGAGGTTCGTCAGCGCCGATCGGGTGCGCGCGGCGAGGCGGGTGACGCTGCGCGGGGAGCTCGATCGCATGAAGATGGCGGACGACGAGGCGCTGGATGCATACGCCGGGAGGCTGGCGGAGATGACGGCGCGGTTCGCGAACCTCGGGGAGACGCTCGGCGACGCGGTGCTGGTTAAAAAGCTTCTGGACATCGTCCCCGATCGGCTGTTCCCCGTCGTCGCCGACATCGAGCAGTTCTGCAACCTCGACGAGATGACGTTCGACGAGGCACTCGGGCAGCTGCGTGCGTTTGATGAGCGGGTTCGGCGCTGTGGACAAGACGGCGGCGAGCGTGGTGGCGATCAGCTGATGCTCACTATGGCGCAGTGGCGGGCACGGAGCGACAGCAGGGAGGAACGCTCGACGAGGACGACCGACGGAGCGTGGCGTCGGGCAAGGGCGGCAACCTACGCGGGCGCTGCTACAAGTGCGGCGAGCGCGGCCACTTCAAGAGGGACTGCCCAAAGCTGCGGAGGGAGCCGGCGGCGGAGTGCGCGCTGCTGGCGGACGTCGTCGGAGTCGAGGACGACGGGCTCCTCTGAGCCACGGCTTAGGGGGGGTGAATGTTAGGAATAAGCCGTGTCCGTCGCGGCGACGACCACGTCGGGTGCGTGTGCGTGCGCGCACCAGACGCGTCGTGGTGCAGTCTGAGCTGCATCGGGTCGTGGCGGGAGTGCACGGATGTGTGAGTGTGTGTGCTGGTTAGCGTATGTGCGCGTGTGTAGGTTGCTTAGTCAGCTACGCGGGGTTGTGGCCGTGCCGGGCGCTGGACCCGGTCGCGTCCCATTGCGTGCGTGCACAGAAACTGTGGAGCTCGGGGGCGTGGCAAAGTGGCCAGCTGGGCTGTGGCGGGAGCAGACGTGAGCGTTGGCATGCGCGTGTATAAGTCCCGACCCCATGGTTTTGTATTGAGTGCAGCTCGTGTGTTCGTACTTGAATAGTAAGAAAGAGCCGTTCGTGCGGTCGACGACGTTCGTGCGCCGGACATATCTTGCCGTGTGCGCCTTGTTCTTCTTCCTCCTTTCTTCTACGTGCGAGAGAGAATGAGAGGTCCGGTGAGAGGCAAGGCAAGGCTACGGCAACAACAAGACCTTGAAAAGTCCATGGCTCTGAAGCATCACCCTCTTACAATCATCGATGAAAAAAACAACTGGACTACAAAGATATTATCGGCCACTTCTGTAATCTCTCGCTCATGGGCGGGACTCTAGATGAACTTCATAATTTCCTTGAACGATGCGTTGCTAAAATTTTTTTTGTGGTGTTCACCTTTGGCTGGCTCGTCGGTTCACCTTCATTGGCCCCATCTTCCAGAACTTGAACTAGCTAGGTGCAGCCATGTCACCGCACTCAATTTTCAAAAAAGAGAAAAAAAACTCAGATGTGATGCCAAGGTCGGGCAAATGGACAATTCGTCCCCATGATCAGTGTGAGAGCCCGTGTAGTGCAAACTAGTGAGGATAGATCGGCCCTTGTAGGAAAAAAACTGAACGCCAGCAAATAACGTTGGTGGATTTTTCAAACACTAATCGCCTCGATAAGGGTACACGTAGGTCGCGTCAGAGAGCAAAACTGTTGGATCATACAAATTGAGAAGGTGGCTTTATTGGCCTTGATATATTTGATACACAGACTGTTAACAAGCCCATCGTTGCTCAATAAGCAAGCTTGTACTATATCCCATCCGCGACAGCTATGTCATCCTTATAGCGAGATGGTGACTACTCTCTCGTTGAGGGTGGAAGCTCCTCTTCGTGAAAGGTGCGTGCATGCCCATTAGTGTAGGTTCACTAGTTGTAGGTTTGCTCCCTTTTTTCTTTTTCTTTGATTCGATTTGTTTTTTCACCATTTTCTATGGTATTTATTTTTTCTTTGTTATAACTTTAATTTTTCGCCGGGTTTCTTTGTTTCTTTCTCGGTTTTGCTGATTTTTTTTCATATTTTAAATTTTCCTTCGGGTTTTTGTGTCTTCTTAGTTTTCATCAGCTTTCTTTGGTTTTGTTTTATTTATTGGTTTTCACCCTTTCCTCATGGGCTTTCACATTTTATTTGGGTTTTCCATTTTTCTTTGGTCTGGGGTATATTTTGGTTTCTTTCTTCCGTTTCTTTGGTTTTTACCGCTTCCTTTCTGTTTTGATCACATGCATACATTTTACGTATATATTAGGAACATCTTTTACATGTCTACATTTTTTTAAATACATGATTAATTTAAAAAAATATTATGACAAGTATTTTTTGCATAAACATTGTAAATATTTGTTGCATATCAAGAACATGTTTTAATACGTCCTGTGATCCAAATTAATTTATGCTGTCTGAGTACAAATTTGAACTAAAGTTTTATTACAACAGCATCAATTAATATGAATCAGAGGGAGTACATGTTTAACATTTTTAAAATATGTGATTAACATTGTTTATAGAGGACCAACATTTAAAAAAATTGGTGTTAAAATTTTGTAATGCACATCCTAGATTTTACTCATACATTAGGAATATTTTTACACACCTTTATATTTTTTGAAAGAGATGATTAACATTTTGAAAATATTTATGTTTGATCCCTACATTGTCCTGATACACAATCAACATATTTTCATATATTTAATTAACATTTTCTAAATACATGATCAACTTTCTTCGTGCACATTTTATATTTATTTTGTATATATTTTTCGTATATGTGAGAAATATTTTTTCTATGTACATTTAATATTTTTCAAATGCTGGATTGCCATCTTTCAATATGTAGAGTATTTTTTGTATTTTTTTGAATATTTAGTAGCATAAATAAAAGTAAAAAACTAAGTAAAAACATAAAACGTGAAAATGATCAAAATAAATAAGGTTGTGGCCTTCCGCGAGCTGCGCTGGCCCTGTCTCGCACTCCCTTAGGCGAGGATGTCCTACATATCGCGTTGAGCAAGACATAGGTGTGCCCTGTCCCTATTTGTGTGTGTGTGTGTGTGTGTGTGTGTGTGTGTGTGTCATTTTTGGTTCCATTCCACCCGAAACTTTTGTCCAAGCACTCACGCGTTTTTTTGTTTGAACCGACCCAATGGGCTCGGGTGGCCCAACGAACGTACCATCGCATGTTCCATGCACTGAGGTTTGCCTGTTTATTAAAAAAGGCCCGCGTGTTAAAATTTAAAGTTAAATGCACTAGAGGTCTTAAAAACTTGTATTGGGGTGTCACTTTAGTCCTAAATCTTACAAAATGCATCTTTAGGTCCTAATTTTTTAATAAGTGGTTCAACCAAGGTCTTTTTTTTCACGAGCGCTCATTGACCTGCCTGCTTGGCACGTTGCCCCATGCCACGTCGACAGAGGGTCACACTGTCTGACGAGAAAAATACATTGTAGGTCTTAAAAGTTTATGGACAGTGTCACTTTAATCCTATTTTTTTCAAAATGCACGTTCAAATTCTAATTCTATACTAAGTGGCAACCAAGGACCTTTTTTGCATGATCGTTGGATGACCTGTTTGGTTGTGCGTTGAGCCATGCCACATTGACTTGGTATCACCCTGAGATGAGGAACATTACAGAAAAAACTAATTTTTAATCCGCTATCGTCCATTAGCTATGTGATTTCCTCTACTTTGCCACAATCACTAGTTGTAGACATTAATTTAGTTTGATTTGCAGTTCTGATCTGAAATTGCTCCTTGAGAATCTTTCTGTTGGAGAGGGAACTCGTTCACTAGGACATTTTTAAACGTGCATGAGCATATATCAAGGTATGTATACCGTACAATAGATTGTATTGGAGCCAGAAGCTCGACCTCCGTTTCACAGTCGACGAAATTGTGAGTGTGGCGTCTCCATGGCAGGGCTTCTCTATGCGCCAGCGGTGGTTGCAGATGGCTGACGTGTAGGCGATTTTCCACTGTTCATTAAGTTTTTCAAACCGCTTGCTCTGATTTGAGGTTAGGCGGTAGGAGCTTGTGGAGGAGGCAGCGTCGCCGACGATGCTGCAACGCTCTTCTTCGTCACGCTTCCTTGCCGAGGAGCTTGTTGTGAAAAAAAGAGCAACCAGAACGGCCTCTAAGTTTACGCGGCATAGGTCAACATGTCATGCACGCAGGTCATCGAATGATCGTGCAAAATAGTACCTCGGGTGAACCCTTATTGTAGAATTAGGATCTAAATGTGTATTTTAAAAGAAGTGGTACTAAAACGACACTGTCCATAAACTTTTAGGACCTTCGATGTATTTTTTTGCCTGGCGGTTGTACCTTCAGTCGATGTGGCATGGGTCAACGCGCCACGCAGGCATGTCAGCGAGCGCTCATGAAAAAAAGACTTCGGATGAATCACTTGCTAAATAATTAGGACCTAAAGGTGCATTTTGAAACAATTGGTACTAAAGTGACACCCCAATAAAACTTTTAGGACCTCAAGTGCATTTAACTCTAGAATTTATGTTGGTGGTGGTCTAGCCCCTAGTAGCAATGGAGGTGCAGCGACGGTGGCAGCATGTAGAGGCGCACACGGAATTTAGCTTGGATCATCGGCGATTGCCTGCCTGGCATGAAGGATCCCGCATCACTGGAGGCTCTTGCGCGCGGGAAGACATTGGCACTTGCGGAGGATTTGATTGCATGTCATTGCAAGCAAATAGTGGAGAATACCAAAGGTGGTTCTGAGGGGCTGTTACTTGCCCATTATTATGGAGTTTATTCTTAGGTCTAGCTATTTTATAGTTCTTCAGTTTGGTTCGAAGGCCGAGGTTCAAATTGTGAAGCTCATAGCCGTGTCAACATACTGTTTTGCTTGATCAGGATTGCCATTTGTGGCTTCTTAATACCAGTGATCCAGCTTGCATCCCTATGAACGTTTATATCGCACGGTAAAAGTGTTGGCAAGCCTCTACAAAAACAATAGTCTTGCTAAGTCTCAATCGATGCTCTATCCATGAGATTTTACATTGAGATCCATATAAAATTTTCTTTTCAATTTTCCTTTTTTCTCTTTCATGTTATGTCATTTGATCGGGACTTGGTTAAATCTCGGTCAACTGAAACCTAGCCATACCCAAAAACAAAAACAAAAACAAAAACAAGTACTCAGTTTCATCTTACTAAAAAAGATCATCTAAAACAAAGGGCGCTAAGCTCCAAGGAAAGACCTGCAGGAGCCCCTCGCCATAGTAAACTGGCGACGCCGTACGGAATACGGATCCGGTACGATTCCGGCACAGCAGGGCATCCGAGGGTTTACTTGCAGGCAATCAAACCGTCAGGTTTATTAAATTACCACCGGCGTACTTCCGTGATATGCTAATAATCTTGAGTGGAGCAGCGCACAAAGTACTGGTAGCACCAACGGTGGTGGCGAGACAGTGAAATCTGCGAGGAGCAGGCGCGCAGGCAGCCACCAAAAGGGTCCATGATGAGATCAACGATTGGGCCGGGCGCCGATGCATGCATGCCTATGGCTCCCACCCCGCCCTGCTTCCGGCGGCCCGTACGCGCCGGGCGGCGGCACGGCAGCTGCCAACCACAGGGCAGGGCAAGGCGGCGCTAACCTAATCCGGAGCACGTTCGATCTTACCAAGCCGGCCGGTGCATGCCGTGATTAGATCCAAGCCGGCTTGCCGGCATCGGAGGGCGCGAGGGCGGTCTGGCCATCATTGAGCGAGCGGGCCTGCAGGAGGAGCAGGACGACTCGTACTCCGTCCGGAGACTGGCTGACTGAGAGAGAGGGAGTGGATAAAGAACTCCCACCAAGGCAGTACGTACGTACCAACCGCGTGCGCATGGAATCCATGGCCATCCATGATCCATCAACTCAGCCCCACCACGCCACCCCAGGTAGGCCGGAGAAAAGTCTCCCTGGATCCTGGCGCACCCAAGATTCAGCTCGATTGCCTTGCCCGCTAAACAAAACGAGAGATTCAGATCTCAAGCCCGAAGCAGCTCCACCTGATCTGATTGAATCTCCAAACCATGCAAGCCCAGTCAAAGTGTCAAACAGCTCAACTTACACACACTTCATTCAGGTCCATTGATCTGATCCTCCACAAGTCAATGTGTATTAACGAATCTATATACGGACCAAATTCAATTTGCCAGAACTAGCAACACCACCCACTTGCCCTTGCCACTTGCTAGCAAGAATAGCAGCAGTGGAATCAAAGCGAGTACAAGCATCGAAACTTGAGCCCTTCACTTGGCAATGGCCTACCACTCTCCATAATAATAGTACGATGCTACTAGCAAAGCTCATCAACTAATTAACTGAAGCAGGCTCCATCGACGAAATCCCTCGTAGGTTTTGCCCTTTTAGGAACGGGAGGCAGCCAGCCACGCAAAGGCAGCGAAAATTCTGAAAACTGCAGCGAAAAAAGAAAGGTGCCCGGAATATATAAAGGGGGGCAGGAGTAGTGGTACTCTGCGGCATCATAAAAGAAGCTGGAAATGTGGTGGTAGCAGGGCGCTGGTAGGCCACGACCGGTCCATTTGGAAAGGAATTTCGCCGTCCCGTCACCCCTGCATGTCAAGTTCCCATTGGCCCGAGACGTATCTGCCAGGCCCCACCCCCCTCCCCCGCAGAATTTCTTTATCTTCTCTGGTATTCTTTCCATGCAAAGATGAGTAGGAAACGCTCCAAGGACAGTGGACACGTGCAGCAAAGCCCAGCACTGTACCATCTATGTGCTGCTGCTGCAGCCGCTTGGGTTTTTACACAAAACTGCAAATTATTTACCAGGTTTTGGCAAAAGGCTGGGGGGGAAAGAAGGCAGGCTTTATTCTGCATCATGCCATCACATGACCACAGTGATGCTCGCTCCATGTCACTAGCTTGGAGGGATTACTTGCTAAATAAACAAGATTACTAATCATACTACCTAGGTTGATGCACAACTCGGCCACTGGCAGACCATCTGCACAGTTTACAGCTGCCCTCCCTCCATGCTTTTCATGCAAGTGGCAGGTAAGAAATGAGCAAGCAGTGGCAAGAACGGGAAAGGAAGGAAGGAAGGAGCCATGCTAATGGCGGCCTGTACTGTACTGTTTTTTTTAGGGCTAAGCAGATTTGGATGTCCCCCTGAATCCCCGATGCCCTGGAGCTCCCCAAAGGGGAAAGATGCCCCCAAATGCACAGCGGGCCACACGTGGCGCCCATAATCACGCACCCGATAGTTCTTAGACCAACTTCAGCACACGACCCCGTTCAGTCCGGATGCGTCCGTTTGGAGTTAAACGGACGAATAGCGCGGCCCCACAAACGGACAAATGTTCATTTTTCGTCCGTTTTCGATCCATTTCCAACCCAAACTTGCGCTGTGTTTGGAGTGAAATGGATAGCGCGCGGACGGGCGAGAGGCACGTCCTTGTCTTCCCCTGGTCCGCCTGTCGGGGACTCTGTCGATTCATTCACCCCAAGCCTCCACCCGCCCCTCCCCGCCCAACCTCGCCGCCGGCGCCGCCACTATTATCTGGCCGCCTCCTCGCTGCTCGCCTCCCGGCCATCCATACCAAACCACATCTCATCATGGCCGCCACCATGCTCGTGCTTTGGTAGGAGTTTTGGCCGTCGTTCGGAGGAGTTTTGTCAGTCGCCGTCGGATCCGGTCGCAGAGGGGTACGACCGCCGCCGACACCCATCGGCAACGGTAGCTTCCGTCGGGGGTGCTACAGAGCGACCTGTAGCCGGCCGCCATCCGCCCCCGTTGCCTCGAGGTGATTCATGACCTCTTCGCCACCACTACCGCAAGGTGTTTGACACTTTGCCCACAAAGGTATGGATAGTGGAGATGAATTTTTTTTCAACCACTTCATTTGTTCATCGGATGATTCGTCCTCGGATGACGAAGAACTTGTGGTGGCTGCACTGGTCGTTGATGACCACATTCAAAGGCAACGGCCTCGGTACAGGGGGTCAGAGCCTGGCCGTGCACCCAACCTGAACCGCCATAGAGAGAGAGAGAGAGAGAGACCACGCCTTGCTCTATGCTGATTACTTTGAGAATACCACGCTCTTCAAACTGAAGAAATTACGTCGCCGTTTTCGTATGTCAAGGCATGTGTTTAATCGCATCCGCGAGGGAGTGGTTCAGCATGACCAATTCTTTGAGTGCAAAACGGATGCCCTTGGCAAGTTTGGATTCTCCTCTTATCAGAAATGCACCGCAGCCATTCCCATGCTTGCATATGGAATTCCAGGCGATCTTGTGGATGAGTACGTGCGCATGAGTGAGTCCACATGTCTGTTGTCAATGTACAACTTCTACAAGGCCGTGGTAGCGGTGTTTGGCCCCAAGTACTTGAGGCACCCAAATGCTGCTGACACACAAAGGTTGTTGGCGATCAACGCCGATAGAGGCTTTCCACGCATGCTTTCCACGATAGAGACTGTTGGAAATATGCCCTAGAGGCAATGAATAAAGTGTTTATTATTAAATTTTCTTGTTCATGATAATCATTTATTATCCATGTTATAATTGTATTGATTGGAAACATATTACATGTGTGGTAAATAGACAACACATTGTCCCTAGTATGCCTCTAGTGAACTAGCTCGTTGATCAAAGATGGTCAAGGTTTCCTAGCCATTGACATGAGATGCCATTTGATAACGGGATCACATCATTAGGAGAATGATGTGATGGACAAGACCCAAACTACAAACGTAGCATATGATCGTGTCAGTTTATTGCTACTGTTTTCTGCATGTCAAGTATATGTTCCTATGACCATGAGATCATGCAATTCACGGATACCGGAGGAGTGCCTTGTGTGTATCAAACGTCGCAACGTAACTGGGTGACTATAAAGGTGCTCTACAGGTATCTCCGAGGGTGTCTGTTGAGTTGGCATGGATCAAGACTGGGATTTGTTACTCCGTGTGACGGAGAGGTATCTCAGGGCCCACTCGGTAATACAACATCACAATGAGCCTTGCAAGCAATGTGTCTAAGTGTTAGTCACGGGATCTTGTATTATGGAACGAGTAAAGAGACTTGCCGATAAAGAGGTTGAACTAGGTATGGAGATACCGACGGACGAATTTCGGGCAAGTAACATACCGAAGAACAAAGGGAACATCACGGGATTAACTGAATCCTTGAGATAGAGGTTCGACCGATAAAGATCTTCATAGAATATGTAGGAACCAATATGGGCATCCAGGTCCTGCTATTGGTTATTGACCGTAGAGGTGTCTCGGTCATGTCTACATAGTTCTCGAACCCACAGGGTCTGCACACTTAAGGTTTGGTGACGTTTCGGTAGTATAGAGTTATGTATGATGGTGACCGAAGGTTTTTAGAAGTCCCGAATGAGATCCCAGACGTCACGAGGAGCTCCGGAATAGTCCAGAGGTAAAGATTCATATATAGGAAGTCCTATTATGGTCGCCGGAAAAGTTTCGGACTCATCGGTAGTGTACCGGGAGTGCCGATAGTGTATCGGGAGACCATCGGGAGGGGTATTTCGACCCAAGAGGCAACATGGGCTGTGGGAGAGTTAATACCGGCCCTTAGTGGTCTGGTGGAAGTCCCACACAAAGCCCATGCGGCTAGGGACAAAAAACCCAAGGAGAAAAAGTGGAAAAAGGCAAAAATAGGGTGAATCCTAGTCCTACTAGGATTGGAGGTGGATTCCACCTCTCCCACCTGGTTCGGCCGACTCCTTGGGCCAAGCATCCTCCTCTCTTCCTCTTATATATACTGGAGGTTTTAGGGTTTTTGCACAGAATTTTCAGCCACGTGCTGCCCGTTCCTCCAGTGCATAGTTTCTCCTCTAGATCGGTTTTCTGCAGCGCTTAGGCGAAGCCCTGCCGGAATAGCTCCACCACCATCGTCGGAGCGCCATCACGCTGCCGGAGAACTCTTCCTCCTCTCTGCTCCTTCTTGCTGGATCAAGACGGCGGAGATCGTCATCAAGTTGTACGTGTGATGAACGCGGAGGTGCCGTCCGTTCGGCGCTAGATCGGAAGGATCATGATCATGTTCGTGGGACGGATCGTGATCAAGTTCGCAAGACGGATCGTGATTGGATCGCGGGACGGATCGTGATTGGATCGCAGGACGCACAGCGATTTGGATCGCAAAGATGTTCGACTACACGAACCGCGTTTCTTAACGCTTCCCGCTTAGCGATCTACAAGGGTACGTAGATCCATTCTTCCTCTCGTAGATGCTCATCACCATGGATAGATCTGCGTGTGCGTAGGAATTTTTTTTGTTTCCCATGCAACGTTCCCCAACACTGCAGCGTTCCCCAGTGTTCGCAGGCTTGCAGAAGGCCACTCCCCATCTGTCAACTTTGAGATCAATGGCCACCACTACAACAAGGGATACTACCTGGCTGATTATATATTCTCAGTGGTCAACTTTTGTGAAGACAATCTCAAACACCCAAGGAGAGAAGAGAAAGAACTTTGCCCAAATGCAAGAGAGTGCTAGAAAGGATGTGGAGCGTGCTTTTGGTGTGCTTCAATCCCGATGGGGTATCGTTCAAAACCCTGCACTGACATGGGATGAAGGAAAGCTTTGGGAGGTGATGACTGCTTGTGTGATCGTGCACAACATGATTGTCAAGGACGAGCGTGATGACTCCATCTTCGACCAAGGATTTCATTTTCAAGGTAACAATGTTGAGCCCCTGCACCAAGAACCGGCCACGTTTGAGCAGTTTACCCAATTCCGTCGTGAAATCCGTGATTAGCACACTTATTTGCAGCTTCAAAATGACTTGGTTGAGCACATGTGGGATCACATTAGAAACCAATAGATGTATTGGTTAATTATCTTTATTCAAGACAATTTTGATTTAGTTGTAAAACTATTTTATTCGAGACAATTTCGATTGGGTTGTAAAACTATTTTTATTCGAGACAATTGATATTTGGACATGCAAACTTGTTTAAAACATTGATAAATAAGAATATATGGGCATATTGGCCGTGGTGGATAGGATGCGGCCGAAGGATGCGTCCGCGCATTGGGCACATGGCCACCACATCCGAGGACAGGCCTGAACACGACCCCATTGCCCGCCCCAAACGGACTGAATCCGGGCCAAACGGACGCCCGGATGGGGTCGCGCGCTGGAGTTGGCCTTAGAGCATCTCCAATGTGGACCAAAACCGTGTGCAAACGTCCACACCGAGTGGTCCAAACGCATTTTATGATCCAACACGGTATCACATCGGTCATCTTTTCGCAAATCGGAGGCAAATCAGGGGGATTTTGCGGGTGTCTCGAACGCCGCCACGCATCCGCTAGACAACTCGGACCCATCAGAAAGTCTTTCCCTCGTCCGTGCTCTCTCCCATGAAGCATTTGCCACGCATTCATTCCAATCCAAAGCTCCAGCGCCACATTCATGCCAGTCTAGAGCATAAACGACCTCTCAGTGTAGTCGGTATTAAAATGGTGCTCCGGTCGAGAAAACCGCCCGCGTCGTGTCCCGGTCTCCGGGGTCGGACATGACCTCTCACTATAGTCAGCATTGTTTAATGACGGGGGTGATTTGACTGGACGGACGTGGCGTCTATCTACCGCATTCAAACCGTCTTTCCCACCCGTCTATCTGTCGGCATTACACACACGTGGCAGCTTAGAAACCCACTACTACGCCCGCATCGACGTGTGGAGACGAAGATTTAGACTAGGTGTCGGGGGGATTACCCCCGGGTAGGCTCGAGGAGATGACTCAACATTTTAAAACATCGGGGGACCCACCCCCGGTATGCGAAGCCCCACGAATCAAAGAGACAAACGAAGAAGTGAGCTGATGACAGTGTAGCTGACAACATTGTAGTTGTCCGGTTCGGTAGCCTCCACCCGTCCGGCTTGGTAGCCTCCACCTGTCTACCTTCCCCTGTCCGGCTCCTCCTGTCCGGCTCCTCCCGTCCGGCTCGGCAGCCTCCACCCGTCCGGCTCGGCAGCCTCCACCTGTCTGACTCCCGCTGTCCGGCTCCTCCCGTCCTGCTCGGCAGCCGCGTCAGCCTCAACTTCTACATCGTTCTCGTTCGCACGGGGGACGAGCGCTTCGTCATCCGCGTGGGCGTCGCCTCGCGCGTCGACATCCGCAGCCACCTCGATGGGCCTCCACCTCTCCTACCGTACGCCCTTCGCCATGGTCGCCCGTCCATGAGGCTCCGCCCCTGGGGGAGGAAGCCATCGTGGCCTGTTGCCATGTCACTGGCCACCTGCTCTACTTGGCCCGGGGTCGAGCAGGAAGCCGCTCGCCCCCACTTGCTCTGCGCCCTTGCGTCCCCGACCCTACAATAGCTCGTCGTTGGACCTTGAGTGTCGCCGCCACCGGGGCCCGTCTTCCCCGCGCCCGGCACCTCCAGCGCACTCCGTCAAGCTCCCGTCGTGTTGGCCCTCCGCTCCGCGCGTCCGTCTCGGCTCGCCCCCGCTCACCCTCCCTCGCGCATGGCCCCGCCCGCGTGCCCTCTTCCCGAGCGCCTCCCGCTCCGGCCGCCGGCGTCTCGTCGTCGCCCCTGCGTGGTTCGGCCTCGCGCGCGTTGCGCCCGTGCCGCTCCACCGCGCACCCGTGGTTTCGGCCTGCTCCCCGCGCCGCGGCTGCGCCCCCACCAATCGCGTCCGTTGTGCACTGCCCCACGCGCGGCCGCGCACCGCGTGCCAGCTATGGCCCCCCGCCTATGCCGGCTATGGCCCTGTGTCGGCCCGTCCGCCTGTCGGCTTCGGCCTGCCGCCCTCGCCGGCTAACCCGCCACCCGGCCGCCCGCCGGTTTCTTTGCCATCCGTCTCGGCCTAGCTGCTTGCTGCCTTCGGCCTGCCGCCTGCGCCGTCCCTGCCAGGCCGCCTGCTGACTGCCGCCTCGTCCCGGAGGCACGGAGGCTACTTTCGGCAGCACCTCGCGCTCATCGGCCGGCGGACCCCACGTCCGCCTTCGGCATCATCTCGCACAAACGAGCTGGCGGACCCCGCGTCCGCCCGCGGGAGCGTCTCGCACACACCAGCTGGCAGACCCCGCATTCACTCTCGGCAGCGCTCCGCGCTCATTAGCCGGCGGACTCCGCGTCCGTGCCCGGCAAGGCTCCACACTCATCGGCCGGCGGACTCTGCGTTCGTCCTCGGCAGCGCCCCGTGGTCTTGAGCCGGCGGACCCCGTCCGCCTTTGGCAGCGCCCCGCGCTCATCAGCTGGCAGACCCCAAATCCGTGCCTGACAGCGCCTCGCGCGTGTCGTCAAGACCACGTTGACTACAAACCGCGTTGGCCGACATCGACAAAACCACCTCACCGGCACCCAAAAGCAATGTGAGATCTCCACGTGCATACCCTTGCACCGTGCGCATAAAACAAATAACCCCGAGCGACCCTCGAGGGGCATCTCCTCAATTATTGTGCTGCCTTACTGTTCGCCCCGGCGCCAGCTAGTCTCGGCTCGGGGCTGGCCGCTTGGCCCGATACGTTCGTTCCCACGGGACGGCTTAGTAGCGTGCATGGGACCGAAGGCCTACTCTTTGTCTCAGCTACAGACCGCACCGCGGCTATCCGGCTAGCAAGAGCAAACGCTTGAGGTCAACACACGCGAAAAGCGTCCAGGGAGAAAATGGCTTGGGCGACCCGGTCGTTTTCATTTATGAGTATCTGCCCGGTCGAATCTTCTCCCAGAGTCCTTTAGTGTATGCTCCATTCCACGGCCCACTCTTCGTCTCAGCTACAGACCGGCTCCCGGCTGTCTGGCTAACAAGAGCAAAAGCCAAAGAGCGGAGAGAACATGAAAAAGGCTTAAGGGGACTCGGACGAAACCGAGTCAGCACCCTCTCCACCAACTTGCACCGCCAAAATCAAATATTTGATATATCTATGCCGACTTAACCTTGTCTTTTGCATGATCATTTCCATGAGGAACCTCCTTGCTCGGAGGCTCCTCTTGGCAGGGCATCGCGCTCGACAGTCGGCGAACCCCGCGTCCGTCTGCGGCAGGGCTCCACGCCCAGCAGCGCCTCGCGCTCGACAACCGGCGGACCCCGTGTCCGCCTTCGGCACGGCTCCATGCCCATCAGCCGGTGGACCCTTCGTCCGCACCCGGCAGCGCCTTGCGCTCGACAGCCGGCAGACCCCGCGTTCGCCTTCGGCAGGGCTCCACGCCCATCAGCCGGCGGACCCTCCATCCGCGCCCGACAGCGCCTCGCGCTTGACAGCCGGCGGATCCCGCGTCCGCCTTTGGCAGGGCTCCACGCCCATCAGCCGGCGGACCCTCCGTCCGCGCCCGGCAGCACCTCGCGCTCGACAGCCGGCAGACCCCGCGTCCGCCTTCGGCAGGGCTCCACGCCCACCAGCCCGCGGACCCTCCATCCGCGCCCGGCAGCGTCCCGCGCTCGACAGTTGGCGGACCCTGCGTCCACACCCGGCAGCGCCTCGCGCTCGACATCCGGCGGACCCCGCGTCCGTCTTCGGCAGGGCTCCACGCCAATCAATCGGCGGACCCTGCGTCCACGCCCGGCAGCGCCTCGCGCTCGACAGCCGGTGGACCCCGCGTTCGCCTTTGGCAGGGCTCCACGCCCACCAGCCGGCGGACCTCGCGTCCACCCTCGGCAGGGCTCCATGGCCATCAGCCGGCGGACCCCGCGTCCGGCTTCAGCAGCGCCTCGCGCTCCATAGCCGGCGGACCTCGCGTCCACCCTCGGCAGGGCTCCATGGCCATCAGCCGGCGGACCCCGCGTCCACCTTCAGCAGCGCCTCGCGCTCGACAGCCGGCCGACCCCGCGTCCACCTTCGGCAGGGCTCCACGCCCACCTGCCGGCGGACCCTCCGTCCGTGCCTAGCAGCGCCTCGCTCTCTACAGCCGGCGGACCTCGCGTCCACCCTCGGAAGGGCTCCACGCCCATCAACCGGCGGACCCTCCGTCCGTGCCCGGTTGCGCCTCATGCTCAATAGCCGGCGGACCTCGAGTCCACCCTCGACAAGGCTCCACGCCCATCAGCCAGCGGACCCCGCATCCGCCCTCTGCAGCGCCTCACGCCCTTCAGTCGGCAGACCCCGCGTCTATGCCCGACATCTTCGACACCACCGCCTGCTTCAGCAATAGCAAAGACCCTCCGGCCGACTCCTCGAGTCGCCCGGAGGCTCGGAGGCTAAACCCAGCGGGTGCGCTGGCGCGCCCCCGCTGGAAACCACCAACCGGTCGACTCCACGTTCGCCCCCGGCAGCGCCTCACGCCCTTCGGTTGACGGACTCCGCGTCTGCGCCCGGCATCCTCGACGCCCCCATCTACTTCAGCAACAGCAAAGACCCTCCGTCCGACTCCTCGAGTCGCCCGGAGGCTACACCCAGCGGGTGCGCTGGCGCGCCCCCACTAGAAACGACCAGCCGGTTGACTCCACGTTTGCCCCCTATAGCGCCTCACGCCCTTCGGCCGACGAACTCCGCGTCCGTGCTCGGCATCCTCGACGCCCCCGTCTACTTCAGCAACAACAAAGATCCTCCGCCCGACTCGTCGAGTCACCCAGAGGCTCGGAGGCTACAGCCAGCGGGTGCGCTGGCGCGCCCCTACTGGAGCCAAGCCGCGTCGTCCCCGACCCGCAATCGACCGTCATCAACGACTTCTGCAATAAACAACTCCACCAACATAAACCCTCCGCCCGACTCTCCAAGTCGCCCAGAGGCTCGGAGGCTACTGTCGGGGGGATTACCCCTGGGTAGGCTCAAGGAGACGACTCAACATTTTAAAACATCGGGGGACACACCCTCGGTATGCGAAGCCCCACGAATCAACAAGACAAACAAAGAAGTGAGCCAACGGCACTGTAGGTGTCGGCACCGTAGCTGGCGACACTGTAGCTATCCGGCTCGGCAGCCTCCACCCGTCCGACTCGGCAACCTCCACCTGTGTGGCTCCCCCTGTGCGGCTCCTCCCGTCCGGCTCGGCAGCCTCCACCCGTCCGGCTCGGCAGCCTCCACCCGTCCGGCTCGGCAGCCTCCACCCGTCCGGCTCCCCCTGTCCGGCTTCTCCCGTCCTGCTCGGCAACCTCCACCCGTCCGGCTCCGCAGCCTCCCCCTGTTCGGCTCCTCCTGTCCGGCTTCTCCCGTCCTGCTCGACAGCCTTCACCCGTCTGGTTCCGCAGCCTCCCCCTGTCCGGCTCCTCCCGTACGGCTCGGCAGCCTCCACCCGGCCGACTCGGCAACCTCCACCTGTCTGACTCCCCCTGTCCGGCTCCTCCCGTCCGTCTCCTCCCGTCCGGCTGCAGCCTGACGAAGTTAGCTCCCAACGTCCCATCGGACACACGCGGATCAAAGGGCCATATCTCAGGGCGGTGCACTATTGGCAAGCAGGAGCACACTATACGTGTGTCATGTAGTATTCTCTACAGTGTAACCTGCCACCTGGACACTAATGTATAAAGTGCACCAAGAGACAGACATAGCTTAGTCCACAAGCTACATGTGACTTGACATGTAAGCTACCCATGGTAGCCTACACCTCAAGCTGCTTGGGATGTAAGCTACCTACTATGGCTTACATCCCAAGCTACCCATCCATGCCTATATAAAGGCCTTCTCTCACTCTCTCAAGGGGTAGAGTTTCCCTCACATCCTCTCGTCCCCTCTCTCACACTCATGTATGAGGCAAGAAGCATCATGTCTCTCCTCTCCAAACAGCTCGAGGAGCAACCATGTACCAAATGTATCTCAGTTATACAAATATGCAGGAGTAAGGGTATTATCTCTCCGGAGAGCACTGAACCTGGGTAAACCACTGCGCGCTATTCGCATACCCGTCCCGAATCATCCACGACGGCCTTGCCCTCACCTCGATAAGCCATCCCGTGACATCTGCCGTCTTGCGTGACCTCCCGTGAGAAAACAACGACACTAGGTTTTGGTCCGAACGCTTTTGATTAACGAAACATGTGAAAAATCATGATTAACGAAACAGCCCGATTTAAACGAAACCATTCAGTTTGCACAAAATTTGTACAATTATTCAAATTCTCTTTAAAATGCATGGGAAAGGGCTACACGACCGGCTCACGTATCACTCTCCGCGGACAGATACAGCGAGGGTTTGCAATTGCATAGGAGATGGCGGGATCACTCCCATCCCAGCTGGGCATCTGGTTTGCACGCCGGCGAACGCTGCCAAGTGGCGAGCTCCCAGCAACGGCCCAGCCACACGCTGCAGCAAAAATAAAAAGCCAATGAAAACACACTGCAGCTTGCAGCAGGTGAACAGATACAAAGCAGAACCACCAGCCAATGGGCACGCGCACGAGGTTGCCCGGTCAACAGGTTTTCCCACTGCCTCCTCTGCCGCTGCCCCCTTCTACCTTTTCACCGCGCCGTACAAAAAATATCAAAATCTCGTGAGCAGGCGGGGCCGCGGCAGGCGGTGAAATCAAAATCTGACGGGAGGGCCGGCCGGCGGAGGCCGCCGCACCAGCGCCGCGATGACGCTGCATGCATGCACGGCGACGGTCGGTCAGTCAACAATAGGAGTGGGCAAGCCAGCAACAGGAGATCGTACCAAGTACCCAATGCGGGGCGCCAATTATCGGCGCGGCGTTTCGCTGAACGCGTGCCTGCGTGCCTGCGTGCCTGCGTGCATGGGCGTCCGAGGAGAAAAGGACTTGCCCGCCTGCGCACCTCGGAGCGGACGAGGGTGGTACTAGAGTACTAGGAAGCCTAAGCCTAAGCAACAGGAGTTGGCCAATTATTATTACCACCTTCGCATGCTTGGTTTTTGTTCTCACTGTTGAACTTGCTTGATTTTCTTTATTTATTAATGGATGGCTCTGATCTTCGCACTGTTGAACTTGCTTGCACGAGGGCGTGTTTCGTTTCTGCGGACATCGGAGGAGAACGCTCCTCGGACGGACGCTGCATGCATTCAAGGGTGCGCGATAACCTTTTTTCTTTATGGGTTGTGTGGCAAATCACATTGCCGAATTACAATGTGGTGTTTTTTGTCATGGTCAGAATTTTACAAATTTTGACCAGCTTTATAGAAATTTTATCAACGTGTACAATATCAAAGCAATGCTGCTAAATTTACCGGAAAAATGTTCATATATTCGGTGGATGTGATATTATGCCAACTCTCGTCCATGCAGACATTTTTTTGATAGACTCTCAAGACACCGTAGCGGTGTTCTTTCATTCGTTACCCTATTTTCATCTAACATCATAGATCGTGGTGCCATAGACATGCGCCAATTATCGGATTCAACACTTTACTGAATGGAGCGAGCTAGCTAGGGGGATGATTCTTTCTCTCTCTCTCTCTCTCGTGCTCAACAGAATCCGCCGTACACGAGTTCACCAATCATCATCTTTCCATGAATGGTTTCGATCTCGTAAAATTGCTTGTCTTTTTAATAGATGATTTGATCGGCTCACTGTTGAACTTTCTCGCAAGATCGTTTTTTCTTCTCATTCATGGGAGGAGAGATCCACAAACTCCACAATTAGGAACACTGTTTCATATTTCTCTCTTTGGACTTATAGGTTTCAGGAACCTTTCCAAAAGAGTGTCGCCATGTCTTGGAGGCTGCTAACCCTAGGTCTGTCAAGGCTATTGCTTGCCTCCTAGCGGAGGAGGCTTCTATGAGCAAACTCAAGAAGGCTCTCAAGAGCATAGGCAAGAAGAGTAGCGCCATCGATATGGCGTCCACGACTGCTTATGGATGATACTCAAGTCTCTTTCCATTATATCCAATTGGCTCATCTTCATGCTGGTGTCCATTGTCTCCAACCTTGGTTTCGTTGCGGGTTTTGTGACGTAGAAGTCCGAGTGATCGTGGTTATTGCATGTTACGTATGTTTGTCGGGTTGATCATGGGATCATGGAGTTTCTTTCTTAGGGAGTTGTCCACATGTGGTCCATATGTATAGGTTTTTGCCCGGTTTTCCTTTAATTAACTGGACAATTCTCTTCTTCTGAATTAATCGATGAGGCAAATCTTTTGCTTCCGTTTCAAAAAAAATGTCTTGACGACAATACCTCTCCTTGCATTACCGCGCAACTTTGAAACCTTTTGAGTAATATATTGAGGTGCCTGGCAATTGTTGAAAAAATAAAATAGTTACCTGCATTGCAAGATCCACTTTTCCTTCCTTTTAGACATGGAAGGAGGACACTCTCCGAGACACGTCTGCATCGGATGATGAACACATGTAGCTACAAACACAACCTTATTTTTTCATGGCCATTGTCTTACAAGTTAGTGCTCCTTCATTGGTGTATTTTCCAATTCCTGCCTTTTCCCAAGGAACAAGGAAGATCCACATGCCACTAGTGCTAAAATGCCAGACTGGCATCATCAGAGGCCGCTTTGGTGGAGCAAGGCGTGATAATTAGCATCATTAGGGGATAAAGCCTTGCTAAGGATCTTGCTTACAAGAGAGGCTTTATCCGGCCCTGCCATTGGACGACGTTGTTTCAAGGCAAAGGCGGGCGGGGACGAAGGGGACGTTGTTCCATGCAACGGGAGCCGATGAATAAACAAGCTAAAATTTGCGGCGTGCCATGCCATCATCACACCCTGCAACGCTCGGTTAACTAGGGCCTAATCACGGGCTGCCAGGGCTAATGGAGGCACGAGGAATTTTCCTCCGTGGGCTGTGTGGCCTCAAGCTGCCATTTCCACTTCGAGCAGCGGCTTTTCTGCCTTTGGTAGAAGTGGACGTGGACGTGGATTCCCCTTCCTCGGCCATGCTTAATTTGAGCATACGAATATTGTTATGGTGTGTGGTTAGCTCCTATGAGAAAAATAAATATGCTCTTCGTACTAAATCAGCGACAATTAATATGAATCGAAGAAAGTATCTGATGTGCCTACCCGCATGAAGGGGGAAAATTATTGGAGACCAGGCATTTTTTGTTTCTCCCTTTCGAATGTTGATGATAAAACAAGGAGATCGGCCCAAGCTGAAAGCCCCAAAAAACTCCTTTTGTTATTTAATGAGCTTCCCTCCTCTGGTGTGGCCCAGCCGGTACTCTTATTATTACTTACCCTACTCATGATTAGTGTCACTCTCTCACTCACTGCTCCACGGGCACTGTTCACCTCGGCCAAAAATAAAATGCAGCTAGCTAGCACCGTAAAGGCATCGTCGTCTCCTCTTTCACCACCAGCTCCCCTCCCCCGCCCCCCTTTTAGCAACCCCCCTTCTCCCCCCACACGGCCGGCCGGAGCCCCTCTTGCGGCAATCCTAAATTAATCCTCTCGTCTGCCTCACCGGATTCTGATCTGGTCCCGAGCCAGGTAAAACGGCCGAGAGCTGCACCATTTTCTTTCCCTCTTTCTTGCTTCGTCTCCCTGTTGGTTGGTTGGCTGGTTGCTTGCTTGGGATTTCTTTCTTTTCATTGACCGGCCGGCCGGCCGGCCGGCCTCGGCGGTTGCTGTTCTTTCCGTTTGTGATGGCGTGAGGTTTTCCTGTTTGACCTGTGCTGGCTGCAGCTGATCGCGACACGTGAGGCGAGGGGGCGGCTGTCGGAGGCGGGTGCGTGGATGGGAGTTCAGACAATGTCGTCCCTCGGCGGCGGCGGTGGTGGCGGCGGCGGGGGAGGGCGGCAGGGGTCGGTCTACGGCCTCACGCTCAACGAGGTGGAGAGCCACCTGGGCGAGCCGCTGCGGAGCATGAACCTGGAGGACCTCCTGCGCACGGTGCTCCCGGCCGCCGACGCAGCCGACGCGGAGCCGCACGGCGCCGGGACGGGCAGGAAGACGGTGGACGAGGTGTGGCGCGACATCGAGAGCGCCGACCGCGGCCGCCAGCCGACGGTGGGCGAGATGACGCTGGAGGACTTCCTCTCGCGCGCCGGCGTGCCCGTCGGTGGCACCGCCGGGGGCTGCGCGGCCGGCGCGCATTGGCTGCACCAGTACCACCCGCCGCAGCAGTACGTGACCCGCCCCCTGCCGCGGCCCCTCGGCGTGGGCGCCGGCCCCGTGCTGGACTCCGTGTACCACGGCGGCGGCGGGTTCCTCTCGCAGGTCGGCGGGCGGAAGCGCGGCGCCGCGGTCGTGGGCGGGGACGGCGTCGTGGAGAAGACGGTGGAGCGGCGGCAGAAGCGGATGATCAAGAACCGCGAGTCGGCGGCGAGGTCCCGGGCCAGGAAGCAGGTGCGGTCTCTCGCTCCCGGTCACCTTCTCCACCACTAGGCGATTTCGCACCCTAAAAACCGCATCTTTCTGACTGATTCGCCATGCCTATGGTGCCGTAGGCCTACACGAACGAGCTGGAGAACAAGATCTTGCGGCTGGAGGAGGAGATCGAGCATCTCAAGGAGCTCAAGGTAAAAAGTAATCATCAGATTATTTACTGCCAGCACATCTCTGGTTAATTCACTTGTCCCTTGGCCTCAGTAAGCGGCACGCAAGTCCTCAGTCCTGTGCCACCAGTCAAAGGCCAATCAAGGCGAGAATGTACTGTACTGGCTGCAATAGATGTCGACCACTTCCAAACTTTCTGTGCTGCTTCGAACTATGGTGTGATCTTTCTGTGCTACTTGCAACTTCTTTTGTGAATCTTGTAGTAGTAATTTTGCATCTAGTCCGTTCTGTTATGTGCTCTTATAGGACAGCAATGGCCACTGATATATTAGTGTGAACTGGAAGGCTAGACCTCTTAATCCAAGCCCCCTAAAGTTAATAGGATATACTATCTCCGTTTCCAGATTAAGTTGTTGCTTGCTTGTTGGTTGGCATTTGCCTGAGATGACATATTTCTGTCAAGAATCAACACAACAGATTCTGAACACTGATGATGAAATGAGTTTATCAGAACTAAGTTTCCTTTTCGTTTCATGGTTGTGGTTGTGTTTGGTGTTGCAGAAGCTGGAGCCGGTGATGCAGTTCATGCCGCAGCAGGAGGCGGGGGAGAGGCAGCAGCATCTCCGGCGACATGCGGTGCTCTACATGCCGCAGCCGGAGGCGGCGCCGAAGCAGCACCTGCTCCGGCGGATCAACTCGGCCTCCTTCTGATCGATCGATCGGTCGGTCGACGGTGAGGGATTGACACACCCGCACCGCCATTGTTCATAGTACGAGCGTAGTAGTAGCCAAGACTTGTAGTAGGGCGTTAGGAACCTGTACCTGTGATGAAATGCTGAGTGAGAAGAAGAACATCAGCTAATCTAAACCGACTCTTTTATATATATGTGCAGTCTGTCTCATTGGGTTGCAACTTCTTTCCGGTGGGTGTTGTTGCAGCAGAAGTTCCTAATCATGGAAATTCTTAACATTTTCTTCGAGAAGGGGAAAACCCCAGCGTCCGCGATGATGCACACAACCATTTTATTAAACGTGAAACGAGTCCAAGTTACCATTTACCGAAAGAGATGAAATAGAGGGAAATTCTTTACTGCCTCTCATAAACCAGGGTAACATAATTAGCATGGACATTGCACACTGAAAATGTCCACACTTCACACAGAGAACTTTCAGTAACTTATGAATTGATAATCTTTGGAGGTAGCACAGAAAAATGTCCACACTACACACGAACTGAAAATATCCACACTACACTGTTCTTGTAATAACTGTTGTGTACTCGTTTGTTGCTGCTCTTTTGCGATCTGGTTATTCTCTATCATCTAGGTAGTTTGGGTTTGTAGTGGAGGTTGTGTTGGAACTCCTTTCTTACTTCTGTGGTTTCGTTCATGAAATCGTAAGGGAAACTCTCTTTCATAAAAAAAGAGAATGAATTGATAATCTTAGAGAAAAGACACTGATGAACATTTCAAGCCGTTTTCCATTGCACACCTACGTACGGTCTCACGCTCCGATATTAGCAATGGTGACTATTGGGCTCCGCATGACATGCGTCCCATACACCCAGCCCAAGCTTGCCTCGATTTGCCGGTGATACTCGTTGCAGCTCACTGACACGCTGCACGTCTTCTTCTCTCCCAACTTGGAGAACACCAATGTCCAGGGCTGACCCGTACCATCAGCGACTTGGACGGATCCACCTTCACCTTGTATGTCAATGCAGCCGGACCGACATTCGCGTCCGGTTCACGATGAAGCCCGCTGCCTTGAGCCAAGAGTTAAGCGGCACCGTTGTGGTCTGGTAGTTGAGTTGCACGTCCTTGATCATGGGTAGCTTTGCGGAATTCAGACTCGAGTTGCGCACTGTAGTTGCACTATAGTCGCGAGACCATCGTCGTTGAGGAGCCAACAGATGTAGCCAGCGTAGTCGTGGACGCCGACGTACACCAGGGCAAGGTCAGCGGCTCTGACCGGGTTCACATGGCCGGCGCCCACATCATACACGCGGGTCTTCCCATGCTGCTCGTTCAAGATTGAGCCACCGGTACTATTAAGGATTGTAGACTTGATAGCAACAGGGACCAATCGGGATGCGAGCTCTTGATGAGCGCGGCGATGCCGCTCGCATGAGGCGCCGCCATGGATGAGACGAATAGGATGTTGAAAGGCCCATATCCAGATTCTGTTTTGGCGACCATGCGGCGAGGATGCTGAGACCTGGTGCCAATATATCTGGCTTGATAAAATCGGGGCCGGAAGGCCTTGGACCTCGGGAAGAGAACGGTGCCTTGACGGGGGCCGGATGGACACCAAGCAATGTGTTGGTCTATGTGAAAGTGACTGTTGCTCCGCTGCTCGTGGACGACGTGTCACCTGGACCACGCTGGAGTTATAACCCCGAAGAACAATGGTGTAGCCGTGGGATAAAAGATTGGATAGCACTATGCCGATCACCCCGACACGCATTATGCGATGGATGTCTGACTTGAATGGTTCCGAGTTACAAACCACGATATTCTTCGAGGGCATAGTGACCCACGTAATCAGAGGACCGTCGTTCCTTGATACATCTTTGAGCTCGGCCAGGCCACTTGGGCAAGCGCTTCTGCGTTAATGTGGTTGCCATTGCCAAGATGCATGGTGGCGTCAAAGCTCTAATCCACCGAGCCGACAACGACCGTGAGCAATCATGGCGCGTGTTTAGTGATAAAGCTGTAAAAGGGGCCACTATTGCCGGTGGAACACACCACGGTGATTCCCTTAGACATTGCGCCAAAATCACCAATTGCGATGGGTCCTGGTCAAACATGATACTAGTGTCGTCGCCAAGGGAGAATGCGAGAACGTCCACCCCATCCTTGATGGTTGCGTCCAGGCCAGCCAATATGGCTGACTCCGTGCATCGATTCATATTGCACACTTTGTACATGACGATGTGGGCACCGGGAGCAATTCCAGCATGGGTGCCCAAACCCACACCATGGTTGGACGCACCTGGAATGAAGTTTCCCGCCGCTGCAGACGAGGTGTGTGTTCCATGCCCGTCTTCATCGCCAGAATTGCCTCCAATAAATGATGTGGTTGCATCGTGCTGCGTTGCACGAGCCCTTCCACTTTGTTGGGGGAGGCAAGACACCATTCATCGAAGGAAGGCCGGGTGTTGCACATGGATACGTGTGTTGAGCAGAACGATGATGACTCCCTTCCCGTAGTCGGAGTGGCTCCAAAGGCTAGTGCCGTTTTTCATGCCGAGGAACTTCGACGCGTGCGTCTTTGTGAGCCGCAACGTCCGCTCTGGGAACACACGCACGAACCTGGGCTTCTTAGCCACCGCGTCGAACTCCCTGCCAGTTAGCCTCGCGGCTAAGCCATTTAACACCTTGATGTTGGAGTGTACAAGGCGTGGCTCGCCTAATAAGTCAGTGTGCAGGCTTGGTAAGAAAGACTCATGCCACTGGCGTTGTGGGTGGTCACCATCATTAGAGGGCGGTGGCTTGACGAGCACAATGTAAATGCTACAAATAGAGGCTGCCATCGAATCCTTATTGACCCTTGCGTCGGCTGGGTTGATATGGAACAGTGCGGGTGGCGAGCAACAAAAACGAAAACAACAGATTATGGTTAAGTGATGCCATTGTACAAGTCATGGCCATCTTGGCGAAGAAGGCAATGGGGATGAAGTGACCATGACCAAACATTCTTAATTTATGGACATCCCACGATCGATACGATGCATTATTATCTGATGTTCTTAATGCATACGACCCCAAGAAGTATACATGTATCAATACGTATTTCACAAAGAAATAAATGATGTTCTATAATGCTTGCCCAAGAGATAAATGATCTGCATACTTGCAATGTCCTGATGATCTCGTAAGATATTTGCATGGGAGGCCAGATGGTAATGCATGGTGGTGTGGAAAGTTCTATGAAACCAAGTAGGGTTTTGAATATATTAATGCGCATATATATTGCTAAATTTTGTAAATGGCTATGTTTGTGTGTTGGTTGGATCGGGTATAATATGTCTAGTGAAAATAAATCTCGGGGATATTAATGTGCATATCCTACTAAATATGCAGACATGTTATTTCCTTCTTATAAACAACTATCCTTTTTGGCACATTGGTTGGATCCATACTCAATGTGCATAATATTTCTAAACAACATTCAGCATATTGTGCCATTAAATCTATATTTCTCTTTAAAACCGTGTAATAATAGATGATATTGCAGATGGCTTACATATTGCATGGCAATCTTGCGGCCCAATTAAAATTCTAGCATTGGTAGACTAGCAGAAGC
The DNA here is from genome assembly GCA_022496015.1 of Hordeum marinum. Lineage (NCBI taxonomy): Eukaryota > Viridiplantae > Streptophyta > Magnoliopsida > Poales > Poaceae > Hordeum > Hordeum marinum. Next base: position 59,193,813 of record CM039673.1, on the reverse strand, counting down.
CACATTGTATTTCCAATTACCATATTGGTTTTCAGTTTTGGTTGTGTGCATCGGTTGATGCACTAGACGAAGTCATATGCCCTTCCAAAAAGATAAAAATGTATTCAGTGATATGTCCCAATCCTTGTTCTCCACTCCACCTAAGAGTGTAGAGTCGTGCTTTTGGGTGAAAAATAAATAGAGATAAGGCCCACTAGAAGCCTAATTAAACCAACCCAATATATGAAATGCTATGTTGACACTTATTACCATGGTAATTTCATAAATTAGACCATGGTAGTTTATTTTATGTAGCCTCACACTTTTATTGCTTATACCATAACAATTTATTTTATTAGACCATGGTAGTTTATTATATGTAACATGGCAATTTTATTATTTAGCCTATAGTAATTTTCTTAATTAGACTATGGTTGTTTTATTATAGGTAGCATGTCCATTTAATTTTTTATACCATGGCAGTTTTATTAATTATCTCATGGTTATTTTAATGCAGGTAACATGGCAATTTAGACCATGGAAATGTTATCAATTAGCCCATGGTTATGGCAACTTGTTTGTATAATGGTCATAGTACACCATGCAATTTTAAGCACATTTCTGCCATGGAAACAAAATATTTGTTGCAAGCATTTGTATGATAACACCCTGAACACCCCTAGGGGATACGTCAGCCAGTTATTCACATCCAGGCAACCTGTCTATGTGTCTTAATACACTTTTAAATTTTACAAACATTTGCCATGTTTTATTCTTTAAATGATGAATTTTTTTATATATTTTAACTATTTTTTTACAGATGCAAATCCCGGCTTTAAGGCTTGGCACTGCTCAAGCTAGGCTATTTTGAACCATTTTTACAGGGCACGATTTTTAATGTGGGTGGTTTAACGAGAGGTCAGATTTGAAGGGCCGCTGGGGAGGGAATGACAACCAGATATTGAGGTCCTTTTTATTGGGATTATATTGGAACATGAAGATTTGAGGGAGTGCCTAGATCTCTCTAATTGTTTTGAGCAACCCTCGATCTCTCTAATTATGAGACTGGTGTTAGTGTCACCTCTAGCGCCTCCCTAGTTGGGCCAGCCCAACTCACGTTCGCTCTGCTCAACCCTCGCTTGCTAGCAGTTACGAAGATGCTTCCCTTTTGTTTTCCTCTTTTCCATTATTTAATTTTGCGTATATTCAAAAACTTTAAACTAGATTTAAAAAATATTTACTGAAAATTTTATTTTTTATTGTGCATTTCTAATGTTCATTTAATGTGAAAATATGTTCATGTAATTTCGTTCTAAAAAATGTTCATATCAATCAAAAGCATTCGTCACATTAAAAATATTAACATATTTCAAAATAGCTTTATAAATATTTTCAAAAAATGTGTCATTTAAAAAGTTATAAAAATATGTTCATTATACTTTCTTTACAAATATCAATGAAAATTTAGAACATTGTTTACGTAATTCGCAAAAAATGTCCGCATCACTTAAAAACTTATTCGTAACATTTAATAGCATTCACACGTTTAAAATATGTTTCATGACATGTTAAAAACAGTTCATGAAATGTAAAAGGATGCCGTGACATTTATATATACACCCTTAAGGAGTTCACAAGTTCTACAAATAACATGTGCACTGTGCATGAATATTTGGACAATGATTTATTTGCACAAAAATGCTTGTGCCATGACTTATTTTGACAATGTTTAACTTGTGTATTAAAAAATTTCAATGTGCATTTTGCTAATGTTCAACATGTATTTAAGATAAAGGTTCATAGTGTATTTAAAAAATGTTTAACGTGTATGTGCAAAGTGTTCAACCTGCATATGAAAAATGTTGAACGTGTATTTGAAATTTTTATATATATGTATATATACACACACACTTCCCAAAATCGTTGCCAAAAGCTTCCTAAAATCGGGAGTGCCAAAGGCAGGAGGAGAATACGTCTCGCAATAATTTTGCATTGCACCTTTGCAGCATGACTAGAGTCAATACAATTGCGTGTATTTTGTTTTGAGAATGGGTATTTTGTATGAGTCTAGATTTTTTCTAGCATTCGTATGAGTCCAATTTGTTTTTTTGAGATCATTATGGAGTCTAGTTTTTTTCTTCTTTTTTGCGGGAAATTGTACGAGTCTATAGTAGTGCGTGGACAAGTTCTGGGGCACGCAACAACGTGGCAACAACCCAAAGTCCTTTCTCTCAGAGCCCGATGGTTGTGTTCCGCTGCGACTTGCAGCACTACACAAACAGTTGTCTAAAAAAAGCACTACACACATTCCCCTAGAAAAAAAGCAGCACACACAGCGGCAAAATTCACTGGTTTGATCCTTTTTGTAAACTTCAGCCGGATCTGACCCCGGCTTCAAAATTTTTGCGGAACTGACCCTTTTCCTACCGTCACCCGTCGTGGCGGTAGGGTTATACAGCCTACCGCCAGCTAGCTTGGCGGCAGGCTCCCGTCATGCCAGACGGTTCCGTCTGCCCAGCTGACGTGGATGAGCACCCTACCGCCAGGGTTAGTGGCGGTAGGATGTAATAGCCTACCGCTAGAGGGCGTGGCGATAGGATCCCTAGATCGTATCGTCGCGTGGCCTTTTGGGTGGGCCCCACCCACCCATCACAGGTTTTTTCAACCTCTCCTTGCACGAATAGAGGCCGGCGGCGCCTCTCTCCTCCTCCGGATCCCCTCCTTTGATCTCCCTCTCCGTTCCACCATTTTTGCGGTTCTTTGGGGCAAAATGAAGAGGCCGGTAAGCTCTTCCAATCTCTCCAATTACTTTTTGGGAAATTTTGTACTTTTGTAGTTATCTTTGCCACTAGGTGCAACCCTAGGTGTTTGAGATTTTTTTAAATTTGTTTTTGTTTGATGTTTTTAGTATGCTATGATGTAGTCTTGATGAATGCATGAGAAGAATGCTAATCATTACCTAGGTCTTGTATGGATATGATTGAATGTATGGATATGCATGAGAAGAATGTATGGATATGATGGAAGTTTTTAGTATTGCAAATTTATTGTCACATATGTTGCATTATTGTGGAAGGACATAGTTTTTTCAAATATATATGAATGCATATTATTCCTGTAGGACATAGTTTCTTAAAAATAGTTTCTTTGGTTTTCATGTACGAAAGAGATGTCAAACAATTCTAATAATTGTATATTATGTTAAGATGGCCGAGCCCAATGGGCATGTGTATACGGGACTTGACATGACTTTTAACAAGAAGCACCGTGCCCGTTCTCTCGAGAATGGAGAGGTAATGATTGAAGCCATAATAATTTTCATGTAATTGTATCTTAGATAAATTACCATGCTAACATAATTGTTAAATTTTCACAGAAACTTACGGTCATTCGAATGAGGAGTCACACGAAGGGTATCCAGATGGCATATGACGACCGCTATGAGCCATTCTTTGAGCGTGCCGGCCTCCTACCGTTTGTCCTTCAGCTCAAACGCGTGCCGCCGATCATGAACCATGGAACTCTCACGGCTTTGGTTGATCGTTGGCGGCCGAAGACACACAAATTTCATCTCCCTTGTGGCGAGATGACTGTGACGCTCGAGGACTTCACCATGATCACATGGCTTTCCATAGAGGGTCAGGCTCTCACCGGACGTGTGGACAACAAGAACTAGCGTGTGAGGGTTACCGCTCTCATCGGTGACTGCTCTGCCTCTCTTTCTGCAGAGGGAAAGAAAGACAATAGGACAAACGGCCTCCCATTCTCCTGTCTCGAGGCCAATAGGTCCGGATGCCCGGCTGATGCCGACCCAAAGATAGTGAAGCTTCGGGAAGTCAGGAATGGACACGGCTATCGCCTGGAGAATCCCATGATGCCGGTCCGATATGATGCATACCTCCCTATTGCCAATCACCTTGGTTCTCACATGCCTCATGAACCAGTCCTAGTTATCGTCATGCTCGGAAGGAACTAAAGCAAATTCAACCGGCAACACGTTATCATTGGACGAGTGAGCCATTGCCACCATTAGAGTGCCCTTGTACTTTCTAGTCAAGAACGTGCCATCGATAGACAACACCAGACGACAATGCTTGAATGCCTCGATGCATTGCCCAAAACTCCAGAACGCACAGTGAAACACTTCGTCATTTTCCTCCACCGCATGACACATGCCAGGGTTCCTATGTGCGATTGCTCCCAACATCCTTGGGAGAATATTGTATGCGGCCTCATAATCACCATGCAACATCCTAATTGCATTTGCCTTCTCCTTCCATACCCTCCCATAGTTGACCGGGTATCCGAATCGTTCGTCAACAAGACTCATGAGAAACTTCACCTTCATAGTTGGATCATGGGCTACATGAGGCAACAATTTGTATCCTAAAAATTCGGACGTGAGTTGGCGGTGTCCCTTGCTTCGGTCAGCTTTCTCCGGCGGTACGCACGTGTCAGTGGCCACACAACTCTTCAGCACCCATTGCCCGGTTTGTTGAATTTTTCTTCCACGAACCTTCCAAGGGCAACCTTCTTTGTCACATTTGATGATGTATCACAGATTTTGGTTGGAATGACAAACAACAAACGGCCTATGGTTCCTGATAGCATAGTCACTCAACCATATCTTGAACTCTTCCAAGCAACCGAACTAGATGCCTTTCTTCAAATGAGCATTCTCGTCCTAATCCTTGGGTTTAGGGTCATCAATCTTCGGGCACGGTGTTGGCTCAAGCAAACCCAGCCTCATGCCACCATCAACAACAGCCTTGTCAGCAAGAGTGAGATAGCGAAACAATGGGGGGCCTCTTTCCTTCCCCGTAACCTGCTTGAAAATTGCATTCTCTTGTGCAGTGAATCCATCCTCGTCCAATTCCTCCGTCGGACCCTCGTCATCCGAGTCATATCCATTCATACGACAGTAGGGGAGGTCACGATCCATGTCTTGCTGATGCACAAACACATCCAGGTCTCCAATGGGAGTATAATGAATCTCTTCGGCTTCCTCATAAACATCAACATGGCTGGCTTCAGCATCAACATGGCCTGCTTCAGCATCAACATGAATCTCTTCCTCATGAATTATCATGGCTCCATCATTAACCTCTGCTTCATTTGGTGGTTGGCTAGAAGAATTGGGGACATACACCTCCACCCTTGCAACACTCTTTGTGGAAGAGACATGTCGCTTCAAGTCAATTTGCAGCAAAGGAGGCTCAACCTTGGTGGCAAACAATTCAAGAGATTTGTCTTGCGATTCAAATACTTTGTCCTTGTAAACATTCCAATGCAATTCCGAGGTGATAGGCATACTCTTCAATCGAGACTTCACCCTCACTCCAACATCATACCTTCCAATGAGTTTAACATCAACATTTGGATCAATCCAATCTAGCACCTTCCTAACTTTCACAACCACCTCCTCATAAATTGGGCTTGAATCAAAAACATTGGATTCTTCCCCTTCATCGGCATTGCCTTTCATAAATGTCCCCTTATCCAAATGGTGTACATTAACAAGCCTATCCATCTAAATGCATTGAAAAAATTGTAATGAGGATAGGACGGCAACCTAATATGAACCCTAACAATAATATCACAATAACAATAATATGAACCCTAACTATATTTTTTCGAAACGGAGGCAAATATTGCCTCATCTATTAATTAAGCAGAAGAGAATTGCCCAGTTAATTACGAAAAACCAGGCAAAAAACGAAACAACAAGGGCCAAGCCCACTCCCAAAGACTGAAACACATAGGGCAAAGCCCACCCTCGTCGACGACATGCCGACTTGCGGCCATACAACGCAGCTTCGACTCTGACGGAGAACTCAGAAGAACTAAACCAGGCATGGCTGGCGCCACGGAAGACCGCCGAAAGGTCTGCCTGCAGCCAGTCATCGTATACCACAGGGCCCCGCCGCCGCAGCTTCGACTCCACATCAACAAACAAACCGAGGCAGTACCGTGGACACGCCGAAAAAGAGCCGACTATCGCAACCATTGCCGCGTCGTCGACATCGCTCCCACCATCATCGTTGACATAGAAGTCTGGTCGCCACAGTGATTCTTTTGGGGCCGCCGCCCAGACATCCATCTCTGCATCGCGCCCAGCGCAATCAACCAACACCGCTTTCCGGGGCCGCCGCCCCGACATACCACCGCTCCCCTCGAGCAGCAACGCCGCACAACCCAGCTGCCCGCAACCCATGCTGCTCAGGGTAGCCGCTCGCAGACCACGAACATCGCACCACATCCGGTGCCGCCGCCCCGACGTAAAGTCAGACCGCCCCCTCTGGAGCGCGTCGACCGGACCGACAAGCCTGCCACCCAAGTGGCCCAAGATTTCCACCCAAGCGAAGGCCGAGCTGCTGCCCCGCCCCATGGAGCCACCCCGCGCATCACTTTCCGAGGCCGCCACCTTGGCGCACATCAGCCGTCCGGGGCCGCTGCCCGGCATCCACCAATCCAACGAAGGAGAAAACAGACGCACCAAGCACAAGCTAATTCTCCCAAGCAACGCCCCCTAGGGGGAAACGACGAAGATGCCGCCGTCGCCCGCTTCGGAAACATCTGGAGCTTAGGTTTTCACCTGGAGAGCCCGAGCCCCACGTAGAAGAAGATGAGTTCCACAACGACGCCTCCAAGGAGGGAAACGACGCCCGAAAGCACCGCCGTCGACGGCACCAACAAAGTCGGGTCAAGGCTTTCGCCCGGAACACACACATCCCTATGAAGGCTTGTAGATGTGATCCACCCAAAAGCGTGGAGATCGTTGGAGCAGTTCCTGTTGCGCCTTGCACTCTCCAACGTCGACCACCAAGCTACAACGTCGACCACCAAGCTATACCTCGCAGCACCCACAGCAGCAGCACCTCAAGCTGCGAATGAGAAGCGAGCGCACACGTCACCACGCCCAAAATGCCATGGCTCCCAGCCCGGGGCTGCCGCCCCGACTTCCTCCTCGCCCCTGTTTCGCACTCCCCACCAGAGCACCACCAGGCCACGCCCACACCTGCCATGCTCGCGCCGCGTCAGACCAGATCGGCCGAAGCACGGGCCACTGCCCCATAGCGGCAGGGCCACCGCAGCAGGCCAGCCCCGCAAGCACACCACCAGATCCGGGCGCGAGGGCCTCGGATCCCTAGCCGAGGTCCACACGCTCGCCGGTGCCAGCAGGAGCAACCACCATGCATCGAGCCACCTCGTCGCTCCGCTCCGGGCTTCCGAGCTTCTGGAGAACCACCGCGACAGCCCCAGACCGCAGCTGCACGCGATCCGGAGACCCATGGCACGCACGCCGCACCACCCTGCCAGGCCTCGCCGCTGACCGACGCGCTCGCCCAGCGTCAGCTCGTAGCGTCCCCGCGCGGTGCCCGATCCGCACCAGATCCACGCGTCGCCCCGCACATGGTCGTGCCGTGCGCCCTGCTTGCCCTGCGTTGCCCAATGGAAGAGAGCACCGGTGCCACCCCAAGCAGACGCCGCGAGACGCCTCCACCTGACTTGCCCCGCCGCCGCGCGCCACCACAGGCCTAGCCGTCCCGCGCCGCCCGAAAGCCTCGTGGGGAGGGAAGGACCCCGCCGCCGCCCACGCACGCACGGGCTTTGCCCGGCGGCGTCCCCTGGCGACGGTGAGGGAGAGAATAGGCGAGGTGAGGGCTGCCGGCGGCGGAGAGCTAGGCTGCGCCCAGGCCGCTCGCGGGAGCGGTACGGGGCCCTTTTTCTCACACATCCTAGAATAATACCTAACTATATTGAAACAACAACAACAATATCACATTATCATTAATTAACCCTAACTTCTAATTAATGACAATGCCTAACCCTAACCCTAACCCTAACCTTAACCCTATACCTAACAATAACTATAGATCGGTGTTACAAACATGATAATTAGTCATACTAAAGCATAGAAACACCCCTATCATCCATAATATCCATGGATTTCAAACACAAATGACATGAACTAGGGTTTGCATAAAAGTAAAACATGCCACCAAGCGAGATGATTCTAACCAACCAAAAAGAAGAGAGTGAGGAGTGTACCTTGAGTGATGAACTTGGTCTCGATCCACTGGAGAAAACTCAAGCAATGGAGATGGATTTGGTGGTGGCAAGAATGGGGGAGAGAGAGAGAGAGGGGAGAGGAGCTCAGCTCGGGGAAGAAGGGGGATTTGGGGGTGAATGGGTGGCTGGTGGGCCCACCAGCCTTTCACTGCTCTGGAGATCCTACCGCCACGGCCTCTGGCGGTAGGCTATTACATCCTACCGCCACAAACCCTGACGGTAGGGTGCTCATCCACGTCAGCTGGGCAGACGGAACCGTCTGGCCTGACGGGAGCCTACCGCCAAGCTCTCTGGTGTCGATAGCACGTATAACCCTACCGTCACGACAGGTGTCGATAGAAAAAGGGTCAGATCCGCAATTTTTTTGAAACCGGGATCAGATCCGGCTGAAGTTTACGAAAAGGGTCAGAACGGTGAATTTGGTCACACGCAGCCGCTGCCGTCGCCGCCGCCGCCATCGACGACGGAGAGCGGCCAGAAAATGGCCTTGCCGGCGATACCCGACGAGCTCCTGGTGGAAATCCTCCTTCGCCTCCCCACCGCAGCCGACCTCATCCGCGCGTCCGCCGCTTGCGCCTCCTTCCGTCGCCTAATCGCCGATCGCTCCTTCACCCGGCGCTTCCGCAAGCTCCACGCCCCGCCCCTCCTCGTCTTCCTCGACCCCGAGCAGCACCGCTTCCACCCCGCCGTCCCGCCACACCCCTCCGCGCCCGCGTCCAGGGCCGTCGCCAGCGCCGCCGACTTCTCCTTCGACTTCCTCCCCTCCCCCCCCCCCCCCCCCCCCTCCCGGCGCTGGTTCGTGCAGGAAGTCCGCGACGGCCGCGTCTCCTCGACAGACCCCGCCGTCGCTACGCCGGCGAGGCGCTCGGACCTCTGTTCAGGGAGATGGTCGTGTGCGACCCCTTGCACCGGCACTATCTCCTGCTTCCCCGGATCCCCGATGACCTAGCCGCTTCGGTCGTGGGCGCACAAGCGTCTTGCTACGCCGACTCCTTCCTCGCCCCTTCCGGCGACGACGACGACGAGGAGGAGACGTCATTCAGAGTGATCTGGATGGTGCTGCTCCAAACTAAGCCGGCGATCGCTGTCTTCAGTTCCGGCACAGGGCAATGGCGAACCGTTCCATCACTGACTTGGAGCGAGATGTCACCTGGCTTCGTGTTATCGACGCATGTGCTTTTCTTTCCGAGGCGCTATTACGCCCATGGCTGCTTCTACTGGATTTCAGGCTCCACCGAGGAATTGTTCGTGCTTGACATCCGGAGGATGCACTTCTCCGTGGCTGACCACCCACCCTGTGAAAGGAATCCGAGCGATGATGTAGCCATCCTGGAGGCAGACCAAGGCAAGACTCTCATGTTTGTGCCTAGGCGTAGCACATCTCCCGTCACTCATACTGTTTGGCGAAACAACGGTGGGAGTTCCACCCAGTGGCGATGGAGAAGACGTTCTCGCCGGATTCTGAATTCCGCCTCACGGGTGCAGTGGGGAGGCACTTGTTGCTACATCAGTGGGGAAGCTCGTCGGTCGACCAAGGTTGTTTCACGCGGGACGCTAACACATTTCAGCTTGAGAGGGCGAGAGAGGATTTTCTACCATCCCGTGCATGCATCCACCACCTCTTTTATTGCTCTGTGGGACCACTACCATCATCACTGTTTTCTCTACTCATTAAGTTTCATTCAAATAAATAGACGCCTAATGTATGTTAAAGTAAAATTTTAGATTTACATTCTGTTTGCATAATTATATTTTTTGTGACAAGATGTTTAAAACAAGACTAATATTGAATATATTTTTAGAAATTATTTTTTAGACAACTAAATCACCATACTTCATACTTGTCTCATATAACTTTTTTAATCCATATTTAAAAAATATATTTTTAGACAACTAAATCACCATACTTCAAACTCGTATGATTTTTTTAATCCACATGATTTTTTTAAAGTTTCATTGTATTTAGATTTTCTTTTTACTATTTCACTATGGCTCGCCGTGTTCCGTTGTGTATCATAATGTTACATCGTTTGTCAATGTGTATCAAACTGATTTTTTTAAAGCTGGAGCGGGAAAGTTTGGTTAACCGGTCCATTGATTTGCATGCATAATTAGCATCGAATTAACAACAACGTCCTGTGCATGCATTGGCAGTTTTCTTCCCAAAAGACATTAACTGTGACAGGATACCTACAGTATCAAACAATCAATGCATTGCGTGGCATCGGATCTCCAAATAAAATCAACGGCTCTCCAATACGCGGGACATCCCGTGCATGGGAGAATTGTTTTTCTCGATGTGTGCCGCATTTCCCGAACCCTCACACATTTATTGTAACTTTCCACCGTCATTATTGTCATCACCGACAGTGTCAAGAGGTAAATTTTCTGCTGCATGCCAGTTACCTCCATCCCTTCATAGTTATCACTATCAAACAACTTTTCTGATCCTTGCCAGTTCATTATTGTGATCATAGTTATTATTTACACGGTTTAGTGGATGTTGCCTTTTCTGTGCTTGTGCAACAGCTGATCAAGCTAATTGTTATTTATTTATTTTGTCTGTTCCGTTTACCATTTTAAGGTAATTATACAACTGAAACAAAATGAATAAATGATCCTGAAAACCAGCGGTAGCATTTTAGTATTATCATGAAGTTGTGAAAACACAAAATTACAACAATTGTTTTGATTTTTATGGCAAAGCTAATGGAGGAATACAAGTTTAAATTGGGACTTCTCTACCAATCCACTTTAGAAACATTTATTCCAGTCAACCAAGACTTATCATGTCCACTTGTTCTTTTTTGGTTGCCATCACACCTATAAATTTATCTCAGCATATCGGTTTCATGTGAAAATTTACATGATGAGGTACAAAAGTCCTATTTGGTCTCTGGTATGAAACTTGAAATAAGATATTGAATTACAAAACACTTTGCAAGACAAATAAAATTAGATTATTTCGTTATGCGCATCTGAACGATCATACTATTTTTTGTTGTGCCTTATAATGCATATTTTCCAGCAGGAACTTTGCAAAGCAACTGAATTGAGATTGGTAGCCTGTCTTGGGATGCTGATGATGGACAATTGTATTGTGTTGTACTTTGTTTTACGTATAGATATAATTGAAGCAATTCTTTTAACATGCCTTCAACCCTTTATGCAACATGCATTGTTCTGTTTTTGTCCATTACATCTGCAACCTCTTCACTCGGCCATATCCTTTCATCCTATCCTGCATAAATGAAGTTCTTTCCAAGTCATCAAGTCAATCTATACAACCTATTGAAATTTGATGTCTGAATCAATGCACTTATCTCAGAGAACTACTTTTCTGAATTTTGGCATCCTTTTCTGCACAAAAAAAATCCTTTGAAATCCCAAATTGTATCCAGCTCGCATCTGTGTATATCTCCTCTGCATGACATCTATCTTGAGTTGCAGGCTTGCAGCTCCACAAGTTGTGGCACTTTATTTCATCTATAGTAAGTTGCTAAGGTTCCACACCAAAACAAATGCACATGTAGTGTGGCACTTTCTTCTGCCATGCCTTTCAAAAACCGAACTTTGTTTGCCTGCATGTAGACGTAACCTTTTACATTGTTTCCTGTTGGCAGTGCACTTCTGTGATTCATGCTGTCATTAGTCTATCTAATCAACCTCTCTTCGGTCTGTTCATTTTACAACCAGGATATCGTCTTTGTTTAGTGTTGGTAGGAACTAGGGTTCTACCGGGTTAGGAACAGAGGTTGTAGGGGAAGGAGGGGGACGGGCGTGGCCGATCGCGCGGCCGCCGCCGGCTGGGCGCCGTCGTGCTCGCGGGAGGAGGCGGCGGCGGTTGAGGCAGGCGGCGGCTAGGGTTAGGGTTCCGGCTCCTCTAGGAGCCGGGCAATAGAATAGTCCTATTGCTTGATTTCTAAAAGAGTCTTACAACTTGTATATATAACTAGGATGCTGAAAAATAAGATAATTTATGGGCTAAGTCCCTAACTAAACCGGCCCAGTGGGCCTTCTACGGTATAAGTTACCCCGGTCATAACATCTCTCCCCGTCTGCGCAAACAGCTCGTCCTCGAGCTGGAAGTCTGGGTAGTGCTGGCGGAACTCGTCGCGCTGCTCCCAAGTGGCCTCCTCCTCCGGAAGGCCATCCCACTGGATCAACAAGTACCATACTCCGTGACGAAGTTGGGACTGCAACACCTTCGCTGGTCCCGAAAGAAGGCGCCCATCGTCGGTCGGAGGAAGAGGTGGAGTGGCTGCCGGTGGCTCCCCACGGAAGGGCTTCAAGAGCCCCACATGGAAGACATCATGGATGCGAGCGCCGGCCGGCAGCTGAAGACGGTAGGGCACCTTCTCGATGCGCTGCAAGATGGTAAATGGCCAGGCGTAGCGAGGACCCAGCTTGCGCTTCGCGCGTGGGTCCAATGACTGCGTAGAGCGGTGAAGGAGACGCAGCCACACCCAATCACCCACCGCAAATTCCACCTCGCGATGGTGGCCTTCGTAGTAATGCTTGGCTAGCTGTTGTGCCTGGATGAGGCGTTGCCGGACCTCTGCAAGCATCTCGTCGCGACTGCGGAGAAGATCGCCGGCCGCCTCCGTCCGAGCCGTCTCCGGGTCAACCAACAGTATGGGCGGGGGCGGTCTGCCATAGACCACCTTGAATGGCATGGCACGCAGGACGAAGTGATAGGAGGTGTTGTAGCAGTACTCCGCCCATGCGAGCCAGTCCACCCAAGCACGAGGACGATCACCTGTGGCACAATGCAAATACATGGCAATCACCTTGTTGACAACCTTGGATTGGCCGTCCGTCTGAGGGTGGAAGGCCGTGCTAAGGCGGAGTTTCACACCTGCCAGCCGGAAGAGGTCGCGCCAGACATGCCCCGTGAACACCGGGTCCCGATCACTGACGATCGAAGAGGGGAACCTGCGGAGGCATACGTGGCAGTGTAGGGATGGCTGAGCGCGATGAAGTGAGCATACTTGGAGAAGCGATCGACCACCGTGAGGATGACGGACGTGCCGCCCACCTTGGGGAGGCCCTCAATGAAGTCCATGGAGATATCAGCCCATACCTGAGAGGGCACCTCCAAGGGCTGCAGCAGACCACCCGGCCGGAGTGTCTCCATCTTGTTGCGCTGACACGTCACACAAGACCGCACCCAGTCTCGGACCAAGGCTCGATCACCCGGGACATAGAAGTTGGTGCGGAGACGATGGAGGGTTTTCTGCACACCCTCGTGACCCGCTGAGTGGGCCAACAACAGAACCTGGTGACGGAGATCGTCGTGCTCCGGCACGAATATACGGCGCCCATGCAGGAGCAAACCGTCCGCGAGGCACCAAGGCTCCTCTAGGTCGCCCGCCGCAAGCCGCTGCTGAAGGAGCAGAGCGTCCAGCGTGGTTGCAGTGGCCCGACGGATGTCGTCGAAGAGGGCGAAAGAGGGCCCCGAGCGGATGCAGAGCACCACTCCCTCAGAGTCGCCGACGATGGTGTCCTGGTCAGCGTCGCGGCGAGACAGGGCATCGGCCACGGTGTTAAGATGGCCCAGACGATACTCAACTGTGAAGTCGAAGCCAAAGAGCTTGCTGATCCACTAATGCTGCAGCACGGTAGATAGCCTTTAGTCCAATAAGAATTTGAGGCTGTAGTGATCCGTGCGAATCCGAAATGACCAGCCCCACAGATAGGGCCGCCAATGGCGCACCACCTGAACCAAGCCGATGAGCTCCCGCTCATACGCCGCGAGCTTAAGATGGCACGCGGCGAAGGGCCTGCTGAAGAAAGCGAGGGGGTCCATCGCCCTGATGAAGGACGGCGCTGAACCCCGCACCGGAGGCGTCGCAGTCCACGACGAACGGGCGGTCGAAGTCCGACATCTGAAGAACGGGGCCCGTCGTGAGGGCCCCCTTGAGGGCCTCAAATGCTGCTGTCGCCTCCTCATCCGAGGCAAAAGTGTCGTGACGCAGCAGGCGTGTGAGTGAGAACGTGATGAGGCCGAACTCCCGGTGAAATTTCCGATAGTACCCAGTGAGGCCTAGGAATCCGTGAAGAGCCCGCGGTGAATGCGATTGCGGCCAGGCCGCGACAACCGCCACCTTGTCGCCGTCCATCGCAACTCCCTCGGTCGAGATGACGTGGCCGAGGTAGGCGACTGAAGGCGTCCCGAACGAGCACTTCGAGCACTTAAGATGAAGATGGTGCGCTCGAAGCTCGTTGAAGATGATGGCGACGTGCTGAAGGTGCTCCGCCCACGAGGCGCTGTAGATAAGAATATCATCAAAGAAGACAAGCACAAACTGGTGTAGGTAGGGGTGGAGGACGTCATTCATCAAGGCCTGGAAGGTCGCCGAAGCGTTGGAGAGGCCAAAAGGCATCACCAAGAACTCGAAGTGGCCATGATGAGTCCGAAACGCTGTCTTCGCGATATCATCCGGGTGCATCCGCACCTGGTGGTAGCACGACCGGAGGTCAAGCTTGGTGAAGAAGCGCGCTCCATGTAGCTCGTCTAGTAGCTCGTCGACCATTGGGATAGGAAACTTGTCCTTGAGTGTCAGGGCATTAAGGGCGCGGTAATCGATGCAGAAGCGCCACGTGCCGTCCGACTTGCGGACGAGGAGGACCGGCGCCGAGAACGACGACGTGGAGATCCGGATGATGCCCAAGGCTAGCATGAGCGCACACTGGCACTCCAACTCGTCCTTCTGTATCTGAGGATAGCGATAGGGGCGCACCGCAACCGGCGTCGTGCCCGGCAGGAGATGGATGCGGTGATCATACACCCGAGCCGACGGAAGGTCCTGAGGCTCGTCGAAAAGGTTGCCGTGCTGCTGAAGGAGGTGATCCAACAGTGGGTGCTCGGGCTCGGCGACAGTCGCGGCCAACTAAGGCTGTGGCGTTACTGGCGAAGCGCTCCCAACGCCCTCCCACCGAACGCGGAGGCCGAGACGCCAAAAAGTCATCGTCAGGGCGTCGAAGTCCCAGAGGATGGGTCCGAGAGTCTGTAAGAAGTCGATGCCAAGGATGAAGTCAAAGCAGCCCAAGTCGATGCTGGCGCACGTGATGGTGAAGTGCTCGTCGCCGATGGTGATGGGCACGTTGCGCGCCAGCCCATGGCACTGAAGGCGATCGCCGTTAGCCACCGTGACCCGGAGTTGCTCCCCCCCGTCGGCTGGAGCGCGAGACGGCGCATGGTAGCCTCGGGCAGGAAGTTATGCATGGAGCCCGTATCCAGTAGGGCTACTAGGCGCTGGCCATGAATCGTCACCGGCAACAGCATAGTCCGCTCGCCGCGGATGCCGGCGAGCGCATGGAGCGAGACGACGAGCAATGTGTCCGGAGCGGGCACGGACGCAGTCTCCCCCACCGCTGGAGGCGGTAGCTCGCGAGCCCATCGGCGATTGTGTCCTCCTCGACGTAGTCGGCCGTCTCCAAGTAGAAGAGTCGCGGGCAGACGTGGCCCGACACGTACGGCTCATCGCAGTTATAGCACAACCCTTGGCGATGTCGCTCGAGCTGCTCGGCCAGCGAAAGCCGACGGAAGGGCCGTGTCGGGGACGGTACGACCGTCGCTAGGGCGGCCTGGGGCGCCCGGCCCGGTACAGGGGCCGTCGGGGTCGGTCTGGCGGTCGAGGGCCACCGCGCACGCGGGGTCGCCTGCTGCAAGGCCTGCGCACGACGCTCAAAGGTGCATGCGTAGTACATAGCCGTCTGAAGGTCCTGGGGTCCCCGCAGCTCCACGTCCACGCGGATGTGATCTGGCAGGCCGCCGACGAAAAGCTTGGCCCGCTACTGCGCCGTCACCCCCGGCGCATGGCATGCCAGGGCCTGGAAATGATCGGCAAAATCCTGCACCGTGGAGGTGAAGGGAAGGCGGCCGAGCACCGCCAGGCGGATCCCGCGGATCGGCGGCCCAAAGCGAAGGAGGCAGAGCTCGCGAAAGCGCTCCCAAGGGGGCATGCCGCCCTCGTCCTGCTCGAGGGCGTAGTACCACATCTGCGCGACGCCCCGGAGGTGGTAGGAGGCGAGCCAGGTACGGTCCGACGCAAGGGTGCGTTGCCCGCGAAAGAACTGCTCGCACTGGTTGAGCCAGTTGAGGGGGTCCTCAGTCCCGTCGTAGGTGGCGAAGTCAATCTTGGCAAATCGTGGAGGCGTCGGGGTATGGCTGCCGTAGCTGCCTGGATCGGTGGTGCGGAGCGCTGAGGGATCACTAGAAGAGTGTCTAGAGGGGGCGGGGGGGGGGGGGTGAATAGACTACTAGTAGAAATTTTAAAAAACTAACCTTTCCCAAGTTAATTGTTTGGCAGATTTTAACAGTTTTACCAAAGCTAGCAAGTCTAACAGCCCTACACATGCATGCCAATAAATATGACAGCGGAAAGTAAAGACATTGCATATGAAGTAAAGTGTTGAGATAGGTAGATCAAACGTAGTTGGAGACGCATGGATTTTTTCCGTGGTTCCGGTAGGTGGCGCTATCGTACATCCACGTTTATGGAGTCTTCAACCCACAGAGGGTAACGGTCGCGAGAGTCCACGGAGGGCTCCACCCAAAAGAGTCCACGAAGTAGCAACCTTGACTATTCCATAACGGCTTCCGTCCACGAAGGACTAGCCTCACTATGGGTAGATCTTCACGAAGTAGGCGATCTCCTTGCCCTTACAAACTTCTTGGTTCACTCCACAACACGAAGTAGGAGGCTCCCAAGCGACACCTAACCAATCTAGGAGGCACCACCCTCCAAAAGGTAATAGGCTCGGTAATGACGATGAACTCCTTGCTCTTGTGCTTCAAGAAGATAAACTCCTCAGCACCCAATCCCTCCCTCATAGATTTGGCATGGTGGAAGAGATGGGATTGGTGGAAAGCTACTTGGGGAGGCTAGAGATCAAGATCCATATGATTGGAGTGGAAGATCTTGACCTCAACACAAGGGTAGGTGCTTCTCTCTCAGAAAATCTGATAGGATAGGTATGAAATAGTTTTGAGTGCTTCTCTTTCGAGCAGGTGGTGGTGAAGGGGTATATATAGGCATCCCCAAAAATCCAACCGTTACACACAAAATGACCAACTCGGTGACACTGATGTGTTAATCTCGGTGGTACCAAAGTGACCAAAAGGTGACAACTTTTGAATCTCGGTGAGACCGATATAGGAAACTTGGTTGCACCGATAAGGTGACCAACGGTCAGATTTCCAATCTCGGTGACGCCGATCCAACATTCTCGGTGGGACCGAAAATGTGAATTTGCGTAACAGAAAGTTGGCAACCTAAACTCGATGGCACCGGTATGGAATCGGTTGCATTGAAGTGGCTAGGGTTTGGCTGAGTCTGTCTAGGTTCTAGAACCGGTGGCACTAGTATGAGAAAGTTGGTTGCATCGATTTTGAGTGTTAGGTATAGAACATACTTTGATGGGAGAGTTTGTGGATGTTTTTGGCGACTATCACTTGTGCATGTTTGAGCATATTGTTCACCAACAAGACCTTACCCCCTTTTAATAGTATTGGCTTTCCTATGGACTCAAAGTGATTTCTCACAAATATAAAATGTAGAGTCCTTTAAATTGAAGCTTGGCCAACCTATTTCCTTGCATCTTGGGGTATGTCCACAATCTTCTTTTGTCAAACCTTTCTATAGACTGTATCTGAAATACACTAGGTAAAAGTATCAGTCCAAGAGACAATGTATGTTGTCATGAATTATCAAAACCACCAAGGGAGCATGTTGTGCTTTAAACCGCCCGGTCAGTGGTGACCGGGGGTCCCCCGTATGACGACGGACCCGAGGGGGCGGGCGGATCATCGTATGGGAGGGTGGGCGCCGGCTGGTCCCCGACCGTCGTGTAGATCGGTGGCGGTGACGACGCGGACAGCCAGGCCGGAAGCGGCGATGGCGACGACGGAAAGCGGACATGCTGGATCGGAACGCCGCCCGATGCGGTCGGGGTCGGCGCGGTGGTGGATGGCGGCGGGCCCGGCAGAGACAACGGTTGCTGCGAGGAAGCGATAGGCACGGGCGGCACCGCGAGGACTGGCGGCAGCCACTGCGGCCAGTGCATGACGGGGGCGGCCGGCGGCTGCAGTTGTAGCTGGGGCTGCAGCGGCACCTGGAGGGCCGCGGCAAGCGCGGCGTGCGGCGCGTACCACGGCAGGGCCGGCGGCCCGGTGGTGGCGAGGACGGCGGTCCGTAGGGACTGGCCAGGAACAGCCGGATCCCTTGGATGGCGGTGATGAGGTCGTGGAGAATCCCGGAGACATCCTCCGGGGTGTAGATGGCGGCGGTCGGCGCGGTGGAGAGGGCCGGCAGAGCGGCCGGCGCGACGGCGATGGTGGAGAGCAACAACGCGGAGGGCGAGTGCGGCGGCGCGGTGGTGATGGGTAGCGGCGTGGTGGTGGAGGTCGGCAGCGGGAGGGACGGGGTGGGTGGTGGTGAAGACATGATCGAACCTGAGCTAGCTGATGCCAAGGTGGTAGGAACTAGGGTTCTACCGGGTCGGGAACGGAGGTTGTAGGGGAAGGAGGGGGACAGGCATGGCCGATCGCGCGGCCGCCGGCTGCTGGGCGCCGTCGTGCGCGCGGGAGGAGGCGGGAGCGGTTGAGGCAGGCGGCGGCTAGGGTTAGGGTTCCGGCTCCTCTGGAAGCCGGGCAATAGAATAATCTTATTGTTTGATTTCTAAAAGAGTCTTATAACTTGTATATATAACTACGATGCTGAAAAATAAGATAACTTATGGGTTAAGCCTCTAACTAAACCGGTCCAGTGGGCCTTCTATGGGTATAAGTTACCCCGGTGATAACAAGTGTAATGTTGCAATGGAATCTAAGACTCTTCTGTCGGATTGCCATTGGTGATTTCTATGCGCAAATGTTTGTTTTTCTTCTTCTCTCTTTTAATCATCTTCGTCTCCTTTATGTATGTGCTATTTTTTTTTGTCTCCTTCTCACTTCTCTGCCACGACATTCCTTTGAAGCATGCAAACACACAAATTGACGATCACTACAAAACTGCCCTGGTTGCAGCATGATTGAGCTTGACTGTACTAATATCATTAACAAGAAATGTTTATAGAACTTGGTTGAATTTTGTGACTACATGATTGGTGGATTTGATATTGGGTTCTCTCTCTTCACAAGTTGCCTCCAACTTTCTTAATTCTCAATCACATTACCAAGCTTTTCAATCACCGCTAACCATTCTCATCTGAAGTTCACTTCATATATAACCTAGCTACAGACCAATAGTCGCGCACCATAAAAGAGAGTAAGTTCAGCCTTAGTAGTGTGCAACATTAAGCGAAAATGTCTGACGACCAAAAATTAGCAATAGCTTTATTTAATGGTGTATTCTTCTGCATGCAGGCACGCACCGCGCTGATGTCCAGGGAGTGGGGGATGATGTGCTGGTGCCTGAACTACGAGAAGCTGACCCTGGAGGCGTTCAAGGACCTGTTGTTGCAGCTGCCGCCCGAACTCCGAACCCCTGTTTTGACGCCGAAGGTCAGACAACCATTCTCATCTGAAGTTCACTTCATATATAACCTAGCTACAGACTAGTAGTTGCACACCATAAAAGAGAGCAAGTTCAGCCTTAGTAGTGTGCAACATTAAGTGAACGTGTCAGACAAACAAAAATGAGCAATAGCTCCACTTAATGGTGTATCCTTCTGCACGCAGGCACACCCCATGCTGATGTCCGGGGAGTGGGAGACGTGGTGCCTGAAGTACGAGAAGCATCGGCTGCTAGCTAGATGCAGACATGGAGTGACCTGATGATCCTTTTAGTGAAGCTTATTTGCTTGACTTGTGCCATGGTGGTCGCTGGGTACGAGCGAGGCACACGAGCAAGAGTGGCAGCAGCTGGGACCGCAAAGCTCTCGCCGTTGCGGGATGACTGGTCGACAGTTCAGTTATCCTTCTGTCGGCAAACCCATTATTACTTGGCAACAAGTACTGCATTGACGGTTTTGTTGTGGACAAGGCTGGACTTGGTGTTAGGAAGTAGCTGACAGTTACATGAGCTTCATCTTCATAAACTGCAAAAGCACTCCTCGGGCATGCTCTTCAGGCGATGGCGCATGATCGTCGTAGCGCTCTTTCTTTCGGGCAACCGAGCGTTGGCCCTCCAGTCTCGTGTCCATGATCATCTGCTTGTCTGCCGAAGATGTTTGGCAGAACATAAGAATTTAACCAGGTTAAACCCAAGTCTCCGTGTTTATTTTAGGTTCCCTTGATTCCGACCCCTGCACCAAGTAGCCCAATGAAAGTTGAAGTAAAGGAGGGTATATTCCCTTGTTTGTAGATATGTTTTTACTATGAAATGTTTAATATTATTAGCTGGTTGTTGTTTCTATCACTCCGTTTCTAAATATAAGTCTTTTTAACGATTTCATTACAGGGTACATACAGATTACATACGTAGCAAAATGAGTGAATCTACACACTAAAATATGTCTATGTAGTTCACAATAAAATCTTTAAAAAGACTTATATTTAAAAATCGGAGGGAATAGTTTACATTTACAAAGACACGAGTGTGGACATGTGTTGCTGTCAGGCTATCAAACTGATGATCAGGCAGGAGCCGGAATGAGAAACGACCCTGTAGTGGGATTCTTGCTCCAGTACTGAAAGTCTAAAACAGCCATCACAGCCTCCTCAGAGAGACGAAAGATTAGATTAACAAAATATCCTCAGTGAGATGAAGATAGGGAGTAGTGAGATATATACGTATTCGTCTACGACTGTCAAAATAGAAACAACAACATGAATGTCGTGAAACGGAGAGATAAAGCTACTGATAAAAAAAATTAAAATGGTTGACCCTACACGATGAATTTGTCAAAATTCATCAAAAACACTTTAAATATACTTTCTCCGTCGTAAAATAAGTGTCACTAAGGAGTATGACATTGAACATTTATAGATAATGAAATCACGGACCAATCATCCGAATGAAACCACAATGTCGGTGTGCATCCTTTTCGTAAGAGATTTTTTACGATACATCATACTACCTAACAAGATGTGTAGTATTAAGTTTATCCAACGATTAATATACATACGTTGACTTATAATTTAGCTTCGGGACAAATTGGTAATTTATGGACCTGTCGTTTTAATACTGATGCCGGCGCCCGCACGCTCGCCGCATACCTGGCCTCCCGTCGTGCCTAAGGACAGGCGCCCTCGTGTCGACGGCCGTGTGCATTAGCAGCTTCGTGTGTTCTTCATTTCTGCCATGAAGTTGCGTCTCCGAAAGCTCGTCTAGGCTGCTGTATATGTTTCTTGTACCTAGGCACAATAGGCACGATGCAGAGCAATGCATGTTGCAACCGACGGCAGCATCGAAGGACTCGCGGTCTCCTGGCCGTCCACGCCATGCTCAAATTCTCGTCCTCTCAACACGACGGTCAAATTAAGGGCAGCACTACTGGTACCGTCTATGCATTTAAGGTGCGTTTGGTTGTCTACATGAGGCCCAACTAGGCCCGCACGAGAAGAAAACAGGCTTTTGGTTGGCTGCATACACTGTTTGGCCTGCATGACATGATGTTTAAATCATTTCTGGGCCTGGCTTTCCGGAAACGCTCGAATCGGTAGTTTTTCCAGAGCCAGGCCCGAACGGTGCACGCGGGCGGCGACGGCTGCACGTGTGCGGCCACTCTCGAGAAGCCGTGTTGCTTCCCGAAGCGCCGACAGTTATTAGCCTCACCTTTCCTCACCGCTCTCTCTCCCCACTCTCCCCCACTTTCCCAACTCTCACCGACGGCGGCGGATCGGAGGAGAGCAAGAAGACCACCGGACTCCATCACCGGCGAGCGGATCATCACCTGGTCCGCGACAATGGCGGTAAGCATTTTTTTGTTCGTCATGCACTACTTTTTCGCGTTCGATCCGGCGGTAGATTCGATCCAGGGCGGAGAGGGGAATGGGGAACAGAGGTAGATAATCATGGCACTTCATACTAGTTCATACCATACTAGTTCATGCGAGTTCATACTAGTTCATACCATACTAGTTCATGCGAGTTCATAATAGTTCATGCAAGAACCGAATAGATGTAGATGCGGATGGAGTAGAAGGGGGATTGGGGGATTGGGGTACACAACAGACATTGGCTAACCGTGGAGGCCGTTGAGCCGTACGGAGCGGCGGGTCGAGTGGCTGGCCTTCATCTTCTTGTCCATCGCCGTGCGCGGCGGCGGGTCATCGTCGTCCTCAGCGGAGTCGAGGTCGATCTGCCAGCTATGACGGCCTGGCTCCAGTGCCCTCACTGGCATATGCACCAGTTCTTCCTCCTCCTTAGGCTCCCTACCGATGACCGCCGGCGACACGATTGTCGTCTCCCAGTACACTGCGGCACGGCGGTCATTTGGAGCCCAGTAGTTCTTGTACTTGGACCACCTCTTCCTGTGTTTAGCGTCGTCGGAGACGACCTGATTCATGGCCCATCGAATGATGTCGACTGCCATCGCGCCCTTCGTTGGGTTAGGAATCAACGTCTTCAACTCTTTTGCAGTGGCCCTCATGAGCACTGCATCAGATTCCTTCTGCATGTCAGGCATGGAGCCAAAGTTCAAGCACACCTCCATGGTGTTCTCGAACTTGGTGCGGTCACCAGCCGACCACCCGAGGAAGAATGCCCTCCAGCCAATACCCCAAGGGAAGGGGTTGGCGTTGGAGCTGGAGCTGGAGCTCATGGTGATGGAGAGGACGAAGGTTGATAGTGAGAAAAGAGAGGAGACGGGTAAATAGTGGTGGTCAGGTTGAGTAAATATAGTCGCGATGGAGGAAGAGTGACAGTCATGCCGTTTTAACTACATGAACTCTGTGTGTGCCTGACTACATGAATTGTGTGCAGATCGAGGAGAACAATGAGGTGCTCTCGACCGTTGACAACAAGGGCAAGTAGGCGGTTAATCCAATGCCCGAGGTGGTGCTGCCGCCGCCCGCCGAGGAAGAACGAAACATGCCAACGGCCGGCGACGACGAGCACATGGAGGAGCCCCCCAGCAACAAGCGTCGCAACTACGACCACTACCATGGGAAGGGTGGCCCAACTCACTTCTGCAAGGTCATCCTTGCACCGAAGCTTGAGTGCATCCCCATGCCCCTGGACTTCACCAAGCACTTCGCCGCGGTGCCGACGGAGTTCAAGCCGAGGAACAACACCGGCTATTCCTGGAGGGTGACGGTCAAGCTAATGAACGACAATGTGACCCTGGATCAGGGTTGGGCCACCTTTGCCGCCATTCATCAGATCAATATCGGCTAGTTCAAGCTCCTCACTCCCGACACCCTCAAGGTCATCATCTTCGACGACGATGGCATTGAGGTGGTCAAAAAGTGCGGGAAGCACGACGAAGCCTTCGCTGCCAGGGACTAGGGCCGGGGCACCTCCTTCCTAAGTACTACCGAGTCTGCTTTGAACTATGGTTTATGAGTTGAACTGTTTGAACTATCGTTGTGAACTATGCTGTTAAGTAAGCTCTGTTTATGCTCTGCTCCGCTTATTATGTGTGGTTCATGGTTGTGCCGAAGTGTGCTGGTAACCTCACCAACAAGCCAAAGAGGTTACCACACACCAGGCGTTGCATACAACCAAACACCATGCCTTGGGTTTGTCTACTAACATGCAGGCAACCAAACACCAGTCAGTGTGGTTCAGCCCATGCAGCCAAGAGGGCATGCAGGCAACCAAACAACTTACAGATAGTGCATTTGAGGCTGTTTTTGCTAAACCAAGCTGAGTGGAGAAGGGTATGCAACGCATAGCTAAAAGCAACCAAACACGCCCTTAGCTTACGCCTCGGGCGACTCAGGAGTCAGCGAAAGCATGCATGGAGAAGAGCACCTTCTGGTGCCTCGGGAGCGTGCACAAGTCGCCCGCAAAGAAACTGCCCATGAGGCAGTGATGGCCCAGGAAGCCCATGAAGCTAGCATGGAAGGTTGATGCGCAACCATGGACAACGGTGTGCAATGCTCCGTTTCATTGGCGCGCAGGTCATACGCCTAGGTATCGCCAGCCGCTAGGAAGGGCGGAGGGGTCAAAACTGTCAAAGATCTTGAAGGCGTGGCCCTCGCGCCTCGCGGAGCAACTCGTGTGCCCCATCGCGGCTGCATGGCAGCGCACTCGACCGGTGAGCTCTCGAGCGACTGCAGGCATGACCACATGGTGATGACGATGTTCTTAAGGAGAAGGTGAGAGAGTGAATGATTTTGGAGAGTGGAGGGATTACGAAGGATGCATCAGGCCTGATCGCCATCTGTTTTTGTACCTACCAATTTCGGAGTTATTTTGTTGTTTCTGATTTTACCCTCCAACCAAAAATACTACCCTGTTTTAGCCAAAAATACTGCAAAATTTAAGATGTAGTATTGGTTAATCTATTTCGTTCAATGGAAAAAATTGGACGGCTATTATTACTTTGATGTACTGTAAAAGGTCTCTTCCGTAACAACTTATCTCCTAACTGATAGAAGCATAGTTATGTAAATAAAAGAGTCTACTGAACAAGATTAGAGCTAAAGAAGATGTAGATCTATCGTCTGTGATTTGTGAAACAGAAAACAGTTTATGATTGTGAAGCAGAAAACATATAAGCTACTCACCCCCCCCCCCCAAATAATCAAACGGCCGACTATATATCATGGATTTGTTGAAATTCGTCCAAAAAGACTTTAAATAGGTGTACAGTGAATCAAAGTAGGATCCGAACATCAAAATGGAATTAAAACATTGAGGTGCATCTTTTTCATATACAACTTATCTCGGATCAAATCACATTTGTTTGGAGAGAGAAGATACTAGCTAAGTAAAGAAGATTACAGGCACCTACCGCTAGGGATGTAGAATGGCCCCCGGATCTGTCCCGCTTCGTATACACTTCGTATACAAGATGAGTAAACTTAGAGCATCTCCAACAGCCGCCCAAAAACAGCTCCGCACGCTAAAATTTTATTTTTTGGGCGCAGGACAGCTCCAGCAGAGGCTACAAAGTACCGCGTGCTGTAAAGTTTTGGACATGCACTAAAAAGCGCTATCAAAAGCTGTAAATTTGGGGCGCTGGATGGCGCACGCTTCATAGTTTGCACTGCACGTTTTTGGGCGTCTACTAAACCAATGTTGGTTCCGACGCACTAAAGTTGCTAAAGTGACGCGCTAAAACTATTTTAGGGCGCACATTTTTTATGCGCTTGTTGGAGATACTCTTAGAAAGGGAGCCTTGGCACAGTGGTAAAGCTGCTGCCTTGTGACATGAGGTCACGGGTTCAAGTCTTGGAAACAACATCTTACAGAAATGTAGGGAAAGACTACGTACTATAGATCCAAAGTGGTCGGACCCTTCCCCGGACCCTGCGCAAGCGGGAGCTACATGCACCGGGCTGCTTTTTTTGTTGGAGATGCTCTTAGGACGCGTTTGGTTCCCTGCATTAGGCCCAGCCTGGCCCGCGCGGGAAGGAAGTGGCCCGTTTGGTAGCCTGCGTTTACTTTGCGGCCCACATGGCACGAACCTTAAAGCAGCTCCAGGCCAGGCCCATGGGAAATCCCCAAATTGGCAGTAACTCGCGAGCCTAGCTTGGGTGATGTAGGGGAGGGCGATGCGCTTCTCCTCGTGCGACCAGGGAGATGGCGCGAGCTCACCCGCGTCGCCGGAAAATCGGTAGGAAGATTTCGGCTCACCTTCCGCTGAGTCCGCCCCTATTTAGCCCCCTCCCTCACCGCCCCAACTCCCGCCACCATTCTTCCCCCGTTTGAGCTTTCCTGCCGACGTGCACCGGCACCGATGAGCAGGTAAGCGACGCATCTTCATTGGTCGGCGGTCCACGGTGTCAGAGGTCCTTCACCGACCGACGGTGATCTTCTATGACCGTCCCCCCTCGTCCTCGAGCTGCATCCATGGCCTCTGTGAGTTCAATCCCCCTTTCTCTTTGTTCCTTCTAGCTAGATGTGAGCTACAACTAGGGTTTGATGTAGATGCTTGGTTGATTAGTGCTCTGATCTGTGAGCTCATATGGTTGATTGCTATGCTGCAGTTGTAATTTGTGGTAGGGTTAGATGTTCAAGCATGTGGTAGGCTAGATTAGTAGTACAGATTGAAGTTCAAACTTCTGCTTGTGTTGATTCGTTCTTATATCCATGATTTGTAGCAATTGGTGGTCCATTTGTAGCATGTTGTATGTTGTAGATGTATTTTCCTGCTCATAGATTGTCCGGCATGCTTAGTATGATAGTGATGAAGCATGTGCTTGGTATGCTAGTGATGAACCATGTACATGTACGCTCCTGCTGTCATGGATTGTCGTGTATGTTGTGTGCTATGTTTATTGTGAATGCGTGATACGATTGTAGGACATGACCATGCAGACGCAAGATCTTAGTCAGGCCCTTGTTCTGTCGGACAGCCAATTTCCTCCATCATTTGTCCAGGACTCGTAGCCTATGTCTGAGATGGCACCTGATTCAGAGGTGTTCACGTCTGATTCTGTCTATGTGCCAGTAGTTCTAGTTTAGCAAACTCCTGTTGCTGCTGCTGCTGCTGCCGCTGCAATAGCAAAGACAGAGAAGGATGGTAGGTTGAACAACATGAAGTGGCAGCCATTCCTGTCCACGTTCGTGCTAAACAAGATGTGTGAGCTCATCTCTAGTGGAGTTAGGACTGACAAGGGCTTCAAGGAGGTGCACTTGAACACCGTTGCGAAGCAGGTGTTCGAGTTCTGTGGGCAGGAGGTGTCCGCCACCCAGGTGTACAACCACCTATGGAAGTGGAGAGGTCGATGGATCCAAGTGTCCAAGCCGAGAGACCTTAGAGGCGCCTCATGGAATGAGAACACTTGCTCCATAGTTCTGGAGGCAGAGCACTACGCCGGTCATGTCTCGGTTAGCTCACAGCCCTCTTCCTTTTCATACTGTCCACCATTGCCTACTCCTAATCGCAACTAACAACACTTGTGTTTCATTCTTAGGACCACCCAAGGGACGCTGAGTTCCTCAACACACCCATACAGAACTACAGCTAGATGCAACACATCTTCTCCTCCTGGCTGGCAACTGGGAAGCATGCCATGGGCTCGGGGGAGCCTCTTGGTTCTCCCATGCCAGACTTACCTATGACCCCAAGCGCCGAGGTCGTTGATGGCCCTGACAAGCCCTTCAACAAGCCCTTCAACACGCCGTTTGACCCCGTCCATGATAGGAAGAGGAAGAGAGGAGGCCTGATGGAGGAGGAGATCAATGTCTTTTGCAGCATGACTGAGGCGGTGAAGGAGGTGGCAATAGCCATCAGGGAGTGCAAGCCCCTTGACGTCCACCCTGACCTGTATGGCGCTGACCCAGGGTGGCTTTAGCGACGAGGCTCTCATGGCAGCTCTCAGCCATCTGCTTGACAACAAGGTCCAGGGTGTTGGGTTCGTTGCCATGGCAGGCGCTCACACGGTGCTATGGCTCAGGAGCTAGCTGGGCAAGCACTACTACTAGAGTAGTGCTGCATGTGAGCGTGCATGATCCCCGACGGCAATGAGGATGGCGGCGGCGACGAGGACGACGATGACGACGTACATTTTGTGTAGCTAGGGCTGGATAACTATTTGATGGTCTGCATATTTTGGTGAGGTGGTATATACTAACCCCTCACGATGATGGTGAACTTGCAGTGGTAGGACGGCGCCCTCTTTTGGATGTGGTGGTAGGATAACACCATGGTAGTGCTAGGTAGAACTTGCTATGCCGTATGATCATGCATGCTTTACTTCTTCTCTTCTACTTGTGTGCTCCATTGATTTGCTGCTTCAACTCTTGGTCTTGTGCATTTCTAGGGCAAGTGGTATGCCGTGTTCATCGGTAAGGCTCCAGGGGTTTACAGTTCATGGGAAGAATCCAGTGCACAAGTGGCATCATATAGCAACATCAGCCATAGAGGGTTCAAGACTAGGCAGGCAGCAGAACAAGCTTATTCGAACTGGGTGCGAAAGCATGGAGGCGGCAGTGTTGACACTGGCAAGGTTGAAGCTGTCAAAGTGGAAGGTCCTACAGCAGATCGCCAGTTGGGGCTGAAGTTGAAGAACTTCATCATCTTCGCCCAGTTCATTGCCATTGCTGTGCTGTGGCGTTGGTGTGCTAGGTTTGCTCATTGCGGGTAATCTCACCAAGTAGGGTACAAGGTAAGCACACCATGTACGCCATAGGCAACCAAGCACCGTGTTCATGTGCCACTTGGGCCAATGCAGGCAACCAAACAAAGTGCACTTGCGTATTACCTAATGCAGGGACCCTAGATGCAGGCAACCAAACAACTTGCAGATGGCGCATTTTGGGCTGTTTTTGCTCAACCAGGCTGGGTTGAGATGTGTATGCAATGCGACTACTGTTCACTAATGGAACCAAACACGTCCTTAGTTGTAGCTTTGTTTGACAGAGTTAGTTTATTTTGTACTAGTTGATTGATTTTGCGTAACTATGCAGGATGACCGCCTACATCCCTACCTACCGCCGATCGCTGGAGCCACAAGGTGAGAGCTTGGCTCGGGGCTGGCTCGCTGAAAACAATCAATTTAGAGAAGCAGCTAATGCACCGCCGCTTGTCGGAGGAAGAATCCTGGCCGATAAACAAGTAGCCCAGCTGCTTGGAGATCGGGGGTGTACCTCACCGCCCACCGAGAGTCGCGGCGTGAGTCATATGAGATAGTCACACAATCCCCTCCTGAGTTGGAAATCAAAATCCTAAGATTGGGTGGAAGGAAGGGATTCGCCCAATCGCCTGAAAACTTCCCTTCCCAAACCTTCCCAATCCACCTCTACCAAACAAAGCCTGACAGACTTAGAGCGATTTAAGCACACCTAGCGATGAGATTTTTAGGAGCCAGGTCAGAAGGACTGAAGCGTGAGCGGAGCGATCAATAAGCTCTGAATACCCGCAATGTGTAGTTTATATGGTGTCCAACTGTTCGTCCTCCCAAACAACACAGGAGTAATGTTCAAAAAATGATTGGTGAGCTCATACCCTAAACAAGTAGGCATATAATTAACCTAGTACTAGATGAGTAGCATTACGTGCATAATGAAGAATGATAGATTGTGCAAACGTACAACCATCCCAGCAACGTTCGAAATGATTAATTGTGCCTTAATATCCAACATACTCATGAACATAATTCCAAATAACCTGCCGAGGTCATGGGGTGATAGAGTTTCTTGCCTTCTGCAACCCCTAACAACAGTGACCATGTTACCCAACATTATATATATATATATATATATATATATATATATATATATATTCCAAGTCCATAGCATTGATCGCAACAACATACTCATGAACATCATTTATACCTTTCATCAATCATCACCCATCGTAGGCAGATTCGCGCTGGGATTGATCGTAGGATGCTTCTTTTGAAAGGATCCCTGCAACCCTCGGATAAAAATCATAGTATATTACCTCGAGCGAGAAACTTAGAGATAGTGGTGCACGTGTACGCGAAGGCCATGCTGGCGTCCCGTTCTATGGTATATCTTGCGGCTCGCTCCACCGTCTTCTCCTTCATGTTAACACTAATCACCTATGATGCACTGTCATCCAGTCTGGTCTTGGTCATCAGGAAGAGAAGATCGTCATCGCAGGAGTTGAGCGTGGGATGAGCAACAAATGGGTCAATAGCTCCTGTGCGACAACGTTGAGATGAAATGGAAGGGGTGCGATGTAGTTAACGAAAATAGCTCTCGCGCGACATTTCACAAGCCCAAATAGCCAAGGCCCACTTGGGCAATTAAAATTGGTCGTCAATGGGAGTGAGGTTATGTTTAAGACATGTGGGTCCCACTTGGCAGTGCATCTAGTTACGGGCCCCACTTGGCAATGTATCAGATGAAATGTGTCCCCGTGCCTGTCTGAGTGGGTACCCCTGTCTGAACCTGTGTTGCTCCCTCCGCTTCGTTTTCGACGGTGAGCTGGTGACGGCGGTGGAGTTTTTGTTCTCGGTGATAGCAGCGGTGGCGCTTTCGTTCTCGGCGATGGCGGCAGCTGTGGTGAGTGAATCTGGAACCCTTGTCCTATTTCCCTTCGTGTCGAGTTAGATCTCACCGCATCGCCTCTTTTTTCCTCTGTTTTTGGTCGATTTGATCCATATTTGGGTGGGGGAGGGGGGCTTAACACGATGGAGCCGCCAGAGACAACAACGTCGACTAGGTAATCCCTTAATGTGCATCCTTTCCAACCTATGCGATTTGTGCCTTGTTTGCTTCCGCCAGCTCACACTGTCCGCCATTGACAAACAGGGGTGATGCTGCTCTGACCTTCAAATTCACTATCGAATTCTTTCCTTCTAAGGCGAAGCTAGGTGATGGTAGCATGCGGGACATAGTGAGAGATAAATTTGTGAAATGGGAGGTTGAATTTACAGAGATTGATCCACAAGAACTATAGAGATGGAGGAGAAGGCCGTGAAGAATGTGGTGGGAAAAATTGGGGAGTTCATTTTTTGGGGTCCAGAGCAAAAGGTGACATTGTTACGGTTTGATAATTGAAAAGGCGAGTATGTGAGAATTGAGGATGGCAAGAGATGGTTGATGAAATTGATCGACAAAATGGCTGGACAACCAAACAGATTACGTTTCATGTAGAGCTCGTTGATCTGAAATCAGATTCTAAGATTTGATATGTGCCCTCAAAATTGGCTTCATAGATGGTAGATGATGATTGGGCTTCACAGAGGCAGATAATGCCCATGTGTACGGGTGAAGTGACAGTATTACCTGAAGGGGCTGATGCAGATGCACAAGAGGGCTCTAATGGTGTTGCAAGCATTGTTTCTGTTGATTGGAATTCAACAGAATTAAATGGCCCAATTGATTTAGTCATTGCACCAATGGATGGCACTGAGGTGGAATTTTTTTGGCATTCTAGTAGATGATGAAGATAAGGAGGAGAATGGTGAATCTGGTATACCTACTGATGCTAACAGAGATATAAATGAAGATGTGGATGGGCAGTTGATGGAAGATGTTGCAGATGATGCACATGATGATGAGTTGGTAAATGTCTATGACAAGGAAAACCTTGTTATTTAGTAGGTAAATTGTTCCCAAACATGGATGAGTTTAGGATGTGTTTCAAGACTTATGCAGTCAAACATGAGTTTGATGCCAAGACTAAGTGGACCGATAGAAAGAAGTTTTATGCAAGACGTAGAGGTTTTGATGGAAGTGTCAAGCCTTGCAAATGGTACATATCTGCTAGACACCAACCCGATGGAAGTACCATTAGGGTCAATCAAATCCCACACTAACATACTTATATTACAGGTTTACAAAGAGTATCAACCATGACATCACAGCTTCAGATTGCAGAAAAAATCACTCCTATTTTAGCTAAGAAACCAAACACTACTGCAAAGAAACTTAAAGTAGACTTCGAAAAGCATTACCCCATTAAGGTGAAGTATAACACAGGGCGGAAGCCAAAACAAAGGGCAATGAAACAATTATATGGTGACTCGGCAACTACTTTTAGGATGCTTTATAATTTCAAAGCAGAGATGGAGAAGAGGTCACCTGGTAGTGTTGTGGAGATATATACTGAGGTAACAGAGGATGGAAGAGTCCTTTTCTCTAAGTTTTTATGGCTCTAAAGCCTTGCATCGATGGCTTCAAGGCAGGGTGTCGTCCATATTTGAGCATAGAATTTACATTTTTGACTCACAAGTGGAATGGTCAATTGGCGGCTTGCAATGGTTTAGATGGACACAACTGGATGTTCCCTGTTGCTATTGGCTTTTTTCAGTCAGAGACAGAGGTCCCATGGACATGGTTCATGATGTAGTAGAAAAGATGCATAGGCCAGTGTCACCTTTGGCAGTCCACATAGATGCATGCAAAGGGCTAGAAAATGCAGTCAAGAATATTTCCCCCCATTGTGATCAGAGGGAGTGCTTCGACCATATGTGAATGAATTTGATAAAAAAATTCAGAGGGGAAGAATTTGGTCGCATGTGGCTGGCTGCAAGTCTTGGAAATATGCCCTAGAGGCAATAATAAATTAGTTATTATCATATTTCCTTGTTCATGTTAATCATTTATTATCCATGCTATAATTGTATTGATTGGAAACTCAGATACATGTGTGGATACATAGACTACAAAGTGTCGCTAGTAAGCCTCTAATAAACTAGCTCGTTGATCAAAGATGGTTAAGGTTTCCTAGCCATAGACATGTGTTGTCATTTAATAATGGGATCACATCATTAGGAGAATGATGTGCTGGACAAGACCCAAACTATAAACATAGCATATGATTGTGTCAATTTATTTCTATTGTTTTATCCATGTCAAGTATCTATTACTACGACCATGAGATCACGCAACTTCCTGACACCATAGGAATGCCTTGTGTGTATCAAACGTCACAACGTAACTGGGTGACTATAAAGGTGCTCTACAGGTATCTCCGAGGGTGTCTGTTGGGTTGGCCTGGATCGAGACTGGGATTTGTCACTCAGTATGACGGAGAGGTATCTCTGGGCCCATTCGGTAACACGGCATCATAAGAAGCTTGCAAGCAATGTGACTAAGGAGTTAGTCATGGGATCTTCTGTTACATAACGAGTAAGGAGTCTTCCCGGTAACGATATTGAACTATGTATGGGGATACCGACAATCGAATCTCGGGCAAGTAACATACCGATGGACAAAGGGAATTGCATACGGGTTTGTCTGAATCCTTGACATCGTGGTTCGACCGATAAAGATCTTCATAGAATATGTAGGAACCAATATGGGCATCTAGGTCTCTCTATTGGTTATTGACCGTAGAGTTGTCTCGGTTATGTCTACATAGTTCTCGAACCCGCAGGGTCCGCACACTTAACGTTCGGTGACAATTTGGTATTGTTGAGTTATGTGTTTTGGTGACCGAAGGTTGCTCAGAGTCCCGGATGAGATCTCGGACACCACGAGGAGTTCCGGAATGGTCTGGAGGTAAATATTTATATATGGGAAGTCATATTTTGGCTATCGGAAAAGTTTTGGGTTTTTCCGTATTGTACCGAGAAGCTTCTAGAAGGTTTCGGAAACTTCCGGAGGAGTCCAGAAGTCCACCAACGGTTCCATCACGTACCAAGGGTTTGCATGGTCTGAGGGGAGGCACCCTGGCCTTATTGGGCTAGACACACATGTCCCTCAAGGCCCATGTGGCTTGGGAGAGGTGGAAAGTCCACCTAGTTATCGAAAGGGAGGGAATTGGACTAGGAGTCCAACTCCTCCCCCTTGGCTGCGCCTTAGGGCCTGTAGGAGCTGATCTCCATTCCCCTCCACCTATATATATAGAGGAGGGGGCGCCCTAAGAGGACACACGAAGCCCTTGGCGCCCCTCTCTCTTCCTAGATCGTTTTCTCCTCCGTTCGCGGTTTCGGTAGCGCTAGGCGTAGCCCTGCCGGGATAGCACCTTCACCACCGCCATCATGCCGTTGTGTTGCTAGAGAACTCATCTACTACTCTGTCCTCTCTCGCTGGATCGAGGAGGTGGAGACAACATCGAGCTGTACGTGTGCTAAACGGCGGAGGTGTCGTCCGTTCGACACTAGATTGGAAGAATCGTTGTGGGATTGCGGGACGACCCGTGATCTGATCGCGGGACGACTCCTAATTGGATTGCAAAGACGTTCGACTACATCAACTGCATTTCTTAATGCTTCCCTCTAAGCGATCTACAAGGGTATGTAGATACAATCTCTCCTCTCATAGATGTGCATCTCCTAGATCAATCTCGGTGAGCGTAGGAATTTTTTTGTTTCCCATGCAATGTTCCCCAACAGTGGCATCATGAGCTAGGTCTATGCCTAGATGAGATCACGAGTAGAACACAAATGAGTTTGTGGGAGTTGCTGCTCAGATTGCTTCCTCCCTTGGTCTTTCCTTGATTCAGCGGTATTGTGGGATGAAGCGGCCCAGACCAACCTTACACGTCCACGTACGAGAGATCGGTTCCATCGACTGACATGTGACTTTGTTGCATAAAGATGGCTGGCGGGTGTTTGTATCTCCCATCTTAGTTGGATCGGATTCGACAAAATTGGTCCTTGAGAAGGTTGAATAGCAATTTGTGTATCACCATTGTGGTTTTGCGTAGGTAAGAATCGTTCTTGCTAGATACCCACAACAGCCATGTAAAAACATGCAACAACAATTAGAGGACGTCTAACTTATTTTTGCAGGGTATGTTGTAATATGATATGGCCAATTACATGATGAGATATATTTGATGTATGAGATGATCATGTTTTGTATAGAATATCATGACTTGCATGTCGATGAGTACGACAACTGGCAGGAGCCATAGGGTTGTCTTTAATTATTGTATGACCTATGTGTCAATCATTAAGCGCTATAGAATGCTTTACTTTATCGCTAAGCGGTAGCAATAGTAGTAGAAGCATGGTGGGCATGACAACCCCGATGGTGACACAATGATGGAGATCATGATGATGGATATCATGGTGTTATGCCGGTGACGATGGAGATCATGTCGGTGCTTTGGAGATGGAGATCAAAAGCACGAGTTCATGGCCATATCATGTCAATTATGATTTGCATGTGATGTTAATCCTTTTATGCATCTTATTTTGCTTAGGACGATGGTAGCATTATAAGGTGATCCCTCACTAAAATTTTAAGAAAAAAATGTGTTTTCCCCGAGTGTGCACCATTGCAAAAGTTCGTCGTTTCGAAGCACCACGTGATGATTGGGTGTAATAGACTCTACGTTCACATACAACAGGTGCAAGCTAGTGTTGCACGTGCGGAACACTTGGGTTAAACTTGACGAGCCTAGCATGTACAGACATGGCCTTGGAACACAAGAGACCGAAAGGTCGAACATGAGTCATATAGTAGATATGATTAACATGGAGATGTTCACCATTGAAACCACCTCATCTCACGTGATGATCAGACTTGGGTTGGTGAATTTGGATCATGTATCACTCGGATGACCGGAGGGATGTAAAGGTGGGAGTTTTAAGTAATATGATTGATTGAACTCATTATCATTAACACGGTCTAAGTTGTCTTTGCAAAATTATGTTGTATATCAATAGCTCGCGCTGTAGCTCCCCTATGTTATTGATACGTTCCTAGAGAAAATAGAGTTAAAATATGATGGTAGCAATTATACGGACTAGGTACGTGATCAGAGGATTGTCCTCAGTTGTTGCACAGAAGGCTTATGTCCTTAATGCATTGCTTGGTGCGCCACCCCCTCAAACGGCGGCTGTGGATGTTGTGAACATCTAACAGGCATGTTCTGATGTCTACTTGATAGTTCAGCGCGTCATGCATTACAACTTAGAATTCAGGCTCCAAATATCTTTTGAACGTCACGGAGCATATGTGATGTTCCAAGAGCTGAAATTGGATTTTAGGCTCATGCCCGTGTTGAGAGGTAAGAGATCTCCAACAAGATTCTTTGCCTGCAAGATGAAGGAGAATAGCTCAATCGGTGAGCATGTGCTCAGATTGTCTGGGTGCTACAATCGCTTGAATCGAGTGGGATTAATCCTCCGGATAAGATAGTGATTGATATAGTTCTCCAAGTCACTGCCACCAAGCTACTAGAGCTTCATCATGAACTATAAATATGCCAGGGATGAAAAATATGATCCCTAAGCTATTCGCGATGTTTGACACCGTGAAGGTAGAAATAAAGAAGGAGCATCAAATGTTGATGGTTAGTAAAACCACTAGTTTCGAGAAGGGCAAGAAGGGGAACTTCATGAATGGCAAGCCAGTTGCTGCTCTAGTGAAGAAACCCAAGGTTGAACCCAAACCCGAGACTAAGTGCTTCTAATATGAGTAGAATGACCACTAAAGCGGAACAACCCTAGATACTTGGTAGATAAGAAGTCTAACAATGTCAACAAAAGTATATTTGATATACGTGTTATTGATGTGTACCTTACTAGTACTCCTAGTAGCACCTGAGTATTAGATACTGGTTCGATTGCTAATGTTAGGAACTCGAAGTAAAAGCTACGGAATAAACGGAGACTAGCTAAGGGTGAGGTGACGATGTGTGTTGGAAGTGTTTCCAAGGTTGATGTGATCACCATCGCACGCTCCCTCTACCTTCGGGATTAGTGTTGAACCTAAATAAATGTTATTTGGTGTTTGCGTTGAGCATGAACATGATTAGATCTTGTTTACTACAATACGGTTGTTCATTTAAGACAAAGAATGATGGTTATTCTGTTTACATGAATAAAACCTTCAATGGTCCTACACCCAAATATGAATGGTTTATTGAATCTCGATCATAGTGATACACATGTTCATAGTATTGATGCCAAAAGATGCAAAGTTAATAATGATAGTACCACATACTTATGGCACTACCGCTAAAGGTCATATTGGTGTAAAGTGCATGAAGAAACTCCATGATTATGGATCTTTGGAATCACTCGATTTCGAATCGGTTGAGACATGCCGACCATGCCTCTTGGGCAAGATGACTAAGACCCCGTTTTCCGGTATGATGGAGCGGGCAAGTGACTTATTGGAAATAATACATGTTGATGTATGTGGTCCAATGAGTGTTGTAGCGTGCGGTGGATATTGTTATTTTCTTAACTTCACTTATGATTTGAGTAGATACGAGTATATTTACTTAATGAAACACAAGTCTAAAACATTTGAAAAGTTCAAGCAAATTAGGAGTGAAGTTTGAGATCATCGTGACAAGAAGATAAAATGTCTACGATATGATCGTGGAGATGAATAGTTGAGTTACGAGTTTGGTATGCAACTTAAGACAATGTGAAAATTATTTCACAACTTATGCCACCTAGAACACCATAGTGTAATGGTGTGTCCGAATGTCGTAGTCGCGCTCTATTGGATATAATGCGTACTATGATGTCTCTTATCGTTTTGGGGTCATGCGTTAGAGACAACTACATTCACTTTAAATAGGGCACGATCTAAATCCGTTGAGATGACACCATATGAATTATGGTTTGGCAGAAACCTAAGCTGTCATTTCTCAGAGTTTGGGAATGCGACGCATATGTCTGATTAGCTCGAACCCAAAGCGGAAAAGTGCATCTTCATAGGATACCCCAAGGAAATAGTTGGGTATCCTTCTATCTCAGATCCAAGGGCAATGTATTTGTTGCTAAAAACGGATCCTTTCTCGAGAAAGAGTTTATGTCGGAAGAATTGAGTGGGAGGAAAGTAGAACTTGATGAGTTTGTTGAACCGCCACTTCAGTTGGATAGTACCACGACGTAGAAAGATGTTTCTGCGATGCCTACACCAAGTGAAGATTAAGCAAATGATGATGATCATGAAGCTTCGAATCAAGTTATTTTCAAACCTCGTAGGTCAACAAGGACTCGTACCACCCCTGAGTAGTACGTCAATCCTGTCTTGGAGGTCATGTTGTTAGACAACAGTGAATCTACGAACCATGAAGAAACGATGGTGGGCCTAGATTCCAACAAATGGCTAGGAGCGATGAAATCCAAGAAAAGATCTATGTATGAAAACCGAGTATGGACTTTGGTAGACTTGCCCGTTGAATGGCAGACCGTTGAGTATAGATGGACATCTAAGAAGAAGACGAACACTGATGGTAAATGTCACCATTTATAAAGCCAGACTTGTCGCAAAGAAGTTTCCGACAAGTTCAAGGAGTTGCTACGATGAGACTTTCTCACTCGTAGAGATGCTAAAGTCTATTTGAATAATGTTAGAAGTTGCTGCATTTTTCGATTATGAAATCTCGCAGATGGATGTCAAAACATGGTTTTCTTGATGGTTTCCTTGAGGAAAGATTGTATGTGATACAACCAAAAGGTTTTGTCAGTCCCGAGGATGCAAAAAGGTGTGCAAGCTCCAGCAGTCCTTCTAATGGGCTAGAGCATGCATCTCGGAGTTGGAGTATACGTTTTGACGAGGTTATCAAAGATTTTGGTTTTATACAAAGTTTATGAGAAACTTGTATTTACAAGAAATTGAGTGGGAGCACTATAGAATTTCTGATAAGTATATGTGGTTAACATATTGTTGATCAGAAATAATATAGAATTTCTGAAAAGCATAAAGGGTTGTTTGAAAGGAGTTTTTCAAAGGAAGACCTGGAATGAAGCTACTTAAATATTGGGCATCAGGATCTATAGAGATAGATCAAGACATGTGATAAGACTTTAAATGAGTACATACCTTGACAAGATTTTGAAAGAGTTCAAAATGGATCAGTCAAATAAAGAGTTCTTGCCTGACTTGTAAGGTGCGGAGTTGAGTGAGACTCAAAACTCGACCACGGCAGAAGAAAGGGAAATGACAAAGGTTGTCCCCTATGCCTTATCCATAGGCTCCATAAAGTATGCCATGTTTTGTACCGCACCTTGTGTGTGCCTTGCCATAAGTCTGTCAAGGGGTACAAGAGTGGTCCAGGAGTGGATCATTGGACAACGGTCAAAATTATTCTTAGTAACTAGAGGACTAAGGAAATGTTTCTCGATTATGGTGGTGATAAAGAGTTCGTCGTAAAGGGTTACATCGATGCAAACTTTGGCACCAATCCAGATGACTCTGAGTAGCAGTCCAGACACGTATAGTGGAGCAATCATTTGGAATAGCTCCAAGTGGAGCGTGGTAGCAGCATCTACAGTATCACATAGAGATTTGCAAGTACACACGGATCTGAATGTTGCAGACCCGTTGACTAAAACCTCTCTCACAAGCAAAACATGATCAAACCCTGGAACTCATTGCGTGTGAATCACATAGTGATGTGAACTAGATTATTGACTCTAGTGAAAGTGGGAGACTCCTGGAAATATGCCCTAGAGGCAATAGTAAATTAGTTATTATCATATATCCTTGTTCATTATAATTGTTTATAACCCATGCTATAATTGTATCGGTTGGAAGCTCAGATACATATGTGGATACATAGACTACAAAGTGTCGCTAGTAAGCCTCTACTAAACTAGCTCGTTGATCAAAGATAGTTTAGGTTTCCTAGCCATAGACATGTCTTGTCATTTGATAACGGGATTGATATGTCTCCAACGTATCTATAATTTATTAAGTATTCATCCCATGTTTACAACAATTTTATATGGTTTTTGTATGATTTAGTTAGAAGTAACCCGGACTAATGTTGTTTTCACCAGAACTACCATGGTGTCATTTTTTTGTGCAGAAATAAAAGCTCTCGGAATGAGATGAAAATTTACGGTGATTTTTTATGGACCAAAAGAGATCCCCGAAGCACAAAAGCTAGGCCAGGAACTGGACGAGGAGGCCACAAGCCCTCTAGGCGCGCCCTACCCCTAGGGACGGTGCTTCGGGCCTGTGGCCCCTCGGGCACCCCCTTGACGTGAGAACGACGCCAAAAATTCCTATAAATACCCAAACCTCCGAAAAGAACCCTAGATTGGGACTTCCGCCACCACAAGCATCTGTAGCCACGAAAAACCAATCGGGAGCCCGTTCCGACACCCTGCTGGAGGGGGAAACCATCACCGTAGGCCATCTTCATCATCTTTGCGGTCTGCATGACGAGGAGGGAGTAGTTCACCCTTGGGGTTGAGGGTATGTACCAGTAGGTATGTGTTTGATCTCTCTCTCGTGTTCTTGAGATGACACGATCTTGATATACCGCGAGCTTTATTAATATAGATGAATCATATGGAGTTTTCCCCTCTCTATCTTCTTGTGATGAATTGAGTTTTCCCTTTAAAGTTTTCTTATCGGATTGAGTCTTTAAAGGATTTGAGAACACTTGATGTATGTATTGAGATGGGATATCCATGGTGACAATGGGATGTTCTATTGATCCACTTGATGTATGTTTTGATGATCAACTTGCGGGTTTCGTGACCTTGGGAATCTATGCATAGGGGTTGGCACACGTTTTCATCTTGACTCTCCGGTAGAAACTTTAGGGCACTCTTTGAAGTTCTTTGTGTTGGATTGAACCTGATGAATCTGAAATTGTGTGATGCATATCGTATAATCAAGCCCATGGGTACTCGTGGTGACATTGGAGTATCTAGGTGACATTAGGGTTTTGGTTGATGTGTATCTTAAGGTGTTATTTTAGTACGAACTCTAGGGCTGTTCGTGACACTTATAGGGATAGCTCATACGATTGATTTGAAAAGATAACTTTGAGGTAGTTTCGTACCCTACAATAATTTCTTCATTTGTTCTCCGCTATTTGTGACTTTGGAGTGAACTCTTTGTCGCACGTGAGGGATTTACATATGATTCAAGTATGTCAGTATTGTTGAGAGAACTTGCACTAGTGAAATATGAACCCTAGGCCTTGTTTTCAAGCATTGCAATACTGTTTTTTTCTCACTTTTGTTACTTGCTACCTTGCTGTTTTTATATTTTCAGATTACAAAAACTTATATCTACCATCCATATTGCACTTGTATCACCATCTCTTCGCCGAACTAGTGCACCTATACAATTTTCCATTGTGTTGGGTGTGTTGGGGACACATGAGATTTCTTGTATTTGATTGCAGGGTTGTTTGAGAGAGACCATCTTCATCTTACACCTCCCATGTATTGATAAACCTTAGGTCACCCACTTGAGGGAAAATTGCTACTGTCCTACAAAACTCTGCGCTTGGAGGCCCAACAAAGTCTACAAGAATAAAGTTGCATAGTAGACATCAAGCTCTTTTCTGGCTCCGTTGCCGGCGAGGTGAGTGCTTGAAGGTATATCTTTAGATCTTGCAACAAATTTTTTTAGTTTCTTGTTTTACACTAGTTTGGTTTTATAAAATAAAATGAGAAAAAATGGAGTTTAGGTTGCATCATTTGTTTCGCCTTTATAAAGTCTTTCGTGAAAAGAAGGATTCAGAAAATTGTGCTCAGTTGGTAGAGGAAGAAATTATGAAAATACTCGATGAGAATTCCTTGAATGATGAGCATGATAGGAATATTGTTGGTATGAATTATCTGAATATCCATGATGATAATTATATGCAAAGCCACAAGCTTGGGGATGCCATGCTTGATGAATATGATATTTTTAGTGCCCCAAGTTTTGATGAGCAAAACTATTATGATGATGACATACCTCCTATCTGTGATGACATGTATGCTATAAATAGTAATGAAAACAATGAAACTTGTTATCATGATTTTAATATTCAAAGTGGTTATGTATATCAAGTACCTCATGATAGTTATTTCGTTGAGTTTGCTCCCACTATTATGAATGATAAGAAATTTACTTACGTGGAGAGTGATAAAAGTTCTATGCTTGTGCATCATGAAAAGAATTTTGTATGTGATAAATATATTTTTGAATTCCTTCATGATGCTACTGAAAATTATTATGAGAGAGGAACTTATGCTTGTAGGAATTTCAATAATATCAAGTTTTCTCTCTATGTGTTCAAATTTTCGAAGATATTCTTGTTTTGCCTTCCTATGCAAGTTGATTCTTGTTCTCATGAATTGTTTGCTCACAAAATCCCTATGCATAGGAACTGGGTTATACCTAAATATGCTTGTCATGTGATGCATGATGATCTTTTGCATGTCTCAAATACTATTTCCTATACGGCATCATTGAAATCATTATGCCTAGCTAGGGGCGTTAAACAATAGCGCTTGTTGGGAGGCAACCCAATTTTATTTTTCTGTTTTTTTGTTTTGTTTCTGTTATTGAATAAATTACACATTATTACCTCTGTATTAATTGTGTTTTAGTGTTTTTAATTAGTTTTTGTGCCAAGTAAGACCTTTGGGATGGTCTACGGTGATAGTTGATTTGATCTTGCTGAAAAACAGAAACTTTGGCACCTAGTCCAGGAATTTTATAAATTCACAGATGCATCGATTGGATCTTAATTTTATACACATGATTGATATACAAATTTCCCATATTTTCCTATTTTTTCAGAATTTTTAGAGATACATAAGTATTTGAAGTTTACAGATTGCTACAGAATGTTCTATTTTAGGCAGATTCTGTTTTCTATGTGTTGTTTGCTTATTTTGATGAAACTATCGGTAGTATCAGGGGGTATGAACCATGGAGAAGTTGGAATACAGTAGTTATTACACCAATATAAATAAATAATGATTTCACAACAGTACCTAAAGGGTTTATTTTCTTTTCTTATACTAACGGATCTCACGAGTTTTCTGTTGAGTTTTGTGTTGTGAAGTTTTCAAGTTTTGGGTAAAGATTTGATGGACTATGGAATAAGGAGTGGCAAGATCCTAAGATTGTAGATTCCCAAGGCACACCAAGGTAATATTCAAGGAAAAACAAGAGCCTAAGCTTGGGGATGCCCCAGAAGGCATCCCTTCTTTCATCTTCAATCCATCGGTAAATTTACTTGAGGCTATATTTTTATTCACCACATGATATGTGTTTTGCTTGGAGCGTCTTGTATGATACGAGTCTTTGATTTTTAGTTTGACACAATCATACTTGTTGTACAAACTTCTTGAGAGGAACACACATGAATCGTGAATTTATTAGAATACTCTATGTGCTTCGCTTATATCTTTTGATCTAGGCAATATGCTCTAGTGCTTCACTTATATCTTTTTAGAGCACGGCGGTGGATTTAATTTATAGAAATTATTGAACTCTCTTGCTTCACTTATATTATTTTGAGAGTCTCTAAACATCATGGTAATTTGTTTAGGTTATGAATTTAGTTCTAATACGATGGGCATCCAAGAGAGATATAATGAAAACTTTCACATAAAAGTGCATTGGATACTATGAGAAGTTTGATTCCTTATGATTTTTTTTGAGATATAAAGATTGTAGTATTAGAGACATGCTAGTGAGTAATTGTGGATTGATAGAAATACTTGTGTTAAAGGTTGTGATTCTCATAGCATGCACGTATGGTGAACCCTTATGTCACGAAGTAGGAGCATGATTTATTTATTGATTGCCCTGTTTTGTGTGGAGGTCGGGATCGTCCGATGGTTAACTCCTACCAACCCTTCCCTAGGAGCATGCATGTAGTACTTTGTTTTGATAACTAATAGACTTTTTCAATAATTATGTGCGTTCTTTATGACTAATGTTGAGTCCATGGATTATACGCACTCTCACCCTTCCACCCTTGCTAGGCTCTCTAGTACTGCACAACTTTCGCCGGTGCATTAAATCCATCATGTACCTTCCTCAAAACAGCCACCATACCTACCTATTATGGCATTTTACA
Organism: Hordeum marinum; assembly: GCA_022496015.1. Classification (NCBI taxonomy): domain Eukaryota; kingdom Viridiplantae; phylum Streptophyta; class Magnoliopsida; order Poales; family Poaceae; genus Hordeum; species Hordeum marinum. The sequence goes on along the minus strand of CM039673.1, from coordinate 59,150,535 downwards.
TAGCCATTCCGAGACATATTTCCATGCAACTTCCACCATTCCATTTATGGCATGCATCATCATTGTCATATTGCTTTTCATGATCATGTAGTTGACATCATATTTGTGGCAAAGTCACCGTTCATATTTTTATACATGTCACTCTTGAGTCATTGCAAATCCCGGTACACCACAGGAGGCATTCATATAGAGTCATATTTTGTTCTAAGTATCGAGTTGTAATTCTTGAGTTGTAAGTAAATAAAAGTGTGATGATCATCATTATTAGAGCATTGTCCCATGTGAGGAAAGGATGATGGAAACTATGATTCCCCCACAAGTCGGGATGAGTCTTTGGACTTTATGAAAAATAAAAGAGGCCAGAGAAGCCCCCCAAAAAGAGGCCAAAGAATCCCACCAAGAGAAAAAACGAGAAAAAAAGAGAGAAAAGAGAGAAGGGGCAATGCTACTATCCTTTTTCCACACTCTTTCTTCAAAGTAGCACCATGATCTTCATGATAGAGAGTGTCCTATATTGACACTTCCATATACTAGTGGGAATTTTTCATTATAGAACTTAGCTTGTATATTCCAATGATCAGCTTCCTCAAATTGCCCTAGGTCTTCGTGAGCAAGCGAGTTGGATGCACACCCACTTAGTTTCTTTTTGAGCTTTCATACACTTATAGCTCTAGTGCATCCGTTGCATGGCAATCCCTACACACTCACATTGATATCTATTGATGGGCCTCTCCATAGCCCATTGATACACCTAGTTGATGTGAGACTATCTCCTTTTTGTCTTCTCCACAACCACAATATTCTATTCCACCTATAGTGCTATGTCCATGGCTCACGCTCATGTATTGAGTAAGAGTTGAAAAATTTACAAAAATACTAAAGTATGAAACAATTGCTTGGCTAAAACCGTGGTTTTGCATGATTTAATACTTTGTGTGATGAAGATGGAGCATAGCCAGACTATATGATTTTGTAGGGATAGATTTCTTTGGCCATGTTATTTTGAGAAGACGCGATTGCTTTATTAGTATGCTTGAAGTATTATTGTTTTTATGTCAACATTAAACTTTTGTTTTGAATCTTATGGACCTGAATATTCATGCCACAATAAATAAAATTACATGGATAAGATGTATCTAGCATTCACACTTCATAAATTATTTCTTTTATCATTTACCTACTCGAGGACGAGCATGAGTTAAGCTTGGGGATGCTGATATGTCTCCAATGTATCTATAATTTATGAAGTATTCATGTCATGTTTATAAAAAATTTATATGGTTTTTGTATGATTTGATTAGACCTAACCCAGACTAACGATGTTTTCAGAAGAACTACCGTGGTGTCGTTTTTTTGTGCAGAAATAAAAGTTCACAGAATGGGCTAAAACTTTACGGTGATTTTTTATGGACCAAAAGAGACCCCCGAAGCACAAGATCTGGGCCAGGAAGTGTACAAGGAGGCCACAAGCCCTCTAGGCACGCCCTACCCCCTAGGGAGGGTGCTTCGGGCTTGTGGGCCCTCAGGCACCCCCTTGACGTGAGACCGACGCCAAAAATTCTTATAAATACCCAAACCTCCGAAAAGAACCCTAGATCGAGAGTTCCGCCGCCGCAAGCCTCTATAGCCATGAGAAACCAATCGGGAGCCCGTTCCCACACCCTTCCAGAGGGGAAAACCATCACGAGAGGCCATCTTCATCATCGCGGCGGTCTCCATGACGAGGAGGGAGTAGTTCACCCTCGGGGCTGAGGGTATGTACCAGTAGCTATGTGTTTGATCTCTCTCTCTCTCTCGTGTTCTTGAGATGACACGATCTTGATGTACCACGCGCTTTATTAATATACATGAATCATATGGAGTTTCCCCCTCTCTATCTTCTTGTGATGAATTGAGTTTTCCCTTTGAAGTTTTCTTATCGGATTGAGTCTTTAAAGGATTTGAAAACACTTGATGTATGTCTTGCGATGGGATATCCGTGGTGACAATGAGATGTTCTATTGATCCACTTGATGTATTTTTTGGTGATCAACTTGCGAGTTTCGTGACTTTGGGAATCTATGCATAGGGGTTGGCACAGGTTTTCGTCTTGACTCTCCAGTAGAAACTTCGGGGCACTCTTTGAAGTTCTTTGTGTTGGATTGAACCTGATGAATCTGAAATTGTGTGATGCCTATCGTATAATCAAGCCCATGGGTACTCTTGGTGACATTGCAGTATCTAGGTGACATCAGGGTTTTGGTTGATGTGTATCTTAAGGTGTTATTTTAGTACGGACTCTAGGGTTGTTCGTGACACTTATAGGGATAGCTCATACGATTGATCGGAAAAGATAACTTTGAGGTGGTTTAATACCCTACAATAATTTCTTCGTTTGTTCTCCTCTATTTGTGACTTTGGAGTGAACACTTTGTCACACGTGAGGGATTTACATATGATTCAACTATGTCAGTATTGTTGAGAGAACTTGCACTAGTCAAAGTATGAACCCTGTGCCTTGTTTTCAAGTATTGCAATACCGTTTTTGCTCACTTTTGTTACTTGCTACCTTGCTTTTTTTATATTTTCAGATTACAAAAACTTATATCTACCATCCATATTGCACTTGTATCACCATCTCTTCGCCGAACTAGTGCACCTATACAATTTGCCATTGTGTTTGGTGTGTTGGGGACACAAGAGATTTCTTGTATTTGATTGCAGGGTTGTTTGAGAGAGACCATCTTCATCCTACACCTCCCACGGATTGATAAACCTTAATTCATCCACTTGAGGGAAAATTTCTACTGTCCTACAAAACTCTTGTAGCGACCCGACCTGAAAGGTCGAATCTCCGTGTTTCCGTACCATCCCAAGATCATGCTGGTACACACACGGTACATCAATGTATATATCAAAGGGAAATCACACAACATTTATTAATCGTAAATCTCATATCGAGTTCTTTATTACAATAAAGATTACAATAAAGTGGCTGAAGGCCAACTCATGAGAATATCTAAATCTTGTGGAAGCTTCAAAGGTAGTGAAGTCCATCTGACTCCAAGGGCATCTCACCGAGCGTAGAGCGTATCCTCACTCCTGGTCAGAAAAATACTCTGCAACATAATACGTTGCAGCCGTGTAGGCCAGCATATGGAATATGCCGGCAAAGTCACAAGAGAGGGGTGAAAAGATAATCATCTAATCTACATGCATATATGGCAGGTGGGGTAGTAAGTTTTTGCGTAAAGCCAATTTTCCTACATCAAGAGAGGGCTAAGCAAAATTATTACTAAGTTGGTTGATTAATGAGATGGTTCCACCAACCAATTCTCATACCCAAGTTATTAATACCCACATCATCATATTAATTGTGTTGAGGGTTCCGGAAGTTTCAGTTCCTTTGGCTCAAGTCGTCCATGACCGTGGACACGGCTAATCAATTAGGTTTGAGTACTCTGTAGATTTTTGCACACGTTCCCCACAAGATTTGGTCGCCTCCGTTTGATTTCTCGCACTTCAGGGTGTTTGAGAAACGGATGACCAAAACATGGTCTGCCAAAGGGTTTCCCTGCGACTCTGTCGGTGCCCATCCTTTCCTACCGTTCTTCTACATCTCGTAGCACCGCCTGTCCAGGGTCACCACGATATCCAACCAAGCCAGAGCCCATAATGACTTGTGGCTGTGCAGGTAAGCCTTGAGTCTTGAAGCATCCATCCATCTCTTTGTGCCTGGGTGGACCTTTCCGCATGAATACTCGCACATCTCCAGCATCATCTAGGCTAACCACTGGTTTCTCCAGGGCGCCGTTCAACCATCATCCACCCAGAGGTAAGTTGGAAACTGAGAGTCTTGAAGTCTTGATCATCTTGCAGGTCTTGAAATTATTACCTCACAACTCTCATGAATGACACAACCAACCCCGTCTACTAATAGCATAGCAAAATTAAATCAACGTTTCCCGGGGCCAATGTGTCAAAGGGTTGAGGGGTGCCTACCACATGATACTACATCAAGTAGCCAAGTTTCCAGTTACCTACTTTGCATGCAATCGGGTGATGGAAGAACTAATGCAATAAAACATAGGTATACATGGTCAAAGTGACTTGCCTTGCTGACGATCCTCGTACTCGAGTGACTCTAGGTAACAAGCTTCGCACTCCGGATGATCTAACGAATCAAACAAGAGCACACAATAAGCATACAACTAAAATACAACTCACACAATCAGCAAGACAAAACTAAGGCAATACTAAAACCATTCACTAGTAACAAATCAAGAGAAAGAAATCAAATAAGAATTTTGACTCACAAAAATTTTAGTGTCAAAAAAAACTTTTGTGTAAAGAAGCATTACAAAAATGAAAAAATTAAATAGAATGTTACTATAACTTTGGAATAGGAAACCAAAACAATAATACTTGTAACACTAATATTATTATCATCATATTACTTAACAGAATTGAAATACTAAAATTATTTATTAGAAAAACCAATTTAATCATCTATCTAGTGTGTGAAAGTAAAACTAAATTGTTTTATAAAACTATACCTAAAAAAATATAAAGATTCCTATACAACATGGTATAAAACTAAACATCATTCTAAATATTAGCAAGTAATGTTACCTAAATGTTTGAAACAACAGAAACTAATCAAAATTGTTAACAAAGGTTAAATTAATTCAACTTCAAATTAAATTAAAATTTATGATAACTAAACTACATTAAAAACTAAACAGATTTTGTTTTTGTTAAAAACAGTAACTAAATTTATTCAAAAATTACTCAAATCATGTAGGATGATAGGTTTTACTAATACCAAACAGTGGCAAAAAGATTCATTCAAAAATATATTTTTAAACTAAAGTTATGCAGATTTTAGTAATTTGAACAAATTTGATTAGATTCAAAATTTAAACTCAAATTTGAAATCTGAGTATACATACATAAACTACAACAAATTTATAGACTAATGCAAAAAGAATCAACTAAAAACACCAAATAGTTTAAAAGATATGATAAAAACAAAATTAGGATGCATTCCGTTTTCTAAATCAGAAAAGAAAAAGAAAAAAACTAACGATCGGACAGGGGCTACGTGTCAGGTTCCTATTGGTCGAAGGAGCGTGCGTGCGGGTGTTTGCGGGCGGTCGACCGAACGTTAGAGGATACCGGTTCGAGTTATAAATGGATCTAATCTCGTGCGTAGACTACGGATCCGATGGCTACGGTGGAGACGGCGACTTACAGAGAGGGGATCGGGGTTCTCCGGCGAGTTCGACGGCGGCCGGTGGTCGAAAGTGGTCGGGGAGGACACTGCGGTGGTCAGGGGCGGTGTTCGAGGTGCTCAGGTGACGGCGGCGAGGCTCCGGAGTACTCTGGTGGTGTCGGAGAGGGCTAGGGGTCACGGAGACGACGAGCACGAGCTCGGGAAAGATCCAGTGGGGATCTGAACTCCGGCGAGTTCGTGTGGGGTGGTTCTAGTGAGGGCAGAGTGGGGGCTCAGGGTGGAATGGAGAGAGGAGAGTGAGGGCTATTTATAGGACCAGGTGCGGGGTCGGGGAAGGGAAAAAGGAGGGAGATCCGGGAGAGGAATCTTCGGCGACGGCGGCGCGCGCGAGGAAGAGGATGACCGCGTGGATGGCACCATCGGACAGTGGGTCCGGCTCATCAGTGAGAGGGAGAGTGGCGTCAACGCGTCGGTCGGCCGGTTCGTAATGAATTCACGAGTTAATGCCCGTGGGCCGGCCCGTTTTCAAATAAATTCGTTTCCTTTTTAATATCCAGAGCAGTAAAACTCATTTAAAAGCATTCAAAACATTTCCAATTATAGGAAATATATATATCAAAATGATCAGGAAAATTAATGCTATTCAATGAGCATTTTTCCTCTGTCATTTGAATACTTTGAAAAAATAATTATTTTCAGAAAATGCCAATTTGGTTTTAAAAGCTTTTGCAAATATTTTTCAAAATAACCCCTGGTGTTTATTGTTCAAATAAATCACCAAGAAGTCCCTGATGTGGAGTGTCATGTTACTCCTCTCTTTCTTTGAACTTTTCCAGAAGTTTTCAAATAGGTGAAACAAGAAAAGGGGAAAGATGAAAGTGCATTTCAGAAATTCAAAAGAAACACTTCAACCATTATATTCATTCAAACAATGTGATGATGATGCATAGCTATATTTCATAACATTCCAAAATGAAATTTTGGGATGTTACAACTCTGCACTTGGAGGCCCAACAAAGTCTACAAGAATAAACCTGCGTAATAGACATCAGGAATCACATCATTAGGAGAATGATGTGATGGACAAGACCCAAACTATAAACATAGCGTGTAATCGTGTCAATTTATTGCTATTGTCTTATCCATGTCAAGTATATGTTCCTATGACCATGAGATCATGCAACCCCTTGACACCATTGGAATGCCATGTGTGTATCAAACGTCACAACATAACTGGATGACTATAAAGGTGCTCTACAGGTATCTCTGAGGGTGTCTATTGGGTTGGCCTGGATTAAGACTAGGATTTGTCACTCCGTATGAAGGAGAGGTATCTCTGGACCCACTCGGTAACACAACATCTGTCGGTGTACTAAAGTATGGGCTTTTTAGTACCCCATACTTGTGCACGGACAGTCGTAGCCATACCAGCGGCAAGGCCTGCCAGGGAGCAACTAAGAACAAAATACAACAACATCGACAAGACATTCAAGTCAACAGACCGAAGGCTGGGACCCTGATAAAATCTTGCCGGGATGGCCTACGGAGCCCCGACAAGGAATGTACCTGACAAGGCCCCGCCGTCCTGCCAGTGCAGAGGCGAGGCCCCGGCAAGGTGAAGCCCCGGCAAGCACCCGCCAGCGCAAAGGCCAGGTGTCACCTCGCCTGGGCAAGTGTCGAGACATCGATGATGGAGAGGCTAAGCGGTGCCGATGGGACGGGCTCCTGTCCCGTCCCGCAGGCGGTCAGGGACGCCTGACAGAGCATTAAATGCGTTTGTCTCACGCCGTCAGTGTTAGGTATGATAACACTGTAACACTGTACACCCCGGGTACGTACTGTATGCCACTGTTGTTGACCCCTTCGAGAGTATAAAAGGAGGTCCAGGGTGTTACAGTAGAGGACTTTTGGACTTTGGACTTTTGACCTTTTCAGACTCCTACACCTTTGGAGCTCCTCTAGCCCGTTCTGCATGAGTAGCAGCTGGGTACTGTAGCGCTCCCAGAACCTGAGCTAGAATCCAATACAATCAAGCAGGAGTAGGGTTTTACGCACCCTTGCGGCCCAAACCTAGGTAAATTCCCGTGCGCTGGTCACTTGATCTGCTCTTCGTGCAATCCTTCTCCCTCGCCAAACCGTAAAGGGATCCCTCCTATCCCATAGGTGTCGTTTCCACCAACATCTTTGGCGTGCTAGGTAGGGGACATGGTTGCGTGAACCTGATCTTGTGACTAGCGCGTCAATTCCTTCATCATAATCATCATCGCCATGGCTCCCAAGAAGAAAGGTTTCACGGCAGTGGAACCATCCACATCCGCCGCGCCCGTAGCTGCCCATGAGGGCGACGGAGTGGGAGCGGGCAAAGGGAGCAGGGACCCTGCACCCACGCGGCGCTCCGATGATCAAGGCCAAGCAAGCAACAATGCTCGCCGCGGAGACGCTCACGACGGCAGCGGAAATCCCCACGCCGCTGGGTCTCAGGACGGAGCTGTACCTCCTACGGGCTGTATGGTGAACTCCGGGGATGGAAGGGCACCTTCAAGGGAACCCACGCCGGCCCAAATGTCGCAACCTTCCCTGGACGCGCGCGAAGAGCAGCGTCGCGGGGTCGGTAGTTCCCCTCGTCCCCATGGAAAAGCTCCTGCGCATCGCCCCCAAGATGCGTGGGACCAGCTTGCACGCCTGCATGCTAGTGGGAGTGGCATGCAGTCGCGGGACTACGACGGAGCTCCTTCTAACACGGTTAGGAGTCAGAGCACCTCGTGTTCTTCGCACCATTCGCTGCCGACCACGTCAGAAGAAGCAATGGCACGAGCACAGCTACTCCTGAACTTCCCTCCTGCTGCGGAGAAGCTCGACGAATGGAGAGCCACCATTTAGAGCCTCCTCACCCTCGCTGACAAGTTTGGTCCACCGAGCCGGATCACGCCAGTGGTGAGAAGGCCGGAGGTGGTGCGACCACGGTGCACTCTCCTCCATCGCAGCAACACCGATCACCGACTCGACGGACCGATGCTTACGATGGTTACTCGACAGCATTTTCTGATCCACGGACTAGCTGTGATCAGCATCAAGTTCTTCGGGAACAAAGCAAGGAAGACACTCGAACTACAATCGAGCAATGTCGGGAAGCATGCCATCAATCTGATAAGTACAGGGGGCTCGCTGTAGACAAATCCGTGCTAGGGTATCCTGTTGGCCTACCTTATGAGGTGGGTTGTCCAACGTTTACCCGTGAGCTGCGGCAAGTCCATTGGCCCAATTCCCGCATGTTCAAGCCAGAGGTCCCGGACAAATACAACGGTAAGACTCACCCGTCAGAGTTCTTGAGCATCTACACCATTGTGGTGCAGGCTGCCGGGGCTCGCGACCAGAAGATACTCGCCAACTACTTCCCATTGGTACATAAGATGAACATCATGTCGTGGTTGATGCACTTGCCAGAAGGATCCATTTCCTCCTGGGAAGAGCTGTGCCATGAGTTTGTTGGCGCCTTCACCGGAGGTCATCAAGCTCCTCGCCAGGAAAGTGATTTACATATCATCCCCCAGAAGGAGGGCGATACTTTGCACAAGTACATCCAGAGGTTCAGCTGCATACACCAAAACATACCAGACGTTCATCCTGCCGCTGTTATCCGCGCGTTCCATCAGAACGTGCGCAACCGCAGGATGCAGGAAGAGCTGGCGATGAACAAGGTCAGGGATGTTGCCGATCTTTATGCTCTGCTACATAAATGTGCTCGAGCTAAAGAAGGGAGGAGGCTCCCCGGTGAAGACGTTGGCGCAGGGGTCGATTCTGAGGATGAGGACACCGCCGCGCCGGCAAAGAAGGGCTGACGGTGTAACAAGAAGCGCAAGGGCAAGGCCGTGCTTGTCGTCGAGGGATCCGACAACCCCGGCACCATCAAGAAGGCCAAGGCTGCAGACCCTGGCAAGGATGTTGCCGGGTGCGTCTCCTGTCAGGCTTTGGCGGCTGCCGACAAGCCGGAAGGCTCCGTCAAGATGTATTGCAAGATCCATCGCGCCAAAGGCCATGATCTCCAAGACTGCCGGCAAGTTGAGCAGCTAGCCGAGAAGTAAAAAGCCGAGTACGAGAGGCAAGACAAGAAGAAGGGTCAGGATGGTGCAGAGGGATCCGGCAAGAAGCACGGTGTCCGAGGAGGTCGCGGCGGCAAGGCCAAGCCACAGAAGGACCGGCCGCTCACGGTCGCGACAAGCAAGAAGGGGATGATGATGACATTGAAGAGGACGACGAGTTCAGCGAGCAAGAATTCCAGAGAGCTAAAGATGCCAAGTGCGTCGACGGAGGTGCCTCATTGTATTCTTCCCACCACCAACTCAAACTATGGGCGCGTGAGGTTAATGCGACTGAGCCATCTGTCGGCTTCCGGAAGCCTTTGAAATGGTCCAACACGCCTATCATTTTTGACGTTGAGGATCACCCTGATTGTGTAACTGCGGTCGGGTGTTTGCCGTTGTTGGTCACACCAACGATTTGCAACCTCAAGGTGATGAAAATGTTAGTTGACGGTGGGGCCGGCTTGAACTTGATCTCGCCCAAGGTGATCAAGAAATTGCAAATTCCTAATGAGTATTGTGTTATGGAATGAGTAAAGAGACTTAACGGTAACGAGATTGAACTAGGTATGGAGATACCAATGATCGAATCTCCGGCAAGTAACATACCGATGGACAAAGGAAATTGCATACGTGATTGTCTGAATCCTTGACATCGTGGTTCGACCGATAAAGATCTTCGTAGAATATGTAGGAACCAATATGGGAATCTAGGTCCCACTATTAGTTATTGACCGTAGAGTTGTCTCGTCCATGTCTACATAGTTCTCGAACACGTAGGGTCTACACACTTAACGTTGAGTGACAATTTGGTATTGTTGAGTTATGTATGTTGGTGACCGAAGGTTGTTCAGAGTCCCGGATGAGATCCCGAATGTCATGAGGAGTTCCAAAATGGTCCGGAGGTAAATATTTATATATGGGAAGTCGTATTTTGTCTACCGAAAAAGTTTCGGGTTTTTCCGGTATTGTATCGAGAAGCTTCTAGAAGGTTACGGAAACTTCTGGAGGAGTCCAGAAGTCCACCAACGATTCCATCACATCCCAAGAGTTTGCATTGGCTGAGCAGAGGCGCCCTGGCCTTATTGGGCCAGGCATAGAAGTCCCTCAAGGGCCATGTGGCTTGGGAGAGGTGGAAAGTCCACCTATTTATCGAAAGGGAGGGAATTCGACTAGGAGTCCAACTCCCCCCCTTGGCTGCGCCTAAGGGCTTGGAGGATCTGATCTCCATGCCCCTCTGATGTCGTTTGAAGCACCATCGGAATTTCCCCAAAGAGGAAGGGATGGTGCAGCACAGCGATGGTAGGTATTTCCCTCAGATATGAAACCAAGGTTATTGAACCAGTAGGAGAACCAAGCAACACAACGTAAACAGCCCTTGCACACAAATAACAGATACTCGCAACCCGACGTGTTAAAGGGGTTGTCAATCCCTTTCGGGTAACGATGCCGGAAAGGCACGTGGACGGGAGAAAGTTGTAAATGTTGATAGATCGAACGCCAAATAAAATAAATAGAAATAAAACGCAGCAAGGTATTTTGGGTTTTTTGGAAATATAGATCTGAAAATAAATGCAAGAGAAAAGTAGACCGCAAAGGAAAATAATTTGAGAAAGAGACCCGGGGGCGGTATGTTTCACTAGTGGCTTCTGTCAAGAAAAATAGCAAACGATGGGTGAAAAAATTACTGTTGGGCAATTGATAGAACTTCAAATACTCATGACGATATCCAGGCAATGATCATTACATAGGCATCACGTCTAAGATTAGTAGACCGACTCCTGCCTGCATCTACTACTATTACTCCACACATCAACCACTATCCAACATGCATCTAGTGTATTAAGTTCATGGAGAAACGGAGTAATGCAATAAGAATGATGACATGATGTAGACAATATATATCTACGTAGAGATAGACCCCATCGTTTTATCCTTAGTAGCCACGATACATACATGTCGTTTCCCTTTCTGTCACTCGGATCAAGCACCGTAAGATCGAACCCACTACAAAGCACCTCTTCCCATTGCAAGATAAATAGATCAAGTTGGCCAAACAAAACCCAAATATCGGAGAAGAAATACGAGGCTATAAGCAATCATGCATATAAGAGATCAAAGAAACTCAAATAACTTTCATGGATATAAAAAGATAGATCTGATCATAAACTCAAAGCTCATCGATCCCAACAAACACACCGCAAAAGAGTTACATCATATGGATCTCCAAGAGACCATTGTATTGAGAATTCAGTAAGAGAGAGAAAGCCATCTAGCTACTAACTACGGACCCAAAGGTCTACAAAGAACTACTCACGTATCATCGGAGAGGCACCAATGGAGGTGGTGAACCCCATCCGAGATGATGTCTAGATTGGATCTGGTGGTTCTGGACTCTGCGGCGGCTGGATGAATATTTTGTCTGTCGCTCTAGGGTTTCTGGAATATTGGGGTATTTATAGAGCGAAGAGGCGGTCTGGGGGCACCCGAGGTGGGCACAACCCATCAGGGCGCGCCTGGGCCTCCGCGCGCCCTGGTGGGTTGTGCCCCCTCGGGGCACCCCCAGGCGCAGCCAGGGCCCGTTGTGTTCCTTTTGGCCCATAAAAATTCATCGTGAAGTTTCGTGGCATTTGGACTTCGTCTGGTATTGATTTTCTGCGATGTAAAAAACATGGAAAAAATAACAACTGGCACTTGGCACTATGTAAATAGGTTAGCACCAAAAATGATATAAAAGACTATAAAATGATTATAAAACATCCCAGATTGATAATATAACAACATGGAACAATAAAAAATTATAGTTATGTTGGAGACGTATCAGCATCCCCAAGCTTAACTCCTACTCGTCCTCGAGTAGGTAGGTGATAAAAACAGAATTTTTGATGTGGAATGCTGCCTAACATGTCATATCATATTCTTTTTGTTATAGCATAGACATCTGGACTTTTATTTGTTCATAGCAATAGTCTAGTTTTGACATAATAATTTAGATACTCGAGCATATCAACAAGCAACCATGTCTTTCAAAATATCGACGCTAAAATAAGTTATCCCTAGCCCATCATGCTCAAACATTGATCCATTCATGAAACACACCCGGATATTAGTTACACCCAATACTTAAGTACGCTCATATTGCCTCCTAGTTGGTGCTTTGGTAAGAGAAGATGGAGACTCAAATTCAAAAATAAAAATTGTATAAAGTAAAAGAGAGGTCCTTCGCAGAGGGAAGTAGGGATTTGTAGAGGTGCCAGAGCTCAAAGCAAAAAACTTAGAGATAAAAACGTTTTGGGAGGTGTATCCATCCCACCAACGAAAACGACTTAGAGTTCCCAACACTTTCCATGCTAGATATATCATAGGCGGTTCCCAAACAGAAAATAAAGTTTTTTCCCTTTTTTCACCATACTTTCACTTTCCAAGGAATTTATTATTTGACAACATAAAGTAAATTCATTTTTGCATTTCGGGACTGGGCATCCCTAATACCATTGCCTTACTCTCGTGCAATGACAAGTGAATAAACACTCATCGTGAGAATGACACATCTGTTGGAAATATGCCCTAGAGGCAATAATAAATTAGTTATTATCATATTTCCTTGTTCATGATAATCGTTTATTATCCATGCTATAATTGTATTGATCGGAGACTTAGATGCATGTGTGGATACATAGACAAAACCATGTCCCTAGTATGCCTCTAATAGACTAGCTCGTTGATCAAAGATGGTTAAGGTTTCCTAGCCATGGGCATGAGATGTCATTTGAGAACGGGATCACATCATTAGGAGAATGGTGTGATGGACAAGAACCAAACTACAAACGTAGCATATGATCGTGTCACTTTAATGCTACTGTTTTCTGCATGTCAAGTATCTGTTCCTATGACAATGAGATCCTGCAACTCACTAACACCGGAGGAGTGCCTTGTGTATATCGAACATCGCAACGTAACTAGGTGACTATAAAGGTACTCTATAGGTATCTCTGAGGGTGTCTGTTGGGTTGGCATGGATCAAGACTGGGATTTGTTACTCCGTGTGACGGAGAGGTATCTCAGGGCCCACTCGGTAATACAACATCACAATAAGCCTTGCAAGCAATGTGACTAAGTGTTGGTCACGGGATCTTGTATTACGGAATGACTAAAGAGACTTGCCGGTAACGAGGTTGAACTAGGTATGGAGATACCGATGATCGAATCTCGGGCAAGTAACATACCGAAGAACAAAGGGAACATCATACGGGATTAACTGAATCCTTGACATATAGGTTCGACCGATAAAGATATTCGTAGAATATGTAGGAACCAATATGGGCATCCAAGTACCGCTATTGGTTATTGACCGTAGAGGTGTCTCGGTCTTGTCTACATAGTTCTCGAACCCGCAGGGTCTGCACACTTAAGGTTCGGTGACGTTTCCGTAGTATAGAGTTATGTACGGTGGTGACCTAAGGTTGTTCGGAGTCCCGGATGAGATCCTGGACGTCACGAGGAGCTCTGGAATGGTCCGGAGGTAAATATTGATATATAGGAAGTCCTTTTTTGGTCGCCGGAAAAGTTTCGGGCTCATCGATAGTGTACCGGGAGTGACGGTAGTGTACCGGGAGACCATCGGGAGGGGTATTTCGACCCAAGAAGCTAAGTGGGCTGTGGAAGAGTAAATACCGGCCCTTAGTGGGCTGGTGGAAGTCCCACACAAGGCCCATGTGGCTGGGAAGAAAAGCCCAAAGAGAAAAAGGTGGAAAAAGGCAAAAAGGCAAAAATAAGGAGGAGTCCTAGTCCTACTAGGATTGAAGGAGGAATCCTCCAATCCTCCTTGGTTCGGCCGAAGCCTCCTAGGGCTGGCCCTTTGGCCAAGCCTCCTCCTCTCTTCCTCTTATATATACTAGAGGTTTTAGGGTTTTGCACTAGTTTTTCAGCCACGTGCTACCCGTTCCTCTAGTGCATAGTTTCTCCTCTAGATCGGTTTTCTACAGTGCTTGGCGAAGCCCTGCCGGAATTGCTCCACCACCATCGCCGCAGCGCTGTCATGATGCCGGAGGACTCGTCTACCTCTCTGCTCCCTCTTGCTGGATCAAGAAGGCGGAGGTCGTCATCGAGCTGTACTTGTGCTGAACGCGGAGGTGCCGTCCGCTCGGCGCTAGATCGGAAGGATCATGATCAAGATCGTGAGACGGATCGTGATGAGTTTGTGGGATGGATCATGATGAGTTCGCGGGACGGATCTGATTGGATCGCAAGACGGATCGTGATGAGATCGCGGGACGCTCGACGATTTGGATCGCGAAGACGTTCGACTACACCAACCGCGTTTCTTAACGCTTCCCGCTTAGCGATCTACAAGGGTATGTAGATCCACTCTCCCTCTCGTAGATTCTCATCACCATGGATAGGTCTTGTGTGAACGTAGGAAATTTTTTGTTTCCCATGCGACGTTCCCCAACAACATCTAGCATGGAAAATACTATCCACCCCTCACCGCTCCACGAGCGAAACAAACACACAAAAGCGAAGTTTTTTGAAAATTAGAGATGGCACATACAAATTTTCTTAGAACGGCACAGAAATACCGCATATAGGTAGCTATAGTGGACTCATCTGGCAAAAACTGGGTTTAAGGATTTGGATGCACAAGTAGAGCTCATACTTGGTGCAAAATGAAGGCTAGCAAAAGATTGAGAAGCGACCAGCCAAGAAACGGATAATCTCATAAGCAAGCGTTAAGCATAAATAACACTGAATAATGCACCACAAGTAGGATATAATTTTATTGCATGACTATTGACTTTTGTACTTGCATAGGGAATCACAAACCTTAACACCAAAATTCTTACTAAAGCATAATTACTCATCAACATAACTCACATATCACATCATCATATCTCAAAACTATTACTAAGAATCAAGTTTATTTTGTCCAATGATATTCATGAAAGTTTTTATTATATTCTTCTTGGATATCTATCACTTTGGGACTAATTTTCGTGTGTTGCTTTTCATAAGCTCAAACAAATATAAGTGAAGACCAAGAGCATATTTTTTCTTCTTTCTCTCAAAATAATTTAAGTGAAGCAAGAGAGAATTTCTTGAAAATTTTACTAACTCTCAAATAAATCTAAGTGAGGTAAGAGAGAATTTCTTCAAAAATACTAAGCACACCGTTCTCAAAAATATATAAGTGAATCACTGGAGCAAGTCCATTGCTCATAAAAAATTTAAGTGAAGCATAGAGAGCAATTCGAACAAGTCATGACATAATTTTGGCTCTCTCAAATAGGTGTGTCCAGAAAGGGATCAATACTTAAAACACAAAATAAAACAAGCAAGGAGTCGTATCATACAAGACGCTCCAAGCAAAACAGATATCATGTGACGAATAAAAATATAGTTTCGAGTAAAATACCGATGATCGTTGGAAGAAAGCGGGGATGCCACTCGGGGGCATCCCCAAGCTTAGTTGGTTGCTCATTTTTGGAAAATGGCTTGGGATGCCGAGGCATCCCCAATATTAGGCTCTTCCATCTTTCCTTCATCCATCGTAAGATAACCCAAAAACTTGAAAACTTCAATCACACAAAACTCAACAAAACCTTCGTGAGATCCGTTAGTATAAGAAAAATAAATCACTACTATAAGTACTGTATTATACCAATTCATATTTTTATCTTGCATTATACCTACTGTATTACAACTTTTCTATGGCAAAAACTCATCAAAGAAAACCATAGAGCCATCAAAATAAGCACACAACACAAAGAAAACAGAATCTGTCAAAAAAGAACAGTCTGTAGTAATATGATTTGTTCGAATACTTCTGTAACTCAAAAAATTCTGAAAAATTAGGACAACGTGAGTAATTTATATATCAATCATTTCTAAAAAATTTCAGAATTTTATCATGCTTCTGTGATTTTTAACAATTCTGTGACTGGCGCACAAAGTTTATGTTTTTCAACAAAATCAAAGCAACTCTCACCCAAGAAGATCCTAAAGGATTTACCTGGCACAAACACTAATTAAAACACAAAAAACACAATAATAACAGTAGAATAATTGTGTAAAAACTCAAGAACAGAAAGCAAAAGGCAAAAAAAAAATTATTCATTGGGTCGCCTCCCAACAAGCGCTATTGTTTTACGCCCATAGCAAGGCATAAAGCAAGGATCTAAGTTTTTTCATCTTTGTTCTGAGATCCATAAGATGCCCTCATGATCGATTCATATGGTGGACTAATTAATGTTCTAGTAAAGTGTTCCATACCCTTCCTCAAAGGAAATTGGAACTTAATATTGCCTTCTTTCATATCAATCACGGCACCGATAGTGCGTAAAAACGGTCTACCAAGAATAATTGGACATGACGGATTGCAATCAATATCAAGAACAATAAAATCTATGGGTGCATAATTCCTATTTGCAAGAATAAGAACATAATTAAGTCTTCCCATAGGCTTTTCAATTGTAGAATCCACAAGTGCAAATTTAAAGAACATGATTCAATATCGGTAAGACCAAGCACATCACATAAAGATTTCGGAATTGTAGAAACACTAGCACCCAAGTCACACAAAGAAAAACACTCATAATTTTTAATCTTGACTTTGATAGTTGGTTCCCATTCATCATGCAATTTTCTAGGAATTGATACTTCTAATTCCAATTTTTCTTCGAAAGCTTTCATCATAGCATCAACAATATGTTTAGTAAAAGCTTTATTTTTTTCATAAGCATGGGGTGAATTTATCATGGATTGCAACAAAGAAATACAATCAATCAAAGAGCAACTATCATAATTAAAGTCTTTGTAATCCAAAAGAGTGGGCACATCACTAGTTAAAGTTTTGACCTATCCAAACCCACTTTCATCAATTTTCGCAACAAGATTTTCACCCTCCGAACTATTGGGATGCCTTCTACCTAAAGTTGACTCTTCTCTAGTACCCTTTTCATCAATCTTAACTTTACTAAACAATGAATCAATAGAATAAACACCAATCATTGTAAGATCTTCATCCTCATTAGGAGTACCGGAAAGCGGTATTAATATCACAAGACTCCACGCTAGTGGCGGGAGGAGCAATCGGAGTGCCGATAAAATCATTGTTGTTGGTATTTGAGAAATCACATAACTTGGTGTTCTCTTGAGTCATGATGACCACACAACAAGATTGCACTCAAAAACAGATCCGGCAAGAAAACGGCGAAGGAAAAAGAGAGGCGAATAAAACGGCAAATTTTTGGGAAGTAGGGGAGAGGAAAACGAGAGGCAAATGGAAAATAATGTAAATTGCAAGGAGATGAGATTTGTGATTAGGAACCTGGTATATGTTGAAGATCCTCCCCGGCAATGGCGCCAGAAATTCCTTTTGATGTCGCTTGAAGCTACGTCGGTATTTACCCAAAGAGGAAGGGATGATGCAGCACAGCGGCGGTAGGTATTTCCCTCAGCTATAAAACCAAGGTTATCGAACCAGTAGGAGAACCAAGCAACACAACGTAAACAGACCTTGCGCACAAATAACAAATACTCGCAACCCGATGTGTTAAAGGGGTTGCCAATCCCTTTCGGGTAACGGCGCCAGAAAGGCACATGGACGGGAGAAAGTTGTAAATGTTGATAGATCGAATGCCAAATTAAATAAATGGAAATAAAATGCAGCAAGGTATTTTTGGGTTTTTGGAAATATAGATCTGAAAATAAATGCAAGAGAAAAGTAGATCGCAAAGGCAAGTAATATGAGAAAGAGACCCGGGGGCCATAGGTTTCACTAGTGGCTTCTCTCGAGAAAAATAACAAACAGTAGGTGAACAAATTACTGTTGGGAAATTGCTAGAACAAACAGTAGGCAATCATCAATACATAGGCATCACGTCCAATATTAGTAGACCGACTCCTGCCTGCATCTCCTACTATTACTCCACACATCGACCGCTATCCAGCATGCATCTAGTGTATTAAGTTCATGGAGAAACGGAGTAATGCAATAAGAACGATGTCATGATGTAGAAAAGATCTATCTATGTAGAGATAGACCCCTATCATTTTATCCTTAGTAACAACGATACATACGTGTCGTTTCCCTTTCTGTCACTGGGATCAAGCACCATAAGATCGAACCCACTACAAAGCACCTCTTCCCATTGCAAGATAAATAGATCAAGTTGGCCAAACAAAACCCAGATATCAGAGAAGAAATATGAGGCTATAAGAAATCATGCATATAAGAGATCAAATAAACTCAAATAACTTTCATGGATATAAAAAGATATATCTGATCATAAACTCAAAGTTCATCGATCCCAACAAACACACCGCAAAAGAGTTACATCATATGGATATCCAAGAGACCATTGTATTGAGAATTCAGCAAGAGAGAGAAAGCCATCTAGCTACTAACTACGGACCCAAAGGTCTACAAAGAACTACTCACGCATCATTGGTGAGGCACCAATGGAGGTGGTGAACCCCATCCAAGATGGTGTCTAGATTGGATCTGGTGGTTCTGGACTCTACGACGGCTGGATGAATATTTCGTCTGTCGCTCTAGGGTTTCTGGAATATTGGGGTATTTATAGAGAGAAGAGGCGGTCCGGGGGCACCCGAGGTGGGCACAACCCACCAAGGCGCGCCTGGGCCTCCTGGCATGCCTTGGTGGGTTGTGCCCCCTCGGGGCACCCCCCAGGCGCAGCCAGGGCCCGTTGTGTTCCTTTTGGCCCATAAAAATTCATCGTGAAGTTTTGTGGCATTTGGACTTTGTCTGGTATTGATTTTCTACGATGTAAAAAACATGGAAAAAATAGCAACTAGCACTTGGCACTATGTCAATAGGTTAGTACCAAAAAATGATATAAAATGATTATAAAACATCCAAGATTGATAATATAACAGCATGGAACAATAAAAAATTATAGATACGTTGGAGACGTATCACCCTCCATCTATATATAGAGGGGACGGGGCGCCTCAAGAGGACACACGAAACCCTTGGTGCCCCTCTCTCTCCCTAGGTCGTTTTCTCCTCCGTTCGCAGTTTCAGTAGTGCTAGGCGTAGCCCTACCGGGATAGCACCATCACCACCGCCACCACGCCATTGTGTTGTCGGAGAAATCATCTAGTACTTCGCCCTCTCTCGCTGGATTGAGGAGGCGGAAACGTCATCGAGCTGTACGTGTGCTGAACGCGGAGGTGTCGTCCGTTCGGCAATAGATTGGAAGAACCGTGATGGGATCGCGGGACGACCCGTGATCTGATGGGAAGACTCGTGATTGGATCGCGAAGACGTTCGACTACATCAACCGCGTTTCTTATGGCTTCCTGCTAAGCGATCTACAAGGGTATGTAGATCCAATCTCTCCTCTCGTGGATGTGCATCTCCTAGGTTGATCTTGGTGAGCGTAGGAATTTTTTGTTTCCCATGCAACATTCCCCAACTGCAAGATCTTACACTAAACAGACATATTCATGTCATCTTGGTAAGATAAAGACAACATGACCCGAGTTTGGTCCATGGGTGAACACCTACCATTCTCTATTATGGTATAGATCAGGATTTAACATTGTCATCAAGTTTGATCATATCAGCAACAACTTGGCAGAAAGTTCTAACAACAAGGGGGAGCAGTTAAAAAAATTGCATGCGCATGACATGGTTGACTAAATGAGGATCATAAGCATGCCTTTGTGGGAATTGAGAAGAAGGATTGGCTATTGTCTGCAAGGGGATAAGCTTCGTGCAGGGGTACAACAAGTGGTCAACAGGAGTAGAAATCTTACACATTTATCTGTTGAAAAATCTTCTGTGTGGGGTGCGGAAGTTAGAGATACCAAAACTGGCACAAGGCATGTTATTAACACTGAAATGCATGATTGCACTTGTTTGGAGTGGCAACACACTAGGAAACCATGTGATCATGTCATACTTTTCCTGGCCTCCCGACCGAAGATAAACAGGCACCCATATTTGCACGAATATTACTCAATAGCAAGATTCAAGGATGCATATGCAACTCCAATTCCAACACTTACATATCAATCTCAGCGGCCTGAAGTGGAAATTGATTTTTCCATGTGTCCGCCCCTAACAAAACGAAAGGCTGGCAGGCCTAAAGAGAGTAGATTCAAGGCAGGGTTTGAGAAAGGTGGGAGTAGTAAAAAAGGGGAAGGCAAATAAGGATTTAAACCCAAAAAGGTCCCCAAAAGGTAACAACATGGATGCAAGTTGTGCCAGGAACTTGGGCACTGAGTTGGATCTCCCAAATGTTGTTACACACCTGAAAGGCCAAAGTATGTGGGCTAATGTTTGCGATGTTTACTATTTGGCTGCATTTTTTAATTACTAACCAATTGACATGCTTTATTTTTTAGGAGGAAGCGTGCAGGTGAGCCCCTTGTTGTTGAAGATTGCTGGCAAAGGAAAAAGGCAAGAGGCAATGGTTGTAGAAAAAAGAGAAGTTTTTGTGAAACAATGAACATCGAACCAGACTTTGATGGTGTGGTGCAAAATGAGCAAGACGTGGATATGTTGCTGCAAAATGAGAAAGATTTGGATGTTCCGGTGCCAACTAGAGATATGGGTACCTCTGAAGATATTCCAACTGTTGTTGTGCAAGCTGATCCTATATTGGAAGTTGAGTTGCCAACTGATGATATTCCAGCTAATGTGGTGCCAACTAAGCCTATATTGGAAGTTGAGTTGCCAGATGATGCGTAATGGTACTATCTGTGTCGTGCTTGGGTTGATCTATCGGGTCAATGCAATATCTAGTTCATGCAATGCTACTATATTGATGTTCTATCTGGTTGATATATGTCGTGCTTGATATTCTATCTAGTTGATTTGTGTGTTACTAATAAAAATAAGATTCCACTATGGACATGCAATTGTACACACAAATATTTTTGCCCAAAAATATCATATATATAGGTGTGCTGCATGTAGGCATGCATGTATCTATGTCAGTAGCAATGCTCTCCCATGTCTCCTTCTTTCTGTGATCTACTAATAGTTAGTAGGGTCACCCTAGCTAGTAAGTATTTGTTGAGCACTGAGTGCTTCTTAAATTGGTTATAATCCAACTAGTAGCTACAACCAGAGTTGAGAAAGTATTCTCTTCAATGACTTTTGGGAAAAAGTTACCGAACAACTTTTATTTTCTATTTCTATTGTCGTGAACCAATGGGCTCTTCTATTAGGGTGCCAAAAAAATCTGGATCCACAACCATGGACATGCAACTAATTTAGTTCATGTAAGCATGCAACTAATTTAGTTCATGGAACCGTAGACATGCATAAAAACAATCAGAAAACAATAGTGAACAAGAAACAAATATGCAAAGCAAAAAAAATTATAATACATACGTGTGTTCATGCAGCCATGCATGAACGGATCTATCTATCCTCCTTAAAAAATGATGCAATTTGTTTAATGTATCATAGAATGTTTTATCGATTTACATTTCTATATCAAAAAAATGATCCATCAAGAAATTTAGTGCACGACCTTTTTTTGTTGAAGCAACATGGGTGCACCAAGCGGGTGGGCTTGTTTTCTATTTGGCCTGGTTTTTCTCACAATCGTCACCAGCCCACAGCCCAATAACGTTTTTTGTTTGACCATGAACTCTGCACCTGTACACTATTAACTGAAGAATTGCTGCAATTTATTCATCAATTGCTGCATTTTATTCATTAGGCAGAGCAAATAATCCATGGACTAGCTAGAACGGTAACTGAGAATATCATTAGAAGAATTTAGGCAAGTTTTGCTTCACACAAATTCAAATTCAGCTAACAAATGATCCGTGACTAACAGAAAATACTAGCTAGACACAATAACTTAGACTGGGGACCCCTCAAACTAGCTTGACACACTAACTGAAACTCTAACAATTTCTAGCAATTGATGTACATCAAGTAAAAGAAACCCATAGCAAGGACACAACAATAAAATGCTCCAACCATCATATTTGCTTGTTGCTTCAAATCGATCAGCTGCTTTAGTTGCTTGCCCATTTTATTGAGTTCACACTTAAGTTCATCACTATCTATCATCGGACCGGCTCTGTCCGCCAAACGGGGGGGTGTTCCACAACTAGCGCCCCCCCAAAAATTAAGCTCGTGGGTTGATGCGTCCAATTTCAACCTATCAACATACTCATCGAGAGACTCGAAATACCCACAATTTTCCAGAACCTGAAAAACGGGGGTCAGCAGCGCATGAACCCTAGATCCACCGCCAAATTCGATGATAAAAGAAAGAAATCAGTAGAAATTAGACCATACGATTGGTGAAGTACACAATGTTGGAAACATGCCCAAGAGGCAATAATAAAATAGTAATTATTATATTTCCTTGTTCATGATAATCATTTATTATCCATGCTATAATTGTATAGATTGGAAACTCAAATACATGTGTGGGTACATAGACAACATTGTGTCCCTAGTATGCCTCTAGTAGACTAGCTCGTTGATCAAAGATGTTCGAGATTTCCTGACCATGGACATGAGATGTCATTTGATGACGGGATCACATCATTAGTAGAATGATGTGATGGACAAGACCCAAACTATAAACATAGCATATGATTGTGTTAGTTTATTGCTATTGTTTTCTCAATGTCAAAGTATCTGTTCCTATGACCATGAGATCATGCAACCTACTGACACCGGAGGAATACCTTGTGTGTATCAAACGTCAAACGTAACTAGGTGACTATAAAGGTTCTCTACAGTTATCTCCGAGGGTGTCTGTTGAATTTACATGGATCAAGACCGGGATTTTTTACTCCGTGTGATGGAGAGGTATCTTAGGGCCCACTTGGTAATACAACATCATAATGAGCTTGGAAGCAAAGTGACTAAAGAGTTATCCACTATATCTTGTACACGGGACGAGTAAAGAGAGTTGCTTGTAACGAGATTGAACTAGGTATAGGGATACCGATGATCGAATCTCGGGCAAGTAACATACCAAAGAACAAAGGAAACTACGTACGTGATTAACTAAATCTTTGACATAGAGATTCAACCGATAAAGATCTTCGTAGAATATGTAGGAACCAATATGGGTATCCAGGTCCCGCTATTGGTTATTGACCATAGAGGTGTCTCGGTCATGTCTACATAGTTCTCGAACCCGTAGAGTCTGCACTTAACGTTCGGTGATGTTTAGGTTTCATTGAGTTATGTATGTTGGTGACCGAAGGTTGTTAGTAGTCCCGGACGTCGAGAGGAGCTCCGGAATGGTCCGTAGGTAAATATTTATATATAGGAAAGTGGTATTTGGGATCTAGAAAAGTTTCGTGTATTTCTGGTAGTGTACCGGGAGTGACGAATGGGTTCTTGTACCTAGTTCAATCTCGTTACCAAGAGCAAAAAGGTGGAGGGTGGGAGGAGTCCTCCCTGGCACCCCACCTCCTTGTTGGAGGTGGATTCCACCTCTTAGCGAGCGGCCAAGGCCCTAGGGCATACCCTCGGCGCATCCTCCCACCCTTCCTCCTATATATAGTGGAGGTTTGAGGGCAGTGATACGTCTCCAACGTATTTATAATTTATGAAGTATTCATGCCATGTTTACAATAATTCTATATGATTTTGGTATGATTTTATTAGAACTAACCTGGACTAGCGTTGTTTTCAGCAGAACTACCATGGTGTCATTTTTTGTGCAGAAATAAAAGTTCTTGGAATGGGCTGAAAATTTAGTATGTTTTTTTGTGGACAAAAAGCGACCCCCAAAGCATTGCAACTGGGCCAGAAGATCCAGGAGGAGGCGACAAGCCTGTCAGGCGCGACTAGGGGGTGGCCGTGCCTAGCAGGTTTGTGACTCCCTCGTGGCCCCCCTTGACGTGAGATCGATGCCAAAAATTCTTATAAATCCAGAAACCACTGAAAAGAAAGCTAGATCAGGTGTTCCGCTGCCGCACACCTCCAGAGCCACGAAAAACCAATCTTGGCCCTCTCTGGCATCCTGTCGGAGGGGGTCACCATCACCGGAGGCCATCTTCATCGTCCCGGAGGGGCCATCAACACCATGAAGGCCAAGAACCAAAGGGAGAACCTCTTCCCACAGAGGGAGGAGGACATGTAGGAGTAAGCACAAGGGGGAGAACCTCTCCCCCTCTCCCCCGATGGTGCCGAGTGCCATCAGGGGAACCATCGCCGTGGTGATCATCTTCATCAACATCACCTTGTTCATCACAATCCTCATCTCCTTTTAGCAGTCAACTTTCCCGCACCCTGCTATAATCACCTACTTGAACATGGTGCTTTATGCCACATATTATGATTCAATGATGTGTTGCCATCCTATGATGTTTTGAGTAGATTTCTTTTGTCCTTTGGGTTGATTGATGATCTAGATCGGTTAAAGTTGTATGTTTATTTTGGTGCTGTCCTATGGTGCCTTTCGTGCTACGCACACATGAAGGATTCCTGTTGTAGGGTGTTGCAATACGTTCATGATTCGCTTATAGTGGGTTGCTTGAGTGACAGAAGCATAAACCCGAGTAAGGGGGTTGTTGCCTATGGGATAAAGGGGACTTGATGCTTTAATACTATGGTTGGGTTTTACCTTAATGATCTTTAGTAGTTGCGGATGCTTGGTAGAGTTCCAATCATATGTGCATATGATCCAAGTAGAGAAAGTATGCTAGATTATGCCTCTCCCTCATATAAATTTGCAATGATGACTTTCGATCTTGTTGACAATTGCCTAGGATAATTCCGCACACCGACCCATCATTATTCCACACTAGCTATTTGTAATATATTGTAATATTATGTTCACAACAATTTATTTTAATATTCTAGTTCTCTGTTATCATGCAAATCTATCCTCTTCATACCCACAACATAGTTTTATTTCTCGTTTCTAAAATGAAGCAAACGTTCGGTGTACGTAGAGTTGCATCGGTGGCAGATAGGACTTGAGAGAATATTGATCTCACCTTTAGCTCCTTGTGAGTTCGGTACTCCATACTTATCACTTCCACCTTTGGAAATTGCTATGATGACTCCTTGCACTTGGGGATTATCAAGCTCTTTTCTGGCGCCGTTGCCGGGGAGCTATAGCGTGGGGTTGATACTCTCGTGTATGCTTGTTTGCTTTCTTCACTAAATAGATTTTGTTTTCCCTTTTTACTTTTTGTAGTTTTGGGTGAAACAAACAAAAAAAATTAAATAATGAAAAATACAAAAAGAGTTACTTGCCCCTTTTGCCTAAAAAGTTTTTCAAAAAGAGAAGTGATTGGAAGGTTGTGCATTGGAGAAGTGAGGGTCGACCTTGAACACTTGTGTTCATGCTCATGGAAACAATGCAGAGTTTTTCATGGAAGTTTCTGAAAAATAATTATCACCTTGTATATATCCATTGTATTATAAAAATATGTGCCAAGATTTGCTTTTAGGTTGATTAGATTGCTTGTTTGGTGTGTGTAGTGCAAAAACAGAAACTTTGGCTGTAGTGCGTGAATTTACATTTTTGACTGGAACGTCAAAATTTTCTGAAATTTTTACACAGTACTTATATGAAAAAAAAAATTCATAAATTTTCAATATTTGTTGAGTTACATAAGTATACAAACTTTCCAGATTACTACAGACCGTCCTGTTTTTGATAGATTTCGTTTTCTATGCATTGTTCTCTTATTTTGATGAATCTATGGATTGTATCGGGGGATATGAACCATGGTGAAGTTGGAATACAGTATATATAATGCTAATATGAACTTGGAATGAGTTCACAACAGTACTTAAAGTAGTAATTTGCTTCATTATACTAATGGATCTCACGAGGGTTTTGTTAAGTTTTGTGTGAATGAAGTGTTCAAAGATCGAGAAGGTACTGATATAAGAAGAATACGGAGAGACAAGAGTTCAAGATTGGGGATGCCCAAGGCACCCCAAGTAAATATTTTAAGGAGACTCAAGCACCTAAGCTTGGGGATGCCCCGGAAGGCATCCAATCTTTATTCTTCAACAATTATCGGTATACCTCGGTTTTTGTTTTGTTCACATGATATGTGTCCTTAGTGTTTTTCTTTTCCTTTATGCCCCCTTATAGTATGAGTTAGTCCTTCATTTATTTGTAGAATTCTTGATGCGCTTCACTTAAATCTTTTGAGTATGGCTTTATAGAATGCTCTTTGTGCTTCACTTAAATCTTTTGGAAATGGCTTTATAGAATGCTTCGTATGCTTCACTTATATATTTTGAGATTGGATATTGGTTAATCTATATTAATTGTACAATTATCTATGAACTTACCTTATCTCTTTTAGAGTATGAATAAAATGATCATCGGAATTTGGCTTGGAAGAGTATCATTGAAATATCATGCCTAGCTAAAAAGGCATTAAAGAAAAGCGCTTGTTGGGAGACAACCCAACACTTTTACTTTCTGTTTTTATGTTTTCACATGATTAAGATACTGTATTAATCATGTTTTGTGCCTTTTATTTCAATAAAGTGCCAAGTAAAGCCTTTGGGATAGTGTGGATACTTGCTTGTTTGATTCTGTGCAAAAACAGAAAGTTTTGCGTCCAGCATTTGAATTATCTGATTTTACTGGAGAGTTAAAAAAATCTGAAAATTTTGCAAAAAATTTCTATTTAAATTCTTGGATACTTAATAGTTTTTCATAATTTTTAGAGTCAGGAAAGTATGGTTATCATTCAGATCTTTACAGACTGTTCTGTTTTTGACAGATTCTGTTTTGCATGCATAGTTTACTTGTTTCAAGTGTTCCTATAGCTTATATTGAGTAATATAAATTGTGGTAATGATGGAGTAAATTAGGTATCATGTGGTAATAATTATGAATCTTGTCTTGAGAGTACCTAAGTGAATGATCTATCTTTATTACACTAACCCTTCTCACAAAGTTCTTATAAGTTTTGTGTGATTGAAGTTTTCAAGTTTTGGGTGAGACACCGATATGAGGAGAATATGGAGTTACAAGAAACTAATCTTGGGGATTGCAAAGGCACCCCAAGGTAAAATTCAAGGAAGACTCAAGCGTCTAAGCTTGGGGATGCCCTGGAAGGCACCCCCTCTTTCGTATTCAACACTATCGATATATCTTACTTGGAGCTATATTTTTATTCGTCACATAATATGAGTTTTTCTTGGAGCGTCATTTTATTTTGTTCTTCTATGTTATGTGTTATTTATAATCGTGTTTTTCAATAAAAATTTCCAAGAATTGCCTTCAGGATGCTTGAATTGCACGTTTGATGTGGGCTGTGTAAAAACAGAAACTTCTGTTGTAGTGTTTCAATTTTCATATTTTACTAGAACGTGGAAAGTTTCTGAAATTGTTACAAAGTGTTTTCATATCAATTAATTAGCATGTCCTAAATTTTCAGAATCTTGTGAGTTACATAGGTACACTGTTATAATAAATTGCTACAGGCTGTTCTGTTTGGACAGATTGCTGTCATAGTTTTGTTATCTACTTATCCTATACTTTCCATATCTTATATTGGTAGATATAAATTGTGGAAATGATAGTAAAAAGTACCTAATGTTTGAAAATTATTGTGCAACTTGTATTGGCAGTAAATGAACTGTCGATTTGTTCTTATGTGCTAACCTACCTCACGAGTTCGTTTTGAGTTTTCTGTGGATGAAGTTTTTGAGAATAGGTGAAACCGGGATATGAGAGGATTGAACAAGATACAAAAGCTCAAGCTTGGGGATGCCCAAGTCACCCCAAGAAAATATTTCAAGAACTCTCAAGTATCTAAGCTTGGGGATGCTACGCATCCCAGCTCTCTTCATCAACAATTATCGGTTAGCCTATGTTGAGCCTAAATTTTTATTCGTTCACATGATGCATGCTATTCTTGGAGTGCCTTTTTATTTTGTTTTATGTTTCAATAAAATCATTGGATCTGAAATTTTGAATAAGAGAGAGTCCTCACATAGTGCATTGATCTTCACTTATATCTTTTCGAAGTAATTTGTCATTCACTCTCGTGCTTCACTTATATCTTATGAGTAAATGATTAAATGAATTGAATATCATAAATCTGAAATAAAAATGCTTCATATACTTATACCATGGGGAGTAATGACTTCACACATAATAAGTATAGGTGGTGAAATTTATTAAAAGTTAGGAAACACCGTATTGGTCACTTGAACAATTCATGAAAGAATATTGAAAGAAGAGAGATTTCACATATAAATATACTATCTTGGACATCTTCTATGATTGTGAATACCCATTAATTATTTTCAAACTTGAGAAAATTAGTTGAAGTTGGACAAGGAAGACAATGTAATGAGTTATGCTTGGGTATATTTGTATAGAAGTTATATTGTTTTGGATCCTCCAACACGTGGTGCTTGCTTCCACCTCATAATAGCCAAAACATCCGCACCAATTAGAAATAATACTTGTGCATCCAAACACCCTTAAACCAGTTTTGCCATGAGAGTCCACTATACCTACCTATGGATTGAATAAGATCCTTCAAGTAAGTTTTCATCGGTGCAAAAAGCGATAAAATTGCTCCTAAATATGTAAGATCTTTTATTGTAAGGGAAAATAAGCGTTGTACGAATTTGTGATGACAAAGAAATAAAAGCGACAGACTGCATAATAAAGGTTGCTATCACAAAGGGCAATAGAATGTGACTTCCTTTGCATTAAGAGTTTGCACATCCAAAAACAAAAAGTGCATGGCAACCTCTGCTTCCATCTACGAAGGACATGTCTTTTATTTTCTAGTACTTACCTTTATACAAGAGTCATGGTGATCTTCACCACTTCCTATATTTCACCTCTTTATCTTGGCAAGCATCATGGGGTGGTGAAAGATCCAATAATATATGGCCATCCAAATATATTTGGTCATGAATTATTATTGTTGACAATTATCTATATGATAAATAAGTTGGGAGGCGAAACTCTAAGCCCCTATCTTCCTTTGTGTTCGATGGATGTCATTTGCTCCAAAAATATGCTTTGAGAGTTAGCAATCATGGAAGACTATATGATAGTTGAGTATGTGGAATTTGCTAAATCAAAGCTCTTACATAGACCCTTCCTGAAAATAGGATGAATTGCAATTGTTTGGTGACTGAAGGCATAGTTGTTAGTTTTCAAGAAACTTTAACATGTGAATAGCTTGTTACTTCATCATGAGAGGTTTTATGAGATGAGCTACTATTTATGATATATAATGATGCTAGAAAAAGTGATAGGAATTATCATTGATCAAACTTGTGCACTTGCTAGTATTCACACTTCATAAATTATTTCTTTATCATTTACCTACTCGAGGACGAGCAGGAATTAAGCTTCGGGATGATGATACGTCTCCAACGTATCTATGATTTATGAAGTATTCATGCCATGTTTACAATAATTCTTTATGATTTTATTAGAACTAACCCGGACTGGCGCTGTTTTCAGCAGAACTAACACGATGTTGTTTTTGTGCAGAAATAAAAGTTCTCGAAACGGGCTACAATTTTAGTATGATTTTTTGTGGACCAAAAGAGACCCCTGAAACATTGGAGTTTGGCCAGAAGATCCACGAGGAGGCGATAAGCCTGCCAGGGGCGGCCAAGGGGGTGGCCGCGCCTAGCAGGCTTGTGACTCCCTCGTGGCCCCCCTTGAGGTGAGATCGACGCCAAAAATTCCTATAAATCCAGAAACCACCGAAAAGAAACCTAGATCAGGAGTTCCACCGCCGCACAACTTCAGAGCCACGAATACCAATCTTGGCCCTCTCCGGCACCCTGTCGGAGGGGGTCACCATCATCGGAGGCCATCTTGATCGTCCCGGAGGGGCCATCAACACCATGGAGGCCAAGGACCATAGGGAGAACTTCTCCCCACAGGGGGAGGCCATAAAGGAGGAAGCACAAAGGGGAGAACCTCTCTCCTGGTGGTGCCGGAGTGCCATCAGGGGAACCATCATCGTGGTGATCGTCTTCATCAACATCACCTTGTTCATCACTATCCTCATCTCCTTTTAGCGGTCCACTCTCCTGCACCCAGCTGTAATCACCTACTTGAACATGGTGCTTTATGCCACATATTATGATCCAATGATGAGTTGCCATCCTATGATGTTTTGAGTAGATTTATTTTGTCCTTTGGGTTGATTGATGATCTAGATCGGTTTGATTTGTATGTTTATTTTGGTGTTGTCCTATGGTGCCTTCCGTGCCACGCACACGTGAAGGATTCCTGATGTAGGGTGTTGCAATACGTTCATGATTCGCTTATAGTGGGTTGCTTGAGTGATAGAAGCATAAACCCGAGTAAGGGGTTGTTGCGTCTGGGATAAACGGGACTTGATGCTTCAATGCTATTGTAATATTATGTTAATAGCAACTATTTTAATATTCCACTTATCCGTTATCTTGCAAAGCTATCCTCTTCATACCCACAACGTAGTTTTATTTCTCGTTTCTAGAATGAAGCAAACATTCGGTGCACGTAGAGTCGTATCGGTGGCAGATAGGACTTGAGAGAATATTGATCTTACCTTTAGCTCCTTGTGGGTTCTACACTCCTTACTTATCACTTCCACCTTTGGAAAATGCTATGATGATTCCTTGCACTTGGGGATTATCAGGCAACCCAACACCTGAAAAGCCATGTGCTTCCCTCTCCCCTCTAGATCGTCTTTCTCCTCTTGATTAGTTTGGAAGAGCTCGGCGAAGCCCTGCCAGATTAGTTCACCACCATTGCCACCACGCTGTTGTGCTACCAGAGGACTCATCTACCTCTCTACCCTCGCTTGTTGGATCAAGGAGGCGGAGAATGTCATCGAGCTGTACGTGTGTTGAACGCGGAGGTGCCGTCTGTTCGGCGCTAGATCGTGGTTGGATCATGGGACGGCTTGCGATTTGGATCACGAAGATGTTCGAATACATCAACCGCGTTTCTTAACGCTTCCCACTTAGCGGTCTACAAGGGTATGTGGATCCGAGCTCTCCTCTCGTAGATGCTCATGTCCTAGATTGATATTGGTGAAGCATAGGAAAATTTGTGTTTCCCATGCAACATTCCCCAACACATAGATCTAACCTGCCCCGACTGTGTCTTGCTCAAGCATTTCATGAACTCGCGCCCACGGTTGCCATTTTCTTCCTTCACACAAGTCAAACGCTTCAGAGGATCCATGCGCGGGCAATCAGGGCATCTTGTCAACGACACTGGACCATACTGCGTCCATTGGCGGGAGGCCGAAGTCAATCTAGACATCACTCGCCGGCGGCACGCTTCATTGCCGGAGAAGAGGAAGAAGAAGGTGGGGCAAAGGAAAGGGGAAGGGCAAGCAATGCGGGGTGGCTCAGGCTCGGGGCTGGTTCATGTCGGGGCACGCTAATGAGCACGGGTTGCTTATGTGGATAAGTTGTGGGTACCGCACGCATGTGAGTAAGTGGTGGGTCCCATATTGATGTGGATAACTGATGGGTCCCGCGTGCCATAACTCAAATCGCTAACTCCTTGTGTTCTGCATTTCATGGTTAAACAGGGCCATGTCGCATTGCATCTATAGTTGGCTTCAAAGATGTCACATGAGAGCTATTTTCGTCAACTACGTCGTACTCCATCCAATTCACCTCAAAGGTGTCGCGTGAGCTATTTACCCATTTTTGGCTGGCAAGTGGAATGGTCAATTGGCAGCTTGCAATGCTTTAGATGGACACAACTAGATGTTCCCTATTGCTATTGGCTTGTTTTAGTCAGAGACAGAGGTCTCATGGACATGGTTCATGATGCATTTGAAAAGATGCATATAGCCAGTGTCACCTTTGGCAGACCACACAGATGTATGCAAAGGTCTAGAATATGCGGTCAAGAATGTTTCCCCCATTGTGAGCAGAGGAAGTGCTTCGGCCATATGTGCATGAATTTGATCAAAAAAATCAAAGGGGGAGAATTTGGGCGTATGTGGCTAGCAACAAGATCTTACACTAAACAAACACATTCATATCATCTTGGTAAGATAATGAAAACATGCCCTAAGTTTGGTCCATGGGTGAACACCTACCATTCTCTATTATGGTATAGGTCAGGATTTAACACCGCCATCAAGTGTGATCATATCAACAACAACTTGGCAGAAAGTTTTAACAACAAGGTGAAGCAGTTAAAAAACTTCCTCGCGCATGACATGGTTGACCAAATCAAGATCATGATCATGCCATTGTGGGAATTGATAAGAAGGATTGGTGATTTTCTACAAAGGGATAAGCTTCCTGCAGTGGTACAACAGGTGGTCAAGAGGAGCATAAATCTTACACATTTATCTGTTGAAAAATCTTTTGTGTGGGGTGCTGAAGTTAGAGATACAAAACTGGTAGAAGCCATGTTGTTAACACTAAAATGCATGATTGCACTTGTTTGGAGTGGCAAAAACTGGGAAACCATGTGATCATGCAATACTTTTCCTGGCCTCCCGACCGAAGATAAACATGCACCAATATTTGCACGAATATTACTCCGTAGCAAGATTCAAGGCTGCATATGTAACTCCAATTCTAGCACTTGCAGATCAATCTCAGTGGCCTCAAGTGGAAATTGATTTTTCCATGTGTCCTCCCCTAAAAAAAGAAAGGTTGGCAGGCCTAAAGAGAGTAGACTCAAGGCATGGTTTGAGAAAGGTTGGAGCAGTAAAAAGGGGAAGGGAAAGAAGGATCCAAAACCAAAAAGGTCCCAAAAAGGTAACAAAAATGGATGCAAGTTGTGCCAGGAACTTGGGCACCGAGTTGGATCTCCCAAATGTTGTTACACTCCTGAAAGGCCAAAGTATGTGGGCTAATGTTTGAGATGTTTACTATTTCGCTGCATTTTTCAATTACTAACCAATTGACATGCTTTATTTTTTTAGGAGGGAGCGTGCAGGTGACCCTCTTGTTGTTGAATATTGCTGGCCAAAGAAAAAGGGAAGAGGCAATGGCTGTAGAAAAAAGAGAAGTTTTGGTGAAACAATGCACATTGAACCAGACTTAGATGGTGTGGTGCAAAATGAGCAAAACTTGGATGTGCTGGTGCTCAATAAGCAAGATTTGGATGTTCTGGTGCCAACTGAAGATATGGGTACCTCTGAAGATATTCCAGCTGATGTTGTGCAATCTGAGCCTATATTGGAAGTTGAGTTGCCAACTGATGATATTCCAGCTAATATGGTGCCAACTGATCCTATATTGGAAATTTTGTTGCCAACTGATGATATTGGGCCCGATGATACTGCAATTGTTGTTGTGTGAAATGAAGTTGCCGTCTAGGCATTCAAGTGAAGAAAACCAAGAGCTTGAGTGAACTGGGTGTTGTAGAATAAAAAACAAGCACCGGTAAAAAGAAGAAGAAGAAATCGAGTGGTAAGAAGAAGCTGAAGTAAAATTTTGTTCAAACTTGGGTAACTTTGATATGATATGTATTTGTGTAATACTATTCAAGTTCGAGACAAAATTCAAATTCAAATTTATTTGGTACCTGGTATTTGGTGTTACAATGATTTCTGGACTATTATGCATGTTAGGTGATTAATCGGAGCACTTTTATTATGTGAAACTCTGGATATGAGAAATGTGCTCCAAAGAAGCTCCAAACCCTCCAAAGCCCCATTTGTAAGCAAGTTTTTTCTGACCTTCTCTAAATGAGCCAAAAAAAGGAAACTTGACATCTAGTGTGTGTATATAAGAGTCCATCCTGGTATGAGAGCGTTTCGATAAAGTATTACATGCTTAACACTAAACCCTAGCTCACTTCTCTTGAAAACCCTTCAGCCTCGTTCTTGATAGCCATCTTTTGTGAAGGTTTTTTCATGACAAACTCCGTAGTCCAAGTTTCTTATTTTTCCCAGCAACTTAGTCACATAGAACGATGATCGGGACAAGTTTTATTTTATTTTTTTGATTTTTTTGAATTAGTTATGCTCAACCCTAACCCTTGAAAACCTCTCAAAAACCCATCAAAACCTCTCAAAACCCCGCACCCGTCCGGACCATTGGATCACTATGAATGGATGGTCTGGATCAGGCACTAGGGCTAGGTGAGTGATCCACGGGTTGCACTATGATTGGCTCATTCCAAGATGCTGGATATTATAACACGCAGCATTCTTGGCCATTGGATGGATGTGAAATGAAGCAACGGTCTGGATGTGAAATGAAGATCCACGGGTTGCGCTTTCATTGGCTGGTCTTTTTAGCCCCTTTTTACGTTGGATAAGATTGAGCAGGCCTGTCATGCGTTGTTGGGCTTAATAAAAGCGGCCCCCCCATTGGACCGTTGGAAATTGCATTGATCCAACCGATCCTAAAAAGCATGCATGCGTGCACAGCCCTACATCAACCGCCCTCATAGCGCTCGACGTTGCATGCATGCGATACGCCATTGAGCATGCCCGACCATCGCACTATGGCTATTCTACTGGATGCCCGTCTCTCGACACCTTTTAATGGCTCATGTGTGACACGGGACGTTGGTTAGCCATTTTCATGCACGTGTACACACTTGATGCCACATTGCCCATTTCTCATGCCATTAGTACCACGATGGAGAGGAAAACAAAACAATGCACTTCAACTATTTAAGCATACCCAAGCCCACATCTTCCTCTCACTCTCCTTCATCTCCCATCTGCCCACCCTGACCCTTCTTCACCACAAGTCGTCCCAAGATCCACCCGAAGCAAAGATGCATTTCATAGAGGTGACCTACCGTATGCCGCTCACCATCCCCGAGAGGCTCTACCCTGCTGGAGTCCAGATGGACAACACCCTACGGGTGTGGGCGATCTCGAGGTGGAGGGGTGCAAGGGTGCTGACCGAGTACTTCCTCTCCGTCGGCTACCACCACCTCCCTAGGGACTCCCTGGTCATGTTCCAAGTGGAATACGTTACTAACAACGGCTATCCTATTGGGCTTCTCGTGAGGTTCACCAACCGCTTCGACACCTACCACCTTCTCAATCGTGTTTTTGGTATGGATGCGAGTTCTTCGCATTCACCACATACAATATCTTCATGGATTTTGACAGCGCCTTCCCCACCAATGAAGGCATGCACACCCTCCCGTACCGCATCGACGACGATGACTGAAGGAGTTGGCCTTGGAGCAAGCAAGCCGGTGGTGTTAGGTGTCATGTGTTATCTTATCTAGGGTCCTATTTTATCTATTTCGTCTTGGGTTGATCTATCTATATAAGTTGTAATGGTACTATCTATGTAGTGCTTGGGTTGATCTATCGGGTTGATGTAATATCTAGTTCATGCAATGCTACTATATTGATCTTTAGGGCTGCAAGAAAAGCTCGAGCCTCGTGAGACGCTCGAGATCGACTTGAAAATAAAGGATCTGAGTTTGAACACTTTGTGTAGCTTGACCGAGAAACGAGCCGATCTTGAGCCAATGCTATCTCGCTCAATTTTAGCTCGATAGCTCAACATAATATCATTACTTTTAACGATTATGCCATATATTAAATGCAAATAAGATAATTTGTTACCATATATGTTGTCCATGATTTCTCCATTTTATTTACTAACAAACATGAAAGCTTAATTAAATGTTGAGAAGAATTTGGCCTTCTTCTGGTCTTTGGTTGATAATTTGTTTTCCTAATTATATGTTTTTCATGAATCATTATCTTATTTTGATATTAAATTTTTGGTTGTGAGAGAATAAATCAAACTACCTTGAAGAAATTTATATTATCATCGTCTTGATTGAAATAATATATTTTTAGTGTTTTCTTATGTCATGTTGAGCCTTATTTAGTTGGAATAATCATCACAGATTTATAATATTTACCATCTCATTAGGTCGAAACTAACTCGAGATCGAGTCGAGATCATTAGAAGCTGACGACAGGTCATGTTCTACAGGTCGACCTTGAGCATCACTACCGCCTCATTTAGCCTGAAACTAACTCGAGATCATTACGAGTTGAGCACGAGTCATGTTCTACAAGTCGACCTTGAGCATCACTACCGCCTCATTTAGCACGAAACTAACTCGAGATCGAGTCGAGATCATTACAAGCTGAGCATGAGTCAAGTTCTACAGCTCGACCTTGAGCATCACTCTATCTCAGCTCTCTCAAATTTTATTATGAGTTGAACTAACCCAACTTTAACTCGCTCGAACTCGACTCCTTTGCAGACCTATTGATGTTTTATCTAGTTGATATATGTCGTGCTTGATGTTCTATCTAGTTAATCTATGTGTTACTAATAAAAATAAGATTCCACTATGGACATGCAAGCATACACCCAAATATTTTTGCCAAAAAAACCATATATAGGTGTGCTTCATGTAGGCATGCATGTATCTATGTCACTAGCAATTCTCTCCCACGTCTCCTTTCTCTGATCTACTAGTAGCTAGTAGGGTCATCCTAGCTAGTAGGTGTCTGTTGAGCACCCAAAGCTTCTTAAATTGGTTCTAATCCAACCAGTAGCTAGAACTAGAGTTAAGAAAGTATTGTTTTTAGTGACTTCATGGGAAAACAAGTTACCGAACAATTTATATTTTCTATTTCTATTGCCGTGAACCAATGGGCTCTTCTATTAGGGTGCCAAAAATATTCTGGATCCACAACCATGGACATGCAACTAGGACATGCAACTAATTTAGTTCATGCAAGCATGTAACTAATTTAGTTCATGGAACTGTAGACATGCATAAAAACAATTAGAAAACAATAGTGGACAAGCAACAAATATGTAAAGCCAAAAAAATTACAATACATACATGTGTTCATGCAGCCATGCATGAATGGATCTATCTATGCTCCTAAAAATGAGTCAATTTATTTAATGTATCACAGAATGTTTTATCGGTTTACATTTGTGTATCAAAAAATGATTCATCACAAAATTTAGTGCACGATCTTTTTTTGTTGAAGCAACATGGGTGCACCAAGCGGGTGGGCTTGTTTTCTATTTGTGTCTGCTCTTTCTCACAGTCCTCATCAGCCCACGGCCCAATAGCGTTTTTTGTTTGACAATGACTCTGCACCTGCACTCTATTAACTGAAGAATTGCTGCATTTTATTCATCAATTGCTGCATTTTATTCATTGGGGGAGCAAATAATCCATGGATTAACTAGAACTGTAACTGAGAATATCATTAGAAGAATTCAGGCGAGTTTTGCTTCACAAAAATTCAAATTTAGTTAACAAATGATCCCTGACTAACTGAAACTACTAGCTAGACACAATAACTGAAATTAAGGACCCCTGAAACTAGCTTGACACACTAACTATAACTCTAACAATTTCTAGCGATTGATGAACATCAAGTAAAAGAAACCCATAGCAATGACACAACAATAAAATGCTCCAGCCATCATATTTGCTTACTGCTTCAAATTGATCAGCTGCTTTAGTTGCTTGCCCATTTTCTTCAATTCGCACTTCAGTTCAACACTGTCCATCATCGGATCGGCTCTGTCCGCCAAATGGGGGGCGGGGGGGTCCACAGCAAGTCCCCCCCCCAAAAAAAAATTGAGCTCTTGGGTTGATGCCTCCAATTTCACCCTCTCAACGTACTCATCGAGCCACTCGAAAATACCCACATTTCTTCAGAACCTGAAGAACGGGGCCGGCGGCGCATGAACCCTAGATCCACCGCCCAAATCTGACAAAAAAGAAAGAAATCGGGAGAAATTAGACCATACGATTGATGAAGTACACAGATCTAACCTATCCCGGTTGTGGCTTTCTCAAGCATTTCACAAACTCGCGCCCACGGTTGCCATTTTATTTCTTCACACAAGTCAAACGCTTTAGAGGCTCCATGCGCGGGCAATCGGGGCATCTTGTCAACAGCACTGAATCGTACTGCGTCCATTGGCAGGAGACCAAAGTTGAGCTAGACATCACTCGCTGGCGACGTGCTTCGTTGCCAGAGAAGAGGAGGAAGAAAGTGGGGGAAAGGAAAGGAGAAGGGCAAGCAATGGGGGGGCTGGGCTGGCTCGGGCTCGTGGCTGGCTCGGGTTGGGGCACGCTGATGAGCACGGGCTGCTTATGTGGATAAGTTGTGGGTCCCGCACGCATGTGAGTAAGCGGTGGGTCCCATGTTGATGTGGATAACTGATGGGTCCCGTGTGTCATAACTCAAATCACTAACTCCTTGTGTTTTTGCATTTCATGATTAAACAAGGCCATGTCGCATTACAGATATAATTAGCTTCAAAGATGTCACATGAGAGCCATTTCCGTTAACTACGTCGTACTCTATCCAATTCACAAGGTGTTGCACATGAGCCATTTACCCCCTGCATCGTGTCCGCCTTGCCGCCGCCGCTGCCCCTGCCTCTCCTCGTCACAGGGCAGGGGACGGTCGGGTGGTTGCGGTGGTCGATCATGTAGGCGTCGTTGTCGATGAGGGCTTCGCGCCGGTCCCAGGAGTCATCCTCCGCTTCCCCGTCACTGCTTCCCGGCGAAGGACGCAGGGACTCGTCGTGATGGCAACGCTTGCCGAACATGGATTCAAAAGAATATTCGTCGTCTGACATCTTGAGAGGGGGATCTAAGACTACTGCTCATGTAGTATATTTATTTAGCAGAGCCGCAGTGGAGTTGATACTGGAACCGGATTGTAGTACAACTTTGGTATTGCCTTCATTTCATAATGTAGTGTGCCCGCGTTTTCCCAAATCTAAGTTTAACCGCAAATTTAACCAACGAGATCGATTGCGGCGGGAGTAAAAATTATATCATTGAATTCGTATTCGAATGAAGTTTTCGATGGTACAATTTTTACTCCCGCCGCAATCGGTCTTGTTAGTTAAATTCATGGTCACTTAAAGCTCGAAAACTAATGACACACTATATTATGGAATGAAGGGAGTACTGGAATCGGATTGTAATATAACGGCGAGACGGACTACCGGAATCAACCTGCCGGTTGCAAAACAACAGGTTGATCAAAACAGAATAGGATACAGTTTGATTTCAGTTTTTAAGTTGGTTGACTGAGCACGAGCAGGTACATGAATAATTGAATATCCCCCAGTGCTCAGTTTCATGTAGGCTGGTGCCTGATGGCGTAAACAGCATTCTTTTCTTGAAGTATATGTACATCATTGTGATAAGATTCTTCAGCTAGTGAAATACAACAGTAGTGTTTTTCTAAAAAAATAACATCACTACTAATTATCTATATCTATATCTCTATATCTATACCTTTATATACCTACTAATGAAACAAGGTGATATTTTTTATTTCGTCCCGTCTAGATAATTTTAGATTTAAAATACGTATATGCAAGGTGGTACTAATTTAAGGAACAATCTGGAGGACTAATTTAAGGAACAATCTGGAGGCATAGAACGGGTTCTCATTTGTATGTATATAGCCGCCCTATTGGGCCTTCTAAGGCCCACCAGACACACGAAAAGGAATCAAACTTATTAAGACCGCCAAACATGTTTGATCCTTAATAGTCCCACCCCGCCTTTGCAAACATAGTCAGACCGGTTAATATTCTACCCAGCTCGGGAATCAACAAACCAGCAGTAATGAAGACGAGCTAATTAAGTACCCAAGGAGTATCTAACCATAATTGTCAGAAAATTGACACAACCTAGGTCTAGGGCGGACGTGTCTGCTCGGCGGCGTCCTTCCCTAAGAGCATCTCCAGCTGATTGCCCTTGGGGGTACCAACTGCAGGTGGACATGGGCATCGAAAGCTGCCTTGATCCTCGCCCAATACTTGTGCGGCTTGTCATTGGCACATCTCGTCTTAATCTCCTCCATCTTGGCACCGTCTCCCTTCGGTCGACGTCGGCCTTTCACTCCGCGTTTGCCAAGCCCGCCGGCCTTGGCGTCGCTGCTCGGGCCTTGCGCGGTTTGGCGACGGCGGGGCCAGTGGCTTGGCGAGGCGCGGCAAAGGGAAGATGGAGAGAATGGCGGGAAAAACGACGGAATATAGAGAGAAAAGGAGGGGAAATGATGGGAAGTGACAACCGGTCTCGCCGACACCTTGGTCCCATCCGGCTTTTCGCTTCAACGACGCCCCGAGAAGACCCCAGCGCCCTAGGTCCGGCCTACGTTCGCCGGCCTAAATAAGGGGCGGAGATGCTCTAACGGATGAAGAGGAGGCAGCGGGCCATGCGGGAACCGAGAGGGAGATCAAAAGGAGTTGAAAATGAAGGCACAGGGGCGGCGGCGCTGGTGCTCCTCCGGCGAGGGGAGCTGGCGGTTGGGTTTGGGCAAGGCGAGCTGGCGGCAGGGTTGGGCACGCGAGCTCTGGTGCTCGGGTGTACACTCCGGGCGCGTAGCAGGCTAGCAGCAGGCATCGAGAGCAACGGCAGGTCAGCCTACATGAGGAAAACAAGCAGATGGATGAGGAAAGGAAGCAACAACACGAATGGATAACCTTTGAAGTGGGCGGCTTGCTTCAACCACACGTGATGCGTGCCAGCCGCTGGACACCAACCAGCAGGCGGATATGTGAATCCTTTTTCTTTTTGGATTGTGAGGTAGATGTGGTTAGCTTTAGATAGCTCTTTTAACCCAACAACAATTCTCTACTTTAGATAGCTCTTTTAACCCAACAACAATTCTCTATTTTAGATCCCAAACGTTCACGTTTTAAGCCTTTATTTTATGCATGTGAGCAATCATGTTCTTTATTTTGTTTTTAAATTGTCTCATCAACTGCAAGTGATTGGGTGGGGATGGAGATAGAGAAAAGAAAAAAAAACAGATGGTCCGGTGTGGGTCACATTCTACGTGAAGGGCTTCTTGAACATCCTTAAATTTTGGCGATTGTGGATTGTCGGTTGTACGAGGGCAAAGTAGAGGCCGGGGGGTCCGATTGGGTGACATTTTTCTTCTTTCTTTCTGTCCAGACAATGACTTGACTATTCTCCCGAACATATGGGAGGATTTTGGGTGGTCCCGTTATAGATGTTCTATTAAGGTTATGAACTGTATGACACCGATATCAAAAGCTGCCGAAGATAACATGCTTACTGGATCCAGTAAATATGATATTTATTTTTCCCGTTCCAACCCACGGACACTTGTTCTAGTCATATGACTATATGGGGTAAAGGTGATCATGATTTAGATTTCAGAAAGGGGAATTACCTTCGTCTTGGTCTCCTGACTCTTATGGATGCCTGGATGGATGGCTTCGAGTTCTAGCGCCTAGTTGGCGAGGGGTAAGCCGAACGGGCCGAAGCAGCGGGTAGAAGACGGAAGGACCGACGCCCGAAGAGAACTACGTCTAACGGAGTCACGGAGGCGGGAGGCCAGAGTTGGAGTCGCGGAGGGAGACGGCTGAGTCCTGAGGGCTTTAGCGTGGCACCGTCACCCGTCACCGCTGTCAAGCGTCGGCTAGGTTTTTGCGGGACAAGACAGATTCCGTAAAAGCTCGTTGGTGCCGTGTTTTTTCGGCAGATTTACGGTACGCGTAAAATAACCTATCGATTATGCCCGCTAAACACGGGGCCGTCCGTAAATTTTCTATGGAGACATGTAAACCGCCCCCAAATTTATAATATATACTCGAGCCGGTGGATTTTAGGGTCCGCGTCCTCCATTTCCCCTATACGTCGTAAATCCTCTCTCTTCCATCGACAAACCCCTCTCTTTCGTTAGCCTTTTGCAGCACACGTAGCCACTGGGACCGAGCTTGATGTCGTGCGCGGGTGCCGAAAGGGGTGGCCAAAGGGGGTTCGTCTGTCGTGGCGGCGATCCGCCTTGCAAGCGCCACAATGACGATGAGGCCAGGAGCTCCTCCCTCCCTCTGCCAGTGGACGAGTGGCGCAAGGAGCAGACGTGGAAGCGCGATGCCCTCTCCTGCAGTGCCCGAGCACGGGTGTGGACCAACTTCAACAGGCTGGACCAGATCTTCTCCCCCGCACTCAAGCGTCTGGGGGTGACGGAGCCCGCGTGGTTTCGACACGAAGGAGGCAGACACCACCAGAGACGAAGCTGTAGCGGCGCAGATGCCGGTGTTGCAGGAGGAGTACAACCTCGCCTTCGTGCTCTCCAACTCATTGATGGAGCACCGCCTCGGAATCAAGAAGTCCGGTGATGATGATGATGATGATGATGATGATGATGATGCATAGATCAAGTTTAATTCCATTTGTGCATTGTTTTCTAGTATGAACTTTTTTTTCGTACGAACTACTGAATATGTCATATGTGTTTGAGTTCGTTTGCGGGATCTGTTCTTCCTCGGCGTCCGCCATGTCACAAATTTCGTTTACGGGGTACGTAAATATTTTTTGCGGAAATTAGAGATGCTGGACTTGCGGGAGGGGAGTGTGTGCCAGCGTGGTGGGCTGCTCTTCCAATTTGTGTTTTGCGCTTAAGTATGTGTGTTCCTCCTATTTCCTTCGTTCCTAAATATAAGTCTTTTAAGAGGTTTCATTAGAAGACTACATATGGATGTATATATACAGATTTTAAAGTATAAATTCATTCATTTTTTTTCGTATGTAGCATAATAACATGTATTGTCAAAAGAATTGAGTCAGAATCTTTCTCATTCCATGGAATACCAAGGAAGACACCTTAAGCGAGACCTCCTATGTCATTTTTTTATTTCCTTTTTTCCATGAGCAGAGTTGGATGCCCTCATTTTATATTTCCTTCTTTTGCAATTTTCTATTTATTTTACTTTTCGGTTCTTATTTAAAATATTTTAGGATTTCAGAAAAGTTCCAACCTAAAAACAATGAAACTTGCGAAAACATATTACAGAAACATAATACTCTGGTCGATTCAAAAATTGTTTGCGGTTTTGAGCAAACTTTTGCGTATCACAAATTGTTCATGAATTTGACAACAAATATTCCTAAATTAAAAAAATGTTCATACTTTTCTATAAGTGTTCAAAAAAAAAGATGACCATAAATTACAATACAAGTTCCTTGATTTGAAAAATGTTCACTGATTCAGAAAATTTTAATGCATATGAAAACTGTTCAACAAACAAAAAACTAGTTCATGAATTTGAAAAAATGATCATCGATTCAAAAGATGATTATTAATTCGAAATATATTTCATCATCGAAAGGATTGTCGATGCAGAAAAATTGTCATAAATTGTTAAAACGTTGTTCACAAAAATAAAAAATGATTGTCATATCAGATTCAAAAGATGATTGCTGATTCAAAAATTATTCATTAGGTTCGAAAAATTATTCATTTATTTCAAGAAAAGAAAATCAACGAACAAAAATCATTGATGAAGTTATAAAATGTTCACAAATTAAAAAAGGCTCGTCAACTCATAAAAGTTTGCAGATTAAAAAATATTCGCAATTGTTTACATAATTTTTATGAATTAAAAAATGTATCTGAATTTGTAAAAAAATGTGAATTTGAAAATGTGCACAATTTCATATAAGCACGAATTCAGATATGGTCGAGAATTTTTCAAACAATCAGGAAATAAAATTTGTTCACCAATTTGTAAAAAATGTTCGCAAATTTGAAAATGTTCAGAATTTCATAAAAACGAAAATTAAAATTAAAAGATAAGAGTAAGATGCAAAAGTACAAAAGAAAAACGAAAATGATAAAAAGGAAATAATGAAATGAAAAAAATGAAAACAACCCGCAAGGAGAAACAAAAAATGAAAAGAAAATAAACAGAACCTTCCCAAAATCATAGTGGAGCTAGTTTGGGTCGGCCCAGAATCGGTACGCGCCAGGTCGCTAACCAACGACCTGCGTGCGGAATAGGGTTGCCCCCTGGCTCCACTACTGAGTAGGAGTCGGAGCCGTGTGAATCTTCGTTGATTCTTTTCTACAGATACAGAGACAAGGGAAGTGGATTGCTGGTTGCGGCAACGGAAGGGGAAACATGTAGCAAACGAATGCTTCTACTCTCCACCTTGGCCGTTAGATGGCTTGTTGCGGACGCAACATGTCTATCTATGATCCTTCTTGTGAGCGTTCTCATTAGTAATTGTACTTTCTCGCGTCCAACCGTACGAAATCAACTGTACTCATGGGGAGAGTGTATTTCTGGAAAAAAAATACCATTTTTCTGAAGCCACTGGGCAGGTTGGCGTTCCTTAGGTGAGCGTTGAAAAACCAAACCATCAAGACATCAACGCATTCGCTCCAGTGGAATGTTTGTGCGACGGCCAGCTGGCCCAAAGATGCATGTTAAACCCACTTACAGCCTATTACAATAGATAAATTATCATTCTTAAAATATAAATATCTTGGGATAACAAAAATACAAAAAAAAACATAATTTGTCGGGATAAAAAATGCATCAATTTGCCAAGACTCTAAAAATTTGCCATCTCAATCAAAAAAATGTGTAAATTCGCCTGGAAGCCAAAGAAAGATTAAAAACAACCGTGTAAACAATTGTAACAAA
The DNA here is from genome assembly GCA_022496015.1 of Hordeum marinum. NCBI lineage: Eukaryota > Viridiplantae > Streptophyta > Magnoliopsida > Poales > Poaceae > Hordeum > Hordeum marinum. The sequence goes on along the minus strand of CM039673.1, from coordinate 59,105,885 downwards.
AAATGGGTAAATTATCCGGCGAAAACAATAAAATTTGCCAGGACCCCACTAACATATCTAACAAACACAACAAGGACAAAAACATATAAAATTTGCTAGGAAAAAACTACACAAAAAAACAGACCATAACATAGCAAATTTAAGGCAAAAATGTTGGGAACATAGAAACATGGCAAACTATTAATACTAAATCAATGCTGACATGGTAAATTTATAGAAAATCGAGATATGAGCATGAAAAAATCTTTTGATTTTTTCTCGAAAATCATGATAAATTTAGAAAATTATTTCGCTAGAGTATTTCCCTTCCACAATGCATGATGTTTTACACAATCTCCAACATGTAACTTAATTTTACATGTATACAATACAAATAAATAATAATTATGCATTTCCATGAAATTTATACAGGATCTAGATTTTTATCTAACATAATTTCAAAAAATCTTTACCTTATAATTGTCAATGGTAGAAAAGCTTAAATACCATTTATAAAGGACATCATGAATTTTATAAAATAGATAGTAAAATCACAAAAGAAAATATCTCAAATGGCATCCTAAGTGTAAGTAGTCTAATTTTGTATAAGAGATTTATATAAAGGTAAACTTGATGAATTCTTTAGGGAGTTTTCACCTATTATACCAAGTCAAAAGATGAAATAATACCTCTTTGTCTTATCTGAACTATTTAATAAATGTTGCGATACACACCCACACAACCATTTCTCTAGCATTTACCACCAGGACAACTAAGAATTCATTCAACTTTGGGAAGTTGCAGATTTGTTACCTCTAATCATTGTAAGGAAAAAATTAGGCTCATGAAAGAGTAATTTTCTTGGCTTTAGTTTGTTCTCAATCATGAAGTCGTATCAATGCATATTTTTCGAGTCGTTTTTGCTTTGCGTGATTGTTATTTTTTCTTGTCAAACAAAGATTTCGCAGGCTTGCGACAATTAATGTCATATGTGCTATATTAATGATGACGAAGAGTGACTGACAAGCTTGGTAGAAAATCGGTTCAGAAGTCAGGATGAAGAGAAGTTGATGCTTGATGGTAGGAGGGTATGCATTTCACTGATACGTAGGCTCACCTGATGATCTTTTTTTGGTGTTCAGCCCGAGGCCATAAAATTTTACTTATGGTAATGTTCGAGAGGCCAATTAAGACAGTTTGATGAAAGACGACGGTACTGCTCATTTGAGAGGGATATCAGTATTGTAACTTTTTAATGCTTAGTATATGTTAAGTTACTAAGCTTCCAAGATTTGGAGCGTCCCGGTGCATCGAGGCAATGGGGGCACTATGGGCCGTGCCTGTAAGGGCCTGTCTCACTAAGTTGGTCGGGATTGAGAAGATATTGTGTGCTTTTTGTTTTAATTTCCTTTTTTTGTTTTTCAACGGCTTTAATAGCTCGTGTTTTTTATATTTCTATCTTTTTATTATGCTAATTCACGAATACAACAACAACAACAATAACAAAGCCTTTAGTCTCAAACAAGTTGGGATAGGCTAGAGGTGAAACCCATAAGATCTCGCGACCAACTCATGGTTCTGGTATATGGATAGCAAGCTTCCACGCATCCATGTCCATGGCTAGTTCTTTGGTGATGCTCCAGTCCTTCAGATCTTTCTTTACAGACTCTTCTCATGTCAAGTTCGGTCTACCCCGGCCTCTTTTGACATTATCAGCATGCTTAAGCCGTCCGTTGTGCACTGGGGCTTCTGGAGGCCTGCGTTGAATATGCCCAAACCATATCAGACGATGATAGACAAGCTTCTCTTCAATTGACGCTACCTCAACTCTATCTCGTATATCATCATTTCGGATGCGGTCCTTCCTTGTGTGGCCACACATCCATCTCAACATGCGCATCTCCGCCACACCCAACTGTTGCACATGTCGCCTTTTAGTTGGCCAACACTCTGCGCCATACAACATTACGGGTCGAACTGCCGTCCTATAGAACTTGTCTTTTAGCTTTTGTGGCACCCTCTTGTCACAAAGAATGCCAGAAGCTTGGCGCCACTTCATCCATCCGGCTTTAATTCGATGGTTCACATCTTCATCGATATGCCCATCCTTTTGCAACATTGACCCAAAATATCGAAAGATGTCCTTCTGAGGCACCACTTGCCCATCAAGGCTAACATCCTCCTCCTCCTCGCTCTAGTAGTACTGAAAGCGCACCTCATGTACTCGGTTTTAGTCCTACTAAGTCTAAAACCTTTCAGTTCCAACGTTTGCCTCCATAACCCCAATTTCCTATTAACCCCCGTCCGGCTCTCATCGACTAGCACTACATCGTCCGCAAAGAGCATACACCATGGGATATCTCCTTGTATATCCCTTGTGACCTCATCCATCACCAAGGCAAAAATATAAGGGCTCAAAGCTGACCCTTGATGCAGTCCTATCTTAACTGGGAAGTCGTCAGTGTCGCCATCACTTGTTCGAACACTTGTCACAACATTATCGTACATGTCCTTGATGAGGGTAATGTACTTTGTTCGTGATATCTTATCATAGGCCTTCTCCAAGTCAACGAACACCATATGCAGGTCCTTCTTTTGCTCCCTATATCTCTCCATAAGTTGTCGTACCAAGAAAATGGCTTCCATGGTCGATCTCCCGGGCATGAAACCAAACTAATTTTTGGTCACGCTTGTCATTCTTCTTACACTGTGCTCAATGACTCTCTCCCATAGCTTCATTGTATGGCTCATCAGCTTAATTCCACGGTAATTAGTACAACTCTGAACATTCGCCTTGTTCTTGAAGATTGGTACTAATATACTCCGTCTCCATTCTTCTGCCATCTTGTTTGCCCGAAAAATGAGGTTGAAAAGTTTGGTTAGCCATACTATCGCTATGTCCCCGAGGCCTCTCCACACCTCAATGGGGATACGACCGGGGCCCATCGCCTTGCCTCCTTTCATCCTCTTTAAAGCCTCCTTGACCTCCGACTCCTGGATTCGCCTCACAAAACGCTTGCTTGTATCATCAAAGGAGCCATCCAGATCAATGGTAGATCTCTCACTCTCCCCATTGAACAACATGCTAATTCATGAATATTTATTAAAATTCATGAACATTTAGAAAGACTACAATCTGGTTTAGTGTTCATGAACATTTTTAAGAATTCATGAACATTTTTAAGAATTTGTTAGTATTTTGAAATCCATGAATATTAAGATAGAAACTCCCTAGATTTGGAGCCTCACAGTGCATCGAGGGCTATGCGGGATACTATGAACCCCCTATAAGGTTGTGTGCCATTAGCGCAACAAGTTTTTTTTGGTTTTGAGAAACTAGTGCCTGTATTTTTGTTTTCCTTCCTTTTCTGTGTTTTTCAATGGGTTATATTGGGGGGCTGCATTTTTCATTTCCATGATTATTTTCTTTTTTTTCTTCTGTTTATTTTCACATGCATATGCTCTTCGGTAAATATCATGTCACGCACAACCTCCTTCAGGAGCTTCTGTTGAAGAACATAATGGTAACATAAATAGTTAGCAATGTTGTTTATTTAAGAAGAATATATGCAACCATAGTTAACAAAATCATATCATGTTTTTTTGCAATGAAGTTATCATCATGCAACTCGTGGACTAGTGGCACATATCCACTTATATTTGGGCTGATTTCATAGTTGGACTTAAAAGTCTCAACATCATTTATAAATGAGAGAAGAGATTCTTTCTCCTCACAGGTTAGCTCGGAGCCATAATTGTACGCCTTATCTACATTGTTCCGAGTATTTTTTGGAGAACCGAAATAAGATGTCAATTATAAATAAACTAGTTTAGTAGGGATGAACACCAACTATTTTTAAATACACAATATAAATTACTTAACAAATTTGTTTGACAAACTCACATAGAGCTACAACTGGAAGCATATCCACATACACCCAAATGTTGATATTATCTTTAATATCATCCTCAGGACGAATATTGAAGGTTATTTCCACATCCTCCTTAAATCGACATGCCTTGCATATAGCTTCCCAATTTGAGCAACCAAACCGTGAGTGATTAACTGCATTTTATAGCTTAAACCGAAATGTGTAACCATGTTTTTCCTCAAGTGAGCTCTTCTCGTCTCCATATTATTACCATCTTGGAAACCGAGCTTCTCCAAGACATACCGTTTTGCTTGGCATGAGATGCACTAGTTGAATTGCAAAAAATGAAAATTACACGTTGAAGCAAAGAAGTACTGTAAAAACATTGAAGGTCTCGTCCAGCTTGATGGTGAAGAACCTACCATTTTGCACATGTGGCCTTAATACGTCTCCAACGTATTTATAATTTTTGATTGTTTCATGCTATTATATTATCATTTTAGGATACTTTTTGAGTAAATATTTATGAATTTATATTATTTTTTAGCACTAACCTATTGATCCAGTGCCCGGTGTTAGTTGTGTTTTTTTGTTTGTTTTTTACTTTTCAGGTTTACAGTACCAAACGAAGTCCAATTGCGTCGAAACATTTTTATGATTTTTTCTGGACCAAAAGAAGACCTGGAAGCTTTGGGAGGAGACCGGAGGCTACACGAGGGAGCCACAAGCCAACAGGGCGTGACCAGGGGGTGGTCGTGCCCTGATGGCTTGTGCCTCCTTGGCGCCCCTCCAGACCCTGTTTTCTGGCCTATAAATTCTTATAGATTCCAAAAACCCTAGAGGGCATCCCAAAACACTTTATCCGCCGTCGAAAGTATCTGTTCCGCCACGAACCCATATGGAGCTCCGTTTGGGCACCCTGTCGGAGGGGGGATCAATCACGGAGGGCCTCTTCATCTGTTGGAAATATGCCCTAGAGGCAATAATAAATTAGTTATTAGCATATTTCCTTGTTCATGATAATCGTTTATTATCCATGCTATAATTGTATTGATTGGAAACACATTACATGTGTGGGTAAATAGACAACACATTGTCCCTAGTATGCCTCTAGTGAACTAGCTCGTTGATCAAAGATGGTCAAGGTTTCCTAGCCATTGACCTGTGATGTCATTTGATAACGGGATCACATCATTAGGAGAATGATGTGATGGACAAGACCCAAACTACAAACATAGCATATGATCTTGTCAGTTTATTGCTACTCTTTTCTGCATGTCAAGTATATGTTCCTATGACCATGAGATCATGCAACTCAAGGACATCGGAGGAGTGCCTTGTGTGTATCAAACGTCGCAACGTAACTGGGTGACTATAAAGGTGCTCTACGGGTATCTCCGAGGGTGTCTGTTGAGTTGGCATGGATCAAGACTGGGATTTGTTACTCCATGTGACAGAGAGGTATCTTAGGGCCCACTCGGTAATACAACATCACAATAAATCTTGCAAGCAATGTGACTAAGTGTTAGTCACGGGATCTTGTATTACAGAATGAGTAAAGAGACTTGCCGATAACGAGGTTGAACTAGGTATGGAGATATAGACGATCGAATCTCAGGCAAGTAACATACCGAAGAACAAAGGGAACATCATACGGGATTAACTGAATCCTTAACATAGAGGTTCGACCGATAAAGATCTTCGTAGAATATGTAGGAACCAATATGGACATCCAGGTCCCGCTATTGGTTATTGACCGTAGAGGTGTCTCGGTCATGTCTACATAGTTCTCGAACCCGCAGGGTCTGCACACTTAAGGTTTGGTGACGTTTCGGTAGTATAGAGTTATGTATGGTGGTTGTTTTGAGTCCCGGATGAGATCCCGGATGTCATGAGGAGCTCCGGACTGGTTCGGAGGTAAAGATTCATATATAGGAAGTCCTGTTTTGGTCGCCGGAAAAGTTTCGGGCTCATCGGTAGTGTACCGGGAGTGCCGGTAGTGTACCGGGAGGCCTCCGGGAGGGGTATTTCAACCCAAGAGGCTTCATGGGCTGTGGGAGAGTGAATATCAGCCCTTAGTGGGCTGGTGTAAACTCCCACACAAGGCCCATGTGTCTAGAGAAGAAAACCCAACAAGAAAAAGGTGGAAAAGCAAAAAAAAAAGGAGCAATCCTAGTCCTACTAGGATTGGAGGAGGATTCCTCCTCTCCTAGTAGGTTCGGCCGACGGCCTTGGCTTGGGAATCCAAGGATGCCTCCTCTCCTCCTCTCCTCCTATATATATTGGTGGTTTTAGAGTTTTTGCACTAGTTTTTTCAGCCACGTGCTACCCGTTCCTCCGATGCATAGTTTCTCCTCTAGATCTGTTTTCTGCAGCGCTTAGGCGAAGCCCTGCCGGAATTACTCCACCAACATCACCAGAGCACCATCACGCTGCCGGAGAACTCTCCTCTCCTCTCCGCTCCCTCTTGCTGGATCAAGACGGCGGAGATCGTCATCAAGCCGTACGTGTGTTGAACGCGGAGGTGCCATCCGTTCGGCGCTAGATCGGAAGGACCATGATCAAGATCGCAAGACGGATCGTGATGAGATCGCGGGACGGATCATGATGAGTTCGCGGGATGGGTCGTGATTGGATTGCGGGACGGATCGTGATGAGATCGCGGGATGCTCGGCGATTTGGATCGCAAAGACGTTCGACTACACCAACCGCGTTTCTTAACGCTTCCTGCTTAGCGATCTACAAGGATACGTAGATCCACTCTCCCTCTCGTAGATGCTCATCACCATGGATAGATCTGCGTGTGCGTAGGAATTTTTTTGATTCCCATGCAACGTTCCCCTTCAGTGGTATCAGAGCTAGGTCTATGTGTATATGAGATCTCGAGTAGAACACAAAAGGTTTGTGGGCGTTGATGCTTAGATTGCTTCCTCCCTTGGTCGGATTTTGGTTCAGAGGTATTGTGAGATGAAGCGGACCGGACCAATATTACTCGTACGCTTACGAGAGACCGGTTCCCTCGACCGCAACTTGTTGCATAGATGGCTTGCGGGTGCCAGTTTCTCTCACTTTAGTTGGATCGGATTTGACAAAGGCGGTCCTTGAGAAGGTTGAAAAGCAACAAGTGTATCACCGTTGTGGTTTATGCGTAGGTGAGAATTGTTCTTGCTAGATACCCATAGCAGCCACGTAAAACTTGCAACAACAATTAGAGGACGTCTAACTTGTTTTTGCAGGGTATGTTGTGATGTGATATGGCCAATTACATGATGTGGCATATGTGATATATGAGATGATCATGTGATGTATACATTATCACGACTTGCATGTCGGTGAGTACGGCAACCGGCAGGAGCCATAGGGTTGTCTTTAATTATTGTATGACCTGCGTGTCAATCATTAAGCGCTACGTAATGCTTTACTTTATCGCTACGGTAGCAATAGTAGTAGAAGCATGTTGGGCGCGACAACCCCGATGGCGACACGTTGATGGAGATCAAGATGATGGAGATCATGGTGTCGTGCCGGTGACGATGATCATGCCGGTGCTTTCATGATGGAGATCAAAAGCACAAGTTCATGGCCATATCATGTCACTTATGATTTGCATGTGATGTTAATCCTTTTGTTTTGCTTAGGACGACGGTAGCATTATAAGGTGATCCCTCACTTAATTTCAAGATAAATTGTGTTCTCCCCGAGTGTGCACCATTGCGAAAGTTCGTCGTGTTGAGACACCACATGACGATCGGGTGTGATAGACTCTACGTTCACATACAACGGGTGCAAGCCAGTGTTGCACATGCAGAACACTCGGGTTAAACTTGACGAGCCTAGCATGTATAGACATGGCCTCAGAACACAAGAGACCGAAAGGTCGAAAATGAGTCATATAGTAGATATGATCAACATGATGATGTTCACCATTGTAACCACCTCAACTCACGTGATGATCGGACTTGAGTTGGTGAATTTGGATCATGTATCACTCGGATGACCGGAGGGATGTCAATTTGAGTGGGAGTTCTTAAGTAATATGATTAATTGAACTCATTATCATGAACATAGTAAGTAGTGTCTTTGCAAAATTATGTTGTAGATTACTAGCTCACACTGTAGCTCCTTTGAATTTTTTTATATGTTCCTAGAGAAATAGAGTTGAAAGATGATGGTAGCAATATTGCGGACTGGCTCCATGATCTGAGGATTGTCCTCAATGCTGCACAGAAGGCTTATGTCCTTAATGCACCGCTCGGTGCGCCAACCCCTCTAGCGTCGTTTGTACATGTTGTGAACATCTGACAGGCACGTTCTAATGACTACTTGATAGTTTAGTGCGTCATGCATTACGGCTTAGAATTGAGGCTCCGAAACGTTTTGAACGTCACAGAACATATGAGATGTTCTAAGAGCTGAAATTAGGATCTCAGGCTCGTGCCCATGTTGCGAGATATGAGATCTCCAACAAGATTCTTTGCCTGCAAGATGAAGGAGAATAGCTCAATCATTGAGCATGTGCTCAGATTGTCTGGGTGCTACAATCGCTTGAATCGAGTGGGAGTTGATCTTCCGGGTAAGATAGTGATTGATATAGTTCTCCAAGTCGCTGTCACTAAGCTACTAGAACTTGGTGATGAACTATAAAATGCCAGGGATAGAAATAATGATCCCTGAGTTGTTTGCGATGTTTGACACCGCGAAGGTAGAAATCAAGAAGGAGCGTCAAGTGTTGATGGTTAGTCAAACCACTTGTTTCAAGAAGGGCAAGAGCAAGGAGGGAAACTTCAGGGATGGCAAGTCAGTTGCTGCTCCAGTGAAGCAACCCAAAGTTGAACCCAAACCCGAGACTAAGTGCTTCGATAATGAGGAGAGCGGTTGTTGAAGCGGAACAACCCTAGATACTTGGTAGATAAGAAAGACTGGCAACGTCGACAAAAGTATATTTGATATATGTTGTAATGATGTGTACCTTGCGAGTACTCCTAGTAGTACCTGGGTATTGGATACCGGTTCGATTGCTAAATGTTAGTAACTCAAAATAAAAGCTACAAACGGAGCACTAGCTAAGGGTGAGGTGACGATGTGTGTTGGAAATGTTTCCAAGGTTGATGTGATCAACATCACACGCTCTCTCTACCTTCGGGATTAGTGACAAACCTAAATAAATGTTATTTGGTGTTTTTGCGTTGAGCATGAACGTGATTAGATCGTGTTTATTGCAACACGGTTATTCATTTAAGTTTGAGAATAATGGTTATTCTGTTTACATGAATAATACCTTCAATGGTCATGCACCCAGTGAGAATGGTTTGTTGAATCTTAATCGTAGTAATACACATGTTCATAACATTGATGCCAAAATATACAAAGTTACTAATGATAGTACCACATACTTGTGGCACTGCCACTAAATGTCATATTGGTATAAAGCGCATGAAGAAACTCCATGCCGATGGATCTTTGGACTTATTCGATTTCGAATCGGTCGAGACATGCGAATCATGCCTCTCTGGCAAGATGACTAAGGACCCCGTTTCCAGATGGATGGAGCGGGCAAGTGATTTATTGGAAATGATACATGTTGATGTATGCAATCCAATGAATCTTGTAGCGTGCAGTGGATATCATTATTTTCTTACCTTCACTAATGATTTGAGTAGATATAGTGTATATTTACTTAATGAAACACAAAGTATGAATCATTTGAAAGGTTCAAGCAAATTTATAGTGAAGTTTAAGATCATTGTGACAAGAAGAAATGTCTGCCATATGATCATGGAGGTGAATATCTGAGTTACGAGTTTGGCATACAACTTTAGACAATGTGAAAGTTGTTTCACAAAACACGCCACCTGGAACACCATAGCGTGATGGTGTGTCCGAACGTCATAGTCATGCTCTATTGGATATGGTGCGTGCTATGATGTCTGTTGTCGTTTTGCTACTATAATTTTGGGGTTATGCATTAGAGACAACTACATTCACTTTATATAGGGCACCATCTAAATCCATTGAGATGACACCGTGTGAATTATGGTTTGATAGAAACCTAAGTTGTCATTTCTTAATGTTTGGGGCTGCAGCGCTTGTGTGGAAAAATTGTTTACACCTAATGAGCTAGAACCCAAAGCGGACAATGCATCTTCATAGAATACCCTAAGAACAGTTGGTTATACCTTCTATCTCAGATCCAAGTGCAAAGTGTTTGTTGCTAAAATGGGTCCTTTCCCGAGGAAAAGTTTCTCTCGAAAGAATTGAGTGGGAGGAAGATAGAACTTGATGAGGTTGTTGAACCTTTGTTTCAACCAGAGAGTAGCGCAGCGCAGAAAGATGTTTCTGTGGAACCTACATCAGTTGAAGAAGAAGTAAATGATGATGATCATGAAGCTTCGGATCAAGTTACTATCGAACCTCGTAGGTCGACAAGGATGTGTACTGCTCCTGAGCGGTACAACAACCCTGTCTTGGAGGTCATGTCGTTGAACAACAATTAACCTACGAGCTATGGAGAAGCGATGATGGGCCCGGATTCCGACAAATGGTTAGAGGCCATGAAATCCGAGAAAGGATCCATATATGAAAACCAAGTATAAACTTTGGTAGACTTGCTCGTTGGACGGCAGGTCGTTGAGTACAAATGGATCTTTAAAATGAAGACAAACATTGATGGTGAGTGTCACCATTTATAAAGCTCGACTTGTCGCAAAGAAGTTTCGGCAAGTTCAAGGAGTTGACTGCGATGAGACTTTCTCACTCGTTGCGATGCTAAAGTTTGTTAGAATTATGTTAGCAGTTGCTGCATTTTTCAATTATGAAATCTGGCAGATGGATGCCAAAACATCGTTTCCTTTCTTGAGGAAAGGTTGTATGTGATACAACCAAAAGGTATTGTCAGTCCTAAGGATGCTAAAAGGTGTGCAAGCTTCAGTGATCCTTCTATGGACTGAAGCAAGCATCTCGGAGTTGGAATATACACTTTGATGAGGTTAATTGGATCTCGAAGTTGGATCAAGACTGGATTTGTTACTCCGTGTGACGGAGAGGTATCTCAGGGCCCACTCGGTAATACAACATCACAATAAACCTTGCAAGCAATGTGACTAAGTGTTAGTCACGGGATCTTGTATTATAAAACGAGTAAAGAGACTTGCCAATAACGAGGTTGAACTAGGTATGGAGATACCGACGATCGAATCTCAGGCAAGTAACATACCGAAGAACAAAGGGAACATCATACGGGATTAACTGAATCCTTGACATAGAGGTTTGACCGATAAAGATCTTCGTAGAATATGTAGGAACCAATATGGACATCCAGGTCCCGCTATTGGTTATTGACCGTAGAGGTGTCTCGGTCATGTCTACATAGTTCTCGAACCCGCAGGGTCTGTACACTTAAGGTTTGGTGACGTTTCGGTAGTATAGAGTTATGTATGGTGGTTGTTTGGAGTCCCGGATGAGATCCCAGATTTCACAAGGAGCTCCAAAATGGTCCGGAGGTAAATATTCATATATAGGAAGTCCTGTTTTGGTCGTCCGAAAAGTTTCGGGCTCATCGGTAGTGTACCGGGAGTGTCGGTAGTGTACCGGGAGGCCTCCGGGAAGGGTATTTCGACCCAAGAGGCTTCATGGGTTGTGGGAGAGTGAATATCATCCCTTAGTGGGCTGGTCGAAACTCCCACACGAGGCCCATGTGGCTAGAGAAGAAAACCCAATAAGAAAAAGGTGGAAAAAGGAAAAAAAAGGAGCAATCCTAGTCCTACTAGGATTGGAGGAGGATTCCTCCTCTCCTAGTAGGTTCGGCCGACGGCCTTGGCTTGGGAAGCCAAGGATGCCTCCTCTCCTCCTCTCGTCCTATATATACTGGTGGTTTTAGGGGTTTTGCACTAGTTTTTTTAGCCACGTGCTACCCGTTCCTCCGGTGCATAGTTTCTCCTCTAGATCGGTTTTCTACAGCGCTTAGGCGAAGCCCTGCCGGAATTACTCCACCAGCATCGCCAGAGCGCCGTCACGCTGCCGGAGAACTCTCCTCTCCTCTCTTCTCCCTCTTGCTGGATCAAGACGGCGGAGATTGTCATCAAGCCGTACGTGTGCTGAACGCGGAGGTGCCGTCCGTTCGGCGCTAGATCGGAAGGACCGTGATCAAGATCGCGAGATGGATCGTGATGAGATCGCGGGACGAATCGTGATGAGTTCGCAGGACGGATTGTGATTGGATCGCGGGACGGATCGTGATGAGATCGCGGGACGCTCAGCGATTTGGATCGCGAAGACGTTCGACTACACCAACCACGTTTCTTAATGCTTCCCGCTTAGCGATCTACAAGTGTATGTAGATCCACTCTCCCTCTCGTAGATGCTCATCACCATGGATAGATCTGCGTGTGCGTAGGAAATTTTTTGTTTCCCATGCAATGTTCCCCTTCATCATCAACCTTGCTGCCCTCATGATGATGTGTGAGTAGTTCACCACAGACCTACGGGTTCGTAGTTAGTACCTAGATGGATCTCTCTCTCTCGCTTTGATCTTCAATACAATGATCATCGCATCTTCGCTTTGATCCATACGATGTAATTCTTTTGTATGGTGTGTTTGTTGGGATTCGATGAATTGTGGGTTTATGTTAAGATTATTCATGAAAAGTATTTGAGTCAAACCTGAATATTAAGATTCTTATATGCATGATCATTATAGCTTTGTAATTCTCTCTGATCTATTGATTTTGTCTGGCCAAGTAGATTGATCTTTCTTCAGCAAGAGGGGTGAGTTTTTGTGGGTTCAACCTGACGAGTTTCTATATCCCAGTGAAAAAAGATGACAAGTTGCGCCTTTGTGTTGTTGCCACTCAGGATAAAATGATGGGTTTATTCATATTTCTCGAGTTTACTTTGTCTACATCATGTCATCGTTCTCCATGCATTACTTTGTTTGTCATGAACTTAATACATAGAGAGGCAAGCATAGACGCGCTCTTGAAGTGGAGTGATAGTAATAGGTGCTGGAAGGAGTCAGCCTATTTGTTTTGGACGTGATGTCTATATACACATGATCATTGTCGTGAATATCGCATAACTATCCTCTTTTCTATAAATTGCCCAATGGTAATACGTTTACCTACCGTATGCTTACTTTCATGAGAGATACCTCTAGGGAAAACTATGGCCCCGGGGTCTATTCACATATATATTACAAACACTATCTTTACTTTGTTGCAATCATTTACCTTTTATTTTATTTTGCAGTTTACATTTATCAACTATTATCAACCCTCTTGCCCGCGTTGGGTGCAAGTTGTCTGCTCTTTTGTAGATTGGTATTCCTATTGGTTTGATACACCTTGATTTGATAACTAAAGGGAATACTTACCCGTAATGTGCTGCAATTATCTGTTCCTCTTCACGGAGAACCCAACGCAAATCACAAGTATCAGGAAGGATTTCTGGCGCCGTTGCCGGGGAATATCATCACCAACTATCAAGTAACTTCACATCAATTATCATTCACTTGTTCTTCTTTTTACTTGTTGTTATATTTAGTTTGTATCATAAAAAATAATACAAAAATATTTATCCTTGCTTGTTACTTGTTGTTATGGCTAGTTCTTCTTTTGTTTTCGTTACTCTCGATAATGAGGTACTTAATTTTAGACAAATGGGAGGAGAAAGCTTGAAGGATGCATGGTATATCATTTGCTACGCTCAAAATAAATCAACTAATAAGCAATCCACCGCTACCTTGCTTCCTAATATTTTTGGTGGTGTGTCAACTTGGTATTGGTTTGTCCTTGACACCATTACCGATGGGAATTTATTAATGTGTCACACTTTGGATGCGTATAATGCCATTGAAAATCTTGTTGGAACACCACCTATTGTCGTTAATGAAACTATCTTGACCTTGGAACATGTCATGCAAAGTCTTGATGCCATTGAAAAGAAAATGATTACTAGTGAACCAATTGAGGATTTAGATTAAAAATCTTCATAATCATATCACTCAATTTGGGTCATGGGTAGGAAGGACTTTGAAAATTTTAAAGGAAAATGACACTATTATTGATGAGAGGGTAGAACAAGGTTTGAATAGAATTGATAAAATGGAGGAGTTCATTGATAAAGTGGGTTCCACTTTTACACCTTCTAAAACTACTCTTAGTACCTCTCGAAATAAAATTCCCAAGATCATATATATTCCTAAGTGCATTAGTACACCTCCTGCCAAAAGAAACAAAGATCTCAAAATGATTAGTGTGCATCCCAACTTTGAAAACTTGATAAAGGATCCTATCTTCAAATATCCTATTGTTCCTATTATTCATGGTTGTGTTATTTAGGAGCTTGATGACAAAGATGACAATACTTGAAACTATGCATTATGCCTAGCTAGGGGCATAAAACAATGGTGCTTCTTGGGAGGCAACCCAATAGTTATCTTTATTTTATGTTTTTTACTTTCTGTCATGGTTTGATAACATGATTATTGGCTATGTAGTTATTGTGTTTTTATGTTTAAATTAGTGTTTGTTCCAAGAAAACCTTTGGGATGACTCACAAGATGAGTAGAATTGATACGGTGCAAAAACAGAAACTTTAGCATCCACTGCATAATTTCTATGATTTTACTGGAATGTATTTTTGATCTGAATTTTTACACGGTATTGCTATACAAATTATTCAAGTTTTCCTAATGTTTCAAAAAAATTAGAGTTACATAAGTATAGGTTCTCCACGGATCATTACAGACTGTTCTGTTTGAGATAGATTTTGTTTTTTGCTTGCATAGTTTGCTTGTTTTGATGATTCTATGGATTGTATCGGGTGGTATAAGCCATGGAGAAGTTAGAATACAGTACATATTATGAAATAATTAAATATTAATCAATTTATAACAGTACCTAAAGTGTGTGATATGTTGCTTATACTAACGGATCTCACGAGGTTTTGTTGAGTTTTCTGTGATTGGAGTTTTCAAGTTCTAGGTGTTATCATGATGGACAATGGAATAAGGAGCGGCAAGAGCCTAATCTTGGGGATTACCAAGGCACCCCAAGGTAATATTCTAGGAAGACTCAAGCGTCTAAGCTTGGGGATGTTCTGGAAGGCATCCCCTCTTTCGTCTCAATCCATCGGTATGTCACTTGGAGCTACATTTTTATTTGTCACATGATATGACTTTTCCTTGGAGCGTTCTTTTTGTTTGATTTTACTATTTGGTTGTCACAATAATCATTTGATGGACACACCTATTTGAGAGAGACACACATTCATCATAATTTGTTCGAATACTCTATGTGCTTCACTTATATCTTTTGAGCTTAGCAATTGCTCTAGTACTTCACTTATATCTTTTTTAGCATTGTGGCGTATAGATTTTATAGAAATAATCGCGCTCTCGTTATTCACTTATATTTGTTTGAGGGTTAATAAATAGTGAAGGTAATTTGCATGGGTCATAAGACTAGTCGAAAAATAATAGGTATTCAATGAGTGATAATCAAAACCATCATGTAGCACAGAAAAGAGAAATTGTGGGTTAATGATATTGGTGTGATAATATGAAAAGGTGTGAGTGCATCATAGTTGATTCGTAGAAGTGTCGGTATTAAGAGGTGTTAACTTCTTGTTTTTTCTAAAAATTAAAAAGGCATGGTGAGGATGTGTGAGCATTTCTATTCCTCGTTAAAATCCTAGTGTTGTTTCGGGACGGAGGCGCGCAATGGTTAACTCCTCCCAACCTCCTCCCTCGGGGCATGTGAGTAGTACTTTGATTTGTGATAAAATAATAAAAATATGCAAAAAGTATATGAGTTCTTTTTAACTAGTGGAAACCATGGACATACGCAATCTCACCATCTCATATTTTGCTAGCCTCTTTGGTGTCGTGCTTTGCCCATTCTCAGCTTGGGGATCAGTGCAACCTTCGTCGGAGCATCCAAAACCCGTGACATGATATGATCTGTCATGCATAGGCCTAATTATATCTTCCTCAAAATAGGCACCATACCTACCTGTTATGGCATTTCCATAGCCATTCCAAGATATATTGCCATGCAAATTCCACCGTCACATCATATGACTAGTTCGTTCATCATCATATTGCTTTGCATGATCATATAGAGCTGACATAGTATTTGTGGAAAAAACGCCATTCATCATATTTTTACATGTCACTCTAGATCATTGCACATCTTGGTACACTGCTAGAGGCATTCATATTGAGTCATATTGTCTCATAGTTCTTCATATCGAGTTTTCATATTGAGTTGTAAGTAAATAAAAGTGTGATGATCATCATTATTAGAGCATTATCCCAGTGAGGAAATAAAAATGGGAGAGGCCAAATGATCCCACCATATATAAAAATGAAAATGATAGAAAAGGAGATAAGGGGCTTTGCTACTATCCTTTACCACACGTGTGCCTCAAAGTGGCACCTTGTTTTTCATATAGAGTCTCATGTTATGACATTTTCATATGCTAGTGGGAATCACATTTTCATTATTATAAACTTGGCTTGTACATTCTGATGAAGGGCTTTCCCAAATGCCCAAGGTCTTCATGAGCAAGCAAGTTGGATGCACACCCCACTTAGCACCAATTTAGCTTTCATACACTTATAGCGCTAGTGCATCATTTGCATGGCAATCCCTACTCCTTTCATTGACATCTATTGATGGACATCTCCATAGCCTGTCGGTACGCCTAGTTGATGTGAGATTATCTTCTCCACTTTTTACTCCTTTTGATATCTACCACCATATTCTATTCCACCTGTATGATATGTCCATGGTTCACGCTCATGTATTGCGTGGAGAATAAAAACTGATGCATATTGAAAAAGTACAATCCAATTGCCTGACTTGGACACTGTGGTGCTTGACATTTGTATTAATGTGGTGAAGATGGAGCCATGCCTTGCTAATATAATAAGATGAACAGGGGTAAACATTCTTTGAGGGTCGTATACTTTCAAAGATTGATGATTCTGTTGCTTGTGCTTATAAGTATTATTATGTTAATGTTTGTTAATTCACCATTTCTCAATGAGCATACATGCAAAAGATTACATATTGGGTAGCATGTCACATCAAAAATCATGTTTTTTATCATTTACCCACTTGAGGACGAGTAGGAATTAAGCTTGGGGATGCTTGATATTGTTAGTGCATCTAGTGCCCCTTAGTGATTTTGGTGTATTGAAGACTTATAGGTTAAGGTACTAATGTGTTTGTGAGTGTACACAGGCTCTATAAGTCTATGAGGAGTTTGATATATCTGGAGATTATCGACCCCTAAAAATGTATGTCTTCAAGTGAAGACTTTGCTGAAGACTTTCTGAAGACTTTGGTGAAGACTTTGAAAATGAAGAAGTTGGTGTGACCTTGAAGATATGAACGAGGAACATGAAGCATGAAGACTTTGTTTTCGTAGTTTCATTTCCTTTTCTTTGAGTCATAGGAAACACCATACTGTTAAAGGGGGCCTAGGTAATACTAAGGAAAATTTCCAACTGATGCTCAACTCCAAAATCCTCAACCTATACAATCCTTCGAGTGAAGCCTTTGGAAATCTCTTACGGCTCAGACGAGTTCTTTAGTGACAGAGACGAAGTTCTTCTGGTCTCTGAGGAAATTGATCTGACTGAGGAGTTAGGATTTCGCCAGTGCGAATTGCCTACAAGTGAGGAACATGATAAGTTGAGGACTTTCATAGTTCGAAATTCCGACCGTTGTTGTGCTTAGCGCCAATTGTCCCAAATCATTCTTATCCACATAACGGTCATATCATTGGGGGCATTCATGTCTTATCATGTCAGGTTGCACCCTGGCTATAAATAGCCACCCTCCACAACCACTAGTGGGTTGGCTGCTCCGAGAGAGAACTGACACTTGTCATTTGAGAGCAACCCATCCTCCGAGGACTTTTGAGAGAAAATCATCAGTGAGGAAAAACCCACAACCAAACCACCAAACCCAAAGTGATTGAGCATCACTGAAGAAATTCCTGTGTGGAACCGACGCTTGTTACCTTTGAGGACTGTGCATCCTCCAGACGGTTAGGCGTCATGGTCTAGTGCTCCTGCAGTCAATTGGGGATCACGAAGTGACCTTGGTCTAGAGCATCCAGCAGTAAATTGTGGATCGCCGGGTAACCAGTTTGTGAGGGTTTTGGAAGTCTACCCTGAAGACTTACCACAAGTGTTGGGCGAGGACTCTGTGACCTTAGCTCAAGGAGAGTACGGTAAGGATTGTGTGTCCTGGGACTGTGTGCCCTCTGGTTTAAATACCAGGCCGCTCGAAACCAGACGTACAACTGTCATAGCAGTTGGAACTGGGTCATCAGATCATTGTCTTCATCAAGCTACCTGGTTCTATTTCCTCAACCCTTCCATTTCCTCATATAAGTGTTGATGAAATTGAACTTTGCTGTTTGAAGAATTTGATTGAAGACTTTCCCAAATTCCTCACCTCAAATTCTTCAGTTACCTTGTTCATCACCGCTTATCCTGTCTCACACTACTTGTAATCTGTGCATGTTTCATTTCATCATGATGACTATGTTGTCGCTATGTTCCTCATGCACTTGAGTACTTATTCCGCTACGAGTTATTCATCACATTTCAAATTCCTCAAAGTTGAAATTCCTCAAGTGATGAATTTGTAAAAATCGCCTATTCACCCCCCTCTAGTCGATAGAATGTACTTTCAATTGGTATCAGAGCTGGTACTCACTCGCTCTGTGTGATTTTGGTTTAACCACCTGGAGTTCTAGTTATGTCGACTGCAGGTATGATCAAGGTTTCCACGGGGTGTCCTACCTTCGATGGGACAGACTACCCCTACTGGAAGAACAAGATGCGTATGCACCTTGAAGCTATTGACAACGATCTCTGGTATGTTGTGGAAAATGGTGTGCCCACTGTCACTCCCACTGTTACTACTGCTGATCTGAAGAGATTCAAGCAACTCGATTCTCAAGCGAAGAATATCATCTGTGGCCATTTGAGCAAAGGTCAGTATGGCATAGTGAGTGCTTTGGAGTCTGCTAGGCTTATCTGGGATAGGCTGTCCAAAGTCAACGAAGGTGTTTCCACTCAACGTGACTATCGTGTTGATGTTCTTCGCAATCTCTTCAACCGCTTCAAGAGACTTGACAATGAAAATGTTTAGCAAACTTTTGATCGTCTCACTGATATCTCCAATGAGCTTCAAGCACTGGGTGACACCGATATCACTGACCATGAAGTGGTGAAGAAACTGCTAAGATCTCTTGACTCATTCGATACTCTGGCTTTGATGATTCAAGAACGTGGTGACTACAAGTCACTTGATCCTGCTGATATTCTTGAGAGACTCAATACTCATGAATTCCAACAAGCTGAGAAGAGAGACCTCTACGGGCCAAGCTATGGAAGATCTCGTGCACTGAAGGCAAAAGCAATTTCCTCATCTGAAGAACAAAATTCTGACAGCAGCCTTGGTGATCCTGAAGAACTAAGTCAGGAACTAGCAATGCTTGTGAGAAAATTCCAGAAGTTCTCAAGGAGAGGTGGATTTGGAAAGTCATCAAAAAGTGGCTTGAGGAAATCAGATTCCTCAGAAGACTACAAGAAAAGAACTTGTCATCGTTGCAAGAAGTCTGGTCACTTTATCTCTGACTGTCCTCTCTAGGAAAAAGATTCAAAGAAGAAGAAGAAATATAAGGATGATAGTTCTAATGACTTGAAGAAAAAGAAGAAATATTCAAATTCCTCATCGGCAAAGTCCTCATCTTCAAAATCCTCAAAGCACAAGAAGAATGGTTCCAGAAAGGCACGAGCATTCATCGGCAAGGAAATGGACTCTGAGGAAGAATCTAAAGAAGAGGAAGAATATGAGGAGGAATTAGAATCTGGTGTCACTAGCCTTGCTCTCGCTACTACTTTCGTCAGCAAGTCCATCTTCAACGATGAAGAATATGACTACTCCAACAACTCTGACGTTAGCAATGATGATTATGCTCCCACCTATTGCTTCATGGCAAAAGGCTCAAAGGTACACAAACATCATTCCTCATCTGAATCAAGTGAAGGTGAATCTGATGAATATGTGAAACCTAGCTATGCTAAACTTGTTAAAATTGCCACTAAGCAACAAAGTGCACTTGAAGAGCTTCAGAAAATGCTAGACAAAAGTGATGATCTGTTGAACCATGAAGTGGATCGGACTCAAACTCTATCTGTCGATCTCGAAAGTCTTCAAACAAAGTATGATAACCTACAGAGTCATCATAACAACCTCTTAGCTGATCATGAGAAGCTTTCTTATGAATTTCTTCAAAGAAAGCAAGATCTTGAGAAACTGAGGGTGTCACATGAGGATCTCCAAAGGGAAAACGATTCCTTACTAGCTCAACAGATCAGTACCGCTCAGGAAGATTTCATTCCACCTTCTTTGAAATGCATCGAATGAGAAACTGCAAATTCTTTACCTGAATGTTCAAATGCTTCTATTGCTGCAATTTCTTCAACTATTCCTCATCTAAGGATACCACTAGTATCACTGATGACAATGCAGGGTTGAAGGAATTGTATGTGACAGGCATGTACAAAAGTCTCAAAGGGCATCAAACCCTTTGCAATGTCCTCAAATAGCAGATTATGAACAGGAACCCTAGGAAAGAGGGTATAGCCTTTGTGAGGAAACTCAACGCTGATGGATCCTACTGGACACCTGAGCAGTACCTCGAAACCTCATGGGTTGCTGCGAAAGGACCTCCTGTAGATCCATCCACTTTATCTGGCTTTACGTGTGAAACTTCATATTTCTCTGATGAATCAGTTGACTTCAACTACAAATTCTTCAAAAATCAGAAAGGTGAAGCATTTGCTAGATTTGTTGGAACTAACTACAGGAATGGCTCTCCTATGAAGAAAATCTGGGTTCCCAAGAGCTACCTTCAAAATCTTCAAGTGAATGTCTTCACGACACCACTCATGAAGAATAGGAACCCCAGATCAAAGTCCTCACTTGGACCAAATTCCTCAAATGGTCAAAATTATCATTCTCGTACTAATGCATCAGTTTCGCAGGGAAAATCTAAGAGTTATGAATATGTGCATTATTCATCAAACCATTATGTTCATAAATCCTCGAAGAATTTCTCTGCTTATTCATTTGAGTACTCTAATCATCACCCTGTGAAACGAAGCGCGCTTGCTTCAATGCCTCAGTTTTCACATGGTGCACGGAGAATCATGAACTCTTTGCCACCCCTCCAGATGTGGGTGGTGAATAAATCGAACTAATTTCTTATGCAGGGTCAGGTCTCTAGATGAAACTGAACATCTGATGAACATGTTGGAGACCTGAGGAAATGCTTGAAAGGACGCAAGCTAACCATGATGAAATGAATTCCTCATTTCTCACGTCCTCACACTACTTGTTTACTATCTTGTGTGATGAAATCCTATCTGATGAAATTGATGTCATATTCTTCACTCTGAAGCATATGAGTTCGTAAGTAGTACTAATTCATCTGCAGGATGATACTCCAAAAGCTACTGTGGGTTCTCGATAGTGGATGCACAAACCACACGACGGGTGACAAGAATCTACTGATGAATTTGCCACTCACTCCATCTCCTCTGAAGCATATCACCTACGCAGACAAAGGAAAAAAAGCAAGGTATTGGGACTTGGTAAGGTTGCTATCTCAAAGGACCGAACCATGGATAAGGTGATGCTTGTTGAATCCCTTGGGTTCAACCTTATGGCTGTCTCAATGCTTTGTGATCTTGATATGGTTGTCGTGTTTGGAAAATTTCGTTCTGTTGTCATCATGGAATCTGAAAATTCCAAAGTCTTCGAAGGCTTTAGGAGAGGAGACTTGTATATTGTTGATTTCTCTACAGGTCCTCAACCTGCCACTTGCTTACTTGCAAAGTCTTCAGAAGGCTGGTTGTGGCATCGATGACTTGGAGATGCTGGTATAAGGAACCTGCACACACTCGTGAAGAAAAAGCACGTCATTGGCATCGAGGGTGTCAAATTCCTCAAGGACCACCTCTGCGGTGCATGTGAATCTGGGAAGATGACCAGATCCAAGCATCCCTCGAAGACAATCATGACCACGACTCGACCCTTTGAATTGCTTCACATGGATCTCTTTGGCCCCACTCATTACTTCGTACTAACAAATGCATCAAGTTTGTATGGCTTTGTCATTGTTGATGATTACTCTCGTTACACATGGGCACATATTATTCTGTACAAAAATTAAGTGCAGGGTGTCTTCAGACGATTTGCTTCAAGGCCCTCCACCAACTTCAGCGCCAAGATCAAGCATATTAGGTGTGATAATGAGAATGAATTCAAGAACACTAATCTTGATGAATATCTTGATGAACTTTGTATTACTCATGAGTTATCTGCCCCATATACTCCTCAACAGAATGGCATCGCGGAGCGCAAGAACAGGACTCTCGTTGAGATGGCTCGCACCATGCTTGATGAATACAAGACTCCTCGTCGCTTCTGGCCTGAGGCAATTGATACTGCATGCCACATCATCAACAGGGTCTATCTTCACAAATTCTTCAAGAATACTTCATATGAACTTATGACTGGCAAGAAACCCAATGTAAGTTATCTCAAAGTCTTCGGTGCAAAATGTTGGATCAGAGATCCTCATCACAGTTCTAAGTTTGCACCGAAATCACATGAAGGCTTTATGCTTGGTTATGGAAATGACTCGCACACCTACAAAGTCTTCAACACCTACCATCACAAGGTTGTTGAAACTATAAATGTGCGGTTCGATGAATCTGATGGCTCGCATAGAGAGCACCTGCCATCTGTGTTAGTTGAACAGACTCCTGAGGAATCCATCAAGATGAAGGCAACTGAAGATATCATTCCCACTGAGGAAGTCATTCCAACAGATGAAGATATTCATGCCAATTCACCTGAAGAAAATGGTGCTAATAAAAATCCTCAGCCACGTCAACCTACTCATCCTAGAGTTGCAAATGAAGTACAGATTGACAAAATCATCGATGACATCAATGCACCAGGTCCCCTCACTCGCTCAAAAGCTTCACATTTAACTAACTTTTGTGGGCACTTTGCCTTTGTCTCTATAATAGAGCCCACCAAAGTTAATGAAGCATTCAAGGAGCCCGAGTGGATTCAAGCTATGCAAGAGGAATTGCATCATTTCAAGCTCAACAACGTGTGGGAACTTGTCAAGCGACCAGATCCTCGCAAACATAACATCATAGGTACCAAGTGGATCTATCGCAACAAGCAAGATAAAAATGGCCTCGTGGTGAGGAATAAGGCTCGTCTTGTAGCTCAAGGCTACACACAGGTTGAAGGAATTGACTTTGATGAAACATTTGCACCTGTTACTAGACTTGAAGCTATTCGCATATTACTTGCTTACGCTAACCATCATAATATCATCTTATATCAAATGGATGTGAAAAGTGCATTCCTCAATGGTAAGCTTGAGGAAGAAGTATATGTTGCTCAACCCCCAGGTTTTGAAGACCCTAAGCATCTTGACAAAGTCTTCAGACTAAACAAGGCCCTCTATGGCCTCAAGCAGGCCCCTCGGGCGTGGTACGACACTCTGAAGGAATTCCTCATGAAGAAAGGCTTCAAACCCGGTTCACTCGACCCAACTCTTTTCACAAAATCCTATGACAATGAACTGTTCATATGCCAGATATATGTAGATGATATTAACTTTGGCTGTACTGACAAACATTACAGTGATGAATTTGCCTATATGATGAGTGAAGAATATCAAATGTCTATGATGGGAGAGTTGAAATTCTTCCTAGGTCTTCAAATTCGTCAGCAAGACAACGGCATCTTCATCTCACAAGAGAAATACCTAAAAGATGTTCTGAGGAAATTCGACATGCAAGATTGCAAAGGCGTCAAAACTCCAATCCCTTCAAAAGGCCACCTCTGCACTGATGAAAATGGTAAAGATTTCGATCAGAAGGTATACCGCTCCATGATTGGTTCATTATTGTATCTATGTGCATCTAGGCTTGATATTATGCTAAGTGTTTGCATGTGTGCCCGATTCCAAGCAACACCGAAGGAATCACACCATAAGGCTATGAAACATATTCTTCGATACTTAGCTCACACACCAACACTTGGATTGTGGTATCCCAAGGGCTCAAATCTTCACCTCGTCGGATACTCTGATGTTGACTATGCTGGAGATCATGTGGATCGCAAGTCAACCTTAGGCATGTGTCATTTCCTCGGACGATCCTTAGCCTGTTGGTCCTCGAAGAAGCAGAACTGCGTTTCACTCTCTACTGCTGAAGTTGAGTACATTGATGCCGGTTCATGTTGCGCTCAGCTACTATGGATGAAGCAAACCCTCAAGGACCACGGCATCAAGCTGAAGAATGTGCCTCTTTACTGCGACAACGAGAGTGCCATCAAGATTGCTTATAACCCAGTTCAGCATTCCAAGACCAAGCACATCCAGATTCGTCATCACTTTCTTCGAGATCATGTACTCAAGGGCGACATCTCCATCGACCACATCCCCACTAAAGAACAGTTGGCCGATATCTTCACTAAGCCCTTGGATGAAAAGATATTTTGCAAGTTGCAGTGTGAGCTAAATATCTTAGAATCTTCGAATGTTCTTTGAAGAAAGACATACATTCTAACACTTATGCAAAATTGATGACCTTGATGTGCAACACACGAAGAAACATTTTTCTTCAATCAATGAAGAATAACCCTCTAAGTGTGAAGAAATTAATGAAGAATTTGATACTCAGAACCCTACGACAATTGTATGCGGTGTCTGAAATCATCATTCTCATACGGTGGGTCACGCCACCAACCAAAGTTGAAATTCTTCAAAATTGAGTTTTTTGTCATTTTTGGAAATTCTTCAAATTATCAGATTCCTCAAATTTTCAAATTCCTCAAATTTTTAAATTCCTCAACTTTTCAAATTCTTCAAACTTTGAAACTCATGTTCTTCATTGACTATATATATATATATGAGTTTTCGATGTCCTCAACAACATTCACTTATTGCTAATTCTTCAAGTTGTTTTCCATCTAAGTGAATGTGATCGGACCCTTTCCCCCTCTATGCTAAACTCAACCCAGTCTGTTCACAAATTCTTCATATGCATTCTACTTTGAAACTGTTCAAAGTCTTCACTGTGTCCTTGACAGCTGAAGAATTTGCGAATGGAAGATTTGAAATTTTCACTATCAAAATATTCAGCGGTTCTCGCTCAAACGGCTCCGATTCCCGTGCCTGGATAACCCACGATCCCCCCACTATTGCCACCTCTAAGTACGTGGGTGACACCTGTCGCGTGGAGAGCAAGGGTTAGGGGCAATCATGTCCAAAATCTCTTGCGGATTGGTTTTCACTTCCTCTATAAATACCCCCGTCCCTTCAACTCTGCTTGGTTACTCCTCATCTCATCCCTCTCCCGATCTCCAACCTAGCGCCACCGCTAAAGTCATCGTCGCCGGTGAGGAAGAGCTTCACTGCCTCAACCTCATCGTTGTCGTACTCGCATCGGACGCGGAAGTCCTCATCCCGCCACCGCTGTAGCTGTCTCCCTATGCCAAGCTAGGGCGTGGGAGATCTAAACGGACGAACCTCCAAATCTCATATCTTGTTCGCCGTGTTCTTCACCAGGGAAAAAAAAATTATTTTTACTACCCCTGTTTGATCCTCAAATGCTCTACATATTCCTCAAAAGGTGTTTATTCTTCATCAACCTTATTCTAAACGCACCTTACATCTTCACATTCTTGATGTTTTTCCCTAAGTAGTAATTTTCTTCATGATTCCTCAATTGTGTGAATCCCCAAAATTTGCACAACTCTAGAACCTGAGACAAAAGAACACTTAGTGAAATTCCTCAAGACACTCACGGTCAAATTCCTCACACCTATTTTGTTCAAAATTTCTGAGAACGCATATGACCTCTTCAAATTCCTCGCACCTATATTCACAGGTACAACATGTCTGCTGATGAATCACTAGGTTCTCATCAACTTAACACATTTGCAACACTTCTTGAAGAAAAACTGTGTACCTGTTCAGAGTCCTCAAGAATTCATATTCCTCAAGTGAAGAAAATGGCTGACGGAAAGAAATCTTAGAAAGGTGGAAAGAAGCCAGACGTGCACACTGCCTTTGAGATTCCAGATGATGTGTATGAGGAATACTACACACCTGATGAAGAAACTCATGGCAAAGAGACTACCAAGCAGAGAAAGATTCGTGTGCAAAAGATGAGAGGAGATGGGCAAGGGAATGGAGGGAATATCGTTATGTAACCCCAAAATACATGATGAAATTCGCAGTAAAACCTCCTTGCAGCAGGCCTCCCCTTGCACCAAATCAAATTGCTGATCCCACTAGCCTCAAGACTGGTGAGGACTTCCCTCACAAATGGGAGAAGCAGAAAGCAAAGCTAGCGAAGAAAGCCAAAGAAGCGATGATGAAATTCAATGAGGATTCTGCTGCTGCTACCTCTGTCGGAGCCTCTGCAAGTGCTCCGAAGAAACTCAAGATGAAGAAATCTGTAGTGAAGACAAGTTCTTCAACCTCAAAACCTTCACAGCAGATTCCTCAAGGTCAAAGGCCTCAGCCTACAAAACCTTCAGCTGCTGGAACAGTTGCTGCTCAGTCTTCTACGGCAACTGCAAAGTCCTCAACCCCAGTGCATCTGGCAACATGTAAGAGGACTGAGGCATTCTCCAGAGTTTCGAAGATCACAGCAAGCCCCTCCAACACTGCAAAGTCTTCAACCAGCCCTTCCGCATTGAAACTGAAGAAAACTGCTGGACGAGGTCAAAGACCAAGTCCCCACTCAAGCAAGGTTGTGGTGACCATACCCTCAGGTTCTGGGGATAATGATAATGAAGCTGATGATGAAGAATTAGAAGAAATCATCATGCAAAGTCAGCAAAGGGCCGCTACAGCAAAGGGAAGCTCTGTTCCTCTCATGCTGGATCCCAAGATGATCCTCAACTTCATCGATATATGGCATGATGACCCAAGCACCCCACATTCTTCACTAAATCTGCCTCATGGAGTGGATCATGTCCTCACCCACTTCATTTCTGAAGAAAAATGGAAGAGAGAGCAAGCTCTGAGAGCTAAGAGGAACAAGGTTCGAAAAGAAAAGTTCCTAAGAGACAATGTGATGAATTTGACAAGAAAGGTTCTGAGAGCTAAGATGAACTCGTCACTGTTCAGTCCGAAATTCGCACACTCTCTGAGGATAAAAAGAGATATGATGCTGAATGGAAGGGCACCAAGGTCAGATTCGTTAGGGCTGCTCAAGTAGCAGTAAAGGATCACAACACTAGGGTTGCAGCCCGATCGCAACCAGAACATCATCAGTCAAATGAAATTCCTCAAGATGCTGATGAAATAGCTCAGCCTATTGAAACTGCTGATGCAAATGCTTCTGCACCAGAAGCAACTGCCAGTGCTCCTGAGGAAACTTAGACCACTGATGATCATGCCAAGACAACATCCATTGTTGTGCCTGAAGAAACTGATAGGCCAGCTGAAGACTCTGTTGCGCCTGAAGAAATTGAACCCACCAGGGTGGCTGCAACAGTCGTTCCTGAAGAAACTGACACTTCTGAGGAAAACACTCTCAATAGAAAGGCATCAGCTTTAGAAACCCCAGCTTTGAAGAAGTTGAAGACTATGCCAAGTTCTTCAACTGGACCAATTGATGCAACTCCAATTTCCTCAGCACCTGCCTATGAGATTGTGCCATTTGGGGTAGAATATGTCATCCCAGAGGAAGAAGAAAATCATTCTGCTGCTTCAATAGAGCAGATTGATGAAGAAATAGTTGTTGAAGACACTTCTTCAACCCCAAAGGTATCAATGCCTCAGCTTCAGTACACAACTGAGGAAGCTGGAGTTGAAGAAATTGATGAGGAAGTTGACATTGGTGAGACCACTACGGTCATCAATGATGAATATTGGGAATCTACACACCCAAATTCACCAATGACTACTCCTCTGCTGCAGATTCCTCAGTCGCCTGCTCCGACTGAAGAAATACCTGAAGAATCTGCAAATCTGAATATTCATGTCAGTGAAGAAATTCCAGCTGCAATAGCTGATATTCTTGATGCTCCCGCCGCAGCTGAGGAACCTGTCCTTCAAATCACTCAGTCTGAAGTTCCTCCCATGCCAAAGGAGATCAAGGGCCGCTTCAAGCCGAATCTTCAACCGAAGCCCAGGATGCCATTCAAAGGCTCAGCGCGCCGCAAATTCCTCAAAAGAAATTTCTTTAGTGAGCGCATGTTTTTCACAGGTCCAAATCCCTATGACTCTGCAAGGGCAGGACGCAACAAATTCTGGACTGCAACGCAACTCAACTACTATGCATCAGTTCTTTGTGAGAAGAAGAAAGTCTTCGAGCACCACCAAATTCCTCATGCTGACATGGAAACCCTTCCATCATTCACACCGGTGCTCCAAGTTCTTCATGATGTAGGCATTATTCCATTTTGTGTTGACATTTGTGACTGGAATGAAGAACTTATTCTTCAGTTCTATGCCACATTGCATATCAGCGGAAATGCTTCAGACGTTAACTCCTAGATATTGGACTGGATGACAGGATCAACACACTTCACTGCTCAAGCTTCTGAATTGCTTCAGTGTGTACCAGTTCCAATTCCCTCAGATGAAGCCCGCAAACTGTTTAATGAGCCTACACTTCCAAATCAGCTGATGCAAGTGTTGATGAAGCCATTGCCTCCTGGAACGCCTCAACAAAACACCTTCCTTGTGAAGGATCTTCTATATGTGCCCAGGACTGTCTACTGTATCCTCACAAATACACTATGTCCTCAGAAAGGCCACGATTCTGAAGAAGAAGAAGTGGAAGGAGTCATGAAGAATATGCTCTTCAACATCATTCATGGGATTCCCATCGACTTACATGATTTCTTCATGAGGACATTGGCCAGTGCTGCCTTAGCTCCATTTGAACAGAAGCCCTATGCGCCATGGATCATGAAATTCATCAGGGAAAAGTCCTTAGTTCCCTTCAAGGCTGATTTTCAGAATCACTTTGGCTTTCTGCCTCCAATAGAAGTCATCAAGAGCTCAATTGCCTCATTTGAAGGAAAAGGCAAATATGTCATTAATGAAGGAACTTGTCCTTTCGATGGACAGTTTCGCAAAAGCTGCTTCCTTCTCCACCAATGATGACACTGCCACTCAAGACTCCGGTGCAAAGGCCTCAACTCAAAAACCTCAAGCGTCTGCCCCTCGTGTGATGACTGATCGTGAGCTTCTAATAAGTCCTCATCAGAAGGTCGATCGCAATCACAAGTGGGTGAAGCGTCAACTTGGTTACATTGTGCAGAACATGACTATGACGTAGAACACAGTGAAGAGGAATCACTACTATGCGCATGAAACCCTCAGCCGCACTTCGGCAGTACTGTCTCACATCATGTCTTCTGAAGAACTGAATGAGCTGGATCTTGAGGAACATCCCGACTGGGCTCGGCGACCTTAGAAGAAATTCAAGAAAGTTCAAGTTCCTCTGATGGTAGCAAGTTCATATTCTTCATCTCGCAAGCGCGATAACGATGAACACATTGACGACACTGCTGCAGGCCCTGCATCGACAAACGACCGCGACAACACTGGCGCTCCTTCCTCACCAACACGATGAAAGTCTTCAAAGGGGCGTTAGTCCTCACTTTTTCGTCCCTTTTGGTCTTTGATGACAAAGGGGGAGAAAATTTGAGTTAGTCTTCAAGAGGGTATCTCTATATGGGCTATATTTTTGTTTAAGTTACAACTCTCGCACTTTTGAAACTTTTGTTGGTTGAGTTGTAAACTTAAGTCCGATGGTGGTCTAACACTTTTGAACTATTTCCTCGCATGTTTATTTCCTCAAGTACCTTAATGCATACATGCTGAATTTCGTCAGACACCATTTTTCTCATGCATTTCAAATTCTTCATATCATATATTCAAATGTGTGTATGAATTACAAGATATAGGGGGAGTTCTCCATGTTTTAACCTGCCATGTGCATTTGCAGTTCAAAGCAAATTCCTCAAATATGCACATCTTCAGGGGGAGTTCTTCTATATCCTGCTTTCAAATTCCTCAAAGTCTGTACTTTCACTTCATATGTTTATCCCCATGGAAAACTTAACCTATTTGTCATCAATAACCAAA
Organism: Hordeum marinum; assembly: GCA_022496015.1. Lineage (NCBI taxonomy): Eukaryota > Viridiplantae > Streptophyta > Magnoliopsida > Poales > Poaceae > Hordeum > Hordeum marinum. Next base: position 59,075,799 of record CM039673.1, on the reverse strand, counting down.
AAGGGGGGGATTGTTAGTGCATCTAGTGCCCCTTAGTGATTTTGGTGTATTGAAGACTTATAGGTTAAGGTACTAATGTGTTTGTGAGTGTACACAGGCTCTATAAGTCTATGAGGAGTTTGATATATCCGGAGATTATCGACCCCTAAAAATGTATGTCTTCAAGTGAAAAATTTGCTGAAGACTTTTTGAAGACTTTGGTGAAGACTTTGTGAAGACTTTGAAAATGAAGAAGTTGGTGTGACCTTGAAGATATGAGCGAGGAACATGAAGCGTGAAGACTTTGTTTTCGTAGTTTCATTTCCTTTTCTTTGAGTCATAGGAAACACCATACTGTTAAAGGGGGCCGAGGTAATACTAAGGAAAATTTCCAACTGATGCTCAACTCCAAAATCCTCAACCTATACAATCCTTCGAGTGAAGCCTTTGGAAATCTCTTACGGCTCAGACAAGTTCTTTAGTGACAGAGACGAAGTTCTTCTGGTCTTTGAGGAAATTGATCTGACTGAGGAGTTAGGATTTCACCAGTGCGAATTGCCTACAAGTGAGGAACATGATAAGCTGAGGACTTTCATAGTTCGAAATTCCGACCGTTGCTGTGCTTAGCACCAGCTGTCCCCAATCATTCTTGTCCACATAACGGTCATATCATTGGGGGCATTCATGTCTTATCATGTTAGGTTGCACCCTGGCTATAAATAGCCACCCCCCACAACCACTAGTGGGTTGACTGCTCTGAGAGAGAACTGACACTTGTCATTTGAGAGCAACCTATCCTTCGAGGACTTTTGAGAGAAAATCATCAGTGAGGAAAAACCCACAACCAAACCACCAAACCCAAAGTGATTGAGCATCACTGAAGAAATTCCTGTGTGGAATCGACGCTTGTTACCTTTGAGGACTGTGCATCCTCCAAACGGTTAGGCATCATGGTCTAGTGCTCTTGTAGTCAATTAGGGATCATGAAGTGACCTTGGTCTAGAGCATCCAGCAGTAAATTGTGGATCGCCGGGTGACCAGTTTGTGAGGGTTTTGGAAGTCTACCCTGAAGACTTACCACGAGTGTTGGGCGAGGACTGTGTGACCTTAGCTCAAGGAGAGTACGGTAAGGACTGTGTGTCCTCTAGTTTAAATACCAGGCCGCTCCAAACCAGACTTACAACTGTCACAGCAGTTGGAACTGGGTCATGAGATCATTGTCTTCATCAAGCTACCTGGTTCTATTTCCTCAACCCTTCCATTTCCTCGTATACCTGTTGATGAATTTGAACTTTGTTGTTTGAAGAATTTGATTGAAGACTTTTCCAAATTCCTCACCTCAAATTCTTCAGTTACCTTGTTCATCACCGCTTACCCTGTCTCATGCTACTTGAAATCTGTGCATGTTTCATTTCATCATGATGACTATGTTGTCGCTATGTTCCTCATGCACTTGAGTACTTATTCCGCTGCGATTTATTCATCACATTTCAAATTCCTCAAAGTTGAAATTCCTCAAGTGATGAATTTGTAAAAATCACCTATTCACCCCACACCCCCTCTAGTCGATATAACGTACTTTCAGATACATCTCCAACGTATCTATAATTTTTTATTGTTCCATGCTATTATATTATCATTCTAGGATACTTTTTGAGTAATTATTTACCAATTTATAATATTTTTTAGCACTAACTTATTGACCTAGTGCCCAGTGTCAGTAGCTATTTTATGTGTGTTTTTTACTTTCCTGGTTTACAGTACCAAACGAAGTCCAATTGCCCCGAAACTTTTTTATGATTTTTTTTCTTGACCAAAAGAAACATGGAAGCTTTGGGAGCAGACCGGAGGCCGCACAAGGGAGCCACACACCAAAAGGGCGCGCCCTGATAGCTTGTGCCTCCTTGGTGCCCCTCCTGGCCCCGTTATCTGGCCTATAAATTCTTATATATTCCAAAAACCCTAGAGGGCATCCTGAAACTCTTTTTCCGCCACCGCAAGTCTCTGTTCCATCGAGATCCCATCCGGAGCTCCGTTGTGTCACCCTACTGGAGGGGGGATCAATCACGGAGGGCCTCTTCATCAACCTTGTTGCCCTCATGATGATGTGTGAGTAGTTCACCACAGACCTACAGGTCCATAGTTAGTACCTATATTGCTATCTCTCTCTCTCTCTTTGATCTTCAATACAATGAACATCGCATCTTCACTTTGATCCATCCGATGTAATTCTTTTGTACAGTGCGTTTGTTGGGATCCAATGAATTGTGGGTTTATGTTCAGATTATTCATGAAAAGTATTCGAGTCAAACCTGAATATTAAGATTCTTATTTGCATGATCATTATAGCTTTGTAATTCTCTTTGGTCTATTGATTTACTTTGGACAAGTAGATTGATCTTTCTTCAGTGAGAGAGGTGCGTTCTAGTAGTTCAACCTGACGAGTTTCTATATCCCAGTGACAGAAGGGGACAACTTGCGTATTTGTGTTGTTGCCACTAAGGATAAAATGATGGGGTTTATTCATAGGGATAATTGGTTTTGTGCCCCTAGTTGGGTCACACTCGGCTGGTTTACCCGTAGTTTCCCAAAACATGCGTTCCTTCCCAAGCCACTCTACCCATCTTATGCTTTTGCCCTTTGACCGTTTAACCGTCATTTTGAAAACTTTATAAAAAATTCATACTAACTCAGAAAAATGCAAATAAGATATCAAACTGTTCACACAAACAACACCTATATGTGCATGGCAATTGCATTCATGATAAACATGTTGGAACGTCCCCATCACCTATTTGATCTAAAACCGAGATGGGGACTTTCCCACACTTTTTTCATGAATGCCAATGTCATGCACATATAAGTGATCTTTTTATAAACATTTTTATATCTTATTTACATTTTTTGAGTTAGTATGAATTTGTTATGAAGTTTTAAAAATGACAGTCAATGGGTCAAGGGCAAAAGCATAATACGACCAATGTGGTTTGGGCAGGAACACGTGTATTCAGGAACTAGGGATAAACCAGTCGAGTGTGACCGAACTAGGGGCATAAAACCAATTATCCCATATTCATATTGCTTGAGTTTAATTTGTATACATCATGTCTATTGGGGAACGTTGTATGGGAAACAAAAAATTTCCTACGCTTCACCAAGATCAATCTAGGAGATGAGCATCTACGAGAGGGGAGAGTGGATCTACATACCCTTGTAGATTGCTAAGCGGGAAGCGTTAAGAAACGCGGTTCATGTAGTCAAACATCTTTGCGATCCAAATCCCCGAGCGTCCCACGATCCAATCACGATCCGTCCCGATCTAGCACCGAACGGACGGCACCTCCGCGTTCAGCACACGTACGGCTTGATGACGATCTCCGCCTTCTTGATCCAGCAAGAGGGAGCGGAGAGGTAGAATGGTTGTCCGGCAGCGTGACAGCGTTGCGGAGATGGTGATGGAGTAATTCCAGCAGGGCTTCACCTAAGCACCGCTGAAAACCGATCTAGAGGAGAAACTACGATCTAGAGGAGAGGTAGCACGTGGCTGTTTTTCAGTGTGAAAACCCCTCAAAACCTCTAGTATATATAGGAGGAGAGTAGGGAGGAGGCTTGGCTCCCAAGGGATCCAACCCTAGTTCGGCCGAAGTGGAAGGGAGGAGTCCTCCTCCTCCACTCCTAGTAGGATTAGGACTCCTTCCTTATTTTCCCACTTTAGCCTTCTTTCCACCTTGGGTTTTCTTCCCTAGCCGCATGGGCTTTCTGTGGGCCTTCGGCCAGCCCACTAAGGCCTAGTATTCCTTCTCCCACAGCCCATGTAGCCTCTTGGGTCAAAATACCCCTCCCGATCGTCCCTCGGTACCCTCCCGGCACTCCCGGTACAATACCGATAAGCCCGAAACTTTTCCGGTGACCAAAACAGGACTCCCTATATATCAATATTTACCTCCGGACCATTCTGGAGATCCTCGTGACATCCTGGGTCTCATTAGAGACTCCGAACAACCTTCGGTCACCACCATGCATAACTCTATACTATTGAAACGTCACCAAACCTTAAGTGTGCACACCCTGCGGGTTCGAGAACTATGTAGACATGACCGAGACACCTCTACTGTCAATAACCAATAGCGGGACCTGGATGCCCATATTGATTCCTACATATTCTACGAAGATATTTATCGGTCGAACCTCTGTGTCAAGGATTCAGTTAATCCAGTATGATGTTCCCTTTGTTCTTTGGTATGTTACTTGCCCAGATTCGATCGTCGGTATCTCCATACCTAGTTCAACCTCGTTACCGGCAAGTCTCTTTACTCGTTTCCGTAATACAAGATCCCGTGGCTAACACTTAGTCACATTTCTTGCAAGGCTTATTGTGATGTTGTATTACCGAGTGGGCCCTGAGATACCTCTCCGTCACACGGAGTAACAAATCCCAGTGTTGATCCATGCCAACCCAACAAACACCCTCGGAGATACCTATAGAGCACCTTTATAGTCACCCACTTACGTTGTGACGTTTGATACACACAAGGAAATCCTCCGGTGTCTATGAGTTGCATGATCTCATGGTCATAGGAACATATACTTGATATGCAGAAAGTTGTAGCAATAAACGGACACGATCATATGCTACATTTATAGTTTGGGTCTTGTCCATCCCATCATTCTCCTAATGATGTGATCCCGTTATCAAATGACATCTCATGTAAATGGCTAGGAAACCTTGACCATCTTTGATCAACGAGCTAGTTTACTAGAGGCACACTAGGGACAAAGTGTTGTGTATATATCCACACATGCAATGTGTTTCCAATCAATACAATTATAGCATGGATAATAAACAATTATCATGAAGAAGGAACTATAATAATAACCATTTTATTATTGCCTCTAGGGCATATTTCCAACAATGTCCCACTTGCACTAGAGTCAATAATCTAGCTCACAATACTATGTGATTTACATTGTAATGAATCGAACACCCATAAAGTTCTGGTGTTGATCATGTTTAGCCCTTGGAAGAGGTTTAGTCAACGGGGCTGCAACATTCAGATCCATGTGCACTTTGCAAATATTTTATGTCCTTCTCCTCGATGTAATCGCGGATGGAATTGAAGCGCCATTTTATGTGTCTGGTCCTCTTGTGAAACCTTGGTTCCTTGGCCAGAGCAATGGCACCAGTGTTGTCACAGAATAGAGTCATTGGATTCAATGCACTGGGCACTACTCCAAGATCTGTCATGAATTGCTTCATCCAGACACCTTCCTTCGCTGCCTCTGAGGCTGCGAAGTACTCCGCTTCGCATGTAGAATCGGCTACCACGCTTTGCTTGGAACTGCACCAGCTTACTGATCCCCCGTTGAGAATAAATGTATCCGTTTGCGACTTAGAGTCATCCGGATCAGTGTCAAAGCTTGCATCGACGTAAGCCTTTACGACGAGCTCTTGATCACCTCCATAAACGAGAAACATTTCCTTAGTCCTTTTCAGGTACTTAAGGATATTCTTGACCGCCGTCCAGTGCTCCATTCCAGGATCACTTTGAAACCTTCCGGCCATACTTATGGCAAGGCTGACATCGGGTCTTGTGCAAAGCATTGCATACATGATAGAGCCTATGGCTGAAGCATAGGGGATGACACTCATCTTTTCTCTATCTTCTGCAGTCACTGGGCATTGAGTCTTACTCAACTTCACACCTTGCAACACAGGCAAGGACCCCTTCTTGGACTGATCCATTTTGAACTTCTTCAAAACTTTATCAAGGTATGTGTTGTGTGAAAGTGCTATCAAGCGTCTCGATCTATCTCTATAGATCTTAATGCCTAATATGAAAGCAGCTTATCCCAGGTCCTTCATTGAAAAACTCTTGTTCAAATATGTCATCCAGCCCTCACGATGTGTGATTGCCAGCGACATGTCCACATACGACATGTTCACATATAAATGGATCTTACAGCATTTCTATACAAAGCAAAGCATTTCTATAAACAAAGCAAAGCAATCACACAACTAAGTCGTATGTGAACATGTCCACGACTTTCCAGCATTTCTATATTGTTTCCAGTCAGCAATATGTCATCCACATATAATATTAGAAACGCTATAGAGCTCTCACTCACTTTCTTGTAAATACAAGCTTCTCCATAAACTTATATAAACCCAAACGCTTTGATCACCTCATCAAAGCGCTTATTCCAACTCCGAGATGCTTGCACCAGTCCATAAATGGATCGCTGGAGTTTGCAAACTTTGTCAGCATTCTCTGGATCGACAAAACCTTCTGGTTGCATCATATACAACTCTTCCTCAAGGAAACCGTTGAGGAACGCTGTTTTGACATCCATCTGCCATATTTCATAGTCGAAATATGCAGCTATTGCTAACATGATTCTGACGGACTTAAGCATCGCTATGGGTGAGAAGGTCTCATCGTAGTCAAATCCTTGAACTTGTGAAAAACCCTTTGCCACACGGTGATATTACCGTCAACGTCGGTCTTCTTCTTAAAGATTCATTTGTTCTGAATGGCCTTTCGCCCTTCAGGTAATACTTCCAAAGTCCATACTTTGTTTTCATACATGGATCCCATCTCGGATTTCATGGCCTCTAACCATTTCTCGGAATCCGGACCCATCATCGCTCCTCCATAGCTCGTAGGTTCATTGTTGTCCAACAACATGACCTCCAAGAGAGGGTTACCGTACCACTCAGGAGCAGTACACGCCCTTGTAGACCTATGAGGTTCAATAGTAACTTGATCCGAAGCTTCATGATCATCATCATTAACTTCCTCTTCAACTGTCGTAGGCTCCACAGAAACATCTTTCTGTGCTGCGCTACTCTCTGGTTGAAGTAAAGGTTCAATAACCTCATCAAGTTCTATTTTCTTCCCACTCAATTCTTTTGAGAGAAACTCTTTCTCAAGAAATGTTCCGTTCTTAGCGACAAACACTTTGCCTTCGGATCTGAGATAGAAGGTATAACCAACTGTCTCTTTCAGGTATCCTATGAAGACGCATTTCTCCGCTTTGGATTCCAGCTTTTCAGGTTGAAGCTTTTTGACATAAGCATCACATCCCCATACTTTAAGAAACGACAATTTTGGCTTCTTGCCAAACCACAGTTCATATGGCGTCGTCTTAACGGATTTTGATGGTGTCCTATTTAAAGTGAATGCAGTTGTCTCTAATGCATAACCCCAAAACGATAGTGGCAAATCAGCAAGAGACATCATAGAACGCACCATATCTAATAAGGTTCGATTACGACGTTCGGACACACCATTACGCTATTGTGTTCCAGGCGGTGTCAATTGTGAAACAAGTCCACACTGTCTTAAGTGACTGCCAAACTCAAAACTCAAATATTCTCCTCCTCGATCAGATCTCAGGAATTTAATCTTCTTGTTACGATGATTCTCAACTTCACTCTGAAATTGCTTGAACTTTTCAAACGTTTCAGACTTGTGTTTCATTAAGTAAATATACCCATATCTACTTAAGTCATCAGTAAAGGTGAGAAAATAACGATATCCACCGCGCGCTGCAACATTCATTGGACCGAACACATCAGTATGTATGATTTCCAACAAGTCACTTGCCCGTTCCATTGTTCCAGAGAACGACATTTTAGTCATCTTGCCCATGAGGCATGGTTCACATGTGTCAAGTGATTCAAAATCAAGTGACTCCAAAAGTCCATCAGCATGGAGCTTCTTCATGCGTTTTACACCAATATGACCTAAACGGTAGTGCCACAAGAAAGTGGTATTATCACTATCAACTCTACATCTTTTGGCATCAATGTTATGAATATGTGTATCATCACTATCAAGATTTAATATGAATAAACCCCTCACATTGGGTGCATGATCATAAAAGATATTACTCATATAAATAGAACAACCATTATTCTCTGATTTAAATGAGTAACAGTCTCGCAATAAACAAGATCCAGATATGATGTTCATGCTTAACGCAGGCACTAAATAACAATTATTCAAGTTCATCACTAATCCCGATGGTAATCGAAGAGAGAGCATGTCGACGGCGATCACATCAACCTTGGAACCATTTCACACGCGCATCGTCACTTCGTCCTTTGCCAGCCTTCGTCTATTCCCTAGTTCTTGTTTTGAGTTGCAAATGTGAGCAACTGAACCAGTATCAAATACCCAGGCACTACAACAAGAGCTAGTAAGGTACACATCAATAACATGTATATCATATATACCTTGTTTGTCGTTGGCCGCCTTCTTGTCAGACAGATACTTAGGGCAGTTCCGCTTCCAGTAATCAGTTCCCTTGCAATGAAAGCACTCAGTTTCTGGCTTGGGTCCAGCCTTGGGTTTCTTCACGAGAGGAGCAACTGCTTTGCCACCCTTCTTAGAGTTACCCTTCTTTCCCTTGCCATTATTCTTGAAACTAGTGGTTTTATTGACCATCAACACTTGATGTTCTTTCTGGATTTCAGACTCAGCGACTTTCAGCATCACAAACAGCTCGGCGGCTGACTTGTTCATCCCATGCATGTTATAGTTCAACACAAAGCTCTTGTAGATAGGTGGCAGTGATTGAAGAACTCTGTCAGTGCTTGCCTCTGGCGGAAGGGGCATCCCTAACTCCGCCAGACGAGTCGAATACCCAGACATTCTGAGTATATGTTCACTGATAGACCCGTTCTCCTCCATTTTGCAAGCGTAGAACTTATCAGAGGTCTCATACCTCTCGATTCGGGTATTCTTCTTAAAGATAAACTCCAATTCCTGGAACATCTCATATGCTCCATGATGTTCAAAACGTCTTTGAAGTCCCGGTTCTAAGCCATACAATATTGCACACTGAACTATTGAGTAATCTCCAGAATGTGCCTCCCAAGCGTTCTTAACATCTTCGGATGACATGTCAGTGGGTTGGTCACCAAGCGGTGCATCAAGGACATATGACTTCTGGGAAGCCGTGAGGATAATCCTCAGATTACGGGCCCAGTCCACAAAGTTACTTCCATCATCTTTCAACTTAGCTTTCTCTAGGAATGCATTAAAATTCAGGGGTGCTACTGCGTGAGCCATTGATCTACAACATAAATATGCAAAGGTTACTAAGACTACTGTTCAAGATAATGAGTATAGTTAATCAAATTACTAAAGCTCCCACTCAAATTGACATCCCTCGGGTCATCTGAGTAATACATGATCCAAATTCACCAACTCAAGTCCGATCATCACGTGAGTTGAGGTGGTTTCAATGGTGAACATCATCATGTTGATCATATATACTATATGACTCATGTTCGACCTTTCAGTCTCTTGTGTTCCGAGGCCATGTCCGTACAGGCTAGGCTCGTCAAGTTTAACCCGAGTGTTCCGCACATGCAACACTGGCTTGCACCCATTGTATGTGAACGTAGAGTCTATCACACCCGATCATCACGTGGTGTCTCTACACGACGAACTTTTGCAATGGTGCACACTCGGGGAGAACACAATTCATCTTGAAATTTAAGTGAGGGATCACCTTATAATGCTACCGTCGTCCTAAGCAAAACAAGGTGCAAAAAAGGATTAACATCACATGCAAATCATAAGTGACATGATATGGCCATGAACATGTGCTTTTGATCTCCGTCTTCAAAGCACCGGCATGATCTCCATCGTCACCGGCATAACACCATGATCTCCATCATTGTGTCGCCATCGGGGTTGTCGTGCCCACCATTCTCATACTACTATTGCTACTGTTTAGCAATAAAGTAAAGCATTACATAGCGCTTAATGATTGACACGCAGGTCATACAATAATTAAAGACAACCCTATGGCTCCTGCCGGTTGTCGTACTCATCGACATGCAAGTCATGATATTCTATACATCACATGATCATCTCATACATCACATATATATCATCATGTAATTAGGCATATCACATCACAACATACCTTGTAAAAACAAGTTAGACGTCTTCTAATTGTTGTTGCAAGTTTTACGTGGCTGCTACGGGTATCTAGCAAGAACAATTATCACCTATGCAAAACCACAATGGTGATACATAAGTTGCTTTTCAACCTTCTCAAGGACCGCCTTTGTTGAATCCGATCCAACTAAAGTAGGAGAAACATACACCCGCCAGCCATCTTTGTGCAACAAAGTTACACGTCAGTCGATGGAACCGCTCTCTCGTAAGCATACGAGTAAGGTTGGTCCGGGACGCTTCATCCCACAATATCGCTGAACCAAACACGACCAAGGGAGGAAGCAATCTAGTCATCAACACCCACAAACTCTTTGTGTTCTACTCGAGATCTCATCTACACATAGACCTAGCTCATGATGCCACTGTTGGGGAATGTTGCATGGGAAACAAAAATTTCCTACGCTTCACCAAGATCATTCTAGGAGATGAGCATCTACGAGAGGGGAGAGTGGATCTACATACCTTTGTAGATCGCTAAGAGGGAAGCGTTAAGAAACGTGGTTTATGTAGTCGAACGTCTTTGCAATCCAAATCGCCGAGTGTCTCGTGATCCAATCACGAACCGTCCCGATCTAGCACCGAACGGACGGCACCTCCGCGTTCAGCACACATACGGCTTGATGACGATCTCCACCTTCTTGATCTAGCAAGAGGGAGCGGAGAGGTAGACGAGTTCTCCGGCAACGTGACGGTGTTGCGGCGATGGTGGTGGAGTAATTCCAGCAGGGCTTCGCCTAAGCACCGCTGAAAACTGATCTAGAGGAGAAACTACGATCTAGAGGAGAGGTAGCACGTGGCTGTTTTCTGTGTGAAAATCCTCAAAACCTCTAGTATATATAGGAGGAGGGGAGGGATGAGGCTTGGATCCCAAGGGAGCCAACCTAGTTTGGCCGAAGTGGGAGGGAGGAGTCCTCCTCCTCCACTCCTAGTAGGATTAGGACTCCTTCCTTATTTTCCCACTTTTGCCTTCTTTCCACCTTGGGTTTTCTTCCCTAGCCGCATGGGCTTCCTATGGGCCTTCGGCCAGCCCACTAAGGGCTGGTATTGCTTCTCCCACAGCCCATGTATCCTCTTGGGTCGAAATGCCCCTCCCGATGGTCCCCCGGTACCCTCCCGGCACTCCCGGTACACTATCGATGAGACCGAAACTTTTCCGGTGACCAAAAAAGGACTTCCTATATATCAATATTTACCTTTGGACCATTCTGTAGCTCCTCGTGATGTCCTGGATCTCATTCGAGACTCCGAACAACCTTCGGTCACCACCATGCATAACTCTATACTACCGAAATGTCACCAAACCTTAAGTGTGCAGACCCTACGGGTTCGAGAACTATGTAGACATGACCGAGACACATCTACGGTCAATAACCAATAGCGGGACCTGGATGCCCATATTGATTCTTACATATTCTACGAAGATCTTTATGGGTCGAACCTCACCATGAAGAGGCCAAAGAAGCCCACCAAAATAAAAAAATGAGAGAAAGAGAGAAGGGACAATTGCTAGTAACTTTTTCCACACTTGTGCTTCAAAGTAGCACCATGATCTTCATGATAGAGAGTCTCCAATTTTTTCACTTTCATATAACTAGTGGATATTCATTATGCACGACCACTTAGTTTTCTTTTTGAGCTTTCATACACTTATAGCTCTAAGTGCATTTGTTGCATTGGAATCCCTACTCACTCACATTGATATCTATTGATGGGCATCTCCATAGCCCGTTGATACGCCTAGTTGATGTGAGACTATCTTCTCCATTTTCCTTTGCACCTCCTCCATATTCTATTCCACCTATAATGATATATCCATGGCTCATGCTCATATATTGCATGGGAGTTGAAAAGGTTTGAGAACACCAAAAGTGTGAAACAATTTCTTGACTTGTTCATCGGGGTTGTGCATGATTTAGATACTTTGTGTGGGGAAGATGGAGCATAGCCAGACCATATGATTTTCTAGGGATAACTTGCTAAGGCCATGTTATTTCGAAAGGACACGACTACCTTGTTGGTGTGCTCGAAGTATTACTGTTTTTATGTCAATATTAGACTATTGTTTTGAATCTAATGGATCTGAATATTCATGCCACAATAAATAATATTACATGGATAAATATGTTAGGTAGCATTCCACATCAAATATTCTGTTTTTATCATTTACCTACTCGAGGACGAGCGGGAATTAAGCTTGGGAATGTTGATACGTCTCCAACGTATCTATAATTTTTGATTGTTCCATGCTATTATATTATTTGTTTTGGATGTTTTATATGCATTAATATGATATTTTCTATTATTTTTGGGACTAACCTATTAATCTAGATCCTAGTGCTAATTTCTGTTTTTTTCCTTGTTTTTGAGTTTCGCATATAAGGAATATTAAACGGAGTCCAAATGAATAAAACCTCTAGAATGATTTTTTCTAGAATAAAAGCAAGCCATGAGACTTGAGAACCAAGACAAAGGAGCTTCCATGGCGCCACAAGCCTGCTTGCCGTGGCCAGGGGGTACCCCACGCCGGGCAGGCTTGTGGGCCCCTGGCAACTCCCCTAACCCTAATCTTCGGCCTATAAATTCCCAAATATTCCATCATTATTGAAAAGAGACATGAAAACACTTTTCCGCCGCTAGAAGCCTCCGTTCCCGAGAGATCCAATCTTGGAGCCTTTTCCGGTAATCTGCCGGAGGGGGTTTCGATCATAGAGGGCATCTACATCAACTCCATTGCCCCTCCGATGATGTGTGAGTAGTTCAGCACAGACCTACGGGTCCATAGCTAGTAGCTAGATGGCTTCTTCTCTCTCTTTGCTTCTCAATACCATGTTCGTCATGATCTTCATGGAAATCTATCCGATGTAATACTCTTTTGCGGTGTGTTTGTCGAGATCTGATGAATTGTGGGTTTATATTCAGATTATCCATGAATATTATTTGAGTCTTCCCTAAATTCTTATATGCATGATTTCATATCTTTGCAAGTCTCTTCGAGTTATTGGTTTGGTTTGGCCAACTAGATTGGTAATTCTTTCAATAGGAGAAGTGCTTAGTTTTGGGTTCAATATTGCGATGTCCTCACCGAGTGACAAAGTAGGGGTAGCGAGGCACGTATTGTATTGTTGCCATCAAGGGTAAAAAGGTGGGGTTTTCATTATATTGCTTGATTTTATCCCTCTACATCATGTCATCTTGCTTAATGTTGTTCTTCTTGAACTTAATACTCTAGATGCAGGCAGGAGTCGGTCGATGTGTGGAGTAATAGTAGTAGTTGCAGAATCGTTTCGATCTACTTGTCACTGACGTGATGCTTATATGCATAATCATTTCCTTGGATATCTTCATAATTATTCGCTTTTCTATCAATTGCTCATCAATAATTTGTTCACCCACTGTAATACTTGCCATCATGAGAGAAGCCATCTAGTGAAACCTATGGCCCCCGGGTCTATTTTCCATATTATACTTTCAGATCTAAAACCAAAAATACCAAAAAAATAGTTGCTGCACTATTTTTACTTTTATTTTTACTTTCCGTTCAAGCATCCAATTATATCTATCTCTACTAGATCTCATCCTTGCAAATAACCATGAAGGGATTGACAACCCCTTTATAGTGTTGGGTGCAAGAGTTTGATTCCTTGTGCAGGTACATCTATTGGTGGCTCACTTGTATCTCTTACTGGATTGATACCTTGGTTCTCAAAAACCGAGGGAAATACTTATCTACTTTTCTGCATCAAACCGTTCCTCTTCACGGGAAACCAACGCATGCTCGAGAAGTAGCAAGGAGCAGGATCGACTGGAGGAGCATGAACATTTAACTAGGCTCGCCTATGTGCACCAACAACTTATGCTAAGAAAGATAAACAACTAAGTGATAGAAAGACATATAACATGAAACAATATGGCTATCACAAAGTAAAGTGCATAAGTAAAGGGCTCAGGTAAGAGATAACCGAGGCACGCGGAGACGATGATGTATCCCGAATTTCACACCCTTGTGGATGCTAATCTCCATTTGGAGCAGTGTGGAGGCACAATGCTCTCCAAGAAGTTACTAGGGCCACCATAATCTCCTCACGCCATCGCACAATGCAAGATGTCGTGATTCCACTAAGGGACTCTTGAGGGCAGTCACAGACCCCTTACAAACAAGGTTGGGGCAATCTCCACAACTTAATTGTAGGCTCCCACCACCGCCACGAAGCTTCACCACAATGGATTGTGGCTCTGAGGTGTAAATTGCTCTGGGCAATCTCCACAACCTAATTGGAGATCACAACACTTCCCTGGAGCTTTACACCATAATGATTGAGCTCCGAGGCACCACCAACCATCTAGGGTGGCAAAGCACCCAAGAGACACGAGATCTAGGGTGCCCAAACACCCAAGAGTAATAAGCTTCTAAAACTTCACTTCCACGTATCACAGTGGAGAACTCAAACCGATGCAACTAATGCAATGGCAAGAACACTCGAAGTGGTCAAGTCCATCACACTCAAATCCCAACAGCAAAAGCTATGGAGGAATATGAGAGGAAGAACAGGGAAATCGCAAAGAACTCCAAGATCTAGATCCAAGGGGTTCCCCTCACATAGAGGAGAAAGTGATTGATGGAAACTTATAACTAGATCTCATCTCTCTTTTCCCTCAAGAACTAGCAAGAATCGTTGAAGGGATTGAGAGTTAGCAAGATCGAAGAAGGTCAACAATGGGGAAAGAACACGAACTCAAAGGATAGGGACCATTGGGAAAGAATGCACCCTTTTATAGGTGGAAAAAAATCCAACTTTTACCCCTCAGCCCGCACATGAGCGGTGCTACCACTTCGGAGAGCGATACTACCGCTCGGGTGGCAGTGCTCCACTAAGCACTACAATGGCATGAAGCCATGAGGCGGTAGTGCCGCTGGACCGGTACTACCGCTCGCCCCAGCGGTACTATCGCTTATAAGAGGAACTTGAGCAGTAGTGAAGGGCGGTACTGCCACTTGAAGGCGGTACTACCGCGCCACTACCGTCGAGTCCGACACGAAAAGTCAAGACCGCACAGAGGCAGAGGTAGTATGAGCATAACTGGATAGGGGTACTACCGCTTGCTCATAGCGGTACTACCTCTAATAGGCGGTACTACCACATGCCCAGAGCAATACTAACGTGTGAGAGCAACAAAGAAGCCCAAGCAACAGATGGATACAATAAACCTGAACTGCTTTAACTTTCACATACGAGCTCTGAATTGAGAAAACTCAAGCTTGTTGGTTATATTAAGAAGAGGCAGTATAAAAATTCCAATGATATAGAGATGTGAAACGTCTATGAATGAAGAACCGGCAAAAAATCCAACATCAAAAACATCATAGAAGATGCATATGAACTCTGTTTTCGATGAACTCGAGCTTGTCATGAAGATGACCATAATCTCTAAAACTCACAAATAGAAACACTAAACAAGAACCAACAAAGATGATGCAAGGATGCAAATGGTTTGAGCTCTCAACGAACGATATGATCAAGCTACTCACTTGAGAGCTCCCCTTGATAGTATGCCAAACGATCCTATAACCCGATCTCCCAACTACCACCATGAGACTGGTAAAATAGAAAACCTATCAGGGGCAAACCTATACCTTGCACACAGTCCACTTGAGCTAGATGATGACGATCCTGACCTCCTCAAGATGGACCGCCTTTCTTGATTGCGTCGGCTCAATGAAGATTAGTAGACTGCTCCCACACACTCCACTATGGATGAGCCTCTCTTCGACACATCTTCACATGTCATTATCATCATAATGGATGAGAAGCTTCAAGCATGATCTCTCTGTGATGCTTCACTTGAACTTGCACACCGCAATATTGATGACGAACACCACTTGATGTCGTCCTCCATGGGTTGTATGTGATCTTCCATACCATGAGCTCACTTGATCTCACATAGTACATCTTCTATGCTTTGTGTGTTGATCAACTTGAACCACTCTTTGCACTAAGTCTTGATCAACCTTGGCTCTTATATACTCTTCATAGAGATGATGTCTTCAAGGTAAACATGAATGTTCACACAATCTTCTTCTTCAAGACATGCTTGCAATAAGCTGAACACTCACATGACCAATATTCAGATAAACCCTTGAATACCACCTTGGTCATCACATAAACTCCTTGAAACCAACAAATGGACTTCAAGAAGTGTCTGTGGACAAATCCTTCGAATATAAATCAAGGCAACCATTAGTCCATATAGAATGTCATCAATTTCCCAAACCACACATGGGGCACCATGCTCTTTCAACGGGAGTCAGGCCGGCACTGCTGCTAAGATGGGATGGGCAGCTGGGCCCAGGCTGTCCACAATAGCATTACGGTCCACGGACCGGCGCTACTACTAAACATGTTAGCAGTAGTGCGGGCCCGTGGACCGCGCTGCTATTGTGGCCACCCCGTGGGGGCACGGCGGCCATGCTCGACCGCGCTACTACTACACCACACCTGGAACGCATGCGCCATGTACGCGCTACTGCTAAATAATAGTAGCGTGGACAACTAAACATGCGCTACTGTTAAGCCTCTACATATAAGGGTTTTCCTAGTAGTGGGGGAAGCACGACGAAGCGGACATCGTCGCTACCGTCAACGACACCGCATCGTACCGCGCCTCCTGTGCCTGCAATCGCGCCATCCGCCGTCAACGCGCGCGTAACTGTGCCCTGCCAGCAGAGAAAGAAGCCGGCTACACACATATCGTGAGTCGGTGACTAGCGCATCTGCGTCCGCCGCCGACATCAAGGGATAGTAGAACACGGAAGGCCATCGTGACATGCCCGGTTCTTTATCTCAGACCATCATCAGCCCCCGTCTGGGTCCACGGAAGCGGAGGAGCCCCCTTCCCCTCCGACTGAAGCATCATCCGGCAGTTCCACTCTGATGAGTGGTGGAAAAAGACGTCGCGTGAGTGTATGTGTGGTGGGTTATCGGTTCCACTTCATAGTGTTACCGTCTTTTAGTTAAAATATGTTTAATATTCAAATGTTTTTGTCCGGCTTTAAGAAATCTGGTCATGTTTGCATGGATTTTGTCCGATTGGTTTAAACTGTTGTCAAAATGTACGCAACTACGGTTGAATGGCGGCCTCTGTCCACGAACGGATGCAAAAAGAAATTTACAGGTTACCGTTGAAGATGCCCTTGACGGTACTTTTTTCCTCGATGACGTGTGTACGATTTTGTGTTGGTTGCCAAGTTGCTTTGTGTGTCTTATTTTTACGGGTGTGTTGTAACGATTTTTATCCGGTTTTTCTGAATTAACTCGACAATCCTCTTCAACCTTTTTTTAATGAGTTGGGTCTTAAAAACTGCGTTTCAAAGAAATAAGGCACCGGCTGAGAACACGGGAAGACGGGCATATAAAATACCGAAAAGGCGACGTATAAAAAGAGCTGCACGAAGTACTAGAACAAATGTATGACATCGTATTCACATGATAACTAGTTTTCAACTATTTTCCATCCAATATAAGCGAAAACAAGTTCTCAGATCACGACGTACATCAACGGCCGCAGACGTTTTGCACATATGCATGCCCCTGCGGCCCTGTCAATTTTTCGACAAAAGGGACAAATTTGACCTAAAAACGAAACAGATTCACTGAACTGTTTTTGAAAAAATTCACTCACCTAACCTTTTATGTAACGCCTGACGCAAAGGCGTTGCACTACATTGTGTGACGCTTGACATTACACCGTGTGACGCTCAAGACTCAAGACTCAATGTGGTGTCTAAGACAAAGACGTCACACTATGCAATGTGGTGTCTAAGACAAAGACGTCACACTGTGTAATGTGGCGTCTAAGGTAAAAGCGTCACACAGTATGGCGCCTCACACAACAGGGTTACACGAGTGAATTTTTTTTAAAATAGTTCACTTTGTGAATTTTTTACCTTTTTAAGGTCAATTTTGTCAAATTTGCCAAATTTTCGCGGAGGCATGGCGTGCTCGTTCTGCCGGCGACGGGCTGCGGCAGAATGCATGCAGGCATTCCGTTGAGCTAGCCAGCTAGACATGGCAAGATCCTGGGATCTCCTGCTCCTTGCATGCATGGCAGCAACCCTAGTTCCTTTGGTTGGAGGCTTTTGACTTCCGGTGCAAATATATCCCACCAACCCCTGGCTTCCATCCACGCCATGGACGAAGCTTTTATAGATCATGTAACTATTTCCACGACTTTTGCTATCGCCATGACCATGATACATTGATACGGTGATCGATCCGTGAAGCCAGTTAAGGCCGGGCACTGTCAGCACACACAAGAAAATAAAGCCCCAGACCCCGAGGAGATGAGACCTGCGACCTGCGCGCGCAGGAGACAGGCAGATAGATCTAGCCCTCTCGTGAGCAAGCGGTGACGACGTCGCCCAGTGAGACACACGTCGAGGCAAAGCGGGAACAACGTGCGCGCGCCCGGACGTACGTGGCGACCGCCAGGCGCCACGATCTGCCAACCTGCCATGCATGCGCGCACGCGCCATTAACAAACTGCGAGAAAACCAGCTAAGCTCCATACCATCCACCGCTCTGTCTCCGTCGTACGTACACCGTGCACGAACCACAACCAGAAAAGAAAGAGAAAGAAAGAAGACATGGACGGGCCATCTAGCTGAGGGAAAAACAATATACAAAAACCGCCGGGAACGTGCGCCCAGGCTACCGTACGCGCGCGCGTGCGTGCCGGCGCACGACGCACGCACACGCGTCCGTACGCCGTACAGGCCCTCGGGCATGGCATGGCATGGCATGGATCACGGGCGGTCGGGTGATCACGGCGACCAGAACCATCTGCCACCGCCGCCGCCGCCGTGGACGTACGCCATGAGCAGCAGCAGGTCGGAGTCGAGGTCCAGCTCCTCCTCCTCCTCCACCTCCACCGGCGGCGCCGTCAGCAGGCGGGAGCGGCAGAGCGGGCACGTGGCCGGCGGCGTCGCGAGCCAGCGGTCGAGGCAGGCGCGGTGGAACACGTGCCGGCACCGGAGCTCCCGCACCTCGTCGCCCTCCCCCACGCCGCTCAGGCAGACCGCGCATTCCACCGCCGCGGCCCCGCGGTGCCGCGACACGCGCAGCTCGCGGTCCGGCTGCTCCGGCGCCGCCCTCCTTCCGCACTTCCGCGCGCGCACGGACGCCGACGGCGACGCCGCCGGCCACGCGTAGTGCGCGCGCGCGAGCGCCCCCACCCCGCGCGCCGCCGCCCGGCCGGCCACCGCCAGCAGCAGCGCCGCCACGGGCGGCAGCACGGCGGCCATCAGCAGCGCGCACACGCTCGCCATGGCCTCGTCGATCTCGTCCGCTCCCCTCTCCTTGGTTGTTCACGCACGCGCTCTACGTGTCGCCTCGTCGGTCGGCTCTGCGCGTGCGTGCGTGCGGCAATGGCGAGAGGCGGCCGAGGCTCGCGATATATGCAAGCCGCGCGTGCGGCACCGAGACATGGGAGCGTCGATTTGACTTTGGGTCCGTGACACGACGCCGGCATTCATTCAATCCGGGCTCCTCTCAACTCTCATTGACAAGGACGCCGGCCCAAGCCCAAAGAGAAAAGAAAAGATAATAGTCTACGAGTTGGTCAGACCTCGCGTGATCATGCGGTTCAGTGCAACTACTAGTACTCCTACTATGCAAGTGTCCAGGCCCCCACCAGGCCGTTCACAAAACCATTTTCCCTTTGAAAACTGCAGAAACATCTGTTAGATTTTCTAATGATATTTCCCCTGTGGTGATGGATCGATACACAGATCGCATTATCCAGAACAGTGAAGCTGCTCACAATCACGCATGCCAGATGCAAGTTGCGTCCAGTGCCTCTCAATTGCGAGATGTAAATGCAGTCCATGCGTGTAACTTTCAATCAGAGAAAGATCAACCTCCACTGGCCAATAAATCGTGACAAATGGAAGGTTTACGGCCGAGTCCATGTGCATTCACAATAAAAAATTGACCAAGAATAAGGGGCGATAGACACACACATTAGCATCTAAGCGTAGGAACTAGGACGGCCATCAAAGATCTCAGACAGTCGGTGACAGATGTATGCATTGCTGTAACACTCAGCTGGAAAACTGGACATTGTAGACGGACACAGTGACAAGTGAACAAGAAGAAATTGAAAACCAAAGAAAGGGACGACCCATTCACAGTATCATCGCCACATCGATCATGGTACCATAAGTAGGCACAGCAAGGCCATCACAGGTTGTCATGTACGCATCGCTTTACAAAAGGCACAGTAAACTTCGGTTGCAAAACAATCACAATATCTTTTTTTTTCTCAAACCATGCACGGGTTCGAAAAAGAAAATATACTGTGATAAAAGCATATGAACACGGTATCCATCCATAATAACAGTATAAAGGCTATATATGTCCCAAGGGCTCTGCTGTAACAAACCCTTTGCTTACTTTCCTCTGTGCATGCAACAACCTTTCACTCCATGCCGAACTGCTTCATCGTCCTGGGGCTGCAGATGAAGTCGAGCGGCGGCTTGTAGACGTTGTCCTGTAGGATCGAGATCTGCCCCTCCTTGACAAGGATGTCCTCTTCGAGGGACTCGATCCTCTTCTTCAGCGACGCGGCCTCGTTCTGCATCATGCCGGTGGTTTTGCGGAGCTGCTTCGCTTCCTGCCACGACAGGTCCCTTTCGTCGGTCACGATTTTCAGCTGTCCTCTAAGCGCGCTTAGCTCCTTGGCAGATTCCTGGAAGTCCTGCTGGATCTGGTCGATGGACTCGTCTTTCTTCGAACCCTGTTAGGTGCAAAGAATATGTAAACAACAAATATAAAGGCTGCAGATGCTCAAGGTCTTCAACATCCATCAGTAATACATAAGATATTTTCCAAATCCACCTTCTACCAGGCTACTGGCTTGCTAGGGAATATAGGGATAGGATGTTACCTGAAGCTCCAAATGTTTAGCCTTGTGGGTGATGCAGGATAGTTCATCTTGGACTCTCTGGACCTCATTCCTCATGACATCTTGGATACGAAGCAAAGATGCCACATCTGACCGCAACTGTTCAATGTCAAGTTCCTTTGACAAAAGTGCCTCCTTCAGTACTCTATTCAGAAGAGCCTCTTCTCTCAGCTTGAATTCAAGATTAACCTATATTAAGAACAAGAAACAGGAATATTGGATCGATGATGCCGAAACATTTTGAGTTCCCATAAAAGTTTAAGCAGCTTCTGATTTGGCTCATCTCACTGGAGATATCATATAAAAAACTGAAGTCATGGTTTCCTTACAAGAAAATTCTTAAAATCAATCCATGGTTCTTGTTTTATCCAGACGGAGAAAGAAACATGGCAGCACAATGAAAAATAAATTCTCATGAAATGCGTGCTTTCGCACCAGATATCATAATATTTCAGGTTTTCGTAAAAATTTAAGCAGCTTCTGATTTGGCTCATCTCACTGGAGATATCATATAAAAAACTGAAGTCATGGTTTCCTTACAAGAAAATTCTTAAAATCAATCCATGGTTCTTGTTTTATCCAGACGGAGAAAGAAACATGGCAGCACAATGAAAAATAAATTCTCATGAAATGCGTGCTTTCGCACCAGATATCATAATATTTCAGGTTTTCATAAAAATTTAAGCAGCTACTGATTTGGCTCATCTCACTAGAGATATCATATGAGAAATCACTAGCCATGGTTTCCTTCTAAAAACAAACTTAATAGTTGCTCAGAGAAAAACATTAATGACATGTGACAATCGAAATCAATCCATGGCTCTTATACCACCAGAGAAAGAAACACAGCAGTATATAATGAAAATAAGTTCTCAATGGATGTGTGCTTCCGTACCTCATCCATCTGCTCCATGAGAGGACTACCTCCAACCGCAGCCTCTCCAGATTTTTGTTTCAAATTCTGCTTTTCGGTGAGCACAGCACCAGTTGCCCGCAAGCTTCGTTTCAGATTCCCGATTCCTCCTTTGATGCTCTGAAACTCTAGTGTGTAATCTAATGCATCAATATCTCTGTCATGTTCACTTTCATGCCTCCTGCATTTCACGAGGTCCAACAATTTGGTGCAAATTTGGCTACTCTTATCAAGCAACGACAAGCCTTGTGTCTGCAAGTTGTCCACTTTGGCCTGAAGCTCCTGGCCAAGACGAATTGAGGAAAAGCTTGATCCATTTTCAGTGCTTTGTAGACGATTTAAGAGTGCAATGTTCTCTTGCCTAAGAGATTCTACTTCAAGACAGCAAGATTGAACTTCACCTCTCAACTTCTGCTCCACTCCTGACAATCTGACGAGTTCCATCTGCATCCTATTATTTCTCTCGCTGCTGGACCAAACAGATTCCTTATCCAGTTCAGTACTGAATCCCTGTCTCAAGCCAGCAATTGTCTTTTCTTGTTCATTGCATATTGTCTGTAGCCTTGCAACCACTTGCTGCAATGCCTTGTTATCAGCCTCCTTATCTTTCAAGAATCCCCTGATATGTTCCTTCTCCTCTGCAGCCTTAGAAAATTGAGCATGCAACTCTATTGAAGAATTGTGGAGGTTGTTGTGCTCATCTTTTATTGTCTCGAGCTCATCAGTTAGTTTTATGTTTTGCATTTCCAAACTTGCAACCTTTTCAGATGCATCAACTTTGTATGCTTCAAGAGAAGTGAGTTCTCTCTGAAATGAGACATTTTTCTCAGCAAGTTCTCTCACCCGTTCACGCAGTCTCTCTTCTTCAGATTGAAATCTCAACAGCCTGGCTGACCAATCATTTGACCTTCTGTCAATCTCTCTCTCCAAAGTACTCTGTATTTCAGTCTTCTCCTTCTCCAGCCTTCGAGCTCTGATCTCAAGTTCTTTCACTGATTGTTTGTACTTCTCTTTGGCACTAAACCTTTCTGCAAGGCGTGCCTTAATCTGTGAAGACAATTCATCTGCTAGCTGTTTCCTGTCTTCAGTCAAACACTGAATCAATTGGAACATCTCATTTGAGCTTAATCGCTTATATCTGGCCATGTTAAACTGATGATTGTCTCCAGAAGGAGTTATAAACCTCTCTTCAACTTCTTTTGCCCTTTGAAGCAACTTATCATCAGTTTCTTGCCCTTCTGGGGCGAAATCCAAGTCATGATCATGAAAATATTGGGGGGCATCATGAATAACTTTTGAAGGTTGCATATCTTGGAAATCCTCATAGATATCTTCAACAGATGGAATACTTTCTGATCTGTAATCTTCTACATGCGGAAACCTCCCAAAATCATCCAGAACACTTGCATGGTTTTTACTTCCATAGGCATCCTTCGCATCCACATTTGGGTAGGTCTCAACGTTCTCTTTCATTGTTTTTTGCAAAGATGGCATTGTATAATGGGGTCGAGGCGGGCGTCTTGAATTCGAAACCACAGATCTAGTGGGGGAGTTCTGCCTCAGCTTCTCATTTTGGATGGCAGCTTCCTGCTCTCCATCAATGTATCGGTCTAGCACTTCATTCTTGTTCAATAAACTGCCTAGCCTTGTAGATCTGCATCGTAGGGCAACAGGAGAGGTAGGAGGAGAGTGCCCTGTTGAGCATGAATAGCATCTTGAACGAGGAGAATCAGTTTCCAGGACTGAACAAGCTTTTGGAACCTTTAATGAGGATTCTCTTAAGACTGGATGCCTTTCTGGTGACCAGGCATAGTGACTGCAAGTAAATAATCATAATGAGTTAGGATGAACATTTTATCAGACAAATGATAAAGATAACCAGAGAACTGTTATAGATAAAATGGAGTTCAAACACAAGCCAATTCTTTTAACTAGTATGAAGTAAAGATAGCAAAACAAAGGGGCATGAGACTATATATACTAGTACAAGCAACGGAGTGGTGAACAATGCCTAAAAAAAGCTGTATGTTCACCGAAACTGAACAATTTGTAAGGGCCTCTGCCAAATGAATAACTTGATAGATTCGCATAACGAACAATCAAACATATTCTGAAGAGTTTTCATTTTCCATTTCTTTTCTTTACTACTAGCATGGATCAACAAGGCCTCGGGGTGTCAATACCAAAAACTAGTTTGATCATGGTAAACTAGCCTAGATATATGGGACTGCTGATAACAAATCAGAAAAACTTACTTGACATCTTCGGCGTGGCGAGGCACATCAGGTTCGTCATAGAAAGAACCAGGGACATCGCCGGAGAAGCTAAAGCTCCGTTCCTTCAGGCCATCGTTGGCGGCAGCAGATGAGAAGGACATGCACCTCCTGAGCTGCTTTGGATTGGCGGGATCCTCGTTGCCCAGCCTTCCGCGGCGGCTTCTCGACCTGGACATCCTCGCGCCGTGGTCATGGGACCTGGAGCTGGAGTTGCGGCTACCCTCGCCTTCCTCCAGCGCCTTCTTACTCCTGTTCTTGCTCCTGCCGCCGTCGCCTGGCGTACTCCCGTCTCCATCCCCGTCCTTGGGCGTGGGGGGCCCGAAGAAGAAGAATCTTCTCATCTTTTAACGGGACCGTTGTGATTTGAAAATTCCGAGTCCCACCAATGAGTCCCTGCATGGATCGGATCTTGCTCAGTAAATAGGGAACCGTGAAAAGAAGGCAGACAGCAAGTTGACCTGCTGAAATAAAAACACTAATAGTTGATCTGCAAATAGATAGATTCTGGAGAAACCAGATGCTGCACCGAATCATTTTTTTTTCTTCGGGAAGTGGACAGGAAGAACTCGACAGGGGGAGTTCGGAACCGGACACGAGAGGAGGATAATCTGCGAGAGATCTCTAACCGCGACAGAGTTGCAGGAACTACGCGCGTCCATTGTAAGAAACCTAACCGGCGCGCCCTCGCCGGCCGCCGCATCTAGCGAGGGTTGGGCCAGGAAATCGGTCGAACAGGTTGCATACATGCATGACCAACAAAGCAAGAACCGAGCCAAGAACCCCAGGATTCAGAGCCTCCGAGCAGCGACGCACCAAATCCAACCCGTAATTCACGGACCAACCAAGAAGGAGACTGACCGGGGCAAGAAACGGAGCAGGCGGCGACAGGAGGAGCGGGGGGAAGGACGCGCGCGCACCTGCGAGAAGGACGAACCGGAGGGAGGAGGGCGCTCTGCCTGCCTGCCTGCCTGCCTGCGGCGGTAGCAACGGTCGGGAAACCTCGGCCGGCGCGCTGATTGATCGCGCTCACTAATTGCTGCGATTTCGCAGCGGATTTGCAGAGGGAAGGGAGCGGAAAGTGGGGCAGAGAATGATTGCGGACGGCAAAGTGAGGCGAATCCGGGAGAGTGAGGGAGGGTTTTGAATCGAACTGGGAAAGAAAGAGTGGGGGGAGATGGGAGCGGGGTTATCTGGGCCGGAACCTCGGTGGGCTGGGCTTCTGGACCTGCGGCCTTGCGGCCGGATTGCTTACGGATGGGCTGCATGTGCCATAAATGCGAGCTGGATTAGAGCATCTTTAGCTCAAAAAAAAAAGATTAAAGCATCTACAACCGGAACCTCTCAAACTCGTCTCAAATGTCCGGACTGACGGTCCAGTCACAAGAAAGCGATCCAAACGGACGCCTCAAAACGGCCTCAAACATTCGGATTGACCGACATCCCTCATATCCAGTCCAAATATGTGGTCGATATGGGACGCCCGGGCACGTCCATCGCGACGACTATTTTCCATATTACACGAGTGGACAGCTTGCTCTCTCTTAGCCTTTGCAATAACGGGACAGACCGTTTAGCACATGTATGCTAGCAAAATAGAAGAAATAGAAGCAAAAAAGAGCCCAGGGATCAAACCCGGGTCGCCGCGGGGGTTGCTCGTGATTCTAGCCACTTGCACTAGAGACAGGTCCCCTGTGTCTCGCCTTCAGCGAGCGGAAAGGACCCCCTTGCCTTTCCCCTTGCTGAAGGGGGGAGGACTAGATGGGTCGGCCCACCAGCACGGGAGGCCACAACCTCTTTTTTTGTTTTTTACGTTTCTGTTCTTTTTTACTTTTCATAAATTTTGTCTGTACTTTAAAATATTCTAAATTTATATATTATTAAAAAATATTAAAACATTTGCAAAATGTTGAGCAGTTATTTGAATTTTTTTGAACAAGTATTTGAATACTGGTGAATAGGTATTTGAAAAATGTTGAAGAAGTATTCAAACAAATGTTGGCCATGCATATAAATGTTGAACACGCGTTTGAAAAATAAATATTGAACAAGTATTTTAAAAATGTTGAACAAGTAATTGAATAATGTTGAGCAAGTATTTAAAAAAATATTGATCATGTATAAAAAATGTTGAACAAGTATTTGACTAATGTTGAACACGTATTTGAAAATGTTAAATAAGTATTAAAAATGTTGAACAAATGTTTGAAAATATTGAAAGTATTGAAAATATTGAACAATTGTTTGAAAATGTTGAATGAGTATTTGAGAAATGTTGAACAGGTATTTACAAAATGTTGAATAAGTATTAAAATATTGAACAAGTCTTAAATATTGAATAAGCGAGACATAGGGGACCCGACCTCACATATATTCAATCCATTCGCTTGTCGGACCAAACCCTAACTACTTCACTCCCCTCCCCTTCGCCACCTGAGCTTACATCCAGCGATCTTGGCCCTTCCCCAACATGGCGGGCAGCGGGTCTGACTCTGATCAATCCGGATTCGTTGATTGTGGTGTCATCTTGTGCGGGTGGAGGAGCTAATGGTAGATCGCATTGCAATCTGTTGCTCTCGCGAGGACAACGCCCCTCCGAAAACACGATCTGTCTGGGGCAACTCCATAGCATCGGCTCAACGGCTGCCCGGATCCTTCGGGGCAGAATCATTCCGGCAACCTTCAAATCTTTCCTTTCCCGTCAGCGGTTGGACGAAGTATGAATCTCCCCGGGACTGGTGTGTCTGCCTTGGGAAGGAGAGGATAAGGATCGTGGAGGCCCGACTCACTACCAACATGGCGACGGGGGGTGATGCGGCGGTGCAGACGAGCGGAGAGGAGGAAGCCATCCACACCCGTATTGTGAAGAAGCGACAACGGAGGAACACACGTGCCCTCGTCCTAGAACAGAATCGGGCGGTTCGTAAAATGAACGGACTGCCATAAAAGAAGGAGATGAAGGACAACGATGGTAAGGACAACTCCGACGAATGGCAGATCCGGCTTAATCTGTACTGCGTCTTTGACTGGTACTTCGGTGAAAAAGACGGTAATGGTGCAGGAAAGGGCAAGGACAACCGGGGATGATCTTCTTTAGCGTAGTCAAATTTTTAAATTTTGATAGTCCAATGACATGTCGTAGGTGTAGTCGGGCTATATGTATATGTCGTTTGCGTGATTGCATGAAATTGTACATTTTAAGGTATGCTAATTGAGCTATCTGATTATAAGAAGAAAAATACGAAACATGACCACGGTGCCTCCGGACGCGTCCGAAAACACGATGCGGACGTTGGATGGGCCGGATTTCCCAAAGTCGTGTCGATGCTCTAAGGACTAGAAGGAAGGCCGAGGGTGGCTCCTGTGCCGGGGCCCGCCGCATCGCCTTGCGCCACACACGTTGGCGTCGCCGCAGTTACTCCTCCGCGAAATAATGGCGGCGACACACGCCGCTCTCCTCCCCTCCGGCGATGCCTATAGGCGACGGCAATGGCGCCCTGCTGTGCCCGTCTGTGCCCCCCACACAGCACGGACCACACTCCTCCAGTCCTCCTCGTCCTCGGCCCGTTCGCCCTCTCCTCTCCTCTCCTCCATCGCTCGCGCCGCGCTCGTGGAGCCCGTCCGGGAAGTATCCGGGGAAGACCGAGCGGCGCGCACAGAATCCGGCCGTGGTCCGATTGGCCGAGGTGATTTTACTCTCTCTCTCTCTGTAGTTCTCTCTGGGGTGGAATGGTCGGATTCGCGGGGTGTGCTGGATGCCTGGATGGATGGATGGAGTGCCAGTGGATTGCAGAGGAACAGAGTAAATACTACTCTGTCAGTTAGCTTCTGTCTATCTTAGCACTGCATAGTTGTGTTGATTTTTGATGCAAACTACAATACTATGGTTCTGCTTTCGCCTGTTGAACCCTACCATCTGGTATTGTTCCATGATCATCAGCTTCAATTCTAATAAATAATACTGCAAGGTAGAGAATTCTCTGGCTTTTGCTTTTGGTTCTAGCATTGGAGTTAGGATCCCTTGTCCCTTCAATTTGATTTAATTTCAGCCACATGTGTGACAGTGGTCAATCCGCTTTTACAGAGGGAACAGACATAGGCGATATGTTTCGCATGATGAAATTTTGGTTTCAGGTTAAAGATTATTGAATGTGTTGCGCTTGCCATTTTTATGCGTGTGTGGCACTTACTGAATGCATCACTCTTGTCAGTAGGATATTTTCTAACCGTCACAAATTCAAAATATTGCAGCATCAGACGCACGGACTGCATCATCCAAACACCACCACTTGCAAACGACGGCCAGCGATCCTACAGTTAACCTTGGTGGATGTCCTTGAATTTGCCTGCCCTGGTGACCTCTGTGAAACTTTGTGCTCTGTTGGCTCTTGCACTTGAACATGGGCGTGGCGTCTTCTACGATTGAAGACGACAAGGTCCTTGTGTTATGCCAGGAGAGGAAGCGTTTTGTTAGAGAGGCACTTGATGGAAGATGCGCGCTTGCATGTGCTCACCATGATTATATTGTGTCACTTAGAGACACAGGATCGCTTCTGAGAAAATGTTTTGAAGGAGAGAAGTCTCTTGCAACTGCAAATGAGGAGGGTCATGTTGCAGAGTCAGAAGATAGTTTCGACAATCTGTCCACTGAAACTGTGGCACAGGCGCACAGGAACCCCAGTGATTTGTTTGGTCATAATACTCTAACAGAACAGTCTATTGCGCATCATCCTTCTTCAGAAGACATTGCTTCAGCAAACAGACTCGAAGGCAAGAGGAGAATAATAGATGTTATCACGAATGAAAATGATGAAATGCCTGCCATCAACCCAGTTAGTGTGGTGCCATTATCGGCGGCTGCTCACCCTATGGACTCCAAGGCACCTTATCCTGATGTAAAGAATGTGGCGAAGGACTTATCTTCATGCATGAAAGAGATTGAGATATTATTTTGTAAGGCATGTGAATCTGGAAAACAAGTTCCAATGATTTTGGAAGAAGATAAAATCCATTTCCGCCCTCTACTACCTGAAGAAATAGGTTAGATATGTCAAGTAATGTACATTTGCGCTGCGTAACCATTTTTTCCAGCTTCGCATACCATTTGTTCAAAATGTGTTTTATTTTTGCTGCAGCACATGGATCAAAGGCATCAAAGTTTCTTGCGATATTTCTTGTTTGCTGCAGGGAGGAAGTTTCTATTCCTGAACGTAAGCTATCTCTTTTGTAGCTATTAGTGTAACTTCCTTTTGCTATACTGTACATCACTGTCCTGTTTCTGTGTTACAAATTTATTCAGCAGCATTTCTGTGAATAACCGATTAACACTGCTATTTACCATACTCTGTATTTTTTTTACTTCGTTTAATTTGTGCCTTTTTGTTGTTGTGGTTATTATATTTTCCATACTGTTCTGCTGAGACCAGTTTATATGCTAGACGCTCCCTGGCAATTGAACTTGCTGTTATTTTTTCTTGTTCGACGTTTTATTTTCTGTTGAAAAACATCAGGCGTGGTCTTTCTTACTGTGACAAATAATTTGATCATGATGGTTTAATGCAGCTCCTCCTCAGGCTGAGATAAAGTACCTTAACTGGCATAGATCGGTGTCTTCACAACTGTCGCCATCCACGAATCCTCCTGGGACTATTCTTGACATCAATACATCAACGCTAGATAGATTGTATGCATGGGAGACAAAGCTTTATGATGAAGTTAAGGTGATAGCTTTGCTACATTTTGAATATTGCTGCATGTTCCCCATTTCTGTTTGCCTCTAGCAGTCCCTTTCCCCCTTCCTTTTGAGCATAATGAAATATACCTTGATTCTTCTGACTTACTATTTTGAGTTGTGACTGCCTTCAATGGAACTCTCTACTGCATTTCGTGTAGAAATACTTGTTTATGGAGAACAGCATCCCATTGTCCAAAAGACAATATTTGTGTTTGTAATTGTATAGGTTTTCCATATGTCACTTAATTCCTTTTTGATAGTGGAAGAGACAATTGCACGCAGCCAAAATTTGTTAGTATACTGAAATGAAAAAGGCCGAAACTACTAAGCTTCCATATATGTCTTTCAGTTATGCGGCCGTTGCCATTTGGTAACCCTAAGCGTGATTCTGCTTTCAGGCCAGCAGCTCAATCTGCAGGAAGTATGATGAGAAATGTAAACAACTGAGAGACCAGGAGTCGCGAGGGAAAAATCAAATCATTACCGATTTTACCCGTGCTGCTGTAAAAGACTTGCATTCCAGAATCCTAGTTGCTGTTCAGAAAATAGACTTCATTTCGAAGAACATAGAAGATCTAAGGGATAAAGAGCTTCAACCACAGCTGGATGAGCTAATTGAGAGGTATGTTTGTCTATTTCAATTTTTCCTTCATAGGAAAAATTGCACTGGCAGACCATGGCAGATCAGTGTGCAGTCCATCATAATTTGCACTTGGATGTGCGTTATCTGATGAAGTATCTTCCTTTTCCTGCAGTTTCACCATGATGTGGGCAACCATGCTCCAGTGCCATCGGCGCCAACACGCGATCATCAAGTCACTGTCCAGCAGCTGCAAACTAGAAGCACCATTCAACTCCGAGCCTCAGCTGCAAGCCGCCCTTCTCCTCACGTCCGAGCTTGGCAAACTACGTTGGAACCTCCGAAGCTGGATCGCATCCCACAGGGCCTACCTGCGCAGCCTGAACCTGTGGCTGCACAAGTGCATGAAACCCCTGAGGAAGAGGAAGAGCTCCAGGAAGCAAAACACCGCCACCACCGTCGACGTCTCGCTGACGGAATGCGCCGTCGCCCCCATGTTCGCCGCCTGCGAGATCTGGATGAAGCTGCTGGACGACCTGCCGACCGACGACCTGGAAGAGGCGATTGACGGTCTGTTTGCGGGTATAAGCCGCCATCTGCCACGGCATTCGGATGAGCGCCTCGACGGAAATTTGAATGGTGAAAAGAAGGAAGAGGTGCCTAGAGACGGTGTGGCTACCGATTTACAGTCGACCTTTGTGGCGTTCGTAGAGAAGCTTCAGTCCTTCTCGGAGATTTCGGCGCAGAAATACCGTGGTCTGCAGAAGGGCGTCGGCGCGGCCAAAGACAGGCTTTCTGAAAGAGGCTTGAGGCAGTGACTGCAGGCGTATAGTTCAGTTCGTATCTCGGCCGGGCGAACGCTGCGGCTTCATCCTTGCCAAGTTTCCAAGTGAAAGTAAATAAATAAAACGGTCGCTCCTCGTGTAAAATCTGAACCTTGCTCGTTGTGACCAAAATCCGTAAAATGTGCCATTGCTAGTTAGGACCAAAATCTGTAAAAAAAAGGGGGGCATTTCCTGTACGGCGGAGACAGCAGAAATGCTGTGCAGTGCAGTGCGACCTTATCTTGTTGGAGATGGCGTGGCATACGGTATGGTATCCGTCAGATGGGGCACGTACGCATACGCATGAAATTGAGTACTACTAGCAACCAGTCAGCCTAGCATTCAAGCGAGCCTGGCTAGCTGCCGCTACAGTTTGGTTCTTAGCTATGCCTGCGACTATATCTGGCCATGGTCTCGGCCCAAGCCCTGAAAAGCCCGTCGGGCTTGGGGCCATGGGCCAGGCTTTTTTCTTAAAATCCTAATATGTCAAGCCCAAGCCCGGTCCGACCCTGCGGGTGGGCTCAAAACTCAGGCCCAAGCCCAACCTATGGGCAAGCCCGTCGGGCCTAGGCGCTTGATTTTGGGGCCGGGTGCATGCTCCTGCCGTTTCTCGCCATTTCCATGCGTGCACAAGACACAAGGAGGTTTGAAAGTTGAATGCTAGCTTAATTACGACAGTGAGAAGCAGCTAGTTGATCAGCGGCATGCAAAGAGCAAAGCTCTGGGGCATACCCTACGCAGGCCCAGAGAGCGAGCGAGCATTGACCTATCTATCTAGGGTAGGATGTTGTTCCCGGTGATGTCAAAGGGGATTACTGCAAAGGAGATGGTCCAAGAGCATCGCCAGATGATTTATTGCTATACTAGTATTCCCTGAAGGAATCCGTCCGTCGTGCATGGCGATGGTGGCATGGCATGCGATGCGATAGGAACGAACTGCTTAGTTTATGTCCACTAACTATGCCCGCTTATATCTAATCTCAAGTTCTCAACTCAACTGTCCTTGTCGTTGGACCTTAGCTAGACCGGTTCGTAGTATATCTATTCAGGGTCGTGTACGACCGATGCTGGTACAGAAAAAGGAGCTAGTGGATGAGAGGAGCAGGTGGCATAAGTCAAACGGCGTAGTATCACATGAGAGCTTTAGATTTGTCCATATCTGGTGTGCAAGTGTAAAACAAATGTACGGTGGGTGCTTACCGCACGGTGAGATCATCGTGCCATCATAAATCGTCGGTTGATTTTCCAGCTCATGCCAAACAAATTGCCAACTACTAGAGTGGTAGTACGTAGCTTCTTGTATACTGTATATGCGTATATATTTCTTGAGTCTGCGTAGTCAGCAGGACTGGAAAGATTGACCTGAACACGGACGTACGTTTGTTTTTCAGCTAGGTGTTGCCAAGGCCGTTGAAACGTCAGAAACAAAATTGTTAGAGCAACTTCAATAGGGGAACACCCATTTCGTTCATCGCTGTCCGTTTGGGTCGACGCGGACAAAAATGGTGGCCCAACGCACCGATCCAAACCTAAATCACGTCCGCTTTGCGTCCGCACCGACGCATTTGCGGCCCAAATTTGCGTCCCAAATGCGTCGGTGCAGACGCGAAACGGACGCCACGCGTGTCTTCTTGGTGTTCGCCGCGTTCCCACCTGGCGGCCGTCCAACTACCCGCTGCCCACGCGGTCAGCTTAATTTATGACCACGGGCCCACGCGTCAGCGACGGCAGTCGTTCTTTTTTAAGCCGACCGTGCGGCAGGGCCGTCCTCATCCAAACTCGCCGTCCACATCTAGCAAGCTCTGCTCCCCCGTCGCCGGCAAACCCTAGCCACCATTACCACAGCGAGATGGGGCTCTTCTTCGACGCCAGCAGCAGCAAGGGCAAGGGCAAGGCCCCCGCCATTCCTTTCCCCTCGCAGTTCCTCCCGCCTTCGCCGGCGCCAGCACCTCGCCGACAGAGGCAGCGCGTGAACGTGCCAGTGCATCGGGCGAAGTGGCACTGGCAGCATCGCGTGCCTCTCCCGTACCCCGACGCCACCCTGTCGCACGACTGGCATCTGGATTCGGATAGGATTACAGTGCCGGCGGCGCCACGGTCGGCTCGGGCTCATGCGGAGGAGGTGCGGCGCCGGCGGGCGCTGCTGACATCGGAGTAGCGCCGCGACCCCGCCTACGCAACCGACTCGCCCAACTGGGCGAGGTGGTTCGCCTTCAAGCACGAGGAGGCGAGGCGACGGGGCGTGCGCGAGGTCGACCGCAGCATGCCACCGCCGCCGCTCGCGTCCACGAGGAGGACCAGGCGGAGGAGGACGCCTACCAGGCGACCCTTGCTACTGTCTACCGGGAGAGCGAGGAGGACGAGCGGCGCAGGGCGGCGGCGGCGGAGGAAGAGGAGGCTCGGTATGAGGCGGCAATGGCACAGGCCATTGCCCTCTCCGCGGCGGGCGACTGCGTGCTGCCGCGACCCCGCCGTCCCCTCCCCGACGCCGTGTCAAAGGCGAGCCGGAGCCGCAGGCGCAGCCGAAGCCAGAGTCGTCCCCCATCGAGAGCTACACCTGAAAGGGAGTAGTGCGCGAGTGGGTCTCCGTGCCACCGGTTTGGATGGCGGCGACGCTGGCGCAGGAGGCGGCGTACCTCGAGCACTGGCGCCAGATCCGGCTGGCCGAAGAGCGCGAAGAGGGCAAGCACCTCGAGATGCTCGAGCACGACGCCGAGGACGCGCAGCGCGAGGCCGAGGAGGAGGCGCGCCAGGCCGCGACAACCTAGGCGGCAACACTGCTCGCGTCGACATAGCCCGCGCCCGACATGAACACGCTCTGGAACACGACATTCCCCTGGGCCGGTCCGGCGCCAACACTCATCGACCTCACGGATCCCAAGGACGACGACAATGACGCCTAGTGCAGCGCGCTGCCTCATAGTTTAGGTTGTTTTTTATTTTCTTAAATGCAAATGTTGACGCGTGGACTCTCGCAGCCTTCGTGGTCGGCTTTAATGTTTAATTAATGTTTTTTAAATATGCATGCGTTCTTTTTTTCTAGCGCCGTCAAAATGGATCGGGATAGCGTTGGGCGCACGCGCCGACCCAAAAACGGAAGCGGACATCCGTATTCGACTGGCCGATCCAAACGGATAAAAAAGGGACAAAATCACCGTCCGTTTGGATTGACCCGTTGGAGTTGCTCTTAGTAATATATGCATTAGCACAATTGAATTTACTATCCCCTCCGTTTTATAATATAAGAGAATATGAGATGGAGGGAGTACCTTTTGCTGTATGAAAAGTGCTGCTGACTGTCTACGTGATCGGCTACACGATCAAACAGCTTTACTATGCAGACTGAGTCCTGGATGCTTGACTGGGTTATAAAGATCATTTTTTCCCCCTAAAGGAAGAAGATCATTTGAACAGACAGCATAAACTTTCGTACGCTTTTCGACTTTCCAGTGGACCCTGACCTATGCAAAAGAACAGATCAAAGATCTACCTATCCCATCCATGATCCATGCATAGTCCATCACGAATAGATCAGGAGTAGATTATCGCTGAGTGTTTAGTGGAGGCAATCGAGTGCCGGCTGGAGCCCATCGCCATCGCCCATCGGGGTGTCACGGGAAGTCTTGGGGGGCACTCGATTACGAGGGAGTGCCTCATGGGATGTCGTCTCGTCATCTGATTAAACTAAAACCCATGCGGTACGAACGTAAGTACTCCTATATACTGTAGTAGTATTATCATATCATATGTGCATGTCGTCGTCTCGATCGCTGCCACTGCACGTAGTCTAGTACCTCGGTCGGTACAGTCAGTCAGCTTGCCAGCGATTTTCGTGCGTAATTTTGGCCGAAATCACTGTTCTGATCATGTCAGTCATTTACGTTACAAAATAAACTCGACACGAAAATATTTTACGATCTAATCCTTTTAGAAACACCAGCCACCGCAGCGTTGCTAGTCAAAGAAGAAACGTCATCCCGCTGCGCGTTGTCGGAAAACAAAGAAACACCGTCCACGTCCGCGTTTCTACACGTCAGAAACGCCGAGCCTCTCCGCGTTTCCTCCTGACACCGAAACGCCGAGGACCCTGGCGTTCTTAGCCCAATATTTATCTAGGTCCACCCGCACATCAGCCATTTCCTCTTCCTCCCCTCGCTGCGAAACAGGACGAGAAACGCCTCTCTCCTCCTCCCGACCCCCCCCCCCCACTTCGATCTTCCTCTTCCCTCGACCATTTTTGTGGATCTTTGGGGCAAATCGAAGAGGTCGGTAAGCTCCTCCAATCCCTCCAATCACTTTTTCCAATAACTTCGTATTTTTGGAGCTATTTTTGGCACAAGGTGCAACCTAGGTTTTCAAGTAAAACAAAATTTGGTGATGATTTAGTTGTTTAGTATCATATGATTTAGTAGTAAGGATGAGCGCTGGCCAAGGATGAGTGCATTGCGAAATATGATGTAAATTTGTGTATTTTCTATAGTTGCAAGTGTGATGGTGAATGCATATTACTTGATTGTTATATTTGCTATGTGTTCATCCTAAATATTTTTGACTACATAGATGTGTGCGTGCACACTTTGTATCATTTGATACTTGTGAATTTTACATTTATAGGTAAAAAATGTATTATGTTGAATCCTAAAATTATTTGTTCCTATTATGTAGGATGTTTGTGCCGGATAAATATCCGGGCCTTGATGATTTCTACGAGCAGAAGCATCGTGCGGTGCTAGTGGAAAGAGGGGAGGTAATTATCCGGGCCTTGATGACAATCTTTCTATTTTGGTTGATTTTCATATTGTGACAAGTAACAAATTATGCGTTTGTTTGTTTAGGTTCCACCGGTTCTTTGTTTGAGGGGCCATAACCCACGTGAATCTCTTTTATATGACCGTCGATACGAACCTTATTTTAGAAGAATGAATCTTCTTCAGTTTTTGCTCAACTTTAAAGGCACACCACCATGACTGAACTGGACGGCCATTACCGCACTTACGGACCGTTGGAGGCCGGAGACGCACTCTTTCCACTTTGCTCTTGGTGAGATGACCATCACCTTAGAGGATATTGCGATGATCTTCGGGCTACCGATCGAGGGCAGGGCTCTTACCGGGAAGGTGAAGTTTGAGGGGTGGCGACAACGGGTTGCAGGTTTGGTTGGTGTTGAACCACCACCGTGGACTCATGAAACCAAGAAGGATCCTAGGCCATGCGGTGTGTTGTTCTCTTGGATAACACAACATTTTTATGAGTGCCCAAAGGAAGCCAGTCCGGCTGTTGTGGAGATGCACGCCAGGGCTTACTTATGGAATCTTTTGACCCAACACAGCCTCATGGATGTTCTTGGACCCTCTTCGTAACTGGGATGTTAAGTGGAGTTGGGGGTCGGCGGCACTAGCTTTCTTGTACCGTCATGTAATGCTTAGTAAGATGCATTTCATTATTTAAAATATATGTTTGTGTGTGATCGTTTAACGTTTGAACAAATGTGCAGTTGGACGGAGCATGTATGAGGAGTAAGACAACATCGAGTCTTGGTGGTTTTGTTTGGGCCCTACAGATTTGGATGTGGGTGCGTATCCCTATAGGTCGTAACGTCACCATTGCTCCGGATGAACCTTGGGACTGGCCTTTTGACGGGGATGAGGAACGATACCCCACTATCGCACACACATGGGCTAGTGTGCAAGTGTCTTCCACCGCGGCCATGGGGCGGTACAAGGCATACATAAGCGAGCTGGACATGCTGACTTCTAATCAGGTAATTATCCACAAGCTTTGCCCTTCTTGTGGGTTTTTTGGACAAGCTAGTGAAACGTTCATATGTAGGTCAATTGGAGGCCATACATGGTACTTAGGCAGTTCCCTTTAAGCAACATGTGCTTGCGTGACCAACATCTATGGCGTGTGTGGTGCCCCATGATATGTTTTTTTTGCGGTCGAGTGGCATCTTCCACATCGTATTTCAAAGCAATTTGGAGTACAACAATGCACCCCGCCGGAATACGTTGAGACAAGTGTGTTGCTACATAGGTGAGAGTTTTTGGTAACACGTGTTTATCAATGTCAAACACGAATGGTGATAAATGCATCTGATGTATTCTTTTCATGCTTTGTAGGACGAGCCGACAAAACAACAAGAATGCCACGAATTGGGAGGATCACCACCTTATGTGGGTGGACATGTGGAATGCCCAAAGGAATGCTCGAATTGAAACTGATCACACACCCGACAACGACGAGGAGGCATATTTAAGGCATTTGGAGTGGCTTCGCAAAGAGTACAGAGTTATCCACAAGTGTGCTTGGACTCGTGCCGATTGTTTGGACGTAGGGCCAAGTGAGGCTGCTGGTGGTGCATTCAATAACTCTATTAGGGAAACCATTGGAGCGCACTTAGATTATGGCCCTCTGCATGACCGAGTGGTATGTCTCTTTTCATTCTAATGAACATTTATCGTTTATTCGTGAGTGATGTGGCACATATTTTTATTCAGGGCACGGAGCTATGGAGATGTATCAATGACAATAATGTGGTGCTTGGTCGTGCTCCTGGTCCATAAACGGACGGACTTGTTAGGAGTACTCTGCAGGTTAGATGCCTTGTTGTGGTACATTTTCTTACAGAGTGATGTGGCATATTAATATGTTAATGTCTTTCCTTGTGCAGAAGGTCATGAATCGTTGCCGCACCCTAGCCGCTTTACTTTCTTGCCATGGTTGTTCATTGACGGATGTGCGGGCACGCGCTCAGTATACAATCTATGTGCTTTCTTCGGCTCGTGGATCTTCGAGTCAAGCTCGTGATTCTTCAAGTGGATCTCGTGTTTCTTCGATTCAATCACGTATTCAAGAAGAGGAAGAGGAAGAGGAGATGGACGAAGATATTGATCCGGACTATATTGAGCTAATGGAAGATGCTCCGCAGCCAACTCAACCTTCTCAGCCGTCAGAACAAGCACGACGAGCTAGCTCACGAGCAACCCGACGTCCACAATGGCAGAACACTACAAAGGGCTACGTCAACAAGGGGAAGCTCGCTGCGAAAAGAGGGAGGAAGTAAAGTGATGTATGCTTGTCATGTAGCTAAGCTTTATGTCTGATGAACTTGTCATGTA
Organism: Hordeum marinum; assembly: GCA_022496015.1. NCBI lineage: Eukaryota > Viridiplantae > Streptophyta > Magnoliopsida > Poales > Poaceae > Hordeum > Hordeum marinum. The sequence goes on along the minus strand of CM039673.1, from coordinate 59,037,442 downwards.
TGTTATGGACTTGTTATGTTTCTTGTGAACTTGTCATGTATGTTATGAACTTGTTATGTTTCTTGTGAACTTGGCATGTATAAAAATTATGGTGCCAAATATACTGTAGGTGAAATTGCCTTGTCGTTGATAATTTTTATGTTGTTATGTTGATAATTATAGTTGAAATTCTGCAAGGCTACCAAGTATGCTGGAAACGCCAGGACGGTTGGTGTTTCAAGGTGGAGATGAAACGCCAGGACGGTTGGTGTTTCAAGGTGGAGATGAAACGCCAGGACCCATTGGCGTTGCGAGGCCACGTGGAAACGTTCCCTCGTAGTCGTCCTCGCAGAACATGTCTTACAGGAACGCCAAGGCAACAATTGACGTTTCCGTGTGGAGTGGCAACGCCACCGGCGTTGGCGTTTCTGGACGCGGGGAAACACCATCTGGTTTGGCGTTGCTTGCAGAGCAGAACTTTGTGTCAATTGGCGTTTCTTTTGCATTTTTCCACATAACACAAATTGCACAACACATAGGGAGAAAATGATATACACACAACATAATGAAGTTCATACAAATTAAGAGTACACATAGAATTTTGTGAGATGGAGGAGGTTACCTCAAGGAACGGAAAAGACACCGGATCCACGAAGAACCCAATCAATTTCCAAGGATTTGAGAGGGGGATAGTGAGGGGAAAAAAGGGAGATAAGAGAGGAAGTTCGGGATAGGCCAATGGGGGAGAAGTGAGTGAATGGTGAGTGGTGGATGAGAGCCCCACGGCCAACTAAAATACTTGCATAAGAAACGCCAAGAGGGTTAGACGTTTCTGAAAACACGGTCATGGTCGGCGTTTCCAACATGCCACGTCATAATACAATGCGTGTTGTGCCTGACTGTGGGCCAGGGAAGCAACGTTGCTGGGGATGGCGTTTCCAGGAAATGCCGATGGGGTTGGCGTTTCTTCGTTCGTTAAAAACGCCGCGGTGCCTAGCGTTTCTCAAAGGATCAGATCGCAAAATATTTTCTGTCAAGTTTATTTTGTGACGTAAATGACTGGACAAAGTGGTTTCGTTCCGTAATTTTCAGCGCTGACAAACTGGCCGAGTCCGACAACCTTGCTCGGCTTTCGCCCAGCGATCGAGTAAAATCATATGGATCACTACGTGCTCTCTGTCTCTGTGTGCTTCCGCGTGGCGCATTGTTGTCTGTGTGCCATTTTCTGAAACCAATGTTTTACAGAGAGCTCAGACCACCGGGAAATCTGCAAGATGATTCGCAGGGAAAAGCTAGATGAGCGTCCTTGTGGAAGGGAAATGCATCGTTATTAACTGGTACTGTGCCTGCCGCCGGTGCTTTGGATGGACCGGTCGACCGCAGCGGTGGCCACCGGAGCCGGCGGCGTGGAAGATCTGCATGCCCAGCGCGGTTGCGCGGTTGGTCGTATTTGGAACACGCATTTGGAAGGGGCCGTGCTCGGGGTCAGCGGACGGGTACGTCCATCGTCGTCGTCGTCCTGGAGGAGGGATCACGACATCACGCAATTGTCGCCTACGATCCGTGTTGCCCCCCTTGCCTGCCTCCGTGACAGCGAGACGATCATGTGCAAGTCAGTAAATAATTGGAGTATGTTGTTACCTCGTCGGTGAAAAGAGCCGGAAGAAGGCGACGGTAAGAAAGTGTGTCGTCTGTCGTCCGAACAAAAACAAGGAACAAATCTTGAGGAGATCGATGGATGGATCGATCGCGCGAGCACTGATTAAGTTCTGTCGCCGGTCCGTCATTTTCGGTCAGTCAGTCATCAGCGATGATAAAAGGATATTCGTGATTCCATTCCCTCGCGGCGAAGGAAGGATCACTTGCGATCGAAGCAGAATCTCCACCGGAGAAGGGGAATAAAACGACCACATCGCGCACCCGGCGATCGACGAGCCGAAGGCACGGCGATCTCTTCTGGATCTTCCTCCGAGTTAACTAAACTGCTAATCAGGCTGCACTGATGACGGCAGACAATGCTAATAACAGTAATTAATCTATCCTTTTCGTCGAAAAAAAGTAACATATCTTTAGTAACTTCGGCCCTGTTTGGATACTCTAATTTGGATAGAGGTTAGCGTTAGATTCTAACTCTAAACTAATCCTAAACTAATTTTAACTAAAAGGTGTTTGGATCACAGGGTTAGATCGATAATAAATGTTTTTTTAATCATTTGGCTACTTTGGATCCTATATCTTGCCGGACTTGGTGTGGTCAGTCCTTGTGTGGCCTCCTCTCGCTCACAACCGACATAAACAAACAATCTTTACAAATAAAGCATACAAAATATGATAAAATTTATTTTGTCCATACAAACAAGATGTCCCACTTAAACGTACGAGTCGTCAATCGGAATTTCAAAAATATTACACTCCATGAAACAAAGCATGAGCTAACTCGTCATGGAAGGCATTCATGTTGACATGTTCAACAAGAGGTTCGTCTTCGGCCATGCGGATGCAGAAAAACTAGGCATTGGGTTATAATTTTCATCCGCATGACAAGCATCAAATTTCCTATCCGCAATTCTGCTCTCACAAATGAAATTATGAAGAGCCATAAAAGCAGCAATAATTCTACTTTGCTTGTCCTCTGGAAATATTGGCATGTTCAATAATTCTACTTTGCTTGTCCTCTGGAAATTAGGGTGGGGCTCTGGCAGGGGAGGGATGGGGGCGGGGGGCGGCGGTCGGCGGGATGGGGGCGGCGGCGGGCGGGATGGGGGCGGTGGCGGACGGGATGGAGGCGAGAGGTTGGGGAGGCTAGGTTCGTGCGAGTGGAGGTCGGGGAGAGAGAGGAGCTAGCATGCGCAGGATCAGTTTGTGGCTGTGAATAAAAAAATTGTGGGCCCCACTAACTCTAACCCAAATAAGCACCTCTCCATCGGGTTAGTTCTTTTGGATGGGTTAGATGCATCTAACCAACTCTAACCTTCCTGTTTGGATCTTTTAGGGCTAGTTCTGTCCAATCTAACCAATTCTAACTCTAACCCATGGATCCAAACAGGGCCTTCATGTTGGCTTCAATGCTTGGCGTGTCCTGCTCGTAGCATCAATGCGAGTGAGTGAGCAGAGCAAGCGGCATTTCGGAGTATTTAACCAAAAACTACCACATTTCATGGAAACGTGTCCAAAAACTACAACTTTCCGATTTTATGCGGAAAACTACCAATTTTGTTCTAATCGGTGACAAAAAAAACTATAAGTCGTTTAAACGCTCGCTTCACCCGCGCTAAGCACATAACTGACCGGTTGGGCCCACGAATCAGGTGCCACCGTGGCCAACCATTGTCCGCCGCGCTTTAACGCCTGTTAACGGCGCGTTTGTAGTCGAAAGCGGCTGGCGGTGGTCCAATAAGTGCGACCCACAGTGAGAGCGAGCTCAGCCACTCTCTCCCTCTTCGCTCGCTCATCCTCATCCTCTCCCTCTCCCTCGTGCTCTGAGCATATTGTCGTCGCCGCCGCCGACATTGCTTCCGGTAGAACTCGAGGATGCCATCCTGGAATGACGAGGAGAGCTCGGACGAGGACATCTGCATGGTTTCAATGGATTCTCAGCTCTTTGTAAGTGCATAATGGTGGAACAGAGTTAGGGTTAGGGTTAGTTCATCCAAATTTGAGATTCCAAGTTGGTTTTGGTTTGATTCCAAGTTTCTTTTGCAGCAAACCCCCGACAGTGTGGTCGATCCATCTTTCTGTGGTTCTTTCACTGAATCTGAGCTGACGTGCATGATGCATCATCAGAGGCCGAAGAAGATGGTAGCTTTTGAAGGTCCTTTGACCGGGAGGCGATTCCTCGGTTGTCCTGTGCAGCAAGTATTAAATCTTGAACGGTTACTTGTTTTGCTGGTGGAGATGTGTGTGTTGGAAATATGCCCTAGACGCAATAATAAAATGGTTATTAATGTATTTCCTTGTTCATGATAATTGTCTATTGTTCATGCTATAATTGTATTAACCGGAAACCGTAATGCATGTGTGAATTCATAGACCACAACATGTCCCTAGTGAGCCTCTAGTTGGCTAGCTCGTTAATCAATAGATGGTCACGGCTTCATGACCATGGACATTGGATGTCGTTGATAACGGGATCACATCATTAGGAGAATGATGTGATGGAAAAGACCCAATCCTAAGCATATCACAAGATCGTGTAGTTCATCTGCTAAAGCTTTTCTAATGTCAAGTATCGTTTCTTAGACCATGAGATTGTGCAACTCCCGGATACCGTAGGAATACTTTGGGTGTGCCAAACATCACAATGTAACTGGGTGGCTATAAAGGTACACTACGGGTATCCCTGAAAGTATCTATTGGGTTGGCATGAATCGAACTGGGATTTGTCACTCCGTGTGACGGAGAGGTATCTCTGGGCCCACTCGATAAGACATCGTCATAATGAGCTCAGTGTGACTAAGGAGTTAGCCACGGGATGATGTGTTATGGAACGAGTAAAGAGACTTGCCGGTAACGAGATTGAACAAGGTATAGGGATACCGACGATCGAATCTCGGGCAAGTGTCATACCGGTAGATAAAGGGAATTGTATATGGGATTGATTGAATCCCCGACATCGTGGTTCATCCGATGAGATCATCGTGGAGCATGTGAGATCCAACATCAGTATCCAGATCCCGTTGTTGGTTATTGACCGGAGAGGTGTCTCGGTCATGTTTACATGCCTCCCGAACCCGTAGGGTCTACACACTTAAGGTTCGATGGCGCTAGGGTTATAGGGAAATTGTGTACGTGGTTACTAAAGGTTGTTCGGAGTCCCGGATGAGATCCAGGACGTCACGAGGAGTTCCAGAATGGTCTGAAGGTAAAGATTCATATATAGGAAGTGAGGATTTGGTCATCGGAAGTGTTTCAGGCACCGCCGATAATGTATCGGGACCATCAGAAGGGTTTCGGGGGTCCACTCGGAGGGGCCACCAGCCTCGGAAGGCTTCATGGGCCAAGAGTGGGAGGGAACCAGCCCCTAGGTGGGCTGGTGCGCCTCCCACTCTAGCCCAAGGCGCAACAAGGGTGGAGGGGGGCAAATCCTAGGCGTGGAGGGGCCCAAGGCCCACCCTAGGGCGTTGCCCCTCCTCCCACCTTGGTCGTCGACCCTCCCATCTAAGGATGCCGCACCCTCTAGGGTGGGAACCCTAGATGGGGTGCCTCCTCCTCCTCCTTCCCCCTATATATATGTGGGTTTTTTGGGGGGCTGCAACATGCCAATCTCTTTCTCTCTCGGCGCAGCCCTACCCCTCCTCCTCCTCATCCTCCGTAGTGCTTGGCGAAGCCCTACCGCAGTACCACGCAGCTCCACCGTCACCACACCGTCGTGCTGCCGGAGCTCTCCGTCAACCTCTCCTTCCCCCTTGCTGGATCAAGGCGTAGGAGACGTCATCGGGCTGCACGTGTGTTGAATGCGAGGGCGCCGTTGTTCGACGCTTAGATCGGAATCCACCGCGATCTGAATCCCCGCGAGTACGACTCCACCAAACGCGTTCTAGTAACGCTTCCGCTTTGCGATCTACAAAGGTATGAAGATGCACTCTCCTTTGCTCGTTGCTGGTTTCTCTATAGATTGATCTTGGTGACACATAGGAATTTTTTTGATTTACTACTACGTCTCCCAACAGTGGCATGATGAGCTAGGTCTATGCGTAGAATCTATGCACGAGTAGAACACACGTTGTCGTGGGCGTCGATTTTGTTAATTTGCTTGCCGTTACTAGTCTTATCTTGATTCGGTGACATTGTGGGATGAAGCGGCTCGGACCGACTTTACACGTATGCTTACGTGAGACTGGTTCCACCGCCTAACATGCACTTGTTGCATAAGGTGGCTAGCGGGCGTCTGTCTCTCCCACTCTAGTTAGATCGGATTCGATGAAGAGGGTCCTTATGAAGGGTAAATAGCAATTGGCATATCACGTTGTGGTTTTTGCGTAGATAAGAAATGTTCTTGCTAGAAACCTATAGCAGCCATGTAAAAACTTGTAACAACAATTAGAGGACGTCTAACTTGTTCTTGCAGCATATGCCGTGTGATGTGATCTGGCCAAAAGAATGTGATGTGATATATGTGATGTATGAGATTGATCATGTTCTTGTAATAGGATTCACGACTTGCATGTCGATGAGGATGACAACCGACAGGAGCCATATGAGTTGTCTTAATTTATTGTATGACCTACGTGTCAATCATAAACACCATGTAATTACTTTACTTTATTTCTAACCGTTAGCCATAGTAGTAGAAGTAATAGTTGGCGAGACAACTTCATGAAGACATGATGATGGAGATCATGGTGTCGTGCCGATGACAATGATGATCATGGTGCCCCGAAGATGGAGATCAAAGGAGCAAGATGATGTTGGTCATATCATGTCACTATATTGATTGCATGTGATGTTTATCATGTTTACATCTTATTTGCTTAGAACGACAGTAGCTTAATAAGATGATCTCTCACTAAAATTTCAAGAAATGTGTTCACAAAAACTATGCACCATTGCTAAGGTTCGTTGTTCTGAAGCACCACGTGATGATCGGGTGTGATAGGTTGTAACGTTCGCATACAACGGGTGTAAGCCAGATTTACACATGCAATACACTTAGGTTGACTTGACGAGCCTAGCATGTACAGACATGACCTCGGAACACAGGAGACCGAAAGGTCGAACATGATTCGTATAGAAGATACGATCAACATGGAGATGTTCACCATTGATGACTAGTCCGTCTCACGTGATGATCAGACACGGGCTAGTTGACATGGATCATGTGTCACTTGGATGACTAGAGAGATGTCTATCTAAATGGGAGTTCATTAAATAATTTGATTATGTGAACTTAATTATCATGAACTTAGTCTAAAATTGTCTTTACAATCTATATTGTAGATCCAATGACCAACGCTAATGTTGCCCTCAACTTCAACGCGTTCCTAGAGAAAACCAAGCTGAAAGATGATGGAAGCAACTATGCGGACTGGGCCCGTAGCTTGAGGATCATTCTCATAGCTTCCAAGAGATTGTATGTCCTTGATGCACCGCTAGGTGACACACCCGTTTTCCTAGCAACTCAAGACGTTACGAACACCTGGCAGTCGCGTTGTGATGATTACTCCCTCGTTCAATGCGGCATGCTTTACAATTTAGAGCCGGGGCTCCAAAAGTATTTTGAGTAACACGGAGCATATGAGATGTTCCAAGAGCTGAAATTGGTTTTCCAAGCTCATGCCCGGGTCGAGAGATATGATGTCTCCGACAAGTTCTTCAGTTGTAAGATGGAGGAGAATAGTTCTGTTAGCGAGCACATACTCAAAATGTCTGGGTTGCACAACCGCTTGTCTCGGATGGGAGTTAATCTTCCGGATGACTCAGTTATTGAAAAAATCCTCCAGTCGCTCCCACCTAGCTACAAGAGCTTTGTGATGAACTACAACATGAAAGGGATGGAGAAGTCCATTCCTGAGTTGTACTCGATGCTGAAATCAGCGGAGGTCGAGATCAAAAAGGAGTATCAAGTGTTGATGGTCAATAAGACCACTAGTTTCAAGAAAGGCAAGGGTAAGAAGAACTTCAAGAAGGACGGCAAAGTAGTTGCCGCGCCCGGTAAGCAAGTTGTTGGGAAGAAAAACAAGAATGGATCCAAGCCTGAGACTGAGTGCTTTTATTGCAAGGGTACCGGTCACTGGAAGCGGAACTGCCCCAAGTACTTAGCGGATAAGAAGGCCGGGAACATTAAAGGTATATGTGATATACTTGTTATTGATGTGTACCTTACCAGCGCTCGTAGTAGCTCCTGGGTATTTGATACCGGTGCAGTTGCTCACATTTGTAACTCCAAGAAGGAGCTGCGGAATAAGCAGAGACTGGCAAAGGACGAGGCGATGATGCGCGTCAGGAATGGTTCCAAGGTCGATGTGATCGCCGTCGGCACGCTACCTCTACATCTACCTTCGGGATTAATTTTAAACCTCAATAATTGTTATTTAGTACCAGCTTTGAGCATGAACATTGTATCTGGATCTCGTTTGATGCGAGATCGCTACTCATTTAAATCTGAGAATAATGGTTGTTCTATTTATATGAGAGAAATGTTTTATGGTCATGCCCCGCTGGTCAATGGTTTATTTTTGATGAATCTTGAATGTGATGTTACACATGTTCATAGTGTGAGTACCAAAATATGTAAGGTTGATAGCGATAGTCCCACTTACGTGTGGCACTGCCGCCTTGGTCATATTGGTGTCAAACGCATGAAGAACTTCCATGCTGATGGACTTTTGGAGTCTCTTGATTTTGAATCATTTGACACGTGCAAACCATGCCTCATGGGCAAGATGACCAAGACTCCGTTCTTCGAAACAACGGAGCGAGCAACTGACTTGTTGGAGATAATACATACCGATGTATGCGGTCCAATGAGCGTTGAGGCTCGCGGTGGCTACTGTTATGTTCTCACCCTCACTGATGACTTGAGCAAATATGGGTATGTCTACTTAATGAAACACAAGTCTGAAACCTTTGAAAAGTTCAAGGAATTTCAGAGTGAGGTAGAGAATCAACGTGACAGGAAAATAAAGTGCCCGCGATCTGATTGCGGCGGAGAATATTTGAGTCACGAGTTTGGCACGCACCTAAGGAAATGTGGAATTGTTTCACAACTCACACCGCCTGGCACACCTCAACGAAACGGTGTGTCTAAACGTCGTAATCGCACTCTATTGGATATGGTGCAATCTATGATGTCTCTTACCGACTTACCGCTATCATTTTGGGGATATGCATTAGAGACTGCCGCATTTGCTTTAAATAGGGCACCGTCTAAGTGCGTTGAGATGACACCGTATGAATTATGGTTTGGATAGAAACCTAAGCTGTCGTTTCTGAAAGTTTGGGGATGCGATGCTTATGTGAAGAAACTTCAACCTGAGAAGCTCGAACCCAAAGCGGAAAAGTGCGTCTTCATAGGATACCCCAAAGAACTGTTGGGTATACCTTCTACCTCAGATTCAAAGGCAAAATCTTTGTTGCCAAGAATGGATCCTTTCTAGAGAAAGATTTTCTCTCGAAAGAAGTAAGTGGGAAGAAAATAGAACTTGATGAGGTAATTGTCCCTCCACTCGAACCGAAGAGTAGTGCAGCACATGAAGTTGTTTCTGTGGAGCCTGCACCAGCTAGAAAGGAAGTTAATGATGATGATCATGAAACTTTAGATCAAGTTGCTATTCGAAGGTCCACTAGGACATGTTCCGCACCAGATGGTACGACAACCCTTTCCTGGAGATCATGTTGTTGGACAACGGTGAACCTTCGAATGATGAAGAAGCGATGGAGGGCTCGGGTTCCAACAAATGGCTTGAAGCCATGAAATCCGAGATAGGATCCATGTATGAGAACAAAGTATGGACTTTGGTGGACTTGCCCGATGATAAGCAAGCCATAGAAAATAAATGGATCTTTAAGAAGAAGGCTAATGCGGATGGTAATATAACTGTCTATAAGGCTCGACTAGTCGCTAAGGGTTATCTACAAGTTCAAGGAGTTGAGTACGATGAGACTTTATCACCCGTAGCGATGCTGAAGTCCGTCCGAATCATGTTAGCAATTGCCGCATTTTATGATTATGAGATCTGGCAAATGGACGTCAAAACGGCATTCCTTAACAGTTTCCTTAAGGAAGAATTGTATATGATGCAGCCGGAAGGTTTTGTCGATCCTAAAGATGCTAACAAAGTATGCAAGCTTCAGCGCTCCATCTATGGGCTGGTGCAAGCATCTCAGTGTTGGAACATTCGCTTTAATGAGGTGATTAAAGCGTTTGGATTTATACAGGTTTATGGAGAACCATGTATTTACAAGAAAGTGAGTGGGAGCTCGGTAGCATTTCTCATATTATATGTGGATGGCATATTGTTGATGGGGAAATGATATAGAACTTTTGGAAAGCATAAAGGCCTACTTGAATAAGTGTTTTTCAATGAAGGACCTTGGAGAAGCTGCTTACATATTAGGCATCAAGATCTATAGAGATAGATCGAAACGCCTCATAGGTCTTTCACAAAGCACATACCTTGACAAGATATTGAAGAAGTTCAATATGGATCAGTCCAAGAAGGGGTTCTTGCCTATGCTTCAACCATAGGATCTATTATGTATGCCATGCTGTGTACCAGAACTGATGTGAACCTTGCCATAAGTTTGGTAGGAAGGTACCAAAGTGATCCCGGAGGGGAACACTAGACAGTGGTAAGGAATATCCTGAAGTACCTACAAAGGACCAAGGACATGTTTCTCGTATATGGAAGTGCCGAAGAGCTCGTCATAAAGGGTTACGTCGATGCTAGCTTTAACACAGATCCGGATGACTCCAAGTCACAAACCGGATACATGTATATTTTGAACGAAGGGGCAGTCAGCTGGTGCAGTAGCAAGCAAAGCATTGTGGCGGCATCTACATGTGAAGCGGAGTACATAGCTGCTTCGGAAGCAGCACAAGAAGGAGTCTCGATGAAGGAGTTCATCATCGACCTAGGAGTGATTCCCAATGCGTCGGGTCCGATGACTCTACTTTGTGACAACACTGGAGCTATTGCCCTTGCCAAGGGGCCCAGGTTTCACAAGAAGACAAGACACATCAAGCGCCGCTTCAACTCCATTCGTGGATATGTCCAGGATGGAGATATAGATATTTGTAAAGTACATATGGATTTGAATGTCGCAGATCTGTTGACTAAACCTCTCTCACGAGCAAAACATGATCAACACCAGAACTTCATGGGTGTTCGATAAATCACAATGTAACTAGATTATTGACTCTAGTGCAAGTGGGAGACTGTTGGAAATATGCCCTAGAGGCAATAATAAAATGGTTATTATTGTATTTCCTTGTTCATGATAATTGTCTATTGTTCATGCTATAATTGTATTAATCGGAAACCGTAATGCATGTGTGAATATATAGGCTACAACATGTCCCTAGTGAGCCTCTAGTTGGCTAGCTTGTTGATCAATAGATGGTCACGGTTTCATGACCATGGACATTGGATGTCGTTGATAACGGGATCACATCATTAGGAGAATGATGTGATGGACAAGACCCAATCCTAAGCATAGCACAAGATCGTGTAGTTCGTCTGCTAAAGCTTTTCTAATGTCAAGTATCGTTTCCTTAGACCATGAGATTGTGCAACTCCCGGATACCGTAGGAATACTTTGGGTGTGCCAAACGTCACAACGTAACTGGGTGGATATAGAGGTACACTACGGGTATCCCCAAAAGTATCTGTTGGGTTGGCACGAATCGAGACTGGGATTTGTCACTCCGTGTGACGGAGAGGTATCTCTAGGCCCACTCAGTAACACATCATCATAATGAGCTCAATGTGACTAAGGATTTAGCCACGGGATGATGTGTTACGGAACGAGTAAAGAGACTTGCCAGTAACGAAATTGAACAAGGTATAGGGATACCGACGATCGAATCTCGGGCAAGTGTCATACCGGTAGACAAAGGGAATTGTATACGAGATTGATTGAATCCCCAACATCGTGGTTCATTCGATGAGATCATCGTGGAGCATGTGGGAGCAAACATGGGTATCCAGATCCCGCTATTGGTTATTGACCGGAGAGGTGTCTCGGTCATGTCTACATGCCTCCCGAACCCGTAGGGTCTACACACTTAAGGTTCGATGACGCTAGGGTTATAGGGAAATTGTGTACGTGGTTACTGAAGGATGTTGGGAGTCCCGGATGAGATCTCGAACGTCACGAGGAGTTCCTAAATGGTCCGGAGGTAAACATTCATATATAGGAAGTGAGGATTTGGTCACCGGAAGTGTTTCGGGCACCGCTGGTAATGTACCGGGACCACCGGAAGGGTTCGAGGGGTCCACCGGGAGGGACCACCAGCCCCAGAAGGCTTCATGGGCCAAGAGTGGGAGGGAACCAACCCCTAGGTGGGCTGGTGAGCCTCCCACCCCATCCCAAAGCGCGGCAAGGGTGGAGGGGGGCAAACCCTAGGCGTGGAGGGGCCCAAGGCCCACCCTAGGGTGCCACCCCTCCTCCCACCTTGGCAGCCGGCCCTCTCATCTAGGGCTGCCGCACCCTCTAGGGGGGGAACCCTAGATGGGGTGCCTCCTCCTCCTTCCCCCTATATATATGTGGGGTTTTTTGGGGGCTGCAACACGCCAATCTCTTTCTCTCTCAGCGCAGCCCTACCCCTCCTCCTCGTCCTCCGTAGTGCTTGGCGAAGCCCTGCCGGAGTACCACGCAACTCTATCATCACCACACCATCGTGCTGCCGGAGCTCGCCCTCAACCTCTCCTTCCTCCTTGCTGGATCAAGACGTAGGAGACGTCATCGGGCTGCACGTGTGTTGTGTTGGAAATATGCCCTAGAGGCAATAATAAATTAGTTATTATCATATTTCCTTGTTCATGATAATCGTTTATTATCCATGCTATAATTGTATTGATCGGAGACTTAAATGCATGTGTGGATACATAGACAAAACCATGTCCCTAGTATGCCTCTAATGGACTAGCTCGTTGATCAAAGGATGGTTAAGGTTTCCTAGCCATGGACATGAGATGTCATTTGATAACGGGATCACATCATTAGGAGAATGATGTGATGGATAAGACCCAAACTACAAACATAGCATATGATCGTGTCAGTTTATTGCTACTGTTTTCTGCATGTCAAGTATATGTTCCTATGACCATGAGATCATGCAACTCACAGATATCGGAGGAGTGCCTTGTGTGTATCAAACGTCGCAACGTAACTGGGTGACTATAAAGGTGCTCTACAGGTATCTCCGATGGTGTCTGTTGAGTTGGCATGGATCGAGACTGGGATTTGTTACTCCGTGTAACGGAGAGGTATCTCGGGGCCCACTCGGTAATGCAACATCACAATAAGCCTTGCAAGCAATGTGAATAATTGTTAGTTGCGGGATCTTGTATTACGGAACGAGTAAAGAGACTTGCCGGTAACGAGGTTGAACTAGGTATGGAGATACCAACGATCGAATCTCGGGCAAGTAACATACCGAAGAACAAAGGGAACGATATACGGGATTAACCGAATCCTTGACATAGAGGTTCGACCGATAAAGATCTTCGTAGAATATGTAGGAACCAATGTGGACGTCCAGGTCCCGCCATTGGTTATTGACCGTAGAGGTGTCTCGGTCATGTCTACATAGTTCTCGAACCCGCAGGGTCTGCACACTTAAAGTTCGGTGACGTTTCGGTAGTGTAGAGTTATGTATGGTGGTGACCGAAGGTTGTTCGGAGTCCCGGATGAGATCCCGGACGTCACGAGGAGATCCGGAATGGTCCGTAGGTAAAGATTCATATATAGGAAGTCCCAGTTTGGTTTCCGGAAAAGTTTCGGGCTCATCGGTAGTGTACCGGGAGTATCGGTATTGTACCGGGAGTGCCGGTAGTGTACCGAAGGACCTCCGGGAGGGGTATGTCGACCCCAAGAGGTCCATGGGCTGTGGGAGAATAATAACCAGCCCTTAGTGGGCTGGGAAAACAGCCACAAAGGCCCATGGCGCAGGAGAGAAAGTCCTAAAGCAAAAAGTGGAAAATCAGCCAATAGGAGGCAATCCTACTCCAACTAGGATTGGAGGTGAAGTAGGATTGCTCCCACCTCCTATTTCGGCCGACCCAAAGGCCTTGGATGCCTCTCCTCTCCTCTCCTCCTATATATACTAGTGGATTGGATGGTTTTTGGACAGAATTTCCGGCCACGTGCTACCCGTTTCACCGGTGCACAGTTTCTCCTCTAGATCGGTTTTCCGCAGCGCTTAGGCGAAGCCCTGCCGGAATCACTCCACCACCATCACCGGAGCGCCGTCACGCTGCCGGTGAAATCTCTCTCCTCTCCACCTCCTCTCGCTGGATCGAGACGGTGGAGATCGTCATCAAGCTGCACGTGTGCTGAATGCGGAGGTGCCGTCCGTTCGGCGCTAGATCGGAAGGACCGTGATCGAGATCGCGAGACAGTTCGTGATGAGATCGCGGAACGGATCGTGATGAGTTCGCGGGACAGATCGTGATCAAGATCGTGAGACGGATCGTGATGAGATCGTGGGACGGATCGTGATGAGTTCACGGGACGGATCGTGATTGGATCGCGGGACGGATCGTGATGAGATCGCGGGACGCTCGGCGATTTGGATCGCGAAGATGTTCGACTACACCAACCGCGTTTCTTAATGCTTCCCGCTTAGCGATCTACAAGGGTATGTAGATCCACTCTCCCTCTCGTAGATGCTCATCACCATGGATAGGTTTGCGTGTGCGTAGGAAAATTTTTGTTTCCCATGCGACGTTCCCCAACAGTGGCATCATGAGCTAGGTTGATGGTTCGATGAGATCTCGAGTAGAACACAAAAGGTTTGTGGGCGTTGATGCTTAGATTGCTTCCTCCCTTGGTCGTATTTTGGTTCAGTTGGATTGTGAGATGAAGCGGCCCGGACCAACATTACTCGTACGCTTACGAGAGACCGGTTCCCTCGACGCAACTTGTTGCCTAGATGGCTTGCGGGTGACAGTTTCTCTCACTTTAGTTGGATCGGATTCGACAAAGGCGGTCCTTGAAAAGGTTGAAAAGCAAACTAGTGTATCACCGTTGTGGTTTATGCGTAGGTGAGAATCGTTCTTGCTAGATACCCATAGCAGCCACGTAAAATATGCAACAACAATTAGAGGACGTCTAACTTGTTTTTGCAGGGTATGTTGTGATATGATATGGCCAATTACATGATGTGATATATGTGATGTATGAGATGATCATGTGATGTATAGATTATCACGACTTGCATGTCGATGAGTACGGCAACCGGCAGGAGCCATAGGGTTGTCTTTAATTATTGTATGACCTGCGTGTCAATCATTAAAGCGCTATGTAATGCTTTACTTTATCGCTACGGTAGCAATAGTAGTAGCAGCATGCAGGGCGTGACAACCCCGATGGCGACACGTTGATGGAGATCATGGTGTCATGCCGGTGACGATGGAGATCATGCCGGTGCTTTCTAGATGGAGATCAAAAGCACAAGTTCATGGCCATATCATGTCACTTATGATTTGCATGTGATGTTAATCCTTTTTATGCACATTGTTTTGCTTAGGACGACGGTAGCATTATAAGGTGATCCCTCACTTAATTTCAAGATAAATTGTGTTCTCCCCGAGTGTGCACCGTTGCGAAAGTTCGTCGTGTTGAGACACCACGTGATGATCGGGTGTGATAGACTCTACGTTCACATACAACGGGTGCAAGCCAGATTTGCACGCGCAGAACACTCGGGTTAAACTTGACGAGCCTAGCATGTACAGACATGGCCTCGGAACACAAGAGACCGAAAGGTCGAGCATGAGTCATATAGTGGATATGATCAACATAATGATGTTCACCATTGAAGCCACCTTAACTCACGTGATGATCGGACTTGAGTTGGTGAATTTGGATCATGTATCACTCGAATGACCCGAGGGATGTCAATTTGAGTGGGAGTTCTTAAGTAATATGATTAATTGAACTCATTATCATGAACATAGTCAAAGTGTCTTTGCAAATTATGTTGTAGATTACTAGCTCGCACTGTAGCTCCCTTGTATTTTTATATGTTCCTAGAGAAATAGAGTTGAAAGATGTTGGTAGCAATATTGCGGACTGGGTCCGTGATCTGAGGATTGTCCTCATTGCTGCACAGAAGGCTTATGTCCTTAATGCACCGCTCGGTGCGCCACCCCCTCTAGCGTCGTCTATAGATGTTGTGAACATCTGACATGCACGTTTCGATGACTACTTGATAGTTTAGTGCGTCATGCATTACGGCTTAGAATTGAGGCTCGGAAACGTTTTGAAACGTCACGGAACATATGAGATGTTCTAGGAGCAGAGATTGTGATCTCAGGCTCGTGCCTTTGTTGCGAGATATGAGATCTCCAACAAGATTCTTTGCTTGTAAGATGAAGGAGAATAGCTCAATCGTTGAGCATGTACTCAGATTGTCTGGGTACTACAATCGCTTGAATCAAGTGGGATTTGATCTTCCAGATAAGATAGTGATTGATATAGTTCTCCAAGTTACTGTCACTAAAGCTACTAGAACTTAGTGATGAACTATAATACACCAGGGATAGAAGTATTGATCCCTGAGTTGTTCGCGATGTTTGACACCGCGAAGGTAGAAATCAAGAAGGAGCGTCAAGTGTTGATGGTTAATCAAACCACTAGTTTCGAAAAGGCAAGAGCAAGGAGGGAAACTTCATGATAGCAAGTCAGTTACTGCTCCAGTGAAGCAACCAAAAATTGAACTCAAACCCGAGACTAAGTGCTTCTATTATGAGGTGAGAGGTCGCTGAAGCGGAACAACCCTAGATACTTGGTAGATAAGAAGGCTGGCAACATCGACAGAAGTATATTTGATATACGAGTTATTGATGTGTACCTTGCTAGTACTCCTAGTAGCACCTGGGTATTGGATACCGGTTCGGTTGCTAAATGTTAGTAACTCGAAATAAAAGCTACGGAATAAACGGAGAACTAGCTAAGGGTGAGGTGACGATATGTGTTGGAAGTGTTTCCAAGGTTGATGTGATCAACATCGCACGCTCTCTCTACCTTCAGGATTAGTGACGAACCTAAATAAATGTTATTTGGTGTTTTGCGTTGAGCATGAACATGATTAGATCATGTTTATTGCAATACGGTTATTCATTTAAGTTAGAGAATAATGGTTATTCTGTTTACATGAATAATACCTTCAATGGTCATGCACCCAGTGAGAATGGTTTGTTGAAATCTTGATCGTAGTATTACACATGTTCATAACATTGATGTCAAAAGACACAAAGTTAATAATGATAGTACCACATACTTGTGGCACTGCCGCTAAATGTCATATTGGTATAAAGCGCATGTAGAAACTCCATGCTAATGGATATTTGGACTCATTCGATTTCGAATCGGTTGAGACATGCGAACCATGCCTCTTGGGCAAGATGACTAAAGGACCCCGTTGGATGGAGCGGGCAAGTGATTCATTGGAAATGATACATGTTGATGTATGCAATCTAGTGAGTCTTGTAGCGTGCAGTGGATATCGTTATTTTCTTACCTTCACTGATGATTTGAGTAGATATAGTGTATATTTACTTAATGAAACACAAGTTTGAATCGTTTGAAAGGTTCAAGCAAATTCAGAGTGAAGTTTAAAGATCATCGTGACAAGAAGATAAAAATGACTGCGATATGATCGTGGAGGTGAATATCTGAGTCACGAGTTTGGCATACAACTTAAGACAATGTGAAAGTTGTTTCACAACTAAACGCCACCTGGAACACCATAGTGTGATGGTGTGTCCGAACATCATAGTTATGCTCTATTGGACATGGTGCGTAATATGATGTCTCTTGTCGTTTTACTACTATAATTTTGGGGTTATGCATTAGAGACAACTACATTCACTTTAAATAGGGCACCATCTAAATCCGTTGAGATGACACCGTGTGAATTATGGTTTGATAGAAACCTAAGCTGTCATTTCTTAATGTTTGGGGCTGCGATGCTTGTGTGGAAAATGTTTTCACATAATAAGCTAGAACCCAAAGCGGACAAATGTATCTTCATAGAATACCCTAAGAACAGATGGGTATGCCTTCTATCTCAGATCCGAGTGCAAAGTGTTTGTTGCTAGAACTGGGTCCTTTCTCGAGAAAAAGTTTCTCTCGAAAGAATTGAGTGGGAGGAAGATAGAACTTGATGAGGTTGTTAAACCTTTGTTCAACCAGAGAGTAGCGCAGCGCAGAAAGATGTTTCTGTGAAGCCTACGTTAGTTGAAGAGGAAGTTAATGATGATGATCATGAAGCTTCAGGATCAAGTTACTATCGAACTTCGTAGGTCGACAAGGATGTGTACTGCTCCTGAGCGGTACGACAACTCTGTCTTGGAGGTCATGTTGTTGGACAACGATGAACCTACGAGCTATGGAGAAGCGACGATGGGCCCGGATTCCGACAAATGGTTGGAGGCCATGAAATCCGAGATAGGATCCATGTATTAAAACCAAGTGTAGACTTTGGTAGACTTGCTCGTTGGACGGCAGGTCGTTGAGTACAAATGGATCTTTAAAATGAAGACAGACACTGATGGTGAATGTCACTATTTGTAAAGCTCGACTTGTTACAAAGATGTTTGTGACAAGTTCAAGGAGTTGACTACGATGAGACTTTATCACTCGTAGCGATGCTAAAAGTCTGTTGGAATTATGTTAGCAGTTGTTGTGTTTTCAATTATGAAATCTGACAGATGGATGTCAAAACATCGTTTCCTTAATGATTTACTTGAGGAAAGGTTGTATGTGATACAACCAGAAGGTTTTGTCAGGCCTAAGGATGCTAAAAGGTGTGCAAGCTTCGGTGATCCTTCCATGGACTGAAGCAAGCATCTCGGAGTTGGAATATACGCTTTGATGAGGTGATCAAAGTTTTGATGTTTATACAAAGTTTATGAGAAACTTGTATTTGCAATAAAGTGAGTGGGAGCACTATAGAATTTCTGATAAGTATATGTGGATGACATATTGTTGTTCAGAAATAATGTAGAGTTTCTGGAAAGCATAAAACGGTTATTTGGAAAGTGATTTTCAAAGGAAGACCTGGATAAAGCTACCTAATTGTTGAGCATCAAAATCTATAGAGATAGATCAAGATGCTTGATGAGACTTTCAATGAGTGCATACCTTCACAAGATTTTGAAAGAGTTCAAAATGGATCAGCCAGAGAAATAGTTCTCGTCTGATTTGTAAGGTGTGAAGTTGAGTGAGACTCAAAGCTCGACAACGGCAGAAGAAAGAGAAAGGACGAACGTCGTCCCCTATGCCTTAGCCATAGGCTCTATATTATGCCATGCTATGTACCGCACCTATGTGTGCCTTGCCATGAGTCTGTCAAGGGGTACAAGAGTGGTCCAGGAGTGGATCACTGGATAGCGGTCGGAATTATCCTTAGTAACCAGAGGACTAAGGAAATGTTTCTTGATTGTGGAGGTGATAAAGAGTTCGTCGTAAAGAGCTACGTCGATGCAAGCTTTAATACCTATCCGGATGACTAGTAGTAGCAATCTGGATACGTATAGTGGAGCAGCCATTTGAAAATAGTACCAAGTGGAGTGTGGTAGCAGTGTTTACGGTTTGACATAGAGATTTGCAAAGTACACACGGATCTGAATATCGCAGACCCGTTGACTATAAGACCTCTCTCACATGCAAAGCATGATCGAGCCCCAAAACTCATTGGGTGTTAGATTCATAACAATGCGAATCACATGGTGATGTGAACTAGATTATTGACTCTAGTGCAAGTGGGAGACTGTTGGAAATATGCCCTAGAGGCAATAATAAATTAGTTATTATCATATTTCCTTGTTCATGATAATCGTTTATTATCCATGCTATAATTGTATTGATCGGAGACTTAAATGCATGTGTGGATACATAGACAAAACCATGTCCCTAGTATGCCTCTAATGGACTAGCTCGTTGATCAAAGGATGGTTAAGGTTTCCTAGCCATGGACATGAGATGTCATTTGATAACGGGATCACATCATTAGGAGAATGATGTGATGGATAAGACCCAAACTACAAACATAGCATATGATCGTGTCAGTTTATTGCTACTGTTTTCTGCATGTCAAGTATATGTTCCTATGACCATGAGATCATGCAACTCACAGATATCGGAGGAGTGCCTTGTGTGTATCAAACGTCGCAACGTAACTAGGTGACTATAAAGGTGCTCTACAGGTATCTCCGATGGTGTCTGTTGAGTTGGCATGGATCGAGACTGGGATTTGTTACTCCGTGTAACGGAGAGGTATCTCGGGGCCCACTCGGTAATGCAACATCACAATAAGCCTTGCAAGCAATGTGACTAATTGTTAGTTGCGGGATCTTGTATTACGGAACGAGTAAAGAGACTTGCCGGTAACGAGGTTGAACTAGGTATGGAGATACCAACGATCGAATCTCGGGCAAGTAACATACCGAAGAACAAAGGGAACGATATACGGGATTAACCGAATCCTTGACATAGAGGTTCGACCGATAAAGATCTTCGTAGAATATGTAGGAACCAATGTGGACGTCCAGGTCCCGCCATTGGTTATTGACCGTAGAGGTGTCTCGGTCATGTCTACATAGTTCTCGAACCCGCAGGGTCTGCACACTTAAGGTTCGGTGACGTTTCGGTAGTGTAGAGTTATGTATGGTGGTGACCGAAGGTTGTTCGGAGTCCCGGATGAGATCCCGGACGTCACGAGGAGATCCGGAATGGTCCGGAGGTAAAGATTCATATATAGGAAGTCCCAGTTTGGTTTCCGGAAAAGTTTCGGGCTCATCGGTAGTGTACCGGGAGTATCGGTATTGTACCAGGAGTGCCGGTAGTGTACCGGAGGACCTTCGGGAGGGGTATGTCGACCCCAAGAGGTCCATGGGCTGTGGGAGAATAATAACCAGCCCTTAGTGGGCTGGGAAAACAGCCACAAAGGCCCATGGCGCAGGAGAGAAAGTCCTAAAGCAAAAAGTGGAAAATCAGCCAATAGGAGGCAATCCTACTCCAACTAGGATTGGAGGTGAAGTAGGATTGCTCCCACCTCCTATTTCGGCCGACCCAAAGGCCTTGGATGCCTCTCCTCTCCTCTCCTCCTATATATACTAGTGGATTGGGTGGTTTTTGGACAGAATTTCCGGCCACGTGCTACCCGTTTCACCGGTGCACAGTTTCTCCTCTAGATCGGTTTTCCGCAGCGCTTAGGCGAAGCCCTGCCGGAATCACTCCACCACCATCACCGGAGCGTCGTCACGCTGCCGGTGAACTCTCTCTCCTCTCCACCTCCTCTCGCTGGATCGAGACGGTGGAGATCGTCATCAAGCTGCACGTGTGCTGAACGCGGAGGTGCCGTCCGTTCGGCGCTAGATCGGAAGGACCGTGATCGAGATCGCGAGACAGTTCGTGATGAGATCGCGGAACGGATCATGATGAATTCGCGGGACGGATCGTGATCAAGATCGTGAGACGGATCGTGATGAGATCGCGGGACGGATCGTGATGAGTTCACGGGACGGATCGTGATTGGACCGCGGGACGGATCGTGATGAGATCGCGGGACGCTCGGCGATTTGGATCGCGAAGATGTTCGACTACACCAACCGCGTTTCTTAACGCTTCCTGCTTAGCGATCTACAAGGGTATGTAGATCCACTCTCCCTCTCGTAGATGCTCATCACCATGGATAGGTTTGCGTGTGTGTAGGAAATTTTTTGTTTCCCATGCGACGTTCCCCAACATGTTGAACACGGAGGCGCCATTGTTCGGCGCTTAGATCGGAATCCACCGCGATCTGAATCGCTGCGAGTACAACTCCACCAACCGCGTTCTAGTAACGCTTACGCTTTGCGATCTTCAAAGGTGTGAAGATGCACTCCCCCTTTGCTTGTTGCTGGTTTCTCCATAGATTGATCTTGGTGACACATAGGAAAAAAATTGATTTTCTACTACGTCTCCCAACAGTGTGGTGCAACAGGTATTAAGTTGTGCAGAGATGTGTGGTATGTTTTGAACTCAAACTGAAAAGTACCTTACATATGGAAGCATATATGTGAAAAGATCTTGAGTTGACTGAATTCAATAAATGACTATTACTGAGAACACCTGTTAAATGTGAACTGTTAACTGAATATATCTGCTAGTTGTTAACTGATATATTTGTTAACTGAATATATCTGTTAAGTGAATATATCTGTTAACTGAATATATCTGTTAACTGAATATAACTGTTAACTGAATTTATCTCTGTTGCTAAATAAGGTGTTGTGTGCTTAGTTTTAAAGAATCCAGTTAGCTGAATTCAGAGAGCATTGATCTAAACATAGGGTTTGACTTGACTGAATTTAGTTTATGACTTTAGTTATCTGTACTAACAACTTGTTAGTAAGGTGCTCTGTGCTTAATTTTAAAGAATTGCTTCTGTAGGATGAAGGTGTCAACTATGGGGTGGTGGAGTGAGTGGATGGTCCTTGGCCAAAGATTCTACAAAGGTGCCTAGCAAGGATTTGGGACATGTACAATGAGCAGAACTTTGGTGGGGTGAAGGATAAACAAGCTCATGTGAAAGAGGTGGGCAAGCTAAATAAGGAATTAAACTGCCTGGCAAACAGCTATAGGTAGTTGGTGGAAGATGTATCCAAGCTTTTTGACTATCAAGATGGCAAGATGTCTCATAACATGGACTATAACAGTCAGGCAATCATTGATCTAAATGAAAAGAAGAAACAACTTGAGGATCAAGCAAAGATTGAGATTAGTATGGAAAAGTTGAAGCTTGCCAAGGAGCAAAGGTGCATTCTTCAAAGCCAAGCAGATATCATAGTAAACATGAGGAAATCCATGAAAGAAGTGCAGGGGGACATGGGCCTACTTAAGGAAGAGAAGAAGAAGCTAGAGTATCTGATTGCTGATCTGCTCAAGGCTGGGCAAGGCAGCAAAGATAAGCTAGAGAGGATCAAGGCAATAATGGATGAGTGAAGTGCTTGCTGTGTTGGTTAAGTAATCATTAGGCCTATATATATAGCTGGCCTTGGAATGTCCTGCATGTTAGGTGTATATTTTGGGAAAGTATCATGTGGTTTCAGAACCTAAATCAAGATGGTATGAGCCAGATACTGTTATGCTTTAAGAACTAGGTGGTTTTATCTATGATGTAATGACTTTTATGTTAAGACCTACTATGCTAAGTTAAGTAAGTATGAAGGTTTTATCTATGATGAGGCTGTTTTACTTTCCTATATTATGTGTAGCCAATATATGCACATATATATCTAGCTAAGTGATTGTAGTGACATATATAGTAGTTGATAACATATATAGTCAGTGTTACCAATATGCAACGCACGCTCACGACGCAGCCGGGCGCAACGCACGCTAAAGATAACTAGGATGGCCGATGCTAGTCAAACAAACCACTTGCACTATCCCATTGGCATTGAACGCAGGGTTACAACCCACTGGTCCTGGGTTCAAGCCCCAGGCCAAACTATTTTTGTTTTTTTATTTGTTTTTTCTGATTCATATGAACATTTCTGAACATGCACTTGCCAGTATCACAAATTCAGTACATCAACATTCAGTACATTCAACATCACAACTTTAGTACATTCAACATTCACAAATTCAGTACATTCAGTACATTTAGTAGCATACAATCAACATTCAAGTAGCAGAACACAAATTTAGTAGCATACACTCAACATTCAAGTACCAGAACAGAGTTTGAATGGTTTCCACTTGCACTGAAATATGCTGCAAACTTGCTAGTAGGTCTCATCTTCCTCTTTCCTGTTAATATCCCAGGTTCTCCAGTGGATGTTCTAGGTGCATTGAATCCCCTTACTGTATTTGGAGCTCTTGTTGATGTTGATCCTCTTGGAGGTACTAGTGATGACTTGGCTGGTGTTGTTGTAACTATTGATGTTGATCCTCTTGGATGTGCTGGTGATGACTTGGCTGGTGCTGTTGAAACTATTGATGCTGAACCTCTCTTAGGTGTTGCTGTTTTTCTGTTCCTCATTGCTTTAGGACCAAGTGGTGGAGCAGATGAGGCTGGTTGGTGTTGATGTGGTGGTTGTGGAGGTAGATGTGTAGCACTAGAGGAACCCCTGAAAATTTCTCTATTCTCCTGCATGCCAAAATTAAAACAGTTAGTAATTAGACCACACCTAAAATAATGAAACACATAATGCAAATTTTTAAATGAACTGGTGTAAGTTCTTTCTCATCTCAAGACTTGGTTTCGGTGCTTTCCCATAGTTTGTATATCTATGGCCTTGTAGACCACAATTGCTGCATGTAATTGTTTCCATCCTGCTTGTGTCCTTTGATGCAGGCACCTCAAACTCGCCCTTCCTCCTAGCTGTCTGTTACTTACCTGCTTTTTCTTTGAACACCGGGGGCTCAATATCTTGGGTATGGGTGTCACGCCAAAATTCAGGACCAGGGACAGGGTACACAATGTCTTTGTATGCTTCAATATATAGTGGTTTTTTGAAAACTTGATGCACATAGTCCTTTGGGTGCATATATATGACGCTTGCTCATTGCTGCCATTGCATGACTACATGTCACACCTATCATGTCCCACCTCCTGCAGTCACATGATTTAGTAGCAATGTTCACACAGTATTGTTTCTCACCACTTGACACTTGCCAAATGTCAGGACCATCCCTATGTGCCTCACAAAATTTGGCATACTTCTTATTCTCCTCCAGTTTCTCTGAATAGTTGGGTGTGATCATCCACCTGCTGGTCTCTGTCTTTTCCCTGGTCTTTTGCCTTTTGGTCATCTACTTAGTCCTAATTCCTTCAAATATTGTCCTAATTGGTTTGGCCCTAACATCAAGGATCATTTTGTTGAAAACCTCACTAAGGTTGTTCACAACAAGATCAGTTTTGCAATTATAATCCATTGCAGACCTACACCAAGTCTCCTTTGGAATTTTCTTAAGCCACTTCCAGGCATCCTCACACTCTGCTTTCAGCTCTGCCATTGCTAATTCAGGGCCATGTTTGGTGAATGAGTAGCTAGCCCGATCTACTATCTTCTTTAGTTCTGCTCCTCTGAAGCCAGCTGACTGAAAATTTGCATATATGATCTGCTATCTTCTTTAGTTCTCATTAGCATGTGTACTACTTAAGGTTGAACATCTCTCACAACCTTTATGTGAAGAACTTTGACATGATGATAGACCTCCAACATTTCATGAACACTAGCTTCATTACCTAAATATTTTACTCTTTCAGACCCCATTTCCTCCTCCTTCACATAGTACATGTAATCACTCTCACCATACCCTTCACTAGCAATGAGTGATTGTAAAGTAAGAAAAGAAATATCTGTCTCATATATACCCCCCTTTACAGGGTTTCTTCCTTCAAAATGAAACCATATGTCCCACCTCTGGTCAGCCAAACTGCATAAATAAGTGCTCATGAATTGAATTGAAATTGACACAACTACAAGTGCAATACAGTTTACTACACATGTTCAACAAACATAAAAAAACACGTCTTACTAATTTGCCACATGGAAGAAAACAGAGTATTTTCATACCTGCAACCCATAGAACATCCAGGGTCGGCGATGACTAGACGAGCGACGCCTCCGGCTGCTGCAAGCCTGCCTGCGTCGCGTAACTTCTGCTTCCCAACCAGTTATCGACTTCAGAGAAAGAGCCTACACCGTCCAAACTTGTGCCACCACCGTTGCCGTCGCCGTCGCCCCCGTCCGGAATCACCGACGCCATGGCCGTCGCCACCTAGGTCAGAGAGAGGGAGAGGAGAGAGAGAGAGTGAATCGAGAGGGGACTAGCCGCTTCGGTCAGATGTTAACCACCGCTAGCCGCTTCCGACCGCAAACGTGCCGTTAACGGAGGTTAACGCGCGGCGGACGATGGTTGGCCACAATGACACCTGATTCGTGGGCCCAACCGGTCAGTTATGTGCTTAGCGCGGGAGAAGCGAGCGTTTAAACGATTTAGTAGTTTTTTTGTTACCGATTAGAACAAAATTGATAGTTTTTTGCACAAAATCATAAAGTGATAGTTTCAGGGCACGTTTTCATGAAATGTGATAGTTTTTGTTAAATACTCGGCATTTCGAGTCGAGGGTCTAGCTGGCGGCTGGCAGTGAGATGAGATCCCGGCGAGAGCGAAGGCGAGCGCACCCCACGCCTAGCGCGCGCCATTCCGCGATTAAACCGGGGGCGGGTGGATGAATGGACAGGTAAACCGGCTTTCCTTTCCTTTTATGGTGGTGAATGCCCGCCGGATTGGACGCAGGATGGATTGGATGGAGGAGCAAACAGCCTCCCACTAATCACGTTGCTATGTTCACGTCCTTCGAATCGAACAAAAAGAAAGATCACGCCGGTTAGTTCGTGCGTGCACTTGCTAGCGATTTCCCATTGGAGCAGTATGATTTTTTTTTCCTTTTCGAAAGCTGTGTGCCGCCCGACCGACAGCGCGCACGGCGCACCAGTCGGAATCTCAGGAGCGGCTGCTGCTGGTTTGCGTCGCACGTACAGTACAGGGGACTCCACTCGCTTTGGTCTGTACGGACGGTGGAGACGGGTTGGTGGTGGAGGCGGCGGCATGTGGCATGCGGAGTCAACGTACGCAACGCACAATCAGGGCCATCACTCTGCACCGCACCGCAGCTCACTGATCGGTTGGTAGCAGCGACGGACGTGGTTAGCCAAAAGCGGGGCATGGACGGGTCAGCTGCTTTGCGGCCGCGTGGAACGTGCGCGCCACTTGCCACCGCCGGCACGTTCGATCGAGCCATGTACTCACTCCGTTCCAAAATAAGTGTCTAATTTTGTATTGGTTCTAGTACAAAATTGTACTGAGCTAGACACTTATTTTGGGACGGAGGAGTACCAAAAATGTAGTAATCCGTACGCACCGCGCGCACGCGTGCCACCGTCGGGCGCACCGTACTCTGGCGACGCTGGGCGCACGCGGACGCGCCGCATTGCCGCGCGCGCGCGGGCGTACTCTACGTCTGACCTGTGTAGATGGTTGACTCCAGCTCGGCCGGGGGGGTCCGACACCGAGACATGCCGAAACCAGGGGTGGCGGGCGCGGCCCGCCACCCCCAGAGCACGCCGACACTCCTGATTGCGATGCCGATGCGCCCACGCGTTTTCCCGCGGGACCCCTGCGTCACCGCACCCGTCTCCGGCTATATACACCGACCTCGCTCCCCCATTACCACTCCCTCAACACCTCACCTGCCCTTCACAAATCGCAGAGACACACGCACACCATTGCTTTCCTCCTCCTGTACTACACTCACGCTAGCTGCGCCTGCGCTGCACGCCGGCCTTCCAACTTCGAACGTGCTTCTGCTCTGACTGATCATCATCAGCCTTGCCGTATGGACGCCATGTCGTGCCTGGCAATGTCACCGCCGGCGTCGTTCCTCATGGCATCCTCACTTGGGCCGGCCTGCTACACCGACGCCGTCATCGCGCGACCGCTGCACTTCTCCTCCATGACAGAGTACGAGTACGACTACTCCCCCGCAGCCTGCTCCCCGTCCTCTGCCTCGGCACCCTCCTCCTCGTCCCTTCTCGCGGAATTCCCCGGCGGTAGCAGTTGGTTCGCGTCCACGGCCTCCCCGCGGACAGGATCCCTCGCCTGCGACTCAGTGCTGGTCGAGTCTGACGCGGCTCCGCGGCCGCCGTCCACCCGCGTCGGCGCCGCGACGAACAAGAGGCGGGTCGGCCCTGGGCCCAGCCCAGCGGGCGCCGGGCGCGCCGGGAAGCGGCGGGCGCGGGCGTCGAAGCGCGAGCCGACCACGTACATCAGCACCGACCCCGCCAACTTCCGGCTCATGGTGCAGCACGTCACGGGCATCCAGGCCGAGCCGAGCACGGCGGCCGACGGCAACGACGTCGTCCTGCCGGCGTCGTCGTTCGATGCGGCGCTGCTTGACTGCCCCCCGTTCGACGGCGCGTTCGCGGACGCGCTGCGGCTGCCGTCCGACGTCGACGCGGCGGCGCTCCATCGCCACCAGCAGCAGCTGCAGCAGCCGTGCTACCCGACGCTGGACTCGTGGAGCGTCATGTGCGAGAGCAGCCAGCTGATATAGCCGATCGAGCTCCACTCCATTTGCCAGGAAACCTGTTGCTCATGCCGGCAATCGGAACGCTGCGGGGCAAAAACCTGGCAACACTGTAACTTCACCTAGACGACAGAAGAACATAAGTAGATAGTTGACCCACACAGACTCAACACCATAGTTAAAAAACCGGACCGCAATCGAACCGGTGAGCCTCCCGGTTCAGGTTTTCACCGGTTGGATCGCCGGTTCGTTCGGTTCGATATTGATTTGGTAGGTATAATTTTCCAACAGAATAAAGGTCAAATAGTAGATTTGTTTCATGTTCACAACAAATAATCATAGCCTAATTGGTTGTTAGGCCAGGTATAGTTGCTTTGACACGTAGCTAGAGGGTGTAGGTTTGAATCCCTTTACTTACAAATACATTTTCCTATAGCTGACAATTTTCAGGTTCAACAGGTCTGGTTTTATCATCCGGTTTTTAAAAAAAAGCGGTTTTCACCGGTTCGATTGCAGAACGGTCTTTAAAGCTTAAAAGACCGGCTAGCCCATCGGTTCCGGGTTTTTCTGGTCCGGTTTTTTAAACTATGCTCAACACCACACATTATCTCAGTTCTTTGACAAGACTAGCCAGGAGTAACGTAAGCACAACACCACAAATGTGTAGGTTCGAATCTCTTTACTTGTAAATACATTTTCCTATAGCTGACAATTTTCTGGTTCAACAGGCCCGGTTTTATAATCCGATTTTCACAAAAAACCGGACGGTTCGATCGGTTTTCAGCGGTTCGATTGCAGAACGGTCTTTTAAGCTTAAAAGACCAGCTAGCCCACCGGTTCCGAGTTTTTCCGGTCC
Source organism: Hordeum marinum (assembly GCA_022496015.1). NCBI lineage: Eukaryota > Viridiplantae > Streptophyta > Magnoliopsida > Poales > Poaceae > Hordeum > Hordeum marinum. The sequence continues at coordinate 59,008,853 of CM039673.1, read as the reverse complement.
GATCGGCGGTCCGGTCCGTTTTTTTAAACTATGCTCAACACCACACATTATCTCAGTTCTCTGACAAGACTAGCTAGGAGTAACGTAAGCATAGCACCATAAATTAGGGGCTGTCTGGATGGTACTCCCACCGTCCGGAATTACTTCTCGCACAAATGGATAAAAATGAATGTATTTACAAATAAAATACGTCTATATACATTCATTCCTATGACAAGTATTTCTGGACAGAGGGAGTATCACCTTGTTAATATTTTTGTCATGACCAAAACATTGGCCCTTTGTTTCGATGAAGGCTTCTCTTACCAAAACCTCAGAAAAAAATGGCAATCAAGATCTTGATAGGACAATCCTAGACACAAAACAAACTCACATGAGAGCATCTACAACCACACATAGCAATTACAGATCCTCAATTGCCCAAGGACGTGTCTTTGCGGGCAGTCACCGGACACGCTTCATATGTTGGCTTTCACATCCACGTCCCTCTTATCCTAAACCTTAAAACCATGCAACACTACTTAAAATACAACCAACACACACTTCATCATATCAACATTTCATCGCCGAACAAAAGCAACATATAAATGTAAGGGGGAAGGGCAGAGGGGACCACAATTTCCACGCTGGCTCCTTCCCCTTCTTGTCGTCAGCGTGGTTGTGCCCCTCTTCCATGTAGGTGTCGGTGTGCAGAGGTGCGTCATCGTCGGAGCTGGAGGTGGAGGCATCCGTCAGGTTGGAGTCGGAGCTGCACCTTTTCCCCGACAACCCGCTCTTTCACACGACGGTCCTACTCCTTCGCACGGTGGGCCGCCTTGGCCTTCGTCTTCGCCTCCTTGTTTGCCTCACGCTCCTAAAACTCGATGACGAGCAAAGCGCCTTGGCATTCTTGCAGCAAAGGCGCCTCGCATCCGTCTCCGCCGACGTGAGAGAGCGACGGAGGACCGATGTGAGGAGCACGACCTCGGCACCGACTGACGCGCTCGCGCGTGAACGGTGCGCGGAACAACACCTCCCCCGCCGCCCCTCTTCCTTACCCGTTGTCGCTCACATTGGTCTGCTCGTGCCTCGGACTCGGGCTCGCTCGAGTGCGCTGGCTCCATTGCAGGCACAAGGACCCAACAGTGGTCGGGTACCACTTCCGGACCAGAGGGAGGTGGTGGTGGGCGATGTACCTGAAGGAGCGGAGCGGCCAGAGATGCGTGCCAGACGGGAAGAGCCGCCGATGCCGCATTGACGGGCGTTGGGCGCTGACAAAGTAGATCCGCTGCAGCCGGATCCGCCTTTGTAGAGCTAAGAACGCCTCAACGCGATGCATAGGGTGACCTCCTCCACATTGTCAGGCTCCACATCGTGCAACATGATCGCCTAGTCATCGTTGGAGCCGGATTCCCCACGGAAGGCAGCGCTGCTTTGGTCGCAGACCATCGAATGGGTTCGGAGGGAATCAAAAGTGGAGTCAAAGGAGAGGGGATTGAAGTGGAGTTCGGATTGACTACGGTCTAGGGTTTTTCAGATGGGGATATTTGTGGGAGGGGAATGGGCCAAACCGGCGGGGGGGGGGGGGACGCGCTTGGACGCGCCCGGTCCACCAGATATCCGCCTCATATTTGGGTTGTATATGAGGGGCGCCACACAACCTGTGGGCTTGAGGACGTTTTAAGGCGCCCGTCTAGGTCGATTTTTTATGACCGATTAATGACCTAGTTATCCGCCCAGGCGTTTGGGGACAGTTTGGAGATCCCGACTTTAGATGCTCTTAGGGCACGAAAACGGCCAAAAATAGATCCAGACACTCTCCAACTTCTCTAGTAACTAGACAGAAAAAAAGGTTGCAGAGATTCAATTTGATCACAAAAGGAGGAAGTGAGATTTTTTTAACAAACACTAGGGAGGAGAGCCTCCCCACCTGAATATTACTAAAATTAGAGGTCGAGGGCTAGAGTTACATCAGGATGAGAGGAAGTGGATCCATGCCATGGCAGCATCACTAGCGATCGGGTCTTTAAACCGAAAGACCCATATAGTGAAATCAGAGGTTACATTACGAATAGTGTCCATAGCAGAGTGGGTCTCATTGTGAAACATCTAGGCATTACGATAGTCCCAGAGTTTCCAAAGGATAGTGAGGGACACCATGGGCCAAATGTTGATGTTGAGGCCGATCGGGGTGGCGGTGGTCCAGATGAGACCAATGTCGGATGACAGCTGTAGTCCGAGAAGACCCCACACCTGTAATGTCCTAGGGCAACAGAGGGCCAGGTGTGATGCATTCTCAAGATTGTGAGCACACCTCGGGCAGGAGGAGTCAGGCGTGATAGTCTTGTCGTGGAGGTTGACCTTGGTGTTTAGCCCATCCATGAAAAGCAGCCAAGCAAAGATCTTGACCTTGATGGTGGCCATGGATCTCTAGATGCAGTCAGAGTGAGTGTCGATCTCGTTGGCGGAGGAGAGCAGTGAGTAAGCACACCGTGTAGAGAATGTGACGTCGTGGGTGAGGAACCCATCGGCAGGTAGAACCGATGGTGTGACGTCCTTCAACAAACATAGAATAGTAACAAGCTATGCGGATGCCACATTAGTTAAGCGATTCCGTAGTGTCGCAAGTAATCCATCATGCATAACCTCAGGGACCAGGACATATGGTTTGGTGGAATGGGAGAAGAGGGTGGCATATTTTTGAGCTAAAGGTGTACCAGTGAGCCAAGCGTCAAACCAGAAAAAGGTGGAGTCACCACCATTTGTATGGACAAATGAAATGGATAGCAGGTTGTGTAATTGGTTTTTCACTGTCTTCCATAGGTAGGAAGGGAAAGAAAGACGGAGGGACGAAAAAGTCTAGCGAGTACAGTTGAAGTAACCACTTAGCCCAAGGAACATCAGGGTTCTGGAGCAGTTTGTAAGCAAACTTTTGTAGGAGGCAGTTATTTTGAAGCTTAATGTTATTGATGCCTAGACCATCGTGCGGTTTATCCTTGCAAACATTTTTCCAAGCAATGAGGCATTTAGCCCCCCGAGCACGTCTCCTCGGCCTCCCAAAAGAAGGAGCGCCTAATCGTGTCTAGTCGTTTGATAACTTTGGCGAGAAGTTTGAATATGCACATGAAGTGCATGGCAAGGGCATCGAGGGTACAAGAGATGAGTGTTAAGCGACTCCCCTTGAGAGTAGTCGAGCATCCCACCCATATAGGTACTTTAGGAAGCATTGCACTAGTGGTTCGAAGGCTGTGGGGGTAGTTTGGTGGGAGACAGCGGGAGGCCAAGGTAGATTTGTGGGAAAGAGGAGACATCACAGGAGAACGTGTGCGCAATAGCTCGAGTGAGAAGGGGGTCGACCTGGATGGGCAAAAGGTCGTCTTATGAAAGTTGATGGCTAAGCCTGTGGCGAGAGCAAAGTCGTCAAGGATGGATTTGTGTTTTTCGTCTGTCGAGGCCAAGGCATAAGCGATGATGAGAGTGTCATCAACGTATTGAAGGAATGTCGAACGCGAGTCCAGGTAGATGGGGCGACAGAGCTCGTTCAGGGAGAATGCCTTTGTAATTTGGCACTGCAATGTGTCTACAATGATTATGAATAGGCACGAGTCCCCCTTGATGAAAACCATTCTTGCAAGTGATCGAACGTCCGGGGACATCGTTGAGATGGATAGCGGTCTTACTGGAGTTTAAGTGGTTTTTGATCCATTGAACGCAGACCTGGGGGAAACCCCTGGCAGCGAGCAGAAGCAGAAGAGAGTCCCAACAAACATAGTCAAAGGCTTTACGAAAATCCAATTTGAAGACCATAGCCGGTGCCTTCCTAAGGTGGCAAGCACTGAGAATATCGGCATCGAACATGAAGTTTTTCGCAATGTTTCTGCCCGAGATAAACCCAGTTTGGTTATCATGGACGAGTATAGGGATGAGAGGTTTAAGCCTATTGGTGAGGAGCTTGGCGAAGGATTGGGGGGGGGCAGTTTTGCAGGGAGATGGGCCTGAAGGCATCCAGAGTCCTTGTGGATTCGTATTTAGGAATGAGGATCATGTGCGCATAGTTGAACCGCTCCATCGAGACGTGAAGGGAGGCAAAGTCATTGAAAAAAAGGAATGGCCAGGTGCCTTATGTGGTGCCAAAAACGTCGATAAAAACCAGGCCCAGCCCATCCGGCCCAGGGCTAGCGAGACGATTCATTTGGAAGAAAGCATCCTTGATATCCTGTTGGGAGAAAGGGTCAGCAAGGTGGTGTAATTGTGGGATATGGTCGGGGTAAAGCTCCAGCAGGTCAAAGTGCCAAGTTGGCATTTTTTGAGTTGCCAAGAGAGAATGGAAGAAAGATCTAAGAAGGCCAGCTTTGTGATCATGGGCAGAAAACGCAACCCCGTTGTCCTCCAGGATGGCAATGTTATTTTTTGAAGTGTTGAGAGCCGAGACTTGGAACAATTTTGAGTTCTCGTCACCTTCGACCGCAGCTTTGACCTTGCCCTGTTGCTTCAAAAGGAGCAACTTTTTTGTCGAATTGCTCTTTGCTGGGAGTTGATGATCACCGTCTCTAGGATTTTTCGGGTCGAGTGAGGCACCGCCTCTCCTTGAGATAGTCCAGATGGTTAATGATTAGTTTACAGTCATACTTCCTGATGTGGGACAGAGTGAGGGTTTTAGCCCAAGATTTGAGGCAGAATCTAGTTTTTTTTAATGCAGCGGCAAGGGCATTGATGCGGAGCATCTTACGGACATCACCATGACAAGAGTTTGTTTGGCAATGATACGTGCCACAACTATGTCTCATACATAAAGGTGAATCATCTCCTTTACACGTGTTCACTTGACCCCTTCGAGGATGGTATACTACTTGACACTCCTCTCGTGTGCATACATAGGTATTGTCGGAGCTTCACGGATGAAGAGAAGGAGTGCTGGCACCTATGTACAACTACACCATCCGTGAGCAAAGCTTGGAAGCGGAGATGGAAAAAGACGGAGCCCAAAGAAGGAAGAAGTGCCACGACACCTTCCAGGTCCCGGACATCTGGCCCTTGGTCCGGACATCCGGCTCCTGGAGACCCCTCGGGCGCCAAGGGCAAGCTGCAACCAGAGCTACAGGGCCCGAACATCCGACCGACCCCCGGACATCCGGCTCCACAAGACCGGCCGGATATCCGGCGCCCTTGCTCGGATATCTGGCGCACCCGCACCGGAATCAGGCAAAGCTGGGCGCCCGAGCCCCGTACATCCGGCCCCATCCCCGTACATCCGCCGCCCCCATGAAGGGCCGGACATCCAGCCCCCAGCTCGGACATCCGAAGCCTCCCACTCGTAGCCATGGGCCAAGGGCCCATGTATCTCTCCCTCTCACCCCCACCTTACTGTTGGGGAACGTTGCATGGGAAACAAAAATTTTCCTACGCACACACAGATCTATCCATGGTGATGAGCATCTATGAGAGGGAGAGTGGATCTACGTACCCTTGTAGATCGCTAGGCGGGAAGCGTTAAGAAACACGGTTGGTGTAGTCGAACTTCTTCGCGATCCAAACCGCCGAGCGTCCCGCAATCTCATCACGGTCCATCCCGCGATCCGATCACGATCCGTCCTGTGAACTCATCACGATCCGTCCCGCGAACTCATCACGACCCATCTCGCGATCTTGCTCACGATCCATCCCATGAACTCATCACGATCCGTCCCGCGAACTCATCATGATCCGTCTTGCGATCTTGATCACAGTCCTTCCGATCTAGCGCTGAACGGACGACACCTCCGCGTTCAGCACACGTACAGCTCGATGACGATCTCTGCCTTCTTGATCCAGCAAGAGGGAGCGGAGAGGTAGAAGAATTCTCCGGCAGCGTGACGGCGCTCCGGAGATGGTGGTGGAGATATTCCGGTAGGGCTTCGCCTAAGCACTGCAGAAATCCGATCTAGAGGAGAAATTATGCATTAGAGGAACGGGTAGCACATGGCTGAAAATTCCGTGCCAAAACCCTAAAAATCCTCTAGTATATATAGGAGGAGAGGAGGAGGAGGATTGACTGCCAAAGAGGCAGCCCTTGGGTCGGCCGAACCTAGTGGGATTTGAGGATTCCTCCTCCAATCCTAGTAGGACTAGGACTCCTTATTTTTGCCTTTTTTTTGCCTTTTCCCACCTTTTTCTCTTTGGGCTTTCTCTCCCAGCTGCATGGGCCTTGTGTGGGACTTACACCAGCCCACTAAGGGCTGGTATTTACTCTCCCACAGCCCATGTAGCCTCTTGGGTCGAAATACCCCTCCCGATGGTCTCCCGGTACACTACCGACACTCCCAGTACACTACCGATGAGCCCGTAACTTTTTCGGCGACCACAACAGGACTTCCTATATGTCAATATTTACCTCCGGACCATTCCGGAGCTCCTCGCGACATCCGGGATCTCATCCGGGACTCCAAACAACCTTCGGTCACCATCATGCATAACTCTATACTACCGAAACGTCACCGAACATTAAGTGTGCAGACCCTGCGGGTTCGAGAACTATGTAGACATGACCGAGACACCTCTACGGTCAATAACCAATAGCGGGACCTGGATGCCCATATTGGTTCCTACATATTCTATGAAGATCTTTATCGGTCGAACCTCTATGTCAAGGATTCAGTTAATCCCGTATGATGTTCCCTTTGTTCTTCGGTATGTTACTTGCCCGAGATTCGATCGTCGATATCTCCATACCTAGTTCAACCTCGTTACCGGCAAGTCTCTTTACTCGTTCCGTAATACAAGATCCCATGACCAACACTTAGTCACATTGCTTGCAAGGCTTATTGTGATGTTGTATTACCGAGTGGGCCCTAAGATACCTCTCCGTCACACGGAGTAACAAATCCCAGTCTTGATCCATGCCAACCCAACAGACACCCTCGGAGATACCTGTAGAGCACCTTTATAGTCACCCAGTTACGTTGCGATGTTTGATACACACAAGGCACTCCTTTGGTGTCAGTGAGTTGCATGATCTCATGGTCATAGGAACATATACTTGACATGTAGAAAACAGTAGCAATAAACTAACATGATCATATGCTACGTTTGTAGTTTGGGTCTTGTCATCACACCATTATCCTAATGATGTGATCCCATTATCAAATGACATCTCATGTCCATGGCTAGGAAACCTTAAGCATCTTTGATCAACGAGCTAGTCCATTAGAGGCATACTAGGGACATGGTTTTGTCTATGTATCCACACATGCATCTAAGTCTCCGATCAATACAATTATAGCATGGATAATAAACGATTATCATGAACAAGGAAATATGATAATAACTAATTTATTATTGCCTCTAGGGCATATTTTCAACACTTACCTTGGACTATAAATAGTCTTCCCCTCCTCCTTTGTAGGGTTAGATATGGTTTGCTCTTAGTAGTTGAGCCTAGCTCCTTCCACTACCTCTCCCATGGAGTAGATGTCTCTATAGGAGAAGATCCCCTAGTGGATGTCAAGGCCCCTTGCGAGGGAAGATCCTTCGTGATATCAGGGCCCCATCTACCCATGGGATTTGGGATGAACTCTACCATGTATCCTTCTTTCCCTTTGTTGTTCATGTACCTTTGTGGATCTTGTGTGTGGTGAGTCTAGTGGTTGTGTGGTTGGACTTGTTCTTGAGTGTTTCCTCTTGTGATTTCCCACTCATGTTCTTCATGTTCTTGAGGTTTCCCCCTCCAATTCATGAAAGATCGACACACACGGGCTTGCCCCGTATCATATTGGTATCATGAGCCACATTGATCACGAATTTGGAGTCCCCCCACCGTTTGCTAGCCTAATTTTGCTTTATTTCGTCCCAATTTGAAAATCCCCATCAAAAATAGCCTCACCAAAATTTTTGTGATTTGTTGGTTCTTGTGAGATTTTGTTGATTTTGATCCATGGAATTCGTGTTTGGTAAGTGGATCTAGCTTCCCCACCACCTAATACCCCAAAAATTTCTTTTCCCCATCAAATTTTGTCTTTTGAATCATAAATTTCCTCCTCAAATCGAGGTCCCAAGCCCCAAGTCTCGATCTAGTTCTGTCAGGCTGGACATCCGGGTCCTCGAGCGCAAAAAATAGGGCGACTCTGGTCACCGTGTCCCGGATTTCCGCCCCCGCGGATATCCGCCCCCTGGGATTTTCAGCCTTCGTGTTTCACTGTTTTGGCCGTAACTAATTCGTCTGAACTCTGATTTTGATGTTCTTTAGCTCATTGGATAGCTATTGACCCCCCCATCCCAAAAAAATAGATTCATCATCATTTAACTACATCAAAGTTTCAAAATTTTGGCATCTTTGCTTAGGCCTCCACCATAACTTCCGCATAGCTTTTCCGCCATACTAACCCAATTTTGATTGAGATTTTGAGTTGTGGTTTCCGTTTCCTAAGGTGTTTTGGCTAATTAGGGACGGTTCTACATCGACAGTGCCGCCACTCATCATTGACTCGGCCTCGAAATCGACAACGGCCACCTCGCCTTTTGGCACCACAAACGTAAGCAAGGACGGTAACCTCGACGACATCATTGTCTATTTCCTTACCATTGCTTTGATTGCTCCGAGCCTATTGCGTACCTTACCCATTGAGACTAGCGAGTTGAGAATTGCCGGGCCATGTTACTTGTGCACCGTAGTGTTACTCATATGCCGCATAGCTTGTTTTAGCATGCAAATATCTTGTCATCTACATTGTGCCATAAGTATCTCCCGTGCATATCCTTCATACTTGTCTCATATCTTGGTTTGAGCATCAAGCATAGAGAAAAAAAGCGAAAAACAAGAAGAAGATTTTATGAAAAAGAGGAGATACAAAAGAGCTTGTAAGCAATAGAGCATTGAGCCATTTTGCATAGTACATACACTTGGACCATACATACATAACATACTTGGGATTGAAGACGACACTTTTACTCTCATAGGTTGGTGCACAAGCGCGTATCTAGCCCATTTGAGCAATCGAGCTATTGTCTCTTCTAGTATCCAGGCAACACGAGATTTTCCTGGGTCTATCACATTTGTGCTCATTCCTTGGTTGCACGGATCCCATTTATATATCCGTGCGTGTGTTCCTAGTGCCACTATAGCTATTGATCTATTTGCTTTCATTTGCAATTTTATGAATCTTCCTCAACATTTTCAATATCTTGACTCACATTTTGCTTGAATTTTGTGCCACTTGTCCTAACCAAGCCACTCGATAAGCTTTATGTTGTAGGTGTGAGTGAACAAGTCCAGTACCAATTCCACGATTCTCTCAATTCACAATGAGTGAAACGGGATACATCCTCAACTTTGGGAACGATATCTTGGTATTGTTTATCTCATTTCCCACTCACCTTTGCTCGAATCTTGTGATGGCTAGGCAAAGCACATCATCTTCGATCTTCGACGACTACATTGACATGAGGAACCACATCATCCAAAAGCTCGAGCGACTCTCCATCGACATACGACACTCCGAAGCTCGGAAAAGACACATGGTGGCGGCACACATGGAGCAACTTCAACACATGGCGGCCAAATACAAGTCTTCTTCCCCTTCATTATTATCATGGCGTAGACGCTCAAGTCGCACATCTTCGAAGAAACAAGTGCACGAAAACCAAGATCACCACCAAGGACAAGCTTCAATGCCAAGATCAAGGCGATCAACTACATGCATGGATTACCCTTCCATCTTCGGAAGCATCCGAAGGAAGATGGCCGAGCAGGGGATTTTCCCTTCGGTCATGGAGGAGAGTGATGATGTGCCATCTTCGGCCTTCATCCACGATGACGACGATGAGTTGGTTGAGCATGGGATTTTCCCTTCGACCACGGCGATGTTTGGTGATGAGTCAAGATACTTTTGCCACCATATTGAGAGTGAGAGTGACTTCACCACTATCCCCATATATGATGAGTTGCGCCCATTTCCATGTGAGGAGAGCCACAACCCCCACCACTTGAGTGAGATGAGTGACTCCACCATATGTGACTATGAGCGCAACTACCTAAAGGGAGTGAGTGAGCCACCACCACATAGAGTGAGTGAGGTAGTTGATAGGGCATGTGAGGCCATTTTGATTTCTAACAACTTAACCTCTACCTCTATTGTGTCTTCTCATTTGGTTCTAGGTCCCATACACGATGACACGCTGATCCTCGACGACTTTGTCCTCTCTTTGGACAAGACGATGGCCATGGTGGAATGTGGTGCATCCCCCACATGGTTCCATCACAATGAATATGACCACGAGTTGGTTTCTCCCACCTCACCTACACCACATGAGTGGAATGAGAAAGGTAAAATAGGTAAAGGTGATGCTCTTGTCCCACTAGTGGACATTGATTGCTTGCATGATGTTGATCACCTTATGGATACTTCACATGCTATGTCTTCCTCATGATTAGATGTGCCACCTATTTATGATGAATATGATGATGAACATGTTGACTTACCTAGTTGTGATGCTATACTACATAGGATATCATGTCAAAATTCTATTGGTCACATCATGTTTAACTTGTCATATGCTATGCGTGAAATTTCCCATGTTGCATCTTTGCAATCCCACCATAGTGATTATGCATATCCCATCAAAATTAATCCAGTTTGCTCATATGGCATAGACGACAAGCCCATGGTTATTGGCATTTGTTTTTCTTGTGCTGATATTGCAATGCTTCCTTTGCATCATTTGCGCAATAATTCTCATATGCCATGCCATGATCACCATACTTTGGACATGCATTGTTTTGGATGTTGTCCATATCCTCCATATTATGTTCCAGCTATTGCACACGAGGAGACGCCCATAGTTTCCTCATACATATTAGGAGATTGTGTTCCATCCTACACTTTGCATGATCCCCATATTTGTGTGCACAATATGCTTTCCATTGATATGCATAAAATGCTTGTGCCACATACTTGCTATAAATTGCGTCCCAATCATGTTGAGCATAATAACTATAATTGCATGATGGATGACACATTCCTATACCATGCATCTCATTTATTTGAGCGTTGGAAATTTTGCGCTAACGAACACAAGCACATGCACATCCTAACAGATGATGTATACATATACCACGCGCACATCATTTTTCCTTTTTCTTTGTTGTGTGTAGGTACTCATGAACACTCGTCAACCTCACAATCCCATGAGTTGACAAAAAGAGCTCTTGAGTGCACCTATGCTTTGGGATTCACCGGATGTGTCTCCAACCATTCCCCTCGTGCAAGGACTACGCACACCTCTTATACATGGCTCTCATATGGTTATGGCTTATTCTCCATTATATATCCTTTGCCCATATTGCCATGTTCACTTTGCATGACATGCTCATTTCTATGTCTTTGCCATGCATTTTTCACCCATGCTTTGCATTACACATGACCCATGCTTCTTGTGTTTGTATGTGTATTTGCGAGCTTGGTGGAGATACTACTTGTTATTGCCATGTTTGCTTTGTGCCCCATGCCTATGACGATAGTTTTATCATGTTTTGTTCCCGTGCTTGCGTTATGTCATGTGCATTGCCTATGCCTATTATTTGCTCAAATGACATGATTGCCATGATTTCCTCTAGTATGTTGCCTCTTCGCACTACTACTTTGCATGCCATGATCACCATGCTTGCTTATGTTGCATCACCAATGTGCTCCTTTTATGCAGTTGATGACAACCATTTCCATGCTTTGCACATGATTGACATTGCATATTGTCACATATCTCCATGTGTTGCCTCTTTCTTGCTATATGCTTTGCCATGTATTGAGTGCAACAATTCTTGTACTCTTGCTAATGAGATTGCCCCCATAGCTTTCTCACATATTATTGGAGCTTTCAACATCTTTCATGTGAAGCATGCTTGTCTCCATTCGTCGCATCATATGCCTAGTGCCATGAATATAGACATTGTTGCATCATATTGTTCATGCACTTTTGTTCCTAATGGTTATGTGCAAGAGAGGAGATTCATCATGATGGATGATGTGTTTATCTACCATGCACATACATCCTTTGCTTTGTTGTGTGTATGTGTAGGATACTTCGACTACATGTCAGCTTCCACTTCACGTGAGTTGACGATTCGAGCTCTTGAGAGAGAGACACGCTACACCGACAGGTTTCTACATCGCACTTGCTTGCACATCGGCATTGTGACAGACGCACAAGGTCACGCTTTTGAGGTGACATCCTTCTTGAGCATGGATATTTTGCATCTTCATACTTGTGTTGCTTGTATCATGACACATATTGGTCATCATGGATCACTTACTTGCACACATGTTAGAGATATTTCTTTCACCCGTGATTGCCATCGTTCCATGCCTCATGACATATATGCTTTGTGTGTTGCACCCAACTTGTGGATTGTTTGCTCTTATCATATGCTTGGTTGCAAAAATGTCCATCCTTCACAACTACCATGCCACAGTGCTTGCTACATGCCTGACTTGATTGCCTCACACATGATAACAAATTTCTCTTTCTATTGTCTTGAGTGCCACCCTATATTCACTATACCATGTGCACATTATGCTTGGATTGTCGTGCACTTGCACCATGCATTTAGACACTTCCTTTTATTTGGTGTTGTGAATGATTCCTTTGCCTAGCATATACCTTTCGTTGATTGCTATGTGCATGAGTGATATGACCTTGAGGTAGATGCTTGTTCTATTGACACACGTTTTGGCATTCCTACCTCACCTAGGCATACTTATTTCCATGATGGCATTGCTTGTGCTCAATTTATATGCTTACATGCCATGACACAATCCCTTGTCACGCCATATATTAAGCATGATGACGACACTTGTGCAGTGATTCACCACTTGAATGCTTGGTTTTGCAATAACGCTAACCACATTTATTTTTCCAAGTGTTTGTTGTGTTTGCTCCTTTCGAAGGAATTACTAGACGGTGAGACATAGGAAAGTGCACCTTTAGAGCTTGATGATGATGAGTGCTTGGTGATCGTCCACTTCTACACGGCGACACCATCTCCTTCCCATGGTGATTTTGATTTTGATCCGAGGATGGATCTTTCCCAAGGGGGAGGGGATGATGTGGTGCATCTTACGGACATCACCATGACAAGAGTCCGTTTGGCAAGTGACACGTGCCACAACTACGTCTCATACATAAGGTGAATCATCTCCTTTACACGTGTTCACTTGACCCCTTCGAGGATGGTATACTACTTGACACTCCTCTCGTGTGCATACATAGGTATTGTCAGAGCTTCACAGATGACAAGAAGGAGCGCTGGCACCTACGTATAACTACACCATCCGCGAGCGAAGCTTAGAAGCGGAGACAGAAGAAGACGGAGTCTCAATGAAGGAAGAAGTGCCAGGACACCTTCCAGGTCCCGGACATCCGACCCTTGGCCCGGACATCCGGCCCTTGGCCCGAACATCTGACCCCTGGAGACCCCTCGGGCACCAAGGGCAAGCTGCAACGAGAGCTATAGGGCCCGGACATCCGGCTGACCCCTAGAGATCCGGCGCCACAAGACCGGCCGGATATCTGGCGCCCCTGCCTAGGTATCCAGCGCACTCGCACCCGAATTAGGCGAAGCCGGCCGCCCGAGCCCCCGGACATCCGGCCCCATCCCCAGACATCCGACACCCCCACGAAGGGCCGGATATCCATTCCCCATCTCGGACATTCGGCGCCTCCACTCGCAACCACGGGACAAGGGCCAATGTATCTCTCCCCTTCACCCCCATCTTACCTTGTACTATAAATAGTCTTCCCCCTCCTCCTCTCTAAGGTTAGCTATGGTTTGCTCTTAGTAAGTTGAGCCTAGCTCCTTCAACTACCTCTCCCATGGAGTAGATGCCTCTAGACACTACTAGGAAAAAGCTTATAGGCAGGACACTATCAGTAGTGCTGGAGAGTAACAGGCGCTGCTGGTAATTACCAGTAGCGTTGGATTTCGGCAGCGCTACAAGTAAAGACTTAGCAGTAGTGCTGGAAACATAAAGAGTGCTACTACTAAGCGTGACCCGACGAGCCAAGCGACACTGTTGGTAGTAGCAGCGCTGTCGAGAATACAACACTACTACTAATACTTTAGCAGTAGCGCTTTTCTGTTCCAGCGCTACTGCTACTCGACCCCCACCGTTGAACCCACTCCCCATTTGATCCCACGTCTCCCTATCCCCATTCGATCCCCTCTCCCTCTCATCACTCCTCTCCATCGACCGCTGCCGTCGTCGTCGCCATCACCTCAGTGCCGCCACCGTCGCGCCTTGGTCCTCACTCGCCATCGCCCCCTCTCTCGCCATTGCAGCCTCCCTCGCCGTCACTCCTCTCCCCCGACCGTCGCACCCTCCCTCACTGTTGCCTGCTTCCTCACCTTCATGGCCTCCCTCGTCATCGCCCCTCCCTCAATGTCGCACCCCTGCCTCCGCAGGTAGCCCCTACTCCCTCCTTCCTCCCTCTTCCCTCTCCCCTCCCTCGCAGGTTAAGTTTGTTAGGTTGATTAGGGGGGTTAGGTTGATTAGGGGGTTAGTTTGATTCTAGGGATAGGTTGTTAGGTTGATTAGGGGGGTTAGGATGATTCTAAGGTTAGGTTGATTCGATGGTTAGGTTTGTTAGCTAAATTAGTTTAGAGCCAGATATGAATGTGCCACATATGAAAAACCTTATTGCATTTTTTTCAAGTTATATATTTTTCTCATAGGAATTTGTCTCGACGTCGACGATGCCCAGCCCGTATCCTCATCGTCGAGTGGTCCGCGAGAGCCTCCTTGATAGGCGCCATGTCCGGAACTGGGCTCCGTCGGGCTAGCACTGGGAGGTGCTACCTTCCCGGGCTCGGAGCTTGGTGAGGAATCAAGGTCTCGTCGTCGACCCGGATCTTCCGTGGTGGCAATCACGTGGGCCACTTTTGGTGCGGAGGGAGCAGGCTCCCGCGAAGGTGGTATGTCGCCGTGTCAGGGAGGAGGACGAGCACGTTCGTCGCTACATGGCGGCATTGGACGCCAGGTTCAACAATACCTGGCAGATTCTTCAGGGATCTCACCCGAATTATGATCCCGTGATGGTTCCTTATCTTTGGGTGTCCATCGCCAGCGACTCAGAGACCACTAGTGAACCGGGTTCACCATCCTCCACTTTGGAGTCTAGGATATGTAATCTGTATTAGTGATCTTATATGATAATATTCGAGATGTATTAGTTAATATTTGATGATGCATTAACTGGATTATTTGGTATGATGTATTAGTGATATTATATTCGAGTGTATTATAAATGTATTAGTGATATTTTATCGGTATAATGCGTGGGGTGCATATTATCATGAACACAACTTTACTCATTTGCTAGAATGAACATGTCATATTCTGAATATAGAGGATGTCTTGGTGTTCTTGTTTGCAATGTACCTTCGAGTGGCCTATGTTTTGTCAGAATGTTGATTCGTTTCCGTTCCGGCAAATTTCAGGCGCTCGATATATCCTGTTTTTAGTAAAGGTCATGCCAAATTTGTTTCATGAATTTTAGCATGACTTCTGGTACAATGTAGGACATATCGAGTGCTTGTGATTTGCCAGTCATTCCGGGAAAACATAGGGCATTTTTCTATGTCACTGCTCGATATATGGAACGGGTTGACTTTAGGTCTGTTTCGCCTCCTTGTGTGTCTTTTAGTGAGGGAGAATGTCCACTATATATATGAGATATAGAGAGGAAGAATCCCGACTGTTGTCATGGGCGTCGCTTCTCCTTCTTTTCCTTGTGCTAGATATTTGTAATGCACTAGGGAAAGGAGGAGTAGCGACCATCACCGACGGTCGAAATATGAGAGAGGAAGAATCCCGAATGTTTTCATGGGGGTTGCTTCTCCTTTGTTCTCATGTGCTAGACATTTTGGTGTAATGCACTCGACGGACCGAAAGTCACACATGCATTAGGATCCAAAGAGTGCCGTAATTCCGGTATTTTTTCTATGTCATTGCTCGATATATGAAACGGGTTGAATTTAGGTCTGTTTCGGCTCATTGTGTGTCTTTCACTGAGGGAGAGTGTCCACCATATATATATATATATATATATATATATATATATATATATATATATATATATATATATATATATATATATGAGAGAGAGGAAGAATCCCGACTGTTATCGTGGGGGTCGCTTCTCCTTCGTTCCCGTGTGCTAGACATTTTGGTGTAATGCACTCGGGGATGAATGGAGGAGCCACCATCACCGACGGTCGCAATATCATAGGGAGTGCCCACCATATACGTGAGATGAGAGTTTAGGAAGGAAAGACTCGACAGACCTAAAGTCAACCCGTTGCATATTGAATAATAGTGATCTGTGTGTTGATCAGTTTCCTGGTAGTTCCCTTTGATCGATTTCGAATGTTTCAACTATGAACATAGGAAATGTCTAACGACGAAAGGGAATTTGCTATGTGTGAATACTACGAAGACGAGCGCGGCCTGCGCGACAAGCCTTACCTAGTTGATGGTAGGAGCTTTAGCATCATGCTGGATGAGACCTTCGAAGATACAATATGTCACAACGACAAGTCTTTTTTCGTAATTAAGCATGACTTCTGCTTATTTTGCTTCAACTTATAATTTTAATTTTTTACTATTCTACTAGCGTATCCCCTACCATGCAAGAATTTATGTCTTGGATAAGATTGGTTTCAATACTAAAAAAAGTATGGAGATAAAGAGAGTTCACTTGAGGACCGAGCATGGTTATACTTTTGCCGTAAAATTGTACAATGCAGACACCTACTCCTATTTTGAATGCAAAAGTTGGAGATCACTATGAAAGGCTTATGCATTTGAGCCTAATATGCTTATCACCTTTGATGTTCGTCCGAAAGATGAAATTGAAGGTAATATCGACATCTGGGTCGATGTGCAGACGCCTCCAGTTCTACCATTATGTGAGTTTCTCAACCATATTTTTTAAGTGATTTATATTGTTTATTTAAAAATAGTTGACAACTAATTTCTATTGACAACTTATTTCCATTCAAGCAAACATGTCCAGTGCTTCGTAGACAACACCTACTACTGTCCCGGGGCTGACCTAAATTGCGAGGAGATAGGTCATTATGTTTCATGGCTTGAGGATCTTGATGGTGTCAAGACAGGTTATTTTCCTGGACTTCGAGATATTAGTGTACTCAAAATGTGCGACCACTAGTGTGTTGGGGAACTTCGCATGGGAAACAAAAAATTTCCTACGCACACGCAAACCTATCCATGGTGATGAGCATCTACGAGAGGGAGAGTGGATCTACATACCCTTGTAGATCGCTAAGAGGGAAGCGTTAAGAAACGCGGTTGGTGTAGTCGAACATCTTCGCGATCCAAATCGCCGAGCGTCCCGCGATCCAATCACGAACCGTCCCGCGAACACATCATGATCCATCCCATGAACTCATCACGATCCGTCTCACGATCTTGATCACGATCTGTCCCGCGAACTCATCACGATCCGTTCCGTGATCACATCACGAACCGTCTCGCTATCTCGATCACGGTCCTTCCGATCTAGCGCCGAACGGACGACACCTCCGCGTTCAGCACACGTGCAGCTTGATGACGATCTCCACCATCTCGATCCAGCGAGAGGAGGTGGAGAGGAGAGAGAGTTCACCGGCAGCGTGACGGCGCTCCGGTGATGGTGGTGGAGCAATTCCGGCAGGGCTTCGCCTAAGCGCTGCAAAAAACCGATCTAGAGGAGAAACTATGCAGCGGTGGAACGGGTAGCACGTGGCCGGAAATTCTGTCCAAAAACCACCCAATCCACTAGTATATATAGGAGGAGAGGATAGGATAGGCAGCCAAGGCCTTTGGGTCGGCCGAAATAGGAGGTGGGAGCAATCCTACTTCACCTTCAATCCTAGTTGGAGTAGGATTGCCTCCTATTGGCTGATTTTCCACTTTGTTCTTCCCTTTGTTCTTCGGTATGTTACTTGCCCGAGATTCGATCGTCGGTATCTCCATACCTAGTTCAACCTCGTTACTGGCAAGTCTCTTTACTCGTTCCGTAATACAAGATCCCGTGACTAACACTTAGCCACATTGCTTGCAAGGCTTGTTGTGATGTTGTATTACCGAGTGGGCCCTGAGATACCTCTCCGTCACACGGAGTAACAAATCCCAGTCTCGATCCATGCCAACTCAACAGACACCATCGGAGATACCTGTAGAGCACCTTTATAGTCACCCAGTTACGTTGCGACGTTTGATACACACAAGGCACTCCTCCGATATCCGTGAGTTGCATGATCTCATGGTCATAGGAACATATACTTGACATGCAGAAAACAGTAGCAATAAACTGACACGATCATATGCTATGTTTGTAGTTTGGGTCTTATCCATCACATCATTCTCCTAATGATGTGATCCCGTTATCAAATGACATCTCATGTCCATGGCTAGGAAACCTTAACCATCCTTTGATCAACGAGCTAGTCCATTAGAGGCATACTAGGGACATGGTTTTGTCTATCTATCCACACATGCATTTAAGTCTCCGATCAATACAATTATAGCATGGATAATAAACGATTATCATGAACAAGGAAATATGATAATAACTAATTTATTATTGCCTCTAGGGCATATTTCCAACATAGTGTGCGTATTGAACTACGGTCACATCCATCTAGGAAAGATCATAAGATTTTTACTATTTGTCCTCGGTGCATCTTTTGCATACATTATTTTTAAGCTAAACTTCATTGCTAAGTATGTTACTTCGATGTTCTTCAACAGGGACTCCCGATGAGTGTTGTGCCTCGTTGGATCGAGTCTAAAGGTCGCATGGCAATTCTTAGCTTACATCCAAGATATCCTGTATTGCACATGCGTGCATTCATCATTTCTTGAAGCGAGCAAGTCTTAATAGTCAAAGACTGGAGCAAAATTGTGAAGGATCGTAGAGAAGTACTAGGGGGCAGCAATCAGAAGTGCAGCCCAAAATTAGGAGACATGTTCATATGCATTCTCCAATATGATGAAGGAGTGGTACACATGTTTTATGCTATTTTACCTGAGAGAGAGCAGCAGGAGTAGGTCCTAGGTATTAAGAACAATTAGTTAGTGCTGATTATATATGACTAGTGACCTAGTGACCAAGTCGATGCCCAAGTTGTTGATGATGATGAGTTGTTATATGATGATGATTTTGGAAATATGCCCTAGAGGCAATAATAAATTAGTTATTATCATATTTCCTTGTTCATGATAATCGTTTATTATCCATGCTAGAATTGTATTGATCGGAAACTCAGATACATGTGTGGTTACATAGACAACACCATGTTCCTAGTATGCCTCTAGTAGACTGGCTCATTGATCAAAGATGATCAAGGTTTTTTGGCCATAGACATGAGATGTCATTTGATAACAGGATCACATCATTAGGAGAATGATGTGATGGACAAGACCCAAACTCTAAATGTAGCATATGACCGTGTCGGTTTATTGCTATAGTTTTCTGCATGTCAAGTATCTGTTCATGTGACCATGAGATCATGCAACTTATTGACATCGGAGGCGTACCTTGTGTGTATCAAACATTGCAACGTAACTGGTGACTATAAAGATGCTCTACAGGTATCTCCGAGGGTGTCTGTTGGGTTGGCATGTAATAAGACTGGGATTTGTTACTCCGTGTGACGGAGAGGTATCTCAGGGCCCACTCGGTAATACATCATCACAATAAGCCTTGCAAAAATGTGACTAAGTGTTATCCACGGGATCTTGTATTACAGAACGATTTAAAGAGACTTGCTGATAACGAGATTGAACTAGGTATGGAGATGCCGACGATCGAATCTCGAGCAAATAACATACCGGAGAACAAAGGGAACAACATACGGGATTAACTGAATCCTTGACATAGAGGTTCAACCGATAAAGATCTTTGCAGAATATGTAGGAACCAATATGGGCATCCAGGTCCCGCTATTGGTTATTTATCATAGAGGTGTCTCGGTCATGTCTACATAGTTCTAGAACCCTCAGGGTCTGCACACTTAAGGTTCGGTGACGTTTTGGTAGTATAGAGTTATGTATGGTGGTGACCGAAGGCTATTCGGAGTCTTGGATGAGATCCTAGATGTCATGAGGATCTCCGGAATGGCCTGGAGGTAAATATTAATATATAGGAAGTCCTATTTTGGTCACTGGAAAAGTTTCGGGCTCATCGGTAGTGTACCGGGAGTGCCGGGAGGGGTGTATCGACCGAAAGGACCTCATGGGCTGTGGGAGGAGTCAAACCAGCCCTTGGTGGGCTGGACTAAGCCCCCACTAAGTCCCATGCAGCTAGGGGTGGGGAAAAACCAAAAGGTGGAGAGGTGGAAAGAGTTTCGAAGTGGAAAGGAGGAATCCTACTCCTAATAGGATTGGAGTAGGACTCCTCCACCTCCAATTTCGACCAAACCTTGAGGGTTTGAGGCTGCCTCCTATCCTCCCTCCCTCATATATATACTAGAGGATTTAGAGGGAAAAGCTAACCCTAATAGCCATGTGCTACCCTCTCCTCTAGATCGTAGTTTCTCCTCTAGATCGTTTCAGCGGTGCTTAGGCGAAGCCCTGCTGGAATTGTTCCACCACCATCACCGCCATGCCATCGCATTGCCGGAGAACTCATCTACCTATCCGCTCCCTCTTGCTGGATCAAGAAGGCAGAGATCATCATTGAGCTATAAGTGTGCTGAACGCGAAGGTGCCGTCCGTTCGGCGCTAGATCGGAAGGACCGTGATCAAGATCGCGAGATGATTCGTGATGAGACCGCGGGCCGGATCGTGTTGAGATCGCGGGACGAGTCGTGATCGGATCGCAAGATGGATCATGATGGGATCGCGGGACACTCGGCGATTTGGATCGAGAAGACGTTCGACTACATCAACCACGTTTCTTAATGGTTCCCGCTTAGCGACCTACAAGGGTATGTAGATCCACTCTCCCTCTCGGAGATGCTCATCACCATGGTTAGATCTTGCGTGTGCGTAGGAATTTCTTTGTTTCCCATGCAACGTTCCCCAACAGTGGCATCATGAGCTAGGTCTATGTGTAGATGAGATCTCGAGTAGAACACAAATAGTTTGTGGGCGTTGATGCTTAGATTGCTTCCTCCCTTGGTCGTGTTTTGGTTCAGCAGTACTGTGGAATGAAGCGCCCCGGACCAACCTTACTCGTACGCTTACGAGAGACCAGTTCCATCGACTGACGTGTAACTTCGTTGCACAAAGATGGCTGGCGGGTGTTTGTTTCTCCTACTTTAGTTGGATCGGATTCGACAAAGGCGGTCCTTGAGAAGGTTGAAAAACAATTTATGTATCACTGTTTTGGTTTTGCGTAGGTGAGAATTGTTCTTGCTAGATACCCGTAGTAGCCACGTAAAACTTGCAACAACAATTAGAGGGAGTCTAACTTGTTTTTGCAGGGTATGTTGTGATGTGATATGGCCAGT
Organism: Hordeum marinum; assembly: GCA_022496015.1. Lineage (NCBI taxonomy): Eukaryota > Viridiplantae > Streptophyta > Magnoliopsida > Poales > Poaceae > Hordeum > Hordeum marinum. The sequence goes on along the minus strand of CM039673.1, from coordinate 58,987,390 downwards.
TACATGATGTGATATATGTGATATATGAGATGATCATGTGTTGTATAGAATATCACGACTTGCATGTCCATGAGTACGACAACCGGCAGGAGCCATAGGGTTGTCTTTAATTATTGTATGACCTGCGTGTCAATCATTAAGCGCTGTGTAATGCTTTACTTTATCGCTAAACAATAGCTATAGTAGTATGAGCATGGTGGGCACGACAACCCCGATGGCGACACGTTGATGGAGATCATGGTGTCATGCTGGTGACGATGGAGATCATGTCGGTGATTTAAGGATGGAGATCAAAAGCACAAGTTCATGGCCATATCATGTCACTTAATGATTTGCATGTGATGTTAATCCTTTTATGCACCTTGTTTTGCTTAGGACGACGGTAGTATTATAAGGTGATCCCTCACTTAAATTTCAAGACAAATTGTGTTCTCCCTGAGTGTCCACCGTTGTGAAAGTTCATCGTGTTGAGACACCACGTGATGATCGGGTATGATAGACTCTATGTTCACATACAGCAGGTGCAAGCCAGTGTTGCACGTGCAGAACACTCGGGTTAAACTTGACGAGCCTAGCATGTACAGACATGGCCTCAGGACACAAGAGATCGAAAGATCGAACATGAGTCATATAGTTGATATGATCAACATGATGATGTTCACCATTGAAACCACCTCAACTCATGTGATGATCGGACTTAAGTTGGTGAATTTGGATCATGTATCACTCGAATGACCGGAGGGATGTCTATTTGAGTGGGAGTTATTAAGTAATATGATTAATTAAACTCATTATCATGAACATAGTCAGTAGTGTCTTTACAAATTATGTTGTAGATTACTTGCTCACGATGTAGCTCCCTTGAATTTTTTATATGTTCCTAGAGAAATAAAGTTGAAAGATGATGGTAGCAATATTGCGGACTAGGTCCGTGATCTGAGGATTGTCCTCATTGTTGCACACAAGGTTTATGTTCTTAATGCACCACTCGGTGCGCCACCCCCTCTAGCATCGTCTATAGATGTTATGAACATCTGATAGGCACGTTTCGATGACTACTTGATAGTTTAGTGCGTCATGCATTACAGCCTAGAATTAAGGCTCCAAAACGTTTTGAACATCACGGAACATATGAGATGTTCTAAGATATGAACTTGGGATCTCAGGATCATGCCCATGCTGTGAGATCTCCAACAAGATTCTTTGCCTGCAAGACGAAGGAGAATAGCTCAACCGTTGAGCATGTGCTTAGATTGTCTGGGTGCTACAATCGCTTGGATTGAGTGGGAGTTGATCTTCTAGATAAGAGAGTGATTGATATAGTTCTCCAAGTCACTATTACTAAGCTACAAGAACTCCGTGATGAACTATAATTATGCCAGGGATGGAAAGAATGATCCCTGAGCTGTTCGCGATGTTTGACACCGCGAAGGTAGAAATCAAGAAAGAGCATTAAGTATTGATGGTTAGTAAAACCACTAGTTTCGAGAAGGGCAAGGGCAAGGAGGGAAACTTGATGGATGGCAAGTCAGTTGCTGCTCCAGTGAAGCAACCCAAAGATGAACCCAAACCCGAGACTAAGTGCTTCTATTATGAGGAGAGCGGTCGCTGAAGCGGAACAACCCTAGATACTTGGTAGATAAGAAGGCTGGCAATGTCAACATAATTATATTTGATATACGTGTTATTAATGTGTACCTTGCTAGTATTCCTAGTAGCACCTAGGTATTGGATATCGGTTCGGTTGCTCGATGTTAGTAACTCGAAATAAAAGCTACCGAATAAACAGAGACTAGCTAAGGGTGAGGTGATGATGTGTGTTGGAAATGTTTCCAAGGTTGATGTGATCAACATCGCACGCTCTCTCTGCCTTCGGGATTAGTAATGAACCTAAATAAATGTTATTTGGTGTTTGCGTTGAGCATGAACGTGATTAGATCTTGTTTATTGCAATACGGTTATTCATTTAAGTAAGAGAATAATGGTTATTCTGTTTACATGAATAATACCTTCAATGGTCATGCACCCAATGAGGATGGTTTATTGAATCTTGATCGTTGTAATACACATGTTTATAACATTGATGCCAAAAGATACAAAGTTAATAATGATAGTACCACATACCTGTGGCACTGCTGCTAAATGTAATATTGGTATAAATCGCATGAAGAAACTCCATGCTGATGGATCTTTGGACTCATTCGATTTTGAATCAGTTGAGACATGCGGACCATGCCCCTTGGGCAAGATGACTGAAATCCCGTTTTCCGGCTTGATGGAACAGACAAGTGACTTATTGGAAATGATACATGTTGATGTATACGATCCAATGAGTGTTGTAGCTTGCGGTGGATATTGTTATTTTCTTACCTTCACTAATGATTTGAGTAGATATAGTGTATATTTACTTAATGAAACACAAGTCTGAATCGTTTGAAAAGCTCAAGCAGAATCAGAGTGAAGTTTGAGATCATCATGATGAAAAGATAAAATGTCTATGATATGATCGTGGAGGTGAATATCCGAGTTACGAGTTGGGTATACAACTTAAAACAATGTGAAAGTTGTTTCACAACTCACGCCACCTGGAACCCCGTAGTGTGATGGTGTGTCCGAACATCGTAGTCGTGCTCTATTGGATATGGAGCGAATTATGATGTCTCTTATCGTTTTATCACTATCGTTTTGGGTTATGCATTAGAGACAACTACATTCACTTTAAATAGGGCGCCATCTAAATCCATTGAGATGACACCATATGGTTTGGCAGAAACCTAAGCTATCATTTCTTAATGTTTGGGGTTGCGACGCTTATGTGAAAAGAGTTTTCACCTAAAGAGATCGAACACAAAGCGGACAAATGCATCTTCATAGAATACCCTAAGAACAGTTGGGTATACCCTCTATCTCAGATCCAAGTACAAAGTGTTTGTTGCTAAAATTGGGTCCTTTCTTGAGAAAGAGTTTCTCTCAAAATAATTGAGTGGAAGGAAGATAGAACTTGATGAGGTTGTTGAACCTTTGTTCAATGAGAGAGTAGCGCAGTGCAGAAAGATGTTTCTATGGAGCCTACGTCAGTTGAAGAGGAAGTTAATGATGATGATCATAAAGCTTCAGATCAAGTTACTATCAAACCTCGTAGGTCGACAAGTACGCGTACTTCTCCTGAGTGGTACGACAACCCTGTCTTGGAGGTCATGTTGTTGGACAATGATGAGCCTACTAGCCATGGAGAAGCGATGATGGGACCGGATTCCAACAAATGGTTAGAGGCCATGAAATCCAAGAAAGGATCCATGTATGAAAACCAAGTATAGACTTTGGTAGACTTGCTCATTGGATGGCAGGTCGTTGAGTACAAATGGACCTTTAAAGATGAAGACAGACGCTGATGGTAAATGTCACCATTTATAAAGCTCGGCTTGTCGCAAAGAAGTTTCTGACAAGTTCAAGGAGTTCACTACAGGAATCAGAAGATTTCCCGTTAGCCATCCCAGACGGCAAAGGCATGCATCCCGGACGGCAAAGGCTTTGCTGTCCGCCAGCAGATGGCCAACCGTCCGGCTGAATAAGCCATGGTAAAGGGCGCTTTGCCGTCTGTTGGTGGACGACAAAGACCTTTGAATCTTTTCCGTCCGCCAGTGGACGGCAAAGGGCCTGGACGGCACACGTGGCACCTTAGCTCCGTTAAGGACTTAACGGCGTGCTTTGCCGTCCGCTGGCCGATGGCAAAGACCTTAGTTCTTTGCCGTCTGCTAGCGTATAGCAAAGAACCCACCTAGGCCAGCCCCAGGTTGCACATGTAGCTGCCACGTGGCAGCTTTGCTGTCTGCTAGCTGACGGCAAAGACCTTTGCCGTGTGCCAGCAGACGGCAAAGTGGCTATATAGCCCCTGTTTTTTTTTCTGTTTTTCTTAAAATCATTCGATTTGACAGAATATCACATATATATCCAACATATGAACAATACAAGTTTTCAACAAGCATACCAACAATAACTCCTCCTCCTCCTCCTCCTCCTGGTAACTCCTCTTCCTCCTCCTCCTCATCAACTCTAACACATTCTAGCACATAATAACACATTGTACCTAGGACCTACGTACTCCTATCTCGTAGGACCTAGTCTACCCTCTCTTAGGTACAATATCATTAAACAAGATAGGCCCTAACTCTCCATTATGGAGAACGGAGATCATCCTGTCTCCCATTCTTGGACTACGCACAATGTTGCTTCCAAGTATCTATCTACGATTGAGCATACATTTTTTCCAATCTTTGATTGTCATGAGTCCATCGATTTTAGAAATCCAATATGGACAGGAGTGATGTGTAGGCTGACCTGGCCGTGGTGGCCCTAAGCTCGTAACAACAACGCGACCTCTCGAAAACATCAGATGAGGCACACAATCCTCTGGGATTTTCTGTTGAAAAACATAGTAATAACTTTGTAGTTAGCAATGTAGTTTAGCTTTAGAAGAATTTATGCAAAAGATGCACGACTGTCGTAATAGTAGAATTAAAATCTTACCATGCAATCTCCATGGATGTTACCGTAGTTCAACACGTGCACTAGTGGCACGTACTGTCCATAATGTGCAGGAGTTTGATAATAGCTATTGTAATTCTCAAGATGACTAAGAAATGCGGTAAGATGATCTTTCTTCTTATAAGTTAATTCTGCTTCATCACTGTAGTAATAGGTTCTGTCTACCATCTTCCGTACATTTTTTGAAGAATGAAAATAAGCTGTCAATGCAAATAAGTTGTCAACTATTTGTAAATAAACAATATAAATTACTTACTAAATATGGTTGATCAACTTACATAATGATAGAACTGGAGGCGTCTGCACATCGACCCAGATGTCGATATTACCTTCAATTTCATCTTCCGGACGAATATCAAAGGTGATAAGCATAGTAGGCTCAAATGCATAAGCCTTGCATAGTGCTTGCCAATTTTTGCATTCAAAATAGCAATAGTTGTCTGCATGGTACAATTTTACCGCAAAAGTAAAACCATGCTCGGTCGTCAAGTGAACTATCTTTACCTCCATATCTCTTTTAGTATTGAAACCAATCTTATCCAAGACAGGAATTCTTGCATGGCAGGGGATACGCTAGTAGAACAGTAAAAAAATTAAAATTAATTATAAGTTGAAGCAAAAGAGGCAGAAGTCATGCTTAATTACGAAAAAAGACTTGTCATTCCGACTTACTGTATCCAGTTCGAAGGTCTCATTCAACATGATGCTGAAGCGCCTACCATCAACTAGGAAAGTCTTGTCACACAGGCCGCACTCGTCTTCACAGTATTCGCACATACCAAATTCACTTTCATCGTCAGACATTTTCTATGTTCATAGTTGAAACATTTAAAATTGATTGAAGGAAACTATTACTCTATATGCAACGGGTTGACTTTAGGTCTATCAAGTCTTTCCTTCCTAAACTCTCATCTCACGTATATGGTGGGCACTCCCTCTGATATTGCGACCGTCGGTGATGGTGGCTCCTCCATTCATCCCCGAGTGCATTACACCAAAATGTCTAGCACACGGGAACGAAGGATAAGCGACCCCCACGATAACTGTAACATCCCAAAATTTCATTTTGGAATGTTATGAATATAGCTATGCATCTATCATCACCATTGCTTGAATGTATGTGTTAGTTGAAATGCCTTTTCTGATTTTCTGAAAGCCCTTTCTACTTTTCCCTATGTTGCCTTCCCCTATTTGAAATTTTGGTTAAATGTTCAAAATAAGAGAGGAGTAACATGACACTCCACACCAGGGACTAATTGGTGATATATTTGAACAATAATAACCAGGGGTTATTTTGAAAATATTTGCAAAAAGGGTTTAAAAACAATTAGGCAATTTCTGAAAATAATATTTTTTTAAAGTGTTCAAATGACAGAATAGAAATGTTCATTTAATAGCATTTATTATTCTGTTAATTTTGATATATAATACCCCTATATTTAGAGACGATTTGAATGCTTTAAATGTATTTGAATGTCTCTGGAAAATTATTAAAAAGAAACGGTAACCGTTTCCGGTATTAAACGGGCCGGCCCACGACAGTTACTCGCGTATTAATTAGAAGCCGGCCGACCGAGCGCAGTAACGCCTCCCTCTCTCTTTGACGCTGGGCCCCACCCGACCGCCCGAAATCCCCGCGTCGGTCATCTTCAACGCGCGCGCGCCGGCGCCGGCGAAATCCCTCTCGCCAGATCTCCCATACCCCTTCCATCCCGAGCCCCCTCTCCAGGCTATATAAGAGCCCCGGCACCCCGCATCCATTCCCCACCCCGAGACCTCTTCCCAGTCGCCAGACCGTCACAGATCTCTCGCCGGAGTTGACACCACCACCGGATCTCCCCATCGCCATTGCCGACGACTCCGACCTCCCCTCCCCTTTCTGACACCACCAACCGGCGGAGGAGGACCACCGCCATTGTCCGGACTTTTTCGACGTTGCCAACGACCACCAGAGACGCATCCCCGAGCATCTCCGACCACCGGCCGGCTTCACCACTCGCCGGAGATCCCCTCCCCCCACCGGTAAGTCGCCGTCGTCACTCCCCTCCCTTCGATTCGAATCTGACGGCCCCGATTAGAAGTCACTTAAAACCAAACCGGTATCCTCCTAGCATCGGTCGTCCGCCCGTAACCATCTAACGCCCGCGCTAACCAGCCAGTAGAATCGCGCCACGTCACCCCCTGGCCGACCGGTAGAATTTCACCTTTTTCTGATTTTTATTTAGAAAGCAGAACCTATTCTAATTTTGTTTTAGCTATATATTTTAATCTATTTAGTGTTTTAAGTTGATTCTTTTTGCATTAGTTCACATTTTTCATGTAGTTTCACCCTGTACTTTCAAATTTCAAATTTGAACTATAAAATTTGAATTGAATCAAATTTGCTTAAAATCTTCAAATCTGAATAACTAGAGTTTGAAAATAGATTTTGATATGAATCTTTTTGCTACTGTTTGGTATTAGTTAGGACTACCTTCATGTTTAGTTTGAGGATTTTCAGGATATATTTGATTAGTGTTTTAACCAAAAACAGAATCTGTATAGTATTATAATATAGTTTTATAAACTCAATTTTGATTAGTTTGATTTAGAATTGGTTTTATTTGTTTATTAGGTTCTGTTAGGAAACATTTAGTGTTTTCACTCACTGTTAATAAAAATATAGATTTGCCTAGTTTAATTTCATTTAACATAGGAATCCCAACTTCTTTTCAAATAGGCATAATTTGATTAAAACAACTAACTAGTAATAGTTTGTTTTCAAACAAAGTTTTGTAAATTTAATTCTGTTTTCTAAGACAGATTTAATAGTAAATTATTTTCTGTCAAGAACATGTTTTGTTAACAAATTATAAGTTAGTTTTTCATTCTTTTTGTTAGTATAACTATAGTTGATTCATATAGTGTTTATCAAAACTATTATATACTCTACTAAAGTTTTCCCAACAAACTTAAATTGATTTTTTGTTTTGTTTAATAGTAAAATATTCTATTGTTGCCTTGCTATCAACAATTGTCTTGTTATTTCAAAATAGTTTTATTATGTAGTAGTGTTTTCATCACCTCCTTGGAAAACAAAACTTTGTGTGCTTTCTTACTTGAGATTTGTGCATTGTTTTGTCTTGATTGTTTACTAGTTCTTGGTTGATGTTTGTGAGTTACCATATTCTGTTGTATGCTTATTGAGTGCTTGTTTGTTTCGTTAGATTATCCGGAGTGCGAAGCTTGTTACTTAGAGTCACTCACGTACGAAGATCATCAATCAGGCAAGTCACTTTGATCATGTTTTACCCATGTTTTATATGCATTAGTTCTACCATCTCCCCAATTGCATGCAAGATAGGTTAGTTGGAAACTTGGTTACATTGTAGTAGTATCATGTGGTAGGTACCCCCCTCAACCTCTTGACACATTGGCCCCGGGAAACATTGTTTTACCTTTTGCTATGCTATTAGTAGACGGGGTTGGTTGTGTGATTCATGAGAGTTGAGAGAGTTAATAATTTCAAGACCTACATAATGATCAAGATTTAAGACTCCGAGTTTTCAACATACCTCTGGGTGGATGATGGTTGAACGGCACCCTGGAGAAACCAGTGGATTTGCCTAGGTGATGCTGGAGATGGCCAGTATTCACGCGGAAAGGTCCACCCAGGCACAAAGAGATGGATGGGTGCTTCAAGACCCAAGGCTTACCTGCACAGCCACAAGTCATTATGGGCTCTGGCTTGGTTGGATATCATGGTGACCCTGGACAGGCGGTGCTACGAGAGGTAGAAGAACGGTAGGAAAGGATGGGCACCGTCAGAGTCGCAGGGAAACCCTTTGGAAGACCATGTTTTGGTCATCCGTTTCTCAAACACCCTGAAGTGCGAGAAATCAAACGGAGGCGACCAAATCTTGTGGGGAACGTGTGCAAAACTCTGCAGAGTACTTAAACCTAATCGATTAGCCGTGTCCACGGTCATTGACGACTTGAGCCAAAGGAATTGGAACTTCCGGAACTCTCAACACAATTAATAATGAAGATGTGGGTATTAATAATTTTGGGAAATGAGACTTGGTTGGTGGAACCATCTCATTAATCAACCAACTTAGTAATGTTTTGCTTAGCCCCTTTTCTTGATGTAGGAAAAATTGGCTTTACGCAAAAACTTACCACCCCACCTGCCATATATGCATATAGACTAGATGATTATCTTTTCACCCCTCTACTGTGACTTTGCCGGCATATTCCATATGCTGACCTACACGGCTGCAACGTATCATGTTGCAGAGTACTTTTCCGACCAGGAGTGAGGACACGTTCTATGCTCAGTGAGATGCCCTTGGAGTCAGATGGACTCATCTACCTTCGACGCTTCCGCAAGATTTAGATATTCTCATGAGTTGGCTTTTAGCCACTTTATTGTAATTTTTATTGTAATAAAGGACTCGATATGAGATTTCGATTAATATAATGCTGTGTGATTTCCCTTTGATATATACATGGATGTACCGTGTGTGTACCAGCATGATCTTAGGATGGTACGGAAACACCGGAGACTTGACCTTTCAGGTCGGGTCGCTACAGAAATGGTATCAGAGCACACGCTGACCGTAGGATGTAACCTCTAGGATTGGAAAGCCTTAGGATTGTTTCTCTTTGTCTTTAAAAATTCTTATACTCTCATCTAATCGTTTCTGACTCCTCTCCGATTATTTCAAAATTTATAGATGGCCACCTTCATCCCAGTGTTGATCACGGAGTTTTGCCAGCCTGACGCAACGATGCCTTTTGGTAAGGAGCTGATGAGGATCGTCAAGGACGTAAGGATTGCTTTGCCGAGCATCACCGAGACTCCTATCATGTCATATCCCCAAGATGGACGCTACAAGATCGAGGTGCACATCCCAGAGAAGACTTTTGGGAATCGGAAGAAACCCATCGACTTCAAGTTCGTGGCACCCAGCTGGATACTTGGAAGAGACATGGCCATTCATCGTGCCCTCGGACGTATTCAGGAGGAATACAGAGGTGGAACCATTTCACCAGGACTCAGCGTGGTTTGTCGCAGAGATGCCAATGGAAACATCATAACTCCTCCCACTTCAGACACCACTATTTCCTATATCCAGACCCTGGAGACTCACATCAGGACTCTGGAGCTACGAGTTCGTGCTGACACGAAGACTATCAAGAATCTGATGAACCGCGAGCTGGACCTTGAAGCTGATCTGCGAGAGGCCAACTATGAACACGAGCATGAAGTGAAGGACTTCCTAGAGAGGATTGATGAGCAGAATGCACGCATCGCAACTCTGGAGGAGCAGCTAGACATGGGGGAAAACCTTCACCCAGAAGGAGACATGGCACCCTTCATCAGCGACGATGAAGACTATGAGGAAAGCACCACCGGAGGACCTACGACCATGTACTTTTGAGGAAAACATTAGTCATGCCCTCCATGTATCTTTTATTTTCGTCGTTAAAGCGTAGGGCGATGCTTAGTTGTTTGAGATTGGTATTCTCGATGTTTGACATTGATTGAATAAATGAATGAGTGTTTGGTGTGATATGTTTGTGCATTGCATATGGGTAGTGAATTTCTTCTAGACCCTTGTTCTATTCTAATTCTCATCCCTCTGAAAACAGCAAGATGCCTCCACGACGTGAGACCGATTTCACTTTCCCGCCGGAACTCACTCAACTCCTTCAGCAGCAGAATGCACTAATGCAGTTATTGATTCAGAATCAGACCAACAACAACCAGAACAACCACAACCACCATCCACCCCAGACTGACAATCTCACCCGTTTTCTGAGGTTGAACCCTCCAACTTTCTCCAGCAGCACTGAGCCCATTGTGGCAGATGACTGGCTCCGTAGGATGGAGAGAGAACTTGTCACCGCTGGATGTACTGATGCTGAGAAGGTGCGTTTTGCCGCACATCAACTGGAAGGACCAGCAGCATCATGGTGGGAGAATTACACCACCACTTATCCTATTGCAGATGTGACTTGGGAGCAGTTCAAGCTTGCTTTCCGCACCGCTCATGTCTCAGCTGGAGCCATGAATCTGAAGAAGCGCGAGTTTCGCAACTTGCGCCAGGGTAATCGCTCTGTGGCCCAATATGTGGAAGAGTTCAGCATGTTGGCCCGTTATGTACCAGGAGATGTGGCCGATGATGCGGCCAAGCAAGAAAAGTTTCTGGAAGGACTCAACGATGAGTTGAGCATACAGCTGGTAGTGGCTACTTTCAACAATTACCAAGAGCTGGTGGACAAGGCCCTTATTCTGGAGGGTAAACAGTAGCAAATTGAGAACCGCAAGCGGAAGTACACACAGGGGAAGTTTAACTTCGGAGCTCATCAGAAGCTTCGCTACTCCCCGTACTCCGGGAATACCGGATCAGGAAACAGTAAGTTTGGAAAGCACACTCATGCTGTGCATAACCATGGAGGCCACCATCATGGAGGAAATGGGAACAACCGTTCCGACCATGGTAACTTCAAGACTGACAATGGGAATGGGAACAACAACCAGCACCGTCACGCTCCTGCTCAGAAGGATCTGAGTCACATTACCTGTTTCAAGTGTCAGAAGACAGGGCACTATGCTACTGAGTGTCCCCAGAGCAAGCAAGGCAATGGAAACGGCAACTCCGCAGCCAAGAAGCCAAACCCTTTTCCTCGTGCCCAGGTGAACCACCTCGACGTGGAAGAAGTCTATGATCAACCCGAGACTTTGGTTGGTAAGTTTTTATTGCATTCACGTTCAGTTACAGTACTTTTTGATTCCGGTGCAACTCATTCATTCATATCAAGGGTAGTTGTGGATAAGTATGGTTTGCCCACCAAAACCCTTAGCCAGCCTATTAAGGTCAGTTCCCCAGGAGGTATGATGATGGCAGGGATAGGATGCCATGCCTTGAAACTCAATATAGGAAATCATGTTTTTCCCACCGACCTCATCGTCCGAGAGTCACAAGGATTGGATGTAATCCTAGGCATGGATTGGATGACCAAGTATGAAGGAAATCTTGATTGCCCTAGCAAGTCTGTTTCACTCACCACCCCGGAGAACAAGAGGATTAAGTATGTATCCCGACGCACACGTATGAGTGCTAGGTTAAATGCCCTCACAGGAGTTGTTCAGGAGGAAGTACCTGTGGTAAAAGATTATCTGGATGTATTTCCGGAAGAATTACCAGGAATGCCACCAGATAGGGAGATTGAGTTCCTAATAGAGCTACAGCCAGGGACAGCCCCAATTTCCAAGAGACCCTATCGGATGCCCGCAAATGATCTGTTGGAAATCAAGAAGCAAATTAAGGAGTTATTGGACAAAGGTTATATTCGCCCAAGTTCTTCACCTTGGGGAGCCCCAGTACTTTTGGTGGAGAAGAAGGATAAAACTTTGAGAATGGTAGTTGACTATCGTGCCTTGAACGAGGTGACTATCAAGAACAAATATCCTCTGCCGATGATTAATGATTTGTTTGATCAGCTCGTAGGAGCCAAAATATTCTCCAAGATCGATCTTCGATCAGGGTATCACCAGTTGAAAATTCGTGAACAGGATATACCCAAAACAGCTTTCACCACGAGGTATGGTTTGTATGAGTATACTGTCATGTCTTTTGGATTGACTAATGCTCCTGCCTACTTCATGAATTTGATGAACAAAGTATTCATGGAATACCTAGACAAGTTTGTTGTGGTGTTCATCGATGACATTCTGATATTCTCCAAGAACGAGGAAGAGCATAAGGAACATTTGCGTTTAGTTCTGGAGAAGCTGAGAGAGCATCAACTATATGCCAAGTTCAGCAAATGTGAATTTTGGCTGACGGAAGTCGGATTCCTTGGACATGTTATTTCTGGAGAAGGAATAGCCGTAGACCCCGCTAAGGTTGAAGCCGTCACCGAGTGGAAGTCACCCACCTCAGTTAAGGAGATCCGTAGTTTCCTCGGACTTGCCGGTTATTACCGGAGGTTCATTGAGAATTTCTCAAAGATTGCCAAGCCCATGACAGAGTTGTTGAAGAAAGAATCCAAGTATGTTTGGACCGAGGAATGTGAAGCCAGTTTCCAGGAGTTGAAGGAACGTTTGGTCACAGCTCCAGTATTGATTTTGCCCGATATTCGGAAGGATTTCCAAGTTTATTGTGATGCCTCACGTCAAGGACTTGGAGGAGTACTTATGCAAGATGGAAAAGTTGTAGCCTATGCATCCAGACAACTACGACCTCATGAGTTGAATTATGCCACCCATGATTTGGAACTAGCAGCCGTAGTGCACGCACTCAAGACCTGGAGACATTTTCTTATCGGAAATAGTTGTGATGTTTACACCGATCATAAGAGCCTGAAATATATTTTCACGCAGAAAGAGTTGAACCTCAGACAGAGGAGATGGTTAGAGTTAATCAAGGACTATGACATGAGATTACACTACCATCCAGGTAAGGCTAATGTTGTAGCCGATGCCTTGAGTCGGAAAACTTATGTGAACACACTCACAGCTGGAGGATTACCTCAAGAGTTAGTCGATGATCTCAGAGAGCTCAAGCTAGAGATAGTTCCAAGAGGATATGTTGCTACACTGGAAATTCAGTCCACCTTGACCGAAAGAATTCGTGAAGCCCAGAAATCGGACAAGGAGATAGCTGAGATTAAATAGAGAATGAAAGATGGTAAAGCTAAAGGTTTTCGTGAGGATGAACACGGAACTTTGTGGTTTGAGAACCGAATCTATGTGCCCAATGAACCAGAGCTCAGGAAGTTGATACTTCAGGAAGCCCACGATTCACCTTACTCGATACACCCAGGCAATACCAAGATGTATCTGGATTTGAAAGAAAGTTATTGGTGGACAGGTATGAAGAAAGATATTGCGGAACATGTTGCAATATGTGATGTTTGTCAGCGAGTAAAGGCAGAACATCAGAAACCAGCAGGGTTACTTCAACCTTTGCCGATACCCGAGTGGAAATGGGAAAAGCTTGGTATGGATTTCATCACAGGATTGCCCAGGACCCGTTCAGGTTATGATTCCATCTGGGTAGTGGTAGATCGCTTGACCAAGGTAGCTCACTTCATTCCAGTGAAAACCACCTATACCAGTGCTAAGCTAGCCAATATATATATGACCAGGATCGTATGTCTGCATGGAGTTCCGAGGAGTATCGTGTCAGATAGAGGAACACAGTTTACCTCAAAGTTTTGGCATCAGTTACATGAAACTTTGGGTACAAGGCTAGAGTTCAGTACAGTTTTTCATCCGCAGACAGATGGACAGACTGAGAGAGTCAACCAGATTCTGGAAGATATGTTGAGAGCTTGTTCGCTAGATTATGGATCTAGTTGGGACGATAACTTGCCTTATGCAGAATTTTCGTACAACAACAGTTATCAGACCAGTCTGAAGATGGCCCCTTTCGAAGCTTTATACGGAAGGAGGTGCAGAACACCACTGACGTGGGATGGTGTAGGAGACCGACAACTTTTTGGTCCCGACCTTATCCGAGATTCGGAAGAGAAAGTCAAGTTGATTCGTGACAGACTCAAGATAGCTCAATCCCGACAGAAGAGTTATGCTGACAGCAAGCGCAAGGAAGTGACGTATGAAGTGGGAGACAGAGCATATCTTCGTGTATCCCCGCTTCGAGGAATCAAGAGATTTGGTGTTAAAGGAAAATTAGCACCCAGATTTATAGGCCCCTACAAAATTCTTGAACGTAGAGGCAAAGTTGCATACAAACTGGAATTGCCGGAAGGATTATCCGAGGTTCATGATGTGTTCCACGTTTCCCAGCTGAAGAAATGTCATGCCGAGATGGCTGACATCCCTTTGCGAGACACAGTGCCCCTAGAGGCCATACAGCTTGAAAGTGATCTGACTTATGAGGAGAAGCCTGTCAAGATCCTCGAGACATCCAACCGAGTTACCCGCAGCAAGATTATCAAGTTCTGTAAAGTTTTGTGGAGTCACCATACCGAGGAAGAAGCCACCTGGGAACGCGAAGAAGATCTTCGTAGAGACCATCCGCACCTATTTTCTAGCCAACCCGAATCTCGAGGGCGAGATTCATCTTATGGTGGGTAGGTTTGTAACATCCCAAAATTTCATTTTGGAATGTTATGAATATAGCTATGCATCTATCATCACCATTGCTTGAATGTATGTGTTAGTTGAAATGCCTTTTCTGATTTTCTGAAAGCCCTTTCTACTTTTCCCTATGTTGCCTTCCCCTATTTGAAATTTTGGTTAAATGTTCAAAATAAGAGAGGAGTAACATGACACTCCACACCAGGGACTAATTGGTGATATATTTGAACAATAATAACCAGGGGTTATTTTGAAAATATTTGCAAAAAGGGTTTAAAAACAATTAGGCAATTTCTGAAAATAATATTTTTTTAAAGTGTTCAAATGACAGAATAGAAATGTTCATTTAATAGCATTTATTATTCTGTTAATTTTGATATATAATACCCCTATATTTAGAGACGATTTGAATGCTTTAAATGTATTTGAATGTCTCTGGAAAATTATTAAAAAGAAACGGTAACCGTTTCCGGTATTAAACGGGCCGGCCCACGACAGTTACTCGCGTATTAATTAGAAGCCGGCTGACCGAGCGCAGTAATGCCTCCCTCTCTCTCTGACGCTGGGCCCCACCCGACCGCCCGAAATCCCCGTGTCGGTCATCTTCAACGCGTGCGCGCCGGCGCCGGCGAAATCCCTCTCGCCAGATCTCCCGTACCCCTTCCATCCCGAGCCCCCTCTCCAGGCTATATAAGAGCCCCGGCACCCCGCATCCATTCCCCACCCCGAGACCTCTTCCCAGTCGCCAGACCGTCACAGATCTCTCGCCGGAGTTGACACCACCACCGGATCTCCCCATCGCCATTGCCGACGACTCCGACCTCCCCTCCCCTTTCTGACACCACCAACCGGCGGAGGACCACCGCCACCGTCCGGACTTTTTCGACGTCGCCAACGACCACCAGAGACGCATCCCCGAGCATCTCCGACCACCGGCCGGCTTCACCACTCGCCGGAGATCCCCTCCCCCCACCGGTAAGTCGCCGTCGTCACTCCCCTCCCTCCGATTCGAATCCGACGGCCCCGATTAGAAGTCACTTAAAACCGAACCGGTATCCTCCTAGCATCGGTCGTCTGCCCGTAACCATCTAACGCCCGCGCTAACCAGCCAGTAGAATCGCGCCACGTCACCCCCTGGCCGACCGGTAGAATTTCACCTTTTTCTGATTTTTATTTAGAAAACAGAACCTATTCTAATTTTGTTTTAGCTATATCTTTTAATCTATTTAGTGTTTTAAGTTGATTCTTTTTGCATTAGTTCACATTTTTCATGTAGTTTCACCCTGTACTTTCAAATTTCAAATTTGAACTATAAAATTTGAATTGAATCAAATTTGCTTAAAATTTTCAAATCTGAATAACTAGAGTTTGAAAATAGATTTTGATATGAATCTTTTTGCTACTGTTTGGTATTAGTTAGGACTACCTTCATGTTTAGTTTGAGGATTTTCAGGATATATTTGATTAGTTTTTTAACCAAAAACAGAATCTGTATAGTATTATAATATAGTTTTATAAACTCAATTTTGATTAGTTTGATTTAGAATTGGTTTTATTTGTTTATTAGGTTCTGTTAGGAAACATTTAGTGTTTTCACTCACTGTTAATAAAAATATAGATTTGCCTAGTTTAATTTCATTTAACATAGGAATCCCAACTTCTTTTCAAATAGGCATAATTTGATTAAAACAACTAACTAGTAATAGTTTGTTTTCAAACAAAGTTTTGTAAATTTAATTCTGTTTTCTAAGACAGATTTAATAGTAAATTATTTTCTGTCAAGAACATGTTTTGTTAACAAATTATAAGTTAGTTTTTCATTCTTTTTGTTAGTATAACTATAGTTGATTCATATAGTGTTTATCAAAACTATTATATACTCTACTAAAGTTTTCCCAACAAACTTAAATTGATTTTTTGTTTTGTTTAATAGTAAAATATTCTATTATTGCCTTGCTATCAACAATTGTCTTGTTATTTCAAAATAGTTTTATTATGTAGTAGTGTTTTCATCACCTCCTTGGAAAACAAAACTTTGTGTGCTTTCTTACTTGAGATTTGTGCATTGTTTTGTCTTGATTGTTTACTAGTTCTTGGTTGATGTTTGTGAGTTACCATATTCTGTTGTATGCTTATTGAGTGCTTGTTTGTTTCGTTAGATTATCCGGAGTGCGAAGCTTGTTACTTAGAGTCACTCACGTACGAAGATCATCAATCAGGCAAGTCACTTTGATCATGTTTTACCCATGTTTTATATGCATTAGTTCTACCATCTCCCCAATTGCATGCAAGATAGGTTAGTTGGAAACTTGGTTACATTGTAGTAGTATCATGTGGTAGGTACCCCCCCTCAACCTCTTGACACATTGGCCCCGGGAAACGTTGTTTTACCTTTTGCTATGCTATTAGTAGACGGGGTTGGTTGTGTGATTCATGAGAGTTGAGAGAGTTAATAATTTCAAGACCTACATAATGATCAATATTTAAGACTCCGAGTTTTCAACATACCTCTGGGTGGATGATGGTTGAACGGCACCCTGGAGAAACCAGTGGATTTGCCTAGGTGATGCTGGAGATGGCCAGTATTCACGCGGAAAGGTCCACCCAGGCACAAAGAGATGGATGGGTGCTTCAAGACCCAAGGCTTACCTGCACAGCCACAAGTCATTATGGGCTCTGGCTTGGTTGGATATCGTGGTGACCCTGGACAGGCGGTGCTACGAGAGGTAGAAGAACGGTAGGAAAGGATGGGCACCGTCAGAGTCGCAGGGAAACCCTTTGGAAGACCATGTTTTGGTCATCCGTTTCTCAAACACCCTGAAGTGCGAGAAATCAAACGGAGGCGACCAAATCTTGTGGGGAACGTGTGCAAAACTCTGCAGAGTACTTAAACCTAATCGATTAGCCGTGTCCATGGTCATGGACGACTTGAGCCAAAGGAATTGGAACTTCCGGAACTCTCAACACAATTAATAATGAAGATGTGGGTATTAATAATTTTGGGAAATGAGACTTGGTTGGTGGAACCATCTCATTAATCAACCAACTTAGTAATGTTTTGCTTAGCCCCTTTTCTTGATGTAGGAAAAATTGGCTTTACGCAAAAACTTACCACCCCACCTGCCATATATGCATATAGACTAGATGATTATCTTTTCACCCCTCTACTGTGACTTTGCCGGCATATTCCATATGCTGACCTACACGGCTGCAACGTATCATGTTGCAGAGTACTTTTCCGACCAGGAGTGAGGACACGTTCTATGCTCAGTGAGATGCCCTTGGAGTCAGATGGCCTCATCTACCTTCGACGCTTCCGCAAGATTTAGATATTCTCATGAGTTGGCTTTTAGCCACTTTATTGTAATTTTTATTGTAATAAAGGACTCGATATGAGATTTCGATTAATATAATGCTGTGTGATTTCCCTTTGATATATACATGGATGTACCGTGTGTGTACCAGCATGATCTTGGGATGGTACGGAAACACTGGAGACTTGACCTTTCAGGTCGGGTCGCTACAATAACAGTCGGGATTCTTCCTCTCTCATATATATATATATATGGTGGACACTCTCCCTCAGTGAAAGACACACAATGAGCCGAAACAGATCTAAATTCAACCCGTTTCATATATCGAGCAATGACATAGAAAAAATACCGTAATTACGACACTCTTTGGATCCTAATGCGTGTGTGACTTTCGGTCCATCGAGGCTTTCCTTATGTAACTCTCATATCTCATGGTGTGTTGGGCACTCTCTCACAGTAATAGTTCGACTGTCGGTGATGGACGCCCCACCTATTCTCTTCTTGCGCAATATATCGACGAGTATATCACAAAGAAGAGAAGAATGATGAGGTGCCCCCCACGACAACAGTCGGGATTCCTCCATCAAGAACACACATGAAAGTCACACAAGGAGCAACGACAGACCGAAAGTCACACACGCATTATACCGATAAAATATCACAAATACACTAATATTTATAATGAACTCGAATATAATATCACTAATACATCATCCCGAATAATCCAGTTAATGCATCATCAAATATTAACTAATAAATCTCGAATATTATCATATAAGATCACTAATACAGATCGAATATCCTAGAATCCAAAGTGGAGCATGGTGAACTCGGTTCACTAGCGGTCTCTGAGTCGCCGACGGTGGACACCCAAAGATAAGGAACCATCATGGGATCATAACTCAAGTGAGATCCCTAAAGGATCTGCCAGGTATTGTCGAACCAGGCGTCCAACGCCGCCATGTAGCGATGGACGTGCTCACCCTCCTCCCTGACATGGCGACGTACCACCTTTGCGGGTGCCCGCTCCCTCTGCACCGAAAGTGGCCTGCGTGACCACCACCACAGAAGGTCCGGGTCGACGACGAGACCTGGATTCCTCACCAACCTTCGAGCCCGGGAAGGTAGCACCTCCGAGTGCCAGCCCGACGGAGCCCAGTCTCGGACATGGCGTCGATCAAGCAGGCTCTCGCGAACTACTCGACAACGAGGATGCGGGCCGGGCATCGTCGACAAATTCCTATGAGAACGTTTTCTTATCGTTTAACCACTAATTTTTCATAAAACCCAAAAAATTTCATCATTAACATACTAATCTAACATAAACATTCATTATAAACATACTAA
Organism: Hordeum marinum; assembly: GCA_022496015.1. Classification (NCBI taxonomy): domain Eukaryota; kingdom Viridiplantae; phylum Streptophyta; class Magnoliopsida; order Poales; family Poaceae; genus Hordeum; species Hordeum marinum. The sequence continues at coordinate 58,968,091 of CM039673.1, read as the reverse complement.
TCTAACATAAACATTCATCATAAACATACTAATCTAACATAAACATTCATCATAAATTTTTTATGTAATCTAACATACACATACTTCACAAATATATGACCCGTGTCGTGTCGTGGTCGGGGTGTCGGGGGTGTCGTGTCGGGGTCGGGGTGTCGGGGGTGTCGTGTTGGGGTCGGGGTGTCGGGGGTGTCGTGTCGGGGTAGGGGTGTCAGGGGTGTCGTGTCGGGGTCAGGGTGTCGGGGTTGGGGTGTCGGGGGTGTCGTGTCGGGGTCGGGGTGTCGGGGGTGCCGTGTCGGGGTCAGGGTGTCGAGGGTGCCATGTAGGGGGTGTCGTGTCGGGGTAGGGGTGCTGTGTCGTGGTCGGGGGTCCCGTGTCGGGGTGTCGTGACGGGGTCGGGGTGTCGAGGGGTATCGTGTCGGGGTCGGGGTGTCGGGGGTGCCGTGTCGGGGTGTCGTGTCGGGGGTCGGGGTGTTGGTGGTGTCATGTCGGGGTCGATCCTCGACTCCTATTCCCCTCGATCCTCGACCCCACAAAATCTAAATAAACCTAAACTAAATCTAGGGGTGTCGGGGTCTCGGGGGTGTCGACGGTGTCGGGGGTGTCGTGTGGCGACGGTGCTAAACCTAGCTAAACCTAAAGTAAACCTAGCTAAACCTAAATAAACCTAAACTAAACCTAGCTAAACTAAATCTAAATAAACAAAAAAAAACAGAAAAACAGAAAAATCACCTTAGGGCGGAGTAGCTCCGACGGCAGGGCGGGGCTAGGCGGCGCGGCGTCGGTGGCAGGGCGGGGCGGCGCGGCACGGCTCCGGTGGTGGGGCGTGGCGCGACTCCGGTGGTGGGGCGGGGCAGCGCGATGGCGGGGGCAGGGGGCGCGGCGGCGGGGGCGGGCGGCGGCGGGGGCGATGGGCGGCGGGGCCGACGGGCGACGGGGAGGAGAGAGGGATCGAGAGAAAGAGAGAGAGAGGCGGGCCCGAGAGGGGGCGTTAGTCATTAGCTAACCCCCCTCTTTGCTGTCCGCTAGCGGACGGCAAAGAGGGGGGCCGTTAGGTCAACTTGCGGGCTGGGTTTAGGGTGGGCCCCTTCCCTATATGCCGTCCACTAGCGGACGACAAACCTCCTTTGCCGTCCGCTAGCAGACGACAAAGTAGTGGATGATGGCAAAGCCACCCTTTGCCGTCTGCCACTACTTTGCCATCTGCTTTCTGCTAGCTGATGGCAAAGCCACTCTTTGCCGTCCGCTAGGAGACGACAAAGAAGTGGCAGACGGCAAATCTTCTGATTTGAGTAGTGGTTGACTGCGACGAGACTTTCTCACTCGTAGCGATGCTAAAGTCTGTTGGAATTATGTTAGCAGTTGCTGCATTTTTCAATTATGAAATCTGGCAGATGGATGTCGAAACATTGTTTCCTTAACAGTTTACTTGAGGAAAGGTTATATGTGATACAACCAGAAGGTTTTGTCAGTCCTAAAGATGCTAAAAGGTGTGCGAGCTCCAACAATCTTTCTATGGGCTGGAGCAAGCATCTCGGAGTTGGAATATACGCTTTGATGAGGTGATCCAAGTTTTTGAGTCTATACAAAGTTTATGGGAAACTTGTATTTACAATAAAGTGAGTGGGAGCACTATAGAATTTCTGATAAGCATATGTGGATGACATATTGTTGATCGGAAATGATGTAGAATTTCTGGAAAGCATAAAGGGTTTTTTGAAAAGTGTTTTTCAAAGGAAGACCTGGATAAAGCTACTTAATTGTTAGGCATCGAGATCTATAGAGATAGATCAAGACGGCTGATAAGACTTTCATTGAGTACATACCTTGACAAGATTTTGAAAGAGTTCAAAATGGATCTTTCAAAGAAAGAGTTATTGCCTGATTTGTAAGGTGTGAAGTTGAGTGAGACTCAAAGCTCGACCACGACAGAAGAAAGAAAAGGGACGAACGTCGTCCCCTATGCCTTAGTCATAGGCTCTATATAGTATGTCATGCTGTGTACCGCACCTGTGTGTGCCTTGCCATGAGTCCGTCAAGGGGTACAAAAGTGATCCAGGGGTGGATCACTGGACAGCGGTCAAGATTATCCTTAGTAACTAAAGGACTAAGGAAATGTTTCTCGATTATGGAGGTGATAAAGAGTTCGTCATAAAGAGTTACGTCGATGCAAGCTTTAACACCAATGTGGATGACTCTTAGTAGCAATCCGGATACGTATAGTGGAGCAGCCATTTGGAAAAGCTCCAAGTGGAGTGTGGTAGCAGTGTCTACAATATGACATAGAGATTTGCAAAGTACACACGTATTTGAATGTCGCAGACCCGTTGACCAAAAGACCTCTCTCACATGCAAAGCATGATCGAGCCCCAGAACTCATTGCGTGTTAGATTCATAACAATGCAAATCACATGGTGATATTATTGACTCTAGTGCAAGTGGGATACTGTTGGAAATATGCCCTAGAGGCAATAATCAATTAGTTATTATCATATTTCCTTGTTCATGATAATTGTTTATTATCCATGCTAGAATTGTATTGATCAGAAACTCACATACATGTGTCGATACATAGACAACACCATGTACCTAGTATGCCTCTAGTATGCTAAGGTTTCCTGGCCATAGACATGATATGTCATTTGATAACAGGATCACATCATTAGGAGAATGATGTCATGGACAAGACCCAAACTGTAAATGTAGCATATGATCGTGTCAGTTTATTGCTACAGTTTTCTACATGTCACGTATCTATTCCTGTGACCATGAGGTCATGCAACTCACTGACATCGGAGTAGTACCTTGTGTGTATCAAACATCGCAACGTAACTGGGTGACTATAAAGGTGCTCTACAAGTATCTCCAAGGGTGTCTGTTAGGTTGGCATGGATCTAGACTGGGATTTGTTACTCCGTGTGACACGGAGGTGTCTTAGGGCTCACTCGGTAATACAACATCACAATAAGCCTTGCAAGCAATGTGAGTAAGTGTTAGCCACTGGATCTTGTATTACGGAACGAGTTAAATAGACTTGCCAATAACGAGATTGAACTAGGTACGAAGATGCCGACGATGGAATCTCGGGCAAGTAACATACCGGAGAACAAAGGTAACAACATACGGGATTAACTGAATCCTTGACATAGAGGTTCAATCGATAAAGATCTTTGTAGAATATGTAGGAACCAATATGGGCATCCAGGTCCTGCTATTGGTTATTGACCGTAGAGGTTTCTCGGTCATGTCTACATAGTTCTCGAACCCCCCAGGGTGTGCACACTTTAGGTTCGGTGACGTTTCAGTAGTATAGAGTTATGTATGGTGGTGACAGAAGGTTGTTCGGAGGCCCGGATAAAATCCCGGACATCACGAGGAGCTCCGGAATGGCCGAAGGTAAAGATTGATATATAGGAAGTCCTGTTTTGGTCACCAGAAAAGTTTCGGGCTCATCGGTAGTGAACCGGGAGTGCCAGGAGGGTGCCGGGGGACCATCGGGAGGGGTGTCTCAACCCAAAGGACCTGGTGGGCTGTGGGAGGAGTCAAACCAGCCCCTGGTGGGCTGGACTAAGCTCCCACTAAGGCCCATGCGGATAGGGGTGGGAAAAACCCAAAAGGTGGAGAGGTGGAAAGAGTTTCCAAGTGGAAAGGAGGAATCCTACTCCTAGTAGGATTGGAGTAGGACTCCTCCACCTCCAATTTCGACCAAACCTTGAGGGTTTGAGGCTGCCTTCTATCCTCCCTCCCTCCTATATATAATAGAGGATTTAGAGGGAAAAGCTAACCCTAATAGCCATGTGCTACCCTCACCTCTAGATCATTGTTTCTCCTCTAGATCATTTCAATGGTGCTTAGGCGAAGCTCTACTGGAATTGTTCCACTACCATCGTCGCCACGCCGTCGCGCTGCTAGATAACTCATCTACCTCTCCGCTCCCTCTTGCTAGATCAAGAAGGTGGAGATCATCATCGAGCTGTACCTATGCTGAACGCGGAGGTGCCATCCGTTCGGCACTGGATCGGAAGGACCGTGATCAAGATCGCGAGACGATTTTGATTTGATCGCGGGACGGATTGTGATGAGATCACGGGACGGATCGTGATGGGATCGCGAGATGGATCGTAATGGGATCGCGAGATGCTCGGCGATGTGGATCGTGAAGCCGTTCGACTACATCAACCGCGTTTCTTAACGCTTCCCGCTTAGCAATCTACAAGGGTATGTAAATTCACTCTCCCTCTCGTAGATGCTCATCACCATGGATAGATCTTGCGTGTGCGTAGGAATTTTTTTTGTTTCCCATGCAACGTTCCCCAACAGATGATGATGAGTTGTTGTTATTATAACTAGTGACCAAGTTGTTATATGATGTCTCATGGACGAAAATGATGATGATGAGGAGTTCTTACATGGCAATGATGTATTATGATGATCTGATGAAACTACTATATGGAGCCTGTATAAATACATTAGAAATAGTAGAGGCGGTATGAATCTGTGAAAGGAGTAGTACTAGCAGCAACGCTGGATTATCAGCAGCGCTTGCCTCTCTCCAGCACTACAACTAAGTTATAGCAGTAGCGCTGGTCAGTGTAACACTACTGCTAACCAGACTTAGCAGTAGCACTACACGAACCAGCGCTACTGCTACAACTTAGCTGTAGCGCCTTAGCAGTAGCGCTGGACCCAACGCTACTAGTAAGGGTATTTCCAGCGCTACTACTAGGCTTTCTCCTAGTAGTGATAGGAGAAGATCCCCTAGTGGATGTCAAGGCCCCTTGCGAGGGAAGATCATCCCGGATATCAAGGCCCCATCTCCCCATGGGATTTGGGATGAACTCTACCATGTATCCTTCTTTCCCTTTGTTGTTCATGTACCTTTGTGGATCTTGTGTGTGGTGAGTCTAGTGGATGTGTGATTGGACTTGTTCTTGAGTGTTTCCTCTTGTGATTTCCCCCTCGTGTTATTCTTGTTCTGGAGGTTTCCCCCTCCAATTCATGAAAGATCGACACACATGGGCTTTCCCCGTACCAGGCTTGGTCGGAGGCGGGCAACACGTGGTTTGGGGTCCAGATATCAGAGATAATGCGATGGCAGGCTAGGTGAAAAGGCCATAAAGACTCAAATCGAGAGATGTTGGATCATGGAATTTGAGAGGAGATGTTAATGACGAGGGGGACGGGGTCAGAGGTGAAACTAGTGAGGGACGTGAGTATGGGGTTTGGGAAAGGAATAGAGATTTTCAGACCATTTTCTCTCTTTCACATCACATCTCTAGTTATGTCGATGAGTGCGGTGGGAGACAACGACACTCAAGGTGTCGTGTTCTTTCTGAAGGCATCGTCGTGAGAGCTTTGTGATGGTGGGCATTGTCGTGGGAATGGATCTGACAGTAAAAGAGGGGTAGTATGAAGGTGCATGGTCTAGCTACAATACAAGTATGACACTTGGATGTTATGAGTTCGGGCCCCTTCTGGAGGAGATTTAAATGTTATATTCATATTCAATGAAATTATTGGCCACTTGGGCCTTTTTTAATTGCCCTTAAAAGAAAGATCATACACATGGTCAAATATGCATGATTGTCCACTCTTGGAGCAACTGGATTGGTTTTTCACCTCTACTAACTGGATATCTGCTTAGCCAATGACTGAAGTGCTTCCCCTAGCAAAGGCTGCATCAGATCATGTACCTTGCATGATCAAAATTAATACTTCAATTCCAAAGTCTAATATATTTAGATTTGAAAACTATCGGTTAGAACTGGATGGTTTTATGCAGTGTGTGGAGAAATCATGGAAGAAGCAACCTACAAAGGGTTATAACTGCCAGAATTGCTGACAAACTAAAGCTAATGAGAATAGACCTTGAAAAGTGACAGACCAGTGTGTATAAACTTAAATCTCTAGTTGCTAAATGCAATCAGGTAATTTTATTGCTGGATGGTCTGGAGGAACTTAGGCCCTTGTTTAGACCGGAGTTTAATTTCAGAAAGTTTGCAAATCTCCATGTGGAAAATCTTCTCCATCTGCAAATTTTTTATTGGAAGAAAAGGTGTACTGTTAGGTACATTAAAGTGGGGGGAGAAAATACTAAGTTCTTCCATGCAATGGCCACTAAGAGACACAGAAGGAACTCCATTGCGAGTCTGAAATTGTTTGATGGGTTTGTAGTCACTGAGCATTCCCAAATGGATGGGGTCATCTTGAGTGGTTTCAAAAATAAAATGGGGGTTTCTATTGACATTGTCATGGGTTTTTGATCTGGCATCTTTACTCTCCTGCATTGAAGGACTTGATGAGATGATTAAACCCTTTGAGAAGGAGGAAATGGATGATATTATGAAGCATACGCCCATTGATAAGCCTCCTGGCACTGATGGATTCAATGGTCTTTTCATCAAAAGGTGTTGGCACATTATTTATAAGGAATTCTATGAACTAGCCAAGGAATTCTATGATGGGACAACAACTCTAGAAAACATTAATGGTTCATATATTACTCTGGTGCCAAAGAAACTTGCACCTGAGTGGGAGGGGACTATAGACCTATTTCTCTCACTAGAATGGGTTTAAAGTTTATTTCCAAGATGGCTGGAAATTGTTTTCAAAAATTCATCATGAAGTGCATTCATATGAATCAATATGGCTTCATCAAGAGCAGAACCATTCAGGACTGCATTGGTTGGACCTTTGAATATTTACATCAATGTCACGAGTCCAAGAGGCCTATGTAATCCTTAAATTATACTTTGAAAAGGATTTTGACTCATTGGAGCATGAGGCAATTGTTCAAATCTTGATATATAAAGGTTTCAGTGAGAAGTGCATTAATTGGACGACACAACTCTTGTCTATTGGTACCTCCTCAATGCTGCTAAATGGTGTCCCTAGGAGGAAGTTTTTGTGCAAAAAAGGGGTCAGGCAGGGAGATGTTGTTTCTCCAATTCTATTTGTCATAGCAGTTGATCTCCTGCAGTCAGTAGTTAATGACATGCATACAAAGGGCATCCTTCAGTTGTCAATCCCCTAACATGATCAGGACTACCCAATTATTCAATATGCTGATGATACCCTTATCATTCTTCCTCCTGACCATGACCAGTTAATTGCACTCAAGGATATGCTTAAGGTCTTCTCTCAGCCCACGGGACTAGATGTGAACTAACATAAGTCCTTTATCATTCCCATTAATTTGGATGATACAACTATAAAGGAACTAGCAACAGCCTTTGCATTTCAAGTTGGTAAAATGCCCTTCACTTATCTAGGGCTGCCAGTTGGAACTACTAGACCAAAGATGGTGGATTTCATGCCTGTGGTTGATTGCATGGAAAGAAGGATATCTGCTAGCTTTGCCTTTCTTAATAAGGGGGAAAGACTGCAATTTTTAAACTCAGCTTCGTCCTCCATGCCCATGTTCTTCCTAAGTAGCTTGTCTATTCCCCCTGGTATCCTCAAACAACTTGAAAGAATTGAGAGGTAATGCCTCAGGAGGAAGCACAAGGATGAGCTTGCCCCCTCACCTGCTGCCTGGGACTTGGTTTGCATGCCTAAAAGCAAGGGGGACTTGGCATCATGAATCTGGATGTTCAAATGTGGCATTGTTGCTGAAGCATGCTAATCACTTCCTTCATAAAAAAGATCTGCCATGGGTGTCACTAATTTGGGACACATACTATCATGAAAGGGTTCGCTAGGAAACCAATTTTTTTGGATCTTTTGGGTGGAAGGATATCTGCAAAGTCCTAACTCACTTCAGATCCTCAACTGGGTGAAAGTTAATGCATGAGATATTGTTTTATTTTGGTCATACAGTTGTAAAATTGGTGATAGTGTTTCCACCCTCAACTCAAGGTTCCCAAGGCTTTTCTATTATGTGAGAGATGCTTGGATCTCTGCTAAGGAGGTCTTCAAGGTGCAGGAGTTGACTGATCTATTTCATCTGCCATTGTCTGAACAAGCTTACAATGATTATATGGCTCTTCAAGCCTTGATGGGGGCTTGTGATAGAGATGCATCCCTTAAGTACTCTTGGTGGTGGCATGGTTCTTCCAAGGAATTCAATCCCAAGAGTTTCTACATCCTTATGCACTCAAACCTTGATTTTAATCCATTGCTCACATGGATCTAGTGATCATGTTGCACCATGAAAATAAAGGTCTTTGCATGGATGTTGACCATGGATATGATCAATACTAAGGACATGGTTGAAATGAGGCATTGGCACCTGGATGATGGTGTAGAGTGTGTTATGTGTATATTACATACAAGAGAAACCAGGGACCACCTTTCCTTCCAGTGCAACTTTAACACAAGGGTATGGAACTACCTTCAAATTGACTGGTCCTAGGGGGATACTATGGGAGATGTGGTCATACATTCCAGGAGGGAGTTTGCAAAGCCCTTTTTCTCTGAAGTGGTATTCATTGCTTGCTGGAATATTTGGATTATCATAAATCTAAAAGTGTTCAGGCATGAAAGGCCTAGGTTTAACAGGTGGAGAGCAGCCTTTGTGCATGATATTTCACTTGTGCAGCACATGATCAAATCAACTTTCAAGGATGAGCTTCTCAGATGGATTTCATACTTACCCCCTTGACTACACTGCTGTATATCCTTGTATATTAGTTTTTGTTTAGTTCCCTTAGCTATACTTTCTGGTTACTTCTTGTAACACCTGTAATATTCCATATTGTTTTAATAAAAGTTTGAATGATGTGGGGGTTTTCCCTATAGTTCCCAGTCAAAAAAGGCTACATCTCGAGCTCTGAGGCTATGTTTCTTTAGTGTTTGTGATTACAAAGGATGTGAACCCATGTCTCAATGATGGGGCGGATTATATAGAGTACCCCATCCCTCATTAGGACTACATTACAAGGGAGGTGATGGAGGGAAGTTATTACAATGATTTACTGGTAACTGAAGTAATAACTTTTTTGAGAAAAAACTAATGTAACAACTACACTTGATGCGTGGCACTGTGTTCCTTTAACGCACAGATCCGGCGTGGCCCGATAGGCCTAAAACACATCCCGACAGGGTAAAAACCACATGGCCCAACATGCTAAACGTGGCACTAGCTGGCCCATTTACTAAAGTGCCTGGGCCAGAGCCCGTTTGGCTAGCTCTGTCCCTATACATGATTTATCCAAAAGGACCACCCACCGAAACGATATGTCAAAAAGGACCACGTCCAACACGTATTAGCAAAAAGAACCACCACCGAGCTGGAGGCAGGCACGCCAGGTGACACGTGTCACCTATGCGACGAGCTAAGGCGGCAACACCTGCAACCACCAAGCAAGGCGGTCGGCCGCGTTTCCGTTTGGGCACTATTCTCGCAACGGACGGACATCGGGTTGTGGGCCCTGCCGCCACCATGCCAGACGACCAGTACTATGTCACACGCGCCAAAATTTACCTGTAACATCGATGATTGCGAGGCATGATGGTGCTGATAGCGAGGTTAATTAGATGTTGCTGCTGCTGCGTGCAGGCAGGCGGCGGTGTGGTTGCTGCAGCACACGTGACAACGAGTTTAACCTGTTGTGCCGACACTACAATGCTCGTCTTATTTTTATACGTGATGTCATTGCTTCCTACACACACACACACTCTGCCTACTCTCTCTCTCTCTCTCTCTCTCTCTCTCTCTCTCTCTTCTCTTTCTAAGTCTGAATGACACGTAGAAAGAAAAGCTCAGTAGACACATTTAGTGGCGAGTTAGGACGGTTTAGATTTGAATTTTGAAGATGTTGTAGTTGAAGAAAAGATAGATCAAGGTAAGAGCTGCCAATTTTTGTTGGTTGTGTTCGCATGCATGATGTTTTAACCTTGTTTGATTAGTTTTTAAGTATTTATTATCCATTGTTTTAGGCATTATTTTGTCACTTTGTGGAGTGAGTTGGAGCTTCAGGAGTACAATTTGCCGTGTAAAGTGAACTACTAAATCGAAGATCAAGGTATTATTTTTGCAATATATGATTTTTTTGTGCATGCACATCGGAAATTAGTTAGTTTTGTAGCCCGTCATTAGCTATGCGTTGTTTACTACTAAGAAGTTATAAATGTTTTCATATGAGATATTTTGCATTTATAGAAATATTTGTCAGAAGAATATGTTGAAGATGTTATAGATCAATGTTAGTTGTGTCAGTTAGTACTTTTTTGACATGCCAGATGTTGTTATTTTTATCATTAAGTTGTGATTAGTACTTATGTGGAGTGAGTTAGAGTCGTGACGTGACTTGATACTGCGTTGGTATTTCCCCAAAGAGGAAGGGATGATGCACCACATCGACGGTAAGTATTTCCCTCAGTTATGAAACCAAAAAGTTTCATGGCTTCCAGGTCTTCCAAAGCTTCCAGGTCTTCTTTTGGTCGAGAAATATCATCAAAAAGTTTCGTGGCAATTGGACTTTGTTTGTTATTGTAAACCTGAATAGTCAAAAACATGCAGAAAACAACAACTGACACTGGGCACTAAGCCAATAGGTTAGTGCTCAAAATATTATAAATTGGTAAACAAATGCCCAAAAAGTATCCTAGAATGATAATACATCAGCATGGAACAATAAAAAATGATAGATACATTGGAGACGTATCAACATCCCCAAGCTTAATTCATGCTCGTCCTCGAGTAGGTAAATGATAAAAACAGATTTTTTGAGTTGACATGCTACCCAGTATAGTATGTAATCTTTTGTATGTATGCTCATTGAGGAATGATGAATTAACAAACAATAAAATTGTAATATTTATAAGTATAAGAAATAAAATCATTGATTTTCAAAGTATACAATCCAAAAAATGTTTTCCCCATTTATCTTATTATATTGGCAAGGCATGACTCCGTCTTCACCACATCAATACAAATGTTAAGCACCACGGAATCCAAGTCAGGCAATTGGATCATACTTTTTCAATATACATCAACCTTTTATTCTTCACGCAATACATGAGCATGAACCATTGGACATAGCATATAGGTGTAATAGAATATGGTGGTAGATATTAAAGAGGTAAAAAGTGGAGAAGATAGTCTCACATCAACTAGGCGTACCAACGAGCTATGGAGATGGTCATTGATAGATGCCAATGCAAGGAGTAGGGATTGACATGCAAATGGCACACTAGAGCTACAAGTGTATGAAAGCTTAACTGAAGCTAAGTGGGGTGTGCATCCAACTTGCTTGCTCATGAAGACCTCGGGCATTTGAGGAAGCCTGTCATCGGAATATACAAGCCAAGTTTATTATGAAAAGGCAATACCCACTAGCGTATGGAAGTGAAAAATTAGGAGACTCTCTATATGAAGAACATGGTGCCACTTTGAGGCACAAGTGTGGTAAAGGATAGTAGCAAAGGCCCTTATCTCTTTTTCTCTCATTTATTTATTGTATTTCATTTCATGGTGGGATTTTCACTTTTTTTGCCTCCCTCATTCATATTATATTTTGGCCTCCCCCATTTTATTTTATTTTTGCCCGGAGTCTCATCCCGACTTTTGGGGGAATCATGGTCTCCATCATCCTTTCCTCGTTGGGACAATGCTCTAATAGGGATGACCATCACACTTTTATTTACTTACAACTCAATATGAAGAACCGATAGGAAGATATGACTATATGAATGCCTATGGCAGTGTACCAGGCTGTGCAATGATCTAGCATGACACGTATAAAAACATGATGAACGGTGGCTTTGCCACAAATACTATGTCATCTCTATATGATCATGTAAAGCAATATGCTGATGAACGAACTAGTCATGTGAAGTGATGATGTAATTTGCATGGTAATATATCTCAGAATGGCTATGGAAGTGCCATAATAGATAGGTATGGTGGCTGTTTTGAGGAAGATATAATGAGGCTTATGTGTAACAGAGTGTATCATGTCACGGGGTTTGGATGCACCGGCGAAAGTTGCACCAATCCTCGAGGTGATAATGGGCAATGCACAATACCGAAGGGGCTAGCAAATATGAAAAAGCGAATATGCGTATGTCCATGGTGTCACATTTTTCATAAAGAACTAATATACTTATTGCAAAATTTTATTAGCTTTATCACAAATCAAAGTACTCCTCGCATGCCCCGAGGGAGGAGGTTGGTAGGAGTTAACCATCGCGCGCCCCCAACTCGAAACAACACTAGGATTTCAACAAGGAATAAAAATGCTCACACATCATCACCATGCATCTTTAATTTTTTTAGATGAATAACAAATTAACACCTCTTAATCTCGACACTTCTACGAATCAACAATTGTGGATTCACACCTTTTTCACATTACCACATCAATGTCATCAACACAAAATATCTCTATATGTGCTACATGATGGTTTTGATTATCACTCATTGAATACCTATTATTTTTGGAATAGTCTTATCACCCATGAAAATTACAATCAATTTTCATTCATTTCTCAAACAAATATAAGTGAAGAACGAGAACATATTATTTTTATAAAATCTACACGCCACCATGCTCAAAAACATATAAGTGAAGTAAGAGCAACTGCCAAGCTCAAAAGATATAAGTGAAGCACATAGAGTATTCTAGCAAATTATGATGAAGGTGTCTCTCTCTCAAATAGGTGTGTCGATAAATTTATGATTGTGACAAACTGAAAGTAAAAGCAAACAAAATCAAAGGACGTTCCAAGCAAAACACATATCATGTGATGAATAAAAATGTAGCTCCAAGTGACATACCAATGGATTGAGACGAAAGAGGGGATGCCTTCTGGGGAATCCCCAAGCTTAGAAGCTTGAGTCTTCCTTAGAATATTACTTGGGGTGCCTTGGGTATCCCCAAGCTTATGCTCTTGCTACTCCTTATTCCATGTTCCATCATGATCACACTCAAAACATGAAAACTTCAATCACACAAAACCTAACAAAAATTTGTGAGATCCGTTAGTATAAGCAACATATTGAATACTTTAGTTAATGTTATAAAATGATTATTAATTCATTTTTTCATAATAGTTATTGTATTCTAACTTCTCCATGGCATATATCCCCTGATACAATCCATAACAGAATCAAAACAAGCAAACTATCCAAGCAAAACAGAATCTATTTAAAACAGAACAGTCTCTAGAAATCTGTAAAGAGCCCATACTTCTGTAACTCTAAAAATTCTGAAAAATTAGGAAAACGTGAGAATTTGTATAGAAGTAGCGTGTAAAAATTTCAGATCATTCTCATGCTCCAGTACAAAATGAAAATTCCTGTACTGGAGTCAAAGTTTATGTTATGTTTCAGCATCGTTTCTACTCATCTTGTGAGTCATCCCAAAGGCTTTGCCTGGCACAAACATTAATTAAAACATGAAAACATAATCATTACTGAGGCAAAAATCATGTTATCACAAAATAACAGAAAGTAAAAAAACAAAATTTAAGATAAATATTGGGTTGCATCCCAACAAGCGCTATTATTATTTGCCCATAGCTAGGAATAATGCTGTTTGAAATATGATCTAGAGGCAATAATAATATGGTTATTATTATATTTCCTTGTTCATGATAATCTTCTATTATTCCTTCTATAATTGTATTAATCGGAAACCATAATACATGTGTGAATACATAAACCACACCATGTCCCCAGTGAGCCTCTAGTTGACTAGCTCGTTGATCAATAGATGGCCATGGTTTCCTGACCATGGACATTAGATGTCGTTGATAACGGGACCGCATCATTAGGAGAATGATGTGATGGAGAAGGCCCAATCCTAAGCATATCACAAGATCGTGTAGTTCGTCTCCTAGAGCTTTTCTAATGTCAAGTATCATTTCCTTAGACCATGAGATTGTGCAATTCCCGAATACCGTAGGAATATTTGGGTGTATCAAACGTCAGAAGTAACTGGGTGACTATAAAGGTGCACTACAGGTGTCCCCGAAAGTGTTTGTTGGGTTGGCACGAATCGAGACTAGGATTTGTCACTCCGTGTGACGGAGAGGTATCTCTGGGCCCACTCGGTAATACATCATCATAATGAGCTCAATGTGACAAAGGAGTTAGTCATGGGATCATGTGTTACGGAACGAGTAAAGGGACTTGCCGGAAACGAGATTGAACAATGTATAGGGATATCGATGATCTAATCTCGGGCAAGTAACATACCGATGGACAAAGGGAATTGTATATGGGATTAATTGAATCCCCGACATCGTGGTTCATCCGATGAGATCATCATGGAACATGTGGGAGCCAATATGGGTATCCAGATCCCGCTATTGGTTATTGGCCGGAGAGGTGTCTCAGTCATATCTGCATAGTTCCCGAACCCGTACGGTCTACACACTTAAGGTTCGGTGACGCTAGAGTTGTAATGGGAATTGTATGTGGTTACCAAAAGTTGTTCGGAGTCCCGGATGAGATCCTGGACATCACGAGGATTTCCGGATTGGTCTGGAGGTGAAGATTTATATATGGGAAGTCCAGTTTCAGTCACCGGAAAAGTTTCGGGGTTTATCGGTATTGTACCGGGACCACCGAAAGGGTTCCGGGGGTCCACCGGGAGAGGTCACCTGCCCGAGAGTACCACGTGGGATGAATATGGGTGGGAAACAGCCTCCTAGTGGGCTGGTGCACCCCCCAAGGGCCCAAGGCGCCTAGGGTTGGGAACCCTAAGGGTTGGGGGCGCCTCCCACCAACTTGGGGGGCAAGCTCCCCCTTGGCCGCCACCCCCTCTAGATGGATCTAGGGGGCCCTCCCCCTCTCCCCTTTGGCCTATAAATAGAGGGGAGGTGGGAGGGCAGCCACACACTTCCCCCTGGCACAACCCTCCTCCACCTCCGTAGTGCTTAGTGAAGCTCTGTCGGAGAACCACGAGCTCCACCGCCACCACGCCGTCGTGCTACTGGAGCTCTCCCTCAACTTCTCCTCCCCCTTGCTGGATCAAGAAGGAGGATACGTCCCTGGGATGTACGTGTGTTGAACATGGAGGCGCCGTCCGTTCGGCGCTTGGATCAGATCTTCGACGATTTGAATCGCGGCGAGTACGACTCCATCAACCGTGTTCTTTGGAACACTTCCGCTTAGCGATATTCAAGGGTATGAAGACGCACTCCCTCTCTCTCGTTGCTAGCATCTCCTAGATTGATCTTGGTGACATGCATGATTTTTTTGAATTATTACTATGTTCCCCAACAAATGCATAGTTTCAAGTGTTGTAGTAATCATGGAAATGATCTGTCATGCTATAATCATATTCATTTCTTTGGGAAGAAAGTTTTCTAAAAGGTAAGCAAAAAATAATTGAAGGGACTAAACTTCACAACACAAGGGTCCGAGAGGTATATTTTGGGAAGAATAGAAGGCTCCTCCTTAGGTTTCTCATAAGTCATGACCATCTCTTGATTGTATAAGTTTTGAGAGAGATACTTTCTCAATTCCAAGTTTTCGTATAGCAAATTGATCATTATGTTCAGAAATTTTATCAACTAGGACATGAGGTGGAACCTTGTTTCTAAGGTTTTCATCATAAGCAACATAATCCGTGGATCTCAATTTCCTTATACCTTCTAACTCGTAGAGGATTCCTTCTATTGGTGGGCACTCACAATTAATTCTATAATGAGCAAATACATATCTAGCTTCTTGTATGATATTATTAAATTCTTGAACAAGAAAAATAGTAGCTAGACGTTTAGTAGAAGCTTCCTGAATATTAGAGAACTCTAGAAATAACCATTGTATGAAAGGATGCATCTGGACAAATTGTCTTCGAACTGTGTTATAAGCAAAGATATAGAATCTGCATAACTTGTGGTTGCAGCAACAATGGAACGTCCTTTCAATGGTAATGATCCCGCAGAAGTGAACAAATCTTGAATAACACTTCTACGAATAATATTTCCACTACCTACACGGATTTTCTTTGTTTGCATAATAGGTTCACTTTTAGAAGGATCATCATCCGCAAGATTATCAAGTTTTTCCTTAGCAACTTCAACAAAATTTCTTTTAGCATTCTTAGCACAAGGTGAAGTTGGAAGCTCAAGGGGTTCCACACTAGTAGCGGGGACACCACTAATTTCAAAATCAGACATGATAACAACTTTCAAGCTAGCACAACAAGCAAAGGAGTAGACTAGTAACTAGCAAAGATAAATATTTTTGTATTTTTGATTTTTATGAGACAAACTAAAGATAACAGAAAATAAAAAAAGAACAAGTGAATGAAAATTTTTGCGAAGTTACTTGATAGTTGGTGATGGTATTCCCTGACAACGGTGCCAGAAATCCTTCTTGATACTTGTGATCTGCGTTGGGTTTTTCGTGAAGAGGAACGAGTTATCGCAGCATACTGTGGGTAATTATTTCCGTCAGTTATGAAACCAAGGTTTATCAAACCCATAGGAATATCAATCATCAACCGTCTTTGGCGGCTACACACGAAAGAACAAACAACTTGCACCCAACGTCGGCAAGAGGATTGTCAATCCCCTTGATCTCGTTATTCGCAAGCAAGTGAGTTGTGTAGATAATCATAGATAATTGTAAATTCCAAAATAAAAGAAAAGAAAAAAAATAACAGCAAGGTAGTAATAGAGTTTCCGAATATACAAGTGAATAGACCCGGGGGGCGTAGAGTTCTCTAGTGGCATCTCTCATAGAAATAGCATACGGTGGGTAAACAAATTATTGTTGGGAAATTGATAGAAAAGTGAATAATCATGTGATTTTAACGATGATGATCATGTGTATATATGCATCACGTCGATAAGAAAATACGCCAACTCCTGCTTGCACCTGTCACTATTACTCCACTCATCGACCGCTATCCAGCATGTATCTAGAGTATTAAGTAAAACAGACTAATGCTTGGAGAACGATGACATGTTGTAGACAAAGTAAACTCAATCAATATGTATAAACCACATTGTTTTATCCTTAGTAGCAGCAACACAAAGTTGTATCTTGTCCCCTAATTTGTCACTAGGATATAGAAATTCATCAGGTTGAGCCTACCACAACACAGGAGTCCCGCCGAAGAAATATCAATCCAGGTCTTCTTTTGGTCCAGAAAAAATCATCAAAAAACTTCGTGGCAATTGGACTTCGTTTGGTACTGTAAACTTGAAAAATCAAAAACATGCAGAAAACAACAACTGGCACTGGGCACTGGGTCAATAGGTTAGTGCGCAAAATATTATAAATTGGTAAACAAATGCGCAAAAAGTATCCTAGAATGATAATATATCAGCATGGAACAATGAGAAAATATAGATACGTTGGAGACATATCAGGGTGCGATCCCAACCTATCACAACCCGAATCAATGAAACTTGGAACCGGACCGTGTCATACTTTGCTGACAGAGTCACCATCCCTAAAGCACAAGTTGAATTAAACAAGCCCCAGTCTAAGAAGATGCGAACACATGTGGATGAGAATGCAAAGAAGGCGCAAATTCATGGTTACAGGAAAGTGGATGCACTTAGGAATAAATAGGAAGTCAACGTGTAAGCCAAGTATGTGTTAAGGGTCACCAAACAGGATTAAAAAAACAAGTTGTCACCATCGGCCCAACATCATGTGAGTGCACTTGCAACAAGCCCAAGCTTTTGCGATACCATTGCATTCACGTCCTCCGAGAAGCTGCAGATCAAAAAATTAGTGTCGAATCATGCAGTTCATCATACTTCAACATGTAAAATTTGTAGAACACCTAGAATGGTGAGTTCTGGGCATAGGGCATTGATATGCACTACAGGCTATTGTGGCCAGACCGTCCCAAATGGGTTCCTAATGGAACGTTGATGATAACCGTCAAGGGACGAAGTCAGTCGAGGCGTCATCGCAATGACATGGACCATAGCTAATTGTGAGAACCAAGGGGATGTCGCTTTTGCAGGTGCCCTGGGCACTCGCGTAGGGAATGCCCGTATCGAAACAACAACACTGCATGATGTTGTTATATTTGTCCTCATTTTGTGTACTTATATTTGTACTTGTTCTGCTAACTTTTATTTGTAATCGTCATGTAATCTTTAGATAATTAATTTAAATCGAACTCGCTTTGTATTTGTATTTGTATTAGTGACTTCATATGTATTTGTACTTGTGACTTCATACATATATTGTTATTTGTAATCGCGATGTTAATCTTTAGATATTTATTTTAAATTGAACTCGCTTTGTATTTGTAATTGTGACTTCATATGTATATTTTTATTTGACTACATGTTATGGTTGAAGTGCCAGTATTCCTGTAAGGGCACCATGATGCCCACCTTCGTTGCCACCTTTTCTTAAACTCAAATCATGAAAATCCTCCTCAGACCTTCAAGCCTCGAACCGCAAAGAATAAATGGAGAATACATAATTGTTTCCTTGCACACGTTGAGGCTTATGGACTACTTGGTTTTTCTAACCTCGCAACTCTTATAGGCACATTGACTTCGGACCCATCTCTTTTGACATCCCTCGTTGACCGATGGAGACCTAAGACCCACACTGTCGTCGTTTTCTCACGACAGATGCCATGAGTAGGCTTATCATAGGTGGATGGGGCTGGAGGACGCCGACGGGCTCCGGGTGCGGGATTAGGCACAAGCGGTGGTGACACACGATGTACCCAGGTTCAGGGGCCTCCGTGGGAGGTAACACCCCTAGTCCTGCTTGGTCTAGTTGGATGGATTGATGTGTTTACAAGGATGCTCCTAGAGCTGTGTCTAGAGGAGGAAGAGGGAGCAGCCGGCTCGCCTTCCTCTGCTATCGAATGTGAGAATGAGGGAAGTGTCCCGTGGGTGTGCGTGTGTGAGTTGTCTGTCCCCGTTGCATGGGGGGGGGCTCGGGGAGTTTTATAGGCCAACCCTCCGGCCTACAATATTCCTAAGGTACAAGGAGGGAGGGACCCGGTTGGCAGTCTCTCCGGCTGACCAGGGGGTCCCGCCCTTTGAGCCGTCTTGTCGCCTATAGGGTCCACCGATTGCATGGTCCCGTTGTCTGTGGGGGGCCCGTCAGCCGGTTCTGCGATTGGCCCTCGCCCACCTGCCGCGGCACGAGCCTCCCGGTAGGCGTCGTCTAGTACCAGCCGACCGAAGTCTCCGGTACGGCCGGCTGCACTGTAGCCATGCCAGGTGTCGTGGTTTCGTCACGGTAGATGTCCGGGTGAATGGATTAGGTTCGGGGCAGAAGCGCAATTATGTGGCGGCTTGAGGGGGTTGGTCAGAATCGAGAGATGCAGAGTTTACCCAGGTTCGGAGTGCGTGAGCGTGGTGACTTGTCGACGGAAGGAGCGGCACAACGACGAGGGGAGGAAGTCGGCTCGGACGGACTTAGGTTCGGGGCGGAAACACAATTATGTGGCGGCTTGAGGGGGTTGGTCGGAATCGAGAGACACGGAGTTTACCGAGGTTCGGCCCCTCCGATGGAGGTAAAAGCCTACATCCTGCTTGTCTGGTATTGATGATGAAGAAGATCTCCCAGTTACAAGGGTGCTGTTTTGCTACCTCTAAGCACGAGAGTCTCTAATATCTTGTCTATCTAAGACCTGTCTATTGAGACGTCTACAAACTTGACCCTCTCGGGGTGACCCGTCCCTCCTTATATAAGCTGAAGGGGCGGCTTACATGTACAGTCTAACTCGGATTGAGACCACCTATTATGACTTCCCATCGTGGGCTTCTCTTCATGGGCTTCTGAGTCGCCGGGCGGCTTACGCCGGGCGGCTTACAACCGGAGACTCATCTTTAGGGGCTCATCTTCAGGGACTTACAACCGGAGAGTCATCTTTAGGGACTTACAACCGGAGAGTCATCCAGGGACTCACAACCGGAGAGTCATCCAGGGACTCACAACTGGAGAGTCATCCAAGGACTCACAGCCGGAGAGTCATCTAGGGACTCACAGCCAGAGAGTCATCCAGGGATTCACATCCGGAGAGTCATGCAGGGACTCACAGCCGGAGAGTCATCCAGGGAATCATCTTCAGGACTCATCTGGGAACTTACAACCAGGGACTCATCTTCAAGACTCATCCAGGGACTTACAACCGGGTCATAACTATCACCGGGTTATAACTGTCTCCCGGGTCATACCGCGGGGTATATCCCCGACATTAGGCCCTAGGTTAGCTTGAATTTATTCATGGTAACCTCCTGAAATGAGAATAGTAAATACGTTAAATGGCCGGCTTGCCCTTTGGCCGACTTATGAAGCGGCTTCTCAGAATTATGGGTCTTTCTGCATATGAATGAGTAATCTTGAGAATCGTCTTGGTTGCCAGTGTCCTTTTGAAACATATTGGGAATAGAATACCATATGCCATTGAGTCGGCTTACAATACTTTGTCTTAATGAAAATCTTGAAAACAAGAAATCCTCATGACATAGATCCGGACTTCCATTGTGGTGAAACATGGCGGCTTATATAAACTCTGGCGGGTTATTACCTTCTAATAACACTGGGTTATGAATGTTGGTGATGCCAGGTCTAACAACTGAACTCCATAATTAACATCTTGAAAATGTTCCTCAAAGTTTTTGATATGTCCATATTACCTGTAGCCCCCAAGCTCCGAGATTATCCATGATAACTTGGTGCTTTGCAATAATATTTTGGACTGTGTAGCCCCCAAGTGTCGGGTTGTCCTGCCTGCAGCAACCTGGGACTTATAACTGTCTTATACCTTATAAAGCTTCAACTGGTGTAGCCCCCAAGGGCCGGCTCATCAGAATGTGATGCGTCGGGTCTTCAATTTGAACCATATAATCTGTTTGAACATCTGAATACTGTAGCCCCCAAGTGTCGGGTCGCACGCCTGCAGCGACTTGGGACTCTAGAAAATTTGATCTGAGCGGTGTAGCCCCAAGTGTCGGTTCATTAGGAATTACTGGGCTGGGACTTAGAAAAGTATAGAAAGGCTGGCTCATCTCCTTGAGATAATAGGGTCTTGTTGACAATGTAATGATTTGAAAAACTGGCTTGCATTAGCCCCCAAGTGCCATGGTGCGTGCTTGCAGCGACATGGGACTTGCATAATTGATATAAATTGAACTTGAATAGTGTAGCTCCCAAGTGTCGGGCCGTCTGCCTGCGGCGACTTGGGACTATGTAAGAATAATATGAGTCACGACAATTTGTTGAATGAATCCTTGACCATGGTTGTAATATAACCCGAAATGAATATCCTGGAATAATTCCATTGTCTTTGACATGAAATCCCTGCTCGTGGTTGTGGTGCAACCCGACAAATATATGTTGGAGAAATCCATGAGTGTTGTAGATTACTACAGAGCACATTTAAAGAAATCCGATAACCGGTCAATGAGATGACACGGCATTTATATCTAATAGGACGGCTCTTGAAAAATAATAAATTCTTCGAGCTGGCTTGAAAACCCTATCATTTAGTACTGGTTATGATAAACCATGAAGATCCAGCCAAGTTGGCTATTAAAGATCCATTTGCTCTTTGCAGAAGTTTTTCATCATACTTAACGGTGACTCATCTTAAGAGACAAGACCTACAAAAACAAACAAGACAGAATACATTCTACATTTGTTGTGAGGGCGGCTTAAAAAGCACAACCTGGAGATGTTATATATTTCCTGATTTGTTTTTTTTGAATTTTTTTGAACAACTAATGTGCCGGTTCTTCTGGGTGGACTCGCCACTTAAAACTCCTTAGCAGTACAGGGTCTGTATCGAGATTGGTCGTCAATTTCTTTGAGCGGCTCAGGGTCTCTAAGCGAGATTAACTAACAGGAAGTGTGATGTCCCAGAAGAGACTCGACAGGGCATGAGTACCCTGGTAGCCCATAAACTGCCTCTCACGTGACATAAATCCGTCGTTTTAACCTTAAATACTGCAGGGTCCTTGAAGGATTAGCTGTCTAAGAGTACGGACGGGCCACATAG
Organism: Hordeum marinum; assembly: GCA_022496015.1. NCBI lineage: Eukaryota > Viridiplantae > Streptophyta > Magnoliopsida > Poales > Poaceae > Hordeum > Hordeum marinum. The sequence continues at coordinate 58,946,201 of CM039673.1, read as the reverse complement.
CGGAGAGTCAGCAGTAGATGGGAGAGTATATCCTTGGTTTCCGTAAGCCGACCCTCACGTGACAAGAGCTGCCGTTTTCACCTTAACCAGTACAGGGTCTCTATGGAGATTGGCCGTCAATTTCTTTGAGCCGGCTCAGGGTCTCTAAGTGAGATTAATTGGTAAGAGTTCGATGGGTCACCTAGCGGAGCAACATCAACTTACAGTCAGGTTTAACCCTGTTTGGCTTAGGAGCCGATCAAGAGGGTGTGTAAGCTAAACCCGGTGGGTTGGAAGCCCCCAAGTGACCTTTGTTGATGGAGTCAACTGTTTGGCTTAAGAGCTGACCGACAGGGTGTGATAAGCTACACCCGGTGGGTGGGAAGCCCCCTGGACGATCATGTTGACGGAGTCAACTATTTGGCTTGAGAGCCGACCGATAGGGTGTGATAAGCTACAACCGGCGGGTGGGAAGCCCCCTGGACGATCATGTTGACGGAGTCAACTGTTTGGCTTGAGAGCCGACCGATAGGGTGTGATAAGCTACACCCGATGGGTGGGAAGCCCCCTGGACGATCATGTTGACGGAGTCAACTTTTTGCAACATCTTGTAAGTCGCCATCTTGTAATGAAGAAAATGGCAGAAGCCTCCAAGTGACTTTATGATGATCCAATGAATCCACGCACCCGTGTTTGAATGGTATATCTTGGCGGTTCGTCCTCTTGGGAAACTCGAGGGGCTTAAGGGTTCCCTCGCCGAGGCGGAGGTGGCGTTGGCGTCGAAGAAAAACTCGTCGCTCCACTTTGCCATCGAGCTGGACGACTCCCTTGAACGTAAGTGTATGCTTTTTCTTCTTCCAGCCGGTTGCTTTTTTCCTTTGCTGGTTCTTGTATTTGATTTGCCCTTCTTTCCTATTCTTCCCTTTCTTCTCTTAGGGCGCTTCCCGGAAACTCAGCGCCGCGCTGAGCGCGTCGTCGAGGAGCACAAAGCCTGCCTTCGGGAGTGCGGGCGCTCCATCGAGGAGGACACCGCATGGGATGTGGCGGAGCTTGGGCTCGCCATTGAAAACCGGCTGATCCACCTCGAGTGGAGCGTGGAGCGGCTCAAGACGGCCGGGAAGGAGGTCATCGCCGCCCTGTGGTCGGACCATGGGGGAGCTCCAACGAACCGCGTGGCGTTGTGGCTGGACCATGCCGTGGCCCGGCTCGAGGCCTGGAAGGCATCGGCGGACCGAGCCGACGCACAGATGGCACTCCGGTTTGTCAAGTCATGGTACCGCAGCATGAAGTTGGGCCGGCTGGCCACTATGCGGGACGAGCCGGCCGAGGAGCGGGAGGCCCGTGAGCTGGCCCTCATCCGCCAGGCCAACGAGCTTGCGTCATATGTCTACGCGGATGAGGAGGATGGTGAGCCGGTGCTTGAAGACTCCTTCGGCATCCCCCAAGGTCCGGCAGACGAGGAGGTTGCCGATGAGAGCACCGACTCGAGCGGCAAGACGACTGGGACCATGAAGGCTGCCTGGAAGGCCAAGGAGGCCGACCCGAAGGCCACAACCACCTCCGTGACAGGGGTCGAGCCGCCCAGCAACGCGCTGGTGGCCTGAGCCCCCGGACATTTTATCTTTGTTTTTTCTTTCTTGCATGTTAGGCTCAAGTCCACCCACCACTGGTGTAATGTAATGAACCGTGATGGCCGTGGGCCTCTTTTGTCTTTAAAATTCATATTGTGAATATTTGATGTGTTTGCCTTATTGCGCGTGCTTGCTCGTCCTTACCCTTTTTTGCCCTTTTGGTTCCGTCTATTCTGCCCCTTTTCCCCTTTGGTTTCGGCCCCACCAGCCCAACAGCCGGGAGCCGGTCTGTAGCTGGGTCGGGGCGTCCGCCTCGAGGGAGCCGGTTCTCAACTTAGGAACCGCGAGAGATTTTTAGGATAGGTAGAGTGGCAGAGGCGAGGCGGTGATCCGGCTGGGCCTAGACAACCTCTACTTTGCGATCGATCCTTCGTGTGTGCTAAGCTTTGCCGCTCCGAGGCCTCGTTATCTAGACATCCGGGAGCTGGATCTGTAGATGGGACGGGTGGGAGGGTTTGCTCGGCTCACACTACTTGGTCAATTTTTTGAGAGAGGCGACCTAGGTCCAGCCGGCGAGCCCTCAGGCCCGGGGGCCGGGTCGGGGAGCCAGTGAGTGAAGAGACCTTCGATGGAAATGAAAAGGGCGTGCCCCAAGAGCCGTCCTGGGGCACCCATTGCATTCATAAGCCCAAAATGGAAGGGATACATACATACACTGGTATTTTCAGTAGTAAAAAGGACGGAGGAGCGCCGTGTTCCACAGGCGCTCGGTCTCCTCGCCGGAGGCGTCTCTTTTGCGCTTCTGCGGCTTCTTGGCATCTATTAGGTAGTATGCATTGTTGTCCAACGCCTTGCTGACGATGAACGGGCCCTCCCATAGGGAGGACAACTTGTGTTGTCTGGCTATCCACTGGATCTGTCTGAGCACCAGGTCCCCTCCACGAAAGGAGAGCGGTCGGATCCGCTTGCTATGGTAGTGTCGGAGCTTCTGTTGGTAGATTGTCGTTCGGCTTAAGGCCAGTTCGTGAGCCTCTTCGAGTAAATCAACACCGTCTTCTCTTGCCTCCTTTGCGTCCTTCTCCATGTATAGGGCGACCCGAGGCGAGTCGAACTCGATGTCCGTGGGGATGATCGCCTCGAACCCATACACAAGGTAGAAAGGCGTGTAGCCGGTTGATCGGTTGGGGGTGGTCTTGAGGCTTCAAAGGACAGCCGACAGCTCATCGATCTAGCAACCGGCTAACCTTACCAGCGGCGTCACGATCCGAGGCTTGATGCCAGACAGGATGAGGCCGTTTGCTTTCTCGACCTGGCCGTTTGACTATGGATGAGCGACGGAGGCTAGGTCGATCCGGATTCCTTGCTTGGAGCAGAAATGCGCGAGCGCGCCCTCTTGGAAATATGCCCTAGAGGCAATAATAAATTAGTTATTATCATATTTCCTTGTTCATGATAATCGTTTATTATCCATGCTATAAATTGTATTGATCGGAGACTTAGATGCATGTGTGGATACATAGACAAAACCATGTCCCTAGTATGCCTCTAATGGACTAGCTCGTTGATCAAAGATGGTTAAGGTTTCCTAACCATGGACATGAGATGTCATTTGATAATGGGATCACATCATTAGGAGAATGATGTGATGGACCAGACCCAAACTACAAACATAGCATATGATCGTGTCAGTTTATTGCTACTGTTTTCTGCATGTCAAGTATATGTTCCTATGACCATGAGATCATGCAACTCACGGACATCGGAGGAGTGCCTTGTGTGTATCAAACGTCGCAACGTAACTGGGTGACTATAAAGGTGCTCTACAGGTATCTCCTAGGGTGTCTGTTGAGTTGGCATGGATCAAGACTGGGATTTGTTACTCCGTGTGACGGAGAGGTATCTCAGGGCCCACTCGGTAATACAAAATAACAACAAAGCCTTGCCAGCAATGTGACTAAGTGTTAGCCACGGGATCTTGTATTACGGAACGAGTAAAGAAACTTGCCGGTAACGAGATTGAACTAGGTATGGAGATACCGACGATTGAATCTCGGGCAAGTAACATACCGAAGAACAAAGGGAACATCATACGGGGTTAACTGAATCCTTGACATAGAGGTTCGACCGATAAAGATCTTCGTAGAATATGTAGGAACCAATGTGGACGTCCAGGTCCCGCCATTGGTTATTGACCGTAGAGATGTCTCGGTCATGTCTACATAGTTCTCGAACCCGCATGGTCTGCACACTTAAGGTTTGGTGACGTTTTGGTAGTATAGAGTTATGTATGGTGGTGACTGAAATTTGTTCGGAGTCCCGGTGAGATCCCGGACGTCACGACGATCTCATGAATGTTCCGGAGGTAAAGATTGATATATAGGAAGTCCCATTTTGGTCGCCGAAAAAGTTTCGGGCTAATTGGTAATGTACCAGGAGTGCCGGTAGTGTACCGGGAGACCACCGGGAGGGGTATTTCGACCCAAGAGGCTTCATGGGTTGTGGGAGAGTAAATACCAGCCTTTTGTGGGCTGGTAGAAGTCCCACACAGGGCCCATGCGGCTGGGAGAAAAAGCCCAAAGGGAAAAAGGTGGAAAAAGGCCAAAAAAAGGAGGAATCCTAGTCCTACTAGGATTGGAGGAGGAGTCCTCCTCTCCTCCCCACTTTGGTCGACCCAAGCGCTGGCTTTTTGGAAGCCAAGACTCCTCCTCCTCTCCTCCTATATATACTAGAGGATTTTAGGGTTTTGGCACAGAATTTTCAGCCACGTGCTACCCGTTCCTCTAGTGCATAGTTTCTCCTCTAGATCGATTTTCTGCAGTGCTTAGGCGAAGCCCTGCCGAAATTGCTCCACCACCATCGCCGGAGCGCCATCACGCTGCCGGTGAACTCTTCTTCCTCTCCACTTCCTCTTGCAGGATCAAGACGGTGGATATCGTCAACAAGCTGCACGTGTGCTGAATGCGGAGGTGCCGTCCGTTCGGCACTAGATCGGAAGGACCGTGAACAAGATCGCGAGACGGTTCGTGATGAGTTCACGGGACAGATCGTGATGAGATCGCGGGACGGATCGTGATGAGATCGCGGGACGGATCATGATGAGTTCGCGGGATGGATCGTGATTGGATCACGGGACGGATCATGATGTGATCGCGGAACGCTCGGCGATTTGGATCGCGAAGATGTTCGACTACACCAACCGCGTTTCTTAACGCTTCCCGCTTAGCGATCTACAAGGGTATGTAGATCCACTCTCCCTCTCGTAGATGCTCATCACCATGGATATATCTTGCGTGTGCGTAGGAAATTTTTTGTTTCCCATGCAACGTTCCCCAACAGTGGCATCGTGAGCTAGGTCTATGTGTAGATGAGATCTCGAGTAGAACACAAAAGTTTTGTGGGTGTTGATGCTTAGACTGCTTCCTCCCTTGGTCGGATTTTGGTTCAGCGGTATTGTGAGATGAAGCGGCCTGGACCAACATTCCTCGTACGCTTACGAGAGACCGGTTCCCTCGACCGCAACTTGTTGCATAGATGGCTTGCGGGTGCCAGTTTCTCTAACTTTAGTTGGATCGGATTCGACAAAGGCGGTCCTTGAGAAGGTTGAAAAGAAAATTTCGTATCACCGTTGTGGTTTATGCGTACGTGAGAATTGTTCTTGCTAGAAACCCATAGCAGCCACGTAAAACATGCAACAACAATTAGAGGACGTCTAACTTGTTTTTGCAGGGTATGTTGTGATGTGATATGGCCAATTACATGATGTGATATATGTGATGTATGAGATGATCATGTGATGTGTAGAATTTCACGACCTGCATGTCGATGAGTACGAGAACCGGCAGGAGCCATAGGGTTGTCTTTAATTATTGTCTGACCTGCATGTCAATCATTAAGCGCTATGTAATGCTTTACTTTATCGCTAAACGGTAGCAATAGTAGTAGAAGCATGCAGGGCGTGACAACCCCGATGGCGACACGTTGATGGAGATCAAGATGATGGAGATCATGGTGTCGTGCCGGTGACGATGGAGATCATGCCCGTGCTTTCAAGATGGAGATCTAAAGCACAAGTTCATGGCCATATCATGTCACTTATGAATTGCATGTGATGTTAATACTTTTATGCACCTTCTTTTGCTTAGTACGACAGTAGCATTATAAGGTGACCCCTCACTTAAATTTGAAGATAAATTGTGTTCTCCCGAGTGTGCAGCGTTGCGAAAGTTTGTCGTGTTGAGACACCACGTGATGATTGGGTGTGATAGACTCTACGTCCACATACAACGGGTGCAAGCCAGTGTTGCACGCGCAGAACACTTGGGTTAAACTTGACGAGCCTAGCATGTACAAACATGGCCTCGGAACACAAGAGACCGAAAGGTCGAACATGAGTCATATAGTAGATATGATCAACATGATGATGTTCACCATTTTAACCACCTCAACTCACGTGATGATCGGACTTGAGTTGGTGAATTTGGATCATGTTTCACTCGGATGACCGGAGGGATGTCAATTTGAGTGGGAGTTCTTAAGTAATTGAACTCATTATCATGAACATAGTCAGTAGTGTCTTTGCAAATTATGTTGTAGATTACTTGCCCACGCTGTAGCTCCCTTGAATTTTTATATGTTCCTAGAGAAATAGAGTTGAAAGATATATTGCGGATTGGATCCGTGATGCGAGGATTGTCGTCGTTGCTGCACAGAAGGCTTATGTCCTTAATGCACCGCTCGGTGCGCCAACCCCTGTAGCATCGTCTGTAGATGTTGTGAACATCTGACAGGTACGTGCTGATGACTACTTGATAGTTTAGTGCGTCATGCATTACAACTTAGAATTGAGGCTTCGAAACGTTTTGAACGTCATGGAACATATGAGATGTTCTAAGAGCTGAAATTAGGATCTCAGGCTCGTGCCCATGTTGCGAGATATGAGATCTCCAACAAGATTCTTTGCCTGCAAGATGAACGAGAATAGCTCAATCGTTGAGCATGTGCTCAGATTGTCTGGGTGCTACAATCGCTTGAATCGAGTGGGAGTTGATCTTCCAGATAAGATAGTGATTGATATAGTTCTCCAAGTCACACTGTCACTAAAGCTACTAGAACTTAGTGATGAACTATAAAACGCCAGGGATAGAAATATTGATCCCTGAGCTGGTCGCGATGTTTGACACCGCGAAGGTAGAAATCAAGAAGGAGCATCAAGTGTTGATGGTTAATCAAACCACTAGTTTCGAGAAGGACAAGAGCAAGGAGGGAAACTTCATAGATAGCAAGTTAGTTGCTGCTCAAGTGAAGCAGCCCAAAGTTGAACTCAAAACCCGAGACTAAGCCCTTCTGTTATGAGGTGAGCGGTCGCTGAAGCGGAACAACCCTAAATACTTGGTAGATAAGAAGGCTGGCAACATCGACAGAAGTATATTTGATATATGTGTTATTTATGTGTACCTTGCTAGTACTCCAAGTAGCACCTGGGTATTGGATACCGGTTCGGTTGCTAAATGTTAGTAACTCGAAATAAAAGCTACGGAATAAACGAAGCACTAAGCTAAGGGTGAGACGACGATGTGTGTTGGAAATGTTTCCAAGGTTGATGAGATCAACATCGCACGCTCTTTCTACCTTCAGGATTAGTGACGAACCTAAATAAATGTTATTTGGTGTTTTGCGTTGAGCATGAACATGATTAGATCATGTTTATTGCAATATGGTTATTCATTTAAGTTAGAGAATAATGGTTATTCTGTTTACCTGAATAATACCTTCAATGGTCATGCACCCAGGGAGAATGGTTTGTTGAAATCTTGATCATAGTAATACACATGTTCATAACATTGATGTCAAAAGATACAAAGTTAATAATGATAGTACCACATACTTGTGGCACTGCCGCTAAATGTCATATTGGAATAAAGCACAAGAAGAAACTCCATGCTGATGGATCTTTGGACTCATTTGATTTCGAATCAGTTGAGACATGCGAACCATGCCTCTTGGGCAAGATGACTAAAAAAACCCCGTTGGATGGAGCGGGCAAGTGATTCATTGGAAATGATACATGTTGATGTATGCAATCCAGTGAGTCTTGTAGCATGCAGTGGATATCGTTATTTTCTTACCTTCACTGATGATTTAAGTAGATATAGTGTATATTTACTTAATGAAACACAAGTCTGAATCGTATGAAAAGTTCAAGCAAATTCAGAGTGAAGTTTAAGATCATCGTGACAAAAAGATAAAAGTATCTGCGATATGATCGTGGAGGTGAATATCTGAGTTACGAGTTTGGCATACAACTTTAGACAATGTGAAAATTGTTTCACAACACACGCCACCTGGAACACCATAGTGTGATGGTATGTCCGAACGTCATAGTCATGCTCTATTGGATATGGTGCATGTTATGATGTCTCTTATCATTTTGCTACTATAATTTTGGGGTTGTGCATTAGAGACAACTACATTCACTTTGAATAGGGCACCATCTAAAGCCGTTGAGATGACACCGTGTGAACTATGGTTTGATAGAAACCTAAGCTGTCATTTCTTAATGTTTGGGGCTGTGACGCTTGTGTGGAAAAAGTTTTCACCTAATGAGCTCGAACCCAAAGCAGACAAATGCATCTTCATAGAATACCCTAAGAACAGTTGGGTGAACCTTCTATCTCAGATCCAAGCATAAAATGTTTGTTGCTAAAACTGGGTCCTTTCTCGAGAAAGGGTTTCTCTTGAAAGAGTTGAGTGGTAGGAGGATAGAACTTGATGAGGTTGTTGAAACCTCTACTTTAACCAGAAAATAGCGCAGCACAGAAAGATATTTCTGTGAAGCCTACGTCAGTTGAAGAGGAAGTTAATGATGATGATCATGAAAGCTTCGAATCAAGTTACTATCGACCTACGAGGAAATTAGGGCTTGATGAGGTTATTGAACCTTTACTTCAACCAGAGAGTAGCGCAGCGCAGGAAGTTGTTTCTGTGAAGCCTATGTTAGTTGAAGAGGAAGTTAATGATGATGATCATGAAGCTTCAGATCAAGTTACTATCAAACCTCATAGGGCGACAAGGATGTATACTGCTCCTGAGCGGTACGACAACCCTGTCTTGGAGGTCATGTTGTTGGACAATGATGAACCTACGAACTATGGAGAAGCAATGATGGGCTCGGAAACCAACAAATGGTTAGAGGCCATGACATCCGAGAAAGGATCCATGTATGAAAACCAAGTATAGACTTTGGTGGACTTGCTCGTTGGACGGCTGGTCATTGAAGTACAAATGGATCTTTAAAATGAAGACAAACGCTGATGGTAAATGTTTCCATTTGTAAAGCTCGACTTGTTGCAAAGTAGTTTACGACAAGTTTAAGGAGTTGACTGCGATGAGACTTTCTCACTCATAGCGATGCTAAAGTCTGTTGGAATTATGTTAGCAGTTGCTGCATTTTTCAATTATGAAATCTGGCAGATGGATGCCAAAACATCGTTTCCTTCCTTAAGGAAAGGTTGTATGAGATGCAAATAGAAGGTTTTGTCAGTCCTAAGGATGCTAAAAGGTGTGTGAGCTTCAGTGATTCTTCTATGAACTGAAGCAAGCATCTCGGAGTTGGAATATACACTTTGATGAGGTGATCAAAGCTTTTGAGTCTATACAAAGTTTACGAGAAACTTGTATTTGCAAAAAGTGAGTGGGAGCATTATAGAGTTTCTGATAAGTATATGTGGATGACATATTGCAATTCGGAAATGATCTAGAATTTCTGGAGAGCATAAACGGTTGTTTGAAAAGAGTTTTTCAAAGGAAGACCTGGATAAAGCTACCTAATTGTTGAGCATCAAGATCTATAGAGATAGATCAAGATACTTGATGAGACTTTCAATGAGTACATACCTTGACAAGATTTTGAAAGAGTTCAAAATGGATCAGTCAGAGAAAGAGTTCTCGCCTGATTTGTAAAGTATAAGGTTGAGTAAGACTGAATGCCCGGTGAGTGTAGAAGATAGAGAAAAGATGAGTGTCATCCCCTATGCTTCAGCCATAGGCTCTATCATGTATGCAATGCTGTGCACAAGACCCGATGTCAGCCTTGCCATAAGTATGGCCAGCAAAGTGATCCTGGAATGGAGCACTGGACAGCGGTCAAGATTACCCTTAGTAACTAAAAGACTAAGGATATGTTTCTCGATTATGGAGGTGATAAAGAGTTCGTCGTAAAGAGCTACGTCGATGCAAGCTTTAAACACCAATCCGGATGACTCATAGTAGCAATCCGGATACGTATAGTGGAGCAGCCATTTGGAATAGTACCAAGTGGAGTGTGGTAGCAGTGTTTACAGTTAGACATAGAGATTTGCAAAGTACACACGGATCTGAATGTCGCAGACCCATTGACTATAAAGACCTCTCTCACATGCAAAGCATGATCGAGCCCCAGAACTCATTGGGTGTTAGATTCATAACAATGCAAATCACATGGTGATGTGAACTAGATTATTGACTCTACTGCAAGTGGGAGACTGTTGGAAATATGCCCTAGAGGCAATAATAAATTAGTTATTATCATATTTCCTTGTTCATGATAATCGGTTATTATCCATGCTATAAATTGTATTGATCGGAGACTTAGATGCATGTGTGGATACATAGACAAAACCATGTCCCTAGTATGCCTCTAATGGACTAGCTCGTTGATCAAAGATGGTTAAGATTTCCTAGCCATGGACATGAGATGTCATTTGATAATGGGATCACATCATTAGGAGAATGATGTGATGGACAAGACCCAAACTACAAACGTAGCATATGATTGTGTCAGTTTATTGCGACTGTTTTCTGCATGTCAAGTATATGTTCCTATGACCATGAGATCATGCAACTCACGGACATCGGAGGAGTGCCTTGTGTGTATCAAACGTCGCAACGTAACTGGGTGACTATAAAGGTGCTCTACAGGTATTTCCGAGGGTGTCTATTGAGTTGGCATGGATCAAGACTGGGATTTGTTACTTCGTGTGACGGAGAGGTATCTCAGGGCCCACTCGGTAATACAAAATCACAACAAAGCCTTGCAAGCAATGTGACTAAGTGTTAGCCATGGGATCTTGTATTACGGAATGATTAAAGAAACTTGCCGGTAACGAGATTGAACAAGGTATGGAGATACCGACGATTGAATCTCGGGCAAGTAACATACCGGAGAACAAAGGGAACATCATACGGGATTAACTGAATCCTTGACATAGAGGTTCGACCGATAAAGATCTTCATAGAATATTTAGGAACCAATATGGACATCCAGGTCCCACCATTGGTTATTGACCGTAGAGGAGTCTCGGTCATGTCTACATAGTTCTCGAACCCGCATGGTCTGCACACTTAAGGTTTGGTGACGTTTCGGTAGTATAGAGTTATGTATGGTGGTGACTGCAGTTTGTTTGGAGTCCCGGATGAGATCCCGGACGTCACGAGGAGCTCCGGAATGGTCCGGAGGTAAAGATTGATATATAGGAAGTCCCATTTTGGTCGCCAGAAAAGTTTCGGGCTAATCGGTAATGTATCGGGAGTGCCGGTAGTGTACCGGGAGACCACCGGGAGGGGTATTTGGACCCAAGAGGCTTCATGGGCTGTGAGAGAGTAAATACCGGCCTTTTTTGGGCTTATGTAAGTCCCACACAAGGCCCATGCGGCTGGGAGAAAAAGCCCAAAGGGAAAAAGGTGGAAAAAGGCCAAAAAAGGAGGAATCCTAGTCCTACTAGGATTGGAGGAGGAGTCCTCCTCTCCTCCCCACTTTGGTCGACCCAAGGGCTGGATTTTTGGAAGCCAAGACTCCTCCTGCTCTCCTCCTATATATACTAGAGGATTTTAGGGTTTTGGCACAGAATTTTCAGCCACGTGCTACCCGTTCCTCTAGTGCATAGTTTCTCCTCTAGATCGGTTTTCTGAAGTGCTTAGGCGAAGCCCTGTCGGAATTGCTCCACCACCATCGCCGGAGCGCCGTCACGCTGCCGGTGAACTCTTCTTCCTATCCACTTCCTCTTGCTGGATCAAGACGGTGGATATCGTCAACAAGCTGCACGTGTGCTGAACGCGGAGGTGCCGTCCGTTCGGCACTAGATCGGAAGGACCGTGAACAAGATCGCGAGACGGTTCGTGATGAGTTCACGGGATGGATCGTGATGAGATCGCGGGATGGATCGTGATGAGATTGCAGGACGGATCGTGATGAGTTCGCGGGACGGATCATGATTGGATCACGGGACGGATCGTGATGTGATCGCGGGACGCTCGGTGATTTGGATCGCGAAGATGTTCGACTACACCAACCGCGTTTCTTAACGCTTCCCGCTTAGCGATCTACAAGGGTATGTAGATCCACTCTCCCTCTCGTAGATGCTCATCACCATGGATAGATCTTGCGTGTGCGTAGGATTTTTTTTGTTTCCGATGCAACGTTCCCCAACACGCCCTTGGCAAAATTCGTGTCGTTGTCGGTGATGATGCTGTGGGGAACGCTATAGCGAACCATGATGTCGTCGATGAACCGGATGGCCATGGGGTCGTCCAACTTCTTGATTGGTCGTGCTTCGATCCACATGGTGAATTTGTTGACGGCCACCAGCAAATGCGTCATGCCGCCTCATGCAGTCTTGAAGGGGCCCAACATGTCCAGCCCCCAGATGGCGAAGGGCCACGAGAGGGGGATGGTCTGGAAGGCCGATGCTGGAAGGTGGCTCTGCAAGATGAAGCGTTGGCAGCCCTCACACTCGTCGACCAATTTCTTGGCCGCCTCGAGAGCAGTGGGCCAGTAGAAGCCATGGCGGAAGGCCTTGGCCACTAGGGTCCTGGAGGCGGCGTGATGCCCGCACTCGCCCTGGTGGATGCCCACACTCAAAATCGGTGCAACCAACTTTCCCACACCGGTGCCACTGATTCCAGAACCTAGACAGACTCAGCCAAACCCTAGCCACTTCGGTGCAACCGATTCCATACCGGTGCCACCGAGTTTAGGTTTCCAACTTTCTGTTATGCAAATTCACATTTTTTGTCCCACCGAGAATGTTGGATCAGCGTCACCGAGATTGGAAAATTGACCGTTGGTCACCATATCGGCGCAACCAAGTTTCCTATATTGGTCTCACCGAGATTCAAAAGTTGTCACCTTTTGGTCACTTCGGTACCACCGAGATTAACACATCAGTGTCACCGAGTTGGTCATTTTGTGTGTAACGGTTGGATTTTTGGGGATGCCTATATAAACCCCTTCACCACCACCTACTCGAGGGAGAAGCACTCAGAACTATTCCATACCTATCCTATCAGTTTTTCTGAGAGAGAACCACCTACCCTAGTGTTGAGGTCAAGATCTTCCACTCCAATCATATGGATATTGATCTCTAGCCTCCCCAAGTAGCTTTCCACCAATCCCATCTCTTCCACCATGCCAAATCTATGAGAGAGTGATTGGGTACTGAGGAGTCTATCATCTTGAAGCACAAGAGCAAGGAGTTCATCGTCATTATCGAGCCTATTACCTTTTGGAGGGTGGTGCCTCCTAGATTGGTTAGGTGTCGCTTGGGAGCCTCCTACTTCATGTTGTGGAGTGAACCAAGAAGTTTGTAAGGTCAAGGAGATCGCCTACTTCGTGAAGATCTACCCATAGTGAGGCTAGTCCTTCGTGGATGGAAGCCGTTATGGAATAGTCAAGGTTGCTACTTCGTGGACCCTTTTGGGTGGAGCCCTCCGTGGACTCTCGCGACCGTTACCCTCCGTGGGTTGAAGACTCCATAAACGTGGATGTACGATAGCGCCACCTACCGGAACCACGGAAAAAATCCATGCGTCTCCAACTACGTTTGATCTATACCTACCACTCAAAATTGGTGCAACCAACTCTCCCACTTCGGTGCCACCGATTCCAGAACCTAGCCAGACTATGACAAGCCCTAGCCACTTCGGTGCAACCGATTCCATACCGGTGCCACCGAGTTTAGGTTGCGAACTTTCTGTTACTCAAACTCACATTTTCGGTCCCACCGAGAATGTTGGATCGGCGTCACCAAGATTGGAAATCTGACCGTTGGTCACCTTATCGGTGCAACCGAGAATTGTATATCGGTCCCTCCGAGAATAAAAAGTTGCCACCTTTTGGTCACTTCGGTACCACCGATTTTAACACATTGGTGTCACCGAGTTGGTCATTTTATGTGTAACGGTTGGATTTTTGGGGATGCCTATATATACCCCTTCACCACCACTTACTCGAAAGAGAAGCACTCAAAACTATTCCATACCTATCCTATCAGATTTTCTGAGAGAGAACCACCTACCCTTGTGTTGAGGTCAATCTCTTCCACTCCAATCATATGGATCTTGATTTCTAGCCTCCCCAAGTAGCTTTCCACCAATCCCATCTCGTCCACCATGCCAAATATGTGAGAGAGTGATTGTGTGTTGAGGAGTCTATCATCTTGAAGCACAAGAGCAAGGAGTTCATCGTCATTACCGAGCCTATTACGTTTTGGAGGGTGGTGCCTCCTAGATTGGTTAGGTGTCACTTGGGAGCCTCCTACTTCCTGTTGTGGAGTGAACCAAGAAGTTTGTAAGGGCAAGGAGATCGCCTACTTTGTGAAGATCTACTCATAGCGAGGCTAGTCCTTCGTGGATGGAAGCCGTATGGAATAGTCAAGGTTGCTACTTCGTGGACCCTTTTGGGTGGAGCCCTCCATGGACTCTCGTGATCGTTACACTCCATGGGTTGAAGACTCCATAAACGTGGATGTACGATAGTAAAACCTATCAGAACCACGGGAAAAATCATCGTGTCTACAATTGCATTTGATCTTCCTACCCTATCCCTTCTATACATGCTTGTTGTTACTTTCTGCTGCTACAAACTCTTAGACTTGCATGTGGAGGGTGTACTTAACTTGCCATGAAATACTAAAAACTACCAACCCTAAAAATTGGTATAGAAAAAACTTTTAATTGGTCAAGTAGTCTAATCACCACCCCTCTAGACATAATTTCGATCCTACAAGTGGTATCAGAGCTTTGGTCTCCATTGCTTAGGTCTCATAACCTACGAGAAGTATGACGTCTAGTGAGGGAAGTTATCAACGTAGAGGTTCGTACTTTGATGGCACTAATTTTGCTAGTTGGAAGCACAAAATGAAACTGCATATTCTTGGTCATAACCCTGCCGTTTGGGCTATTGTTCGTGTTAGCTTGCAAGGTGAGTTCTTTGCGGATGGACGGGAACCGGATCGTGAAGCGACCGCAGATGAATTGAAGATTTTGCAACTCAATGCTCAAGCACGCGACATTCTCTTCAACTGCTTATGCCCCAAAGAATTCAACAAAATCAGCCGTCGTGAGAATGCAAAAGAGATTTGGGATACTTTGGTTCATGCACGAAGGAACCGAGTCCGTGAGAGAATCCAAGTTAGATGTTCTTCAAGGTCAGCTTGATAAGTTAAAGATGAAGGATGGTGAAGGAGTCGCAGAGATGTACTCAAGGCTAGCTCTCATCACCAATGAGAGTGCCGGCTTAGGAAGCGAAGAAATGACCAACAAATTCATCATCAAGAAGATACTTAGAGCTTTGGATGAGAGATACGACACCGTGTGCACATTGATCCAAATAATGCCAAACTACAAAGATCTCAAGCCTATGGAAGTCATTGGAAGGATTGTTGCTCATGAGATGACACTCAAAGATAAAGAAGAACTTCATCACAAGTCTAGCGGTGCTTATAAAGCCACAAGTGATGCTCCCGCAACTTCAAGCAACAACCTTGTCACCAATGAAGAAATAAGCCTCATGGTCAAGAAATTCAACAAGTTCTACAAGAGTAGAGGCAAAGAAAGAAACTCCAACTCAAGATATGAACAAAAGCGTTCGTCAAGTCATGACCGAAATTGCTACAGTTGTGGGAAGCCCGGACACTACTGAAATGAGTGCATGCCTCCCTACAAAAGAAGAGAAGAGTCACCTTGGAGACGAAGCTCAAGGAATGAATCACCACAAAGAGAGAGAAGGAGTCGAGATGATCGTTATGAACGAAGACACTCAAGGAGAAGTAGAGATTTGGACAAGAAGGACAAGTGCACCAAGAGCTACACAAGAAGAAAACATCAAGCTCCTGTTGGTGAATGGGTTTCCGGCTCCGACAACAACTCTGAGAGAAGCTATCACTCCAACTCTGACTATAGTCAAGATGATGGTGTTGCAGGAATTGCTCTAGTGACTACCAACTCCTACGATCTATTTGATTCACCAAACGAAGGGAGTGGAAGTTGCTTCATGGATAAAGGCCCCAAGGTATCACACCCCGAGTGTCTTGATTTTGATAGTGATGAAGATGATTTGCTTTGTGAAGATGATTTGCTTTGTGATGATAACTTGCTTTGTGATAAAACTAGTGATGTTGATCAAAATGAACTTGATAATTCTCATGCTAGTCAAGATGAGTCCTTTGATGATGATAAGATGAAAATAGAACAACTAACTAAAGAACTGGACACTCTTAAGTTAGCTCATGAATCCACTCTCGAAGATCATAGAGAGCTTGTGAGAACCCATGAGAAGCTATGCTTCGAGAAGATCAACTTGGAGCAAGAGCATGAGTTTCTCAAAGCTATCAATGACGATGTCCGAAAGAAGACTTCATCTTATCTAGCCAAACAACTACTCTTGTCTACTTTCATGCCTCAAGTTAAAACTAAGCAATCTAGTAACAAAGGCAAGAAAGGTTCTTCATCTAGTAGCAACAATAAAAATGCTAAACCCAATGATGTTGCTTCTAGTAGTTCTATTGATTCCACTAATGATGATTCTCTTAGCCAAGTTACACTTGAGCAAGAAAATGCTTTATTGAAAGGAATTATAGAAAAAGCTATCTACAAGAGTCTTGCTGGATGTAAGCAATTTGAGGAAATTGTACTCAAGCATGGAGGATACCGGAAGAATCGTGGTGTTGGCGAGTTCAACGCTAATGGAGTTGAGTGGGAAGAAGGTCAATATCCCAAGCCCAAGTTTGTTCCTCAAAAGGAGAAGTATGAAAATAGTCTTCCCAAGGGGACAAAAACTCAAGATGACCTTCCACCACAAGACCACAAGCTTAAGGGCAAGAACAAGCTTCAAGAGGACATTGAATCATATGAAGATGAATCCCTAGCTTTGGTGGAGTGGGTTCCCAAGGCTACTTCAAGCTCAACTACTAGAAATACTACTTCAACACCAAGGATCCCCATCAACTTGATGTGGGTCCCTAAGAAGAAGAACTAGTAAGTTCTTGAGGGGTGACCCCGCCAATGAAATTCACTCACATTCATTATTGGCAAGGACTTTTTGCACTCAACATCAACTCAATGCAATATTTCAAGGAGTCACACATTCCCTCAAAGGTAATCAAGGGACGAGGTAATCAAATAATCAATGGACATCATAACATATGCTTTGCACTCCATGTCCATAGATATTCTTGTATTTGTCTCTTGTGTGTTGGGACTAATCCATGTAGGTGAGAGGTGTAAGGAAACAACAGGGATGCTCCCAACTCTTGGTGATCTTCATCAACATTAAGCATCCACAACTACCTCACCAACATGAAGTCTTCATCGACAAAAACCCAAGGTTAGTTTATCCCTCTTATGGGGGGATGTCACATCAAGGGGGAGCTTTACTCTAAGACTTGAGTCAAAGCATCTCTTAGCATGTGACAACATTAAATGCTATATATAAAAGTGGTAACCCCACTTGTGCTTAAACGATGAGTATGACCTATGATCAAGTACTCTTACTTGGCTCCTAAGTCAAATACTCATATATAGATGACTTCGTCATCGCCCAAGTGGTTGTTAGACGCTAGTGTGTTTGTGCATGTTTGTCATGATTTCTTTTGACATCTTATTGTGTGAGCATGTTGGTCTGCATTTATTTTCTCATTCAAGGACATCCAATTGTTGCTATTTGGTTATTGATTTTCTCTTTTTCCAATTGGACGGACAAGAATGCCTAGGACTACTCTTTAGCTATCTATGCTATCTCACCTCATATTCCATTCATGCTGCATCACAAAATTTGAACAAGTGCTTTTCGATCCCTTTGTGTGTGGAGCACTCGGAGTTCTGTATCGACAAGGACTAACCATTAAAACCTCCCAAGTGCATTTCGGTGAAACCAACCCCACAATCTCGGTCTCACCGAATGCCTAGGGTTGATCTGGTTTTCAATCTCGGTACCGTCGATTTCATATTCTCGGTTACACCGAGGTTCCCTGTCAGCTGACAGTTGTGGAACTCGGTGACATCGAAAACATAAAATCGGCTTCACCGACAGTGGAGGGTATATATGTTGTGGACCCCAATGCTTTGAAATTCTATCTTCAAACGTCGTGCCTCAGAACCCTAAGATGCCGCCTCAAGACCCCTGGTCGTTACCCTTGTCTTCCTGCGCTCCTTCACCGCTGGGAATTGCTGCCGTCGACGAAATCTCCTCCATCGTTGCCGCCATAGCGGATCCGCATGAAGTTAGGGTACGAATTCCACCTCCTTTGCGCTCCCCTCTGATTCTTGCACATTGCATATACTTTTCTTCTTATGCCACTCATTGCACGTATTCCTATCCATCAAGAAATCCCATAGGCTAGCGAACCATTGATTTTCTAGGTTTTGCCTTCCGCCCGACGCAACTCGGTAGAACCGAATCAAGAAAATCGGTACCACCAATTTTCGTTTCTGTGTTGCTGAGTACTGTCTCGGTGAAACCAAGCACTCCTTTTCAGTCTCACCAAAAAGGGTGCCAGGTTTCTGTTAAAAGAGACAGGCAGTCTCGGTGTCATCGAAAACTTTGCTTCGGCCTTACTGATTTGTTTCTGACAGAATGCAAAACTTTGAAAAACTTTTGTTCAAAATTTCAAAAACTAGGTGATAATTTTGTGATGACTCATCTAGTTCTTCTCATCTATATTCCATTCACAGGGTTAGTATGTCAGATGCAGAGGATAGTCAGAACATGCCAGAACAGGGTGCTGACATGAGTTCAGGCATAAGCCCAGAGTCCAACTCATTTTCAAATCTAGGCACCCCCAGCTCCCATGGGTTACCCAAGGCTGCTACAAGGACCATAAAGAAGCTGAACTCAGATGAAGAGGATTCAGACTTTATCCATGAGGAGATTCTTGCTAACAAGCAAGAGAAAGCTGCTAAGAAGTCTGCTACTGAAGCCACTTCTTCCAGGAGAGTTGTTAGCAAGATCTATGCACCTGCTTCAATCTTCAAGGCTCATGAGACTACCAGAGCAACTATTTCAGTTGAGATCCCCAAGAAAGCTATGCCTAAGAATGCAGGGGAGAAAAAGTCCAGGAAGAGGATTATTCATGTGACTGGCAGGCCTACTTCCATGTATGAAGATCCAGAGGAAGCAACTGGTGCTGCTGCTGAGGAAGAGGAGGATGAGCTAGCTACAAAGGCTCCTCCCAAGAAGAAGGAAAAGAAGCTTATGGTTGATGCTATGCCAAAGACTAGCACATCCAAGAAGGCTGCTGCTGAGAATCCTAAGAGGACATCTAGGCAGATTCCAACTTCTGAGAAGAACAAAGGGACTGCTTCCAGAGCTGAAGATGATGATGACTTGACAACTTTGATGAAGCTCAGACCACATCTTCCAGTACACAATGCCAGCTACCAACTAGTTGAAGATATGAAGAAAAGTAAGGATTCAGGATTGAGAGCTTGGAGAGCTATAGATCCACATGCCCAGAGGAAGAAGACAGCTGTGAACTACAAATTTTATACCAAAGAGCAACATGATTTCTATGAGACTGTGCTTTTTGACAACAGTCTAGCTATGAGTGATATGTGATATGTTGATTGGAAATTCATTAAGGAGAATGAGGACTACTTTCCAAGTGTCTAAGACAATTTCCACTGCATAGGTTTGGATGAGTTTGTTGGCAGAGAATTCACTGCTTGGAAGGATGAGATAATCATATAGTTCTACTCCACTGCACATTTCTATGGAGATAGTAGAATTGTATGGATGACTGAAGGTGCAAGGTATGAATCAACTGTCGAAGAATGGGCTGTTATCTTAGGAGTCCTGAAGCACAGGATGGTGGCTTGGATGTATACTCAGATTCCATGGCGAGCCACAATGCTATGGCAAATATGTACAAGGAGATCCCTGCTGCAAATGTGAAGTCTCACAAGCTAGGATCTGTCTACTTTCTTCAAGCTGGCGTCCGCACAATGAACACCATTCTGAGGCATACTTTGATGCCCAAGTCTGGAGATGACAAGATAATCCGAGGCCACTCCATCAATATGTTGATCCACCTTGACACACACACACACACCAGGATCAGAGTCATGGATTTGATTGTTGAGACAATCAAGAGGATTGCTGCTGACCAGAAGCGCTCTCACTGTTATGCACCCTACATCCAGATGCTTATCAATTCAAAGTTGGAGAAGCACATTTTTGCTCTAGATCATCCACATTTACCCCTACAGCCAGATCTCGAGGACCATGTTGTGGTGATGGATGCTGATCATCCCACTTCAGCTGTAGCTCAGGCAGAAGCAAAGGCAGTTAGAGCCACCACCACTCAAGTCCCTAGATCCAGGAATGAGCAAATGGATTTGTTGATATCATCGGTTCAGGGTATGCGGAAGGAAATTAAGCGGATTCTGGACAACCAGAACAGTCTTGTTAGGATCTTTGAAACTAGGATCAAGACCCTTAATGATAAGGTGGACACGCTGACTAAGACAGTCACAGAGCTCCAGAAGGAAGTTGACTCAGTGCCACTTCCTCACACCACTTCTTCAGATGATGATAATGATGATGAGGATGAATCACCTCTCAGGACAGGCACACAGTTTCCTACCCAGGCCAGATTAGCCACTATGCCAGCTTCAGACTTGAGGCCCTCTTCATCAGCTCCTGCTGGTGTAACCTCAGCTCCTACTCCATCTGTTCCAATTCCTCTAGATGCCACTCGAACTCCATCCACGACATCTACTGAGATCTTCGCCGATGCTGTTCTCTCGACTCCTTCATCAACAACCGGAGGCGATCAACCCAAGAACGTTTAGATGTATGCCTTTTAACTTTTTGGCAGCTTGTTGCCAAAGGGGGAGAAGTGTATATAGATCCTTAGGCTTGGAGTGAGAGAGCATTTTGGTGTTTGTTGATTTTCAAAACACTTGGTTCTTTTGGTTTGACGTGAGATACTTTTGTGTTTTTGTGTGTTCATACGTTGTTATGTGTGATGCTACTATTTCCTATCATCTTAATGCTTATGAGATGATCATTCACCTTTGCTTGATTGTGTTGTGTGATGTAGCAGTAGGCCTCGAAGGGCGTGATGAAGGAGGTCTTGAGCTGGTCTTCCGGATCCAGCTTGATCTGGTGGCAGCCGGAGTAGGTGTCCAGGAAGGATAGCAAGTCGCAGCCGGCCGTGGAGTCAATGACTTGATCGATCCGTGGTAGAGCGAATGGCTCCTTGGGGCACGCCTTGTTCAGGCTGGTGTAGTCAATGCACATGCGCCAGGTCTTGTTCTTCTTCAGCACCAAGACTGGGTTGGCCAGCTAGTTCGGGTGGAACACTTCCATGATAAACTCGGCTGCGAGAAGCCGGGCAATCTCTTCTCCTATAGTGCACCGCTTCTCCTCGGAAAAACGGCATAGGGGTTGCTTAACCGGCTTGACGTCCGGCCGGACGTGTAGTTTGTGCTCGGCGAACTTCCTCGGAACACCCGACGTGTCCTTGGGGGACCATGCAAAGATGTACTGATGCTCATAGAGGAAGTCGACGAGCTTGCCTTCCTATTTGCTATCGAGGCGGGAGCCGATGGTGACGCACTAAGCCGGGTTGGCCGGGTCGAGCGGGATTTGCTTGGTGTCCTTGGATGGCAGGAAGGAGGCCTCGTCGACGGACTGCAAGGGAGGAGCCGGCATGGCCGGCTGGCTGGCGGCAAGGGCCACAAGCCGGTCGAGCTGCCGATTCTCCTCGGCGATTTCTAGGGCCTCGGCCAACCGGCTGCGGTCTCAAGCGCATTCGGTCGACATCTTGTAGTCGCCCGTGATGGTGATGATTCCCTTGGGTCCCGACATCTTGAGCTTGAGGTAGGCGTAATGGGGGACCGCCATGAATTTGACAAGGGATGGCTGGCCCAACAGTGCGTGGTAGGGACTTGCGAGGTCCACGACCTTGAACAGCACTCGCTCACGGCGGAAGTGGCCGGGTCCGCTGAAGAGGACGTCAAGCGTGATCTTGCCGATAGGGGAGCAGGACTTTCCAGCCATGATGCCATGGAAGACCGTCCGGATCGCCTGTAGGTCTTCTAGCTTCAGCCCTAGCTTGTGCATCATATTGAGGTAAAGAATGTTGATGTTGCTGCCACCATCTACTAGCACCCGCAAAAAGCGGCAGGTGCGCTTCTCGGTGGCGATGGTGGGGATGAGGACCAGGGCATAGCTGCCGGGACTTGGCATCATAGAGGGATGATCCGCCCGGCTCGAGGTGACCGGCTTCTCTGACCAGTGCATGAACTGGGGAGTTGCCGACATGGTGGCGTTCACCTCATGATGGAGCCGATGCTGAGCATGTTTGCTTGTCTCTTCACTGGTGAAGACGATGTAGCAACTGTCCTAGTTAGGGAACTGGTCGATCAGACGGGCGTCGTTCGGGGCCGGAACCGAAGCCGGCGCCGGGGTGACAGCTAGGGCCGAGGCCGGCGCGCGGGTAGCCGGCATGGGGGGAGCCGGAAGGCCGTCCCCCCGGGCCAGTCACTGTGAGAAGCTGCACTGCCGCAGCGTGTGTGTAGAGGGTTTGGCCCGTGAGTGGTTCTTATAGTGGAGGTCGAGCATCTGCTAGAAGGTAAGCTTCGGCTGCCAGGCAGTCTTGCCAGTGCGCTGGCGCTGGCTGCAAGACTGGGCAGTCGGCTCTTGCTCTCGATGGTGGTGACCTGCCGGCTCCCGTAGCGGGGATTCGGCTGGTCATTTTGCATTTGTTGTTCTAGGACTGCCGGTTGTCGACAGCCGACCGGGACGTTGCCGGTGTTGTTGTCGGCTTGGCAGGCGGGGTCGTCTTGACCCGGATGGCTGAATCAGCCGTGGCGTACTTGTCCGCCTTGGTCATGAGCTCAGCAAGCATGGCCGGCTCAGAGCACAGAAGCTTGTGCTTGAGGGGGGTGTTGTCTCGATAGCCTTCGATGAAGTACTGTATGGCTTGCACCTCATGCACCCCCTCGCAGACGTTGCGGAGCTCGGTCCATCGAGTGAGGTAGTCGCGGAGGGACTTGTCCAGCCCCTAAATGCATATGGCGAGTTCACGGGGGCGGCCAGGCCGCTTGTTGGTGCCGGTGAAGTTGTGGATGAAGGCGTCTTCGAAGTCCGTCCAGCTGTTGATGCTGCCGGCTGCTAGGCTGCTGAGCCCGGTGCGGGCCGAGCCCATCAGCATGAGGGGAGCATAGCGAACGGCTACACACTTGTTCCCCCTAGCGATGCCGATCGCGGTGGTGTAGTCGATCAGCCAGTCCTCGGGCTTGGCTGCCCCGTTGTACTTGGGGTGTCTCGGGGGAGCGTGAAGCCGGTTGGGAATGGCTCGTTGTGAATCCGAGGGCCAAAATAGGCCAGGCTAATCGAGCCCTCCTCCTCGAGGAGGGCTGACTCTACGAGCCGATCGATGCGGAGGCGAGCATCATTCTCGCTATGGGGGACGCGTGGACCAAGCCGATTCGAGAGCCCGGTGCGGATGGTGGGTGGAACCGATCATTCTGGCTCACGCCGCGGGGGTGGAGTGTGCCCGCGGCTACGCTGGCTGCCGACTGCCGGCGCCTCGTGGTAGCGGCCGCTGCGAGGCGGGTTGTTGGTGCGCCGGCTGTTAACAGCCGGCTGCTCGCTCCCTGGCAGCTGAGAGGGCCGGGGATGGCTGGCCTCGACCCGGCGGCTAGAGACGCGAGGGGAGCAGGAGTGCTAAGCCGGCTGATGGCCAGCAGTCCCCATGCCCTTGCGCCCGAGCTGGGGGCCTTCAGAGGCGGCACTGCCAGCCGCAAGCAGATGCTGCTGCGCGTCGGTGACGTTGATGAGGTCTTTGATGTGACGCTCGTGGGCGGCACGTTCTTCGCCCTCCAAGGTAGCCAAGTTCTCATAGGCTACCTTGAGGGCCCACACGTTGGCTGCACGGGTGTCGTAGACGAGCATTTTGCCGCCCACGATCTCGGCGACCACGCGACTGTGGTCATGCACAGCCCCACGCCGGCTGGCTCAGTACCAGCTGGGGTGAGACCATAGGCGGAAGCGTATTCCTGCTAGGCAGCCTTCATGCGGCGCCGCCTGGTCGCGAGGGTGGTGGCGTCCTCGAACAGGACGCGGCGAGCCGCCTCGAGCTCGACCGCAGCGGCATCGGGGTTTGCCATCGGGGCAATGGGGGTGCTCAAGCCCCGAAGGGCCGCACCGAGCGGGTCGGAGGTGCCGACATGGGACTCGGCGGTGTCAGCCTCGGCCTGCGCACGTCCGGAGGAGGTGGACAAGATGATGGCCATTACCCTCATGCTATCGTGGGAGCCGCTGTACGGGGTCGCAACAAGTGTGCCCATAGCCGTGGGCGGGCCGGCACAGACGAGCACCTGGCTGGGGTACTCGTTGGCGGCCGGAGCTTCGGCGAGGCTGAGCCTCCCAAAATGCTCGGTGAGCACGTCGACGTCGAGCGCGAGGTCGATGGAGCTGCCCGCAGGGTGTGCTGGAGCAAGCCCCACGAGCCCGCAATTTTGTCTGGACGTGCGGCGATGGCGGGGAATGGCAAGGGGTCCCGCCGAGAGCATGAATCCGGCCGGCGCCGCATACGGCCCCACGATGGGCGCCAGTTGTCGTCGTTTTCTCACGACAGATGCCATGGGTAGGCTTATCATCGATGGATGGGGCCGGAGGACACCGACAGGCTCCGGATGCGGGATTAGGCACAAGCGGTGGTGATGCATGATGTACCCAGGTTTAGGGCCCTCCATGGGAGGTAACACCCATAGCCTTGATTGGTGTAGTTTGATGGATTGATGTGTTTACAAGGATGCTCCTAGAGCTGTGTCTAGAGGAAGAAGAGGGAGCAACCGGCTTGCCTTCCTTCACTATCAAATGTGAAAATGAGGGAAGTGTCCCGTGTGTGTGTGTGTGTGTGATTTGTCTGTCCCCATTGCATGGGGGGGCTCGGGGGGTTTTATAGGCCAACCCTCCGGCCTACAATATTCCTAAGGTATAAGGGGGGAGGGACCCGGCTGTCAGTCTCTCCGACTGACCAGGGGGTCCTGCCCTTTGAGCCGTCTTGTTGCCTATAGGGTCCACCGGCTGCGCGGCCCCGTTGCCTGTGGGGGCTCGCCAGCTAGTTCTGCGATTGGCCCTCGCCCACCTGTGGCGACACGGGCCGCCCGTGAGGCGTCGTCTAGTGCTAGTCGGCCGAAGTCTCCGATACGGCCGGCTGCACTGTAGCCATGCCGGGGCAGGTAATCGAGTGGGCAAGGGCATGCCGGCACTGTTTCCCCGCCCGGTCACGCTCGCCAAGGTCAGCGGACTAGACGGCCGGACTATAGCCATGCGCTCCCGTGCTTCAGCGGCCATTGTGGCTATAGTGTCGCATGCTATGGCGGTCGCGTCGTGTCGTCGTACCCGCGCGCAGAGGGACGGGACAATGCATATCCGCCCCAGGGTTAATGGAGGGGGCGGCTCGGAGGCAGCCGGCCCCGCCCAGCCGGCCAGAGGCCAAGCCGGCTCCTTGTCCAGCCGTCCATGCCGCCAGCCGGCGGCAGCTCGAGCCGGCCGTGCCCCAGTCGGCCGTGGGCATCCGGTCGCATAGTTTTTCTTCGAAGCGGAGGGGAAGAACCCTGTTGCTTTGGCCTACCTAGGGGTAATAACCCCGTCACACGCCTTTCACTTACGCTGTGGAGAGCTTGCACCTACCCTCGAAGATGTGTCAATGATCACAACTCTACCAATTAGGGGTGAGCCATTGGTCCCTCCACGAGTATCTACATCTTGGCTAGGCAATGTATCAGTTTGTCTTGGGCTTACAATGCCCGTAGCAGATTGTTCTGGTATGCCTCGGGGTGTCCCACTCAACTGGCTTTTTCTTAGCTTTGAAGATTTATCTAGCTACGATGATCCTGAGACGAGGAATAGACACTTGCTTCCATATTTGTTGTGGCTCTTTGGTCTGATGTTTCCAAATTCTCATGGTGAGGTAGTTCTCCCTGATCTCATCTACTTTGCCAACAAGATAGTTGACGAACCATTACCTCAGGATCCAAAATATAGCTTTGGTTCTGCTATCCTTTCTCACACATATAGAGGGTTGTGTGAGGCCACACCAAAATCTTATTTCGCAACCAAAGCTCCATTACTTTGTGTCTCGTATGAGTTTGTACAATTGTGGTCATGGGAATACCTACCTGTTGGACGACCACACATAGTACATCCCGTAACCCCATACGACTGTCACTAGTAGAAAACATGCCTTTAGTTGAGGCCAGGATAAGGGCATTTATACCGGTTCACTTACGAACCGGGACCAAAGGGTGCATCTTTTCCGGTTCGTGAGGATAGGGCATCGGCCGGGCCTCGGGGGCCATTGGTCCCTGTTCGTCTTACACTTTTGGTCCCGGTTGCAGACACGAACCGGGACCAATGGGCCTCACTCCTGGCCTAGGACCTTTAGTCCCGGTTGGTGGCTGGAACCGGGGCCAAATATCAGACTTCTGTCCTGGTCCTAGCCACCAACCGGGACTAAAGATACTAGCCTATATATACCCCTGCCCCTGCCCGCTCACTCTGTTTTTTGGTCGGCTGGCGTGTGCACATTATGTGTGTATTGCTCTAGCTCTCACCTCCTATGCACATAAGGTGTTTGATGAAATGCCCAAGCCACACTTAAGCTTTCTCCTCTCCAATCTCGACCTCAAGGATCCATTTTCCGGAAGATTTGTCTAGGTTTGGCGGTCCGTCCTGTCCCATCCCTGTCCTCACCGTCATCGATCGCCCGTGCTAATATCGTCACCGGCACCACTGTGGTGAGCCTCTTGTTCTTATATTATTTTTAAAATAAAATAAAATTCTTACTTGTATGATCTAGATAGATACTTGTATAATTTTCTTACTTTTGTTATTGTTTGCTATTATATAGTGCCATGGTTCTGGTATCCGCCCCCATCGGCCCTCGTCCTGTATATGATTCGGATGTGGTATATTATATTTTATTACTATTTGTTTCATTTAGTGTTTATGACAATTATGCCGACCAACGTGGCATAGATGTTTTTATCTAGGAGTTATGTGAACATGAAATTCCAACCAACATAGAAATTTTTATCGAGAAGTTAAATTTGGTTGAAAAAGAAAATAATTACTTGAAAGAAAAATTAAAAAGAGTTGAATAGGAGAAGATGAAATTGGACTTGCATGTTGCCTATGTCGTCGACGATCACAAGATCAAGATGGATGCAATGCGCTTGAAGATTAGAAAGATTAGAATATATGTCATTCATACTGAGGCTTGTATTATTATGCCGCTGGATCAATTGGTACCTTAGTTGCGGTTATTATCGCATTTGTTGTCGCATTTATTTATTTTTACATAGTTTCTATGTATGTTTTAATTAGATGCTCTAGAGAGCTATATGTTGTTCAATGAGAACTATGTATGAACTTTATGTATTTATTTTGGTCACTACTGTACTTTGGCTTTAATGTGATGATGAATTTCTATTAATTTGTTCACTTCTCTATTCATGATGTTCTGTATGGTCTTTCATAAACATAATTATATAATGCACGCAGATGAACCGGCAATGGATGTACGTGTTGGCGAACGTTGCATGGTAAACAAAAAATTTCTACACACACACAAGATATATCCATGGTGATGAGCATCTACGAGAGGGAGAGTGGATCTACATACGCTTGTAGATCGCTAAGCGGGAAGCGTTAAGAAATGCGGTTGGTGTAGTCGGAGCTCTTCGCGATCCAAATCGCCGAGCATCCCGCGATCTCATCACGATCTGTCCCGCAATCCAATCATGATCCGTCCCATGAACTCATCACGACCCATCCCGCGATCTCATCACGAACTATCTCACGATCTTCATCACGGTCCTTCCGATATAGCGCCGAACGGACGACACCTCTGCATTGAGCACACGTACAGCTCGATGACGATCTCCGCCTTCTTGATCCAGCAAGATAGAGCGGAGAGGTAGAAGAGTTCTCTGGCAGTGCGACGATGTTACGGCGATGGTAGTCGAGCTATTCCAACAGGGCTTCGCCTAAGCACTGCAGAAAACCGATCTAGAGGAGAAACTATGCACTAGAGGAGAGGTAGCACGTGGCTATTAGGGTTAGCTTTCTCCTCTAAATCCTCTAGTATATATAGGAGGGAGGGAGGGGAGGAGGCAGCCTCAAAACCTCAAGGTTTGGTCGAAATTGGAGGTGGAGGAGTCCTACTCCAATCCTATTAGGAGTAGGATTCCTCCTTTCCACTTGGAAACTCTTTCCACCTCTCCACCTTTGGATTTTTTCCTTCTCAAACCACTCCAGTCGCATGGGCCCTTAGAGGAGGCGTCGGCCAGCCCACCAGGGGCTTGTTTACCTCCTCCCACAGCCGATGTAGCCTCTTGGGTCGAAATACCTCTCCTGATGGTCCCCCGATACACTCCCGGCACTCCCGGTACACTACCGATGAGCCCGAAACTTTTCTGGCGACCAAAACAGGAATTCCTATATATCAATCTTTACCTCCGGCCATTCCATAGCTCCTCGTGACGTCCGGGATCTCATCCGGGACTCCGAACAAGCTTTGGTCACCACCATGCATAACTCTATACTGCCGAAACGTCACCAAACCTTAAGTGTGCAGACCCTGTGGGTTCGAGAACTATGTAGACATGACCGAGACACCTCTACGGTCAATAACCAATAGCGGGACCTGGATGCCCATATTGGTTCCTACATATTCTACGAAGATCTTTATCGGTCGAACCTCCATGTCAAGGATTCAGTTAATCCCGTATGATGTTCCCTTTGTTCTTCGGTATGTTACTTGCCCAAGATTCGATCGTTGGTATCTCTGTACCTAGTTCAACCTTGTTACCGGCAAGTCTCTTTGCTCGTTTCGTCACACAAGATCCCATGACTAACACTTAGTCATATTGCTTGCAAGGCTTGTTGTGATGTTGTATTACCGAGTAGGCCCTGAGATACCTCTCCATCACACGGAGTAACAAATCCCAATCTTGATCCATGCCAACCCAACAGACACCCTCGGAGATACCTGTAGAGTACCTTTATAGTCACCCAGTTACGTTGTGACATTTGATACACACAAGGCACTCCTCTGGTGTCAATGAGTTGCATGATCTCATGGTCATAGGAACAGATACTTGACATGCAGAAAACAGTAGCAATAAACTAACACGATCATATGCTACATTTGTAGTTTGGGTCTTGTCCATCACATCATTCTCCTAATGACGTGATCCCGTTATCAAATGACATCTCATGTCCATGACTAGGAAACCATAGCCATCTTTGATCAACGAGGTATTCTATTAGAGGCATACTAGGGACATGGTGTTGTCTATGTATCCACACATGTATCTGAGTTTCCGATCAATACAATTATAGCATGGATAATAAACAATTATCATGAACAAGGAAATATGATAATAACTAATTTATTATTGCCTCTAGGGCATATTTCCAATAGTCTCCCACTTGCGCTAGAGTCAATAATCTAGTTCACAGCACCATGTGATTCACATTGTTATGAATCTAACACCCAATGAGTTCTAGGGCTCGATCATGCTTTGCATGTGAGAGAGGTCTTATAGTCAACAGGTCTACGACATTCCGATCCGTGTGTACTTTCCAAATATCTATGTCAAATGTAAACACTGCTACCACACTCCACTTGGTACTATTCCAAATGGCTGCTCCACAAGACGTATCCGGATTGCTACTAAGAGTCATCCGGATTAGTGTTAAAGCTTGCATCGACGCAACTCTTTACGATGAACCCTTTATCACCTCCATAATCGAGAAACATTTCCTTAGTCTTTTAGTCACTAAGGATAAGATTGACCGCCGTCCAGTGATCCACTCCTGGATCACTCTTGTACCCCTTGACGGACTCATGGCAAGGCACACACAAGTGCGGTACACAGCATGGCATACTATATAGGGCCTATGGCTAAGGCATAGGGGACAACGTTCGTCCTTTCTCTTTCTTCTGCTGTTGTCGAGCTTTGAGTCTCACTCAACTTCACAGCTTACAAATCAGGCGAGAACTCTTTCTCTGATTGATCCATTTTGAACTCTTTCAAAATCTTGTCAAGATATGTACTCATTGGAAGTCTCATCAAGCATTTTGATCTATCTCTATAGATCTTGATGCTCAACAATTAGGTAGCTTTATCCAGGTCTTCCTTTGAAAATCAGTTTCAAACAACCGTTCATGATTTCCAGAAATTCTACATTATTTCCGATCAACAATATGTCATCCACATATACTTATCAGAAATTCTATAGTTCCCCCAGTCACTTTATTGTAAATACAAGTTTCTCGTAAACTTTGTATAAACTACAAAACTTTGATCACCTCATCAAAGTGTGTATTCCAACTCCAAGATGCTTGCTCTAGTCCTTAGATGGATTGCTGGAGCTCGCACACCTTTTAGTATCCTTAGGACTGACAAAACCTTCTAGTTGTATCACATACAAGCTTTCTTCAAGTAAACTATTAAGGAAACAATGTTTTGACATCCATCTGCCAGATTTCATAATTGAAAAATGCAGTAACTGCTAAAAAATTCCAACAGACCATAGCATCGCTACGAGTGAGAAAGTCTCATCCCAGTCAACTCCTTGAACTTGTCGTAAATTTCTTTGCAACAAGTCGAGCTTTACAATTGGTGACATTTACCATCAGCGTGTGTCTTCATTTTAAAGATCCATTTGTACTCAACGACCTACCGTCCAACGAGCAAGTGTACCAAAGTCTATACTTGGTTTTCATACATGGGTCCTATCTCGGATTTCATGGCCTCTAACCATTTGTCGGAATTCGGGCCCATCATTGCTTCTCCATAGCTTGTAGGCTCATCGTTGTCCAACAACATGATCTCTAAGACAGGGTTGCCGTACCACTCAGGAGCAGTATGCGTCCTTGTCGACCTATGAGGTTTGATAGTAACTTGATCCGAAGCTTCATGATATTAACTTCCTCCTCAACTAACGTCGGCTCCACAGAAACAATTTTCTACGCTGCACTACTCTCCGGTTGAAACAAAGGTTGAACGACCTCATCAAGTTCTATCTTCCTTCCACTCAATTCTTTTGAGAGAAACTCTTTCTCGAGAAAGGACCCGTTTTTAGCAACAAACACTTTGCACTTGGATTTGAGATAGAAGGTATACCCAACTGTTCTTAGGGTATTCTATGAAGATGCATTTGTCCGCTTTGGGTTCGAGCTCATTAGGTGAAAACCCTTTTTCACATAAGTGTCGCAGCCCCAAACATTAAGAAATGACAACTTAGGTTTCTGCCAAACCATATGGTGTCATCTCAATGGATTTATATGGTGCCCTATTTAAAGTGAATGTAGTTGTCTCTAATGCATAACCCCAAAACGATAGTGGTAAAATGATAAGAGACATCATAATTCACACCATATCTAATAGAGCACGACTATGACGTTCGGACACACCATCACACTATGGTGTTCCACGTGGCGTGAATTATGAAACAACTTTCACATTGTCTAAAGTTGTATGCCGAACTCGTAACTCAGGTATTCACTTCCACGATCATATCGCAGACATTTTTATCTTGTTGTCACGATGATCTTAAACTTCACTCTGAATTTGCTTGAACCTTTCAGACGATTCAGACTTGTGTTTCATTAAGTAAATATCTATATCTACTCAAATCATCAGTGAAGGTAAGAAAATAATGATATCCACCGCACGCTATAACACTCATTGGATTGCATACATCAACATGTATCATTTCCAATAAATCACTTGCCCACTCCATCAAACCGGAAAACGGGGTCCTTAGTCATCTTGCCCAAGAGGCATGGTTCGCATGTCTCAACCGATTCGAAATCGAATGAGTCCAAAGATCCATCAGCATGGAGTTTCTTCATGCGCTTTATACCAATATGACAGTTAGCGGTAGTGCCACAAGTATGTGGTACTATCATTATTAACTTTGTATCTTTTGGCATCAATGTTATGAACATGTGTATTACTACGATAAAGATTCAACAAACCATTCTCACTGGGTGCATGACCATTGAAGGTATCATTCATGTAAACAGAATAACCATTTATTCTCTAAGTTAAATGAATAACCGTGTTGCAATAAACACGATCTAATCACGTTCATGCTCAACGCAAAACACCAAATAACATTTATTTAGGTTCGTCACTAATCCCAAAGGTAGAGAGAGCGTGCGATGTTGATCACATCAACCTTGGAAACATTTCCATCACACATCGTCACCTCAGCCTTAGCTAGTTCTCCGTTTATTCCATGGCTTTTATTTCGATTTACTAACATTTAGCAACCGAACCGGTATCCAATACCCAGGTGCTACTAGGAGTACTTGCAAGGTACACATCAATAACACTTATATCAAATATACTTCTGTCGACGTTGCCAGCACTTAGTCTCGGGTTTGGGTTCAACTTTGGGTTGCTTCACTGGAGCAGCAACTGACTTGCCATCCATGAAGTTTCCCTCCTTGCCCTTGCCCTTCTCGAAACTAGTGGTTTTACTAACCATCAACACTTGACGGTCCTTCTTGATTTCTACCTTCGCGGTGTCAAACATCGCGAACAGCTCAGGGATCATTATTTCTATCCCTGGCATTTTATAGTTCATCACCAAGTTCTAGTAGCTTAGTGACAGTGACTTGGAAAACTATATCAATCACTTTCTTATGTGGAAGATCAACTCCCACTCGATTTAAGCAATTGTAGCACCCAGACAATCTGAGTACATGCTCAATGATTGAGCTATTCTCCTTTATCTTGCAGGCAATGAATCTTGTTGGAGATCTCATATCTGGCAACATGGGCACGAGCCTGAGATCCTAATTTCAGCTCTTAGAACATCTCATATGTTTCGTGACGTTCAAAATGTTTCGGAGCCTCAATTCTAGGACTTAATACATGACACACTAAACTATCAAGTAGTGATCAGAACGTGCCTGTGAGATGTTCACAACATCTATAGACGATGCTAGAGGGGTTGGCGCACCGAGCGGTGCATTAAGGACATAAGCCTTCTGTGCAGCAATGAGAACAATCCTCAGATCATGGTCCCAGTCCGCAATATTGCTACCATCATCTTTCAACTCTATTTCTCTAGGAACATATAGAAATTCAAGGGAGCTACAGCGCAAGCAAGTAATCTACAACATAATTTGCAAAGACACAACTGTCTATGTTCATGATAATGAGTTCAATTAATCATATTACTGAAGAACTCCCACTCAAATTGACATCCCTCCGGTCAGTCGAGTGATACATGATCCAAATTCACCAACTCAAGTCCGATTATCACGTGAGTTGAGGTGTTTTCAATGGTGAACATCATCATGTTGATCATATCTACTATATGACTCATGTTCGAACTTTCGGTCTCTTGTGTTCCGAGGCCATGTCTGTACATGCTAGGCTCGTCAAGTTTAACCCGAGTGTTCTGCATGTGCAACACTGGCTTGCACCCGTTGTATGTGAACGTAGAGTCTATCACACCCGATCATCACGTGGTGTCTCAACACGACGAACTTTCGCAATGGTGCACACTCGGGGAGAACACAATTTATCTTGAAATTAAGTGAGGGATCACCTTATAATGCTACCATCGTCCTAAGAAAAACAAGGTGCATAAAAGGATTAACATCACATGCAAATCATAAGTGACATGATATGGTCATGAACTTGTGCTTTTGATCTCCATCTTGAAAGCACCGACATGATCTCCATCGTCACCAGCATGACACCATGATCTCCATCATCTTGATCTCCATCAACGTGTCGCCATCGGGGTTGTCGCGCCCACCATGCTTCTACTACTATTGCTACCGTTTAGCGATAAAGTAAAGCATTACATAGCGCTTAATGATTGACACACAATTCATACAATAATTAAAGACAACCCTATGGCTCCTGCCGGTTGCCGTACTCATCGACATGCAAGTCGTGATATTCTATAAAACACATGATCATCTTATACAGCACATATATCTCATCATGTAATTGGCCATATCACATCACAACATACCCTGCAAAAACAAGTTAGACGTCCTCTAATTGTTGTTGCATATTTTACGTGGCTGCTATGGGTATCTAGCAAGAACAATTCTCACCTACGCAAAGACCACAATGGTGATACATAAGGTGCTTTTCAACATTCTCAAGGACCGCCTTTGTCGAATCTGATCCAACTAAAATAGGAGAAACAGACACCCACCAGCCATCTTTGTGCAACGAGGTTACATGTAAGTCGATGGAACCGGTCTCCCATAATCGTACGAGTAAGGTTGGTCCGGGACGCTTCATCCCACAATATCGCAGAACCAAAACATGACCAAGGGAGGAAGCAATCTAAGCATCAACACCCACAAACTCTTTGTGTTCTACTCAAGATCTCATCTACACATAGACCTAGCTCATGATGCCACTGTTGGGGAACATTGCACGGAAAAAAAATCTACTCACACGCAAGGTCTATCCATGGTGATGAGCATCTACGAGAGGGAGAGTGGATCTACATACCCTTGTAGATCGCTAAGCGGGAAGCGTTAAGAAACGCGTCAGGTGTAGTCAAACGTCTTCGCGATCCAAATCGCCGAGCATCCCGCGATCTCATCACGATCCGTCCCGTGATCCAATCACGGTCCGTCCTGCGAACTCATCACGATCTATCCCGCAATCTCATCATGATCCGTCTCGCGATCTTGATCATGGTCCTTCCGATCTAGCGCCGAACGGACGGCACCTCCGCGTTCAGCACACGTACGGCTCGATAATGATCTCCGCCTTTTTTTCCAGCAAGAGAGAGAGGAGATATAGAAGAGTTCTCTAGCAGCGCAACGATGTTGCGGTGATGGTAGTGGAGCTATTCCGGCAGGGCTTC
Organism: Hordeum marinum; assembly: GCA_022496015.1. Taxonomy (NCBI): domain Eukaryota; kingdom Viridiplantae; phylum Streptophyta; class Magnoliopsida; order Poales; family Poaceae; genus Hordeum; species Hordeum marinum. The sequence goes on along the minus strand of CM039673.1, from coordinate 58,911,455 downwards.
GCCTAAGCACTGTAGCAAACTGATCTAAAGGAGAAACTATGCACTAGAGGAGAGGTAGCACGTGGCTATTAGGGTTAACTTTTTCCTCTAAAACCTCTAATATATATAGGAGGGAGGGAGGGGAGGATAAAGCCTCAAACCCTCAAGGTTTGGTCGAAATTGGAGGAGGAGGAGTCCTACTCCAATCCTATTAGGAGTAGGATTCCTCCTTTCCATTTGGAAACTCTTTCCACCTCTCCACCTTTGGATTTTTTCCTTATCAAACCACTCCAGCCGCATGGGTTCTTAGAGGAGGCTTCGGCCAGCCCACTAGGGGCTGGTTTACCTCCTCCCACAGCCCATGTAGCCTCTTGGGTCGAAGTACCTCTCCCGATGGTCCCTCGATACACTCCCGGCACTCCTGGTACACTACCGATGAGCACGAAAATTTCCGGCGACCAAAACAGGACTTCCTATGTATCAATATTTACCTATGGACCATTCCAGAGGTCCTCATGATGTCTGTGATCTCATCCGGGACTCCGAACAACCTTCGATCACCACCATGCATAACTCTATACTACCGAAACGCCACCAAACCTTAAGTGTGTAGACCCTGTGGGTTCGAGAACTATGTAGACATGACCGAGACACCTCTATGGTCAATAACCAATAGCAGGACCTGGATGCCCATATTGGTTCCTACATATTCTACGAAGATCTTTATCGATCGAACCCCTATGTCAAGGATTCAGTTAATCCCGTATGATGTTCCCTTTGTTCTTTGGTATGTTACTTGCCCGAGATTCGATCGTTGGTATCTTCGTACCTAGTTCAACCTCATTATCGGCAATTCTCTTTACTCGTTCTATAACACAAGATCCCATCACTAACACTTAGTCATGTTGCTTGCAAGGCTTGTTGTGATGTTGTATTACTGAGTGGGCCTTGAGATACCTATCCGTTACACGGAGTAACAAATCCCAGTCTTGATCCATGCCAACCCAACAGACACCCTCGGAGATACCTTAGAGTACCTTTATAGTCACCCAGTTACGTTGCGACGTTTGATACACACAAGGCACTCCTCCGGTGTCAGTGAGTTGCTTGATCTCATGGTCATAGGAACAGATACTTGACATGCAAAAAACAATAGCAATAAACTAACACGATCATATGCTACATTTGTAGTTTGGGTCTTGTCCATCACATCATTCTCCTAATGACGTGATCCCGTTATCAAATAACATCTCATGTCCATGACTAGGAAACCATAGCCATCTTTGATTAACGAGCTATTTTATTAGAGGCATACTAGGGACATGGTGTTGTCTATGTATCCACACATGTATCTGAGTTTCCGATCAATACAATTATAGCATGGATAATAAATGATTATCATGAACAAGGAAATATGATAATAACTAATTTATTATTGCCTCTAGGGCATATTTCCAACAGTACGGTGACAAAAGCACCTCCGAGTACATTAAGGGACTACGTAATTTTCTCGAAGCGGTCGAGGCAAACAAGCAGAATGGTCTTATGCATTGTCCATGTATTGTCTATGGGAATACAAAGGACTACTCTAACTCTAAAACCCTTCACTTCCACCTACTTGAGAAGAGTTTCTTGCTATACTATCATGTTTGGACCAAGCACGGAGAAAGAGGGGTTATGATGGAAGAGAACAAAGAAGAAGAGGATGGTGACAACTACCCCCCCCCTGAATAAGGTGATACTGCAATGGGGGGAAGCTGAAGATCAAGAGGAACCCGACGATGTGCCCAGTGATGATCTTCACCAGGTCATTGTTGATGCACAGAGAGAATGCGAATGTGAAAGGGACAAGTTGAAGTTTGATCGCACGTTAGAGGATGACAAAAAGGGTTGTACCCAAATTGCGAAGATGACAACATAAAGCTCGGTACCACACTGGAATTGCAATGGAAGGCACACAATGGTGTATCTGACAACTGATTTGGTTCGCTACTAAAAATAATGAAGATGAAGCTTCCAAAGGATAACGAATTGCCCGACAGTACATACGAAGCAAAGACGGTTCTATGCCCTCTAGGATTGGAGCTGCAGAAGATACACGCATGCACTAATGACTGCATCCTCTACCACATGCGTACGAGGATTTGAACGCATGCCCGGTATGCGGTGTATTGCGGTGTAAGATCAGACGACATGACCCTTGTGATGTTGAGGGCTAGCGCACCAGGAAGAGGGTTCCTACTAAGATGATGTGGTATGCTCCTATAATACCATGGTTGAAATGTTTGTTTAGAATCAAAAAGCATGCCAAGTTGATGCGATGTCACATACAAGACCGTAAGAAAGACGAGAAGTTGAGAGCACCCGCCGACGGGTCACAGTGGAGAAAGATCAAGAGAAAGTGGAGGGACTATATAGGTGACCCAAGGAACATATGGTTTGGTTTAAGTGCAGATAGTGTTAATCCTTTTAGGGAGCAGAGCAGCAAGCATAGCACATGGCATGTGACTCTTTGTATGTATAACCTTCCTCCTTGGTTGCGCATGAAGCAGAAGTTCGTTATGATGCCAATGCTCATCCAAGGCCCTAAGAAACCCGAAAATGACATTGATGTGTATCTGAGGCCATTAGTTGATGAACTTTTACAGCTATGGAATGGAAAAGGTGTACGTTTGTGGGATGAGAACGAACAGGAGGAATTTGACCTACATGCGTTGCTGTTTGTAACCATCAACGATTGGCCTGCTCTCAGTAACCTTTCAAGACAGACAAACAAGGTATACCACACATGCATGCACTATTTAGATGACACCGAAAGTATATATTTGGACAAATGCATGAAGAATGTGTACCTGGGGCATCGTTGATTTCTTCCGACCAACCATCCATGTCGAAAGAAAGGAAAGCATTTCAAAGGTGAGGCAGATCACCGGAATAAGCCCGCCCTCCGTACTGGTGATCACATACTTGATATGGTCAATGATTTGCATGTAACCTTTGGAAAGGGTCATGGCGGACTATCTGTTCCGACTGACGATAAGGGACGTGCACCCATGTGGAAGAAGAAATCTATATTTTGGGACCTACCCTATTGGAAAGAACTAGAGGTCCGCTCTGCAATTGACATGGTGCACATGACAAAGAATCTTTGCGTGAACCTGCTAGGCTTCTTGGGAGTGTATGGGAAGACAAAACATACATCGGAGGCACGGGAGGATCAACAATGTGTGCACGAAAAAGACGGCATGCATCCAAAGCTGTATGAAGGTCCTCCTAGCTACGCTTGACGGTATTATTACCCCTGGGTAGGCCAAAGCAACAGGGTTCTCTCCCCTGCTTCGAGAAAAAACACGTGGCCGGCTGCTTCCCGGTCGGCTGGCGCGCGGCCGGCAGGCGTGTTGCCGGCTGGATCGAGGAGGCTGTCCAAGGAGCCGGCTCGGTCCCGACCGACTGGGCACGACCGACTGCCTTTGGACCGCCTCCTCCGTTGACCCTTTACGCGGACAAGCTCCTGTCCCGTCCCTCTGCACGCGGATACGACGACAATATGGGACCCCCACGACGGGCCCCAATATGCCCATAGTGACCGTTGACGCGCGGGTGCGCATGGCTACAGTTCGGCATGTCGTACCGCTGACCTTCGCCGACCATGACTGGGCGGGGCAATAGTGCCGGCACGCCTCCGCCCACTTGATTACCTGCTTTGGCATGGCTACAGTGCAGCCAGTCGTACCGGAGACTTTGGTCGGCTGGCCGCAAGACGACGCCGCCTGGGCGGACCGTGCCGTAGCAGGTGGGTATGGGCCAATCACAGAGCCGGCTGGCGGGCCCAAGCAGGCGATGGGACCGCAGAGCCGGTGGACCCTACGGGCGACAAGACGGCTCAAGGGGCGGGACCCCTTGGCCAACCAGAGAGGCTGCTACCCGAGTCCCCCCACTCTGTACCTTAAGGGTATTGTAAGCCGGGGGTTGGCCTATAAAACCCCCCGAGACCCCCATGCAACAGGGACGACGAATCTCACGCACACACACCCACGAGACACTTCCCATGTATTCTCCCTCACAGCAAAGGAAGGCGAGCCGGCTGCTCCCTATTCCTCCTCTTGACAACAGCTCTAGGAGCTACCTTGTAGCCATACCCATCCATCAACTAGACCGAGCAGGAATAGGGGTATTACCTCCCATGGAGGGCCCTGAACCTGGGTACATCGTGTGTCATCACCGCTTTTGCCTAATCCCTCACCCGAAGACCATCGGCATCCTCCGGCCCCAACCACCTTCGATAAGCCTACCCATGGCATCTATCGTGAGAAAACAACACAGTTCACACCCACCATGGGGCCATACGCGGCGCCGACCGGATTCATTCTCCACGCAGGACCCCTCGCCATTCCCCGCCACCGCTACACATCCAGGTGAAATCGTAGGCTCATGGGGCTTGCTCCGGCAGGCCCTGCGGGTAGCATCGTCGTCCGCACGCTCGACATCGACACGCTCACCGAGCGCTCCGGTAGTCTAAGCCTTGCCGAAGCGCCGGCCGCCGACGAGTACCCGAGCCAGGTGCTCAACTGCGCCGACCCGCCCATGGCTGTGGGCGCACTCGCCGTGACCCAGTCCAGCGGCTCTCACGTCCGCATGGGAGCAATGCTCATCATCTCCTCCACCTCCTCTAGACGTGCACGGGATGAGGCCGATGCTGCCGCGGCCCGCATCGGCACCTCCGACCCGCTAGGTGCGGCCCTTCGGGGCCTGAGCACCCCCATCGCCCCGACGGTGAACCCCGACGTCGCCACAGCCGAGCTAGAGGCGGGTCGCCGCCTCCTGTTCGAGGACGCCAGCACCCTCGTGGCCACACGACATCGCATGGAGTCTGCTCAGCGGGAATACGCCTCCGCCTACGGTCTCACCCCGGCTGGCACTGAGCCCAGCCGGCGTGGGGCTATGCGCGACCGCGGTCGCGTGATCGCTGAAATATTGCGCAACAACATGCCCGTCTAAGACACCCCCGCGGCAAACCTGCGGGCTGCCAAGGTAGCCTACAAAGATTTGGATACCTTTGGAGGGCGAAGAAAGCGCCACCCGTGAGCGTCACATCAAGGAACTCATTGACATCGCCGACACACAACAACACCACCTCGGTCGGTCAGCACCGCCTCCGAAGGCCCCCGGCCCGAGCGCGAGGGCATGGGACCGCTGGCCGTCAGCCGGCTCAGCAGTCCTATTCCCCTCACGCCTCTGGACGATGGGTCGAGGCAAGCAACCCCCGACACTCTCAGTTGCCGGGGAACGAGCAGCTGGCTATGAACTACCGGTGTACGAACAACCTAGCTCGAAACGGTCGCCACCACGAGGCGCTCACTGCCGGCAGCCAGCGCAGCCGCGGGCACACACCGCCTCCGCCTCGAGCTCTCGGCCCGGCTCGGACCGCGTGTCCCCCACAGCAAGAACGACGCCGGTCTCCGCATCGACCGGCTCGCGCAGTTGGCCCTCCTCAAGGAGGATGGCTCAATTGGCCCAGCGTGCTTCGGCCCCCGGATCTGCAATGAGCCATTCTTGACCGGCTTCACGCTCCCCCGGGACACCCCTAAGTACAATGGGGCCGCCAAACCTGAAGACTATCTGATCAACTACACCACCACAGTTGGCATCGCTAGGGGAACAAGCGTGTAGACATCCGCTACGCTCCCTTCATGCTGATCGACTCTGTCCGCACCTAGCTGAACAGCCTGGCAGCCAGCAGCATTAACACCTGGACGGACTTCGAGGAAGCCTTTGTTCGCAAGTTCACCGACACCTACAACCAGCCTGTCCGCCCCCGTGAACTAGCCATGTGCGTTCAGCGGACGGATGAGTCCCTCCGCGACTACCTCACCCGGTGGACCGAGCTCCACAACTCCTATGAAGGTTGCATGAGGTGCAATCCATACAATACTTCATCGAAGGTTGTCGCGATGGCACTCCCCTCAAGCACAAGCTCCTGTGCTCCGAGCCGTCTATGCTAGCCGAGCTCATGACCAAGGCGGACAAGTATGCCACGGTTGACTCTGCCATTTGGGTCAAGACGACCCCGCCCGCCAAGGCAACACCGACGCCGGCGGCGTCCCGACCGGCTGCTGTCAACCGGTAGTTGCAGAACAACAAGCGCGTGAATGATCAACCCGACTTCCACTATGGGAGTAGGCAGGTTGCCACCATCGACTTCTAGCCAGCGCCAGCACACTAGCAAGGCTGCCTGGCAGCCCAAGCTCACGTTCGAGCAAATGCTCAACCTCCCTTGCAAGAACCACTCCGGGGCCAAGCCGTCGACACACACGCTCCGGCAGTGCAGCTTCTCAGAGCGACTGACCTGGGGGGACGGCCTTCTGGCTCCCCCCGCGGCGCCTGACCGCATACTGGCCCCGACACCAGCTGTCGTCCCGGCGCTAGCTCCGGCTCCGGCCCAAAACAATGGTCGCCTACACGACTAGTTCCCCAACCAGGACGGTTGCTACGTCGTCTTCACCAGTGAAGAGATGAGCAAACATGCTCAGCGTCGGCATCATCGTGAGGAGAACGCCACCATGCCGACAACTCCCCAGTTCATGCAATGGTCGAAGAAGCCGGTCACCTGGAGCCAGGCAGATCACCCGGCTGTGATGCCGAGTCCCGGCAGCTATGCCCTGGTCCTCGACCCCACCATCGCAACCGAGAAACGCACCTGACGCTTCACGTGGGTTCTGATTGATGGCTGTAGCAGCATCAATATCCTCTACCTCGACATGATGCGCATGCTGGGGCTAAAAATAGAAGACCTGCAGGCGAGCCGGACGGTTTTTCACGGCATCGTGCCAGGAAAGTCCTGCTCCCCTGTCGACAAGATCAAGCTTGACGTCCTCTTCGGCGGCCCTGGTCACTTCCACTGCGAGACGGTGTTGTTCAAGGTAGTGGACCTTGAGAGTCCCTACCACGCGCTGCCGGGCGGACCGGCTGTCGTCAAGTTCGTGGCGGTCCCCCACTACACCTACCTCAAACTCAAGATTTCAGGCCCCAAGGGAATCATCACCATCGCGGGTGACTACAAGATGTTGCTCGAGTGCGCTCGAGATGGCAGCTGGCTAGCTGAGGCACTCGAGATAGCCGAGGAGAAGCGGCAGCTCGACCGGCTTGTGGCCCTTGCCGCCAGTCAGCTGGCCGTGTCGGCTCCTCCCTAACAGTCCGTCGGTGAGGCCTCCTTCCAACCATCCAAGGACACCAAGCAGACCCCGCTCGACCCGGACAACCCCGCGCAGTGCATCACCATCGGCCCCCGCCTCGACAGCAAATAGGAAGGCGAGCTCGTCGACTTCCTCCGTGAGAATCGGGACATCTTTGCATGGTCCCCCAAAGACATGCCGGGTGTTCTAAGGAAGTTCGCTGATCACAAACTACACGTCTGACCGGACACCAAACCGGTGAAGTAACCCCTACGCCGTTTCTCTGAGGAGAAGCGATGTACTATAGGAGAAGAGATTGCCCGGATGCTCGCAGCCGGCTTCATCATGGAAGTTTTCCACCCGGACTGGCTAGCCAACCCAGTCCTGGTGCTAAAGAAGAACAAGACCTGGTGCATATGCATCGACGACACCAGCCTGAACAAGGAATGCCCCAAGGACCCATTCGCCCTGCCGCGGATCGATCAAGTCATCGACTCCACCGCCGGCTGCGATTTGCTGTCTTTCTTGGACGCTTACTCTGGCTACCACCAGATCAAGCTGGACATGGATGACCGGCTCAAGACCTCCTTCATCACGCCTTTCGGGGCCTACTGCTATATCACCATGTCCTTCAGCCTAAAGAACGCAGACGCCACCTTCCAACGGTACATGCAGAATTGCCTCCTGCCTCAGATAGGCTGGAACGTCCACGTCTACGTCGAAGACATCGTCGTCAAGAACAAGAAGCACTTCAGCCTCCTCGACGATCTTCGGGAGACATTCGCGAACCTGCGCGAGCAGAAGATCAACCTCAACCCGGAGAAGTGTGTCTTCGGCGTCCCAGCTGGCCACCTCCTGGGTTTCTTCGTGTCCGCTCGCAACATCGAAGCGAACCCAAAGAAGATCAGTGCGATCGAGCGCATGCCTAGGCCGACTCGGCTCCACGACGTCCATAAGTTCACCGGCTACCTCGCGTCGCTCAGACAGTTCATCAGCCGGATGGGGTAGAAGGCCCTACCCCTCTACGGGCTCCTTCGCAAGACGGCTTTGGTTGAGCCGGGCCACATGAAGAGGTCGGGCATTTTCGACTGGCCCGATGAGGCAAACGAGGCCTTTCGCAGCCTCAAGCGGTCTCTCACCCGCGTGCCCATCCTAGACACGCCGGCTGAGAAGGAGCCCTTACTGGCCTACATCACGGCGACCACACGCGTCATCAGTGTCGTCTTGGTAGTCGAGCGGCTGGAGGAGGGCATATCCCTGCCGATCCAGCGCCCCGTCTACTACCTCAGTGAGGTCCTCTTCGCCTCCAAGCAGAACTACCCCCACTACCATAAGATGTGCTATGGCATTTACTTCGCCACTAGGAAGGTCAAGAAGTACTTCCAGGAGCACACCATCACCGTGGTGAGCACGGCCCCGCTCGGCCAGATCATGAACGGCCGGGACTCCACCGGCTAGATCCGGTACGAGCCGCGTACCGCCATCAAGTCGCAGGCGTTGGCCTACTTCCTTGTCAACTGGGCGGAGACCAAGTTTGTGCCGCCTCCCCCAGACTCCACGCATAGGCACATGCATTTCGACGGCTCAAAAATGAGGACCGGCCTGGGTGCCGGATAGTCCTCTCCTCCCTGAAAGGTGACCAGCTCAAGTACGCCTTCTAGATCCACTTTGCCGCCTCCACCAACGTGGCCAAGTACGAGGCCATCGTCCACGACCTCCGGCTCACCAGGGAGATCAGCATCAGGTGCATCCTATGCTTCGCCGACTCCGACCTCGTGGTGTAGCAGGTCTCTGGTGAATGGGACGCCAGGGATGCCAACATGGCCAGATAACGCTTCCTAGTACAACAACTCACCGACTCCTTAGAGGGATGTGAGTTCCACCACATCCCGTGGGCGGACAACGAGGCGGCCGATACGCTGGCGAAGATCGGCTCCACCCAGCAGGCCATCCCAGCAGGCGTCTCCCTCGAGCGGCTACTCAAACCATCGATCAAGCCTTCCCCAGAATCAAAGTCCATCTTCGTGTCGGCTGATGCCGTTGGCCAGTCTGCGGCTCAGGCTGCTCCCCCAGCATCTTCGACGCCGACTCCACCAACCTCGGCTGACTTGCCAGCGCCGGATCTGTAGGTCTAGCCGGCTGCATCCGAGGCAACCGGCTTCGACACCACGGTGGTCATGATGATGATCGACGCCCCTCCAACCGTCTTCAACTCAGGGGCTGGTGAGCCGGTCCCGGGGGCTGAGCACCCAGGCTCGAGGCTCCCGAGCCGGCCCCCGCCTCGGCTCCCTCATGGGCCTAGCCTGTCCTGGCGTTCCTTCTACGTGGCGAGCTCCCTCCGGACGAGGCCACGGCAAGACAAATCCAGCGCCGACTGCCGGCCTACAGCATCATCAACAACGAGCTCGTCCACCGCAGCACCACCGGCCTATTCCAGCGGTGCGTCGAGCCGGAAAAGGGTTAGGAGATCCTCCTCGACATCCACCAGGGCGAGTGCGGGCATCACGCCGCCTCTAGAACCCTAGTGGCCAAGGCTTTCCACCATGGTTTCTACTGGCCAACTGCCTTGGAGGAGGCCAACAAGTTGGTCGACGAGTGCGAGGGCTGCCAGCGCTTCAGCACGAAAAGCCACCTGCCGGCTTCGACCCTCCAAACCATCCCCCTCTCGTGGCTCTTCGCTGTCTGGGGGTTGGACATGGTGGGTCCCTTCAAAACCGCACGAGGCGGCATGACACATCTGCTGGTAGCCGTCGACAAGTTCACCAAGTGGATCGAGGCCAGACCAATTAAGAAGCTGGACAGCCCCACGACCGTTCAGTTCATCGAGGACATCACGGTACGCTATGGCGTCACCCACTGCATCATCACCGGCAACGGCACGAACTTTGCCAAGGGCGCGCTAGCGCGTTACTGCTCCAAGAAAGTCATCCGGCTCGACCTGGCCTCCCTTGCTCATCCACAGTCAAATGGCCAGGTCGAGAGGGCAAACGGCCTTATCCTATCCAACATCAAGCCCTGGCTCATAACGCCACTGACCAGGTCGGCCGGCATCTGGATCGAAGAGCTGTCGGCCGTCCTTTGGAGACTCAGGACCACTCCCAACCGATCAACAGGCTACACACCTTTCTTCCTTGTGTACGGGTCCAAGGCAATCATTCCCACCGATATCGAGTTCGACTCGCCTCGGGTCGCCCTATACACGTAAAAGGATGCAAAGGAGGCAAGAGAAGACGGCGTCGACCTACTCAAAGAAGCCCACAAACTGGCCTTGAGCCGGACGGCCATCTATTAGCAGAAGCTCCGGCACTACCATAGCAAGTGGATCCGGCCACTCTCCTTCCACGAAGGGGACCTGGTGCTCAGGCGGATCCAGCGGACAGCTGGCCAGCACAAGCTGTCCTCCCCATGGGAGGGCCCGTTCATCATAACAAGGTGTTGCACAACAACACGTACTACCTGATAGACGCCCAGAAGCTTCATAAGCGCAAGAGAGACGCCTCCGGCGAGGAGACAGAGAGCGTGTGGAACGCGGCACTCCTCCGTCCATTTTACTACTGAAAAAACAGTGTATGTATGTATCTTCCCCTCTTTGGAGCTTATGAATGCAATGGGTGCACCAGGCCGGCTCTTGGGGCACGCCCTTTCTGTTTCCATTCAAGGTCTCCTCACTAACCGGCTCCCGGGCCTGGGGCCTCTCCGGCTGGTCCTAGGTCTCGTCCCAAAACCGACTAAGTAGTGTGAACCAAACAAGCCCTCCCACACCCACCCGAGCTAGAGACCGGCTCCCGGCCGTCCGGCTAACGCGGCCTCGGCTCGTCAAAATTTCGCGCACACGAAAAATCGGTTGCAAGGAGATAGCCGGCTAGGTCAACCCGGACATCGTCCTCGCCTCTGCCACTCAACTTACCCAAAAGTCCCTCGCAGTTCCCAAGTTTAGCACCGGATCCCTCGAGGCGGACGCCCTAACCCAACGACAAACCGGCTCCCGGCTATCGGGCTGGCGGGGCCAAAACCAAAGGGGAAAAAGGGCAGCGCAGACGGAACCAAGGGGGCAACAAAGGGATAAGGACAAACCGGCATGCACAATAAACAAGCACATCGGGCATTCAACACACAAGTTAAAATAGTAAAGGCCCACGGCCACACGTTCATTACAATACACCCCCAGTGGGTGGACCTGAGTCTAACATGCATGAAAAATAAAGGATAAGTAAAGACGCCCGGGGGCTCAGGCTACCGGCGCTTCACTAGTCGGCGCGTCGCCAGCCGGCTCGACATTCGGCCCGGAAGAGCTCGCGGCCTTCGGGGCGGCCTCCGTGGCCTTCTTGTTAGCGTCTATGGTCCCAGCCGTCTCGCTGCCACTATCAGTGCTGGAGTCGATGCTCTCATCGGCGACCTCCTCGTCCTCTAGGCCTTGGGGGTTGCCGAAGGAATCCTCGCGACCGGCTCGCCATCCTCGCCAAGAGCCGGAAGGAGTTCATCCGGGTCAACAGACGAGGCAAGCTCGTTGGCCTAGCGGACTAGGGCGGTCTCGCGTGTCGCCCGCTCCTCCTGCAGCTCATCCCACATGGTGGCTAGCTGGTCCAAGTCGATGCCGCGGTACTAGGACGTGACGAATCAGAGCGCCATCTGCGCACCGGCTTGAGCCGCTGACGCATTCAAGACCTCGAGACGGGCCACAGTTTTCTCTAGCCACAAGGCCACGCGGCTCTTTGGAGCCCCACGACCCGGCCATAGGGAGGCGATGACCTCCTTGTCGGTCGTCTTCAGCTGCTCCATGCTCCGCCCGAGGTGGACCAGCTGGTGTTCTATGGCTAACCCAAGCTCCGCCATGTCCCAGCCGACATCCTCCTCGATGTTACGCCCGCGCCCCTAGAGATAGTCCCGGTGCTCCTCGACGACACGCTTAGTGCGGTGCTGGGTTTCCGGGAAGCGTTCTAGAAAAGAGAGGGGGAAATCAGAGGAAGCCAACTCAAAGGCCAAGAAGAACACAACCGGCTAAAGGAGAAAAAACCAAGACTTACGTTGGAAGGAGTCGTCCAGGTCGATGGCGAAGTGGAGCGATGAGTCCCACTCCGACACCAGCGTCGCCTCCGCCTCGGCGAGGGAAACCCTGCGCTCCTCGAGCGTCTTATCGAGGCGGGTCACCTCGCTTTGTAGGGCGGCAGTCCGTTGGGCGGCATCAGCCGCTTCCTAGATGGCCTTCTCCTTGGCCGCCAGCTCCCGCGGCACGTCGGCTTGTAGGTCGAAAGTATGTCTAGAGGGGGGGTGATTAGACTACTTGACCAATTAAAAGTTTTGTCTATACCAATTTTTTGGGTTGACAGTTTTTAGCATTTCATGGTAATTGAAGTACACCCTACATATGCAAGTCTAAGAGTATGTAGCAGCGGAAAGTAACAACAAGCATGTATAGAAGGGATAGGGTAGGAAGATCAAAAGCAATTGTAGACACGATGATTTTTCCTATGGTTCTGATAGGTGGCGCTATCGTACATCCATGTTTATGGAGTCTTCAACCCACGGAGGGTAACGGTCGCGAGAGTCCATGGAGGGCTCCACCCAAAAGGGTCCACGAAGTAGCAACCTTGACTATTCCATACGGCTTCCATCCATGAAGGACAAGCCTCACTATGGGTAGATCTTCACGAAGTAGGCGATCTCCTTGCCCTTACAAACTTCTTGGTTCACTCCACAACACGAAGTAGGAGGCTCCCAAGCGACACCTAACCAATCTAGGAGGCACCACCCTCCAAAAGGTAATAGGCTCGGTAATGACAATGATCTCCTTGCTCTTGTGCTTCAAGATGATAGACTCCTCAACACACAATCACTCTCTCACAGATTTGGCATGGTGGAAGAGATGGGATTGGTGGAAAGCTACTTAGGGAGGCTAGACATCAAGATCCATATGATTGGAGTGGAAGATCTTGACCTCAACACAAGGGTAGGTGGTTCTCTCTCAGTAAATCTGATACGATAGGCATGGAATAGTTTTGAGTGCTTCTGTTTCGAGTAAGTTGTGGTGAAGGGGTATATATAGGCATCCCCAAAAATCCAACCGTTACACACAAAATGACCAACTCGGTGACACCGATGTGTTAAACTCGGTGGTACCGAAGTGACCAAAAGGTGGCAACTTTTGAATCTCGAAGGGACCGATATACAATTCTCGGTTGAACCGATAAGGTGACCAATGGTACGATTTCCAATCTCGGTGACGCCGATCCAACATTCTCGGTGGGACCGAAAATGTGAATTTGCGCAAAAAAAAGTTGGCAACCTAAACTCGGTGGCACCGGTATGGAATCGGTTGCACCAAAGTGGGTAGGGTTTGGCATAGTCTGTCTAGGTTCTGGAATCGGTGGCACCGAAGTGGGAGAGTTGGTTGCACCGATTTTGAGTGGTAGGTATAGAATAGACTTTGGTGGGAGAGTTTGTGGATGTTTTTGGCGACTATCACTTGTGCACGTTTGAGCATATTGTTCACCAACAAAACCTTACCCCCTTTTAATAGTATTGGCTTTCCTATTGACTCAAAGTGACTTCTCACAAATATAAAATGTAGAGTCCTCTTGCTTGAAGCTTGGCCAACCTATTTCCTTACATCTTGGGGTTTCTCCACAATCTTCTTTTGCCAATCCTATCATTCAACATTTTCCTCAAATATACTTGGTGGAAACATTAGTTCGATGACTTATATGTTGTTATTAATTACCAAAACCACCAAGGGAGCAAATGTGCTTTCAATCTCCCCCTTTTTGGTAATTGTTGACAACATATAGATCAAAGCTTCGACATACGATAAAATCAATGAATGTAATCGTCACTTTGAGAGGTATGTGATAAGCAAGAGCTCCTCCTAAATTTGTGCATTATTTTGAATTTGTGTTTGAATGCAAATGCACAATCGATTACGTATGTGGGGTACTTCTTCCATGTCACATACAACTTGGTGGTGTGCGAGAATAATTAGAATGAATAACAACGCACAACAGAATCAAATAAAGGTGAATGATCATCTCATGAGCATTAAGATGATAGGAAATAGTAGCATCACCCAAAACATAATAGCATAACACACATGTATCTCACATCAAACCGAAAGAACCAAATGTTTTGAAAAGCAATAAAACACCAAAATGCTCTCTCGCTCGAAGCCTAAAGATCTATATACACTTCTCCCCCTTTGGCAACAAGTTACCAAAAAGTTCAAAGGCATATATCTAAACATTCTTGGGCGTATCTCCTCTGGTTGTTGATGAAGGAGTCAAGATGACAGCGTAGGCGAAGATATCTACAAATGTCATGGATGGAGCTGGAGTGGTCACTGATGGAGCAGATGCTGATGGAGCTGAAGGAGCTGGCACAGTGGCTGATCTGACCTGAGTGGTGAACTGAGTGCCTGGCCCTAGAGGTGATTCATCCTCCTCCTCATCATCATCCTCATCTGAAGTAGAAGAGACCCGAGGGATGTTCACGGAGTCAACTTCACGCTTGACGGGGTTTATATCCCCGGGTAGGCCAATGGAACGGGGTCCTCCCCTCTCCGCTTCGAAGAAAAACCAATCGGTCGGCTCGACGAGGCCAGCTGGGGACATGCCACACGAGCCGTCTCCGCCTGGCATTTCACCCAGCTGGTCTAGCGGTCGGGCGTGCTCCAGCCCGGCTGGCCAAGCAGCCGGCTGCCCATGAGCCGGGCTATCCATTGACTTGGGGACGGACACGCCCTGTCCCGTCTCCCTGTCCGCAGGTATGGTAGCGCAACGTGACTGGTGGGGTGATCGACCCTGTGGCCACAGTGGTCGCTGACGCGCCATCCCTCATGGCTACAGTCCATCCGTCCGGCCCGCTAACCTAAGTGAGCACGACCGGACGGGGAACAGTTCTAGCACGCCTCTGCCACTCGAGTGCCTGCCCCGGCATGGCTACAGTGCCACTGGCTGGGCCGATGACCTCGGCCGGCTGGCGCTAAGCGACACCTCCCTGGGCGGCCCGTGCTGGGGCAGGTGGGGGAGGGCCAATCACGGCACCCGTCGGCGGGTCCCAGCGGGGATGGAATCGCTCGGCCGGCAGGCCCCGCCCACGATGAGACGATACAAGACGCGGGACCCCCTGGCGAGGCGAAGAGACTGCCAGCCGGGTCCCTCCACCCTCATACCTAAATGATATTGTAAGAGCCGGGGGGTTGGCCTATAAAAACCCCCGAGCCCCCATGCAACAGGGACGGAACCCCCGATCAAGAACACGCACTTAGGGAGCTCTCATACCCTTCCCAGTAGCAGAGGGGGACGAGCCGGCTGCTCCTTTCTTCCTCCTCCGAACACAGCTCTAGGAGCACCTCTGTATACTTATCCACCCATCCAACGAATCCAAGCAGGACTAGGGGTATTACCTCCCACGGGGCCTCCTAAACCTGGGTACATTGCATGTCTCCACCTTCTTGTACCCAATCTCGCACCCGGAGCCCATCGGCATCCTATGGCCCCAACACCACCGATAAGCCACCCTATGGCATATGTCGTGAGAAAACGACGACAGTTGGCACCCATCGTGGGGCCATCCACGGCGTCGTTCTGGTTCATGCTCCGGGCGGGACCTCTCGCCATTCCCCCCTGCCGACGCTCGGCCCGGCAAAACCGTGGGGGGCTCGTGGGGCTTGCTGCGGCATGCCCTACGGGCAACTCCGACGGCCTAGCGACTGACATCGATGCGCTCACCGAGCGCTTCGGTAGGCTCAGCCTTGCCGAGGCTCCGGCCGCGGGTGAGTACCCCGTGGGGGTACTCGTCTGCGCCGGGCCACCCACAACCGTAGGTGTACTCTCTGCGGCTCGCCCCAGCAGGTCCCGCGACCGTGAGGCGGTGATGGCCAACACCTCCTCCATCGCCTCCGGACAGGCGCGGGTAACGGCCACCGCTGCTGCCGCCCACGTCGGCCCGTCCGACCTGGTCGGTGCGGCCCTCCGGGGCTTGAGCACCCTGATTGCCCCGATGGCAAACCCCGATACCGCCGTGGCCGACCGCAAGGCGGCTCGTCGCATCCTCCTCGAGGATGCCACCACCCTCGCTGCCACGCGCCGCCGCATGGAAGCGATGTAGCGGGAATACGCCTCCGCTTACAGCCTTACCCCGGCTGGCACCGAGCCCAGCCGGTGTGGGGCCGTGCGCGACCGCGGCCGCGTGGTCGCCAAAATCCTCGGCGGCAAAATGCCCGTCTATGACACCCCCACAGCTAACCTGCGGGCCCTAAAGGTGGCTTACGAGGAACTGGACACCATGGAGGGCAAAGAGTGTGCCGCCCGCGAGCGCCACAACAAGGAGCTTATCGATGCTGCTGATGCACAGCAGCATCAGATCGCGCCAGGCGGCACCGCCGCTGAAGGCCCCCGGCCCAAGCGCGAGGGCACGGGAACTACCGGCCGCCAAGCGACACAGTACTCCTGTTCCCCTCGCATCTCCGGTCGTCAGTTCGAGACGCACGACCCCCGGCCCTCTCAGCCGCCGAGGAGTGAGCAGCCAGCTATTAGCAGCCGGCGCACCAATGAGCCGCCTCGTAGCGGCCGCTACCGTGAAGCACCGGCATCCGGAAGCTGTCCCAGACGAGGGCACACACCACCCCCGCAACACGGGTCGCGGCAATCAACGCCGCCCACCATCCCCCCGAGCTCTCAGCCCGGCTCGGTCCACGCATCCCCCATAGCAAGGACGATGCTCGCAACCGCATCGACCAACTCGCGCAATCTGCCCTCCTCGAGGAGGAGGGCTCGATCGGCCCGGCTTGCTTCGGCCCTGGATCCGCACAGAGCCATTCCCGAAGGGCTTCACGCTCCCTAGGGACACCCTGAAGTACAACGGGGCCGCCAAGCCAGAAGACTGGCTGATCGATTACACCACCGCAGTGGGCATCGCCAGGGGAAACAAACGCGTGGCCGTCCGCTATGACCCCCTCGTGCTCATCGGCTCGGCCTGCACCTGACTCAATAGCCTGGCGGCCGGCAGCATCAACACGTGAACGAACTTCGAGGAGGCCTTCGTTCGCAACTTCACCGGCACCTACAAGCGGCCTGGCCAGCCCCGTGAACTTGCTATGTGCGTTCAGGGTCCGGACGAATCCCTCCGCGACTATCTCACCTAATGGACCGAGCTCTGCAACTCCTGCGAGGGAGTGCACGGGGTGCAAGCCGTGCAATACTTGATCGAGGGCTGCCGGGACGGCACCCCTCTCAAGCACAAGCTTCTGTGCTCCGAGCCGGCCACGCTGGCCAAACTCATGACCAAGGCGGACAAATACGCCATGTCCGACTCGGCCATCCGGGTCAAGATGACCCCGCCAGCCAAGGCGACAATGACGCCGGCCGCGGCCCGGCTGGATGCCGACAACCGGTAGCCGCAGAGCAACAAGCACAAGAACGACCAGCCGGATCCCCGCTACGGGAGCCGGTAGGTTAACACTGTCGAGGATCAGGAGTCGGCTGCCCAGCCTTCTAGACAGTGCCAGCACACCGGCAAGGCTGCCTGGCAGCCAAAGCTCACCTTCGAGCAAATGCTCGATCTTCCATGCAAGAATCACTATGGGGCCAAACCCTCAAGGCACACGCTCCGGCAGTGCAGCTTCTCATAGCGATTGGCCCGGGGGGACGGCCTTCCGGCTCCTCCCGTGCCGCCAGCCCGTGTGCTGGCCCCGGTCCAAGCTGTCGCCCCGGCGACGGCAATGGCCCCAAACGACGGTCGCCTAGTCGACCAGTACCCCAACCAAGACGGTTGTTACGTCGTCTTCACCATTGAAGAGACGGGCAAGCACGCGGAGCGCCGTCTCCACGTGAAGTGAACGCCACCATGCCGGCAACTCCCCAGTTCATGCACTGGTCGGAGAAGCCGGTCATGTGGAGCGAGGCCGACCATCCCGCTGTAATGCCGAACCCTGGCAGCTACGCCTTGGTCCTCGACCCCACCATCGCCACCAAGGATCAAGCCTACCGCTTTACGCGGGTGCTGATAGATGGTGGCAACAGCATCAATATCCTCTACCTCGACAAGATGCACAAGTTGGGGCTAAAGATAGAAGACCTACAGGCGAGCCGGACAGTTTTCCACGGCATCGTGCCTGGAAAGTCTTGCTCCCCTGTAGGCAACATCACGCTCGACGTCCTCTTCGGCGGACCCAGCCACTTCCGCCGCGAGCCAGTACTGTTCGAGGTCATGGACCTCGCAAGCCCCTACCACGCGCTGTTGGGTTAGCCGGCTCTAGTTAGCTTCATGGCGGTCCCGCACTACGCCTACCTCAAGCTCAAGATGTCGGGACCGAAGGCAATCATTACCGTCAAGGGCGACTACAAGG
This sequence comes from Hordeum marinum, assembly GCA_022496015.1. NCBI lineage: Eukaryota > Viridiplantae > Streptophyta > Magnoliopsida > Poales > Poaceae > Hordeum > Hordeum marinum. The sequence goes on along the minus strand of CM039673.1, from coordinate 58,892,966 downwards.
TGTCGCTCGAATTCACTTGAGACGGTAGCCGGCTGGTCGAGGCCCTGGAAATCGCCGAGGAGAAGCGGCAGCTCGACCGACTCGTGGCCCTCGCTGCCAGCCACCCGGCCGTGCCGACTCCTCCCTCGCAATCCACCGGCGAGGCCTCCTTCCAGCCGTCCAAGGACACCAAGCAAACCCCGCTCGACCCGGCCAACCCGGCTCAGTGCGTCACGATCGGCTCCCGCCTCAACAGCAAATAGGAAGGCGAGCTCGTCAACTTCCTCCGTGAGAATCAGGACATCTTCGCGTGGTCCCCCAAGGACATGCCGGGTGTTCAGAGGAAGTTCGCCGAGCACAAACTACACATCCGGCCGGACGTCAAGCCGGGCAAGCAACGCCTACGTCGCTTCTCCGAGGAGAAGCGGCGCACTTTAGGAGAAGAGATCAGCTTCTCGTGGAAGTGTTCCACCTAGACTGGCTGGCCAACCCAGTCCTGGTGCTGAAGAAAAACAAGACCTAGCGCATGTGTATCGACTACACCAGCCTGAACAAGGCATGTCCCAAGGACCCATTCGCCCTGCCACGGATCGATCAAGTTATCGACTCCACGGGCGGCTGCGACTTGATGTCCTTCTTGGATGCCTATTCCGGCTACCACCAAATCAAGCTAGACCCGGAAGACCGGCTCAAGACCTCCTTCATCACGCCCTTTCGGGTGTACTACTACATCACCATGTCCTTCGGCCTGAAGAACGCAGGCGCCACCTTCCAACGGTGCATGCAAAAGTGCCTCCTGTCTCAGATAGGCAGGAACGTCCACGTTTGCGTCTATGACATCATCATCAAAACCAAGAAGTACTTCAGCCTCCTCGACGACCTCCGGGAGACCTTCGCGAACTTGCGCGAATACAAGGTCAACCTCAACCCGGAGAAATGTGTCTTCGGTGTTCCCGCCGGTCAACTCTTGGGTTTCTTCGTGTCTGCCCGCGGCATCGAAGCTAACCCCGAGAAGATCCGCGTAATCAAGCGCATGCCAAAGCCGACCCGGCTCTGCGACGTCTAGAAGTTCACCGACTGCCTTGCCTCGCTCAGCCGGTTCATCGGCCGGCTGGGGGAGAAGACTCTGCCCCTCTACGGGCTCCTTCGCAAGACGACTCTCATCGAGCCGGGTCAAACCAAGAAGCCGGGCACCTTCGACTGGCCTGACGAGGCGGACGAGGCCTTCCGCAGCCTCAAGAAGGCTCTCACCCGCGCGCCAATCTTGCATGTGCCAGCTAAGAAGGAACCATTGCTCTCGTACATCGCCGCGATGACCTGGGTCATCAGCGTCGTGCTGGTGGTCGAACGGCCGGAGGTGGGCAAGGCCCTAGCGGTCCAGCGGCCCGTCTACTACCTCAGCGAGGTCCTCTCCGCGTCCAAGCAGAACTACCCCCACTACCAGAAGATGTGTTACGGCATATACTTTGCTGCCAAGAAGGTCAAACAATACTTCCAAGAGCACACCATCACCATAGTGAGCACGGCCCCGCTCAGCGAGATCATGAGCGGCCGGGACTCCACCGGCCGGATTACCAAGTGGGTGATCGCCCTCGCCGATCACGAGATCTGGTACGAGCCAAGAACCGCCGTCAATTCGCAAGCATTGGCTGATTTCCTCGTCTACTGGGCGGAGACGGAGTTCGTCCCACCTCCCCCAGACTCCACGCATTGGCGAATGCACTTCGACGGCTCGAAGATGAGGACCGGCCTCGGTGCCGGCATAGTCCTCTCTTCCCCGAAAGGTGATAAACTCAAGTACGCCCTCCAGATCCACTTCGCCGCCTCCAACAACATGGCAGAGTACGAGGCCATCCTCCATGGCCTCCAGCTCGCCAAGGAGATCGGCATCAGGCGCATCCTTTGCTTCGGCGACTCCAACCTCGTGGTGCAGTAAGTTTCTGGCGAATGGGACACCAGGGATGCCAACATGGCTAGCTACCATTTCCTCATGCAAAAACTCACCAACTCCTTCGAGGGCTGCGAGTTCCACCATATCTCCCGAGCGGATAACGAGGCGGCAGACGCGTTCGCAAAAATCGGCTCCACCCGGCGGGCCATCCCAGCCGGCGTCTCTCTCGAGTGGCTGCTCAAGCCGTCGGTCAAGCGCTCCCCAGAGTCGGAGTCAATATTTGTGCCGGCAAGCGCCACCGGCCCATCAACGGCGCCGACCACCTCCCCATCAAATCCGCCGTCGGCTCTCGAACCGCCGGTTGCCCAGTCGGCCCCGGTCGAACCGGCGGCAACTGGAGCGGACGGACCCGACGATGCGGTCGTCATGATGGTCATCGACCAGCCGGCTCCAGGGGCCGGGGAGCCAGGCCCGGGGGCTGACCAACCAGCCTCGGGGGCTAGCGAGCCGGTCCTGGGGGCTGATCAACAAGCCACAGGAGTTCTCCAGCCGGCTGCCGTCGCAGCCCCCTCATGGGCCCAGCTCATCTTGGCATTCCTTTTACAAGGCGAGCTACCTACGGACGAGGCTCTGGCTAGGCAGATCCAACTCCGGGCCTCGGCTTACAACATCATCAACAACGAGCTCGTCCACCGCAGCACCACCGGCGTCTTCCAGCAGTGTGTTGAGCCGGAAAAAGGCAAAGAGATCCTCCTCGACATCCACCAGGGCGAGTGTGGGCACCAGGCCGCCTCCCGGACCCTGGTGGCCAAGGCTTTCCGCCACGGCTTCTATTGGCCCATGGCTCTCGACGCGGCAAAGATATTGGTCAACGAGTGCGAGGGCTACCAATGCTTCAGCATGCAGAGGCACCTACCGGCAACAACCCTCCAAACCATCCCCCTCTCGTGGCCCTTTGCCGTTTGGGGGCTGGACATGGTGGGCCCCTTCAAAACCGCTCGAGGCAGCATGACGCACTTGCTGGTGGCCGTGGACAAATTCACGAAGTGGATCGAAGCACGGCCCATCAAGAAGCTGGATGGCCCCACGGCCGTTCGGTTCATCGATGACATTACAGTACGCTATGGCATCCCCCACAACATCATCACCGACAATGGCAACAACTTTGCCAAAGGTGCGCTCACGCATTTCTGCTCCAAGCAAGGGACCCGGCTCGACCTGGCCTCCGTCGCTCATCCGCAATCAAACGGCCAGGTCGAGAGGGCAAACGGCCTCATCCTATCCGGCATCAAGCCCCGACTCGTTACTCCGCTGGTCAGGCCAGCCGGCTGCTGGATCGACGAGCTACCGGCCGTCCTTTAGAGTATCAGGACCACCCCTAACTGTTCAACCGGCTACACCCCGTTCTTTCTCGTGTATGGGTCTGAGGCGATCATCCCCACCGACATCGAATTCGACTCACCTTGGTCGCCCTATACACGGAGAAGGATGCCAAGGAAGCAAGAGGAGATGGCATCGACCTGCTCGAGGAGGCTCGCGAGCAAGCCTTGAGCCGGACGGCAATCTGTCAACAGAAGGTCCGGCATTATCACAGCAAGAGGACCCGGCCGCTCTCATTTCGCGAGGGGGATATGGTCCTTAGACGGATCCAACGAACCGCCGGTCAGCACAAGCTCTCCACCCCATGGGAGGGCCCATTCATCGTCAGCAAGGCGCTACACAACAATGCGTACTATCTAATAGATGCCCAGAATCCACAGAAGCGCAAGAGAGACGCCTCTGGCGAAGAAACGGAGCGTCCATGGAATGCGACACTCCTGCGCCCGTTTTACTGCTAAGGAAAAACCAACGTATGTACTTATCCCCGTCCTTTTGGGCTTACGGATGCAATGGGCGTCCCAAGCCGGCTCATGGGTCGCGCCCTATTTCGTTTATCTCAAAGCTTTCCACACTCACCGGCTCCCCGGTCCGGCTCGCGGGCCCGGGGGCTAGCCGGCTGGATCTAGAAGTGTCTCTCCGCATAAAAGACTACGTAAATGTGAGCCAGCCAAGCCTCCCCACCCTTACCAGCTACAGACCGACACCCAGCTGTCCAGCTGACGGGGCCTCGGGGCGGCAAGGTTCGGCTCGCACCAAAGGTCAAAACGGGAAGGGATCTTTTCTAGGCCCAGCCGGACCCTTGTCGCGTCTCTAGCCGCTTCACTTACCCCGAAAAAACCCTCCGCGATTCCGAAGTTTTGAAATGGCTCCCTCGAGGCAGACGCCCCGACCCACGCACAGACCGGCTCCCAGCTGTCGGGTTGGCGGGGCTGAGGCCAAAGGGGAAACGAAGTAGAAGTGCAAGGGGTCGTGGCGGGTGAAAAAGGAGTAAGGTGGAGGCGACAAGATTCATAAGGCATAAAACACAAAGTATTCATAACGTAAAGCAAAATGGCCCATGGCCGGCATTCAATTAATTACATACACCCCCCCAGTGGGTGGATCGAATCCAAGTTCAAAGTGCAGGAAAGAAGAAAAGGAAAGAGCAAAACAGGAAGATGCCCGGGGGCTCAAGCCACTGGCGCGTTGCCAGCCGGTGCGTCGCCAGCCGGCACGTCGAGAGGCGGCTTGGTCCTCGTCCCAGAGGTGCTCGTGCCCTTCGGGTCGGCCGCCTTGCCCTTTGCAGTGGCCTCCTCGGTCTCCGCCGTCTCGCCGCTCGATTCGGTCTTGAGCCGCTCCACGCTCCGCCCGAGATGGGTCATCTGCATCTCGACGGCGAGCCCGGTCTCGTCCACATCCCATGAGGCATGCTCATCGATGGAGCGGCCGTCCCCCGAGAGGTGCTCCCGGTGCTCCTCAACGGCCCGCGCGGCACGGCGGTGGGTCTCCGGGAACCGCACTGAGGGGAAGAAGGGAAGAAGAGAAGGAAAACCAGATGAAGCACAAAGAGGCGGCAAGCAGAAGGCAACCAATCGAAAAAAGAAAGAAACAAGCGCTTACCTTCGATCGCATCATCCACACTGATGTCGAAGTTGAGCGCCGCCGCCCACTCAGCCGCCCGAGCCGCTACCGAGGCAGCAAGAGAGCCCTTAGCCTCCTCGAGCGACTTCTCGAGGCGGGTCACCTCGCCTTGGAGGGCGACCATCCTGAAGGTGGCGTCAGCTGCCTCCTTGACGGCCACCTCCCGAGCCGCCACCTCATTCGCCGCCTCGGCTTTGAGCCGGTCGCGAACCACCTCACCGTCGACCAGCAGCGCGGCCAGCCGGTCCGTCTCCTGCGTGGATGCCTGGACATCCCGCGCCAGCCGGTTCCGCTCGGCGGCGAGCCTGGTCTTTTCCCCCCGAAGGGCGGCCAGCTCACATGCATAACAATGATAACATCAGTAAAACAGGCATAAAGCCGCCGACTCCCAAGGGGCTACACGCCTCCACCCGCAAAATGCAACTCACCTTGCACACGGGCCAGCTCCTCCTCCAGACGGTAGAAGCCGTAGTTGCCGCGGTCGTGGATGGCGACCGCCTCTGCGAAGAGCTTCTGCCACAGGCAGGCTCCCTCCTGTTGCAAAAGGGGGAGAATGTCAAAAACGCGCTCGAAGAAGATCCGGCTCGGCTGCCCGTCAGCCGGTCAGCCGGCCCGCATCTCGGGGGCTACACCCAGTGGGTGCGCTTGCGCGCCCCCACTAAAAATACTAAAGACGGAAGGAGAAGCTTACCTTAGCATGCCTAAGGGCGGTGTCCGCTGCCTCCGCGAACCAGGCCAGCTCCTGCCGGCACCGGTCCAGGACACTCCCTAGATCCCCAAAGGAGGGGACCGGGCCGCCTGCCGGAGGCGCCGGTAGGGCCGGCATGTTCACCAGTGCTTCCCAGTCCCGACTGACCTCCTGCATCGATCGTAGGATTCTCCGAGCACGGCCGCCGCTACTGCCCGGGCTCGCCGCGGCTCCGGTCGCTGGGGGCGGGATGATAATGGCGAGGGACCAGGAGTCGCCTCCTACCGGCCCCCGTCGGGCGCCGTCGCCGCCTCACCTGCCGGCCGCTCCGACGCGTCAGTCGCGCCGGAGGGCTGCTCCACCTCCATAACGACCGCTGCCGGCGGCGCCTCCCGCGTCGCCTCCGGAGCCGGCGGGGCCTCCCGCGTCGCCTCCGGAGCCGGCGGGATCACCTCCTCCCGGGCTGGCTCGGGAGCTGGCAGGGTCACCTCAAGCACTTCATGCCGAGCCGCCTCCAGGGCTGGCTCCATCACCGTCTCCCGCGCGGGCGGGGGCGGCGGCAGATCCATGGCCGCGTCTCGCGGCTTGCTGGAGGGGGGTCTTGACATGCTGGTGGACTCCGCCGCCGAGTCCGAGGCCCGCGGCGGCTCGGTCGCCCCTCTACGCTGCCGGCCGCTTAAAGTTCCAGAGCATGCAGCCGCTCCCCGCGTGCCGGACCGGGAGGCTCGCAGTTCCACGAGCCTCCTCTTCTCCTCCCTCAGGGTGGCCGCATGCTCGCGGGCCAGCCGGCTAGTGGCATCCGCCTGCTCATCGGGCGCCCCCTCCTCTTGGAGCTCGATGGGGTCACTACGGCATCCAAGCCCCGGTCATCAACCGTCTCGTAAGACGAAAACAGAAAAAAAAATAAGGGAAGAAGCGCAGAGGACTTAAATGATGACGAGGGGTAGGGCCCGCTTGGCATGAGGTGGCGGCTTCCGCGCAGCCACCTTGACCCGCTTCGTGTCGGGCGGTGGAGCCACCGACCCATCCTGGGCCGGCCTTTTTCCCCTGCCGGCCAGCTCGGCAGCCGGGCCTCGAAGCGGGTGCTCCTCGCTCCTCCGGTCCGGGCATGTTGCAGGAGGAAGTCCATCGAGGATCATCAGCTCATCGTCATCATCGTCGTCGTCGTCCGTCCAATCATGGATGGTGGGTCCAAGAGGGAACTCACCCGCTCTGCCGGGTCCTCCGGCGGCCGCTTCGGACCCTCCGGCTCCGCTGGGAGCACCGCCTCGCGGCCCCATCGGATCGTCGGCCTCCTTGGAGGAGTCCACACCCTCTTCCGTGGGACCCCCGTCAGGAAGTCCCGGGAGTCGGAGTCCACCCGCTCCGCCTTGAAGATTTGCGGATGCGAGCCGTCTGGGGTGTTCTGTCACACTCGCCGCTGCGGTCAGCACCCCATCATAAGTTCTCCAGCCGGCCGCCGGCTGGGGATATCAAGCAAAAGACAAAACCCTACAAGAAGTCTTACTAGGGGGGCCGGTTGATGCGGTCATACAGCTCCATGCCAAACAACCACGAGGCGGGCTTCAACTTGAACGTCGTGAGGGCGTTCACCCGCTTCGCCACCTGAGCCGGTGTCAGCTCTACGGTGGACTGCCGGCAGGGGTCATGCTGGCCTGACATGTCGCAGATCCGATGTGGCCTCATCTGAAGAGGCGACACCCGACGCGATATGAAGGCCATCACCAGGTCAGAGGCAACCAGCCCTTCAGAGCTCTTCAGCGACCCGAGCCGCCCAGCTCCTCCGGAGCAACACCGCGCGGGGCCGACGCTAGCCAGTTCTGCTGGGACGACTGGCGGTCCTCGAACAACGGCAGACCGATGTAGTCTGTCGCCGGTTCGACATTCCGCACGTAGAAGAATGTGTGGTGCCACCCCTTGACGGAGTCAATCAAAGAAAGGGGAGGGAAGCGGGCAACGCCACGGCAGCACACTACAGTGCCCCTACACGCGTTGTTGATCAACGTCTTGAGATAGAAAAGCACATTGAAGAGGCCAAGAAAAGCAAGAACTCCCAGATACCCCTCACACAACGCCACGAAGGCAAAGAGATACAAGATGGCATTGGGACCAAGATTGTGCGGTTGAAGGTCGAGGGTTTCAAGGAAGAGGCTGAAGAAGTTCCTCACCGGGAGCGTGAAGCCGCGGGAGAAGTGCCAGAGGAACACTACTCGTTCCCCTGGCTGCGGTGCCGGCACCAGCTCGCCGCTCGGCGCATGGGCGGCCACCCGCTCGGGCGGCGGCAGCATGTGCGCCTTGCGCAGCTCCTCGATATCGGCATCAGTGACGAAGGATCCTCCCCATCTGCCGCCGCGTCCGTCGATCATCTCAGCGATGGGGCGGCGTGCGGGCGCGTGCGCGGGCTCGAGCGCGGTAGCACGAGGAGAGGTGAGGTCAGGAAGCGAGGAGCAATGGCAAGAAGGACTGCAAGGGGCAAGTGGGGCGCGGGTACCTCCGTCACCTGCCCTTCCCTCCCCTTTATAGGGGAGGACACGACCGGGGACGTGGGATCGTCTGCGCCCATGTTCCCCGGAAATCCCGCGCGAGTGGGTCGCTTCGGGCCGTAATGGCCGTATCGGGGCGCGGGGGATCTGGCCCCGGCCCCGAGGCCTACCGGACTACGCCTGGGCCCTACCGGACTAGGCCTGGGCAACGTCTCGTCTCCCCGCGTGCGCGGGGCCTAGCGCATCATTATGCACCGCATGGCAAGTCGCGTGCTGGCGCATGCCCCGGAGCGACGCGCCAGAACCCGAGGCGTCAGGTCCTGCAGCTAGCCCGGCTGCCCCTTCGCCTTCGAGCCGGAGGCGGGCTAGGCTGGGGGGAAGTTGCCGGCACCCCACCGTCCACCGGACGTGGGCCCCCGCCGGCTTCGGGGGCTACTGACGGGGTTTATATCCCCGGGTAGGCCAAGGCAACGGGGTCCTCCCCTCTCCGCTTCGAAGAAAAACAAATCAGCCGGGGACACGCCACACGAGCCATCTCCGGCTGGCATTTTGCCCGGCTGGTCTAGCGGCCGGGCATGCTCCCGCCCGGCTGGCCAAGTGGCCGGCTGCCCACGAGCCGGGCTGTCCATTGACTTGCGGACAGACACGCCCTATCCCGTCTCCCTGTCCGCAGGTACGGCAGCGCAACGTGACTGGCGGGGTGAGCGACCCTATGGCCACAGTGGTCACTAACGCGCCGTCCCGCATGGCTACAGTCCATCCGTCCGGCCCGCTGACCTCAGTGAGCGCGACCGGACGAGGAATAGTTCCAGCACGCCTCTGCCACTCGAGTGCTTGCCCCAGCATGGCTACAGTGCCACCGGCCGTACCGACAACCTCGGCCGGCTGGTGCTAAGCGATACCTCCCCGGGCGGTCCGTGCCAGGGCAGGTGGGGGAGGGCCAATCGCGGCGCCCGTCGGCGGGTCCCAGCAGGGATGGAACCGCTCGGCCGGCGGGCCCCGCCCACGACGAGATGATACAAGCCGCGGGACCCCTTGGCCAGGCGGAGAGGCTGCCAGCCGGGTCCCTCCACCCTCGTACCTAAATCATATTGTAAGAGCCGGGGGTTGGCCTATAAAACCCCCTGAGCCCCCCATGCAACGGGGAAAGAACCCCCGATCAAGAACACGCACATAAGGATCTCTCATACCCTTCCCAGTAGCGGAGGGAGACGAGCCGGCTGCTCCTTTCTTCCTCCTCCGAACATAGCTCTAGGAGCTCCTCTGTGTACTTATCCACCCATCCAACGAATCCAAGTAGGACTAGGGGCGTTACCTCCCACGGAGGGCCCCGAACCTAGGTACATCACGTTTCTCCACCTTCTTGTACCCAATCTCGCACCCGGAGCCCATCGGCGTCCTATGGCCCCAACACCACCGATAAACCACCATATGGCACCTGTCGTGAGAAAACAACGACAATGCTGAAGCTCTATGACTATCTTAGTCAGTCCATCCACCTTATCGGGAAGGGTCTTGATTCTAGTCTCAAAGATCCTGACAAGACTGTTCTGGTTATCCAGAATCCCCTTAATGTCCTTCTGCATGGCCTAAACTGATGCAATCAAGAGATCCATTTGCCCGTTCCTGGATCTCGGGACCTGAGCACTAGTGGCTCTGACTGCCTTTGCCTCTGCGTGAGCTGCAGCTGAGGTGGGATGATCAGCATCCATCACCACAACACTGTCCTTGAGATATGGCTGTAGGGGCAAATGTGGGTGATCTAGGGCAAAGATGTGCTTCTCCAGTCTTGAGTTGATGAGCATCTGGATGTAGGGTGCATAATAGCAGGAGCGCTTCTGGTCAGCAGCAACCCTCTTGATTGTCTCAACAATCAGATCCATGACTCTGATCCTAGTGTGTCTGTCAAGATGGATCAACATGTTTATGGACTGGCCTCGGATCATCTTGTCATCTCCTGACTTGGGCATCAAGGTATGCCTCAGTATGGTGTTGATAGTGCGGAGGCCATCCTGAAGAAAATAGATTGATCTTAGCTTGTGAGTCTTCACATTTGCCGTAGGGATATCCTTGTACATATTGGCCATCTCATTGTGACTAGCCTTGGACTCTGAGTAGACATCCAGGTCGCCATCCTGTGCTTCAGGAACTCCTAGGATTTCAGCCCATTCTTCAACTGTTGATTCATATCTCGCACCTTCAGTCATCCACACAATTCTACCATCTCCGTAGAAGTGTTTAATGGAGTAGAACTGCATGATCATTTCATCATTCCAGGCAGTGAAGTCTCTGCCAACGAACTCATCTAGACCTATGCGATGGAAGTTGTCGGGGACACTTGGAAAGTAGTCCTCATTCTCCTTGATGTACTTCCAATCAACATAACGCATGTCATTGACAGCTGGACTTTTGTCAAAGAGCACATTCTCATAGAAGTCCTGTTGCTCCTTGGTATAGAACTTGTAATCCATAGCTGTTTTCTTCCTCTAGGCATAAGGATCAATAGCTCTCCATGCCCTCAAACCTGAGTCCTTCCTCTTCTTCATGTCCTCAGCTAGTGGGTAGCTGGCATTGTGCACTGGAAGGTGTGGTCTGAGTTTCATCAATGTTGTCAGATCCTCATCAGCTTTAGCTCTGGAGGCGGTCCCTTTGTTCTTCTCAGCAGCTGGAATCTGCTTGGTTGTCCTCTTAGGCTTCTAAGCAGCCTTCTTGGATGTGCTGGTCTTAGGCATAGCATCAGACATAAGTTTCTTTGCCTTCTTCTTGGGAGGAGCCTTTATAGCTGGCTCAACCTCCTCTTCCTCAGCAACAGCAGCTTCCTCTGGATCTTCATACATAGAAGTGGGTCTGCCAGTCACATGAATGAGCCTCTTCCTTGACTTCTTCTCCCCTGCGTTCTTATGCATAGCTCTCTTGGGGATCTCAACTAAAACAGCTGCTCTGGCAGTCTCATAAGCCTTGAAGGTAGAAGCAGAAGCAAATATTTTGCTGACAACTCTTCGAGAGGAAGTAGCTTTAGTTGCAGCCTTGTTGGCAGCCTTCTCTTGCTTCTTAGCAAGAATCTCCTCAGGCCAAAAGTCTGAATCTTCTTCATCTGAGTTCAACTTCTTCCGGGTATGGCAGCCTTGAGCAACCCATGAGAGCTGGGGGGTGCCTAGTTCTGAGAAAGAACTGGCTTCTGGGCTTGTTCCAGAACTGATATCAACTCCCTGCTCTAGCACATTCTGACTATCTTCTGAGCCTGACATTCTGACCCTGTGAATAGAGTGTAGATGAGCAGAAGCAGATGAGTTAAAACAAAATCAGGCTTGTTTTTGAAATTTGAGAAATAAGTTTTCAAAGGTTTTGCAATCTGTCACATACATATCGGTGCAGCCGAAAAGAATTTTTCGGTGAGACCGAGACAGACCAACTCGTTAACAGAAACTGGGCAGCCTTTTTGGTCGGACCGAAAAGAGCCACTCAGTTTCACCGAGTCAATTCTCACTCTCACGGAAAAGCATATCGGTGAGACCAATATTTTCGTTTCGGTTCCATCGAGATATATCGGGCGGACGGCAAAACCCTAGAAAATTCATCTAACTCAAGATGTTGCAATTTCTAGTGGATAGGTACCTAAGCAAAGGGTTCAAAGATGATAATATACAATCTAATGCACAAGAATCAGATGGGGAGTGCACTAGAGATCAAATATGTACCCTAGCTTGGCGTGGATCCTCTACGGCAGCGACGATGGGGTAGATTTCGTTGACGGCGGCGGAGAGGCTCGGGAAGACAAGGGCGACGACCAGGGGTCTCGAGGCGGTAGCTTAGGGTTCTAGGGCGTGACGTTGAAGATTGAAATTTCAAAGCGTCGGGTGTCCACAACATATATACCCTTCAGTGTCGATGATACCGATTTTATGTTTTCGGTGTCATCGAGTTCCACAACTATCAGCTGACAGGGAAACTCGGTGTAACCGAGAATATGAAATCGGTGCTACCGAGATTGAAAACCAGATCAACCCCAGGCAATCGGTGAGACAGAGTTTTTGGGATTGGTTCCACCGAGTTGCACTTGGGAGGTTTTAATGGCCAGTCCTTGTCGATACGGAACTCCGAGTGCTCCACACACAGAGGGATCGAAAAGCACTTGTTCAAATTTTGTGATGCAGCATGAATGGAATATGAGGTGAGAAAGCATAGATAGCTAAGGAGTGGTCCCAGGCATTGTTGTCCATCCAATTGGCAAAATATAAATCAAAAGACAAATAGCAACAACTAGATGTCCTCGAATGAGAAAATAAATGCAGACCATAATGCTCACACAATAAGATGTCAAAAGAAATCATGACAAACATGCATAAACACTCTAGCATCTAACAAGCACTTGGGCGATGACGAAGTCATCTATATATGAGTATTTGACTTAGGATCCAAGTAAGAGTACTTGATCATAGGTCATACTCATTGTTTAAGCACAAGTGGGGTTACCACTTTTACATAAGGCATTTAATATTGTCACATACTAAGAGATGCTTTGACTCAAGTTTTAGAGTAAAGCTCTCCCTTTATGTGACATCCCCCCATAAGAGGAATAAACTAACCTTGGGTTTTGTCAATGAAGACTTCATGTTGGTGAGGTAGTTGTGGATGCTCAATGTTGATGAAGATCAGAAAGAGTTGGGAGCATCCTTGTTGTTTCTTTACTCCTCTCACCTATATGGGTTAGTCCCAACACACAAGAGACAAATACAAGGATATTTATGGACATGGAGTGCAAAGCATATGTTATGATGTCCATTGATTAGTGATTACCTTGTCCTTGCTTACCTTTGAGGGAATATGTGACTCCTCGAACTATTGCATTGAGTTGATGCTGAGTGCAAAAAGTTCTTGCCAATAATGAATGTGAGTGAATTTCATTGGCGGAGTCACCCCTCAAGAACTTACTAGTTCTTCTTCTTGGGGACCCACATCAAGTTGATAGGGATCCTTGGTGCTGAAGTAGCCTTAGTAGTAGTTGAGCTTGAAGTAGCCTTGGGAACCCACTCCACCACAGCTAGGGGTTCATCTTCATATGAGTTAATGTCTTCTTGAAGCTTGTTCTTGCCCTTGAGCTTGTGGTCTTGTGGTGGAAGGTCATCTTGAGTGTTTGTCCCCTTGGGAAGAGTATTTTCATACTTCTCCTTTTGAGGAACAAACTTGGTCTTGGGATATTGACCTTCTTCCCACTCAACTCCATTAGCGTTGAAGTACCCAACACCACGATTCTTCTGGTATCCTCCGTGCTTGCGTACAATTGCCTCAAATTTCTGACATCCGGCAAGACTCTTGTAGATACCCTTTTCTATAATTCCTTTCAATAAATAATTTTCTTGCTCAAGTGTAACTTGGCTGAGAGAATCATCATTAGTGGAATCAATAGAACTACTAGAAGCAACATCATTGGGTTTAGCATTTTTATCGTTGCTACTAGATGAAGAACCTTTCTTGCCTTTGTTACTAGATTGCTTAGTTTTAACTTGAGGCATGAAAGTAGACAAGAGTAGTCGTTTGGCTAGATAAGATGAGGTCTTGTTTCGGAGATCATTATTGATAGCTTTGAGAAACTCGTGCTCTTGCTCCAAATTGAGCTTCTCGAAGCGTAGCTTCTCATGAGTTCTCACAAGCTCTCTATGATCTTCGAGAGTAGATTCATGAGCTAGCTTAAGAGTTTTTAGTTCTTTAGTTAGTTGTTCTATTTTCATCTTATCATCATCAAATGACTTATCTTGACTAGCATGAGAAGTATCAAGTTCATTTTGATCAACATCACTAGTTTTATCACAGAGCAAGTCATCTTCACAAAGTAAATCATCTTCATCACTATCAAAATCAAGATACTCGGGGTGTGATACTGTCACATCCCTAGCTAGATGTCATAGGATAGCATGTGTGTGCATCATGTTTCAATTTTGCATCAACATGAAATGGGGGCTAAAAGAAACCCCAAGCTCATATTTGAATCAAATTAATTCAAAGTTGTGAAAACTCAACAAATTCAATATGCCCTTACAAAATGTTCCCTATGTCTGATAATTATGGACGTGATTATAACAGGGGCCATTTTAAATATTTGAACAACTATAGAAATATAAAAATAAATGATAAAGCCTCTGAAAATGCCAAATAAAGCATTATCATTATTTTATATTTCAAAATATCCTAAAACTTTTTATTGGAGTTTGAAATATTCAAACTTGATATTACAAAATATTTGGGAAATTTTATAAAAGTATTTGTACCTGAAAAGAAAATAAAAATGTCAGAATTAGCAAACAGAAAGTAAAAGAAAAAAAGGGAAAGGAAACCTACCTAGGACCAGGCCAGGCCCGCCCACCTGGCCCAGGGAGGTCGTCGTCCTCCTGGCGTCCAGGAGGACGGGCGTGTGGCCGGAGCGCGCGCGGGGGCGTGGCTCCACCCTGGCAGCTGTCTGCCTGCCTCCCCCTCGCCAGCACGATGGGGATAAGCTCAGAGAGCCGTCCCCGTCGCCCTCTCCCTCTCACTCTCGCTCGCCTCTCTTTCTCTCCCCCTCTATCGCCATGGCCGCCGAAGCTCCACCGCGTAGCGTCGTCACTCCAGTCGCTCCCCTGCCTTGCTAGGTAGCTCCAGAGCTCCGCCTCGTCGCCCTCTTCCATATCGCCAATCCGTGCATCATCGGTAGCTCCCCATTGCCGCATCACCATCGTCTTCAACCTCCGGCCGCCAGCGAAGAAGTGAAGCTCGCAGCTGCTCCAGGCCTTCCCCGAGCCCACTCTCGACGTCGTTGCAACCACCATGAGCCCGTGGTCCTTTTCCCCCTTTTCCCCCTTCGATATGTCATTCTAGCGTCGGATCCTCTCGGGTCTGAGAGCTCCTCGCCGCCGGAGAGGACGTGGCCATTGCTGCAGCGGCCCAAGCTCGCACCTGAGCATGTAGTCATGCTTAGGATGATCCTAGGCAGCTCTAGGAACCCTCAGGTGGCTCGTTCGAGCTCCTGCTCGACGAGCCCATGCTCGCCCGAGCTCCGACAGTCACCGTGCTCATCGCCGGTGCCGATTCCGGCTATCCCAGCCCCTAGGAGGTGTCGGCCTCAACGCGCGCGACCGAGCAGAGTAGATCGGTGCCCTCTGCCGTCCGTTTGGTTGCCGGAGGAGGAATCCCGACCCCCTCTGCCGTCCCTGACATCACCGGTGGCTCAACGCCGGCGAGTCAACCAGTTTGACCACCAGGGGTTTGACCCGTGGGTCACTGGCAAATCTGGGTTAATAATTTAATTAACTAAATTAATTAAGTTAATGGCCCACTGACCAGTGGGCCCGACCCTAATCTAATTAGTAATTAGTTAAATGATTAACCCTGTTAGTGGTGGGGTCACTGACCAATGGGTCCCACTAGTTAGGTTTGACCTGGCCTGGTTAGCTGACCTGCTGACGTCATGATGACGACAGGCTGATGTAATAAAAGGAATTTCTAGTTTTAAAATAATTCCATAAAATGTTTAAAACTTCAAAAATTCATATAAATTAATCTGTAACTCAGATGAAAATAATTTATATATGAAAATTTATCAGAAAAATCCAATGAATCTAATGGTGCTATTATCATGCATGTTAGAGCAACCTATTTAGAAGAACATTGACATTTTCTAATAGGTTAATATATGGAATTTGAAATGAAGAATGATTTTGAACCTATATTCAAACTCACTTCAAATTAACTTGGACAATAGCTGCATAGGATCATCCATACATGCTGCCATGCCATGATCATGCATCATATTGTTGCACTTGCGTGTATTGATTGCTATTTATCTGCATTATGGTAGGCCCTGCTTTTGAGGATACCCCGAGTATTCCAACGAAGGAGAGAACCTGCTCTTGTTTATTGCATTAGGACAAACGTTCACTTGTCTGTCATACACGGTAGATGAACCTATTCATTTGCATGACCTGTCATTGTCCCAGTAAATAGCTAAACCTTGCAACCTAGCATGCCTAGTAGATGCTTGTGCCATGATGTGCTTATCTTACTTTGCCTGCTATGCTTGCTATGCTTAGAGTTGTGTCAGGTCTGTTTCATCTGGGTGATGAACTGGAGTGAAACCATGTTGTTCTGATGTGATAAGGTTACGATGAACTCGATTTGGTAAAGGTAGCGATGAGAGGCTATGTAGTAGTACATAGCGGGTTGTCTCATTGGGACCGTTCTTAGGAACCGAGTTCCGTGTTTGTGATCCAAGACTAGATACTACCACACGTTAGGATACTCAATTGACCCTCTGGACTTATCAGTCACTTAGTCCTTAGTCCAGGAGTTGCAAGTAGTTTCTAGTGTTTATAACATGCTAGAGGCTGTGCGTAGCGCTGACCCTAGGGGTGGATTATGACCCGGTAGGCAGTGGCATGGTGTACCAAGGGTCACCCGAATGGTGGGCTTAGGAACCCTGCGCACATCGTTTTGGGACGTAGCGGAAACTTCAGTCGGACTTCCGTGCGGGTTCAGTCTCAAATAGGCGATAGCCTGGACTAGAGGTCTTATGTGATTGACGGTCGTGGCCGACTCCCTCACTAGGCTTCCGCTTGAAGGTCGCCGAGGTGCATGGTTTTATGAACACACAACGATAAGTGGCGAGAGTGTGTGTGAAGAAGTACACCCTTGCAGGGTATGAAACTATTCGAATAGCCGCATCCTCGGATATGGAATACTTGGAAAACTTATGTTGTTCGTAGATAATCAAATGGATAGTCATAAAAATATCAAGACAAGTGTGAGTACCGTGGATGGCACTCTCGGAGAGGTAAGAGAATCCATGGTGGTGTATTGTCATGGAGTTAGTGGACTCATGTGCGATATCTAAAATGAAAACAAAGAGTTAAAATTGTGTAGTGTAGGTTAGCCATAAGTCAAAGCTGGCATTGCTACATAAACTCCACCACTCCCCTTGTTGATACATGAGCATGAATAGACTAGGTGTGTTTTAAAGACTTGCTGAGTACGTTTGTACTCACGTTTACTTAATAAATGTTGCAGATGAGACCCAGGACCCATCAGGTGGGTTCTTTCTAGATGTCGACGATGCCAAATAGCTGGTGCCCCAGCTACGACCTATGCCCTGTGGCGGGCTGTAGATAGTCAGGCCATGTTCCTTTTTACCCTTTCATCTGTTTGTACTCAGAGAGCTTATGCTTCCGCTTGGTT
The DNA here is from genome assembly GCA_022496015.1 of Hordeum marinum. NCBI lineage: Eukaryota > Viridiplantae > Streptophyta > Magnoliopsida > Poales > Poaceae > Hordeum > Hordeum marinum. Next base: position 58,875,724 of record CM039673.1, on the reverse strand, counting down.
TGTATGAACTTGTTTGTATGACTTGAGTGTTGGGTCATGTGACCCCTATCTGTAAGAACACGTTATGCAAGGCTCGTCTGAGCCCCTTAAATTAAAGTTGTTGTATGGTTATGTTGCGATGCTATGGTTGTATCTATGCAGATTGGGCATGTCGTGCGTACATGTGACGTGCAACGGTATGTATGGGATCCAACACCTAGTCGTGTGCCTTTAGTAGTACTGTTTACGGGAAACTGCCTCTTTGTGCTCCCACCGAGCCATGGTAGCTTGCTACTGCTTCGGACACATTGATTGACCGACACGTATCCTTCTTTCCTGCTATGTCTGTCCCTTCGGGGAAATGTCTAGCAGTGTAATGGAGTCCCTGTAGCCTGCTACGACTCGTCTACGTGCAATGATGGCATTTATGTCTCACGGCGTAATGGAGTCCTTGTAGCTTGCTATGACTCGTCTACACATGCTTGAGGCCGACACCTACATTGCTGGGTTACGTATGCCTGTTTCCATATGGATGTGCCACTTGGGTCCTATGACTAGTCATGTCGGCCCTGGTTCTCTATCGTTTGATTACCAGCGACATGTTCACATACGTGAGCCAAAAGACGCAAATGGTCCCAGCTAAGGTAAGGCTGCAGCCATGGAGCTTACCGTGCGTGAGGCCGCAAAGTGATGTGATATGTTACAGTCTGGATTCATATGACTTAGGATCGGGGTCCCGACAGATACCTTGGCGCCTTTAGCCATGAAGCAACTTCCACTCCCTTCGTTTGGTGAATCAAATAGATCGTAGGAGTTGGTAGTCACTACAGCAATTCCGACAACACCATCATCTTGACTATGGTCGGAGTCGAAGTGATAGCTTCTCTCAGAGTTGTTGTCGGAGTCGGAGCCACAAAACCATTCACCAACATGAGCTTGATGTTTTCTTCTTGTGTAGCTTTTTGTGTACTTGTCCTTCTTCTCTAAATCTCTACTTCTCCTCTCTCTTTGTGGTGACTCATTTCTTAAGCTTCGTCTTCGAGGTGACTATTCTCTTCTTTTGTAGGGAGGCATGCACTCATTTCAGTAGTGTCCGGGCTTCCCACAACTGTAGCAATTTCGGTCACGACTTGACGAACGCTTCTGTTCATATCTTGAGTTGGAGTTTCTTTCTTTGCCTCTACTCTTGTAGAACTTGTTGAATTTCTTGACCATGAGGCTTATTTCTTCATTGGTGACAAGGTTGTTGCTTGAAGTTGCGGGAGCATCACTTGTGGCTTTATAAGCACCGCTAGACTTGTGATGAAGTTCTTCTTTATCTTTGAGTGTCATCTCATGAGCAACAATCCTTCCAATGACTTCCATAGGCTTGAGATCTTTGTAGTTTGGCATTATTTGGATCAATGTGCACACGGTGTCGTATCTCTCATCCAAAGCTCTAAGTATCTTCTTGATGATGAATTTGTTGGTCATTTCTTCGCTTCCTAAGCCGGCACTCTCATTGGTGATGAGAGCTAGCCTTGAGTACATCTCTGCGACTCCTTCACCATCCTTCATCTTTAACTTATCAAGCTGACCTTGAAGAACATCTAACTTGGATTCTCTCACGGACTCGGTTCCTTCGTGCATGAACCAAAGTATCCAAATCTCTTTTGCATTCTCACGACGACTGATTTTGTTGAATTCTTAGGGGCATAAGCAGTTGAAGAGAATGTCGCGTGCTTGAGCATTGAGTTGCAAAATCTTCAATTCATCTGCGGTCGCTTCACGATCCGGTTCCCGTCCATCCGCAAAGAACTCACCTTGCAAGCCAACACGAACAATAGCCCAAACGGCAGGGTTATGACCAAGAATATGCAGTTTCATTTTGTGCTTCCAACTAGCAAAATTAGTGCCATCAAAGTACGAACCTCTACGTTGATAACTTCCCTCACTAGACGTCATACTTCTCGTAGGTTATGAGACCTAAGCAATGGAGACCAAAGCTCTGATACCACTTGTAGGATCGAAATTATGTCTAGAGGGGTGGTGATTAGACTACTTGACCAATTAAAAGTTTTTTCTATACCAATTTTTAGGGTTGGTAGTTTTTAGTATTTCATGGCAAGTTAAGTACACCCTCCACATGCAAGTCTAAGAGTTTGTAGCAGCAGAAAGTAACAACAAGCATGTATAGAAGGGATAGGGTAGGAAGATCAAATGCAATTGTAGACACGATGATTTTTCCCGTGGTTCTGATAGGTTTTACTATCGTACATCCACGTTTATGGAGTCTTCAACCCATGGAGTGTAACGATCACGAGAGTCCACGGAGGGCTCCACCCAAAAGGGTCCACGAAGTAGCAACCTTGACTATTCCATACGGCTTCCATCCACGAAGGACTAGCCTCGCTATGAGTAGATCTTCACAAAGTAGGCGATCTCCTTGCCCTTACAAACTTCTTGGTTCACTCCACAACAGGAAGTAGGAGGCTCCCAAGTGACACCTAACCAATCTAGGAGGCACCACCCTCCAAAACGTAATAGGCTCGGTAATGACGATGAACTCCTTGATCTTGTGCTTCAAGATGATAGACTCCTCAACACACAATCACTCTCTCACATATTTGGCATGGTGGACGAGATGGGATTGGTGGAAAGCTACTTGGGGAGGCTAGAAATCAAGATCCATATGATTGGAGTGGAAGAGATTGACCTCAACACAAGGGTAGGTGGTTCTCTCTCAGAAAATCTGATAGGATAGGTATGGAATAGTTTTGAGTGCTTCTCTTTCGAGTAAGTGGTGGTGAAGGGGTATATATAGGCATCCCCAAAAATCCAACCGTTACACATAAAATGACCAACTCGGTGACACCAATGTGTTAAAATCGGTGGTACCGAAGTGACCAAAAGGTGGCAACTTTTTATTCTCGGAGGGACCGATATACAATTCTCGGTTGCACCGATAAGGTGACCAACGGTCAGATTTCCAATCTTGGTGACGCCGATCCAACATTCTCGGTGGGACCGAAAATGTGAGTTTGAGTAACAGAAAGTTCGCAACCTAAACTCGGTGGCACCGGTATGGAATCGGTTGCACCGAAGTGGCTAGGGTTTGTCATAGTCTGGCTAGGTTCTGGAATCGGTGGCACCGAAGTGGGAGAGTTGGTTGCACCAATTTTGAGTGGTAGGTATAGAACAGACTTTGGTGGGAGAGTTTGTGGATGTATTTGGCGACTATCACTTGTGCACGTTTGAGCATATTGTTCACCAACAAAACCTTACTCCCTTTTAATAGTATTGGCTTTCCTGTTGACTCAAAGTGATTTCTCACAAATATAAAATATAGAGTCCTCTTGCTTGAAGCTTGGCCAACCTATTTCCTTGCATCTGGGGGTTTCTCCACAATCTCCTTTTGCCAATCCTATCATTGAACATTTTCCTGAAATATACTTGGTGGAAACATTAGTTTAATGACTTATATGTTGTTATCAATTACCAAAACCACCAAGGGAGCAAATGTGCTTTCACGTCTCTCAGGCGGCCATGAGCCGCCTACCCGTCCACCAGCAGGGCGCTCATCCGGTCCCTCTCCAGGGTGATCGCCTGGACACTCTGCATCATCCGGTCTCGCTCGGAGACCGCCTCGGCCTTCTCCCCTGGAGGGTGGTCGTCTCCCTTGCAAAGCAAAACTAGCATCGGTTAAGACATTCCATACCCGGCCTGGTTGCTAAGCAGCTGGCCCGACTCCTGGGGGCTACATGCCCCCACTGGACCTAGCGTACCTCGGACCCTCGTCAGCTCCTCCTCCAACCGGTAGAAGCCATGCTTGCCATGAGAGTGGATGGCGACCGCCTCGTCAAACAGCTCCTGCCGCCGGGTGTTCCCCTCCTGCCACAGGAGGCTGAAGTCAGATTATGCACAAAGAGATTCGGCCCGGCTGCCACACAGCCGGTCAGCCGACCCGCATCTCGGGGGCTACACCCAGTGGGTCCGCTCACATGCCCCCACTAAAAAATTTAATGAAGACAAGCGATGCCTACCTCCACGCGCTGCAGGGTATTGTTAGCCGCCTCCGCAAACTGGGCCAGCTCCTTGTGGCATCGCACCATGACGGTGCTCAACTCCTCAAACACCAGGACCGGGCCGCCTGCCGGCGGAAGCGGGATGGTGGGGACGTGTGCCAGTGCCTCCCAGTCTCGGATCACGTCCATCATGGACCTCCGGTATCGGCTCTCCTCACTGCCTGCCCCGATGTTCATCACGACACCGGCTGCAGGGGAGGGTTGTGAATGACGGGGGTGCGGGAATCAGCTCCCGGCTGTCCCTCGTTTGATGTCGGTGCCGCCTCCCCCTCCGGTCGGCTTGGCACGGCGATCGGCACCTCCGGTGCTGCCTCTGGTGCGTCGACCTGGGCCGGCTCGGCAGCAGGTGGCGTCGCATCCGACACCTCCACCCGGGTCTCCTCGTGAGCCGACTCCATAGTAGCTGCCCCTGGCCGAGTCGTTTCCTTCACAAACGGAGGCGCTAGTGTTTTGTATCTAGTACGCCATCGTATTTTTTAAATATGAGAATCACCCATATAAGTGGGGAACATGCTGTTAAGTTGCCTACTTAATGTTTCTGTTTCAGCATGCTAAAAATGACTAAATGTGAGAATCTGCTGATATTTTTATGCCATGAAGAGTGGGTTGTATCTAGTGATGTGTTTGGAATTTGCTCATGCTCATTGTTAGTTTTTTGTAGTAGATATTTCCTTATACAATCCTGTTAATTTTCAGGCCAATAGGAGATCTCTAGCATATTTAACCAATGCTATCAACTTGCTACTTTATAATCTCTGATTCCAGAAAACTAGAATTTTCACTAAGTCCCAGAAAATTGTTTCATCATTTCAACTTGATAGCTTCATGCATATTGATGTGTGCCTCCTTTGCTGTTTGTTTACTTGGATAAGTTGTTGTATATGTTGAGTAGATTCTAACAATATCTTGTTTGTGACTGTAGGGTTCTTGCAGCTCAAGTTGTGAGCTGTAGACGTTGCTATGGTGCTGTTTTGTGGCGGATTGCTTGCTTATTTGTTTTGTGACTTGTGGGAGCTATGCTCCATGGAATTACTTGATTCTTGAGTCTATTGTGATTGGTTTTTCATCACCTAACCAGTGGCTACCTTGAAAAGCCAAGAAATAGCCCAAGTCTTGGTTGTCTTGTGTTTTGCTTCCGTACCTTGACGAGAGCGTATCGTGAGAACCGTAACTCCGTTTCTTGCGTTCTTTATGTGCATTTCTATCGATTTTGCATGATGCATCCATATTTGCCGTGTTCATGCGTTTCTCAATAACTTAACATGAGGTTCTGTCCAGATTGATTAAACTACAAACTTTGCATGTGAAACGTGACTAGTTTTGGATTGCCATGTTAAATTCTTCGTAAATGAATCATGCAGCATATTGTTTGTGCATTGCACCTTGGTTGGATGTTTATTGTTGCTGTTTCTCATGGGTAGAAGCGAATGTTGACACTGAGTATGAGGACCCAGGAGAGTACCACTATGAGGATCCCGCTACTTGTTCCGCTGAAGAACCAACAGGCAAGATGATCGCACCCGGATCCCGATACTATTTTGCTTGCTAGTTTCTCGCTCTTATCGTTATAATTGCGCTACCTACCACTTGATATCAGCCCCATGTTGCCATGACAGCCTCTAACCTCCACATCCTAGCAAACCTTTGATTGGCTAAGATACTGCTGCTCAGCCCCTCTTATAGCATTTTAGTTGCACGTGCAGGTTGTTCCATGTGATAACATGGATTAGATATCACAATATATTCTGATATTTAATTTAACAAACATATATATCCTGGTATTGGTGGAAGGCTTGGCTTTTTGCTAAGTGATTTGTTCCGCTTTTACCGCCATTAGTTCCTTGTTACCGGTGTTATGTTTCCATAATTTGCACTCCTAACATGCTTGGGGTTGTTATGGGGACCCCCTTGTTTATTCGGTTGAGATTAAAACTTGTCTGGCAAGACCCAACATTGGTACTACATTTGCTAAACAACTTAATAAAATTTGCATAGGGTCTTGCAAACCCGTGGATAATTTAATCAACCCCCGGGCCAGTGCTCCTCATGAGTGTTGGTACAAACTAGAGCCGTGTGCGGGGCCAACCCGGGGTAACTCGGGAGATTTCTATGAGGCCACTGTACGCTGTGCTTAACCGTCGTGTCCTGAGAATGGCCAACCCGGGGTAACTCGGGAGATTTCTATCAGGCCACTGTACGCTGTGCTTAACCGTCGTGTCCTGAGAATGAGATACACGACTCTTATCGGGTTCGTCGACACATCGGGTGGTCTTGCTGGATTTGTTTTACCTTTATCGAATTTATTGCATGTGGACTCTAACATCTTCGGGTTTACTCGAGGTGTTGGAATTCCTTTGAAATTACCTATGATGATCGCGAGATCCGTGGTCGAGGTTATTCCCGTGGAGTGTGGTTAATTTGTGATGGATTAGTTGGAGCACCCCTGCAGGGATAAATCTTTCGGAAAGCCGTGCCTGTGGATATGTGGCAACTTGGATATTTGTTTAACACCCGGTTATAGTTAACTTGAAGTAAACTCTAAATAAAATACACCAACTTTGTGAGTAACCATGATCGTCTCTGCTCATGAACATGATCCAGAAAGAACGCGGTGAGGTTATGATTGACGTAAGTAAGTGTTCAGGATCTCTTAGAGATCATACTTGATTCGACCGTTCATCGTAGGCCACTCATATATATTTTCATGTTGCGTAAGGTAGCCACCATAAATGATTAGTGCTGCTGCAAACTAAACACTTACCACATCCCAACCTTTAAGCTTGAATAGTCTCGGTACCCGGGCACATGATAGGTGAGTCCCCTGTGACTCACAGTTTACTACAACACTCCAGGTACAGGTTCAGATGAGTTCATGCAGGACGATCGTACCCAGATCCAGTGGGAATACAATGAGGAAAGAGGCAGGATGTACGTGACGTATCCGGATGAGTAGAGGACCTGGTTGTGATCTTTGGGATAGCTTGATAGTATCATTTGCAACTGTTTTATCGTTTGATTTCGTCCGTAGTCGGACCCTGTGTTCAACTTGATGATATGAATTTGAGTGACATTGTAAGTTAGCATGTGGCGAGTGTAAGCCAATCTTGTATACTCATCTCTTTAATACTGTATGTTGTGATGTTACTATTCTGTCTAACGGCAAGATGCGCATCTATCCCTTGTGAGGCCCTCGTGCCTTAAAATGGATAGGCGCGCATCTTGGGCGTGACACGTTGGTATCAGAGCCATACGACCATAGGAGCCTTTGCTTGATCGAACTTGGCCGAGTTATGTCTAGTAAAACTATTTGGAGTCTAGTTATATCAGAGAGTAGGATTATTTTTACTCCTCTTCTATGCTCTGGTGAGGTTTCCGACTTTGGAATTTTGATTCTACTCCTCTTCTCGCTCAAAAAAAAATTTAGGATCACGCGAGTATTTTGGAGTCTATATGATACAAATGTGAGAGGGTTCTTTCTTGGTGCCTCCTGTCTGACTTGACTTCTTCCGGGGAGTCGAGCTCTAGGGAATGTTGGCACATCATTATCATTCAGCTTCCTTGATATCTCAGGACGGAGAGTGTTCGAAATTACTTGAATACTTATCATGGTGAGATAAGGTCGGAGTCACCCAGTACTGGGGAGGCGTCCGGGGTACCACCATGGTTTAGTATTGTTGTGAGTTCGAGGATTCGAGATTAGATGAGTTTGTGAAAGCCTCTGGTTATGTGTTGAAGGATGGATACTGTTGGGGTGCAGGATTGTTAGTTGTGTGAGATATTTCCTCCTTGTATCCCCCCACACCGGATTGCATACCCAGAAAGTTTTCGGAAGTTCATAGGTGGGAAATCTTGTAGTTATCTAGGATCATCTTCTTCAGGTGTATATGGGCATGTACATTTGTTCCGAGCGCCTAGCTCAATACTTGTGTGTTATTGCAAGTGGCTTAGTATGACTGTTGATGTATCATGAACCAAAGAAGCATTCTTACTAATTTTTCAGTAGGAAGGTTGTGTTGTTATTTGTTCATTTCTTTCAAGCTTTTGATTCAGCTTTGATTTCATCTTATGAATGAGGTGCTGATGTGTTTTGTCCATCTTCAGGATGGCTCCACCAACTCGCAACAATCCGGGTCGTGGTGAGGAGCATACTGATTTTCCACCACCACCCCCGCCACCACCTCCTCCGCCTCCTCCTCTAGAAGCTTGGCAAGCTGTGATGGCCACTACCAATGCGAATACTCAGATGTTGCTCAGACTGTTGCAAGAAAGGGAGCAGGGTCAGCAGGGTTTTCAAGGGAATTTTCAGAATCAGCTTCAATTTCCGACACTCAATCACTTCCTTGCCAACCAGCCCAAGTCTTTCACCTGTTGTGAGCAGCCTTTTGATGCTGATGATTGGCTTCGTGATATGAGTAAGCATTTTGAGTGCAGCAATGTCAGGGTGGACTTTGTCAGATTTGCATCGTTCCAGCTCAAGGGTCAAGCAGCTGATTGGTGGCAGCAGTACAAGGATTCCAGGGATGATCGTGTTGTTACTTGGGACGATTTCCTTCATGACTTCAGGGCTCATTACATTCCGACAAGCTTTTTCAAGGAGATGCGTGAGAAGTTCAGGCACCTGAAGCAGGGAAGCAAGTCTGTCTACCAGTACAACATCGAGTTCCAGAATCTAGCCCGTTATGCCAAGCAAGATGTTCTAGATGACAAGGCTATGATCTATCAGTTCAGAGGTGGTCTCAAGGATGAGCTTCTGCCAGGCCTAGTTCTTCAAGAGCCTCGTGAGTTTGATGAGTTCTATGACATGGCTTTGAAGGTCGAAGCAGCTCACCTCAAGTTGGAGAACTCCAAGAAACGTTCAAGGGATTCATATTCTTCTTCTTCTAGCTCTCAGATGGCTCCCAAGCAAAGGAAGTATGGGGCGCCAAATCCTCTTCCATTTCATCCTCCTCAGCAGCAGAAGCAGTTTGGTAGTCATGGTTCTTCCCACCCACCCAACCCAGGATTCCAGTCGAGATCCCAGGCGTCCAAGGCTGTTCTTGTTTCTCCTCCAGGCGATGTTCGTCCGCTTTCTCAGGTGACTTGTCACAAGTGTGGCCATAAGGGTCACTATGCAAACAAGTGCAACCAGCGGTGTCTTCCGCCTCCTCCTCCTTTCAAGCCTCCAGGCAATGCTATGGTGAAGCATAATCCCAAGTCCGCAAGAGTGAATATGGTGAATGCAGCAGAGGCAGAGGATTCTTCTGAAGTGATCATGGGTAATCTCTCAGTTAATTCTACTCCAGCAAAAGTTTTGTTTGATACTGGTGCATCGCATTGTTTCATGTCCCGTTCATTCTTTGCAATGCATGAGTTTGCATGCCAAGATCTCCTTAGACATGTGTCAGTGGTGTCCCTGGGAAGTTGATGAATTCTAATTGCTTGGTGCCGGATGTTTCTATCAAGATGGGCAATTCTTCTTTTTCGCCTTCTCCAATTGTTCTCGGTAATTCTGACATTGATCTCATTCTGGGCATGGACTTCCTAGCTATGAATAAGGCTTACATTGATTGTAACGCAAAAGAATTCAAGCTGACTCATCCTTCAAAGGATGTGATTATATTTGTGGCTCGCGATGACACAATCCGTCTCTTTGCTCTTAATGAGAAGGGTGAAATCTCGGCGATTTCTCAAATTCCGGTGGTTTGTGAGTATGAAGATGTCTTTCCAGAAGAATTGCCAGGAATGCCTCCGCACCGACCAGTCGAGTTCTTGATTGATCTTGAGCCCGGAACTGAACTGGTCTGCAAGCGCCCGTATAAACTTGGCACCGAAGAGCTGAAAGAGTTGAAGAAGCAACTAGATGAGCAAGAACGTCTGGGTCTGATCAGACCAAGCTCTTCTCCGTGGGGTTGTGGAGTTTTGTTTGTCAAGAAGAAAGATGGCACAGATCATCTTTGTGTTGACTACCGACCATTGAACAAGAAGACAATCAGAAAAAAATACCCACTCCCTAACTTCAATGAGTTGTTTGAACAACTGAAAGGTGCCAAGGTTTTCTACAAGTTGGATCTTCGAATGGGTTATCATCAGATTCGCATTCGCGAAGAAGACATTCCGAAGACCACTTTCAGGACGAGTTTTGGCTCTTATGAGTACACCGTCACGTGGTTTGGTCTTGCTAATGCTCCTCCAACCTTCTCAAGAATGATGAATTTCATTTTCTCTCCCTTCAAGAATGAGTTTGTCTTGGTCTATCTGGATGATATCCTCGTGTTCTCGGAGACAGAAGAAGAGCATGCAAAGCATCTCCGCCTTGTGCTTGACAAGTTAAGAGAGCATCGGTTCTTTGCCAAGTTTTCCAAGTGTGAGTTTTGGCTCAATGAAGTGGTGTACCTTGGGCATGTCATCTCTGTCGAGGGAATTAAAGTGCACCCTGAGAAAGTTGAAGCAATCTTGAAGTGGGAACCTCCTCAGAATGTGAAGCAGCTTCGGAGTTTCCTCGGGCTTGCTAGTTATTGTAGAAGATTCGTGGAGAACTTCTCTCAAATTGCCAAGCCTCTGTCCAATCTCCTCCAGAAGAGTGTCAAGTATGTTTAGTCTCCTGAGTGTGATGCAGCGTTCAATACGCTCAAGCAGAGACTAACTTCAGCTCCTATCCTTGTTCCTCCTAAGCAGTCCAAGCCTTTCCAAGTTTTCTGTGATGCTTCTCTCCAAGGCCTTGGTGGTGTTCTCATGCAAGAAAAGAAGATTTTTGCTTATACCTCGCGTCAGATGAAGCCGGCCGAGAAGAACTACCCCACTCATGATCTTGAGTTGGCGGCAGTTGTGCATGCTCTAATGACTTGGAGGCATTTGTTGTTGGGTAGACCAGTTGAGGTCTACACCGATCACAAGAGCTTAAAGTACATTTTCACTCAACCCAATCTCAATCTTTGGCAATCTCTTTGGGTGGAAATGCTTGAGGACTTCAATCCAAGCATTGAGTATACTCTTGGGAAAGCAAATGTCATTGCAGACGTGCTCAGCCATAAGGCATACTGCAATAGTCTCATCTTGAAGCCTCTTTGACCTGAGCTTTGTGAAGCCTTCCGCAAGCTCAACCTTCAGATGATTCCGCAAGGATTTCTTGCAAATCTTCAAGTCTCTCCGACTCTGGAAGATCAGGTTTGCCAAGCGCAGCTTCTTGACGTTATGGTGAAGAAAGTGAAGAAAGGTGTGGCCAAGAGCATTCCGAAGTATAAGTGCTTTCGAGTTGATGACAAAGATACCTTTTTCTTTGAGGACCGTCTTGTGGTTCCAAAAGGTGATCTCAGAAAGGTTATCATGGACGAAGCACACAATTCTCTCCTATCCATTCATCCAGGCAGTTCAAAGAAGTATCAAGATCTCAAGCAAACCTTCTGGTGGACTCGCATGAAACATGAAATTGCTCAGTTCGTGAACAAGTGTGATGTTTATCGCAGAGTGAAGGCAGAGCATCAATGTCAAATAGGTCTTCTTCAGCCTTTGCCTATCCCAGAGTGGAAATTCGATCATGTGGAGATGGATTTCGTCACTGGGTTTCCAAAGTCCAAGAGAAGCAACGATGCCATCTTTGTGGTTATCGACAAGTGTCAAAAGTTGCTCATTTCCTGCCAGCCAAAGACTCAATCTCGGCAGCTCAGCTTGCAAAGTTGTATACATCAAGGATGGTGGCTTTGCATGGTATTCCTCATATCATCTCTTCTGACCGTGGAAGCCTCTTTACTTCCAAGTTTTGTGAATCCTTCGAGACTGCTATGGGTACCAAGATCCGTTTCAGCACTGCGTTCCAACCGCAGACAAGTGGTCAAGTTGAGAGAGTCAATTACATCCTTGAAGATATGCTCAGAGCCTGTGTGATTTTGTTCGGCATGAAGTGGGAACACTGCATTCCATATGCTGAATTCTCATACAACAATAGCTTCCAAGCTAGTTCAGGCAAAGCCCCTTTCGAGATTCTCTACGGCAGAAAGTGTCGTACCCCGCTTAAATGGTCTGAAACCAGTGAGTGTCAGATATTGGGCAATGACATGATCACTGAAGCAGAAGAAATGTGCCATTTTATTTGCGAGAACCTCAAAGCAGCTCAGTCCCGACAGAAGAGTTATTACGATAACAAACATTGGGATGTTTCCTTCCAAGTGGATGATCTAGTCTATCTCAGAGTCTCTCCCATGAAGGGCACTCAGCGGTTTGGAATTAAAGGGAAGCTAGCTCCTCGTTTTGTTGGTCCTTTCAAAGGTGTTCGCAAGAGAGGTGGTATTGCATATCAACTAGAGCTTCCTCTAAATTTCGCAAACGTGCACGATGTCTTCCATGTTTCTCAGCTTCGGAGATGCTTCAAGACTCTTGAGCGAACCACGGACCTCCAAGACATCGATCTCCAAGAAGATCTCTCTTATCGTGAGCATCCAGTTGTAATTCTTGAAGAAATTGAGCGTAAGAATCGCAACAAGTCTATCAAATTTCTCAAGGTGAAGTGGTCTCATCATTCCGACAAAGAAGCTACTTGCGAACACGAGGACTTTCTCCGTTCCGAATTTATGGATTTCTTTCGTTCCTAGATCTCGGGTCGAGATCCTCATGTAGCGTGGGAGAGTTGTGACAGCCCAAGTGTTGTCCCTACCTTATTTGGCATGTTCCTATGTATGAACCTTGTGTCATGAGCCTAATGTATTATTTGCACCTTGTCATCCATGTGTTGTTTGTATTCATGCATCATGTCATCCATCATAGCATCCATCTTACCATGCTTGCTTTCATGTGTCTGGAATGGTGTGATGGTTGTGAGTGTGGTTTGTGTGAGTGTGTGTGAGGTGTTGAGAGTGGTGGATCCATGTGTGCAACTCCTCCTTCTTCCCTGTCTTTTCTTTTCATCACTTAAACCTCACCATAATGCCTTTCTTTTTCTTTTCTTTTTCACATCAGAATTAACTTGCTTTCAAAAATGTTTAAAAATGTTAAAGAGATAGCCCTATTCATGTTAATAATTTAGAGTGTGGCTCTTCTAAGATTTGGGGTTTGTTTGATTTTGTGATTTAATTTAAAAGGGGCTGGTATTTTCACAAATATTAAAATTATTTGTTCCATAATTCAACTTAATATTTTTGTTAAACGGAGCACATTATTTTCTTTCCAAATATATTTTTGTTTTGCACTAAAGTCTTTTATTTGTCTCTGGGGTTTATTTGAGTGTGGCTGCACTTTAAAAATTAGAAAACCTTTATCCTGTTTTGTTTGCTGAGAGAGATGAGCAGGTGGGCTTCCACCTCCAGCTGGCCCAGCGTGAGCGTAACGCTCACCTGCCCCGTCTCCCTCCTCCATCAGGCAATGTGCAAGAGAGAGCAGAGTGCATAGAGAGAGAGAGAGCGCTGATGTCGTCGCCGTTAGGGGCTCACGGACGTCGAGGCCGCCCTTTAAATAGGCGTGGATCCCTAGGGTTTCTCCCTTCCCCTCGCTGCCGCCGCTTCCCTCTCCTCCTCCCTCTTCCTTCTTCCTCCCCTTCTCTGTCAGCGAGAGACTGGGTAAGTAGCAGAGTTTTAGTGAGAGAGCAGAGTCCACTGGGGCCGTCGCCGTCATCGCCTCCGGCGATGTCCGTCGTCGTCAACATGGCGTGCCCATCCCCGGTGTCGTCTGAATTCCATCCCGATCACTAAGGGGGTGAGGAGCACCTCCCTGCGGTGCTGCTTCACCGTCCCCGTCGTCCGCAAGGGTGTTGCGAGTCGCCGGTGTCTTCTTCCTCTTCTTCTCGCCATCGCCCGTGTCCCCGCGTCTCCGAGAAGCCCTTGGTGAGTGCCTCGTCCCCGCTGTCCCCTCTCCTCGCCGTAGCTTGTAGCCTCGTCGTCGTGGTGCTCGTCGCCGCCGGTCGGAAAGGTGAAGCCTTGGGCTTGCCCCCATCCTCCTCGTCGCAAGACGAGTAGGGGAACGGAAACCCCGTAGGTCCCCATGTCGATCATGCCCGTTCGCGCCGCCAGACAGCCCGTGTGGTCGCCGGAGCTGTCGCGCCGTTTTCTGTCGCCGTCGCTGCTCCAGCAGGGTTCAGTTTCGTCAGATAGATGTGCATGTGTGTATTAGTGGTGCAGAGAGCCCCCTTTGTTAATGATCGCAGCCGTAGCAGAGTGGAAGCGCCAGGGGAAACAACCACCAGGTCGTGGGTTCGAACCCCCTTCCCCCCTTTCTTTTTTTGTGTTCTTTTCTTCCTTTGTTTTGTTGTTTTTTCTTTTGTTTCGTTCTTTTGTATGTGATGTATATGTGAGAACTTTTTATAGATTGTGTGTATGTGCATGTGTATGCATATGCATGTGTATGTGAGTGTGTACATATGTGTATGTTCATGAGTGTGTGTGTGTGTGTGCAAGTGAGTATGCCCATGTGTATGTGTTGATATATGTGGTAGTGTGTGTGCTTTTGCACATACATACATAGGGATGTGTGGTGCACCATGTATATATATGTATGTTATGTGTGTGTGAGTATTGGTATGTGTGTGTAAGCTTTGCATACACACTTGTGTGGGGTGTGTAGGTGTAGGTGCACGTGTTCATGCACTTATGCATGATTGTATGTGCTTGTGTGTGTATGTGCCACATGGTGTGGTGCATACATATGCATGTGTAAGTGCATATGAGTTTGTACATGTGGGTGTGTGGTGCACTTGCATGTGTTGATGTATGTGTGTAGTGCATGAGAATGCACTTGTGCTTGTGGATGTATGTGTGTTGAGTAAAGTGCCTTATGCACTTGTGTGGTGTGTAGGGGACTAGTGGGTTCTACCACTTGACATACCCTATTTGTTGATATATGCTTGTGATGTACGATTTGTCATCTCATTTCCATTCCCATCTAAGTTGCTAACATGCTCATGCCATTTAGTTGCATTTTTTATCTAGAGTAGTCATGCCATGATTACAAGGGGGTAGATTGTTGTTTGTTTGTTGCCTTGATGTTTCACATGGACATATGAGTATGACCCATGGTTTTGGGGTATGAAGAGCCAATGAACTCATTGAAACTCTCAGATTTCACTTTTGAGCAAGTTCATAAATCTTTCATTTAGCTGAGATGCCTTTTTGTCATTTTTGCTTGGATTAATACATGCTTGCTTTGGGAGATGTGTCAACTAGGAAGTGCTAGTGTTTTGTATCTAGTATGCCATGGTATTTTTTAAAATATGATAATCACCCATATAACTAGGGAACATGCTGTTAAGTTTCCTACTTAATGTTTCTGTTTCAGCATGCGAAAAATGACAAAGTCTGAGAATCTGCTGATATTTTTATGCCATGAAGAGTGGGTTGTATCTAGTGATGTGTTTGGAATTTGCTAATTCTCAGTGTTAGTTATTTGTAGTATATATTGCCTTCTACTATCCTATTAATTTTCATGCCAATAGGATCTCTCTAGCATATTTAACCAATGTTGTGAACTTGCTACTTTATAATCTCCGATTCCAGAAAACTGGAATTTTCACCATGTCCCAGAAAACTGTTTCATCATGTCAACTTGATAGCTTCATCCATATTGATGTTTGCCTCCTTTGATGTTTGTGTAGTTGGATAAGTTGATGTATATGTTCAGTAGATTCTGTCAATATCTTGTTTGGGGTTGTAGGGTTCTGTAGCTCAAGTTGTGAGCTGTAGAAGTTGCTATGATGCTGTTTTGTGGCAGATTGGTTGCTTATTTGTTTTGTGACTTGTGGGAGCTATGCTCCATGGAATTACTTGATTCTTGTGTCTATTGTGATTGGTTTTTCATCACCTAACCAGTGGCTATCTTGGAAAGCCAGGAAATAGCCCAAGTATTGGTTGTCTTGTGTTTTGCTTCCGTACCTTGACGAGAGCGTATCGTGAGAACCGTAACTCCGTTTCTTGCGTTCTTTATGTGCATTTCTATCGATTTTGCATGATGCATCCATATTTGACATGTTCATGCATGTCTAAATAACTTAACATGAGGTTCTGTCCAGATTCATTAAACTACAAACTTTGCATCTGAAACGTGACTAGTTTTGGATTGCCATGTTAAATTCTTCGTAAATGAACCATGAAGCATATTGTTTGTCCATTGCACCTTGGTTGGATGTTTATTGTTGCTATTTCTCTTGGGTAGATGCGAGTGTTGACACTGAGTACGAGGACCCAGGAGATTACCACTACGAGGATCCCGCTACTTGTTCCGCTGAAGAACCAACATGCAAGATGATCGCACCCGGATCCCGATACTATTTTGCTTCCTAGTTTCTCGCTCTTATCATTATAATTGCGCTACCTACCACTTGATATATGCCCCATGTTGCCATGACAGCCTCTAACCTCCACATCCTAGCAAACCTTTGATTGGCTAAGATACCGCTGCTCAGCCCCTCTTATAGCATTTTAGTTGCACGTGCAGGTTGTTCCATGTGATAACATGGATTAGATATCGCAATTTATTCTTCTATTTCATTTAACGCACATATATATCCTAGTATTGGTGGAAGGCTTGGCCTTTTGCTAAGTGATTTGTTCCGCTGTTACCGCCATTAGTTCCTTGTTACCGTTCTTATGTTTCCATAATTTGTGCTCCTAACATGCTTGGGGTTGTTATGGGGACCCCCTTGTTTATTCGGTTGAGATTAAAACTTGTCTGGCAAGACCCAACATTGGTACTACATTTGCTAAACAACTTAATAAAATTTGCATAGGGTCTTGCAAACCCGTGGATAATTTAATCAACCCCCGGACCAGTGCTCCTCATGAGTGTTGGTACAAACTAGAGCCGTGTGTGGGGCCAACCCGGGGCAACTCGGGATATTTCTATCAAGCGACTGTACGCTGTGTTTATCCGTCGTGTCCTAAGAACGAGATATGTGGCTCTTATCGGGTTCGTCGACACGTCGGGTGGTCTTGCTGGATTTGTTTTACCTTTATCGAATGTATTGCGTGTGGACTCTAACGTCTTCGGGTTTACTTGAGGTGTTGGAATTCGTTTGGAATTACCTATGATGATCCCGAGATCCGCGGTCTAGGCTATTCCCGTGGAGTGTGGTTAATTTGTGATGGATTAGTTGGAGCACCCATCCAGGGTTAAATCTTTCTGAAAACCGTGCCCACGGTTATGTGGCAACTTGGATATTTGTTTAACACCCGGTTATAGTTAACTTGAAGTAAACTCTAAATAAAATACAACAACTTTGTGAGTAACCGTGATCGTCTCTCCCCGTGAACATGATCCGAGAAAGAACGTGCTGGGGTTATGATTGACGTAAGTAAGTGTTCAGGATGTGATAGAAATCACACTTGATTTGATCGTTCATCGTAGGCCACTCGTATTTATTTTCATGTTGCGTAAGGTAGCCACCATAAATGATTAGTGCTGCTACAAACTAAATACTTACCACATCCCAACCTTTAAGCTTGAATAGTCTCGGTACCTGGGCACATGATAGCTGAGTCCCCTGTGGCTCACAGTTTACTACAACACTCCAGGTACAGGTTCAGATGAGTTAGTGCAGGATGATCTTACCCAGCTCTAGTGGGAACATGATGAGGAAAGAGGCAGGATGTACGTGACGTATCCGGATGAGTAGAGGACCTGGTTGTGATCTTTGGGATAGCTTGATAGTTTCATTTGCAACAGTTTTATTGTTTGATTTCATCTGTAGTCGGACCCTGTGTTCAACTTGATGATATGAATTTGAGTGACATTGTAAGTTAGCATGTGGCGAGTGTAAGCCAATCTTGTATACTCATCTCTTTCAGTACTGTATGTTGTGATGATACTATTCTTGCTAACAGGAAGATGCGCATCTATCCCTTGCGAGGCCGTCGTGCCTTAAAATGGATAGGCGCGCATCTTGGGCGTGACATCATGCATATATGAATTCAGGAAAGACTCAAATAATATTCATGGATAATCTGAACACAAACCCACAATTCATTGGATCTCAACAAACACACTGCAAAAGAGTATTACATCGGATAGATCTCCATGAGGATCATGAAGAACATGGTATTGAGAAGCAAAGAGAGAGAATACGCCATCTAGCTACTAGCTATGGACCCGTAGGTCTGTGGTGAACTACTCACGCATCATCGGAGGGACAATGGAGTTGATGTAGATGCCCTCTGTGATCAAATCCCCCTTCGACAGATTACGGGAAAAGGCTCCAAGATTGGATCTCGAAAACAATAATCTAATATTGAAATAAAAACAGTAATACTTCGAGCACATCAACAAGGTAGTCGTGTCCTTTCGAAATAACATGGCCTTATAAAGTCATCCCTACAAAATCATATGGTCTGGCTATGCTCCATCTTCCCCACACAAAGTATCTACATCATGCACAACCCCGATGAACAAGTCAAGCAATTGTTTCACACTTTTGGTGTTCTCAAACATTTTCAACTCTGACGCAATACATGAGCATGAGCCATGGATACAACATTATAGGTGGAATAGAATATGGATGGGGTGCAAGGGAAAAAGGAGAAGATAGTCTCACATCAACTAGGCATATCAACGGGATATGGAGATGCCCATCAATAGATATCAATGTGTGTGAGTAGGGATTGCCATGAAACAAATGCACTTAGAGCTATAAGTGTATGAAAGCCCAAAAAGAAAACTAAGTGGTCGTGCATAATGAATATCCACTAGTTATATGAAAGTGAAAAAATAGGAGACTCTCTATCATGAAGATCATGGTGCTACTTTGAAGCACAAGTGTGGAAAAAGATAGTAGCAATTGTCCCTTCTCTCTTTCTCTCATTTTTTATTTGGGCTTCCCTGGCTTCTTTGGCCTCTTTTTTTTGTTTGGGCTTCCCTGTCCTCTTTTATTTTTTGTAAAGTCCGGATACTCGTCCCAACTTGTGAGGGAGTCATAACCTCCATCATCCTATTATCTCATGGGAAAATGCTCTTTTAATGAACAATCATCACACTTTTATTTACTTATAACTCAAAGAAAAAGAAATTACTACTCGATTCCTATGACAAGATATAACTCTATATGCAATATGAAGTGATGATGCAAGTCATAGAGAAACTACATGGTGGAAGTTGCAAGGCAATATATCTCGGAATGGCTATGGAAATGCCATAATATGTAGGTATGGTGGCTGTTTTGAGGAATATATGGTGGCTGTTTTGAGGAAGAAAGGTTAGATGTACCGGCGAAAGTTGCACCGTACTAGAGAGGCTAGCAAAGATGGAAGGGTGAGAGTGCGTATAATCCATGGACTCAAATTAGTCATAAAGAACTCACATACTTATTGGAAAAGTATATTAGTTATCAAACAAAGCATTAGACGCATGCTCCTAGGGGAGAGGTTGGTAGGAGTTAACCATCGCGCGCTCCCGACCCTCACACAAAGGTCGACAATCATTAGACAAGTCATGCTCCGACCTCATTACATAACGGTTCACCATACGTGCATGCTACCGAAATCACAAGCTTTAACACACGTATCTCTTAAATTCACAACTACTCACTAGCATGACTCTCATATTACCATCCCTATTATCTCAAAACTATATGCAAGGAATCCAACTTCTCATAGTTGTTAATGCACTTAATATGAAAGTTTTTATTATGTCCCTCTTGGATGCCATTATATTAGGACAAAATTCATAACCTAAACAAATTACCATGCTTCTTTAAGAAAATCTCAAAATAATATAAGTGAGGAACGAGAGTTCAATAATTTCTATAAAATATAAGTGAAGGAGTAGAGCAACATTGCGTAGCTCAAAAGATATAATTGAAGCACGTAGAGTATTCTAACAAATTCATGATTCAGAGTGTCTCTCTCAAAATATGTGTGCAGCAAGGATGATTGTGGAAAACTAACAAGCAAAGACTCATATCATACAAGACGCTCCAAGCAAAACACATATCATGTGGTGAATAAAAATATAGCCTCAAGTAATCCCCAAAACACATATCAAGTAAAAATATAGACGAAAGAGGGGATGCCTTCCGGAGCATCCCCAAGCTTAGGATTTTTGGTATCCCAGAATATGACTTGGGTTGCCTTGGGCATCCACAAGCTTAGGCTCTTGCCACTCTTTATTCCATAGTCCATCAAATCTTCACCCAAAACTTGAAAACTTAACAACACAAAACTCATCAGAAAACTCATGAGATTCGTTAGTATAAAAAATCACTACTTTAGGTACTATTGTGAACTCATTATTTATTTATATTTGGTTAATACATACTGTATTATAACTTTTCCATGTCTCATACCCCCCGATACGACCCATAGATACATCAAAATAAGCAAACAACACAAAGAAAACAGAATCTGTCGAAAATAGAACAGTCTGTAGTAATCTGTAAACTTAGAATACTTCTGGAATTCTAAAATCCTGAAAAATTAGTACAACTAGGGAAATTCATATATAAATACTGTGTATACATTTCAGATCAATTTGACGCTCTAAAAAATTAAGAAAATTCCTCAACTGAGCGCAAAAGTTTCTGTTTTCCAACAAGATCAAATCAACAACTACCATAGATCAGCCCAAAGGTTTTACTTGGCTCAAAAACTAATTTAAACATAAAAACACAATTAATACAGAAGTAATAATGTGCCAAACACACCAAAACATAAGCAAAAAGCAGAAAGCAAAATAAAATTGGGTTGCCTCCCAACAAGCGCTATTGTTTAACGCCCCTAGCTAGGTAAAATGCAATAGATCTAGGTATTGTCATCTTTAGTATGCAATCCATAAGTAGCTCTCATGATAGATTCATAAGGTAATTTATTTTATTGCTAGGAAAGTGTTCCATGCCCTTCCTTAATGGGAATTGGAACCTAATATTCCCTTCCTTCATATCAATAATTGCACCAATCGTTCCAAGGAAAGGTCTACCAAGAATGATAGGACATGTAGGATTGCAATCTATATCAAGAACAATGAAATCTATGGGCACATAATTCATATTTGCAACAATAAGAACATCATTAATTCTTCCCATAGGTTTCTTTATAGTGGAATCCGCAAGATGCAAATTTAAGGAACAATCATATAATTCACGGAAACCTAACACATCACATAAAGTTTTTGGAATTGTGGAAACTCTAGCACCCAAATCACACAAAGAATGGCACTCATAATGTTTAATCATAATCTTAATATTAGGTTCCCACTCATCATATAGCATCAACAATATGTTTAGTAAACTTCCAACTCAAGATTTCTTCAAAAGCCTTCATCATAGCATCAACAATATGTTTAGTAAAAGCCTTCTTTTGATTAAAAGCATGAGGAGAGTTCAACATGGATTGCAACAAGGAAATACAATAAATCAAAGAGCAGCTACGATGATTAAAGTCTTTGAAATCCAAAAGAGTGGGTTCATTTCTATTTAAAGTTCTGACCTCTTCAATCCCACTTTTATCAATCTTAGCATCAAGATAGAAAAACTCCAGATCATTGGGACACCTTTTAACTAAATTTGATGACGAGGATATGTACCTAGGATAGGGTCCTAGGCAAGGCCTACATACCCTACCTAAGGACACTACATTGGAGGACTTGAAGACCAAGCATAAGCTTCCGACTGGATTCCATGAGATGTTCAAGTCACAAGACATTCAATCCACTCGTAGTCTTCTTCCTTCACTCGACAGTCGCCTGTCACTCGGTAGACCTCATTCTCAGTCGACACCAGAAGACCAGGAGCCACCATCAGGAGGCCAACGGGCAGTCGTTAGTCCTTCGTCATTAGTAGCATTTATTATGTACGTTACCAGTAATGCCAGTCTTTAAACCCACGATCGGACCCTTAGATGCCGGGCACTTATGAGGGGCAGCGAACTTTGTATAAGCCGCCCCTCCCATCTGGCACAAGGGTTCGCAACATAAGCTCCCGAGCATTGAGACATAGGGCTGTTACCTCCACAAGAGGGGCCTGAACTCATACATCCGTGTGTACACCCTCGTCGTAGCTAGGACTCTGCCCTCTCCCTTCGTACCCCTACCTTCTATAGTCAGGCTCGTTCCCACGACAGTTGGCGCCCACTGTGGGGCAGGCGTCTAAGCGACTTCCGGCAAGGTTGCATTTTTCATCCTTTGACATGTCTTCTGGCGGTGTTTTCGCTCTGGGCCACAAGATCCGTTTCAGTGCGCTCACCTTCATCACCTACAATTCGGCATGGCTTCAGGAAGCACCTCTCGATGTCGAGGCGCTCCCAGTCTGCGGGGCCGCGCACTTCCACGCGAGTTCCTACGGCGTGTTGCTGCATCAGTCATCGACTCCCTATACGTCGGCTCCCCTCATTGTTTGCAGTCGCAAGCGGTCCGGCCGCTCACGACTCCATCGATGGGTCAAGCACGCAGTGGTGCCTCAAATTTTTTCTTCGCAGATTGCAGCGCTCGAGCCTATTGAGTCTCTTCACGGCGTGTTCGAGTTGGATTCCGATCCGTCCGATATCCCTTCCGAGTGCGAGAGCTATGATCCAGCGGGGGGGGGGTCCTTATGGCGGGCTCTCATCAAAACCCGCCGTCGGGCTTTGGCCACGGCAAGCGTGATGCTGGTGGCGCGTCGAGTGAACAGCCGCGTCGCGAGGGGGAGGTTATTCCCACTCCCATGATTGGTACGACTGCAGAGGCCCAGGCCTTGGGGGCCACGCGCATTCGGCTGGAAGAGCTTCAGCGCGAACTCGACAAGCGCACTCACTAGAGTCCACCTGTTGCCGACCGACGGCAGCGACAGCTGTTCCCGACTGGCCCCCGCAATGATGTTGAGGTATATCGAACTCCTGTGTTAAATGTTGTTGCTGCTGCTAGGATAGCAGATTCCATCCAGTCGTCGCGGTCAGAGGCTGGAAGAGGGTTGATGCAGATCATAGCACTGTTAGATGCAGCGCAGCGTCAGAATTCTGTAGTTTCATAGTCCTGCAATAGGATACACAACAACTCACCCAGGGCCGAAATTGTTCAGTCGGCACACAGCCCTGGATCGCCCCTGCATCATAGTGGTGGGGGCTTTCGCGAGGATCAGGTGAGAGATCAGTTTCACCATGAAGACCATCATCGAGTGCCCGCTCCTCCGTAGGGCGGTCCGCGCGTGCCCCGGCACCCAGACGATAGGCGCTCGTTCAGTGATGAGCGGAATGCGGAGTTTGATGCTCGAGATCTCCTCACCCAGAAGCAGATCGACAGGGGTAGAGCACACCGAGAAAGCCAAGATAGAGACTTTCCGAGTGGTAGCTCAGCCGTGATTTCTAGTCCTGAGTGTTTTAGCAAAGCCATCCGTTCTATGGAGATTCCCCCCAACTTCAGGTTGGCGGCTGGGATCGGAAAATTTTCTGGTGAGTCCAAACCAGAGAGTTGGTTAGATGATTACCGAGTGTCCGTATAGATTGGTGGCGGCAACGACAACGTCGCAACGAAGCACTTGTCCTTGATGCGAGATGGTTCAGCTCGATCTTGTTGAATCGCTTGGCTCTTTCCAATATATATTGCTAGGAGGATCTTGACCGAGTGTTTATCCGAACCTTTGAGGGTACTTGCAAGCATCCTGCAGGTCTGGTTAACTTATAGCATTGTGTCCAGAAGCCCGATGGAACTTTGAGAGACTATATTCAGCGGTGGTCCACTTTGCATCATACAGTGGAGAATGTGTCCTTGCACCAGGTTGTGTGTGCTTTCAAGGCCAGTGTGAGATACAGGGAGATGTACCTGAAGTTCTGGCGCACGGGTGATATTTCACTCGGCAAGATGATGGAAATCAATGCTCGGTACGCCAATGGCGAGGAAGAAGACTGCCTCCGTAGCAGCAAAGGAAAGGCAACCGCCAATGAGGTTGGTGGCAGTAACAATCGGAAACGGAAGCGAAAAGTTGAGTGTCCGGTTCAAGCAGAAGCAGCAGCACTAGTGACCCAGTCAAAAAACAAGGGCAAGGGTAAAGCACAGTATGCCCCCAAGAAAGGGAAAAATCAGTCAGGAACTGATATCATGGATGAGCCGTGTGTAATTCATACGAGGAAAGATGTGGAAGGCAATGTGATTTTGCCCAAGCGCACCACTCGACAGTGTTAGGCCCTTATCCAGCAATTCAAGGGGGACCCGCCGAGTGATAAATCTCCTGAGAAGGGTGATGAAGATGAAGATAAAGAAACATTCCCGGATGTCACTACTACCCTTGTGATTTTTTCTGATGTCGAGAGCAAGAGTCTCCTGAAAGTCATCAACAGAGAAGTCAACATGGCTATACCTGCTACTCCCACCTACCTCAAGTGGTCCCAGTATGCCATCACATTCGACCAAATAGACCATCCTGCTCATGTGGCCACTCCTGGTCGACAGGCTCTGGTAGTTGATTTGGTGGGGGGGGCACTCGACTCAGAAAGGTCCTCATGGAAGGTGGCAGCATCCTGAATATCCTCTATGCAGATACCCTGAAAGGGATGGGCATTCCGATGTCCCGACAAAGTGAAAGCAACATGCAATTTCATGGGGTCATCCCAGGGAAGAAGGCCAAATCACTCGGCCAGATAGCATTGGATGTGACATTCGGGAACGACAAAAATTTCCGAAAAGAAAAGCTGACGTTTGAAGTCTTGGATTTCCAGAGTGCTTACCATGCCATTTTGGGTCAACTCGCGTATGCACGTTTCATGGCCCGACCATGTTACGTGTATCTCAACTTGAAGATGCCAGGCCCTAAGGGCGTGATCACTATCACTGGCAATCGACAGCGGGCCGAAGAATGCCTCCAGCAAGGCTCCAAGATCGCCGATCACCAGATGGCCATGGTCGAGCTGGAAGAGTACAAGAAAACCGCTGCCCCTGCTGATTTGGTCCGTGCAAAGAAGCTTGCTTCTGAGTCGGCATTTCAGTCGGTAGGGGAAGTGAAGAAGGTGCACATCCACCCGACGGATCCTACTGCTGCCCCGACGAATATCTCATCAACACTCGACAACAAATAGGAAGCCGAGCTCATCCAGTTCCTCTGTGAGAACTGGGGTATCTTTGCATGGAAGCCTGCTTACATGACGGATGTTCCCAAGGAGCTGGCTGAGCACCGTCTGAGAGTGCATTCGAAAGCCAAACCCGTCAGGGAGCATTTGCGCAGTTCAGCGGCAAAGAAGTGGTCCGTCTCTTGCAAGACAAGTTCATTCGGGAGATTTACCACTCCGAGTGGCTCTCGAATGTTGTGATGGTGCCAAAGAAAGATAAGTCTTTGCGTATGTGCATTGACTTCAAACATCTCAATCGGGTATGCCCGAAGGATCATTTTCCGCTTCCCCGCATAGATCAAATTGTTGAGTCGACTGCGGGTTTGCGAGTGTTTATCGTTTCTGGATGCTTACTAGGGGTACCATCAAATCCATCTGTATGGCCCGGACAAAATAAAGACATCTTTCATCACCCCATTCGGGTGTTTCTGCTACATCACTATGCCATTTGGTCTCAAAAATGCTGTGGTAACTTTTATGCGCATGACTCAGAAATGTTTACTCGACCAGATCCCTTGGAATGTCAAGGCGTACATGGATGATATAGTGGTCAAGTCACGCAAAGGTTCCGACCTACTGGCCGACTTGGCCGAAACATTCGCCAATCTGAGGAGATTCGACATAAAGCTGAATCCGGCCAAGTGTACTTTTGGCGTCCCTAGCGGCAAATTACTCGGTTTTCTCGTTTCCTAATGGGGAATCAATTTCAACCCTGAGAAGATCGGCATCATTACCCGAATGAAGACTCCCGTGCGGGTGCACGACGTTCATAAGCTCACGGGTTGCTTGGCAGCATTGATTCGATTCATTTCTCGTCTTGGTGAGAAGGCTGTACCTTTATATCAATTGATGAAGAAGTCCGACACGTTCGACTGGAATCCCGAAGCCGATGCAGCATTTGTTTAGCTCAAACCTTGCTCTCCACCCAGCCGCTACTTGCCGCTCCTGGTAACAAAGAGCCCTTGCTCCTGTACATTGCGGCCACAATTCAGGTCGTCAGTACAGTCCTAACTGTCGAGCAGGAAGAGGAGGGTAAAGCTTATAAAGTCCAGTGGTCAGTCTATTATGTCTCGGAAGTTTTGTCCCCCTCAAAGCAAACATATCCACACTATCAGAAGTTGGTTTATGGTATTTACCTATCAGCAAAGAAGGTGACGCATTATTTCCAAGACCACTCGATTTCAGTCGTCAGTGATGCTCCTTTGTCCGAGATTTTCAATAATCGAGATGCATCAGGTCAAGTGGCTAAATGGGCAATCGAGCTTGGACACTTTGACATCAGATTCAAAGCCAAAAAAGCAATCAAGTCCCAAGCATTGGCACATTTCATGGCCGAGTGGATTGAACAGCAACAGCCAATCCAAGTTCACTCGGCGCATTGAACAATGTTCTTTGACGGCTCTAAAATGTTGAATGGGTCTGGTGCTGGTCTTGTCTTGATATCTCCCAAGGGTGACAAGCTCAGATATGTCTTGCAAATTCACTTTGATTCCTCCAACAATGAGGCAGAATATGAACCACTTTTGTATGGGTTGCGCATGGCTATCTCACTCGGCGTCAAGAGCCTGATGGTGTAGAGCGACTCAGATCTAGTGGTGAATCAAGTGATGAAAGAGTGGGATGTTCGAAACCCTGCTAGTACCGGGTACTACAATGCAGTCCGAAAGTTGGAGTAGAAATTCGAAGGCCTGGAACTTCATCATGTTCCTCGACTGAAAAATCAGGCAGCTGACGAGCTATCCAAGATTGGGTCCACTCTTTGGCCTATCCCAAGTGGTGTGTTCTTAGAGCACTTGCACCCTCCTTCGGTACAAGAGGATCCTTTCACCGAAGAGCCCCCACAAGCTTTGAGTTCCACAGACCCGACAGAAGTCGATGTCCCTGTAGTGATTGATCTAGTTATGGAGATTCTGGTTGTCACTCCCGATTGGACTGTGTCGTACATTGCCTATATCCTCAGACAAGAGCTCCCTGAAGATGAAACAGAGGCTCGACGGATTGTGCGCAGGTCCAAGGCTTTTACTATGATGGGAGATCAACTGTTCAGAGAGAGTGCGACTGGCGTTACATAGGGCTTCATCTCCCTAGAGGAAGGTCGAATGATTCTGGATGAGATCCACTCGGGAACTTGCGACCATCATGCTTCCTCATGGACGATTGTTGCCAAAGCGTATAGAGCTGGTTTCTTCTGGCCCCAGGCTAATGAGATGGAGCCTATCATCTGTATAATCTCATGAAGTGGATAGATGAGCCACGAGCCTGGAATGCAGATCTGCTCCGGCGTTTTTATACTTAAGAGACAGAAGAATCTTCTGATGTAATAAGAATACTTCATCAATGCAATGAAAATTTCTGCAATATATATTGTCGATTCCGATCGTACAGTTTCACTCTTGGGAATACTCCGAGTGTTGAGCGATCCTCTCACTCGGGGGCTTAGCTGTGAACATGCTTTCGCCTAAGTTAAAAACCCTGTCGGGTGGATAGCAGTCCATTCACTCGACATCTTAGCTGCGAATCAACATTTGCCTAAGTTCAAAAAAAACTCCGAGCGATGAGCAATCCTCACACTTGGGGGCTTAGCTGCCAGCATGCTTTCGCCTAAGTTAAATACCCTGTCGGGTGGATAGCAGTCCATTCACTCGACGTCTTAGCTGTGAATCGACATTCGCCTAAGTTCAAAAAAAGTCCGAGTGATGAGCAATCCTCACTCTCAGGGGCTTAGCTACGAACATGTTTCGCCTAAGTTCAGAACCCTGTCGGGTGGATAGCAATCCATTCGCTCGACGGCCTATTTGCGAATCCGTCTTCGGTTAGGCTCAAAAATACTCTGAGTGGTGAGCAATCCTCACACTCGGGGGCTTAGCTGCGAACATGCTTTGGCCTAAGTTAAACACCCTGTCAGGTGGATAGTATTCCATTCACTCGACGACCTATTTGCGAATCCGTCTTCGCTTAGGATCAAAAATATTCCGAGTGTTGAGCAGTCCTCACACTCGGGGGCTTAGTTGCGAACATATTTTTGCCTAAGCCTAAAAACAAACTCAGTCAAACAAATGATTGAAAACCAAATACGGATAAAATCCAAAGGATAAATCATGGATAAACGTTTCGTAAAGAAGCAAATGTGCTCAGGCCTTAGGCCTGAATAAAGTTTTAAGTTATACAGTTTCACTCGGCATACCGAGGCGAATAAAAGTGTTTCTTTCTAAGGTCAAGTTTTTCAATCATCCGACGGGCTGGCTGGCTCGACAAAAGTGTCCAAGTCGATGCCATCTGCGATTTTGGTAGCTGCGTCGATGAAGGTCTCCATGAAGTCCTCAAACTGAAGCTTCTTTGTGTTAACTACTCAGAGCTCCATCAGCTTTTCCTCCCTCACGTCTCTACAATGGACCCTGACGACTGATACCACCACGTCAGCATCACAGCAAGCAGCAGACTTATTCCATGCCTGCACTCGACTTGGAAGGTCGTTCAGACGAGCCATCATGGAGTTGAGGTCGAGCTGAGGAGTGTCCTCGAGCCACAACTCCTTGTCAATCCTCTCCATCGCAGATTTTAGTCGGACAAGATATGCCTGAGCGCCCTGGAGTGGGAAATTGAGTCAGAGCATGTTCATACCCACCGCGTCTGCGACATGAGACTTGGTGGGGTCTAGGTTGGGCTCAATCTCTTCTATCTCCTTTTCGAAGTCTTGGCAGAATTCTGTTGAAGAGAAGGAATGGGAGGAGAGTCAATGAGGTACGATCTTCATGGATTTTACAAAGTTCAGTCGACAAGAGACACTCACCGTCAAGCATGATGTACATCTTCCTCGAGAATTTTCCCAAATGCCTCTCTAGGCCGTTGCTCCTATTGTTCAACTACTCAGCCCTTTTGATGAGGTCCACACGCTCTTGCTTAAGCTTTGCGTTCTCCTCCTCCAGCTTCTAGGCAGCCGTTAGCTTTCAATCTGCAGTCTCGGTTTTGTCCTTGGCCACCCGTTGGGCGTCGGCGAGTGCTTTGTCCTTGTCCTCCAGCGCCTTCTTCATGGAATCTAAAGAAACAACATTGTTGAGTCATGCTTGGAGTCGACGATTTTCATTGCGCATCTCTGTTCGAGTGAAAGCACTTGGTTCAAAGCTTGAAAAGTGAAGATAGGAATGCAGAGAGTCGACGGTTGTTACCTCACAGAGATTTCAGCTTAGCCTACGCTCGCTCTAGAGCATTGTTGGAGGCTTCCAGATCCACGCACAGTCGGTTCCTCTCATCCTCAAGATCCTTGTACCGCGTTCCAAGTTTGCAAGCCCTCTGAAACCAACAAAAGAAAGAAATTCAATCGACAAAGTAATACCAAGGACGGTCAACTAGGTTATGAATACCGTCGAACACATGTCTTACTATCCTGGAACAGCGTCATATAATGGTTGACCTATGATGTCCATGAAGCCCTTGTCTAGGAGAAGAAGAATTCAAGCAAAAAGTCCACCCGACCTGTCGAGTGGCTCTGGCACTCCGTGTCCCGTAAACAAATTCAATACAGTCTCTATTAAGACCCCCGTCGGTGCGAGCACTCGACGGCGGTCTCGGGGACTACACCCACTGGGTGCACTCAGAGTGCCCCCACTAAGACGGTTAACACTCGACCTGTCGAGTAACTCGTCAGAAAAAAAATATGCACTCGAGTACTCCGCGTATGACGGAAATCCCAATTTCAAGTTTTCAAGACTATTGCTTATCGTCTCCGATTAGTAGTAGCCTTGGGGACTACACCGAGTGGGTGCACTTAGTGTGCCCTCACTGGTTACTGAAACGTTCGACAAGGTCAGCCCTGTCTGAACATTCATCCGTCACTCAACCCGTCGAGTGACGTGCCTCCCTGCTCTGTGAAGTTCAATCTATCCTTATGTAGCGTCATATCTTGGTTAATCAATAATATCCATGAAACCTACAAGGTAGCTTCGGAGTGGTGTGATCAAAGGCAAAACATATCCCGCATACAACAAATTCTAAGACCCCTGCTGGTGCAAGCACTCGACAGCGGTCTTGGGGACTACACCCAGTGG
This sequence comes from Hordeum marinum, assembly GCA_022496015.1. Taxonomy (NCBI): domain Eukaryota; kingdom Viridiplantae; phylum Streptophyta; class Magnoliopsida; order Poales; family Poaceae; genus Hordeum; species Hordeum marinum. The sequence continues at coordinate 58,845,685 of CM039673.1, read as the reverse complement.
GTGTACTTAGCGTGCACCCATTGGATCTGCCAATTCTTGATCAGTCGAGTGGCAGGAAGCATCCGTCATTGGAATATCTGTCACTCGGTCCGTCGAGTGACACGCCCCTCCCCACTCTGTGAAGTGCAGTCTATCCTTATGTAGCGTCATGTCATGGTTTATCAATGATATCCATGAAACCTACAAAGTAGCTATGGAGTGGTGAGACCAAGGGCAAACGTATCAAGCATTCGACAAGCTCTAAGACCCCTACCAATGCAAGCACTCGACAGCGATCTCGGGGACTACACCCAGTGGGTGCACTCAGAGTGCCCCCACTGAGACGGTTAACACTCGATCCGTCGAGCGGCCCGTCAGGAAAAAAATATGCACTCGACATGTCGAGTACTCTAGTACTACGCGCACTATCAGTCCAAAACCTACTCGACTAAGACCTGACCAATTCGAGTGGAGAAATTTCAAACATTCTATGATTGGAAAATAAGCACCCACTGGGTGTACAGTCAAGAAAAGATAGGAATTCAATCGGAAATGTACTTACAATCAAACTTACTCGGACATTGGTGCGGAGGGCCGTGCTGACATCGTAAGCCAGCTTGCTGGCCTCGTACACCTCTTTGGTTCGCAGCATTATCTGCTCTGCCTGGATCATAGCCTCCTTCGCAGCTCTGGTCTGATCTTCCGGGACACGATGCAGAGAGAAAGCCGTCATAGGTGGGATCGGCATAGTTGCTGGTGTAGCCGAAGCACTCTGAGCAGGTCCGGTTGGAGTTGATGTCACGATGGTCGAGACAGCTGGAGGGGCACTTGATAGAGGTACTACAGGATTAGCTCTGATTTGTGTCGTGTCGCCCATCCCTGGGAGGAATCTACATTCGACCGCTGAAGCGTCTACACTGATGAAGCTCTTCGGGTGCGGCTGCGCGAGGTGTCTAGGTGTTCCTCGTCGTCTTCCAGCTGGATGACCACTGCAACGTCAACCGACAGTGTTAACTTTTGCAAGTGAAGAATCTTATTCGGATGAATCAAGAACTTATTAACCTCTGTGAGAAGTGGCAGACTCAGCAGTGTCAATGTCCATCGCTTCCCCTCCGTCTCGAGGAGGTGATGTTACAGACGTAGCAACTCTGACGGATCAAACAACACTCGGTTGGCAACAACGCAAAGTCACAATCGACAGAAAGAATTTGAGAGTAAAACACTCACGTGGATACGACAGGCAGAGCCATCTTCATGCGGGCAAGGCTTTCCAAGGTTTGGCCACAGTCACCTTGGGTTGCTTCGCAGATCGTTCGCTCGACTCGATAGTCGAGGGGCGGCTCCGCTTTGGGTTCTTCTCGCTTGGGCCCGGAGCCCTGTCCTCAGCAGCCGCAGGACCTTAGCGAGCCTTGGTGCAGCGTTCGGTGCGAAGAGATGGCTCGACTTCTCGCTCGTTTTCATTTGAGTTTTCGTACTCGTCCTTGGAGTCTTCTGAACTGTCGCCGTCCATGCTACCACCTTCACTCACAACTCCATCGTCAACGTGGTTCCCGTTAGGAACGGGTGAGTGCATGTTTGTTCACTCCTGCATGATTCAAGTAAAGAAGTCAGTTCATAAGTCAATATATCACTCGATAGTACAAGTACATCAGTCGACACCGCACAACTCACCAGATTCTTCAACGGGTTTTCGGCTGAGTAAGGTCAGATCCTCTTGGCTCCCAAAGGGTTGTCGCATGCTCCAGTGATGCTGCGAAGCCACTGCTCGACAGTTTTCTGTGGAACCTCTTTTGGGTGTGCCCTGGTCGAGTCCTCAGGGCCCGCATAGTGCCACATGGTGTGATCTCTGGCTTGGAGCAGCTGAATACGTCGACTGAGAAATGTCTCCAATAGATCCATGCCAGCCACTCCACCCCGGATCAGTTGCACTACAGCTTCAACCAAGATTCCCACTTGGACATGTTCCTCTTCGGTCACCCTCAGAGACTTGGGGATAGCTGGACGGTCAGGTGTATAGGGGGGAAGGCCACTCGACATGTTCGGCGATGCTACATCTTTGTAGTAGAACCAAGTCGACTGCCAGCCTCTAACAGACTCAGGAAAAGTCATGGCAAGGAAAGAACTATGGGCTCTTTTCTGAAGTCCTAAACCCCCACATAACTGAAGCACATGAGTCTTCCCATCAGCAAGGAGAGCTTTCTTCACGGTCTGGGATCTGACCATAAATATGTGCTTGAACAACCCCCAATGGGGAGAACAGCCCAGAAAACACTCGCACAAAGTAACAAAGGCAAACAAGTACGCAATAGTATTTTGTGGGAGATGGTGCAGTTGGCACCGAAGAAATTCAAGAGCCCTCTAAAGAACGGGTGGGGTGGCATTGAGAAACCTCTTTCAACGTGGGACAGGAGGAGGACCCGCTCCCCGTCGCGCGGCTCCAGCTTGCGCTCTCCCTCTGGCAGCCTCCAGGTGACGTCCTCCATGAGCCCATCGGCGACAAGTCCCTCCATGTCCTCGCGAGTGACTATGAAGGGGAGAAAGTCCCCCTGCATCCATTCCGCCGGAGTGATGAACCGAGCGGTCGAGGGCTTCTTGCCCTTGACCTTCGTCGCCCCCTTCTTAGATTGCTCCAGCTTCTCCGTGGTGCTCTTCTTCATCGCTGCGGCGGCTCTCGTCAGAGAAGAACAAGATGAGGCGCTGGAGACAGGGGAGGCATAGGAAGAGTGGAAGGTTGGGGAATAGTACTGTGCGAACCATGGTGTCCCAAGATTTATATCCCGCCGAGTGCCTCGCTGACTGGTGGACCCGTGAGATCACCGCGCACGCCAGCCACAGCCTGCGTCCAGTAGGTGGCAAAATGACTGGCGCTGAGATCGAGGCATCGTGCCCCCACTTTCCCTAATGGTGGCGTCATCATCGCACGCGCGCGCACTTCCCAAATTTTCGTATCCCCCGAAATCCGGGTCTGACAGACCGACCCGTCACCTCCAAAGATGCTTTCAGTTCACTCGGAGCAAAATAGGCATTGAACATCCACTCGAACACTTTCATGGCTAAATGGATCCGGGCGAATGAAGAAGAGTTCAATCGACGCATGTTTCGCTGAAGCCCTGAATATCATTCGGAAGATTTGGCGTGTTGATCCTGAATTGACATCAATACTCAGAGTTCAATCAATGCAAGTTTCGTTGAAGCCCCGAATATCATTCGGAAGATTTGATGCCTTAATTCGAGATTGGCATTGATACCCCCATTTCACCACTCGAACCCCAATCCATTTGGGGGCTAATGATGAGGATATGTCCCTAGGGTAGGGTCCTAGGCAAGGCCCCCGACCTGAGGACACTACATTGGAGGAATTGAAGATCAAGCATAAGCTTCCGACTGGATTCCATGAGACGTTCAAGTCACTCGACATTCAATCCACTCGGAGTCTTCTTCCTTCACTCAACAGTCGCCTATCAGTCGGTAGACCTCATTCTCAGTCGACACCAGAAGACCAGGAGCCACCATCAGGAGGCCAACGGGCAGTCATTAGTCCTTCGTCATTAGTAGCATTTATTATGTACGTAACCAGTAACACTGGTTTTTAAACCCACGATCAGACCCTCAGATATCGGGCACTTATGAGGGGCAGCGAACTCTATATAAGCCGCCCCTTCCCTCTGGCACAAGGGTTCGCAACCATTGTAATCTTAACATTCCAAACGACATAAGCTCCCGAGCACTGAGACGTAGGGTTGTTACTGTTGGAAATATGCCCTAGAGGCAATAATAAATTAGTTATTTTCATATTTCCTTGTTCATGATAATCGTTTATTATCCATGCTATAATTGTATTGATAGGAGACTTAAATGCATGTGTGGATACATAGACAAAACCATGTCCCTAGTATGCCTCTAATAGACTAGCTCGTTGATCAAAAGATGGTTAAGGTTTCCTAGCCATGGACATGAGATGTCATTTGATAACGGGATCACATCATTAGGAGAATGATGTGATGGCCAAGACCCAAACTACAAACGTAGCATATGATCGTGTCAGTTTATTGCTACTGTTTTCTGCATGTCAAGTATATGTTCCTATGACCATGAGATCATGCAACTCATGGACATCGGAGGAGTGCCTTGTGTGTATCAAACGTCACAACGTAACTGGGTGACTATAAAGATGCTCTACAGGTATCTCCGATGGTGTCTGTTGAGTTGGCATGGATCGAGACTAGGATTTGTTACTCCGTGTGACGGAGAGGTATCTCAGGGCCCACTCGGTAATACAACATCACAACAAGCCTTGCAAGCAATGTGGCTAAGTGTTAGTCACGGGATCTTGTATTACGGAACGAGTAAAGAGGCTTGCCGGTAACGAGGTTGAAATAGGTATGGAGATACGGACGATCGAATCTCGGGAAAGTAACATACCGAAGAACAAAGGGAACGTTATACGGGATTAACTGAATCCTTGACATAGAGGTTCGACCGATAAAGATCTTCGTAGAATATGTAGGAACCAATGTGGACGTCCAGGTCCCGCCATTGGTTGTTCACCGTAGAGGTGTCTCGGTCATGTCTACATAGTTCTCGAACCCGCAGGGTCTGCACACTTAAGGTTTGGTGACGTTTCGGTAGTGTAGAGTTATGTATGGTGGTGACCGAAGGTTGTTCGTTGTCCCGGATGAGATCCTGGACGTCATGAGGAGCTTCGGAATGGTCCGGAGGTAAAGATTCATATATAGGAAGTCCCAGTTTGAACGCCGGAAAAGTGTCGGGCTCATCGGTACTGTACCGGGAGTGCCGGTAGTGTACCGGGAGACCTCCGGGAGGGGTATTTCGACCCCAGAGGTTCCATGGGCTGTCGGAGAGTATTAACCAGCCCTTTGTGGTCTGGTAAATCAGCCACAAAAGGCCCATTGCGCAGGGAGAGAAAAAGGCTAAGGAAAAGGTGAAAAATCAGCCAATAGGAGGCAATCCTACTCCAACTAGGATTGGAGGTGAAGTAGGATTGCTTCCCACCTCCTATTTCGGCTTAACCAAAGGCCTTGGCTGCCTCTACTATCCTCTCCTCCTATATATACTAGTGGAATAGGTAGGGTTTGGCTAACAATTGCAGCCACGTGCTACCCGTTCCACCGGTGCTCCTCTAGATTGGTTTTTCGCAGTGCTTAGGCGAAGCCCTGCCGGAATTGCTCCACCACCACCATCACCGGAGCACCGTCACGCTGCCGGTGAAATCTCTCTCCTCTCCACCTCCTATTGCTGGATCAAGACGGCGGAGATCGTCATCAAGCTGCACGTGTGCTGAACGTGCAGGTGCCGTCCGTTCGGCGCTAGATCGGAAGGACCGTGATCGAGATCGCGAGACAGTTCGTGATGAGATCGCGGAATAGATCGTGATGAGTTCGCGGGACATATCGTGATCAAGATCGTGAGATGGATTGTGATGAGTTCACGGGACGGATCGTGATTGGATCGCGGGACGGATCGTGATGAGATCGTGGGACGCTCGGCGATTTGGATCGCGAAGATGTTCGACTACACCAACCGCGTTTCTTAACGCTTCCCGCGTAGCGATCTACAAGGGTACGTAGATCCACTCTCCCTCTCATAGATGCTCATCACCATGGATAGGTTTGCGTGTGCGTAGGAAAATTTTTGTTTCCAATGCGACGTTCCCCAACAGTTACCTCCACGAGAGGGGCCTGAACTCATACATCCATGTGGACACCCTCGCCGTAGCTAGGACTCTGCCCTCTCCCTTCATACCCCTACCTTGTACTGTCAGGCTCGTTCCCACGACAGTTGACTCATCTCTAGTCCCATGGTTATCAAGATTAATATTGGAAAACAAAGATTCAATAGGAGTCACATCAATCACTTTAAGATCTTCATCAATATTATTACGAGAACATACTTTTTCAAGCCATTCACGCTTAGCACGAACTCTAGCGGTTCTTTCCTTAAACTCATCAATAGAAATTCTCATAGCTTTTAACGACTCATTAATATCATGCTTGTGTGGAATAAATCTAGTTTTTAAAGAATCAATCTCAAGAGAAATTCTATCAACGTTCCTAGCCAAATCATCAATCTTGAGCTATTTTTCTTCAATCATAGCATTGAAACCTTTTTGCGTACTAATGAATTCTTTAATATTACACTCAAAATCAGAGCGTATTTTATTCTAATTTCCATAAGAATTGCTGCAGGAATTACCATAATTATTAGAGGAATTACTAGGAAACGTCCTAGCATTCAAATTACCTATATAACCGTTATTACCAAAATTGTTCCTACCAAAAAAATTCACATCCATAGATTCATTATTATTTCCAATCAAAGAAGACAAAGGCATATCATTAGGATCAAAAGGAACACTCTTACTAGCAAACAATTTCATCAATTCATTAATCTTTTCACTCAAAGTATTAATCTCTTCAATAGCATGCACTTTTTTACTAGTAAGAGATCTTTCGGTGTGCCATTGAGAGTAATTTGCCATAATATTATCTAAGAGTTTAGTAGCTTCTCCTAATGTGATTTCCATAAAAGTTCCACCCATGGAGGAATCTAAGAGATTCCTAGAAGCAAAATTCAATCCAGCATAGAAAATTTGTATAATCATCCATAAACTCAAACCATGCGCGGGGCAATTCCTAACGAAAGTTTCATCCTCTCCCAAGATTGTGCAACATGTTCATGATCAAGTTGCTTAAAATTCATTATATCGTTCCTAAGGGAGATGATCTTAGCAGGCAGAAAGAACTTGGAAATAAAGGCATATTTACACTTATTCCATGAATCAATACTATTTTTAGGCAAATATGAAAACCAAGTTTTAACACGATCTCGTAGTGAGAACGAAAATAGCTTCAATTTAACAATATCATTATCCACACCTTTCTTATTTTGCATGTCATAGAACTCAACGAAAATATTTAGATGGGATGCGGCATCTTCATTAGCTAGGCTGGAAAATTGTTCTTTCATAACAAGATTGAGCAACGCAACATTAATTTCATAAGATTCCGCAATAGTGGCGGGAGAAATCGGAGTACTAATAAAATCATTATTATTAGTATTGGAAAAGTCACACAACTTGGTATTCTCTTGAGTCATTGTGACAAAGCAAGCAATCAAGCACACAAGCAAGCAAAAAAAAGCAAACGAGAAAGCGTATAAAGAAGGGCGAAAAAAGGCAAATCTTTTCGGTATTTTCAGAAAATTGTTTTAGACGTGGGGGAGAGGAAAACGAGAGTCAAATGGCCAATAATGTAAATGCAAGAGATGAGTTTGTGATGGGTACTTGGTATCTTTGACTTGCTATGTATCTCCCCGTGAAGAGGAACGGTTTGATGGAGCAAAGTAGATAAGTATTTCCCTCAGTTTTTGAGAACCAAGGTATCAATCCAGTAGGAGATACAAGCGAGCCACCAATAGATATACCTGCACAAAGAATCAAACTCTTGCCCCCAATGCTATAAAGGGGAGTCAATCCCTTCACGATTACTTGCAAGGATGAGATCTAATAGAGATAGATATAATAGGGTGATTGAACGGAAAGTAAAAATAAAAGTAAAAATAATGCAGCAAGTATTTTTGGTGTTTTTGGTTTTAGATCTGAAAATATAATGTGGAAAATAGACTTGGGGGCCATAGGTTTCATAAGATGGCTTCTCTCATGATGGCAAGTATTACGGTGGGTGAACAAATTATTGTCGAGCAATTGATAGAAAAGCGAATAATTATGAAGATATCCAACTCAATGATTATGCATATAGGCATCACGTCCGTGACAAGTAGACCGAGACGATTCTGCATCTACTACAATTACTCCACACATCAACCGACTCCTGCCTGCATCTAGAGTATTAAGTTCATGAAGAACAGAGTAACACATTAAATAAGATGACATGATGTAGAGGGATAAACTCAACCAATATGATGAAACCCCCATATTTTTACCCTTGATGGCAACAATACAATACGTGCCTTGCTACCCCTACTCTGTCATAGGGTGAGGACACCACAAGATTGAGCCCAAAACTAAGCAGTTCTCCCATTGCAAGAATTACCAATCTAGTTGGCCAAACCAAACCAATAACTCGAAGAGACTTGCAAAGATATGAAATCATGCATATAAGAATTCAGGAAAGACTCAAATAATATTCATGGATAATCTGAAGATAAACCCACAATTCATCGGATCTCAACAAACACGTCGCAAAAGAGTATTACATCGGATAGATCTCCATGAGGATCATGAAGAACATGGTATTGAGAAGCAAAGAGAGAGAAGAAGCCATCTAGCTACTAGCTATGGACTCATAGGTCTGTCGAGAACTACTCACGCATCATCGGAGGGGCAATGGAGTTGATGTAGATGCCCTCCATGATGGAATCCCCCTCCGGAAGATTATCGGAAAAGGCTCCAAGATTGGATCTCTCGGCAACGGAGGCTTCTGGCGGATGAAAAGTGTTTTCGTGGCTCGTTCTGATAACCATGGAATATTTGGATATTTATAGGCCAAAGCTTAGGGTTAGGGGAGTTGCCAGGGGCCCACAAGCCTGCCTGGCGCAGGGTACCCCCCTGGCCGCGGCAAGCAGGCTTGTAGCCCCGGTGTGGCTCCTCTGCCTTGGTTCTCAAGTCTCGTGACTTCCTTTTAATCCAGAAAAAATCATTCCGGAGGTTTTATTCTGTTTGGACTCTGTTTAATATTCCTTATCTAAGAAACTCAAAAACAAGGAAAAACAAAAGCTCACACTAGGCTCTAGATTAATAGGTTAGTCAAAAAAATGATATAAAATAGCATATTAATGCATATAAAACATCGAAAATGGATAATATAATACAATGGAACAATAAAAAACTATAGATACGTTGGAGTCGTATCACTGGCACATGACCCAGAGAGAAACCCACGCAAGAGATAGAACACTTACCCAGTGACGACGGGCAGAGTCCGTCTGGCGCGCACCGGTGGCTTCGGCACGGCCGCCTTCACCCGCTTGCGGGCCGGCGGCAGGGCCAGCGGCTCCTCCTGAGCTGGCCTCTTCCCCCGACTGGAGGTCTTGGCTATCGGGGCACACACCGGCTGCTCCTCGCTCCGGCTGCGTGGGCCCTGCCGAGGGGGAGGCGCGTTCAGGATCAAAACATCATCATCATCGCCAACATCGTCATCAGTACAATCCCTGATTATAGGGCTGGGAGGGAACTCATCGGCAGTGATAGGCCCTCCGCTCCCGGGTCGGTGCCTCCTCGGCCTCCTCTGAGGAGTCGACCCCCTGTTCGGGAGGGCCTCCTTGCTCGTATTGCTCGGAGTCGAATTGATCGTGTTCCGCCTCGAAGATCTGGTGGTGCGGGCCCTTCGGCATGTTTTGTCGCACGAACAACTGCGGTCAGCATAGAAAAGTAAGATTGGGTGCCGGCTGGAGGGATTCACACAAGAAAGGCTGCCTCGATGGAACGTCCATGTCGTACGGCTCCTTGCCGAAGGTCCACGTCGTCGGCACCATCTTGAAGGTCGTGATGGCGTTCACCCGCTTTGCCACCTCAGCCAGCATCAGGTCGACGGTCGTTAGCCGGTAGGGGTCTCAGCGGTCGGACATGTCACAGACCTGGTGCCGCCTCATCTAGAGAGGCAGCACCCGGCGTGTGATGAAGGCGGACACCATATGGGAGGCGACCAGCCCTTCCCTGCTCCGCATGACCACGAGTCGGCCGAGCTCTTCAAGTGCGGTTCCACGCGGAGCGGTCCCTGACTAGTTCACTCCGGAGGACGGGTCGTTGACGTACTCCGGCAACCGGATGTAATCCTGCTGTGGGTCGGTGTTCTTCATGTAGAAGAACGTCTGGTGCCAGCCCTTGACGGAGTTGATGAGGCTGAAGTGCGGGAAGCGCAAATTGTGGCAGCATACCGCCGTCCCCCCGCAAACGTACGGCTCCTTGGCACTTTTTAGCGCCCTTAGGCAGAACAACGTCTTGACGAAGTCCACGAAGGGGAGCATCCCCAAGTAGCCCTTGCACAGCGTCACGAAGCCCGCAATGGAAAGAATAGCATTGGGGCCGAGGTGGTGCGGCTGGAGGTCGAAAGTGTCCATCATGAGATGGAAGAAGTGGCTCACCAGTAACCCGAAGCCATGAGAGAAGTGGCAGGAGAAGACGACGAACTCCCCCACCTGCGGCTCGGGCACCACCTCATCGCCCGGCGTGCGAGCAGTCACACGCTCCACCGACGGCAGCATACGTGCACGGCGGAGCTCCGCGATGGTGGTCTCCATGACAACGGAGCCGACCCAACTCCCTGAACGTCCTTCGGCCATTCCAATGGTGGGGCTGCATGGGAGGGCATGCGAGCGGGGTCGTGAGCGAGAAGAACGGCGGCGCAAGAGGGAGCGGAGAAGACGAAGGAGAGGAAGACGAGGGGGCAAACGGGGCACTGTGCTTCCGCCCTTTGCCCTCTCTCCCCTTTTAAATGAGGAGGCCACGACCAAGGGAGATGCGGATTAACTGTGCCCACTCCCCCAGAATCTCTAAGCGCTCGTGGGCACTACGGGCCGCAACTGACGCTTCGGGGCGCAGAAGATCTTGGCCTACGCCCCGAGGTCTACTGGGCTACGCCCGTGGCCTGTCGGGCTAGGCCTAGGGCGACGTCCCGTCTGCCCGCGTGCGCAAGCCCCACGGTATCATTGCCTACCATGTGGCGTGCTGTAGGCCGGCCCGGGTCCCGGAGCGGTGTGTCGGAACCCGAGGCATCAGGAGCGGCCGCCGACCCGGCGGATTGTTCGGCTTCGAGCCGGAGGAGGACACCGCGTGGGGGAAGCCGCCGGCTCCCCTCTATCTGGCAGACGCCGGCCCCCACCGGCTTCGGGGACTACTGACGAGGTTATTACCCTTGGGTAGGCCAAAGCAATGGGGTTCTCTCCCCCGCTTCAAGAAAAAACACATGGTTGGCTGCTTCCCAGCCGGTTGCGCGTTGCCGGCTGGATTGAGGATGGATGTCCAAGGAGCCAGCTCGGCCCTGGCCGACTGGGCGCGGTCGGCTGCTTTCGGACCGCCTCCTCTATTAACCCTTGGGCGGACAAGCTCCCGTCCCATCCCTCTACATGCGGGTACGGCGACAAGACAGGACCCCCACGACGGGCCCCAATATGGCCATAGTGACCGCTGACGCGCAGGTGCAATGGCTATAGTTCAGCCGGTCGTACCGCTGACCTTGGCCGACCACGACTGGGCGGGGCAACAGTGCCGACATGCCTCCGCCCACTCGATTACCTGCTCTGGCATGGCTGCAGTGTACCCGGTCGTACCGGAGACTTCGGTCGGCTGGCGCAAGACGACGCCGCCCGGACGGCCCATCCCGTAGCAGGTGGGTTCGGGCCAATCACGGAGCCGGATGGCGGGCCCCAGCGAGCGATGGGACCACACAGCCGGTGGACCCTACAGGCGACGAGACGGCTCAAGGGGCGGGAGAGGCTGCCAGCCGGGTCTCCCCACTCTGTACCTTAAGGGTATTGTAAGCCGGGGGTTGGCCTATAAAAACCCCTGAGCCCCCCATGCAACGGGGATGACGAATCTCACGCACACACACCCATGGGACACTTCCCACGTATTCTCCCTCATAGCAAAGGAAGGCGATCCGGCTGCTCCCTCTTCGTCCTCTAGACAACAACTCTAGGAGAAACCTTGTAGCTATACCCATCCATCAACTAGACATATTATGGTTACACAGTGGACATATGAGAACTTGACTATGGGCATGATTTTAAGGTCCCTTTGTTTCGGTGCAAATGAGTCAATCTTCTAGGAGGCAGGGTACAGGTAGACCCGCAGTACGGAATGACAACAGTAGATTTGAACAATCTTGGGTACAGAGACAAACCATTCGTCCTAGCCAATGATGTGGCGCAGTTTTCTATGTGAAGGGCATGTCTACCAAACCGAGAAAAAGAAATGATACGGAAGCGAATACATCATACGATGAGCCAAAGCGCCACATAGTTCTTTCAGGGAAAAGAGACATCATGGGAGTGGAGGGCAAGACAGACATATCTGCAGATTATGAAAAGTTTCATGAAATTCCTCCCTTCAAAGTGAAGGCCGACCCAAGCACCCTGTTAAATGAATATTATCCATGGTTACAGCGCAATAAGCAAGGGACACACGCAAAGAAAAAGTGAACACTTTCTCTCCACAACTATTCTGATGGTGGCTTTGATCTAGAATATCACTGCAGTTACATGTCAAGAAATGAAATGCCTTCCATAATAGACGATTTTTCATCCAAAACCGTGATACTTCGAAAGAGAGTGTCCATTTTGTACACGAAGTGCCTCCAGTTTTGCCTTAACCCTCTCAACTTTTTAGCACATGCTATGTGGGTGAAATGATGACACCATGCCAATTTTCAATCATTCAGAGTTCATTTGCAGTGCTTTTCAATTCTGGGTCATTTTAGCTCAAAATAAATCATGAAATGCATGAAAAATAGCAAATGAAGTCAGAAAATGGTTGGAAAGGGATGATGTGGCTTTGAATGGTGCATACTGAATGTAGAAAAATTCTTGAGTTCAAATATGTTTAAAAAATAGAAATTCTTTTGTAACACACGTGTTTTCTTTTGAACCTTGATACTTCAAAAGATATTGTCCATTTTGTACACGACGTGCATCCAGTTTTTGTCATAACCCTCTCAACTTTTTAGCACATGCTATGTGGGTGAAATGATGGTACCATGCCAGCTTTCAACCATTTCAGAGTTCATTTGCAGTGCTATTCAATTCTGGGTCATTTTAGCTCAAAATAAATCATGAAATGCATGAAAATAGCAAATCAAATCAGAAAAGGATTGAAAAGTGATGATCGGAGTTATTTAACTTAATATGTTTAAAAAATTGAAATATGTTTAAAAAAGTGATGATCAAAGATACTCAATGCACAAATAGTCTTGAGTTCAAATATGTTTAAAAATTAAAATCCCTTCGTAATAGACGTGCTTTCGTCCGATCAAAGTTATTTAACTTAATATTATGTAAAATTTATGCAACTAAAATTATCGAAGTTATTTTTGTTAAAAACTTTAATAGCAAAAAGAATATTCTTAAAGTGAAAATAGAAGCACTTCTTGGGGAAATTCAACCTAAATTCAAAGTGCTAGTACGTGCATACAAGCACATACTAGCATTTTGAATTCAGGACAAATTTCCCATAGAAGGGCATCTATATGCACTTTGAGACGAACTTGACATGGCAGAGAGGGGCGGGCTTATAAACTGGTGCGACCTCCTCTCGCTTGGCGAGGTGGGACTAAACTTATACCGGTGTGAGCACCCCCCCCTTTAGTCCCGATTGGTGGCCCCAACCGGGACTAATATGCAAAAAGATGACATAAAAAATAAAAAAATGCCGCCTACTAGCCCACCACGGCCTGCATACGACTAGAACCCATCTCTACATGGGCAAGGATGCAGGCCCGCAAGGAAAGTAGGCCCAACAGGGCTAGGAACACATGAAATTTTGGGCCACGACCTGCTTTAGAGAGGAGCTCGAGACTGCAGCCGCAGTGGGGCTTATAAACCACTTCGAGCGCCCCGCACCAGTGCTAGGAATAGGGATTTTAACATTGCTAGGAACAACCATGGCGTGAGCGCCTCTCGCTTGGCGAGGTGGGACTAAACTCCCACCGCCCCGTGCCAGTGCCAGGAATAGGGATTTAGTCCCGGTTGGTGGCCCTAACCGGGACTAAAGGGGGGCGACCTCTTCCTCCCGCCCTTTGGGCTGCTAAAATTAAACTTTAGTCCCGATTGGCGGCTCCAACCAGGACTAAAGGGGGGCCTTTAGTCTACATTGGAGCCACCAACCGGGACTAAAGGTCTATGTATATAAGCGGGAGTTGGGAAAATTTGCAGATTTCACCTGCAGTTGCCCCCGACGACGCCGAGCACATCAACGCCGCTAGGATGCCCGAGCTTGCCATCGACGCCCTCGCCGCCATCTGCCACGTCGCTGCTGTTAGGATGCTCGACCTCGGCGTCGACGTCGTCAGGCTCCTTCACCTTGCCGTCAACGCCCTCGCCGCCTCCCCCACCCCGACGCCACCCCTGTCCTACCGTCAGCCCTGCCCTGCGCTGCAGCCGCCGCTGCCCCTGCCCTGCGCCGCCGCCGCCTCGACCCAACACCGTCGCTGCTCGTCGCCATCGCCGTCACGCCGCTCTCCTCGTCAGCCCCCCAGCCGGTGAGCTCCCCGATGATCGTTTTAGTGTTGTTTAGTTGTTTTATGTTTTAGTTAATTTAGTTAATATAGTTTTTTATGTTTTTAGTTAATTTATTTGTTTTAGTTGTTTTATGTATTAGTTGTTTTAATTGTTTATTTCATTTAGTTAATTTAGTTTTTTATGTTTTAGTTAATTTAGTTGTTTTAGTTGTCTTATGTTTTAGTTGTTTAGTTTTTTTATGTTTTAGTTGTTTTAGTTAATTAAGTGTTCATATTGTTTTAGTCAATTTAGTTGTTTTATGTTTTAGTTGTTTAGTTGTTTTAGATGTTTAAATTTTTAGGTGCACAGCATAGCCGTTGAGTCGACAATGCCCGGCCAGCATCCTCGTCATCGACTCGGTGGCAACCACTACTTGAGAGGTGTCATGTCCAAGACTGGGCTACGCCTGGCTGGCACTGGGATCTCATGTTTTATGATCGTATTGTTGCATTAATGCCTTGTATTGATTTCCATATCTCATGTTTGTATATTGCCATGTTGTAATATTTGCGGAAACTATGGATCATAGAGACATAGAACAAGAAGACTTGTTGGGGGATATAATCCGCGCCGGGTATAATCCCTTGGCGTATCTCAACGACATCGATGGTCAGGCAGGACAGGACGGCTCTGGTGATACAAAAATGGAGGAGGCAAGAGATCATGACGGCTCCGGTGACCGAATGGCGGAGGAAGGACATCATGATAACGGCTCCGATGACCGAATGGCGGAGGAAAGAGATCATGATCATGGCTCCCATTACCGAACGGAGGAGGGATCCTCAACTATTGAAAAGTCCAACGACATAAGGAGACGAGGCCCGAAGAAAAGGTTGTGACAGGATGAAAGGTTCATGATCACAGAATTTGTGAACGATGCCAACCAATTGCTCCCAATCAAACCAAGGACGCATTTGTACATCAGTGTGGAGTTGTTGTTAGGGACTACGTCTCGATCAACACTCAGCAATGGAATAAGAATAATAAGGACCTTGATGTTTCTTATGTCCATGATAGACATAAAGATGATCTTTGGACCGAGATGATGAGAAATTTCAGCCTACACTTAGAGGAGGATCCGAATAACCTAGTTATAGAGCGAAAGGTCAAGGCGTGGGCTCTTAAGAAGATGGCAGAACTATTCAGGAACTGGAAGAAATATTTGAACACAAAGTTTGTCAAGAAAGATGAGACTCCAAAATTCAAAGGTCGATATGAGAAGATAAGTGATCAATGGCCCGAATATGTGGCCTACAAGAAATCAGAGAAGAGTAAGAAAATGTCACTCACAAACAAGAAAAATGCTACACAGAAGAAGTATCACCATCACACGGGATCAGGTGGCTACTATAATGCCCAGTCGTTGTTGGACGAAGTTGAGCAAGACCTACTTGCTAAGAATGTCCACCCAGAGACATTGAACTGGCCAGAACGTTCAAGGACTTGGTTCTTCGGGGTTGGGGGAACTTTAGACCCAAAAACAGGGAAGTGTGTCTGGACGAAAGCTCAACTTGCAATACCCATCACAAAGCTTCAGGAAGCAATCAAGGCAGCGCAGGAAGGGACGTTCATTCCCGACAGAGATAAGGACGAGCTGACAGAGACCCTCGGGAATCCTAAACACCTTGGACGAACACAAGGCATATCAGGCTCTGTTTCGTGGAAGCATGGGTTTCCCAATAGCGGTGGTTATAGAAGCTGAGAGAGGAAGAGGAAACACGAAGCAAGCGAAATGCAGAAGCTCAGTGCAAGATTAGCAAAAGTAGAGGAACTTGAAAGCCAGCGAGCTACCAGCCAACCATATGACCGGCAGGAAGATCCTTCCTTTGACGCCACCCCGGAAGCTACACCACCATCTCTACAGAGAAGCAGTGTGGCTTCCACAGAGCTCGTTCATCCTGATCTAGATTTCACGGCTCCTTGATACCCCGTGGATAGTATCACAGAGGCTCAACATTGCGAGCTAATGACGAAATGCCAGAACCTGACCTTCAAGGCGGCGGTCGGTTATGTTCTACCTCCTCGAGCTAAAGGAACTTTCCACTGCCGTCCGATTCCACATTGCTATGTTGTTGTGACAGTGGATGAAATAATGGATGGATATGAGGGGTTGGAGCTTGACAACCCAACATGTGAAGAGGATATTATTCTTCCGGAAAATGCTTTGAGGAGTACTTGTCGATGGAGAAAGGAGTACATCAAGCTTCCAAATAGGAAGCCTGATTAGCAGACTCCGCCTCCTCCGCCTCCTCCTCCTTATCCTCCTCTGACACGTCAGGCCACTCCGCCTCCTCCTCTGCCTCCTCTGGCGTGTCAGGCAACTCCGCCTCCTCCGGCGTGTCAGGGCACTACACCTCCTCTGCCTCCTCTGTTGCATCATGTCACTCCACCTCCTCCTTCGCCTCCTCCTCCTCCTCCAGCATGTCAGCCACGACGGAAGAGAGACGCCGCCACTTCGGCAGCTAGCAGTACAATAGGCAGGAAGAAATACAAATTTGGTCCAAGCCTGAAGCCTCTTTCATAGTTACCATACAAGAGGACTGACAAAGAAAACGATGACATCAGTAAAGCCGAAGTGAAGGCCCATTTTGCACGGAAACATCCACCTCCGAACGAAACGGTAGATCCGGTGAAAGCAAAGCGCACTATGGATGCCCTGAAGTGACCATCACCACCTCCGCTGCAATCAAACCATGACTATTGTATTGTAAAGAAATATAATGAAGCGCTGCGGTCGGGAAGTACTTCGAGTGCTGCAAGAGTGAAAGAATGAAGAAGTGGGAAAACAATTCCCCAGCTCGGCGATTAGGAGAAGCAATCGTGCCCCCCGCTCAAGGTGTCTAGCGATATCGCTAATCATCCGGTGCTACTGCCCAGTACCAATCTTGTGTTGGAAAAATCCCCTAGAAGCAATAATAAAATGGTTATTATTATATTTCCTTGTTCATGATAATTTTCTATTGTTCATGCTATAATTGTATTAATCGAAAACCATAATACATGTGTGAATACATAGACCACAACATGTCCCTAGTGAGCCTCTAGTTGGCTAGCTCGTTGATCAATAGATGGTCACGGTTTCATCACCATGGACATTGGATGTCGTTGATAACGGGATCACATCATTAGGAGAATGATGTGATGGACAAGACCCACTCCTAAGCATAGTACAAGATCGTGTAGTTCGTCTGCTAAAGCTTTTCTAATGTCAAGTATTGTTTCCTTAGACCATGAGATTGTGCAACTCCCGGATACCGTAGGAATACTTTGGGTGTGCCAAACATCACAACATAACTGGGTGGCTATAAAGGTACACTACAGGTATCTCCGAAAGTACCTGTTGTGTTGGCACGAATCAAGACTGGGATCTGACACTCCATGTGATGGAGAGGTATCTCTGGGCCCACTCAGTAAGACATCATCATAATGAGCTCAGTAAAGAGACTTGCCGGTAACGAGATTGAACAAGGTATAGGGATACCGACGATCAGATCTCGAGCAAGTATCATACCAGTAGACAAAGGGAATTGTATACGAGATTGATTGAATCCCCGACATCATGGTTCATCCGATGAGATCATCATGGAGCATGTGGGAGCCAACATGGGTATCCAGATTCCGTTGTTGGTTATTGACCAGAGAGGTGTCTCGGTCATGTCTGTGTGCCTCCCGAACCCGTAGGGTCTAAACACTTAACGTTTGGTGACGCTAGGGTTATAGGGAAATAGTGTATGTGGCTACCGAAGATAGTTCGATGTCTCGGATGAGATCTTGGACGTCACGAGGAGTTCCAAAATGGTCCATAGGTAAATATTCATATATAGGAAGTGAGGTTTTGGTCACCGGAAGAGTTTCGGGCATCACCTGTAACATACCTGGACCACCGGAAGGGTTCCGGGGGTCCATCGTGTGGGGCCACCGACACCAGAGGGCTGCGTGCGCCGAAGGTGGGAGGGAACCAGCCCCTAGGTGGGCTGGTGCGCCTCCCATAAGGGCCCAAGGGGCAGCAAAGGTGGGAGGGGGCAAACCCTAGGCGCATATGGGCCCTAGGCCCACCTAGGGCGCCGCCCCTTCTCTCCCCTCTCTTGGCCACCGCCCCAAGGGCCATCTAGGGCCGGCCGCAGCCCTAGGGTGGGAACCCTAGGGGTTGCGCCCTCCCTCCTCCTCCTCCTATATATAGTGAAAGGTTTGGGGCTGCCAAGAACACGCATCTCTCTCTCGGCGCAGCCCTACCCCTCCTCCTTTTCATCCTCCGTGGTGCTTGGCGAAGCCCTGCCGGAGTACCATGCAGCTCTACCGTCACCATGCCGTCGTGCTGCTGGAGCTCTCCCTCAACCTCTCCTTCCTCCTTGCTGGATCAAGGCGTAGGAGACGTCATCGGGCTGCACGTGTGTTGAATGTGGTGGCGCCGTTGTTCGGCGCTTAGATCGGATTCCACCACGGTCTAAATCGCTGTGAGTACGACTTGTCACGCCCAAGATGCGCACCTATCCATATTAAGGCACAGGGGCCTCTCAAGGGATAGAGGCGCATCTTGTCATTCGCAAGTATAGCATCATTACATCATATATTAAGAAAGAGATGAGTATATGAGTTGGCTTACACTCGCCACATACTAAATTACAATTCCACACAAGAGTTCAAACACCAATATGAAGTCAGGGACCGGCTACGGATGAAAACAAATGATAAAAACAGATGCAATGATACTATCTCGCTAGTCCCGAAGATCACGACCATGCTCCTCTACTCATCCGGATAAGTCACGTACATCCTGCCTCTCTCCTCGTCATACTCCCACTGGAGCTACGTCAGATCATCCTGCACGAACTCATCTGTACTTGTACCTGGATTGTTTTAGTAATCGGTGAGCCACAAGGACTCAGCAATCTCATTTCCAAGGGTATCAAGACTATTAAAGCTTAATAGGTGAGGTATGGTTAAGTGGTGAGGCTGCAACAAGCTACTAAGCATTTATTTGAGTGGCTAACTTACGAATGCAGAAAGTAAAGTATGGTGGTCTATGCATAACGGGCATGAACTAGTAATGATCACTAACTGATCCTGAACACCTACTTACGTCAATCATAACCCCACCGTGTTCTCTTTCGGATAAGAACTCATGACAAGAGACATTCACGGTTACGCACACAGTTGGTGTATTTTATTTGAGTTTACTTCAAGTTTGCTATGACCGGGTGTTGGGGATATAACCCCGCGGTATGACCCGCCCTAAGGGCTCCGGGTTATGCTTGGCGGCTCGTACATTGGCCCAAGGTGAGCCGGTGGTCCTAAAGCCCAGGATGCTTGGCGGCTCATAAGGTTGGCCGGACAGTGGCCCAGAAGACCCGGGTGTGTAAGCCGCCCGGGGACAACTTGGAGAAGAAGATAGAGGAAGACTCGGATAGACAATGAGAGTCGGTTACCAATAGTATGACCTGTGGTCTAGACCTCCTGTACAAAGGCAGACCCGAGGTGACTTAGAGATCAGGTTGTCGAATACTAGGTCAAGCTTCAGCTCCCTTGTAATCGATACATCAAGCAATACAAACACAAGCAGGACATAGGCTATTACCTCGAGTTGAGGGGGCGAACCTGGGTAAATTCGTGTCTTTCGTCCCCATCAACCCCTTTGCGTCCATCACATTAGCAATGGCCTCGAACCGAAGTCCGTTTACCCGAACATCTGCCGTGACAAAACCACGACAGTTGGCGCCCACCATGGGGCTTGCGCTCGGTGGTGTTGAGTTCTAAAAGGGATCTCTCTCGGGGCTCGAGGGATACGTGGTTGGTAGGATGAGCAAGAGTCACCGCGGCCAGATCTACATCGACGATGCCGGCTAGGGGCTTGGTGTCGGCTCTATGGAGTATGGCTTCCGGGTTCCATTCGGTGGGATCCACATGTTCATCGGAAAAGTTGATGGAGCAACACCCGGGCCGGACGTCTGCACCAGCCTCGTCAAGCCGGCTCGGCGTCTGCAACCTACTCGTAGTGTGCAACCCGCCCGCGTTAGCCCGGGCCGAAAGCACGTCTTCATGGGCTTTACTCAAGGTATGGATCTGGAAGCTTCCAGACCATAGGAAATTCTCGTTTACTCAGAGGATGAATCTTCAAGCGGAGAAACAGAGTCGGTCTACATGCTTCACAACGGCGGGCTCGGGGGCTACGATGAGCTTTTCCCTGAGTCAGATCGCTGTGAGGCGGACGATCTTGGGCCGCCGGTTCATGTTGTCGTGTTCATGGCAGGGTCAGTCCCAGGCACGAATAGTATGCCCGCAGGGGCCGCCACCTCAGGCGATAACCCACCGCCGCCATCTCAAGTTCTTTTGGAGCTGATGGACGAGCTCGCGGCCCTAATGGCTACTGACGTTACACCAGACAATCAAGCGGCTAGGAACTTGGAGATTGCAAGGATCAAGGACCGTATGGCACAAGAGCGGCAAAGGATGGCTGAGTTAAAATCCCAGATGGAGCAAAAGGCAGAACGCATCAAGACAGACGCTTTTCGTCTTGGACTGGAGCAACAATCGGTAGCCGCAGTTCATCGGATGAGGCATCAATCCCGTCTGCCGAAACGTTATGTGGCAAGAAACCTCTTCAACACGCCAGGGACAGGGTGAATAGCGGGTGCACCTGGAAGCCGCCCGGTGGCTCGACCAGTGACTCAACCGCCCCGGTGAAATCAGGCCTCGCCTGCGGCCTTTCCAACATCGGCGGGTCATTATTCTAACCAGGTCGAGAATATGGTGGCAGCAGCCACCCGGCTCGAAACAATTCCTATTCCGGATGAGGCGCCCTTTGCGGAGGATGTGTGAAACGCGATTGGATACTTGCAGACGCCGATGGCCCAGCAAGAAAAGTACACCTATAGCCAGAGTCGTGTTCATTCAACCCCTCTCCCTAGCCGGAGTTTTAGCCGATGCTACGAGTCGCCGGCGGGTTCCAGCAGCAACCGGCACCGAGAAATATATGCCTTGTACGGCTATCAAGTCCCAAGCTCTTGTGGACTTTATAAATGATTGGACGGAATGTCAAGCTCTCGAGGAAAAGCTGGATGACACATACTGGACCATACACTTTGATGGATCCAAGCAGCTAGAAGGGCCAGGCGCAGGAGTTGTTTTGACGTCTCCTAAAGGTGATAAGTTTTTTTATGTGCTCCGGTTGATGTTCCCGTGCACTAACAATGCGGCTGAGTATGAGGCTCTGCTTCATGGGCTTAGATTAGCCAAGGATATGAATTTAAGCCGGGTAAGGTGTTTGGGCGACTCAGATTTGGTGGCTCAGCAGGTTTCGGGCAGTTGGGATTCCAAAGACCCACGGATGGCGGCTTATCGACAGGCGATTGATATTATTGCTAGCCACTTCAAAGGGTATCAGGTGGGTCACATTGATCGTCGCAGGAATGAGGCGGCAGATGCGCTATCACGGCTAGGCTCCCAATGAAAGTCGGTGTCGCCTAATGTATCCCTGGACGTCTTACATCATCCGACTGTTAAGTTACCTTCGGAAGACGATTTGGCTATTCCTGACCCAGAGGGGGAGTTAGTGGCGGCTTTGCACGCTATCCCAGATTGGACTGTCCCCTACCTAGCCTATCTGACCCAGGGCGAGTTACCTGCTGATGAAGACCTGGCCCGACAAATCACCCAGCGCTCTAAATCAAGGATGATAGTTAATGGTCAGTTGCACAAATGCAGCGTGACTGGCATTTTTCAACGTTGTGTCTCACCTGAGGAGGGTCAGCAAATCTTAAACGAAATTCATGCCAGAGATTGTGGACATCACATCGGCTCGAGGTCGCTGGTACCCAAGGCCTTCCGGCACAGGTTCTTCTGGTTGACGGCTCACAAGGATGCACAAGACTTGGTTCGCAAATGTGACGGCTGTCAAAAGTTCGGCCGGCGTGCTCATGTTCTGGCTCAAGACTTAAGGATGATACCAATTACATAGCCATTTGCAGTTTGGGGGCTAGACATGGTAGGACCTTTCAAAAGATCCAAAGATAAGAAAACGCACCTCTTGGTGGCGGTTGATAAATTCACCAGATGGGTGGAGGCAGAGCCGGTTAGCAAGTGTGACGCGGCTACGGCGGTTCAATTTGTTAAGAAGCTGATCTACCATTTTGGTTACCCTCACAGCATTATCACCGACAATGGCACAAATCTATCTGAGGGGGCTATGAAAGAGTTCTGTGACAAGGAGCACATCCGGCTGGATGTTTCAGCAGTTGCGCATCCATAGTCTCATGGTCAGGCGGAGCGTGCTAATCAAGAGATTTTAAGGGGCATCAAGCCATGGCTTATGGTTCCTTTATGACGAACGCCCGGGTGTTGGGAAGAAGAATTGCCTTCCGTCTTATGGAGTGTCAGGACTACCCCCAATAGATCTACAGGCTATACACCTTTCTTTATGGTGTACAGTGTCGAAGCAGTATTGCCGAGTGACATCCGGCATGATTCGCCACGTGTAGTGGCTTATGTTGAGACGGATAATGAGACGGCATGTCAAGATACGTTGGATGCTTTGGAAGAAGCACGGGAGCTAGCGGTTGCCCGATCGGCGATCTATCAGCAAGACCTGCGCCACTACCACAACCGCAGGATCAAGACCCGGACGTTCCAGGAAGGCGACTTAGTGCTCCGGCTGATTCAAGACCAGACAGGCATGCATAAGTTATCTCCTCCTTGGGAAGGACCTTTTGTGGTCAGTAGAAATCTCAACAATGGGTCATACTATCTCGTCGATATCAGGGATGACTCAGAGACGGCGGGTCAGGAAACCCGCCGGTCATGGAACATAACACATCTACGACCGTATTACACATGAGGGCATTGAGACTCGCCATTGTACACTATCATTGTACATACCATATATAAATAAAATAAAATCCCCGCAAGACGGGACCTCTTTTGTTACACACATCTTTGTTCATACAAGAAGAGTTCATAAAAAATCTAGTTGATATATCAACTGCGGCAGAGGGCGGCTTCTTACCTTCGGGTATCGCTTCTAATGCTTTATCAGAGGCTCTATGCCAAAATCTCTGGCTAACATGATTAGCCATGGTGGACGGCGGCTTCTTACCTTTGGGTATCGCTTCTAATGCTTTATCGGCCGGCGTTTACGCCATATTGCTGAAGGGGGCTTCTTACCGACGGGTATCGCTTCTAACACCCTATCGGCCGGCTTCATCCCAAATCTCCGGCTAACATGATTAGCCATGGTTGTAGGAAGTTTTATACCGACGGGTATCTAACCCTAAAAACCGGCGGAGGGCGGCTTCTTACCTCCGGGTACAGCTTCTAATGCCTTATCGGCCAGGCTTTATGCCATCTCCGGCTAACCAGATTAGCCATGGTTGCCAAGGGGGATTCCCACCTCCGGGTGTAGCTTATCTAACCCTAAACAACCGACGGAGGGCGGCTTCTTACCTCCGGGTATAGCTTCTAATGCCTTATCGGCCAGGCTTTATGCCATCCCTGGCTAACCATATTAGCCATGATTGCCAATAGGGCTTACCACCTCCGGGTGTAGCTTACCAACTTGTCACACCCAAGATGCGCGCCTATCCACTTTAAGACACGAGGGCCTCGCAAGGGATAGATGCGCATCTTGCCGTTAGCAAGAATAGTATCATCACAACATACAATACTGAAAGAGATGAGTATACAAGAATTGGCTTACACCCGCCACATGCTAACTTACAATGTCACTCAAATCATAATATCAAGTTGAACACAGGGTCTGACTACGGATGGAATCAAACGATAAAAGCGGTTGCAAATGATACTATCAAGCTATCCCAAAGATCACGACCAGGTCCTCTACTCATCCGGATATGTCACGTACATCTTGCCTCTTTCTTCATCATATTCCCACTACAGCTGGGTGAGATCATCCTACACGAACTCATCTGAACCTGTACCTAGAGTGTTGTAGTAGACTGTGAGCCATAGGGGACTCAGCTATCATGTGACCGGGTACCGAGACTATTCAAGCTTAAGGTTGGGAAGTGGGAAGTGTTTGGTTTGCAGCAGCAATAAGCATATATGGTGTCTAACTTACGTAACATGGAAATAAATTTGAGTGGCCTACGATGAGCGATCGATTCTAGTATGACCTCTATGAGATCCTGAACACTTACTTACGTAAAACACAACCCCACCATGTTCTCTCTCGGATTATGTTCATGAGCAGAGACGATCACGGTTACTCACACAGTTGGTCTATTTTAATTAGAGTTTACTTCAAGTTAACTAGAACCGGGTGTTAAACAAATATCCAAGTTGCCACATAACCGCGGGCACGGCTTTCCGAAATATTTAACCCTGCAGGGGTGCTCTAACTAATCCAATACAAAATTAACCACACTCCACGGGAATAGCCTCGACCGCGGATCTCGCGATCATCATAGGTAATTCCAAAGGAATTCCAACACCTCGAGTAAACCCGAAGAAAGTCAGAGTCCACATGCAACACATCCGGTTAAGGTAAAACAGACCCAGCAAGACCATCTGACGTGTTGACGAACCCGATAAGAGCTGCGTATCTCAGTCTCAGGACACGACGGATTGTCCAAACTTCTGATATGCCACACACAGAGTTTCCCTTGGTGGCCACCAGTTGTTGACATTTTTGGACCAACACTCATGCGGAGCACTGGCCCGGGGGGTGATTAAATTATCCACGGGGTTGCAAAGCCCTATGCAAGTTTATTAAGTTATTTAGCAAATGTAGTACCAATGTTTGGTCTTGCCAGACAAGTTTTAATCTCAACCGAATTACAAGGGGGACCCATAACAACCCCGAGCATGTTAGGAGCGCAAAATATGGAAAACATAACACCGGTAACAAGGAACTAATGACGGTAACAGTGGAAAAAATCACTTAGCAAAAGGCCAAGCCTTCCACCAATACCAAGATATATATGTGCATTAAATTAAATAACAGAATTTATTGTGATATCCAAATCCATGTTATCACATGGAACAACCTGCACCTGTAACTAAAACACTATAAGAGGGGCTGAGCAACGGTAACTTAGCCAATCAAAGGTTTGCTAGGATGTGGAGGTTAGAGGCTGTCATGGAAACATGGGGGCTGGCATCAAGTGGTAGGTAGCGCAATTGTAATGATAAGAGCAAGAAACTAGCAAGCAAAAATAGTATCGGGATCCGGGTACGATCATCTTGCCTATTGGTTCTTCTGCGGAACAAGTAGGGGGATCCTCGTAGTGGTACCCTCCAGGGTCCTCGAACTCAGTATCGACACTCGCGTCTACCCAAGAAAAATAGTAACAATAAACATCCAACTAAGGTGCAATGCACAAACAATATGATGCATGAATCATTTTTGAAGAATTCACCATGGCAATCCAAAACTAGTCATGTTTCAGATGCAAAGTTTGTTTATAATGAATCTGGTTAGAACCTCATGTTAAGTTGTTTAGACATGCATGAACATGGAAAATATGGATTCATCATGCAAAATCGATAGAAATGCATATAAGGAACGCAAGAAACGGAGCTACGGTTCTCAAGATATGCTCACGACAAGGTACGGAGGCAAAACACAAGTTAACCAAGACCTGGGCTAGTTCTTGGCATTCCAAGGTAGCCACTGGATAGGTGATGAAAAACGAATCACAATAGACTCAAGAATCAATCAATTCCATGGAGCATAGCTCCCACAAGTCACAAAACAATAAAACACCATATCTGCCACAAAACAGCAACATAGCAACTTCTAAAGCTTAGAAGTTGAGCTGCAGGAAGCCTACAGTCACAAACAAGATATTGACAAAATCTACTCGACATCTGCATCAACTTATCCAACTACATAACTAGCAAAGGAGACACACATCAATATGCATGAAGCAATCAAGTTGGCATGATGAATCAGTTTTCTGGGACTTGGTGAAAATTCCAGTTTTCTTGAATCTGAGTTAATAAAGTAGAAAGTTGACAGCACTGGTTAAATATGCTAGAGAGCTCCTATTGACATGAAAATTAACAATATGGTAGATGAATATAACTAATACAAATAACTAACACTGAGCATGAGCAAATTCCAAACATATCACTAGATACAACCCACTCTTCATGGCATAACAATAACTACAGATTTCCCAGACTTGGCCATATTTTAGGTTGGCAGAAAACAACATCATCATAGCAACTTAACAGCAAGGTAGCCACTGACCTGATGACTTAGCATAAATAACAAAAATACTGGGACATTCCCAGCAACTTTAACTACCACTTCCATGTTGGCAAGAACTTAAAACCATTCATAGAATAAATCATATTAAATGGACAAAAGGGCATCACAGCATAAAAATGCAGTTTTGTGAAGTTGCCCCAAAGTCAAATCTGACTTCACAGATGAATTCCTGGGTTGATACTACCCCAAATTCATTACTTAGACCCCTATACTTGCTTGGAGCAAGTGGGAGTAACCCTAGGTCGAAATTGACCTCCTAAGGCATGGGTGACTTATGACACTGATGTGCATTAATGAAAATGGCCCAAAAGGGCATGCACCCTATTGATACTTGTTGTAAATGGTTAAATAGAATCTTAGGAACATGATATCATGGCATAGCATCATCCCAAGGATGAAACTAACTAGAAGAAAAACTATGCTTACTATGCACATAAAAGAGAAGACCTACACACGGAGCTACTCATGCACATGTGTGTGTGTATGTATAACATACACATACCTCTCATTACACCTACACACCACACACACAAGCACACCACACTCAAACATGTGTGTATATAGGCACACATGCACTTTCATACATGTATGCCCACATACACATACACACACCTACACACTAAACACACTTGCGCAACTACATCTACACATACACATGTATGTTTGTATAAGCACACACATTCATGTGCACCCATATATGCATATGCATACACATGCACATACACACACTCACATATCAATTCATACACACACCTACACAAGTGAGTGCATGTAGAACATACACACACAAACACATACACACTGCCCTATACATACCATACACTCCACATATGTGCAAGAAGATCACACAAAGCAAAAAAAACAAAAGAAGAAAAGGAAAGAAAACACACAAAAAGGGGAGGGGCTCAGGATCGAACCCGAGACCTCCTGGTCTCCACGCACAGGCGCTACCACTGTGCTACGACGTCGGCTGGTAACAGAGGAGGGGCGCATCGCCACTAGTACACACACACACACATACAGCCTAACTGACGAAACTGAACCCAAAATAGAGCAACGGCGACAGGCAATGGCGGGGGGGGGAATTACGGCGATACACGGCGGATCCGGCGACCCCAACGGGTCCATTCCCCTCCTCACCTTGCGATGAGGAGGAAGGAGGCGAGCGGCGGGTGCTTGACTTGCTCTTGGCGGTGACAGATAACAGCGGCGAGCAACTACGAGCTACGCACGAAGGAGGAAGGCCTACGGGGACCGGCAGCTCACCTTGGGGGAAGGCAACGATGAGACGGTCACGACGAAGTCGACGAAGGGGAAGGCGATAGCCGGAGACGAAGCAGGGGAAGAAGACGGCAGCGCAGGGCTTCCGGCAACGAGGAGGTCGTCGTTGCAGAGCTTCTACGGGGGCCCTAGCGGCGGGGATGGAACGCCGCGTCAGCACCCGAGCTCCACGCCATCACCACCACGGTCGCCGCCCACCGGAGACGCGGCGACGACGAGCGGCAGACGTCGCTGCACTCTTTGAAACCCTCGACACTTACCTTGCAGGGGAGAAGAAGAGAGGCGGGAGAGATATGGAGGGGAAGAAGGAGGTTATGGCGGCGGCGGTGGAAGGAGGAACCCTAGGTGAGGGGAGGGAACGCACGTCGAGGGGCTTTAAACCCACGAGCTGACGGCGACGGCGACGGAAAAGCGACGGCGGGCACGCGCTCTCTGAACCGCACTGATAGAGAAGGGGACGGGAGCAGGTAGCCGTCCTGCTCACGTGGGCTAGGCCGAAGGAAAACAGGCCCAACTGCTCCTCTCTCTCTCTCTCTCTGAAAACAAACAGGAGGAGCTTTTCTATTTTATAAACCAGCAACACAAAAATAAATCCCCAGGGCATTCAAAAATGGTTTTGAGCAGAACAAAAATACTTTTGTAAGGAAAATAATCTGCTGCATTTAATAAAAATATTAAGTTGAATTATTTAGCAAGTTATTTTAATTCTTAACAAAAGGGCAGCTCCTGTTTAAATAAAACCCAAACACCCCCAAACAACAAAAGCATCACCCTGGCAATTCACAAGAATATTAGGGCCACCTCTTGAACATTTTTAAACAATTAAAACAGCAAGTTAAATCTGGTCATAATATTTAAATGAAGAGAGGGGGAAGAAGGAAGGTGATGTTGAGGTAGAGAAGAGAGGGGAAGAAGGAGAGGAGTTGCTCACATCACCCCTACCATTCTCAACACCAACATGACACAAAGCACACTCACATAACACCACATCAAACCAAGACACAAGAGGGCAAGCAAGTTATGACGAATGCTATGATGGATGAATGATGCATGAATGCAAACAACATATGAATGAGAAGTTGCTAATCATACATTAGGCTCATGCCACAAGATTCATACATGGGGTTACGTGCCGAATAAGGTACGGACAGCACTTGGGCTGTCACACTAATCTTGGCCACCGATGTCTTCTATGTTGACAAAGCAGCATAAGTGATCAAAGCAGCATACGAAGACAATGACAGTTGAAGAGCTAGATCATTTTATACAGCGTAATAGAACAAGATTCAGCAGAAGCAAAAGTGACAACTAGTCTATTACATACACTCCCTGAGGAGCCCAAAATTTCGGACAAGTCTTTTCAACGCCACACGGCGGGTCATGGAGAGTCGGCTGTTACAAGTTTCTCAAAGTAAGGACTAGCTAGCTGTCGGGTCATCCTGCTCCGGCTCTTCGGTGGCCCCGATCTGGAGATTGTCCAAGTCCCAGTTGCAGTTCGTTAGAGCCGCAAAAGAGCCTTCTTCAAAGTAAGGAGACGGGTCAAGGTCAGGAGCGAAGAGGTCCTTACTATGGGCAGGCGTTAAGTCCTTGCACTCATAAAGCAGGCCGCGGATTCCCTTTTGGTCAGGGCCATAAGCCACCTGGTAGGTCGTCAGATCAGCTTCCTCCGCTAAGACGGAAGCCAGCACTCTGGAATCCTTCACGCACCGGCTGTAGTCAGCATCGGTGAACTCAGAGCCGTCGTCTTTCTTTGAAGGGAATCCATCCATCATCTTGGTTGACGTCAGCTCCGGAGAGAAAGCCAAGGCCCGGCTGATGCCCGCAATCGCCCCTTGGCGGGCGGCTAATTTCTTTAACTCGACAATCTGCTTGGGCATGGTGGACAAGAGCTCCAAGACGCCCTTGAGAGTCACAGGAATCTTGTCTTTGTATTTGCACGGCTTTAATAGTGCACACCGTGCCACAGTACAGCTGCTCCATCAGGGTATAGATAGCCTTCAACGGCAGCAGAGTGTCAGAAGCTAGTTGCCGGCTCCTTGGGCCTGCATAAGTCGGAAATTTCATGGTGAGTCGCCAGTACAAGTATTATATGACCATTGAAGCACAAGTTATTAGAAACTTAACAAAGAGGGCGGCTGTCATTCTAGTAATATGATGCTTCAGGGCTTGGAGTTAATCTGATACACCTATCAGTCGATGATCGGTGTCATCCGCCCGCTTGGTCAAGGAGGCCTTCTCAGACTCGGATGACTCTTTAAAGGTGGCGAAGTCAGCCTTGATTGTAGCCAACTTCTCAGAGAGGACCCGGCACTTCTTCTCTGTGGCACTTCGAGCCGTTTGTTGAGCCGCCAGATTGGTCTTCAGATCCGTCAACTGCGACTCGGCTTCAGCTAAAGTTTCCTGTGGCATGTCAAAGCATAGCATCAGTAAGCAAGTCTCCAAACAGATCGCAAGCAATATGTATAACACTTGGGGGCTAATGTCTGTTTTCAGATGTTTTGGCACTGAAAGACCCGGCTCAACTTTGGACTAGATTGAGCCGGCCCTTGGGGGATACGGAATTGGATTTTCTAAAAGGCAGATCATGAAAGACCCAGCTCAACTTTGGACTAGATTGAGCCGGCCCTTGGGGGCTATCGATTTGGACTTTCTACAAGGAAGATCATGAAAGACCCGGCTCAAATTTGGACTAGATTGAGCCGGCCCTTGGGGGCTAAGGAAGGTTACAATAGGAAAAGGAGTACCTCATATTTTTTCTTCATCAAACTGACTAGTCGAAACTCTAGATCTCGGCTGGTGGAAAGCCGGTTCACATAACCGGCGTGAAGCTGTTTGGTTGTCATCTTCTCAAAGGCAGAAGATTCAAACTCCAACTTCTTCAAGGCTTCAATCGGCTCTTTATGCTTGGTCAGCACGTGAGCCGGGGGAGACTGGAAGCCAGAGCCGGTGATCACGACGTCTGGAGTGGCAGCGTTCTTGGTCATCTAGGCAGGACTTGGTGGCTTCGAAGGATCCCTTGGAGGGCTCTCTCGGATGATATCTTCAACAGTCGGCCTAGTAGATGCGGCTGGCGGATCCACATCCGGTCGTGACTCGTCTGATTGTTCATGCTCCGGCTCTTGGGCTACAGAGCTAGGGGAGGACTTGTTCGTCAGAACCCAAGGATTACAACCGCCAAAGGGAACAGAAATGCACGGTTAAAGGAAATACTTACAACGGATTGATCTTAGGAGGCGGCAGGGCGGTCGCCGTAGAGCCGCCAGAGGAAGGTGACCTCTGAGAGATAGTTGAGAAAAGATAAGACGGTATTGAAGTGGCAAAGCAAACCAGTCAAACAAGAGATACATACCTCTGCAGGGCGCTTCTTTGGAGCCGGGGAGTTCGGTAAACCGGACGCGAGATCCGTAGAGCCGGCGCTCCGGGTCTGACGACGATCAGCCTGTTGTTGCTTTTTTAAAAGAAATTGAGGGTCTAGATAAGCAAGAGGGTGAGAGAGAGGAACTTTCCAATAACCTGCCGCGGCTTCCGGGGGACAAAATATTCTGAGTTGGAAGAAACATAGATTACCTCAGGGGCGTTGGCGCAGCTGGTCTCCACATCATCCTGTGAGTAAAACAGGTGTTAGTGAAATGAGAAGATAAAGTCTTGGAAAACAGCTAAAATTTTACCACTGAGCCGGATGATTGTGGCGAGTCAAACCATCCCTCTTGCGGGGCGTCCTTCTTGGGCTTCTTAGCCGGGGCCTTCTTCATCTTCTTCTTCAAGGGAGGGATGTACTCCTTCTTCCAGAAGTTAGAGTCAGCCTAAAAGAATAAGCCGGTTAAGGGCAGTAGATTAGCACGGTACAAGTAAGGTCCAAGAGATGGATGGGAAGAAGTCGCCTTACATCTAGGGCCGGATTAAGGGCACTAAAGGGGATCAACCCGATAGCGCTGCACGCTCCGGTTGTCTCATGAACGAGACTCCTGAGAGCAGTAGTGATGTCGTCTTCTGTCAAGGTTGATCGGCTGAAGCAGAGTGGGCTGTCATATTGGCCCTTGTACTCGCACATAAGGCGGCTTCTGTGGCTTAACAGCATGATCCGCCAAGAGATCCAGCAGCGGATCAGGTCCAATCCGGTTAAGCCGTTGGCCATGAGGGCCCTAATCTTGGCATGAGCCGGCTCATATCTTGCGCGCTCCGAAGCCGACAACCGGCCAGGAAGCTCTAAAGTTGTGTTGAGCCGGGAAGGACGGTAGCCCGACAGTGGACGTTCACCCTCTGGAGAAGTATCTTTGCAATAGAACCACGTTTTATTCCAGTCCTTTGGGTGACTCAGCATCTGCATAGCCAGAAAGGTGATGTCCCGGCGCCTCTAGATAGAAATTCCGCCCAGCTCGAGACTCAAACCAGCCTTCACTTCAGTTTGACGGTTGGCATAGATGAACTCTCGGAACAGGCCTACCGACGGCTTGGCTTACAGATAGACTTCACACAATACTCGAAAGTTGCAGATGTTTGAGACGGAATTGGGGGCGAGGTCTTGAGGATGGAGTTTGTAAAAATTAAGGACATCGCGGAAGAATTTTGAGCCGTGAGGCATGAAACCCCGCTCAATATGGTCCGAGAAAACGACGACCTCTCCTTCCTGGGGAATGGGCTTCAGTTCATCACCCGGGACCCGTTAGTGGATGGCATCTTTGGAAGGGAGAGTGCCAGCATGAACAAAGTCCATCAAAAACTATTCCGTAACGCACGACCCGACCCAGTTACAGGAGTTCGAGGAACGAGACATTTTACCGGTTCAAAGATTGTGAAAATTAAAACACAGCGAGTCAAGAGGAGACTAAAATCTATGGCGACTTACGAGCTTAAAGATTCTACATATAAGATGCTATACTCCGGCTGATGAGAGCCGGCGCAGTGTAGCGGGTCAACCTAGTAAACGAGGGGGGGATTTGGCTAAGTCCTGGAAAACAGATTTCACAAACTATCGCTATATTTATGGATCTACAAAAGCAAGAAAAAGGTTCCTATTTTTAGACCTAGCGAAGAATAGGCGAAGTAGAGGAAAACTAAAACAGTAAGAAGGAGTCGTGATGGGCCCGTGCATTGTGCACGGCCACCCCATGCGCGGTGGCGCGGCTGGGATGAGCGTCAAGGGTGCGGCCGACGTTGGAGGACCCCGAGCAACGGCGTCGGAAGAACCCGTGTGAAGGCGACGGGCTTTCTACAAACCCTACCGGTGCGGTAATGGATCTAAGGAGAAGCACGGGATTACCGGCGACAACGCAGTAAACCATGAATGAAACTCTGGTTCGCACTGGTTGATGCAGCGGCCTAGAGTCGATAGAGCGGAGGTGGCGCCAGAGCTGGAAGTGATGGAAGCAGTTGCGTCAAGACGAGGAAGCGAGCAGGAGAAGTAATAAACCGCCTGGGGCGGTCCTATTTAAAAGGAGAAGGTAGAATGAGCGTGAAAATCCAGGCGACAGAAACGTTTCGGCCGAGGCGGACGCCTCGAATTTTGGGATGGTCACTTAATGCGAAGATTTGGTGAGTACATCAGCGAATCTTTTTTGCAGGGTCAACGTGACGTCATGGAGGGTCATTCCGGGCGACTCGCCAAAAGAGCAAGACAAGAGGGTGAAGTGAGCAAGCTCAAATCAACCTGGGGCCTAATGTTGGGGATATAACCCCGCGGTATGACCCGCCCTAAGGGCTCCGGGTTATGCTTGGCGGCTCGTACACTGCCCCAAGGTGAGCCGGTGGTCCTAAAGCCTAGGAAGCTTGGCGGCTCATAAGGTGGGCCGGATAGTGGCCCAGAAGACCTGGGTGTGTAAGCCGCCCGGGGACAACTTGGACAAGAAGATAGAGGAAGACTCGGATAGACAATGAGAGTCGGTTACCAATTGTATGACCCGTGGTCTAGACCTCCTATATAAAGGCAGACCCGGGGCGACTTAGAGATCAGGTTGTCGAATACTAGGGCAAGCTTCAGCTCCCTTGTAATCGATACATCAAGCAATACAAACACAAGTAGGACGTAGGCTATTACCTCGAGTTGAGGCGCCGAACCTGGGTAAATCCGTGTCTTTCGTCCCCATCAACCCCTTTGAGTCCATCACGTTAGCAATGGCCTCGAACCGAAGTCCATTTACCCGGACATCTGCTGTGACAAAACCACGACACCGGGTGTTAAACAAAGTATCCAAGTTTGCCACATGACCACGGGCATGGCTTTCCGAAAGATTTAACCCTGCAGGGGTGCTCCAACTCATCCATCACAAATTAACCACACGCCACAGGAATAACCCCGACCACGGATCTCGTGATCATCCTAGGCAATTCCAAAGGAAATCCGACACCTCGAGATAGCCTGAAGAAGATCAGAGTTCCTCACGCAAGATGTTCGAGAAAGGTAAAATAAGCCCAGCAAGGCCTCCCAACGTGTCGACGATCCCGATAGGAGCCGGGTATCTCATTCTCAGGACACGGCGGATAAGCTAGTGTACGGTGGCCTGATAGAAATCTCCCGAGTTGCCCCGGGTTGGCCCCACACAGTGCTCTATTTTGGACCAGCACCAGCAGCACTGGCCCCCCTGTATTATGTTAAATTAATCCACAAGGGGGCGACCTAATTCCATATACTCATCTCTTCTGTACATGTACTTGTAATGATATCCATTCTTGCAACACGAGGAGATGCGCTTCTATCCTTGTCGAGGCCCTCGTGCCAAAATAAGGATAGGATCGCATATTGGGCATGACAAGTTACACTCGCCACAAGCTACATCAGAGGCACATCAATACAACAACATATGCAAACATCATACAGAAGAGCAGGGTCCGACTACAGACGAAAACAAATGACAAAATGACATCCATCATTGCTATCCCAGGCTGCTGCCTGGAACCCATCCAAGATTGATGAAGAAGAAGAAGAACTCCAACCAAAACAAACATCGCGCTCATGTCAAATCATCGCATTACCTGTACCTACAAAGATCCAAGTTTTCTCCTCCTCCTCATGGTGAAAGAAGTTTCGCATATCTTGTTGCTCTCAAGCAATCAATTGTTTTATTGTGTCAGGTTGTCACCTCAAAATTTTGAGATGTTTTTCATAAGCCCATAACAAGCTAAATCTTTTCGTTGTTGATTCTCCATCAACTCCATTCAACCATGTTTTTAAAGTTCAATGGTGGTAGAAGTTGTCTTATTCGTCTCCGTTCTTTTCCTTCCAATGATCTAGTTTCTATCCTTTTCTTCTGGAGGCGTTGTCATGTTGCTCTCTTCCAACCATAATCTAGTTTGATTGAGACCATGTTCTTTCTTTCAATTAACCGGAGTGCTGTGATATCTTTTCATGATCCTTCCATCTTATGAAGTTTTGATTCTAATCCAACCGAGTTTGGTGTATCTCTTTCAATTTCTTTCCATCATATCAATTTTCCTCTGTATCCTATCGAAGTGCTACTGAAATTTCTTTTGAATTCTTGCTTGTTCCTCATGTCATTCTCCATCTCTTTCCAACCTTCATGTTTCATTGGTTTCATTCAGTTGTCAGAGAAGCAACTAAGTTTTACCTTTTGCTCTTTCTCTTCTCCTTCTCATTCTAGATCTCGGGGCGAGATCCTCGTGTAGTGGAGGAGAGTTGTAACAACCCGGGACCGACGCTCCAGAAGATTCCCCTTTTATTTACATTCTTGTATGTGTTTCGTTTGGGTGTTGCATTAATCATCGCATCATTCGCATCATCTGCATAGCATCTCACTCATTGTTGAAAACATGCATCCGTTCATAGTTGCCAGTTCTCTCCGTTCTTGCCGTTTGCCCGTTTCGAGACCAACCACGCATGCACGCACCCGCGGCATCGATAAAATATTGTTTTAGAAAGTGCCTTGAAAATATTCCCGGATTGGGTCGAAAGTTTGTGTGCGGTCTTATTATATTGTAGGTGGACCGCCTGCCAAATTTCGTCGCATTCTGAGCTCGTTTGATACCCCGTCGGTCAGTCATTGCAGTGCGGTTATCGGTTTATTATCGGACGTTTTCGATGTTTTAAAACCTTGTGTCATGGGCTGCAACCTCCCTCTCATCTCCACCTAGCCCACTTCACACACAGCCCACCACCCTTGCCCCGATCCGGGCATCCGATTGCGATCGCACGGCCGAAATCGGCTCCAAAAACCATCAACCCTAGCCCCTAATTGCTGTAAATAGCCCCCCCTGCCTGCCTAATTTGGCCTAAACCTTAATCCCTCCTCGAATCCCATGCCAAACCACCCACCAGCCGCCACCCAGCTGCAGCCTCCCTCCTCCAAGCCGCCAAGCCCGTTGAAGCCCATCTGGGCCCGCCTCGAGCCCGGATCACCACCGCCGCTTACCCCCGAAACGCTCGCTCTCGAGCCCCGTCGCCCCCGATGGCCTCCGCACGCCGGAGGTCCCCCGCTGCTCCTCCTCCTGTTCCCGGAGCGCCGCCAGCCTCGTCGGAGCTTCACCAGAACCTGGAGCCGCCGCCCTTGCCCTCTCCCCCTTCCTTCCTCTCCTCCTTCTCCCTCTCTCACTAGGCCTCTCTCTTCCCTCACAAGAGCGTCACCGTCGTGCTTTAGCTGCCGCCGCCAGTCGCCGGAGCCAGCCGGATCTCTTCGCCCCAGGCCGCCCCAAAGTTCTGCCTCGTCACCGGCGTGCAGGGCCGCCGCCGTTGTGCCCTCGCCCCGATCGGGATCGGGAGGAGGAACACCAACCTCCCGTTGACCGTGCCAGCTCCCGCGTGGGCCTCTCCGCCCCAGCGGCCCAGCCGCCCCGCTCCACCAACCAGCCCATGAGGCCCATGGGTGAGCCGCCCCCGCAGCCCTGTTCCCCACCTCACACGCATTTTATTATCCTGCGCCCATGCGTCCTGTTTCGGCCCATAGCAGATTTGGCCCGTAGGTGTTGTTTTTCTCAGTTCTGCGATTTTCCAGTTAACCTGTGAATTGCAGAATTGCAGAAAAACCCCTATTTTTAAATTGCTAATAACTTATTAACCGTGCATCGCATTAAAAAAAATTATATATGTAACTTGACTAAAATTTTGTGTAGTTTAATAATATTCAACTTTCATACATGTTTAAAATATTTAACCTTGCTGCTTGCATTGATTTGTGTAATTGTCATATTAAAATCATTTATTTCATAACTAATTAACCGTAGATCCGATAAAAATGTTCCACATATGTAACTTGGCTAGAAAAGTGTGTAGAATCACATGGTGACATTTATTTTGCTGTTTAACAAGTCTAAAATATGGTTAGTACAGATGTGGATCAAATTCATATTATGTTGTGGGGATGTTTCGGAAATGCTATATGTTGCTTTCGGCCCCATTTAAAATGCATAGATGATATAGTTGTCATGCTTCACCTCTTGCCATGTTTAACAACATTTAATATTGACGAGTACCTAAACGGGAGTGAACTAAATAATTCGAACGTGGAGTTTCGTCAATATGCAACTCGTTGCATATTGAACTTCACTTAATATGTAGTGTTTGTTTGTTGTGCTTGCCATGCCATGCCATGCGTTGCATATTAAACCGGACATGCATCATAATTGTTTGTGCATCATGCCATGCATATGTTGTGGTGTTTATCGTATGTTGATTGTTGTTTCCGGATTGCTTCTTCTTGATAGAGTTCCGAAAGTGTTCGGAGTGTGAGGATTCGTTTGACTATGTTGGATCGTCTTCTTCATGGAATCGATCTTCTTCCGAGCGGGATCTCAGGCAAGATGACACATTTCCCTTTATACCATTACTATCATTGCCATGCTTGTTGTCTCGTTTTCTATCGTTACGTCTCGCTACCTACCACTTGTTTGACAAGCCTCCCAACATTGCCATGAAAGCCTCTAACCCATCCACATCCCAGCAAACCTTTGTTTGGCTATGTTACCGCTTGCTCAGCCCTTCTTATAGCGTTTCTAGCTGCAGGTGCAAATGCTTCCATGTGTCAACATGGACATTCTTTTGTTATCACAATATAATTGCTATTTAATTTAATGCACTTATAAACTTGGTAAAGGGTGGAAGGCTTGGCCTTTTGCTCGGTGTTTTGTTCCACTCTTGCTGCCCTAGTTACTTGTGAACTGGTGTTATGTTCCATAATTGAGCGCTCCTAACATGCTCGGGGTTGTTATGGGGACCCCCTTGATTTTCGTTTTAGGATAAAACTTGTCTCGCAAGGCCCAACTTTGGTACTACATTTGCCCATCATAATAATACTGATCACCTTATTGAAACATAGAGGGTCACCCCCTCGTGGTTTAATTTAACATAATATAGGGGGGCCAGTGCTGTTGGTGCTGGTCCAAAATAGAGCATTGTGCGGGGCCAACCCGGGCAACTCGGGAGATTTCTATTAGGCCACCGTACACTAGCTTATCCACCGTGTCCTGAGAACGAGATATGCGGCTCCTATAGAGATCATCGACATGTCAGGAGGCCTTGCTGGACTTGTTTTACCTTTCTCGAACATCTTGCGTGAGGAACTCTGATCTTCTCCGGGCTATCTCGAGGTGTCGGATTTCCTTTGGAATTGCCTAGGATGATCATGAGATCCGTGGTCGAGGTTTCCCGCGGCGTGTGGTTAATTTATGATGGATGAGTTGGAGCACCCCTGCAGGGTTAAATCTTTCGGAAAGCCATGCCCGCGGTTATGTGGCAAACTTGGATACTTTGTTTAACAACCAGTCATAGCAAACTTGAATTAAACTCAAATAAAATACACCAACTATGTGTGTAACCGTGATTGTCTCTTCTCGTGAGTTCTTATCCGAAAGAGAACGCGGTGGGGTTATGATTGACGTAAGTAGGTGTTCAGGATCACGTCTGTTATGCGTAGACCACCATACTTTACTTTCTGCATTCGTAAGTTAGCCACTCAAATAAATCCTTAGTAGCTTGCTGCAGCCTCACCACTTAACCATACCTAACCTATTAAGCTTTAATAGTCTTGATACCCTTGGAAATGAGATTGCTGAGTCCTTGTGGCTCACAGATTACTACAACAATCCAGGTAAAGGTACAGATGAGTTCCTGCAGGATGATCTGACGTAGCTCTAGTGGGTGTATGACGAGGAGAGAGGCAAGATGTACGTGACTTATCCGGATGAGTAGAGGACCATGGTCGTGATCTTCGGGACTAGCGAGATAGTATCATTGCATCTACTTTTATCGTTTGTTTTCGTCCGTAGTCGGACCCTGACTTCATATTGGTGTTTGAACTCTTGTGTGGAATTGTAATTTAGTATGTGGCGAGTGTAAGCCAACTCATATACTCATCTCTTCCTTCATGTATGATGTAATGATTCTTATACTTGCGAACGACAAGATGCGCCTCTATCCCTTGCGAGGCCCCCGTGCCTTAATATGGATAGGCGCGCATCTTGGGCTCCACCAACCGCGTTCTAGTAATGATTCCGCTTTGCGATCTTCAAAGGTATGAAGATGCACTCCCCCTTTGCTCGTTGCTGGTTTCTCCATAGATTGATCTTGGTGATACGTAGGATTTTTTTTTGATTGACTACTATGTCTCCCAACAGTGGTATTAGAGCGAGGTTTATGCGTAGAATCTATGGACGAGTAGAACACAAGTTGTTGTGGGTGTCGATTTTGTCAATTTGTTTGCCGTTACTAGTCTTATCTTGATTCGGCGGTATTGTGGGATGAAGCGGCCCAGACCAACTTTACACGTACACTTACGTGAGACCGGTTCCACCACCTGAAATGCACTTGTTGCATAAGGTGGCAAGCGGGTGTCTGTCTCTCCCACTCTAGTCAGATCGGATTTGATGAAGAGGGTCCTTATGAAGGGTAAATGGCAATTAGCATATCACGTTGTGGTTTTGGCGTAGGTAAGAAACGTTCTTGCTAGAAACCTATAGCAGCCACGTAAAAACTTGCAACCACAAATTAGAGGACGTCTAACTTGTTTTTGCAGCATATGCCGTCTGATGTGATATGGCCAAAGGATGTGATGTGATATATGTGATGTATAAGATTGATCATGTTCTTGTAATAGGATTCACGACTTGCATGTCGATTAGTATGACAACCGGCAGGAGCCATAGGAGTTGACTTAATTTATTGTATGACCTGCGTGTCAATCAAGAACGCCATGTAATTACTTTACTTTATTGCTAACAGTTAGCCATAGTAGTAGAACAAATATTTGGCGAGACAACTTCATGAAGACACGATGATGGAGATCATGATGATGGAGATCATGGTGTCGTGCCGGTGACAATGATTATCATGGTGCCCCGAAGATGGAGATCAAAGGAGCAAGATGATATTGGTCATATCATGTCACTATGTGATTGCATGTGATGTTTATCATGTTTTACATCTTATTTTCTTAGAACGACGGTAGCTTAAATAAGATGATCTCTCACTAAAATTTCAAGAAATGTGTTCCCCCTAACTGTGCACCGTTGCTAAGGTTCGTTGTTCCGAAGCACCACGTGATGATCGGGTGTGATAGGTTCTAACGTCCGCATACAACGGGTGTAAGCCATATTTACACACGCAATACACTTAGGTTGACTTGACGATCCTAGCATGTACAAATATGGCCTCGGAACACGGGAGACCGAAAGGTCAAATATGAGTCGTATAGAAGATACGATCAACATGGAGATGTTCAACATGGATGACTAGTCCGTCTCATGTGATGATCGGACACGGGCTAGTTGACGTGGATCATGTGTCACTTGGATGACTAGAGAGATGTCTATCTAAGTGGGAGTTCATTAAATAATTTGATTATGTCAACTTAATTATCATGAACTTAGTATAAAATTGTCTTTACAATCTATATTGTAGATCCAATGGCCAACTCTAATGTTGCCCTCAACTTCAACGCGTTCCTAGAGAAAACCAAGCTGAAAGACGATGGAAGCAACTATGCGGACTAGGTCTGTAGCTTGAGGATCATCCTCATAGCTTCCAAGAGATTGTATGCCCTTGATGCACCGCTAGGTGACGCACCCATTTTCCTCGCAACTCAAGACGTTATGAACGTCTGACAGTCGCGTTGTGATGATTATTCCCTGGTTCAATGCGGCATGCTTTACAACTTAGAACCGGGGCTCCAAAAGCGTTTTGAGCAACACGGAGCATATGAGATGTTCCAAGAGCTGAAATTGGTTTTCCAAGATCATGCCCGGGTCGAGAGATATGATGTCTCCAACAAGTTCTTCAGTTGTAAGATGGAGGAAAATAGTTATGTCAGCGAGCACATACTCAAAATGTCTGGGTTGCACAACCGCTTGTCTCAGCTGGGAGTTAATCTTCCAGATGACTCGGTTATTGACAGAATCCTATAGTCGCTTCCACCTAGCTACAAGTGCTTTGTGATGAACTACAACATGCAGGGTATGGAGAAGTCCATTCGTGAGTTGTACTTGATGCTGAAATTAGCGGAGATCGAGATCAAAAAGGAGCATCAAGCGTTGATGGTGAATAAGACCACTAGTTTCAAGAAAGGCAAGGGTAAGAAGAACTTCAAGAAGGACGGCAAAGCAGTTGCCACGCCCGGTAAGCAAGTTGTCGGGAATAAGAACTAGAATGGACCCAAGCCTGAGACTGAGTGTTTTTATTGCAAGGGTACCGGTCACTAGAAGCTGAACTGCCCCAACTACTTAGCGGATGAGAAGGCAGGCAATGTTAAAGGTATATGTGATATACTTGTTATTGATGTGTACCTTACTAGCACTCGTAGTAGCTCCTGGGTATTTGATACTGGTGTAGTTGCTCACATTTGTAACTCCAAGCAGGAGCTGCGGAATAAGCGGAGACTGGCAAAGGACGAGGTGAGGATGCGCGTCGGGAATGGTTCCAAGGTCAATGTGATCGATGTCGGCACGCTACCTCTACATCTACCTCCGGGATTAGTTTTAAACCTTAATAATTAATATTTAGTACCAGCTTTGAGCATAAACATTGTATCTGGATCTCGTTTGATGCGAGATGGCTACTCATTTAAATCTGAGAATAATGGTTGTTCTATTTATATGAGAGAAATATTTTATGGTCATGCCCCGATGGTCAATGGTTTATTTTTGATGAATCTCGAACGTCATGTTACACATGTTCATAGTGTGAGTACCAAAAGATGTAAGGTTGATAACGATAGTCCGACTTACATGTGGCACTGCCGCCTTGGTCATATTGGTGTCAAACGCATGAAGAAACTCCATGCTGATGAACTTTTGGAGTCTCTCAATTTTGAATCATTTGACACGTGCGAACCATGCCTCATGGGCAAGATGACCAAGACTCCGTTCTCCGGAACAATGGAGCGAGCAACTGACTTGTTGGAGATAATACATACCGATGTATATGGTCCAATGAGCGTTGAGGCTCGTGGTGGCTACCGTTATGTTCTCACCCTCACTGATGACTTAAGCAGATATGGGAATGTCTACATAATGAAACACAAGTCTGAAACCTTTGAAAAGTTCAAGGAATTTCAGAGTGAGGTAGAGAATCGACGTGACAGGAAAATAAAGTGCCTACGATCTGATCGTGGTGGAGAATATTTGAGTCACGAGTTTGGCACACAGCTAAGGAAATGTGGAATTGTTTCAGAACTCACGCCGCCTAGCACACCTCAGCGAAATGCTGTGTCTAAACGTCGTAATCGCATTCTATTGGATATGGTGCGATCTGTGATGTCTCTTACCGACTTGCCGCTGTCATTTTAGGGATATGCATTAGAGACTCCACATTCACTTTAAATAGGGCACCGTCTAAGTCCGTTGAGACGACACCGTATGAACTATGGTTTGGAAACAAACCTAAGCTGCCGTTTCTAAAAGTTTGGGGATGCGATTCTTATGTGAAGAAACTTCAACCTAAGAAGCTCGAACCCAAAGCGGAAAAGTGCTTCTTCATAGGATACCCCAAAGAAACTATTGGGTATACCTTCTACCTCAGATCCGAAGGCAAAGTATTTGTTGCCAAGAATGGATCCTTTCTAGAGAAAGAGTTTCTCTCGAAAGAAGTAAGTGGGAGGAAAATAGAACTTGATGAGGTAATTGTGCCTCCACTTGAACCGGAGAGTAGCGCAACACAGGAAGTTGTTTCTGTGGAGCCTGCACCAGTTGGAGAGGAAATCAATTGATGGGGTTATTACCCCTAGGTAGGCCAAAGCAACGGAGTCTTCCCCCTTTCGCTTCGAAGAAAAACTACGTGGCCGGCAGGGGGACGTCCGGCACGAGCTGGTGCCGGCTGGTGCCCCGCCGGTTTGACAAGGAGCCGGCTGGACCTTCGGTCAGCTGGGCATGGCCGGTTGCCTTCGGGCCGGCTCTTCCGTTGACCTTGGGACAGACATGCGACGTCCCGTCCCTCTGCGCGCGGTTACGACGACGCGACGCGACCGGCATGGGGGCTGCCCTATGGCTATAGTTGCCGCTGACGCACTGCAGCGCGTGGCTACACTCCAACCATCCCGGTCGCTGACCTCGGTGAGCGTGACCAGGCATGGGAACAGCGCCGACACGCCCTCGCCACTCGATTACTCACCCCGGCGTGGCTATAGCACGGCCAGTCGTACCGGAGACTTTGTCCGGCTGGCGCTAGACGACGCCCCTCGAGCGACCCGTGCCACGGCAAGTGGGCGAGGGTCAATCGCAGAGCCGGCTGGCGGGCCCCAACGGGAGATGGGACCGCTCAGCCGGCAGACCCCACCACGACGAGATGGCACGAATGGTGGGACCCTCTGGCTAGCTGGAGAGACTGCCAGCTAGGTCCCCCCCCCACCTTTGTACTTAGAACATATTATATGAGCCAGGGGGTTGGCCTATAAAACCCCCAGAGCCCCCCATGCAACGGGGA
Source organism: Hordeum marinum (assembly GCA_022496015.1). Classification (NCBI taxonomy): domain Eukaryota; kingdom Viridiplantae; phylum Streptophyta; class Magnoliopsida; order Poales; family Poaceae; genus Hordeum; species Hordeum marinum. The sequence continues at coordinate 58,802,093 of CM039673.1, read as the reverse complement.
CGGATGGACGCACACACACGACCAATCTGCTCCACACATGCACCATTACTTCTAGCAGTGAAGGAAGAGGAGTCGGCTGCCCCTTCTTCCTCCTCTAGACACAGCTCCAGGAGCACTATTGTATTTATACCCATCCATCCAACTAAACCAAGCAGGACTAGGGGTATTACCTCCCCCGGAGGGCCCTGAACCTGGGTACATCGTGTGTCGACACCGCTTGTGCCCAATCTCACACCCGGAGCCTGTAGGCGTCCTTCAGCCCCAACCACCTAGGATAAGCCACCCTATGGCATCTGTCGTGAGAAAACAGCGACAGTTGGCACCCACCATGGGGCCATACGCGGCGGCGGCCGGATTCATGCTCCGAGCGGGACCCCTCGCCATTCCCTGTCGTTGCCGCTCGTCTTGGTGAAACCGTGGGGGGGCTCATGGGGCTTGCTCCGGCATGCCCTGCGAGCAACTCCGTGGGCCTCACGGCCGACATCGACGCGCTCGCCGAACGCTTCGGCAGGCTCAGCCTCGCCGAGGCTCCGGCCGCTGACGAGTACCCCGCGGGGGTGCTTGTCTGTGTTGGTCCGCCCACGGCAGTGGGCGCACTCGCTGTGACTCAGTCCAGCGACTCCCACAATCGCGTGGGAGTAATGGCCATCACCTCCTCCATCGCTTCCGGACGGGCGTGGGTCGTGGCTACCGCTGTCGCTGCCCGTGTCGGCACGTCCAACCTGCTCGGCGCGGCCCTCCGGGGCTTGAGCACTCCGATTGCCCTGATGGCAAACCCCGACACCACCGCAGCCGATCTCGAGGCGGCTCATCGCATCTTGTTCGAGGACGCCACCGCCCTCGCGGCCACGCGATGCCGCATGGAGGTGACACAGTAGGAGTTCGCTTCCGCCTACGGACTCACCCCGGCTGGCACCGAGCCCAGCCGGCGTGGGGCTGTGCGCGATCGTGGTCGTGTGGTTGCCGAAATCCTCGGCGGCAAAATGCCCGTCTACGACACCCCCGTGGCCAACCTACGGGCCCTCAAGGTGGCCTGTGACGAACTGGCCACCTTGGAGGGCGAAGAGCGTGCCGCCCACAAGCGCCACATCAAGGAGCTCATTGATGCTGCTGATGCGCAGCAGCATCTGCTCACGATGGGCGGTGCCGCCACTGAAGGCCCTCAGCCCGAGCACGAGGGCACGGGAACTACCGGCCGCTAGGCGGCCCAGTACTCCTGCTCCCCTCGTGTCTCCGGCTGTCGGGCCGGAGCAAACAACCCCTGGCCCTCTCAGACACCGGGGAGCGAGCGGCCGGCTGTCAGCAGTCGGCGCACCAATGAGCCGCCTCGGAGCAGCCACCACCACAAAGCACCGGCATCCGGCAGCCGGCGCAGCCATGGGCACACTCCGCCCCCGCGGCGCGAGTCGGGGCAGTCGGCGCCACCCACTGTCGGTCCCGAGCTCTCGCCTCGGCTCGGACCACGGGTCCCTCACAACGAGAATGACACCCGCAACCGTCTCGACAAACTCGCACAATCCGCCCTCCTCAAGGAGGAGGGCTCGATTGGTCCAGCTTGCTTCGGCCCTCGGATCCGCACCGAGCCGTTCCCAGCCAGCTTCACGCTCCCTAGGGACACCCCGAAATACAACGGGGCCGCCAAGCCCGAAGACTGGCTGATCGACTATACCACTACGGTGGGCATCGCCGGGGGGAACAAGCGCGTAGCCGTTCGCTACGCCCCCCTCATACTGATCGGCTCGGCCCGCACCTGGCTCAACAGCCTGGCGGCCGGCAGCATCAACACCTAGATGGACTTCGAGGAGGCCTTCATCCGCAACTTCACCGGCACCTACAAGCGGCGAGGCCGTCCCCGTGAACTCGCAATGTGCGTTCAGGGGCTAGACGAATCCCTCTGCGACTACCGCACTCGGTGGACCGAGCTCCACAATTCCTGTGAGGGGGTGCACGAGGTGCAAGCCCTGCAATACTTCATCAACGGCTGCCGGGACGGCACCCCTCTCAAACATAAGCTCATGTGCTCCGAGCCGTCCATGCTTGCCGAGCTCATGACCAAGGCGGACAAACACGCACGGCCGATTCGACCATCCGAGTCAAGACAACCCCGCCTGCCAAGGCGACAACAACACCGGCCACGACCCGGGCGGTAGCGGACAACCGGCAGCCGCAGAACAACAAACACAAGAACGACCAGCCGGATCCCCGCTACGGGAGCCGACAGGTCAATACCGTCAAGGATCAAGAGCCGGCTGCTCAACCTTCCGGCCAGCGCCAGCGCACCGGCAAGGCTGGCTGGCAGCCGAAGCTCACCTTCGAGCAAATGCTCGACCTCCCCTGCAAGAACCATTCAGGGGCCAAACCCTCTACGCACACGCTCCGGTAGTGCAGCTTCTCACAGCGATTGGCCCGGGGGGACGGCCTTCCGGCTCCTCCAGCGCCGCCAGCCCGCGCACTGGCCCGAGCCCAAGATGCCACCCCGACGCCAGCTCTAGCTCCGGCCCAGAATGACGGTCGTCTAATCGACCAGTTACCCAACCGGGACGGTTGCTACGTCGTCTTCACCAGTGAAGAGAGGGGCAAACACGCTCAGCGCCAGCTCCGCCATGAGGTGAACGCCACCATGCCGGCAACTCCCCAGTTCATGCACTAGTCGGAGAAGCCGGTCACTTGGAGCCAGGCCGATCACCCTGTCGTGATGCCGAATCCCGGCAGCTATGCCTTGGTCCTCGACCCCACCATCGCCACCAAGGAGCGAACTTGCCGCTTCTCACGGGTGCTGATAGATGGTGGCAGCAGCATCAACATTCTCTAGCTCGACACGATGCACAAGCTGGCGCTGAAGATAGAAGACCTGCAGGCGAGCCGGACGGTCTTCCATGGCATCGTGCCTGGGAAGTCCTGCTCCCATGTCGGCAAGATCACGCTCGACGTCCTCTTCAGTGGACCCGGCCACTTCCGCCGCGAGCCAGTGTTGTTCGAGGTCGTGGACCTTGCGAGCCCCTACCACGCGCTATTGGGCCGGCCTGCTCTTGTCAGCTTCATGGCGGTCCCCCATTATGCCTACCTCAAGCTCAAGATACCGGGCCGCAAGGGGATCATCACCATCAAGGGCGACTACAAGATGTCACTCAAGTGCGCTCGAGACAGCAGCCGGCTGGCCGAGGCCCTGGAGATCGCCAAGGAGAAATGGCAGCTCGACCGGCTCATGGCCCTTGCTGCCAGCTAGCCGGTCGTGTCGGCTCCTCCCTCGCAATCCGTCGGCGAGGCCTCCTTCCAGCCGTCCAAAGACACAAAGCAAATCCCGCTCGACCCGGCCAACCCGGCTCAGTGCATCACCATCGGCTCCCGCCTCAACAGCAAATAGGAAGGCGAGCTCGTCGACTTCCTCCGTGAGAATCGAGACATCTTTGCATGGTCCCCCAAGGACATGTCGGGTGTTCCGAGGAAGTTCGCCGAGCACAAACTCCATGTCCGGCCGGACGTCAAGCCGGTCAAGCAACCCTTGTGCCGTTTCTCCGAGGAGAAGCAGCGTACTATATGCTAAGAGATCACCCGCCTGCTCGCAGCCAGGTTCATCATGGAAGTGTTCCACCCGGACTGGCTGGCCAACCCAGTCCTGGTGCTGAAGAAGAACAAGACCTCTGCATGTGCATGGACTACACTATCCATAACAAGGCATGTCCCAAAGACCCGTTCGCCCTGCCGCGAATCGATCAAGTCATCGATTCCACGGCCAGCTGCGACTTGCTATCTTTCCTGGACGCCTACTCCGGCTACCACCAGATCAAGCTGGACCCAGAAGACCGGCTCAAGACCTCCTTCATCACGCCCTTTGGGGCCTACTGCTACATCACCATGTCCTTTAGCCTGAAGAACACGGGCGCCACCTTCCAACGGTGCATGCAGAAGCGCCTCCTGCCTCACATAGGCAGGAATGTCCATGTCTACATCGACAACATTGTTGTCAAGACCAAGAAGCATTTCAGCCTCCTCGATGACCTCCGGGCGATCTTCGCGAACATGAGCGAGTAAAAGATCAAGCTCAACCCGGAGAAGTGTGTTTTCGGCGTCCCCGTCGGCCAACACTTGGGTTTCTTCATGTCTGCCTGCGGCATCGAAGCTAACCCCAAGAAGATCAACGTGATCGAGCGCATGCCGAAGCCGACCCAGCTCCGTGACGTCCAGAAGTTCACCGGCTGCCTCGCCTCGCTCAGCCGGTTCATTAGCCGGCTGGGGGAGAAGGCCTTGCCCCTCTACAGGCTCCTTCGCAAGACGGCTCTAATCGAGCTGGGTCAAACCAAGAGGCCAAGCGTCTTCGACTGGCCTAACGAGGCGGACGAGGCCTTCCGCAGCCTCAAGAAGGCTCTCACCCGCTCGCCCATCCTGGCCACGCCGGCTGAGAAGGAACCACTGCTCGCCTACATTGCGCCGACCACACGTGTCATCAGCGTCGTCCTGGTGGTCGAGCGGCCAGAGGAGGGAAAGTCCTGCCAGTCCAACGAAACCCGTCTACTACCTCAGCGAGGTCCTCTCCGCATCCAAGCAGAACTACCCCCACTACAAAAAGATGTGTTATGGCATATACTTCGCCGCCAAGAAGGTCAAGCAGTACTTCCAGGAGCATAAAATTATCGTGGTGAGCACGGCCCCGCTCGGCGAGATCATGAGCGGCCAGGACTCCACCGGCCAGATCGCTAAATGGGTCATCGCCCTCGCCGATCATGAGATCTGGTACGAGCCAAGAACCGCCATCAAGTCACATGCGTTGGCGGATTTCCTCGTTGATTGGGCGGAGACGGAGTTCGTTCCGCCTCCCCTAGACTCCACGCATTGGTGCATGCACTTTGATGGCTCGAAAATGAGGACCGGCCTGGGTGCCGGCACAGTCCTCTCCTCCCCGAAAGGTGATCAGCTCAAATACGCCCTCCAGATCCACTTCGCCGCCTCCAACAACATGGCCGAGTATAAGGCCATCATCCATGGCCTCCAACTCACCAAGGAGATCGGCATCAGGCGCATCCTCTACTTCGGCGACTGCAACCTCGTGGTGCCGCAAGTCTCTGGTGAATGGGACACCAGGGACGCCAACATGGCCAGCTACCGCTTCCTCGTACAACAGCTCACCGGCTCCTTCGAGGGTTGTGAGTTTAATCACATCCCACGAGCGGACAACGAGGCGGCCTACGTGTTGGCAAAGATTGGCTCCACCCGGTAAGCCATCCCAGCCGACGTCTCCCTCGAACGGCTGCTCAAGCCGTCGATCAAGCCCTCCCCAGAGTCAGAGTCAATCTTCGTGCTGGCGGGCGTCGCCAGCCCATCGACGGCCCCGGCCGCCTCTCTGGCATCTTCATCACCGCCTCCCGAACCGTCAACCGCCCAGCCGGCTCCGATCGAGCCGGCGGGATCTGGGGCGGCCGACCCCGACAGCGCGGCCGCCATGATGATCATCGACCAGCCAGCCCTGGGGGCTGGCGAACTGGCCCCAGGGGCTAACCAACCAGTCTTAGGGGCTCCCGAGATGGTCCTGGGGACTGGCAAGCCAGTCCCGGGGGCTGACCAACCAGTCCTGGGGGCTCCCGAACCGGACGCCGTCTCGGCCCCCTCGTGGGCCCAACCCATCCTAGCATTTCTTCTACGGGGCGAGCTGCCTCCGGACGAGGCTTTGGCAAGACAAATCCAGTGCCAGGACATGGCCAACGACATCATCAACGACGAGCTCATCCACCGCAGCACCACCAGCGTCTTCCAGCGATGCGTCGAGCCGGAAAAGGGTCTGGAGATCCTCCTCGACATTCACCAGGGAGAGTGCGGGCTTTCCGCCACGGCTTCTTTTGCCCGACGACTCTCTAGGCGTCCAACAAGTTGGTCGACGAGTGCGAGGGCTGCCAACGCTTCAGCACGCAGAGCCACCTTCCGGCAACGGCCCTCCAAACCATCCCCCTCTCGTGGCCTTTTGCCGTTTGGGGGCTGGACATGGTGGGCCCATTCAAGACCGCTCGTGGCGGCATGACACACTTGCTGGTGGCTGTCAACAAATTCACTAAGTCGATCGAGGCGCGACCAATCAAGAAGCTGGACGGCCCCACGGTCGTCCGGTTCATCGACAACATCATGGTGCGCTACGGCGTTCCCCATAGCATCATCACCAAGAATGGCACGAACTTCGCCAAGGGTGCGCTTGCACGCTTCTACTCCAAGCAGGGAATCCGGCTCGACCTGGCCTCCGTCGCTCATCCGCAATCAAACGGCCAGGTCGAGAGGGTGAACGGCCTCATCCTGTCCGGCATCAAGCCCCGGCTCGTGACACCACTGGTAAGGTCGGCCGGCTACTGGATCGACAAGCTGCCGGCCATCCTTTGGAGTCTTAGGACCACCCCGAACCGTTCAACTAGCTACACTCCCTTCTTCCTTGTATATCGATCCGAGGCGATCATCCCCACAGACATCGAGTTCGATTCGCCTTGGGTCGCCCTATACACGGAGAAGGACGCAAAGGAGGCAAGAGAAGACGGTGTCGACCTACTCGAGGAAGCTCGTGAACTGCCCTTGAGCCAGGAGGTGATCTACCACCAGAAGCTCCGACACTACCACAGCAAGCGCATCCGTCCACTCTCGTTCCGCGAAGGGGACCTGGTCCTTAGGCGGATCCAACGAACAGCGGACAACACAAGTTGCCCTCCCCATGGGAGGGCCCATTCATTATTAGCAAAGCACTACACAACAACACATACTATCTAATAGATGCCCAGAAGCCACAGAAGCGCAAAAGAGATGCCTCCGGAGAGGAGACGGAGCGCCCATGGAACGCGGCCCTTCTGCACCCAGTTTACTGCTGAAGGAACCAGTGTATGTATGTATCCCCACCCTTTTGGGCTTATGAATGCACTGGGTGACCCAAGACGGCTCTTGAGGCATGCCCCATTTCGTTTCCCTCAAAAGTTTCCTCACTCAACGGCTCCCTGACCCGGCTCCCGGGCCCGGGGGCTAGCTGGCTGGACCTAGAACGCTTCTCCGGAAACTGGCTAAGTAATGTGAGCCGGCCAAACCTCCCCACCCTTACTAGCTACAGAACCGGCTTCCGGCTGTCCGACTGACGGGGCCTCGGGGTGGCATGGTTTGGCTCACACAAAAGGTCAAAACAAAGGGAGACCCCTTCTAGGCCCAGCCGGACCATTGTCGCGTCTCTACCACTCTACTTATCCCGAAAAGCCCCCGCGATTCCTAAGTTTTGAACCGGCTCCCTTGAGGCGGATGCCCCGACCCAGCTACAGACCGCCCCCGACTGTCGGGTTGGAGGGGCCGAAACCAAAGGGGAAAAGGAGTAGAAACGAAAAGAGTCAAGCGGGCAAAAAAGGATAAGGATGAGGCGGCATGAGTAACAAGGCATACACGGCAAACTATTCATGACATAAATGTTAAGGCAAAAGCGGCCCACAGCCAGCATTTAGTTTATTACATAAACACCCACAGTGGGTGGATTCAAGCTTAACATGCAGGGAGAAAAAAGAGGAAGATAAAAAAACGCCCGGGGACTAAGGCCGCCGGCGCGTCGCCAGCAGGCGTGTCCCCAACCGGCGCGTCGTGGGGCGTCTTGGTTCTCGCCTCGGAGGTGGTCGCGGCCTTTGGGTTGGCCTCCTTGGCCTTCGAGGAGGGATCCTCGGCCTCGGCCGTCTCACCGCTTGAGTCGGTGCTCTCGTCGGCAACTTCATCATCCGCCAGGCCTTGAGGGATGCCGAAGGCTTCCTCGGGCAACGGCTCGCCATCCTCGCCAAGGGCCGGTAGGAGCTCTTCCTCGTCGACATACGACGTGAGCTCGTTGGCCCGCTGGACAAGGGACGGCTCGCGGGCCTCCCGCTTTGCGGCTAGCACATCCTGCATGGTCACCAACCGACCCAGATCCACGCCGCGGTACCACGACGTGACGAACCGGAGTGCCATCTGCACTCCGGCTCGGGCAGCCGACGCCTTCCAGGCTTCAAGGCAGGGGCGGTGTGTTCCAGCCACTGAGCCACGCGGTGCGTCAGAGCTCCCCCGCGACCGGGCCACAGCATAGCGATGACCTCTTTGCCGGCGGTCTTGAGCCGCTCCACGCTCCGCTCGAGATGGGTCATCCGCATCACGATGGCGAGTCTGATCTCATCCATATCCCACGCGGCATCCTCCTCAATGGAGCGTGCGCACTCCCGGAGGTACTCCCGGTGCTCCTCAATGGCACGCGCAGTGCGGTGCTGAGTTTCCGGAAAGCGCCCTGGAAGAAAGAAGAAAATAAGGAAAGAAAGGCAAGTTGAAACACAAGAATGGTAAAGGGAAAAGCAACCAGCTGGGGAAGAGAAAAAACGACACTTACCTTCGATCGCGTCATCCACTCCAAGGGCGAAGTTGAGCACCGCCTTGCGCTCCGACTCTCGAGCTGCCTCCGACGCGGCGACGGAACCCCTGACCTCCTCGAGCGTCCTCTCGATCCGGGTCACCTCGCCCTAGAGGGTGGCAGTCCTCAGGGCGATGTCAGCCGCCTCCTTGATGGCCGTCTCCCTGGCAGCCACCTCCTTCGCCGCCTCGGCCTTGAGCCGGTCCCGGGACGCCTCCCCATCAACCAGCAGTGCGGCCAGCCGGTCCGTCTCCTGCGTGGCCGCCTGGACATCTCACGCTAGCCGATCCCGCTCGGAGACAAGCCGGGTCTTCTCCTCCCGAAGGGTGGCCAGCTCGCCTACAAGACACAACCGGCGTCAGCTGGCTCTCGAGGGCTATGTGCCCCTCCTGCGAAGTGCAACCAACCTTGCACGCGCGCCAGCTCCTCCTCCAGGCGATACAAGCCATATTTGCCGCAGTCGTGGATGGAGACCGCCTCCGCGAATAGCTTCTACTACAGGGAGGTCCCTTCCTGCCACAAAAAGGCAAAGGTCAAGACACGCCCAAAAGAGATCCGGCCCGGCAGCCCGTCGGCCGGTAAGCCGGCCCGCATCTCGTGGGCTACACCCAGTGGGGGCGCTCGCGTGCCTCCACTGAAAATTCTAAGACAAAACAGCCGGCTTACCTCCACACGTTGTAGGACGGCGTCCGCCACCCCCGCAAACCAGGCCAGCTCCTGCCGGCACCGGTCCAGGATACTCCCCAAGTCCGCGAAGGAAGGGACCGGACCGCCTGCCTAGGGGGCTGGTAGGGCCGACGCGCTCGCCAGCGCTTCCCAGTCCCGGACCACCTCCTGCATCGACCGTAGGGTCCTCCGGGCCCGGCCGCCGCTGCCGTCCAGGCTCGCCATGGCTCCAGCCACCGGGGGCGGGTTGACGACGGCAAGGGGCCGGGAGTCGCTTCCCGCCGACGCCCCGCCCAGTGCCATCACCGCCTCCTCTTGCCGCCGCTCCGGCGCATCGATCACAACGGAGGGCACCTCCACCTTCATGGCCACCGCCTCCGGGGCCGCCGGGACCTCCGGCACCTCGGCCCAGGCCGGCTCGGCCGCAGGTGGGGTCACCTCCGGCACCACAGGCTGGGCCGCCTCGAGATCCGGCTCAATCGTCGCCACCCTCTCCTGGGCCATCTCCTGCGCGGGGGGAGGCACTGGCGGGTCCATAGCCGCCCCTCACAGCTTGCTTGACAGTGGCCTCGACATGAAGGTTGACTTCGCTGCCGAGTCCGACGCCCCCGGAGGATCCACCGACCCCCTCTGCCTCCGGCTGCTCGAGGTCCCGGAGTGCGAAGCCCCTCCTCGCGTCCCGGACTTGGAGGCTCGCAGCTCCACGAGCCTCCTCTTCTCCTCCCGCTGGGTGGCCGCATGGTCACGGGCCAGGCGGCTGGCGGCATCCGTCGGCTCCCCCTCTGGCTCCTCCTCGTGGAGCTCGATGGGGTCACTGCAGCGCCCAAGAATCGGTTATCAACCGGCTCGTGAGGCGGAAGAAAACTTACGCGAAATGAAGAACTTACGAGATAACGAGGGGCAAGGCCCGCTTGGCGCGTGACAGTGGCTTCCGCGCGGCCACCTTCACCCGCTTCGGGCCGGGTCACGGGCCTGCCGGTCCCCCTGAGCCGGCCTCTACCCCCGGCTAGCCGCTCCGACCGTCAGGGCTTGAGCCGGTCAGTCCTCGCTCCTCCGGTCCTGGCGCGCTGTGGGAGGAGGCCCTTTTAGAATCATCAAGTCGTCATCATCATCGTCGTCATCCATCCAGTCCTTGATGGAGGGGCAAGAGGGAACTCACCTGCTCCGTTGGGTTCCCCGGCTGCGCTGGACCCTTCGGCTCCACCAGGAGCGCCGCCTCGTGGGTCTGCCGGCTCGTTGGCTCCTCCCGAGGAGTCCACCCCTCCTCCAGGGGGCCTCCCGTCTGGTAGTCTTCGGAGACGGAGTTTTCACGTTCCGCCTCGAAGATTTGAGGGTGCGGGCCGTCCGACATGTTCTGTCGCACCAGCAGCTGCGGTCGGCACATCAAAGTAAGTTCTCCAGCCGGCTGCCGGCTGGGGAATATCAAACGGAAAGAAATCGCCTCGACGAAAAACTTACCAGGGGAGGCTGGTTGATGCGGTCGTACGGCTCCATGCCGAAGGACCACGAGGCGGGCTTCAGCTTGAACGTCATATGGGCGTTCACCCACTTCGCCACCTGAGCCAGTGTCAGCTAGATGATGGACAGCCGGCAAGGGTCGCGTCGGCCGGACATGTCACAGATCCAGTGCGGCCTCAGCTGGAGGGGCGACACCCGGCTCGAGATAAAGGCCGCCACCAGGTCGGCGGCGACCAGCCCCTCGGAGCTCTTTAGCTACATGAGTCGTCCAAGCTCCTCCAGGGCGACACCGTGCGGGGCAGCCTCCAGCCAGTTTTGCTGGGAGGACTGTCTGTCCTCAAACGGCGGCAGCCGGATGTAATCCGTCCTCGGGTCGACGTTCTTCACGTAGAAGAACGTTCGGTTCCACCCCTTGACGGAGTCAATAAGAGAGAGAGGGGGAAAGCGAGCGACGCTGTGGTAGCACACCATCGTGCCTCCGTAGGTGTCGCTCTTCAAAGGTTTGAGGTAGAAAAGAGCATCGAAGATTTTGATGAAAGGAAGGATACCAAGGTACCCCTCGCACAAAGTCACGAAGGCGGAGAGATAGAGGATCGAGTTCGGGCCGAGGTTGTGCGGCTCGAGGTCGAAGGTATCGAGAAGGAGGCAAAAGAAGATACTCACCGGGAGCCCGAAGCCCCAGGAGAAGTGCCAAAGGAACACGATGTGTTCCCCTGGCCGTGGCACCGACACTGTCTTGTTTACCGGCACGCGTGCGACCACCCGCTCCTCCGGCGGGAGCATGCATGCGCGGCGGAGCTCAGCGATGTCCGCCTCGGCCACGATGGAGCCAGCCCAACTTCTGTCGCGTCCATCGGCCATTGCGGCGGTGGTACGGCGTGCGGGGGTGGTTGCATGCTTGAGTGCGGTGGCTCACGAGGAAGAAAGGGAGGCGACGAAGACGGGCAGCAAGGGGGCAAGTGAGGCACGGGTACCTCCGCCTCCTGCCTTTCCTCTCCTTTTATAGGGGAGGTCACGATCGGGGGACGTGGGATTGATTACGCCCACTCCCCTCGGAAACTCCGCGCACGCGTGCGTGGCCCCAGGCCGTAACGGTCGCTTCGGGGCACAGAGGATCCTAGCCCGCGCCCTAAGGCCTACTGGGCTAGGCCTGGGTCCTAGCGGGCTAGGCCCAGGCGACGTCCCATTTCCCTGCGTGCGCGGGACCCATGGCATCATTACTTGTTGTGTGGCATGCTGCACGCAGACGTGGGTCCTGGGGCGGCACGCCGGTACCCGAGGCGTCGGGTCCAACGGCTGACCCGGCTGCCCTTTCGCCTTCGAGGTGGAGGCGGGTATCGCTGAGGGGAAGCCGCCGACTCCCCACCGTCCGCCAGACGTGGGCCCCCGCTGGCTTCGGGGACTACTGACGGGGTTATTCCCCTAGGTAGGCCAAAGCAACAGGGTCTTCCCCCTTTCGCTTCGAGCCGGTGCCGGCTGGCACCCCTGCCAGTTGGACGAGGAGCCGGCTGGACCTTCGGCCGGCTAGGTGTGGTCGGCTGCCTCCGGGCCGGCTCTTGTGTTGACCTTGGGACAGACATGCAACGTCCTGTCCCTTTGCGCATAGGTACGACAACGCGATGAGACCGGCACGACAGGCGGCCCTATGGTTACAGTGGCCGCTGACGCACTGCAGCTCATGGCTACACTCCAACCATCCTGGCTACTGACCTCGGCGAGCATGACCAGGCATGGGAACAGCGCCAGCACGCCCTCGCCACTCGATTACTCACCCCGGCGTGGCTACAGCGCGGCTAGCCGTACCGGAGACTTCGGCCGGCTGGCGCTAGATGACGCCCCCCGGGCGACCCGTGCCACGGCAAGTGGGCTAGGGCCAATCGCAGAGCCAGCTGGCGGGCCCCAACGGGAGATGGGACCGCTCGGCCGGCAGACCCCACCACGACGAGACGGCATGAATGGTGGGACCCTCAGGCCAGCCGGAGAGACTGCCAGCTGGGTCCCCCCCACCTTTGTACTTAGAACATATTATATGAGCCGGGGGTTTGCCTACAAAACCCCCCGAGCCCCCATGCAACGGGGATGGACGGACGGACACACACACGAACAATCTGCTCCACACACACACCATTACTTCTAGCAGTGGAGGAAGAGGAGCCGGCTGCCCCTTCTACCTCCTCTAGACACAGCTCTAGGAGCACTATTGTATCTATACCCATCCATCCAACTAAACCAAGCAGAACTAGGGGTATTACCTCCCCCGAAGGGCCCTGAACCTGGGTACATCGTGTGTCGACACTGCTTGTGCCAAATCTCACACCCGGAGCCCGTCGGCGTCCTTCGGCCCCAACCACCTATGATAAGCCACCCTATGGCATCTGTCGTGAGAAAACGACGACATCAATGATGATGATCATGAAACTTCAGATCAAGTTGCTATTCGAAGGTCCACTAGGACACGTTCCACACCAGAGTGGTACGGCAACCCTGTCTTGGAGATCATGTTGTTGGAAAATGGTGAACCTTCGAACTATGAAGAAGCGATGGAGGGCCCGGATTCCAACAAATGGCTTGAAGCCATGAAATCCGAGATAGGATCCATGTATGAGAACAAAGTATGGACTTTGGTGGACTTGCCTGATAATAAGTGAGCCATAGAAAACAAATGGATCTTTAAGAAGAAGACTGACGCGAATGGTAATGGGACCGTCTATAAGGCTCGGCTTGTCGCTAAGGGTTATCGACAAGTTCAAGGAGTTGACTATGATGACACTTTCTCGCCCGTAGCGATGCTGAAGTCCGTCCGAATCATGTTAGCAATTGCCGCATTTTATGATTATGAGATCTGGCAAATGGACGTCAAAATGGCATTCCTGAACGGTTTCCTTAAGGAAGAATTGTATATAATGTAGCCAGAAGGTTTTGTCGATCCTAAAGATGCTAACAAGGTATGCAAGCTCCAGCGTTCCATCTATGGGCTGGTGCAAGCATCTCGGAGTTGGGACGTTCGCTTTAATGAGGTGATTAAAGCGTTTAGATTTATACAGGTTTATGGAGAACCCTGTATTTACAAGAAAGTGAGTGGGAGCTCTATAGCATTTCTCATATTATATGTGGATGACATATTGTTGATGGGAAATGATATAGAACTTTTGGAAAGCGTAAAGGCCTACTTGAATAAGTATTTTTCAATGAAGGACCTTGGAGAAGCTGCTTACATATTAGGCATCAAGATCTACAGAGATAGATCGAAACACCTCATAGGTCTTTCACAAAGCACATACCTTGACAAGATATTGAAGAAGTTCAATATGGATCAGTCCAAGAAGGGGTTCTTGCCTGTGTTACAGGGTGTGAGATTGAGTACAACTCAATGCCCGACCACGGCAGAGGATAGAGAAAAGATGAGTGTCATCCCTTATGCTTCAGCCATAGGCTCTATTATGTATGTCATGCTGTGTACCAGACCTGATGTGAACCTTGCCATAAGTTTGGTAGGGAGGTACCAAAGTGATCTCGGAGCGGTAAACTGGACAGCGGTCAAGAATATCTTGAAGTACCTAAAAAGGACCAAGGACATGTTTCTCATGTATGGAGGTGCCGAAGAGCTCGTCGTAAAGGGTTATGTCGATGCTAGCTTCGACACGGATCTGGATGACTCCAAGTCACAAACCGGATACGTGTATATTTTGAATGGAGGGGTAGTCAGCTGGTGCAGCAACAAGCAAAGCGTCGTGGCAGCATCTACATGTGAAGCAGAGTACATAGCTGCTTCGAAAGTAGCAAAGGAAGGAGTCTGGATGAAGGAGTTCATCACCGACCTAGGAGTGATTCCCGGCGCTTCGGGCCCGATGACTCTATTCTGTGACAACACTGGAGCTATTGCCCTTGCCAAGGAGCCCAGGTTTCACAAGAAGACAAGACACATCAAGCGCCGTTTCAACTCCATTCGTGATTACATTCAGGAAGGAGATATAGATATTTGTAAAGTACACACGAATCTGAATGTTGCAGATCCGTTGACTAAACCTCTCTCACGAGCAAAACATGATCAATACCAAAACTCTATGGGTGTTCGCTACATCACAATATAACTAGATTATTGACTCTAGTGCAAGTGGGAGACTATTGGAAATATGCCCTGGAGGCAATAATAAAATGGTTATTATTATATTTCCTTGTTCATGATAATTGTCTATTGTTCATGCTATAATTGTATTAACCGGAAACCATAATACATGTCTGAATACATAGACCACAACATGTCCCTAGTGAGCCTCTAGTTGGCTAGCTCATTGATCAATAGATGGTCATGGTTTCATGACCATGGACATTGGATGTCTTTGATAATGGTATCACATCATTAGGAGAATGATGTGATGAACAAGACTCAATCCTAAGCATAGCACAAGATCGTGTAGTTCGTCTGCTAAAGATTTTCTAATGTCAAGTATCATTTCCTTAGACCATGAGATTGTGCAACTCCCGGATACCGTAGGAATACTTTGGGTGTGCCAAATGTTACAATGTAACTAGGTGGCTATAAAGGTACACTATAGGTATCTCCGAAAGTATATGTTGGGTTGGCACGAATCGAGACTGGGATTTGTCACTCCGTGTGACGGAGAGGTATCTTTGGGCCCACTCGGTAATACATCATCATAATGAGCTCAGTGTGACTAAGGAGTTAGCCACAGGATGATGTGTTACGGAACAAGTAAAGAGACTTGTCAGTAACGAGATTGAACAAGGTATAGGGATACCGACGATCGAATCTCGGGCAAGTGTCATACCGTAGACAAAGGGAATTGTATACGGGATTGATTGTATCCCCGACATCGTGATTCATCTGATGAGATCATCGTGGAGCATGTGGGAGCCAACATGGGTATCCAGATCCCGCTGTTGGTTATTGACTGGAGAAGTGTCTCGGTCATGTCTACGTGTCTCTCCAACCCGTAGGGTCTACACACTTAAGGTTCGATGATGCTAGGGTTATAAGGAAACAGTGTATGTGGTTACTGAAGGTAGTTCGGAATCCCAGATGAGATCCCGGACGTCACGAGGAGTTCCGGAATTGTCCGGAGGTAAAGATTCATATATAGGAAGTGAGGTTTTGGTCATCGGAAGAGTTTCGGGCATCACCGGTAACGTACCGGGACCACCGGAAGGGTTCCGGGGGTCCATCGTGTGGGGCCACCGGCACCAGAGGGCTGCGTGGGCTGAAGGTGGGAGGGAACCAGCCCCTAGGTGGTCTGGTGCGCCTCTCACAAGGGCCCAAGGCGCAGCAAAGGTGGGAGGGTGGCAAACGCTAGGCGTAGATGGGCCCTAGGCCCACCTAGGGCGCCGCCCCTCCTATCCCCTCTCTTGGCCGCCGCCCCAAGGGCCATCCAGGGATGGCCGCAGCCCTAGGGTGGGAACCCTAGGGGATGCACCCTCCCTCCTCCTCCTCCTATATATAGTGGACGTTTTAGGGTTGCCAAGAACACGCATCTCTCTCTCTCTCGGCGCAGCCCTACCCCTCCTCCTCCTCGTCCTCCGTAGTGCTTGGCAAAGCCCTACCGGAGTACCACGCAGCTCTATCATCACCACGCCGTCGTGCTGCCAAAGCTCTCCCTCAACCTCTCCTTCCTCCTTGCTGGATCAAGGCGTAGGAGACGTCACCAGGCTGCACGTGTGTTGAACATGGAGGCGACGTTGTTCGGCGCTTAGATCGGAATCCACCGCGATCTGAATCGCTGAGAGTACGACTCCACCAACCGCGTTCTAGTAACGCTTCCGCTTTGCGATCTTCAAAGGTATGAAGATGCACTCCCCCTTTGCTCGTTGCTGGTTTATCCATAGATTGATCTTGGTGACACGTAGGAAATTTTTTGATTTACTACTACGTCTCCCAACATCTTCGTGATTACTTGGGCGATGATGTACACTACAATATACCTACGTACACTAAAATGAACCTACACTAAAATAGCAAGCTTCCACTGAAAATGACTACACTAGCTAAACTAAATAAACCTACACTATTAACACATACACTAAAATCACTACACAAATAAAACTAACCTAAACTAATTTTACTTACATTAAAAAAACTAACAAAAACTAAAAGAAAAAATGTATACCTTCGATGCGTGCTTGTGACCTTCTTCTTCCTCTCCACCTTCTTATTCTTCCTCACCACTCCACCTTCTCATCATTCACACCTCCACCACCCCACCATGTCTCCTCCAAACGAACAACACACTACCCCATTGCAAAAAATGAAACCATATGGCGGGGGAGAGGGACATGATCTATTGATTTAGTGGATTGAAACGGAAAATGGGTGGAGGATGAAGGAGATCAAGGGGGGGATTTTCGGTGCAAGAAAACAAGAGAGAGAGGGGGATGAGCAACTAGGCAGGAGGAGGAAGAAGGGAGCCGGTGTAGGGCCTTATCCAGGGGCTCTTTGGCCTCCTGGCGCCCGACGGGCCCTCTTCGGCCTGGCGTGGGCCAACGGCGGCCTCTTCGGCCTGCCTTAGGCCGACGGGCCCTCCTTGACCTGGACAGAGCTGACCGGTCCCCTGTCGGCCTAGCAGAGGCCGACGGGGTGTTAGATTTGATTTTTTTAAACTGGGCATACTTTATTCGAATTTGGTGTATTTTTGGTGCTAGTTTTGAAAAAAATCAATGTCTGAGGTAGAAGTACAAGAATTTAGATACGAGCACAGGAAGCCTCTCGTCAAACCTAATCCTCCTCCTCTAACAACGATGATGTATAATTTGCATGAGTGGTACATGAAAACCTGCATGGAGTCTGGGAAAGACAATATGTATATTAGAATTAAAAAAGAGCATAACTTCATTGAACTCGACTTGATGCCTATTGAATTTGTGGAGTTATTTCAGTTATTCAATCAATAGGCCCCCGATAAACAACTCATGACTTGCTACTATCTGTAAGTATTACTTCTTAAGTCTCTAGCTCAGCTCATTCATTGCATGTATAGATAATTATCTGCACTATATTATGCAGATTGAAGATCGTCGAGTGCAAAAAAGCAGGAAACTTCGATGTTGGGTTCATTAGCCCAGATTCCGTAAAAGAATGGTCGGTACGAAACAGAGTGAAAGATACCGAGGCGAACTTGCTAAACTCGTTCCTTACACATCAAAACAAAAGAGAAATACTCTTTCCTTACAACTTCACGGGAGTGTTACTTGTTGGGGAACGTTGCATGGGAAACAAAAAAATTCTTACGCACACGCAAGATCTATCCATGGTGATGAGCATCTACGAGAGGGACAGTGGATCTATGTAACCTTGTAGGTCGCTAAGCGGGAACTGTTAAGAAACACAGTTGATGTAGTCGAACGTCTTCGTGATCCAAATCACCGAGCGTCCTGTGATCCAATCACGATCCGTCCCGATCTAGCACCGAAGGGACGGCACCTCCACGTTCAGCACACGTACGGCTTGATGACGATCTCCACTTTCTTGATCCAGCAAGAGGGAGTGGAGAGGTAGAAAAGTTCTCCGGCAACGCGACGGCATTGCGGCGATGGCAGGTCTTTGCCTAAGCACTGTTGAAACCGATCTAGAGGAGAAACTACGGAGTAGAGGAGAGGGTAGCACATGGCTGAAAATCTATGTGCAAAAACCCTAAAACCTCTAGTATATATAGGAGGAGGAGAGGAGGAGGCTTGGCCGCAAGGGCAAGCCCTCTTGGCTTCGGGCGAAGTGGAGGGAGGAGTCCTACTCCTCCACTCCTAGTCGTTTTAGGACTCCTTCCTTAGCCTTTTTCCACCTTTTCCACTTTGGATTTCCTTCCCAGCCGCATAGGCCCTATGTGGGACATAGGCCAGCCCACTAAGGGCTGGTATTCATCCTCCCACATCCCATGTAGCCTCTTGGGTCGAAATAACCCTCCCGATGGTCCCCCGATACCCTCCCGGCACTCCTAGTACACTACGATGAGCCCGGAACTTTTCTGGTGACCAAAACAGGACTTCCTATATATCAATCTTTACCTCCATACCATTCCGAAGCTCCTCATGGTGTCCGGGATCTCATCCAGGACTCTAAACAACCTTTGGTCACCACAATGCATAACTCTATACTACCAAAACGTCACAAAACCTTAAGTGTGCAGACCTTGCAGGTTCGAGAACTATGTAGACATGACCGAGACACCTCTATGGTCAATAACCAATAGAGGGACCTGGATGCCCATATTGATTCCTACATATTGTATGAAGATCTTTATCAGTCGAACCTCTATGTCAAGGATTCATTTAATCCCGTATGATGTTCCCTTTGTTCTTCGGTATGTTACTTGCCTGAGATTCGATCGTCGGTATCTCCATACCTAGTTCAACCTTGTTACCAACAAGTCTATTTACTCGTTCTGTAATACAAGATACCGTGGCTAACACTTAGTCACATTGCCAGCAAGGCTTATTGTGATGTTGTATTACCGGAGTGGGCCCTGAGATACCTCTCTGTCACACGGAGTAACAAATCACAGTGTTGATCCATGCCAACCCAACAGACACCCTCGGACATACCTGTAGAGCACCTTTATAGTCACCCAGTTACGTTGTGACGTTTGATACACACAAGGCACTCCTCCGGTGTCCGTGAGTTTCATGATCTCATTGTCGTAGCAACATATACTTGACATGCAGAATACTGTAGCAATAAACTGACATGGTCATATGCTACGTTTATAGTTTGGGTCTTGTCCACCCCATCATTCTCCTAATGATGTGATCCCATTATCAAATGACATCTCATGTCATTGGCTAGGAAACCTTGACCATCTTTGATCAACGAGCTAGTCCACTAGAGGCACACTAGGGACAAAGTGGTGTCTATATATCCACACATGCAATGTGTTCCCAATAAATACAATTATAGCATGGATAATAAACAATTATCATGAACAAGCAAATATAATAATAAAAACTTTATTCATTGCCTCTAGGGCATATTTCCAACAGTCTCCCACTTGCACTAGAGTCAATAATCTAGTTCACATCAGTATGTGATTTTCATTGTAATGAATCGAACACCCATGCAGTTCTGGTGTTGATCATGTTTAGCTCTTGGAAGAGGTTTAGTCAACGGGTCTACAACATTCAGATCCATGTGCACTTTGCAGATATGTATGTCATTTTCCTCGATGTAATCGCGGATGGAATTGAAGCGTTGCTTTATGTGTCTGGTCCTCTTGTGAAACCTTGGTCCCTTGGTCAGAGCAATGGCACCAGTTTTGTCACAGAACAGAGTCATTGGATTCAGTGCACTGGGCACTACTCCAAGATCTGTCATGAACTGCTTCATCCAGACACCTTCCTTCGTTGCCTCCGAGGCTGCGATGTACTCCGCCTCGCATGTAGAATCGGCTACCATGCTTTGCTTGGAACTGCACCAGCTTACTGCTCCCCCGTTGATAATAAATACGTATCCGGTTTGCGACTTAGAGTCATCCGGATCACTGTCAAAGCTTGCATCGACATAACCCTTTACGACGAGCTCTTCATCACCTCCATAAACGAGAAACATTTCCTTTGTCCTTTTCAGGTACTTCAGGATATTCTTGACCGCCGTCCAGTGCTCCATTCCAGGATCACTTTGAAACCTTCCGGACATACTTATGGCAAGGCTGACATCGGGTCTTGTGCACAGCATTGCATACATGATAGAGCCTATGGCTGAAGCATAGGGGATGACACTCATCTTCTCTCTATCTTCTGCAGTCACTGGGCAGTGAGTCTTACTCAACTTCACACTTTGTAACACAGGCAAGAACCCCTTCTTGGACTGATCCATTTTGAGCTTCTTCAAAACTTTATCAAGGTATGTGGTGTGTGAAAGTGCTATTAAGCGTCTCGATCTATCTCTATAGATCTTAATGCCTAATATGAAAGCAGCTTCTCCTAGGTCGTTCATTGAAAAACTCTTGTTCAAATATTCCTTCACGCTTTCTACCATTTCTATATTGTTTGCAATCAGCAGTATGTCATCCACATATAATATTAGAAACGCTATAGAGCTCCCACTCACTTTCTTGTAAATACAAGCTTCTCCATAAACTTGTATAAACCCAAACGCTTTGATCACCTCATCAAAGCGCTTATTCCAACTCCGAGATGCTTGCACCAGTCCATAAATGGATCGCTGGAGTTTGCAAAGTTTGTCAGCATTCTCTGGATCGACAAAACTGTCTGGTTGCATCATATACAACTCTTCCTCAAGAAAACTGTTGAGGAACGTTGTTTTGACATCCATCTTCCAAATTTCATAGTCGAAATATGCAGCTATTGCTAACATGATTCTGACGGACTTAAGCATCGCTACGGGTGAGAAGGTCTCATCGTAGGCAACTCCTTGAACTTGTGAAAAAACCTTTACCACAAGTCGAGCTTTATAGACGGTGATATTACCGTATGCGTCCGTCTTCTTCTTAAAGATCCATTTGTTCTGAATGGCCTTTCGCCCTTCAGGTAATACTTCCAAAGTCCATACTTGGTTTTCATACATGGATCCCATCTCGGATTTCATGGCCTCTAACCATTTATCGGAATCCGGGCCCATCATCACTCCTTCATAGCTCCTAGGTTCATTGTTGCCCAACAACATGACCTCTAAGACAGGGTTGCCATACCACTCAGGAGTAGTATGCGCCCTTGTCGACCTACGAGGTTCAATAGTAACTTGATCTGAAGCTTCATGATCATCATCATTAACTTCCTCTTCAATTGTCGTAGGCTCCACAGAAACATCTTTCTATGTTGCGCTACTCTCTGGTTGAAGTAAAGGTTCAATAACCTCATCAAGCTCTATTTTCCTCCCACTCAATTCTTTCGAGAGAAACTCTTTCTCAAGAAACGTTCCGTTCTTAGCGACAAACACTTTGCCTTCGGATCTGAGATAGAAGGTATACCCAACTGTCTCTTTCGGGTATCCTATGATGATAAATTTCTCCGCTTTGGGTTCCAGCTTTTCAGGCTGAAGCTTTTTGACATAAGCATCACATCCCCAAACTTTAAGAAACGACAACTTTGGCCTCTTGCCAAACCATAGTTCATATGGCATTGTCTCAACGGATTTCGATGGTGCCCTATTTAAAGTGAATGCAGTTGTCTCTAATGCATAACCCCAAAATGATAGTGACAAATCGGCAAGAGACATCATAGAATGCACCATATCTAATAAGGTTCGATTACGACGTTCGGACACACCATTACGCCATGGTGTTCCAGACGGTGTCAACTGTGAAACAATTCCACACTATCTTAGTGACTGCCAAACTCATAACTCAGATATTCACCTCCTCAATCAGATCGTAGGAATTTAATCTTCTTGTTACGATGATTCTCAACTTCACTCTAAAATTGCTTGAACTTTTCAAACGTTTCCGACTTGTGTTTCATTAAGTAAATATACTCATATCTACTTAAGTCATCAGTGAAGGTGAGAAAACAACGATATCCACCGTGCACTGCAACAATCATTGGACCGTACACATCAGTATGTATGATTTCCAACAAGTCACTTGCCCGTTCCATTGTTCCAGAGAACGGCGTTTTAGTCATCTTGCCCATGAGGCATGGTTCGCATGTGTCAAGTGATTAAAAATCAAGTGACTCCAAAAGTCCATCAGCATGGAGCTTCCTCATGCGTTTAATACCAATATAACCTAAACGGCAGTGCCACAAGAAAGTGGTACTATCATTATCAACTCTACATTTTTTGGCATCAATGTTATGAATATGTGTATCATCACTATCAAGATTCAATATGAATAAACCCCTCACATTGGGTGCATGACCATAAAAGATATTACTCATATAAATAGAACAACCAATATTCTCTGATTTAAATGAGTAACCATCTCGCAATAAACAAGATCTAGATATAATGTTCATGCTTAACACAGGCACCAAATAACAATTATTCAAGTTCATCACTAATCCCGATGGTAATCGAAGAGAGAGCGTGCCGAGGGTGATCACATCAACCTTGGAACCATTTCCCACGCGCATCGTCACTTCATCCAGCCTTCATCTATTTCGTAGTTCCTGTTTTGAGTTGCAAATGTGAGCAACCGAACCGGTATCAAATACCCAAGCACTACAATGAGAGCTAGTAAGGTACACATCAATAACATGTATATCACATACACCTTGTTTGTTGTTCGCCGCCTTCTTGTCAGCCAGGTACTTGGGGCAGTTCTGCTTCCAGTGACCAGTTCCCTTGCAATGAAAGCACTCAGTTTCTGGCTTGGGTCCAGCCTTGGGTTTCTTCATGGGAGGAGCAACTGCTTTGCCATCCTTCTTGGATTTACCTTATTGCCCTTGCCATTTTTCTTGAAACTAGTGGTTTTATTGACCATCAACACTTGATGTTCTTTCTGGATTTTAGACTCAGCGACTTTCAGCATCGCAAACAGCTCGGCGACTGACTTGTTCATCACATGCATGTTATAATGCATCACGAAGCTCTTGTAGCTAGGTGGCGGTGATTGAAGAACTCTATCAGTGATCGCCTCTGACGGAAGGGGCATCCCTAACTCCGCCAGACGAGTCGAATACCCAGACATTCTAAGTATATGTTCACTGATAGACTCGTTCTCCTCCATTTTGCAAGCATAAAACTTATCGGAGGTCTCATACCTCTCAATCCGAGCATTCTTCTAGAAGATAAAATCCAACTCCTGGAACATCTCATATGCTCCATGACGTTCAAAATGTCTTTGAAGTCCCGGTTCTAAGCCATGCAATATTGCACACTGAACTATTGAGTAATCTCCATAACGTGACTCCCAAGCATTCTTAATGTCTTCGGATGACATGTCTTCGGGTTGGTTATCAAGCGGTGCATCAAGGACATATGACTTCTGAGAAGCCGTGAGAATAATCCTTAGATTACGGGCCCAGTCCACAAAGTTACTTCCATCATCTTTCAACTTAGCTTTCTCTAGGAACGCATTAAAATTCAGGGGTGCTACTGTGCGAGCCATTGATCTAAAACATAAATATGCAAAGGTTACTTAGAGTATTGTTCAAGATAATGAGTTTAGTTAATCAAATTACTAAAGCTCCCACTCAAATCGACATCCCTCGGGTCATCTGAGTGACACATGATCCAAATTCACTAACTCAAGTCTGATCATCACGTGAGTTGAGGTGGTTTCAATGGTGAACATCATCATGTCGATCATATCTACTATATGACTCATGTTCGACCTTTTGGTCTCTTGTGTTCTGAGGCCACGTTTGTACATGCTATGCTCGTCAAGTTTAACCCGAGTGTTCTGCATGTGCAACACTGGCTTGCACCCATTGTATGTGAACGTAGAGTCTATCACACCCAATCATCACGTGGTGTCTCGACACGACGAACATTCGCAATGGTGCACACTCGGGGAGAACACAATTCATCTTGAAATTTAAGTGAGGGATCACCATATAATGCTACTGTCCTCCTAAGCAAAACAAGGTGCATAAAAGGATTAACATCACATGCAAATCATAAGTGACATGATATGGCCATGAACTTGTGCTTTTGATCTCCATCTTGAAAGCACTGGCATGATCTTCATCGTCACCGGCATGACACCATGATCTCCATCATCTTGATCTCCATCAACGTGTTGCCATCAGGGTTGTCATGCCCACCATGCTTCTAGTACTATTGCTACTGTTTAGCGATAAAGTAAAGCATTACATAGCGCTTATTGATTGACACGCAGGTCATATAATAATTAAAGACAACCCTATGGCTCCTGCCGGTTGTCGTACTCATCGACATGCAAGTCGTGATATTCTATACAACACATGATCATCTCATACATCACATATATCTCATCATGTAATTGGCCATATCACATCACAACATACCCTGCAAAAACAAGTGAGACGTCCTCTAATTGTTGTTGCATGTTTTATGTGGCCGCTACGGGTATCTAGCAAGAAAAATTCTCACCAACGCAAAACCACAACGGTGATACATAAGTTGCTTTTCAACCTTCTCAAGGACCGCCTTTGTCGAATCCGATCCAACTAAAGTAGGAGAAACAGACACCTACCAGCCATCTTTGTGCAACGAAGTTACACGTCAGTCGATGGAACCGGTCTCTCGTAAGCGTACGAGTAAGGTTGGTCCAGGCCGCTTCATCCCACAATACCGCTGAACCAAAACACGACCAAGGGAGGAAGCAATCTAAGCATAAATGCCCACAAACTCTTTATGTTCTACTCGAGATCTCATATACACATAGACCTAGCTCATGATGCCATTGTTAGGGAACGTTGCATGGGAAACAAAAAAAATTCCTATGCACACGCACGATCTATCCATGGTGATGAGCATCTACGAGAGGGAGAGTGGATCTATGTACCCTTGTAGATCGCTAAGAGGGAAGTGTTAAGAAACGCGGTTGATGTAGTCGAACGTCTTTGAGATCCAAATCGCCAAGCGTCCCATGATCCAATCACGATCCGTCCCGATCTAGCACCGAACGGACGGCACCTCCGCGTTTAGCACACGTACGGCTTGATGAAGATCTCCGCCTTCTTGATCCAGCAAGAGGGAGCGGAGAGGTAGATGAGTTCTCCGGCAGCGCGACGGTGTTGCGGCGATGGTGGTGGAGTAATTCCAGCAGGGCTTCGCCTAAGCACTGTTGAAACCGATCTAGAGGAGAAACTACGGACTAGAGAAGAGGGTAGCACGTGGCTGAAAATCTATGTGCAAAACCCCTAAAACCTCTAGTATATATAGGAGGAGGAGAGGAGGAGGCTTGGCTGCAAGGGAAAGCCCTCTTGGCTTCGGCCGAAGTGGAGGGAGGAGTCCTACTCCTCCACTCCTAGTCGGTTTAGGACTCCTTCCTTATATTAGCCTTTTTTCCACCTTTTCCACTTTGGATTTCCTTCCCAGCAGCATGGGACCTATGTGGGACTTCGGCCAGCCCACTAAGGGATGGTATTGCGATTGGATCTTAGGTAGATGATGTTAGGGATAGTAAGAGATGTTATATTGTATATATGTAGTAGCGTCAGATAGATATACGAAAACTTGTTGTTTGACCAAGCACGGAGAAAGAGATGTCACTTCTCTCTATATATGTTCATAACGATCTTGTGTAATTAATGGTTTCCTTCATTTGCTTACTAGCTAGCGTCGAGTTTTCTCTATATGTATATATAGTAGCTAGCGTCGACCAAGCACGTAGAAAGAGAGGTCACTTGTCTCTATTAGCTAGCTAACACAATATGAAACCCCTTAATTAACCCTCCAAAACCCCTAACCCCCCCCCCTTCCAAAAAAACCCAGCTCCTTTTGGTCCCGGTTAGTGTTACCAACCAGGACGAAAGGTCCTGCTGTCTGGGCGCCCCGTAGTGGCCATGTGGAGCCACTTTGGTCCCGGTTCATAAGCAAACAGGGACTAAAGGTTTTGGGTATTAGTCCCGCTTGTTTTGTCCCGGTTCTAGAACCGGGACTAAAGGCCCTCTGGAACCGGGACTAGTACCCTGTTTTCTACTAGTGTGTGGTGAGGGCATTGTAACTATTGCGAGCGGGTGGATACTCGGTAAGAAAAAGTGGTCTCCAAAAATCGCGAAAAGTTGTTACCCTATATACCATGATCAATTTGAGCTACTTGATAAGTCACTAAACACATGGAACCCGTGGACTGGGCGTGATATTAACATAGTATTTGATGGACAACACATCCTAGTCGGATGCATGAGAGATAGTGGCTTCTGGCTGACTTGCTGCAACTTACTATATCTCTGGTTTGTTAAAGCATACAATCTTGAGTGTGTCATTAGACATTTTGGTCTATATCAAGATATTCCACCACCTTTTCTGAGATGTATCGACAAAGAAACTCATAAGTAAGATGTGACCTCCCTAAATAGTTAATGTCTTTTTAATTTACAAAACGTACACTTTGTTACATAATTTCTAGGATGAGCAATATGGACAAAAGTAGTTATGATTGGAGGGCACACAACATTCAATGGATACACCAGTGGGAAAATAAAGCACTAGTAAATATAGTGCATCAACCTAGGTAAATTTATTTACAATATTTTATGTACATATATAGGTTGATGTAATTATTTAAATATGCAGACCGTACGATGCAACTACAACTCAAGTGTATATCGAGTGATATTGCATGAGCATGTGTACTTGAGTAACAGATCAACCACCTGCGAGGCCTACACATCTCACACACATGGAACAGTTGCAGGAACGGATTGACACGTCATCAGCTTACTATCCTGAATCCATGGTAATCGGAATTAAATTATTCATGTCTATCATTTCATGAACAGTTCAATTAAACAACAACCAAATTTTGTTCAGGTGGATATTTGCAACGATGTAGGGGAGATGGAAAGGGAAGGCATGAAGGCTCACGGCGTTCCAACTCACGCAAAGTCAATCTTCAAGAAAATTCATGACTATGTGGCCAAAAAGTTGAGATGCGGTAGTGGCAACGACGTTGTCACTGGAGCGTATAACATGCCGGAACCGTGGTCAACCAGAATGAGTGTGGCGCCATCGTCCGGGCGGTGGGGGGACGGTCCGAGTACTACAACGACATTGCCATGACATGACTCGTCTCTACCACTATATCGCTCTCCTTTGGTGTAGCTTCGTTAGGGGCAGACATCCTAGGAACATGGTGCAGGCTCGGATTCGATGCCCGAGCGGACTCATTTCATGGACCCAAATGCGTACATAGGATATGGAGCATACACCCAAGGCGAGGGATCTCATCCGTATCCCTCCACCTAAGGGATCTCGATGCCCGAGGAGACTCGTTTGCCAGAAATAAACTTGTACAATGGAGGCGATGGACCTTAACAGGTGCGCATGTCTACGTTTTTATATATTTACAAAGATATATTGCGCTCACATGGTTTATTTCCAACGCGGAGAACAATGGACATACACTGAAGGCGAGGGATCACAAAGCTACAACACCTCTCAAGTATGTTAAACCATAATAAGCAACTACAAGCATACAACATTTTTATGACTTTTATTTACATACGGTTTTTCTGTGTAGGAAAGTGCAGATCCAACATTGCACGATGAATAAAACCAGTGTGGCCTAAACCGAGACGTCCTATAAGATTCCGTTGATCCTCGACACACGTTCCCAGGAATAATTGCATACTTATTCCACGAGAACATTATTTGCCCATCTTATGTCCCTCGAGAGTCACAACCAAACACCTATAATTTTGCATCAACATCTCCATAGGATTGTAGACTCCACCACCTATGCAGGAGTCCCAGACAAAGAAGACGAGGGGCGGTAGGGCGGTGGTCTTCGTGAACACCAACCACCCAATCGCTTGTCTCCTTCCAGTCATCGGGAAAGGCCACCCGGTCATCGTCGAGTAGGGTGATTTGTCTATTTATGTGTGCGAACTATTCTATCTATGTATGTCAGTTTGAAACTTTCAGATGTATGTCAGAGACATCTATGTAGTATGAGGAAATAAAAATGTATCTGAAAATAACTTATGGCGCGGAATAACATGCGGCAAGAAAAGGTCACATTTTATTTCGAGGCTATTTTTTCAACTGAAATTAACATACATAAATCAAGCTGCATTAAAATGTTTAAATTAAGATACAACTTGTCATACACTAGACTACGGTCTCATCAAAGAAACACTTTTGCTCTCCATAACACAACACAATGTCGATGCATCATCATACATAAATTACATAAAGTCGTCGTCATCCTCTGACCCTCCAAAGCTTTTGCCCTTCGACGATGCAGAACTCTTGCCCTTCATCGGTGCATAGCTCTTCCCCTTCGATGATGCAGTAGTCTTGACCTTGGTTCTCGGCATGAAGATGTCGTCTTTGTCCTCGCTGTCGTCTGTCCGTAAATTTATATTTTCTGCTCCGAACTTGAGGTAAGATTCACACTTATGCAGTTGCTTCTGCCATCTTCCATGCAACCTAAGAAGTTCTTTCCGTATCTCCTCAAAGGTCCATGGAAGCCACCCACTCCTAGATAATGTGTGAGCGAACTCATTCAGTACGGTGTCACTACTGATGAGTTCATCCCATGAAACTTTTTTATTGTCTCTCTTTAAATTGCTAGCTAAACGCAGAAGACATTGCAAAATACCAAGGTGAAAACTACGATCAAATGGATACTGTCACATCTGGACTGGAGTACGATACTGTTGGGGAGCGTCGCATGGGAAACAAAAAATTTCCTACGCTCACGCAAGACCTATCCATGGTGATGAGCATCTACGAGAGGGAGAGTGGATCTACATACCCTTGTAGATCGCTAAGCGGGAAGCGTTAAGAAACACGGTTGGTGTAGTCGAACATCTTTCTCGATCCAAATCGCTGAGCGTCCCGCGATCTAATCACGATCCGTCCCGATCAAGCACCGAACGACGACACCTCCGTGTTCAGCACACGTACAGCTTGATGACGATCTCCTCCTTCTTGATCCAGCAAGAGGGAGTAGAGAGGTAGACGGGTTCTCCGACAGTGTGACGGCGCCGTGACGATGGTGGTAGAGCAATTCCAGCAAGACTTCGCCTAAGCACTGCAGAAAACCGATCTAGAGGAGAAACTATGCACAAGAGGAACGGGTAGCACGTGGCTGAAAATCTAGTGCAAAAACCCTAAAACCTCTACCATATATAAGAGGAAGAGAGGAGGAGGCTTGGACCAAGGGCCAAGCTATCTAGGCTTCGGCCGAACCAAGTGGAGAGGAGGATTCCTCCTCCAATCCTAGTAGGACTAGGACTCCTCCTTATTTTGGCCTTTTGGCCTTTTTCCACCTTTTTCTCTTTGGGATTTTCTTTCCAGCCGCATGGGCCTTGTGTGGGACTTCCACCATCCCACTAAGAGTTGATATTCACTCTCCCACAGCCCATGTAGCCTCTTGGATCGAAATACCCCTCCCGATGGTCTCTCGGTACACTACCGGCACTCCCGGTACACTACCGATGAGCCCGAAACTTTTTCGGCGACCAAAATAGGACTTCCTATATATCAATCTTTACCTCCGGAACATTCCGGAGCTCCTCGTGATGTCTGGGATATCATCCGGGACTCCGAACAACCTTCAGTCACCACCATGCATAACTCTATACTACCGAAACGTCACCATACCTTAAGTGTGCAGACCCTGTGGGTTCGAGAACTATGTAGACATGATCGAGACACCTCTACGGTCAATAACTAATAGCGGGACATGGATGCCCATATTGATTCCTACATATTCTACGAAGATCTTTATCGGTTGAACCTCTATGTCAAGGATTCAGTTAATCCCGTATGATGTTCCCTTTGTTCTTCGGTATGTTACTTGCCCGATATTCGATCGTCGGTATCTCCATACCTAGTTCAACATCATTACCGGCAAGTCTCTTTACTCGTTCCGTAATACAAGATCCCGTGACTAACACTTAGTCACATTGCTTGCAAGGCTTGTTGTGATGTTGTATTACCGAGTGGGCCCTAAGATACCTCTCCATCACACGGAGTAACAAATCCCAGTCTTGATCCATGCCAACCCAACAGACACCCTCGGAGATACCTATAGAGTACCTTTATAGTCACCCAGTTACGTTGCGACGTTTGATACACACAAGGCACTCTTCCGGTGTCCGTGAGTTGCATGATCTCATGGTCATAGGAACATATACTTGACATGCAGAAAACAGTAGCAATAAACTGACACGATCATATGCTACGTTTGTAGTTTAGGTCTTGTCCATCACATCATTCTCCTAATTATGTGATCTCGTTATCAAATGACATCACATGTCAATGGCTAGGAAACCTTGATCATCTTTGACCAACGAGCTAGTTCACTAGAGGCATACTAGGGACAAAGTGTTGTCTATTTACCCACACATGTAATGTGTTTTCAATCAATACAATTATAGCATGGATAATAAAAAATTATCATGAACAAGGAAATATAATAATAAACACTTTATTTATTGCCTCTAGGGCATATTTCCAACAGATACTACACTGGAATGATTACCCACCTGAGTGTGGAGGGGGTTTTAGAGGTTCCGACGAGCGGAATAGGCGAGAACTCGGAAGCGGGAAAATATGGAGGGAAAAAGTGGTGGGAATAGAAGGCGGAAGGAAATTAGTGGGGATAAAAGGCGGGAAAAATTTATGGCACAAAAAACAGGTGGGAACAAAAGGTCACATTTTTTCGAGGCTAATATGTTTCAACTGAAATTAACATACATAAATTAAGCTACATTAACATGTTAAAATTAAGATACGACTTTCTAGGAATTTTAAGATACAATCACATAAATCTACTGAGTCTAACGTGGATATTTTCCATTTTCATCAACAACTTCTTTTGTTGCCTTGGCCTTGGCCACATGACCCCTTTCTTTCTTTATGTGCCTCTCTGCCTCACGGGCCTCCTGTCGCTGCCGTTGCGCCTCCTCCAGGCGACGTCCTTCTTATCAGTTTTTCTTCAGCATATCCTAAAAGAAACACTTCTGCTCAACATAGTAACTCTCTCTCCCTCTTGCTCTAGTTTCTCCTCCATTGCCACCTTTTCGCGGTGCTCTTCCGCATCCAAACTTTCCCACGCACGACAACCTATTCCACAAATTTCAGTCACCGCCCAAGCTGGCATTTTCTTGTCAATCCAACAATAGTACATGCACAGAGATGGAGGGGACTACAGCAAGAATAAAAATGCCAGGGTGAAAACTACGAAGGAGAAATTGGAACATAACAGGATGAAAACTACGATCGAATGGATACTATGACATCTTAACGAGAGCACGGTACTACACTGGAATGCTTACCCACCTGAGTGTGGAGGGGTTTTTATAGGTTCCGAAGAGCAGAATAGGCGAGAACTCGGAAGCAGGAAAATATGGCGGGAAAAAAATGTATCGCGCAAAAAACAGGCGGGAACAAAAGGTCACATTTTATTTCGAGGCTAATTTGTTTCAACTGAAATTAACATACGTAAATTAAGCTACATTAACATGTTAAAATTAAAATACAACTTTCTGCGAATTTTAAGATACAATCACATAAATCTACTGAGTCCAACATGTATATTTTCCGTTTCCATCAACAAATTCTTCCGCTGCCTTGGCCGCATGACCCCTTTCTTTCTTTCTGTGCCTTTCCGCCTCACGGGCCTCCTGTCGCTGCCATTGCGCCTCCTCTAAGTGACGTCCTTCTTCCTGGTTTTTCTTCAGCATCTCCTCAAAGAAACACTTCTGCTTAACATAGTACTTTTTTAACTTTCTCTCTTGCTCTAGTTTCTCCTCCGGTGCCACCTTTTCGCGACGCTCTTCTACGTCCAAACTTTCCCATGCATGACAACTTATTTCACGAATTTCAGTCACCCCCAAGCTGGCATTTTCATGTCAATCCAACGATAGTACATGCACAGAGTTGAAGGGGACTACCACAAGAATAAAAATGTCAGTATAAGATCAACAATAATACCAACAACATGTCTATTGTTGATGGCTGAAGCATACCGGAGGCTTGTCGTACGGTGAACTAGCTATGGGTGGGTCTTTCTCATAATTGGTGCACATGAAAAACTTCATGCTCAACCAATCCGAAAAATCCGTCACTTCCTTCACCTTGCAAAGATCGCCACACCAACATCGCAAGACTTCCACCCCTCGAGGCAAACTCGCACTCTTTGTTTTCATAGGCCTAATGCTTTGATCCGATCAAGGCAAACTCATACTGACTATAAAAAGTGTGACACACTAAGCGCGCTGGTGTTTTCTAGGGTGGCTGGACGATGAATGAAGAAAAGTTCAATGCCTCGTTTTATAGGCTCGGACGAATGTAAAGGCGGGAAAACAAGACGCGAACAGACGAAATTTTAGGCAGGAATCACGTAGCAGAATAATCAGTGCAGTCAGCCTCGGGGTCGGTGTCGTCAGCCTCGGAATCAGCGCACTGACTATGGCTGAGCTGGTGCGACCGAAAAGGGCAAGCATGGGGCCTACCGCTTGGCGCGGTGGCGACAGCCCACCACTTTTTCCCCGTTCCGCCGGGTTGGTATTGTGCCTATTGCAGCAAGTCGGCCACCTCGCTGGTTGGCGGCACCTACCGCCGCCTCGGCTCGTGGCGGCAGGTGACAGGTGGCACGCCAGCTCAGTGAGGGTTCTCTTTGACAATACATGTTGGAGGTGGTCCTTTTTGACATATCTTTTCGGCAGATGGTCCTTTTGAAAAAAGAATTTCCTATATGATGTGATGTTTTTCTACCAACATTGTCTCAAAAACAATGTTTTTCTACCAAAAAAAAAACCCGGCACAAATGGTGCGCAGTGCAATCTTATCTCTTTGGAGACGGCGTGGCACACGGCATCCGTCAGATGGGGTAGGCTGAAACGTTCAACCCGTTGACACTTGACACTGATAGGCTGACAGCACACGCATGCATGCATCAAAGTAACAACCAGCGAGCCAAGCGTTGAAGCAGGCCATGCCATTCAAGCAAGCCTTTCGCAGTCTCGCTCTCCCTCCCACCGTTTTGGTCCTTAGCTATGCCTGCGACTATTTCTATTCTAATCGTAGAAGACAAAAATTATGGGAGGAATCAGAGGCACGCATCTGACCTCCGGGAAACGAACAAGCACATCGAGCTGCTACCAGATTCCCGCCCCAGTACACACACGCTGCCCCATCCGCGAGGCACGACAACCGGTCTGTCTGGACCCATGCCCAAAGTCAAAACCCATCGCAACATGCTCTCACAAATATTAGTAGTATTTGCATTGCACTCACCATGATGCACTCACCTGCTTGGCCATGTCGCCCGTATCATCGCCGTTTCCAAGAAATATATAATTACAATTCATGTTTCCCTCTTCACAATGGAGTGGACGCACATAATTTAGTCGCCGGTGCCTTTGTATCACAGTTTGAAATTTGAACCCTAGCTAGCTCGGACAGAAGGAATATAGACAGGAGGAGGTTTGAAATTTGAACACCATGAAAATTTGAGCTCTGGGGCGTATACCCTACACAGGCCCAGAGAGCGAGCGAGCATTGACCCTACAAGTATATTCTAGGTAAGATTAATTGGATCGATGGGGATGTTGTTCCCCGTGATGTCAAAGGGAATTAAGCGACAAGGAGATGGTCCAAGAGCACAGATGATTTTCCTATGCATCCATCCATGCTACTAACTACGTACGTAGATTAGTAGCATGACATGTAGTGCATGCAGCTCATTAACTTATTCCACGAGCAGTCATTAATCTCCACTTGGTTAATCTCGACGGTGTCCTTGTCGTTGGACCTTAGCCGGACCGGTTCGTAGTATATCTATTCAGGGTCGTGTACGACCGATGCTAGTGGATGAGAGGAGCATGTGGGCATAAGTCAAACGGCGTAGTATCACATGAAGAGTTGTGTCGTACTACTCTACTACTCATTTTGTTTTTAAATATTTATCTTTTTAAAGATTTTAATAAGAATTATATACAGATGCATATAGACATAATTTAGAATGTATATTTATTTATTTTAATTCGTATATAGTTATTAGTTAAATCTTTACAGAGACTAATATTTAGGAACGGAAGAAGTATAATCGAATCGATCTGGTTTTTCATGGGTTAGGAAGTGTTAAACAATGCACGGCGGGGTGCTTACCGCAAGGTGAGGTCATCATGCCATCATAAATAGGTTTGCACCTACTTGGCTACCTACTTGGCTACTAGACTGTACGTATATATACATGTAGTATCTTTCTTGCGGCTGCGTGGTCAGCAGGACTGACCTGAAGACATACGTGCGTACATACGTTCTCAGCTAGATGCTGCCAAAACGGTTGAAACGTCAAAAACAAAATTGTTATCATTATGTCCATTAACATAATAATAGAGTGTACTCCTTTTTCCTGTATGTTAAAAGTGCTGCTGACTGTGTACGTGATCAGCTACGACCCAACTGCGTCCTGGGTGCCTGACTGGGTTAGAAAGATCACATCCCCTAAAAGCAGATCATTTGAACAGGCAACAGGCATAAACTTTCAACCGCTTTTCAGCGCTCCAGTGGACCCTGGCCTAGCCAGGCAAGAACGGATCAAAGATCTACCTATCCATCCAATCCAATCCAATCCAATCCAATCCATGATCCATACATACATAATCCACGACTAATACTCCTAGAATAGATTATTACTGCCGTAGATATAGTAACCAAAAGTACTAGTACGAGTGTTAGTGGAGGCAATCGAGTGCCGGCTGGACCCCATCGGCGTCACGGGAAGTCGTCGTCGCTCGCGGGCACGCGATTCGATCACGAGGGAATGCCTCATGGGATGTCGTCCGGGCTCGCCATCTGATTAAACTAAAACCCATGCCGAACTGCCGATGGTTTACTGTGTCATGATACAATCATATGTGCATGTCATCGTCTTCGCTGCCACTCTGCCCACTGTACGCACTAGTTTAAGCGATCGGCACAGTCAGTCAGTGAGTCAGCTGGCGTTCGATTTGCATAACCCCGCTGCGCTGTGTTGACTAATGCCTAGTGTGTGGCGAACAGCGATGCGGTTGGAGTTTTAATTGGGGTGGTTGGGTTGGCATGGGTGCTGTAGCAGCTGCGTGCTCGTGTATTTTTCAGCGCTGACAAACCGGCCGACTCCGTCAACCTTGCTCAGCTTTCGCGTGGCGATCGATCTGGTCTGGTGGCAGGAGTATAGTATGATCGGGTCGCCGGATCGCTACGTGCGCTCTGTCACCGTGTGCTTCCCCGTATGTGCGGTGCTGATATACTCATTCAGAGCTCGATCACACCGCCGGAAAATATGCATGGCGATTCGCACGGAAACGATGAGCTTGGATCTGTCCAAGGGGAATGCGTTGCTGACCGACGCTGCGCCGCCGGTGCTTGCATCCGTCGGTCGAGCGGGGCGGCGGCCACCGGAGCCGGCGGCGTGGAGGATCAGCATGCCATGCCGCGCGGTTGGTCGTGTTTGGAACACGCATTTGGACGGGCCCGGGCCCGGGGTCAGCGGAGGGGTACGTCCGTCGTCCTCGTCCTCGTCGAGGATGGATCGCAACATCACCCGATTGTTGCCTACGGCCCGTGCATATGCCTCCTCCGTGACTACGAACATAATACTACGATCATGTACGATCATGTACGATCATGTACGTATAATACTACGATCATGTACGTACAAATCGGTACTGCGGAAAGAAGGAACATGTTCTTACCCTCGTCGGTGAAAAGAGCCCGGAAGAAGGCGACGGTAAGAAAGTGTGTCGTCCGTTGTCTGAACAAACCACAAGGAGTAAATCTCGAGGAGATCGATCGATGTCGCGAGCGCTAATTGAAATCGTTCGCCGGGCCGTCATTTTCGGCCCATCATCAGTGATAACAAAAAGATATAATATTCGGAATTCCATTCCATTCCATTCCCTCGCGGTGAAGGAAAAGGAAACCAGGATCACTTGCGATCGAAGCAGAATCTCCATCAGAGATGGGAATAAAAACAGAGTAGAAATCAGAGACGAGAAAAAGGTTTGCCGCGCGCCCGGCGATCGACGACGAGCCGACGGCACGGCGATCTCTTCTAGATCTTCCTCCGAGTAAACTAAAGTGAGCTGCTGATCAGACGGCACCGGTGACGGCAGCCACCGCTAAGTCTAGCACTAATTAAAGAGCGGTGCTAGTTAATTAATCGGTTGATGTTGGCCTCAGTGCTTGGCGTGTGCTGCTGACAGCATCAGAGTGAGCGAGCTGAGCAAGCAAGCAGCGTAGGGGTAGATGATCTGATGGACGGGACAGGTCGATGGGATCCTGCGCTCTGTTCCCCATCCATTTTCAGGCTCGGTGCCACAACTAATTCTGGCGGTGAGATCTTTGGCAGGAGATCCCGGCGAGGGCGACGGCGAGCCACCCCGAGCGCGCCATTCCCGCGTGCTGCTCGACTGATTGACGGCACACGGATGAAATGGATGAATGTCCGGGAGTAACTTGGGTGCCTTTCCACTTTTGTTGGTGCCGGTCTGATTGGGAGGGCAGACCCCCGCTAATCACGCTAGCTTGTTCGTGCGTGCATTAATCTAGCAATCTCGCATTACACACAGCTCTACTGTATGATTTATTTACTTTTGTTGGGAAGTTCGTGATAGTGTTATGCAAATCAGTGGCGGCCTAGCTCTAGTGTGTGTGTGCATCAGGCATCAGTCTGACCGGCAGCCCGTCGGAATCTCAGGAGCGGCTGCCAGCCATCCACTCGGCGTATCCCCATTCCACACCACCGCGCCCGTGCCGTGCACGAGGGGAACGAAACCGACCCGTTTCCTGTACGGCCGTGACGGGACGGGTAGTTAAGCATGGCCATGGCGAACTAGCGCACCGTCAAGCCCACATTCGGTGGGCGAACACACCGTCCGTACGTGGTTGGCAAATGGCGCGGCATGGATCAGCTGCTGCTTTGCGGCCGTTGGCCTTGCTCCGCGTTGGCGTCCAACGTGCGTGCCACTCGCCGGCGCCGGCGCCGATCGCCCGTCTGTACGCCGCGCGCTTGAGATGTTGGGAACGTGCGTGCGTGCCACCGTCGTGTGTCCGTCCGGGCACGCATGGCGCGTGCCGGTTCGCGGCGCTGGAGCGCGCGGGCGCGCCACATAGCTCTGCCCTGTGTGCGCAGCCGGGGTTGGGTTGGGTTGACTCCAGCTCGATCTGGTAGTACAGGGATGGAGGGCCCCGTGGGTGGCGGTGGAGTCCGACACCGGGGCATGCCGAGAGCGCGCGCGCGGCCCCGCCACCCCCCGCGCACGCCGACACCGCCGGATGCCGATGCCGATGCCGATGCGCCCACGCGTTTTCCCGCGGGACCCCCCTCGCGCGCTCGTCCACCACACCCGTCTCCGCCTATATACACCTACCTCGCTGCCCCATTCCCACTCCCCCAACAGCACCCTTCCCCTCCCAACCCGCACAGACGCACTCTCCTCCTCGTGTACTAGACGCACACTAGCTGCACCTCCGCTGCACGCACGCCGGCCGTCGAACTTCGAACGTGCTTCAGCTCTCACTCGATCATCACCGTCATGGACGCCATGTCGTGCCTGGCGCCGCCGCCGCCGCAGGCGCCGTTCCTCGGGGCCTCCTCCTCGCCCGGGCCGACCTACTACACCGACGCCGCCATCGCGCGCGCGCTGTACTTGTCGTCCATGCCCGAGTACGAGTACGACTACTCCCCCGCAGTCTCCTCCCCGTCCTCCGCCTCGGCGCCCTCCTCCTCGTCCCTCCTCGCGGACCTCCCGTGCGGCAGCAGCTGGTTCGCCTCCACGGCCGCGCCGCCGACGGTGTCGCTCACCTGCGACTCCCTGCTCGTCGCGTCCGACGCGGGGCCGCGGCCGCCGTCCACCCCGGTCGCCGCCAGCGCCGCGGCGAACAAGAGGCGGGTCGGGCTGGGGCCCAACGCTGCGGGCGCCGGGCGCGCCGGGAAGCGTCGGGCGCGGGCGTCGAAGCGCGCGCCGACCACGTACATCAGCACCGACCCCGCCAACTTCCGGCTCATGGTGCAGCACGTCACGGGCGTCCAGGCCGAGCCGGGCGCGCCCGATGGGAGCGGCGAACTCCTCCCCGCGTCATCGTTCGACGCGTCCTCCGCCGCGGCGCTGCTGGACTGCCACCCGTTCGACGGCGCGGCGTTCGCGGACGCGCTGCGGCTCCCCGCCGACGCCGACGCGGCGGCACTCCATCGCCAACACCAACAGCAGCTGCAGCAGCCGTGCTTCCCGACGCTGGACTCGTGGAGCGTCATGTACGAGAGCACCCAGCTGCTCTAGCTAGCCGATCAAGCTCCATGCCTTCTCTTCCCATGCAGTAGTACTCCGTATTAACCATGAGTAGTCGAGCCAGGGCCGCCGTAGATCTCTCATTACTCACAGTCACAGCTCCTGTAGTTCTTTTGCCCGGTCCCTAATTAATGTACGTACGTATTTTTTTTCCACTTTCTCGTCGCTCCATCCATCCATGCATCCATCCAGCCAGGAGAAAGAAAAGCACACCGATAATCGATAATCGACCCGCGTGCACATGCGTCGCGGTCTGGGCTGGAGCTACGTGTACGTGGTTGGATCGACGACTACTGTAGGGGAGACGGGGACCCGGCCGGGCTTCTGGTCCGTACGTTTTTTTAGGGGATTCTGGTCCGTACGTTTTGGTGCTGAAATTGGTACGCAAAATCAGAGCTGTCAGTCTCAGTCGTGCCGTTCCAGCATCGTTCTTCGTTCTAGAATAGAAAGAAAGCAGACGGGCGAGACGGACGACCCGGTCCGCCATGCCGATTTATTCGGCTCGCACCGCACTCGCCGCCCGGCACGTACGTACGCACCGGCGTACGGGACCCGATCCGGCCGGTCGAGATTTGGGTTGGTCTGAGATCCATTAACATCATGGCGGCTTTTGCCTTTTGTTAGCCTTTCTTTTTGTTGCTCGTTCACTGTGAAGATTTGATTTGAGCTCCACTGACGTACCGATCTATGGCGGCCGGCCTCTTTCCCCTGCCCTTTTAGCTTTTCTTACCATCCAAAGAAAATGCACTGGGCTCCACTGACGGTGACGGAGAGATCGAGATCGAGATCGGTGAATACCGTACGTCCAAACATTTTACGTACGTATACTGCTCCTGCAAAAGCTGTTGGCGCTGAAGCTGTCAGTGCAAGGATTAGGAGGGTGGACTCACAAGGCAATCAAACGCTAGATTTCTCCATCAGTTTTAACCGTGGAAAATCATCATCGCCGCAGGAGCAAATAACACCATACGCCTTCCAGGTGTCTACCACCTTCTTCTCACTTAACGCAGCAACAGTCACCATCTTACACAACGGCTTTATGGGCCGGGTATTTCGTCCAAGGCCGGGCCGGCTGATGCCCTAACCAACACAAGCCAATGGTGTCACTTTTCTCAACAACAAAAAAAAAAGGCAATGGTTTCACTAGCATGCAATCCCAGCGGAAGCCGGGATGCGCCAGCACCGACAAAGCAATTTGCAGATTCAGAGATTGCGGTATTAGAGCGCTCAAGTTTTGCAGTCTGGAAGCAAACCTAAATCATTGGAGCAAGTCGAAGTTGTGCTTCCAAGACTCCACCAAGGCCTCAATTGCTTAGTTGCAGACGTTCAGCACGTCTGGAGCTATATCTAAGCTACTTACCACAAGACTACAGTGCTACTCCCGTTTCTGATATAAGTTTTTTTAAAGATTTCATTAGAGACTACATACAGAGCAAAATGAGTGTATCTACACTCTAAAGTACTCCCTACGGTCCTTTTTTATTTGCATATAAGATTTCTCTAAAGTCAAACCTCATAAAGTTTGACCAACTTTATCAAACAAAATACCAACATGCAAAATTTGAGATTACTATCATTAGATGCGCCATGACTTTAATTTTCATATTATATAACTTTTGCATGGTAGATGTTGATGTTTTTTCATATAAATATGGTCAATTTTTATAAAGTTGACTTCAGACAATTCTTACATGCAGATTAAAAAGGACCGAAGGGAGTATGTTTATATACAGTCGTATGTAGTTTGTGGTGGAATCTCTAAAACGACTTATATTTAGGAACGAAGAGAGTAGAACTAGAGAAAACATTATACAATTGGTGTTCTAATCTTTCTCTATAGATGCATGAAACCCAAAGTTCTGACACTCAACAATTACAAGAAGTTTTGGGCTATCAAATTGCCTGCTGAAGAATGCAGAAAATGTGGGGAAGCTCTCTTCTTAGCAAAGTGGTCTCCAGAATCATCTAGCACAATGCACAACAATGTACAAACATCTGGAGAAACTTCTTGGTGCTTCAAATCTGCAAAAGAACTGAACCTATTCGGTCCTAACGATAGCGAAGATCCACTAGACACCCCTGAATATATATTTTAACTGGGCTTTATATTACATATAGCTAGAGAAAAGAAGAACAGTACAAAAAATTCATACTAAAGAGGGGTACTTGTTTACCATCGTTTTCTAGCGAGAGTTTTTTTTATCATGCTTGTCTTTTTTTTTGCGAAGATTTTATCATGCTTGTCTAACGCGTAAGGGTGTGCAATTCACCTTTAACTAGCCATCCCAAATACTCCCTCCATTCCTAAATATTTGTCTTTCTAGAGATTCTACTATGGACTACATACAAAGCAAAATGAATGAATCCACACTCTAAACTATGTCTATATATATCCGTATGTAGTTTAGAGTGAAATCTCTAAAAAGATAAATATTTAGAAACGGAGGGAGTAAGAGGCAAGCCTACCATTAGTATGGGAAATTTGAATTTTTGGCACTGCAAAGATGGCACTCTGAAATATCCCCCATCCAAAGATTGTAATTATATATTTTCCATTCTAATCCCTTAAATGTTCCTCGAAAGTTCGTCACTAGCCATATTTTAGTACTCCCTCACATCACGTCACCTGAACTTTCCAATTAATCGAAATTGGCCAATTTGGAGGGCCAAGTCTATATTCATATGTGTAGGATGTTCATGGACACATGGCCGGAATAAAGGGTCATAATTTTCAACACCACTCAGCCACAACCCGGTTGTTATATAGGCTCTGCATTCACCATAGATCGAGGTAGAAACAGAGTAAACAGTAACATGCGTTAAAGGATCAGAACCAGGGTTAAACCGAGCGAGCATAGCCGTCCGATTCCACTAAGCGTTTCCTGAAGCGACACAGTTAAGAGTTAACTGAAGAAATATGACAGTTCCTCGGGTTCAGGAGCTGACAACTGTTCCCGCACATTGACCCTTCTACTGCGACTGAAAGTTTTCACTTGTCCGCTGGCTTGTTAATAAAATGAGTGGCTAAATTCTTGGTGTGTTGATTCGGGCCAAATCCCGGCGTCGTAATATGTGAGTTCATACATGGAATTAAACGAGGACACGAGATAATAGTATGATAACTATCCTGCATATTCAGCTCAAAGCCTGAATGTGTGCAACAAGTGTTATTCGGCTGTAGGCGGGAAGTTGAGCATATTAATGATCTTCTGGTTGGGAGCGATTTTATGAGTGTTGCTGAAGTGTAGTTAAGTGGCAATTCTCACAAATTCAACAGTGTCTTTCATGCTGCAATTATGTGTTCTTTATGGAAACTTTGAAAGATATCTTCTATAAGAAGGCTCGCTGGTCGGGATTTCAGGTTCTATGGTTGGGCATGGCTAAGACAATGAACAATTGGACCAATTTCCCTAAATCCATCTCAAAGATAAGCCATATTCTGTGGTGCATTATAAACTACTAAGCGGCATGGTTTTTGTATAGACAAAAAACAAGAATGTTAGAAAGGTGCACTTAATTTTGACAAATACGTTCATACTTAAACCAAAAACTTAGAAACAGTAGCCTTAAAAAAAACTTAGAAACAGTAACAAGAGGAACTCTTCAAAGAATAGTGAGTCGAAGTTGTTTAATGGAATCACTCTAACATCAAGGGATGATAAAAGTAAAGCCAAGGAATTTAAGTCATGCCCACGAAGGATTCATCAATATTGGCTTTAGCAAAAGTAGGACAATATGCAGATTCCACAAAATTAGCTTGTCAACTGCCCATCAAGGAATCAAGGAACAAGCCATCAATATCAATTTTGTCCATATAAGAGAAATGGACAGATTAAGACAGAAACAAGATCAAGTACTCCAATATCAAACATACAAACCCGTATATTCAAAGAATTGAAGCTTTTATAATGTCTCAGTGCTGGATACGAACACATTAAAAATGACTCTTAAAAACAAACATGTATAGTGAAAGTCTGAATTAATATAATCCAAAACAAAATACTCAAGTTTACTAGAGCATAAAGCAAACAAACATTGGTCCATGTAAAATTTAAGAAAACAATTTTTTGAGGAGAAGAAAAAATCAAACTCTTTTTATTGACAAATTCCACTTTGTCTTACTCTTGCCCGCTGGAATGATGAACATACAGTTTCAGAGGGGAAAAGAGGAAGAGTGAACATACAGTTTCATTTTGGAATCCCCAGGTTCAGCGATTTTCATGGATTTCTCACTCACAAAGCCACAATAGAGTACGGATTCCATTACTCCCAAAATATGTAGCCTACAACACATTTACTCAGTGTTTTCATGCTGCAGTTGATGGCAGCAATTCAGATTCAGTATATAGTACAATCTCAGCCTCAGTGCTAAATACGGATGCATTAAAAATGAATCTTAGAAGCAAACATGTATAATGAAATCTTAATTCGAACATTATTGTTCAATCTTAAAAAAACTATTCAACTTTGCGACACAAACTAGAGCATAAACATTCGTTGATATAAAATATAAGGATACCTTTTTTGAGGAGTAGAAAAAAGAAATCAACTTTTTTTTCTTGACAAGATTTACTTTGTCTTGCCCACTGGAATGATGTTTCCTTTTCCCCTCTGTCTTGTCAGTTCAGCTGAATCATGTTCAATTTATTTCCTTTGCACGGCCGCATTAGCTCTCCACCTTTCCACCATCCAATTGACATGGCTTAAAAAGTTTTGATTTCCATCGACAATTTGCATGACCGCAACGGGCATACAGTTTTCGGCAAGGAACTTGGCAAGGGAAACCTCAAAGCTATTAAACTCTTTCAAATCGAACTCCAACTTCACATTTTTCAGATGATTCCGCAAGCATTCAAACTCACGACCGCTCAATCCCGGAAGCTCTGCAACATCTGCGGAGAAGTCATCGACCCCGCCATAGACCATGACCGTGATCTCCTTGGTGTAGCGCCTGTTGAACAAGTCCAGTGACACATCAAAATGCGGTGGTACCACATCATTGTTTGTAACACCTCCATGGCAGGTTTGGTTGGCAATCCGAATACGCAAATCTTGGATCACGGGGCAGCACCGGAGCAAGTTGGCAATGGCGGTAGCTGCGTCATTTCTTTGGCCTTGGTCACATGGCCCTTCAAGCAACATCCTTTCGAGACCGAGCAGCATGACCAAGTGCTCATGTTCCACGTCGTTGGTCACCGCGATGCCATGGATGTTTGACACCTTCAATTTGAGGATCTTGGCGTGTTGAAAGTTGCGTATGATTCGCCAGAAAGTACCAAACCATGGCTTCTCTGTCTCATTGTGTCTATATGGAGTTGGGGTAAAAGCCAGCTCAGCTCGTGCTAGCTCGGGCGCCGGCGATTTCATGGAGAGATCTACGAGACATCCATCGTACTTGAAGTTTCGCAAGCATGGCGCGTCGAGCTCAATGACTTTGTCAGTCCCTAACCCTAGGCCGGCAAGCGTAACGGTGGTGGCGCTTGGGCAGTGGAGCCTGAAACTGTCGCCGCTGGTGTCGATATCCAGGCCGTGGATATGCAGGCTGCCAAGGCTTGGCGCGGCACGGATGAAGTCTTCGAGATCCTTCGTCGAGGACGAGCACTTGTGGAGGCGGAGCACGGAGAGGCGAGGGAGGAGGACGGCGCTGCGCCGCCGTGGCAGTTCGATCCTTGTGTAGACGAGATCCAGGACCCGGAGGGTGCTACCCGGTAACACGGCAAGGTCCAGCTGGTACACGAACCGCCATTGCTTCTTGTTGTGGTAGAAACCGAGGCGTAACTCCTCGATGCGGCGGAGCTCCGGGACGGCGAGCAGGGCGACCAGCAGGTCGTAGGGCTTGTCCTCCCTCCTACCCCCACTCCAGGTGGAGGCGCTCATGACGTCGTGGCAGTATGCGTCGTCGGGTCCTGCCACCAACAGCGAGAGCTTCCTGACGGGGCGCCGACCGGTTGCGCGGAGGGCGGCGCCGGCGTCGGAGAAGAGCCGATCCTTGAGCCTAGAGGCGTCGCTGGAGCAGCGGTTGTAC
The DNA here is from genome assembly GCA_022496015.1 of Hordeum marinum. Taxonomy (NCBI): domain Eukaryota; kingdom Viridiplantae; phylum Streptophyta; class Magnoliopsida; order Poales; family Poaceae; genus Hordeum; species Hordeum marinum. The sequence goes on along the minus strand of CM039673.1, from coordinate 58,757,736 downwards.
ATGTAGTGTAGATCGGACAGGCCGCCGCCGTAGGACCTGGAGTCAAGGTTGAGGGCGTCCGTGCTCAGCCAGAGCGGGCGCCATCGCCGGGAGAGCACGGTGGTGCAGGCGGCTTCCTTGGTGGGTAGGAAGGAGATGACGGAGGCGAGCAGACCGTCGGAGAGATCGGTGAAACGATCGGCGGCGGCCATCGAGTCGCACTCGCGTCGCGTGCAAGGGTTTGCGCAAGCGAGGCGTCGGTCTTGTTTTTCTTTTTAGAATTATATATAATCCTTTTTTAGGGATATACCGTATCTTTTTTTCCCGAGAGGGGATATTTTCTTTAACCACTTTTTCCTTTTTCTTTTTTTAGGTGAACTAGGGTATTTGTTACTCAACAATGTCTCGGATTCAATCGGGACCCTAGCCACATATGACGACCCGCTAACAACGGCCTTAACTAAAGAAGCGAGAATTCCTTATTTAACACTAGCTTAATTTTTTTAACCTTATTTGACACCGTAAAAAATATTTCTTCCTTATATAACATGAACACTAAAATTTGTTTCCTTTCTAACACTTCCATCCATTTTGACCACTAACAGTGTTAAATGGTACCTGAGAAGACGAATTTAGCCTTGATGAACTTGTGACCAAAATTTTTGGATATACATTATTTCACAACTTAGTTCAAAAATTGGGCAGAACCTCCCTGTAATTTGATGCATATCAAGATCACACAATTCACATATACATATATTTCAACAAATAGAATTCAGATTCGCACATAAACATCCAGCCTCACATCCAAATACACATGTATCACTTACAACATATCCAGGTTCACTTATATGGGTCAAACATCCAAGTCCACATCATATGAGCAACACAAAAGGATTCTCATCATATCCAGGTTCATATATACATGATATGGACTGCACAAAAGTGACTTAAGCTTCACATACATGAATCCAAGTCCACACAATATGACATGAGCAGCAACAAAAGTGATTTTAACCGAAAGAAAATAAATTTTGTTCACAAGCTAAGCCTTCTTTTGCTTCTTGTGCTCATTGCGGGGCTGACTGGGTTAGTCTTTTTTGCTTCTAGTGCCCATCGCAGGCCTGTCAAATGGCACCATAGGACAACTTCCATCCTTTTTAGCAAGTTCCATCTTCTTCCCCTTCCCTGATCTACACATGTACATGTATGGCAGCAATAATTTGAGAGCAAATAACGACATGAACTATGCATAATATGTGATATTAAAATACAGAATTAGCAAAGGTCACCTTTTACAGCCTTTTCCATGTTTCTTCTTTGTAGTCTCTAAAGTTTGGCTATATTTTTCCTTTCTTCTTGGTTGTAATTTCTAAGCTTTGGCTATGGATTAGATGAAAACACACAAATCAAACTCAGTTTTCATTTGGCACTAATCAAACTCGCTTTTCATTTGCAACAAGCATAGGTATAGACTTGTTAACCATGTGGGAAATACATAGAGGCTGCCGGTGCTTCATCACCTCTTGGCACAATGGGTGACTCGGCTGATTTGGTAGTCTTCCTCCTCTTCTTTGGTGGTTCTCTACACAAGCAATAAGAAAGTAGTTCACATGCATAGTTTATTACGAAATAGTAATGCAAGAAAGTAGTTAATATACAATAAGAAAGTAGGATGCATAGCCGATTACCTCACATCCATCAAAGAAGCAATGTCATCTTTGTTCCCCTTCTTGCACTTCTGCCAATGGTGCCCGTATTCCTTACAAATAGGGCATAAGTGCTGACCACTTTTCCTCTTTTTCTCACTACAACCCTTATGCCTCTCTGTTTGGGGCCGACCAGCTACTGCTTTTAGCAGGGGTGGATGCATGAAGAATCCATGGTTAGATTCAAGCCACTAGGTCTTGTCACACATAGTAGGGATTAGTTGGCCGTAAGCTGCTCTAAACTTATCAATGGAGTAATATGAGTCCACAAAGTTTTGTATATGTGCATTGACAAGCGATGTTATGAATGCTAGAGCATGTTTCCAAGGAAGACCGGAAACTTGCCATTGTCTACAAGAACATGTGTTGTCATGCAAGTTAACGACAAACCTAAATCCGTTGCCTCCTTGAGTAACTTCAACAACTTCTTCTGAGCTTTCTACCACCTCCAAGTTTAACTCTCTACTCTTTGCATTCAACTTATTAATTATGTGGGGCAAAGTCAATAAGGCAGCTAGCTTTTTGCTACTTTTCTCCTTCGATTCCACATGATCATAATCATCTGCCTAAGCTTGTCCATTAAGTCATCAAAGTTCAAAGACTTGTGGTGCTTAATCCAATTATTGAAGCACTCTATGAGGTTCTTGGTTACATAGTCCACCTTACAAATGGTTGAGAATTGACTCCTAGTCCACAACCTAGTGTGCCACTTCCTAAGATATGCAGTTACCGCTGGCTTTGTTGTCTCCATTGCAACCCAATTTTTCTCAAATATATATTTGTTCCATGAGTAAGCAGCAGCCCAAAGGTGGACGTCAAATACTTTTCCGTGATACTTTTTCTTAAAGTTTGACACCAAGTGAAACATGCATTCCCTATGTTCTACCTCTGGGAATACTTCCTTTACCCCTGTCATCACCGCCTGCCCGGCATCAGTGCTTATGGCTAAACCTCTTGGTGATCCTATGGCTTGCCTAAGCAACTGCATGAACCAAATCCAATTCTCATTTGTTTCGGAATCGAAAATTCTGAAACAAAGTGGATACATCCAATTATGGTCATCTACATCGGTAGCACTAGCTAGCTGCCCCCTAAACCTGCCTGTTAAGAATATGCTATCTACTGCCAAATACGGTCTACAACCACTAAAGAATCCATCTATGCAAGGTTTCAAAGCAAAGAAGAACCTTCTAAATCTGATTTTTTTTCTTTTATAGTGTAATGATCAATCTGCACTATGGTACTAGGGCAAGAGATTTCAACTTGTGATTTAAACCTATACAAATTGTCGAACTTGCTATCCCAATCACCATAGAGTTCTTTGAGAGCTAGCTTCTTACCCATATAAACCCTCTTGTAGTGGATGTCAACCTTGTGGTGTTCTTTAATCTTTTTGACCAATGCCTTCGCTCCGAGAGTTGCATCTTCAACCAGCCAATCCTTCACCTTATCACATATCCAATACTTGGTTGCATTATTCATCTTTTTTCCCTCTTGTACTAGAGTAATCATGTTCACATGGGTTTTTCTTTACCTTCAAAAGAGAGATATAGGTAATTAGCTAAAAACAAAACATTTATGCAAGAAATGTTCACAAACGGATAAAGTTAAACAATTACCATTATAATACACTTATCCTCCATCGTAGAAGCATGTATCCTCCATGGAAAATTATCAGCATCCCGTCTTGAACAATAGCCCCTAAACCGATGACTTGTACTATACTCGGTGTTATACTCAAATTCACGTTTGATTGCATGCTGAGAAAGTGCCAACTTGAACTCTTTCATGTTGGGATATGTAAAGCCTTTTGTCATTGGATGGTTTAATTTGTCATACTCCACATGTGGAGTATGCTCTGCCTCATGCAATTCCTCATCCTCCTCTACTTCCGACTCCTCTACTTCAGACTTGCCCTCACTCTCAGCCTCGCTATCATCCTCAAAAATATAGTCTTTGTCCTTTTATTTATTAGGACAAAGAACCACATCTAAGGGCATTGGTTCATCCACTTCATACATATTCTCTTCATCAACGCCAACATGCTCATTCTCATGTCTTGGGTTGCAAAGGTAATTATCATCATCATGTTCTCTATTGTTGTTAGGTTCGCTATGCAGATCACTTTGCCACTCAGTGATAGGCTCATATGTTTCAGAGGTATCACAATATGCACTAATCATATGCAGCACCTTTGTCTCGGAGTGTTTTTCAAACATAAGCATCAAATCTTGGTCAGATTTTACTTCTAGACAGATTTTAAGAACATCATCATAATACTGCACATGTGGAACTTCCAAATAACTTGGTGGATACTGCTCTACAATTGATTCAACCAAATCCTTATAATTTGTCAAATCACAATTGACGACCTTCTCAAAACAAAAAACACCTTATGTCATTTCGAGCTTTCTTTCGATTGCCAAACAATTTAATTTTGAGCAAATAACTTGAATTTGGATCCATCCTGTGAATTAAAGAGACAAGTTTGCATCCCATACAAGCAAACTAGTTCATAAAAGAGATGGACAGTACATCTACTAACATTAGTACAAGATGGATTGTATTGCTACTAACATTGCATCAAAATCAATCAAAAAACATTGCATCAAAATCTCGAAAAATGACATTTACCCCTCTGGACATGCCCATGTAGACGGGGCTATCTGAGCAGTGCCCACCCACTAAAGCTGTGTCGCCCCAGCCACGCCCTGGCTCGAGCCCGCTGTAGCCGAGCCGCCATCCACGGTGGCGGCAGAGCCCCCAACGACTGCACGGACCTGGCCAGAGCCCGCTGTAGCCGAGCCGCCTCCACTCGTTGAAGCTGCGTTGCCATCCCCAGCCACGCCCTAGCAAGACCCCTCCAGCGTCGCACCCTGGCCGGACGCCTCCAGAGCCAGGCCCTGGACGGACCCCTCTAGCGTCGCGTCCTGGCCTGGCCCGTCCATAGTCGTCCTAACACCGTCCTTCCCTTGCGCCATCTCCTCCAGCGGCACCACCGCTATCCATAGCCGCCGCGACGAGATTGGTGTTCGGGAGATGTAGCCGCCGGCGACGCTAGGGTTCGGGAGGAAGGGGATGAAAACATGGGGTTTCTGTCGGGAGGAGAGAGGCCACTCGGCGAGGGGGTCACCGTGGGGTTCTTTTTCCTTTTTTTCTTAGGGGAAGTTTCGTTCGACTCAAAAAAACTGACATGAGTCAACACCCATTTTAACGGCGTGGGCTAACAGAACTGACGGAAATGTTAGATAAGGCAAAATATTTACACTTGGCGCTAGATAAGGAAGATTTTTTTACAATGTTAAATAAGGAACCAACATTTAAAATAGTGTTATATAAGGAATTCTCTCACTAAAGAATGAAATTCAAAGTTGCACTTGCTAGACTCATAGCAGAAATTTAGATAAGAGAATTATCGACGTCTATACTTCCTGCGTCCGGAAATACTTGTCATAGGAATGGATGTATCTAGATGTATTTTAGTTCTAGATACATCCATTTTTATTCATTTGTATGACAAGTAATTCTGGACGGAGGTAGTATTTGGTTTCATTAAGCATCGAGTAATAAATAGAAATTGCTGTCTTTTTTATGTTTGATTGATACCACCTTCATAAAATCTGACGCGACAAGCAAGCGATGAAATTGAGATCTTTGGCTAAAGCCAACGCTTCATTGCATGCATGGGCCTCTAATGAGGCAAGATCAACAAGAGCCTAAAAAACAATTGCATAAGAGCATCTCCAGCCGTTCGGCCCCCAAGGGCCCGAAATAGCGTTGTTTGGGGGTGAACCGACGCTAAAATCGGCATGAGGGGGGGCTCGGGTTCCGAGCCGCCGCCCCAAGGTTGCCCCCAGCCGGCAATTTCGGGCCAGTATCGACACAAATTTGGCCCAAATTCGGCGCTCTTTCAGCATAAGTTCAACAAAAACTAATTTTTTTATGCCAAAGTTCATCACAGAAATCAATACAAATCAAATAGTTCAACATAGCAAGCTCATAATTCCTACATAAATTAAAACAAATCGAACTAGGCGTTGCCCTTGAGCCTCCATAGTTGCTCGACCTGATCATCCTGCAGTTGTTGATGCACCTGTGGGTCTCGGATTCTTGGCGCATATTGAGGAAGGCATCCCATGTTGTCGGTACTTGGTGATCAACAACTACAAGAGGTCCCTACCTGAAATATGGTTCAGTGTCAAACACCGGCTCTTCCAGCTCGCTCTCAATGATCATGTTGTGCAAGATGACACAACAATTCATCACCTCCGACATATGCGATTTCAACCAGGTTAGAGCAGGGTATCGGACAATAGCAAATCGAGATTGGAGCACACCGAATGCTCGCTCGACATCTTTCCTGCAAGCCTTCTCACACTTAGCAAAGTGTGAATTCTTTCCTCCTGCCACAGGGTTTGAGATAGTCTTCACAAATGTGGACCATCTCGGATAGATACCATCTGCTAGATAGTTGTAACGCCCTGGACACACCCGTCGGTGGTCGTTACTCCTGTCCTCACTCATGCGCACCCGGGACCAACTTCCCTGTCGGTCACCCATCGTAGAACTACTCCAAGCCAAGCACGCTTAACCTGGGAGTTCTGTTTGAATGGGCTCCTGGAAAAGAAGGAATTCCTTATTGATATGAGTAGTCTATCATCCTAATAAGCCAGGCTATCACATACACCACCACTCAGAGGAACCGACGTCCTCGTCGGGTCACAGGAACGTTCCCTCTTGGCACAAACGTCCGTGCTTCCAGTCCGATACATGTGTCATTCCGTGTGCCACGATGGGTCACCAACTTCAGGAACAACATGACCGCGCACCTATTGCCAAACATCTGTGTAACCACGAGGGTCGGCTTTGATACCATATGTGATAGCCTGGCTTATTAGGGATGATAGACTACTCATATCAATAAGGAATTCCTTCTTTTCCGGGAGCCCATTCAAACAGAACTCCCAGGTAAAGCGTGCTTGGCTTGGAGTAGTTTTAGGATGGGTACCAACTCGTCACGCCCAAGATGCGCACCTATACATTTAAGGCACGGGGCCTCGCAACGGATATATGCGTATCTTGCTGTTCGCAAGTATAGAATCATTGCATCATACATTACAGAAGAGAAGAGTATACTAGTTTGGCTTACACCCGCCACATACTAAATTACAATTCCACACAGTGTTCAAATCATCAAGATGAAGGCAGGGTCCAACTACGGACGAAATCAAACGATAAAATAGATGCAAATGACACTATCTCGCTATCCCAAAGATCACGGCCATGGTCCTCTACTCATCCGGGTAAGTCACATACATCCTGCCTCTTTCCTCGTCATATTCCCACTGAAGTTGGGTCAAATCATCCTGCACGTACTCATCTGTACCTGTACCTGGAGGGTTGTAGTAATCTGTGAGCCACAAGGACTCAGCAATCAAGCGCCCGGGTACCGTGACTATTCAAGCTTAAGGTTGGAAAGGGGATATGTGTTTAGTTTGTAGCAACACTAAGCATTTATGGTGGCTATACTTATGTAACATGAAGATAAATATGAGTGGCCTACGATGAACGATCAAATCTAGAATGACCTCTATGAGATCCTGAACACTTACTTACGTCAATCATAACCCCATTGTGTTCTCTCTCGGATCATGTTCACGAGCTGAAACAATCACGGTTACTCACACAGTTGGTGTATTTTATTAGAGTTTACTTCAAGTTAACTATAACCGAGTGTTAAACAAATATCCAAGTTGCCACATAACCGCGGGCACGGCTTCTGAAAAAGATTTAACCCTACAGGGGTGCTCCAACTAGTCCATCACAAATTAACCACACTCCGTGGGAATAGCCTCAACTACAGATCTTGTGATCGTCATAGGTAACTCCAAAGGATTTCCAACACCTTGAGATAACCCGAAGAAAGTCAAACTCCACACGCTAGACACTTGATAAAGGTAAAACAAATCCAACAAGACCACCCGACGTGTCGACAAACCCAATAAGAGCCGCGTATCTCGTTCTCAGGACACGACAGATAAGCTATGCGTACGAAGGCCTGATAGAAATCTCCCAAGTTGCCCTGGGTTGGTCCCGCACAATGCTCTAGTTTGGACCAACACTCATGAGGAGCACTGGCCCGGGGGTTGATTAATTATCCACGGGGTTGCAAAGCCCTATGCAAATTTTATTAAGTTGTTAAGCAAATGTAGTACCAAAGTTGGGTCTTGCCAGACAAGTTTTAATATCAACCGAATAAACAAGGGGGGTTCCCCATAACAACCCCGAGCATGTTAGGAGCGCAAAATATGGAAAACATAACACCGGTAGCAAGAAACTATGACGGTAACAACGAAACAAAACACCTAGCAAAAGTCCAAGCCTTCCACCAATACCAAGATATATATGTGCATTAAATTAAATAACAGATAATATTGTGATATACCAAATCCATGTTATCACATGGAACAACCTGCACCTGCAACTAAGAACGTTATAAGAGGGGCTGAGCAACGCTAAGTTAGCCAATCAAAGGTTTGCTAGGATGTGGAGGGTTAGAGGCTTTCATGGAAATTAGGAGGCTGATCTTCAAGTGGTAGGTAGCGTAATTGTAATGATAAGAGCGAGAAACTAGCAAGCAAAAATAGTATCGGGATCCGGGTTCGATCATCTTGCCTGTTGGTTCTTCAGCGGAACAAGTAGCGGGATCCTCGTAGTGGTACTCTCCTGGGTCCTCGTACTCAGTATCAACACTCGCGTCTACCCAAGATAAACAGCAACAATAAACATCCAACCAAGGTGCAATGCACAACCAAGATGATGCATGATTCATTCGTGAAGAATTTAACATGGCAATCCAAAACTAGTCATGTTTCACATGCAAGGATTGGTTATTAATGAATTTGGACATAACCTCATGTTAAGTTATTTAAACATGCATGAATATGGCAAATATGTATGCATCATGCAAAATCGATAGAAATGCATATAAAGAACACAAGAAACGGAGTTACGGTTCTCACGATACGCTCACGACAAGGTTCGAAGGCAAAACACAAGACCACAAGGCCATGGGCTAATTCTTGGTATTCCAAGGTAGCCACTGGTTAGGTAATGAAAAACCAACCACAATAGACTCAATGATCAATCAATTCCATGGAGTATAGCTCCCATAAGTCACAAAACACTAGAACAAACAATTTGCCACAAAACAGCAACATAGCAACTTTCACAGCCCACAACTTGAGCTACAGGAATCCTACAGCCACAAACAAGCTATTGACAGAAACTACATAACATGCTTATCAAATTATCCAACTACACAATCTGCAAAGGAGGCACACATCAATAAGCATGAAGCTATCAAGTTGGTATGATGAAACAGTTTTCTGGGACTTGGTGAAAATAACAGTTTTTCTGGACTCTGTGTTAATATGGTAGCATGTTGACAACATAAGTTAAATGGGTTAGGGACCACCTCTTGGCATGAAATTTAACAGGGTGGTAGAAGACAACATCTACTTCAAAATACTAACACTGTGCATGAGCTAATTCTCAACATATCACAAGAAGCCATCCACTCTTCATGGCATAAAAATAACAACAGATTCTCAGACTTAGAAATATTTAGCATGGTGAAAACAGAAACATCAAGTTAGCAACTTTGCAGCATGTTTACCACTCATATGGGTGATTCTCATGTTAAACAAAAATACCATGGCATAATAGACATAAAACACTAGCACTTCCTAGTTGGCACATGCCCCAAAGCAAGCATGGATTAAATCATGCAAAAATGACAAAGTAGCATCACATCAGAAAATGACAGTTTTATAAACTTGCTCAAAAGTGAAATCTCAAAGCTCCAATGGATTCATTGGCTCTTTCTACCCCAAAAACATGTGTCATACTCATATGTTCATGTGAAGCATCAAGGCACAAACTATACTAGCAAAATATCATCTACTCTTATAAGTGGTATATTACTCTAAATGGACATGAGCCAATATGAACATAACCAGATTTAGAAACTTAGATTAACATGAAAATGAACTCTCAAACCTACAAACATGCATAACCAACAAAGGGTATGGCAAGTGGGGGTGGGGGTGGGGGGAAGGACCCACTTGTCACACTCACACACACACACTCCCTAAACACACACACTACAAGCACCATAAATGCGCATGCATAAGGCACTCACACCACTCGCACTCACAAGTGCACATGGCAAATGTACTGACATACACATGCTCATGTGTGTGTGGGTGTCCATACACACATATGCACACATATATGCACAAGGCATATATGCATATGCATATGACACACACTCACACACACTCATGCAAATGTGCACACGCACATGCACTACACACACTCTCACATACACACATGCACAAATACATATACATACACATGAGCATCATATATATACACACACACCCCATATATCAACAGAAATAAAACACCTACACATGTAGGTTTATACAAACACACATACATGCAAGCAAAAGAGAAAACAAAAGAAAACAAAAAAGAAAAAGAAAACAAAAAAGGGGGAGGGTCGGCTTCGAATCCACGACCACCTGGTTGTTTCCCCGAGCCGGTTGCCACTCGGCTATGGCTGCAGACGTTAACAGAGGAGGGGCACTGGTTCACTAACACACACATACACGTGCTACTCTCTGACAAACTGAACCGCGAACATCCACGGCGATAGCGGCACTACGGCGAGCAACTCTGGCGATCTACGGCACTAGCGGAGTGACAGGAAGGACGCGGGGCACGCGGGGAGTATGGGGACTCCATATCCGCACTCAGACGCGGAGAAGGCCCCGGCAACAGAGCACCTCGAGCTCGAACAGGGGCGCGGCGGCGACAAACACGACGGCGACGCTCAGGCTAAAAGGGGAGGAGGACTGCGCGTCGACTGCTCACCTAGGGAAGGACGACGGCAACCCTGACGCGCGAAGAGGAAGGAGAGGCGGAGACGCGGCGGCGACAAGGAGGAACAAGACCGGCGGCGACCCGCTCCCTTGCGGATGACGGTGGCGGCAATTGGCACCGCGGGGAGGCGCTTCTCACCTCCTAGCGGTGGGAATGGAACGCGGGGAGGATTCCCGAGCTCCCCACCATCACCACCGGGGACGAGACCCACCGGAGACGCAGCGACGGCGACGAAGACGACCGACGGGCTCTCTCTGAACTCTCATAGACCTTAACTGACAGAGGAAAGAAGGAGAGGAAGGGGGGATATGGAGAGGGAGAATGGAGCTGCGGCGGCGCGAGGGGAGAGAGGAACCCTAGCGGAGGGACACGCATGCCGAGGGGGGCCTAAATACCCACGGGCTGACGGCGACGGGCAACGGAAAAGGGGACGGCGGAGCGGTCTCTCTCTCTAAACTTGACGGCGACGACAGACGGAGCAGGTAGCCGTTCCTCGAGCGGACTGGGCCGTGGGAAGGAAAGACCCATCTCTGGCGCTCTCTCTGAAAAACAAATAAAACAGAGATGTTTTTATCCCTTTTCAAAACACAGCCATACAAGAAAAAAAACAGAGAAAATATAAAGGATGTTTGTGCAAAACAAACTTTTGCAATGCAAATAAAATGCACTAATTACTAAAAATATCAAAATGATTTTTAGGACAGTTAATTTAAATAGTTTTTTTAAATATTAGCCCTTGTTATTTAAATACCCTAAATACATGAAAGCTCAAAACAACAAAATACCAACAGTCACATGCTAAAAAAAAATTAGGCTAACACTTGAACATTTTTAACAATTTGAAAAGCAAGTTAAATCTGTTTATTAAATAACATGGGAAATAGGCATTGGTTGGGTTTTGTTGAAAATAAAAGAGAGGGGAAGAGAAGGAGAGTTGCACACATGATCCAACCACATCACACAACACAAGCCACACTCACAAACAAGGTCACGACAAAGCAAAGACATGGCATGATGGATGCATGATGCATGATGCATGAATGCAAGAGCAAGACATGGTATGACAAGGTGCAAATCATTTCATAACTCATGACAACAAGGTTCATACAAGAGATTACATGCCATAAAAGGTAGGGACGGCACTTGGGCTGTCACAACTCTCCCACACTACAAGAGGATCTCGACCCGAGATCTAGGAACGAAAGAAGTCTGGAAATTCGGAACGGAGAAGGTCCTCGCGTTCCCAAGTAGCTTCTTTGTCAGAATGATGAGACCACTTCACCTTGAGGAATTTGATAGACTTGTTGCAAGTCTTACGCTCAGTTTCTTCAAGAATAGCAACTGGGTGGTCACGATAGGAGAGATCTTCTTGTAGATCGATGTCTTGGAGGTCAATGGTTCGCTCAGGAGTTTTGAAACATTTCCGGAGCTGAGAAACATGGAAGACATCATGCACATTTGCGGCAGGTGGAGCAATTCCGGAAGGGCTTCGCCTAAGCACTGCGGAAATACGATCTAGAGGAGAAACTATGCACCGGTGGAACGGGTAGCACGTGGCCGGAAAAACTAGTGCAAAAACCCTCTATTCCACCAATATATATAGGAGGAGAGGAGAGGCTGGCCGCAAGGGATGGCCCTCTTTGGATTCGGCCAAGGCAAGGAGGGAGAGGAGGACTCTCCTCCTCCAATCCTAGTAGGACTAGGATTGCTCCTTTTTGGCCTTTTTCCACCTTTTTCCTTTGGGTCTCTTTCTTCCAGCCGCATGGGCCTTATGTGGAGGTTCCACCAGCCCACTAAGGGCTGGTTAATACTTTACCACAGCCCATGAAGCCTCTTGGGTCGAAATACCCCTCCCGGAGGTCTCCCGGTACACTACCGGCACTCCCGGTACACTACCGATGAGTCCGAAACTTTTTCGGCGACCAAACTGGGACTTCCTATATATGAATCTTTACCTCCGGACCATTCCGGAGCTCCTCGTGACGTCCGGGATCTCATCCGGGACTCCGAATAACCTTCGGTGACCACCATACACAACTCTATACTATTGAAACGTCACCAAACCTTAAGTGTGCAGACCCTGTGGGTTCGAGAACTCTGTAGACATGACCGAGACACCTCTATGGTCAATAACCAATGGCGGGACCTGGATGTCCACATTGGTTCCTACATATTCTACGAAGATCTTTATCAGTCGAACCTCTATGTCAAGGATTCAGTTAATCCCGTATGATGTTCCCTTTGTTCTTCGGTATGTTACTTGCCCGAGATTCGATCGTCGGTATCTCCATACCTAGTTCAATCTCGTTACCGGCAAGTCTCTTTACTCGTTCCGTAATACAAGATCCCACAACTAACAATTAGTCACATTGCTTGCAAGGCTCATTGTGATGTTGTATTACCGAGTGGGCCTTGAGATACCTCTCCGTCACACGGAGTAACAAATCCCAGTCTTGATCCATGCCAACTCAACAGACACCCTCGGAGACACCCATAGAGCACCTTTATAGTCACCCAGTTACGTTGCGACGTTTGATACACACAAGGTACTCCTCCGATATCTGTGAGTTGCATGATCTCATGGTCATAGGAACATATGCTTGACATGCAGAAAACAGTAGCAATAAACTGACACGATCATATGCTACGTTTGTAGTTTGGGTCTTGTCCACCACATCATTCTCCCAATGATGTGACCCCATTATCAAATGACATCTCATGTCCATGGCTAGGAAACCTTAACCATCTTTTGATCAACGAGCTAGTTCACTAGAGGCATACTACGGACATTGTGTTTGTCTATGTATCCACACATGTATCCATGTTTACAATTAATACAATTATAGCATGGATAATAAACGATTATCATGAACAAGGAAATACAATAATAAACACTTTATTTATTGCCTCTAGGGCATATTTCCAACAGTCTCCCACTTGCACTAGAGTCAATAATCTAGTTCACATCACTATGTGATTTACATTGTAATGAATCGAACACCCATGCAGTTTTGGTGTTGATCATGTTTAGCCCTTGGAAGAGGTTTAGTCAACGGGTCTACAACATTCAGACCCGTGTGCACTTTGCAAATATTTATGTCTTTCTCCAAGATGTAATCGTGGATGAGTTGAAGCGTCGCTTTATGTGTCTGGTCCTCTTGTGAAACCTTGGTTCCTTGGCCAGAGCAATGGCACCAGTGTTGTCACAGAACAGGTTCATTGGATTTAGTGCACTGGGCACTACTCCAAGATCTGTCATGAACTGTTTCATCCAGACACCTTCCTTCGCCGCCTCCGAGGCTGCGATGTATTCCGCTTCGCACGTAGAGTCAGCTACCACGCTTTGCTTGGAACTGCACTAGCTTACCGCTCCCCTGTTAAGAATAAATACGTATCCGGTTTGCGACTTAGAGTCGTCCGGATCAGTGTCAAAGCTTGCATCGACGTAACCCTTTACGATGAGCTCTTCATCACCTCCATAAACGAGAAACATTTCCTTGTCTTGTGCACAACATTGCATACATGATAGAGCCTATGGCTGAAGCATAGGGGATGACACTCATCTTTTCTCTATCTTCTGCAGTTACTAGGCATTGAGTCTTACTCAACTTCACACCTTGTAATACAGGCAAGAACCCCTTCTTGGACTGTTCCATTTTGAACTTCTTCAAAACTTTATCAAGGTATGTGCTCTGTAAAAGTGCTATTAAGCGTCTCGATCTATCTCTATAGATCTTAATGCCTAATATGAAAGCAGCTTATCCTAGGTCCTTCATTGAAAAACTCTTGTTCAAATATTCCTTCACGCTTTCCAGCATTTCTATATTGTTTCCAATCAGCAATATATCATCCACATATAATACTAGAAACGCTATAGAGCTCCCACTCACTTTCTTGTAAATACAAGCTTCTCCGTAAACTTGTATAAACTCAAACACTTTGATCACCTCATCAAAGCGCTTATTCCAACTCCGAGATGCTTGCACTAGTCCATAAATGGATCGCTGGAGTTTGCAAACTTTGTCAGCATTCTCTGGATCGACAAAACCTTCGGGTTGCATCATATACAACTCTTCCTCAAGGAAACCATTGAGGAACGCTGTTTTTACATCCATCTGCCAAATTTCATAGTCGAAATAGGCAGCTATTGCCAACATGATTCTGACAGACTTAAGCATCGCTACGGGTGAGAAAGTCTCATCGTAGTCAACTCCTTGAACTTGTGAAAAACCCTTTGCCACAAGTCGAGCTTTATAGACGGTGACATTACCGTCCGCGTCTGTCTTCTTCTTAAAGATCCATTTGTTCTGAATGGCCTTTCGCCCTTTAGGTAATACTTCCAAAGTCCATAATTTGTTATCATACATGGATCCCATCTCGGATTTCATGGCCTCTAACCATTTCTCGGAATCCGGGCCCATCACTGCTCCTTCATAGCTCATAGGTTCATTGTTGTCCAACAACATGACCTCCAAGACATGGTTGCCGTACCACTAAGGGGTAGTACGCGGCCTTGTCGACCTACGAGGTTCAATAGCTGCTTGATCTGAAGCTTCATGATCATCATGATTAACTTTCTCTTCTACCGTCGTAGGTTCCACAGAAACATCTTTCTGCGCTGGGCTACTTTCTGGTTGAAGTAAAGGTTCAATAACCTCATCAAGCTCTATTTTCCTCCCACTCAATTCTTTTGAGAGAAACTCTTTCTCAAGAAATGTTCTGTTTTTAGCGACAAACACTTTGCCTTCGGATCTGAAATAGAAGGTATACCCGACTGTCTCTTTCGGGTATCCTATGAAGACGCATTTCTCCGCTTTGGGTTCCAGCTTTTCAGGCTGAAGCTTTTTGACATAAGCATCACATCCCCAAATTTTAAGAAATGATAACTTTGGCTTCTTGCCAAACCACAGTTCATATGGAGTCGTCTCAATGGATTTTGATGGTGCCCTATTTAAAGTGAATGCAGTTGTCGCTAATGCATAACCCCAAAACGATAGTGGCAAATCAGCAAGAGACATCATAGAACGCACCATATCTAATAAGGTTCGATTACGACGTTCGGACACACCATTACGCTGTGGTGTTCCGGGCGGTGTCAACTGTGAAACAATTCCACATTGTCTTAAGTGACTGCCAAACTCATAACTCAGATATTCACCTCCTCGATCAGATCGTAGGAACTTAACCTTTTTGTTACGATGATTCTCAACTCCACTCTGAAATTGCTTGAACTTTTCAAAGTTTCAGACTTGTGTTTCATTAAGTAAATATACCCATATCTACTTAAGTCATCAGTGAAGGTGAGAAAATAACGATATCCACCACGCGCTGTAACATTCATTGGACCGCACACATCAGTGTGTATGATTTCCAATAAGTCACTCGCCCATTCCATTGTTCCAGAGAACGGCGTTTTAGTCATCTTGCCCATGAGGCATGGTTCACATGTGTCAAGTGATTCAAAATCAAGTGACTCCAAAAGTCCATCAGCATGGAGCTTCCTCATGCGTTTTACACCAATATGACCTAAACGGCAGTGCCACAAGAAAGTGGTACTATCATTATCAATTCTACATCTTTTGGCATCAATGTTATGAACATGTGTGTCATTAATATCAAGATTCAATATGAATAAACCCCTAACATTGGGTGCATGACCATAAAAGATATTACTCATATAAATATAACAACCTTTATTCTCTAATTTAAATGAGTAACCATCTCGCAATAAACAAGATCCAGATATAATGTTCATGCTTAACGCAGGCACTAAATAACAATTATTCAGGTTCATCACTAATCCTGATGGTAATTGAAGAGAGAGCGTGCCGACGGCAATCACATCACCCTTGCAACCATTTCTCACGGGCATCGTCACTTCGTCCTTTGCCAGCCTTCGTTTATTCCGTAGTTCCTGCTTTGAGTTACAAATGTGAGCAACCGAACCGGTATCAAATACCCAGGCACTACTATGAGAGCCAGTAAGGTACACATCAATAACATGTACATCATATATACCTTGTTTGTCGTTGACCGCCTTCTTGTCAGCCAGGTACTTGGGGCAGTTCCGCTTCCAGTGACCAGTTCCTTTGCAATGAAAGCACTCAGTTTCTGGCTTGGGTCCATGCTTGGGCTTCTTTGCAGGAGTAGCAACTGCTTTGCCATCCTTCTTGGTTTTAACCTTTTTGCCCTTGCCCTTGACTTTGCCATTTTTCTTGAAACTAGTGGTTTTATTGACCATCAACACTGATGTTCTTTCTGGATTTCAAACTCAGCGACTTTTAGCATCGCAAACAACTCGGCGACTGACTTGTTCATCCTGTGCATGTTATAGTTCATTACAAAGCTCTTGTAACTAGGTGGCAGTGATTGAAAAACTCTGTCAGTGATCGCCTCTGGCGGAAGGGCAATTCCCAACTCCGCTAGACGAGTTGAATACCCAGACATTCTGAGTATATGTTCACTTATAGACCCGTTCTCCTCCATCTTGCAAGCATAGAACTTATCGGAGGTTTCATACCTCTCGATCCGGGCGTTCTTCTGAAAGATAAACTTCAACTCCTAGAACATCTCATATGCTCCATGACGTTCAAAACGTCTTTGAAGTCCCGGTTCTAAGCCATACAATACTGCACACTGAACTATTGAGTAATCTCCAGTACGTGCCTCCCAAGCGTTCTTAACGTCTTCGGAGGTCATGTCTTCTGGTTGGTCACCAAGCGGTGCATCAAGGACATATGATTTCTGGGAAGCCGTGAGGATAATCCTCAGATTACGGGCCCAGTCAACAAAGTTACTTCCATCATCTTTCAGTTTAGCTTTCTCTAGGAACGCATTAAAATTCAAGGGTGCTACTGCGCGAGCCATTGATCTACAACATAAATATGCAAAGTTCATTTAGACTATTGTTCAAGATAATGAGTTTAGTTAATCAAATTACTAAAGCTCCCACTCAAATTGACATCCCTCAGGTCATCTGAGTGTCACATGATCCAAATCCACCAACTCAAGTCCGATCATCACGTGAGTTGAGGTGGCTTCAATGGTGAACATCATTATGTTGATCATATCTACTATATGACTCATGTTCGACCTTTCGGTCTCTTGTGTTCCGAGGCCATGTCTGTACATGCTAGGCTCGTCAAGTTTAACCCGAGTGTTCTACGCGTGCAAAACTGGCTTGCACCCGTTGTATGTGAACGTAGAGTCTATCACACCCGATCATCACGTGGTGTCTCAACACGACGAACTTCCGCAACGGTGCACACTCGGGGAGAACACAATTTTACCTTGAAATTTAAGTGAGGGATCACCTTATAATGCTACCGCCGTACTAAGCATAACAAGGTGCATAAAAGGATGAACATCACATGCAATTCATAAGTGACATGATATGGCCATGAACTTGTGCTTTAGATCTCCATCTTGAAAGCACCGGCATGATCTTCATCGTCACCGGCACAACACCATGATCTCCATCATCTTGATCTCCATCAACGTGTCGCCATCGAGGTTGTCACGCCCTGCATGCTTCTACTACTATTGCTACCGTTTAGCGATAAAGTAAAGCACTACATAGCGCTTAATGATTGACACGCAGGTCATACAATAATTAAAGACAACCCTATGGCTCCTGCCGGTTGTCGTACTCATTGACATGCAAGTCGTGAAATTCTATACATCACATGATCATCTCATACATCACATATATCACATCATGTAATTGGCCATATCACATCACAACATACCCTGCAAAAACAAGTTAGACATCCTCTAATTGTTGTTGCATGTTTTACGTGGCTGCTACGGGTTTCTAGCAAGAACGATGCTCACCTACGCATAAACCACAACGGTGATACATAATTTGCTTTTCAACCTTCTCAAGGACCGCCTTTGTCGAATCCGATCCAACTAAAATGAGAGAAACTGCCACCCGCAAGCCATCTAGGCAACAAGTTGCGTCGAGGGAACCGGTCTCTCGTAAGCGTACGAGTAATGTTGGTCCGGGCCGCTTCATCTCACAATACCGCTGAACCAAAATCCGACCAAGGAAGGAAGCAATCTAAGCATCAACGCCCACAAACCTTTTGTGTTCTACTCGAGATCTCATCGAACCATCAACCTAGCTCATGATGCCACTGTTGGGGAACGTTGCATGGGAAACAAAAAAATTCCTACGCACACGCAAACCTATCCATGGTGATGAGCATCTACGAGAGGGGGAGTTGATCTACGTACCCTTGTAGATCGCTAAGCGGGAAGCGTTAAGAAACGTGGTTGGTGTAGTCGAACTTCTTCGCGATCCAAATCGCCGATCGTCCCGCGATCCAATCATGAACCGTCCCGCGATCTGATCACGAACCGTCCCGCGATCTCGTCACAATCCGTCCCGCGATCCAATCACGATCGTCTCGTGGCCTTGATCACGATCCTTCCGATCTAGTACCAAACGGACGGCACCTCCGCGTTCAGCACACATGCAGCTTGATGACGATCTCCACCGTCTTGATCCAGCAAGAGGAAGTGGAGAGGAGGAAGAGTTCGTCGGCAGCGTGACGGCACTCCAGCGATGGTGGTGGAGCAATTCCGGTAGGGCTTCGCCTAAGCACTACGGAAATACGATCTAGAGGAGAAACTATGCACCGGTGGAACGGGTAGCATGTGACCGGAAAAACTAGTGCAAAAACCCTCTATTCCACCAATATATATAGGAGGAGAGGAGAGGCTGGCCGCAAGGGCTGGCCCTCTTTGGATTCGGCCAAGGCAAGGAGGGAGAGGAGGACTCTCCTCCTCCAATCCTAGTAGGACTAGGATTGCTCCTTTTTGGCCCTTTTCCACCTTTTTCCTTTGGGTCTCTTTCTTCCAGCTGCATGGGCCTTATGTGGAGGTTCCACCAGCCACCTAAGGGCTGGTTAATACTTTCCCACAGCCCATGAAGCCTCTTGGGTCTAAATAACCCTCCCGGAGGTCTTCCGGTACACTACCGATGAGCCCGAAACTTTTTCGGCGACCAAACTGGGACTTCCTATATATGAATCTTTACCTCCGGACCATTCCGGAGCTCCTCGTGACGTCCGGGATCTCATCTGGGACTCCGAACAACCTTCGGTCACCACCATACACAACTCTATACTACCGAAACGTCACCAAACCTTAAGTGTGCAGACCCTGCGGGTTCGAGAACTATGTAGACATGACCGAGACACCTCTACGGTCAATAACCAATGGCGGGACCTAGATGTCCACATTGGTTCCTACATATTCTATGAAGATCTTTATCGGTCGAACCTCTATGTCAAGGATTCAGTTAATCCCGTATGATGTTCCCTTTGTTCTTCGGTATGTTACTTGCTCGAGATTCGATCGTCGGTATCTCCATACCTAGTTCAATCTCGTTACCGGCAAGTCTCTTTACTCGTTCCGTAATACAAGATCCCGCAACTAACAATTAGTCACATTGCTTGCAAGGCTCATTGTGATGTTGTATTACCGAGTGGGCCCTGAGATACCTCTCCGTCACACGGAGTAACAAATCCCAGTCTTGATCCATGCCAACTCAATAGACACCCTCGGAGACACCTGTAGAGCACCTTTATAGTCACCCAGTTACGTTGCGACGTTTGATACACACAAGGTACTCCTCCGATATCTGTGAGTTGCATGATCTCATGGTCATAGGAACATATGCTTGACATGCAGAAAACAGTAGCAATAAACTGACACGATCATATGCTACGTTTGTAGTTTGGGTCTTGTCCACCACATCATTCTCCCAATGATGTGACCCATTATCAAATGACATCTCATGTCCATGGCTAGGAAACCTTAACCATCTTTTGATCAACGAGCTAGTTCACTAGAGGCATATTAGGGACATTCTGTTTGTCTATGTATCCACACATGTATCCATGTTTCCAATTAATACAATTATAGCATGGATAATAAACGATTATCATGAACAAGGAAATACAATAATAAACACTTTATTTATTGCCTCTAGGGCATATTTCCAACAGGAACGCAGTGCTGAAACGGATCTTGGTACCCATTGCAGTCTGGATGGACTCCCAAAACTTGGAAGTAAAGAGGCTTCCATGGTCAGAAGAGATGAGCTGAGGAATACCATGCAAAGACACTATCCTTGATGTATACAACTCTGCAAGCTCAGCTGCCGAGATAGATTCTTTGCCTGGCAGGAAATGAGCAACTTTTGACAGCTTGTCGATAACCACAAAGATGGCATCATTGCCTCTCTTGGACTTGGGAAACACAGTGACGAAATCCATCTCCACATGATCGAATTTCCACTCTGGGATAGGCAAAGGTTGAAGAAGACCTGCTGGACGTTGATGCTCCACCTTCACTCTGCGACAAACATCACACTCGTTCACGAACTGAGCAATTTCACGTTTCATGCGAGTCCACCAGAAGGTTTGCTTGAGATCCTGATACATCTTGGAACTGCCTGGATGGATGGATAGAAGAGTATTGTGTGCTTCGTCCATGATAACTTGTCTGAGATCACCTTTTGGAACCACAAGATGGTCCTCAAAGAACAAGGTATCTTTGTCATCAACGCGAAAGCACTTATACTTCGGAATGCTCTTGGCCACACCTTTCTTCACTTTCTTCACCATAGCATCAAGAAGCTGCGCTTGGTGAACCTGATCTTCCAGAGTCGGAGAAACTTGAAGATTTGCAAGAAATCCTTGCGGAATCATCTGAAGGTTGAGCTTGCGGAAGGCTTCACAAAGCTCGTGTTGAAGAGGCTTCAAGATGAGACTATTGCAGTACGCCTTACGGCTGAGGGCGTCTGCAATGACATTTGCTTTCCCAGGAGTATACTCAATGCTTGGATTGAAGTCCTCAAGCATTTCCACCCAACGAGACTACCGAAGATTGAGATTGGGTTGAGTGAAAATGCACTTCAAGCTCTTGTGATCGGTGTACACCTCAACTGGTCTACCCAACAACAAATGCCTCCAAGTCATTAGAGCATGCACAACTACCGCCAACTCGAGATCATGAGTGGGGTAGTTCTTCTCGGCAGGCTTCAACTGACGCAAGGTATAAGCAACAATCTTCTTGTCTTGCATGATAAAACCACCAAGACCTTGGAGAGAAGCATCACAGAATACTTGGAAAGGCTTTGACTGCTCAAGAGGAACAAGAACTGGAGCTGAAGTCAGTCTCTGCTTGAGCGTATTGAACGCCACATCACACTCAGGAGACCAAACATACTTGACACTCTTCTGGAGGAGATTGGACGAAGGCTTAGCAATTTGAGAGAAGTTCTCCACGAATCTTCTACAATAACTAGCAAGCCCGAGGAAACTCCGAAGCTGCTTCACATTCTGAGGAGGTTCCCACTTCAAGATTGCCTCAACTTTCTCAGGGTGCACTTTAATTCCCTCGGCAGAGATTACATGCCCAAGGTACACCACTTCATTGAGCCAAAACTCACACTTGGAAAACTTGGCATAGAATCGAATGCTCCATTATCTTGTCAAGCACAAGGCGGAGATGCACTGCTTGCTCTTCTTCTGTCTCCGAGAACACAAGGATATCATCTAGATAGACCCAGACGAATTCATTCTTGAAAGGAGAGAAAATGAAATTCATCATTCTTGAGAAGGTTGGAGGAGCATTAGCAAGACCAAACGACATGACGGTGTACTCATAAGAGCCAAAACTCATCCTGAAAGCGGTCTTGGGAATGTCTTCTTCGCGAATGCGAATCTAATGATAACCCATGCGAAGATCAAGCTTCGAGAAAACTGTTGGGGAATGTTGCATGGGAAACAAAAAATTTCCTACGCACACACAAGATCTATCCATGGTGATGAGCATCTACGAGAGGGAGAGTGGATCTAAATACCCTTGTAGATCGCTAAGCGGGAAGCGTTAAGAAACGCGGTTGGTGTAGTTGAACGTCTTCGCGATCCAAATCGCCGAGCATCCCGCGATCTCATCACGATCTGTCCCGCGATCCAATCACAATCCGTCCCGCGAACTCATCATGTTTTGTCCCGCGATCTCATCACGATCCGTCTCGCGATCTTGATCACGGTCCTTCCGATCTAGCGCCGAAAGGACGGCACCTCCGCGTTCAGCACACGTACAGCTCGATGACGATCTCCGCCTTCTTGATCCAGCAAGAGGGAGCGGAGAGGTAGATGAGTTCTCCGGCAGCGCGACGGCGTTGCAGCGATGGTGGTGGAGCTATTCCAGCAGGGCTTTGCCTAAGCACCGCTGAAAACCGATCTAGAGGAGAAACTGCGATCTAGAGGAGAGGTAGCACGTGGCTATTAGGGTTAGCTTATTCCTCTAAATCCTCTAGTATATATAGGAGGGAGGGAAGGGAGGAGGCAGCCTCAAACCCTCAAGGTTTGGTCGAAATTGGAGGTGGAGGAGTCCTACTCCAATCCTAATAGGAGTAGGATTCCTCCTTTCCACTTGGAAACTCTTTCCACCTCTCCACCTTTGGATTTTTTTCCTTCTCAAACCACTCCAGCCGCATGGGACCTTAGAGGAGGCTTCGGCCAGCCCACTAGGGGCTGGTTTACCTCCTCCCACAGCCCATGTAGCCTCTTGGGTCGAGACACTCCTCCCGATGGTCCCCCGGTACACTACCGATGAGCCCGAAACTTTTCCGGTGACCAAAACAGGACTTCCTATATATCAATCTTTACCTCCGGACCATTCCGGAGCTCCTCATGACGTCCGGGATCTCACCCGGGACTCCGAATAACCTTCGGTCACCACCATACATAACTCTATACTACCGAAACGTCACCGAACCTTAAGAGTGCAGACCCTACGGGTTCGAGAACTATGTAGACATGACCGAGACACCTCTACGGTCAATAACCAATAGCGGGACCTGGATTCCCATATTGGTTCCTACATATTCTACGAAGATCTTTATCGGTCGAACCTCTATGTCAAGGATTCAATTAATCCCGTATGTTGTTCCCTTTGTTTTTCGGTGTGTTACTTGCCCGAGATTCGATCGTCGGCATCTCCATACCTGGTTCAACCTTGTTACCAGCAAGTCTCTTTACTCGTTCCGTAATACAAGATCCCATGGCTAACACTTAGTCACATTGCTTGCAAGGCTTATTGTGATGTTGTATTACCGAGTGGGCCCTGCGATACCTCTCCGTCACACGAAGTAACAAATCCCAGTATTGATCCATGCCAACCCGACAGATACCCTCGGAGATACCTGTAGAGCACCTTTATAGTCACCTAGTTACGTTGCAACATTTGATACACACAAGGCACTCCTCCGGTGTCAGTGAGTTGCATGATCTCATAGTCATAGGAACAAATACTTGACATGCAGAAAACAGTAGCAATAAACTGACATGATCATATGCTACGTTTGTAGTTTGGGTCTTGTCCATCACATCATTCTCCTAATGATGTGATCCCGTTATCAAATGACATCTCATGTCCATGACTAGGAAACCATAGCCATCTTTGATTAACGATCTAGTCTATTAGAGGCATACTAGGGACATGGTGTTGTCTATGTATCCACACATGTATCTGAGTTTCCGATTAATACAATTATACCATGGATAATAAACGATTATCATGAAGAAGGAAATATGATAATAACCAATTTATTATTGCCTCTAGGGCATATTTCCAACAATTGATGTTGGGAAGTGGGTACTTGTTTCTGATTGTCTTTTTATTCAATGGACGGTAGTCGACACAAAGATGATCCGTGCCATCTTTCTTCTTGACAAACAAAACACCACAACCCCATGGAGAAGAACTTGGTCTGATCAGACCCAGACGTTCTTGCTCATCTAGCTGCTTCTTCAACTCTTTCAGCTCTTCGGGGCCAAGTTTATACGGGCGCTTGCAAACCGGTTCAATTCCGGGCTCGAGATCAATCACGAACTCGACTGGTCGGTGTGGAGGCATTCTTGGCAATTCTTCTGGAAACGCATCTTCATACTCATTCACCACCGGAATTTGAGAAATCGCCGAGATTACACCCTTCTCATTAAGAGCAAAGAGACGGATTGTGTCATCGCGGGCCGCGAAAAGAATCACGTCTTCTAAAGGATGAGTTAGCTTGAGTTCTTTTGCTTTGCAATCAATATGAGCTTTATTCATAGCCAGGAAGTTCATGCCCAAAATGAGATCAATGTCGGATTTACCGAGAACAATTGGAGAAACCAGAAAAGAATAACGGCCCATCTTAATGGAAACATCCGGAACCACCACATTCGAACTCATCAATTGGCCTGTGGACACAACCCAAAAAGGACTAGGAAGAACTACTGAATTCAAATCATGCTTCCAAGCAAAAGGTCTAGAAATGAATGAATGCGATGCACTAGAATCAAATAACACTTTAGCAAGAAAGTCATTAACTGAGAGATTACCCATAATCACATCATGAGACTGCTCCGCTTCAGCTGCATTCACCATATTCACCCGGACTCACTTGGGATTATGCTTCACCATAGCATTGCCTGGAGGCTTGACAGGAGGAGGAGGTGAAAGATGCCGCTGGTTGCACTTGTTTGCATAGTGACCCTTCTGGCCACACTTGTGACAAGTCACCTCAGAAAGCGGACGAACATTGCCTGGAGGAGGAACAAGAACTGCCTTGGACGCCTGGGGTCTCTGCTGAAATCCTGGGTTGGGTGGGTGGGAAGATCCACGACCACCGAAGTGCTTCTACTGCTAAGGAGGACGAAACGGAGGAGGATTTGGCACCCAATACTTCTACTGCTTGGCAACCATCTGAGAGATGGAAGAAGACGAATATGAATCCCTTGAACGTTTCCTTGAGTTCTCCAACTTGAGCTGAGTTGCCTCGACCTTCAAAGCCATGTTGTAGAACTGATCAAACTCACTAGGCTCATGAAGAACTAGGCCTGGCAGAAGCTCATCCTTGAGACCACCTCTGAACTGATAGATCATAGCCTTGTCATCTGGAACATCTTGCTTAGCATAACGGGCTAGATTCTAGAACTCGGCGTTGTACTGATAGACAGACTTGCTTCCCTGCTTCAGGTGCTTGAACTTCTCACGCATCTCCTCGACAAAGCTTGTCAGAATGTAGTGAGCCCTGAAGTCACGACGGAAATCGTCCCAAGTAACAACACGATCGCCCCTGGAATCCTTGTACTGCTACCACCAATCAGCTGCTTGACCCTTGAGCTGGAACGATGCAAATCTGACAAAGTCCTCTAGCCTGACATTGCTGCACTCAAAATGCTTACTCATATCACGAAGCCAATCATCAGCATCAAAAGGCTGCTCACAACAGGTGAAAGACTTGGGATGGTTGGTAAGGAACTGATTGAGCATCGCAAACTGAGGTTGATTCTGAAAATTCCCTTGAAAACCTTGCTGACCCTGCTCCCTTTCTTGCAACAGCCTGAGCAACATCTGATTGTTCGCATTGGTTGCGGCCATCACAACTTGCCAAGCTTCTGGAGGAGGAGGCGGAGGTGGCGGCGGCGGGTGTGGTGGTGGAACATCAGTCTGCTCCTCACCATGACCCGGATTGTTGCGAGTAGGTGGAGCCATCCTGAAGATGGACAAAACGCATCAGCACCTCATTGATAAGATGAGATCAAAAGCTAAATCAAATTCTTGAAAGAAATTGAACAAATAACAACATAGCCTTCCTACTGAAAAATTAGTAAGAATGCTTCTTCGGTTAATGGTAACAACATCAGATATTAGAAGCCACTTGCAATAACACAAAAGTATTGAGCTAACTGCTTGGACCAAATGTATATGCCCACATACATCTGAAGAAGATGATCCTAGATAACTACAAGATTTCCCACCTAAGAACTTCCGAAAACTTTCTGGTTATGCAATCTGGTGTGGGGGATACAAGGAGGAAATATCTCACACAGCTAGCAATCCTACAGCCCAACTGTATCCATCCTTCAACACATAACCAGAGGCTTTCGCAAATTCATCTAACTCGAATCCATGGTGGTACCCGGACGCCTCCCCAGTACTGGGTGACTCCGACCTTATCTCACCACGACAAGTATTGAAGTAATTTAGAACACTCTCCGTCCTGAGATATCAAGGAAGCTGAATGATAACGATGTGCCAACATTCCCTGGAGCTTGACTCCCTAGAAGAAATCAAGCCAGACAGGAGGCACCAAGACAGAACCCTGTCACATCGGTATCATATAGACTCCAAAATACCCGCGTGATCCTAAAATTTTTTTTGAGCGGGAAGAGGAGTAGAATCAAAATTCCTAAGTCGAATACCTCACCAGAATATAGAAGAGGAGTAAAAAGAATCCCACTCTCCGATATAACTAGACTTAAAATAATTTTTACTAGACTCAACTCGGCCAAGTTCGATCAAGCAAAGGCTCCTATGGTCATATGGCTCTGAATACCAATTTGTAATGCCTCGGTCACCCATCCTAGAACTACTCCAAGCCAAGCACGCTTAACCTGGGAGTTCTGTTTGAATGGGCTCCCGGAAAACGTCCTCGTCGGGTCATAGGTCGTTACTCCTAGCAGGATCTAGATTGACCTCACAGATCAATACTGGCCTTTTCTACGCACTTTGTCCTCACTCATGCGCACCGGGGACCAACTTCCCGGTCGGTCACCCATCCTAGAACTACTCTAAGCCAAGCACGCTTAACCTGGGAGTTCTGTTTGAATGGACTCCCGGAAAAGAAGGAAGTCCTTATTGATATGAGTAGTCTATCATCCCTAATAAGCCAAGCTATCACAATAGTATCCCTTGTTGTAGTGGCGCTCATTGACCTCAAAGTTTACCGGAGGAACATGACCTTCAACAAGCTTGGTGAAGACATTCGAGCACTATAATACGTTGATGTCACTGTGAGTTCCTCACATACCAAAGAAGGAGTGCCAAATCCATAGGTCATGTGTGGCTATTGCCTCAAGTACCACACTTCAACCTCCTTTGGCGCTTTTGTACATCCCCTGGCAAGCAAATGCGTAGTTTTTCCATGCCCAATGTATGCAGTCGATGCTTCGAAGCATCCCAGGAAATCCTCTCGTTGCATTCCTGTAACAGCCCGGGACCGACGCTCCACAAGATTCCCCTTTTTTCCCTTTCTCGTCTGTGTTTCGTTTGGTTGTTGCATTCATCATCGCATCATTCGCATCATCTGCATGGCATCGTCACTCGTTTTCGAAAACTTGCATCCGTTCGTAGTTGCTGGTTCTCTCCGTTCTTGCCATTGCCCGTTTCGAGACTAACCACACATGCACGTGCCCGCGGAATCGATAAAAATATAGTGTAGGTAGGCCGCCTGCCAAATTTCGTCGCATTCCGAGTTCGTTTGGTACCCGAACGGTCAACCGTAGCAGTGCGGTCATCGGTTTAATATCGGACGTTTTTCGGTGTTTTAAAACCTCATGTCACGGGCCGCAAACCTCCCTCTCATCTCCCCATAGCCCATCTACACAGCCACCGTAGCCTAACCCTACCCCCCTCCGCTTCCGGGCCGTCCGATCTAGATCGAACGGCCCGAAAACGGACAAAACTTCTAACCCTAGCCCCTAAATGCTATAAATAGACCTCACCTGCCTAATTGGGCAAACCCTAGCCGCCTGGGGATCCGTGCCGCCGCCAGCCGCCTCCCACCTCGCGTAGGCCCGCCCAGGCCCATCTGGTGGCCCACCCGGGCCCAAAACGTCCAGCCACCTCAGCTCCTCCCATGGTGCCCGAAGGGCCTCGATTCCGAGCCCCCTTCGACTACGCCTAAGCCGTGTGCTACCCCGACCCTGCTGCCGCAGGTCCCCAGCGCGCTCCCCGCCATCACTGGCCGAAGCCACAACCTTGCCTCTCTCTCCCTCCCGTGCCATGTGCCATGGCGTCCCGAGCACGAAGCTCCGCCGCCGGCCCCGATAGCCGCCGCCGCCGCTCTACCTTCCTATGTCGGGCAGGAGGTCGAGGACGAGCGCCCCAGCGCGTCGTGGGTCTTGCCCCGCGCCTGGTGGGCCGCGCTTCGCCCGAGTAGGCCGCTGCATCGAGCCGGCCCGTGAGGCCAGGGTGAGCGCTCTTATTCCCTGCCCAATGCGCGTTTTAGTTATATTGCGCCCTCTGTGAACTGTTGGGCTAGCCTGTTTCGTCCCGTGTAGTTTTTTTCCAGTTTCTGCGAATTTAGTATTTTTCCCAGGAATTACAGATTTGCAGAATAGTCCCTCTAGTTCATGCATTTAATATTTCCTGAACCGTGCATCGGATCGAAATACTTTATATATGTAACTTGACTAAAATTTTGTGTAGTTTAATAATATTCAACTTTCATACATGTTTAAGATGTTTAACCTTGCTGTTTGCACTAATTTGCATGAATGACATGCTAAAATGATTTATTTCATAACTACTAAACCGTAGCTCCGTTGAAAATGTTTTATATATGTAACTTGCCTAGAAAAATGTGTAGAATCACATGGTGAGATTTATTTTATTGTTTAACAACTCTAAAATTGTGTTAGGACAGATCTGGACCAAACTTAAAATATGTATATGAGGTTGATCCGGAATTGTTATTTGTTGCTTCCGGCCTCATTTAAAATGCCTAGGTAGTGTAGTTGTTCACGCGTCACCGTTTGCCATGTTAACCAACATTTAATATTGATGAGTACCTAAACGGGAGTGAACGAAATAATTCGAACGTGGAGTTTCGTCAATATGCAACTCGTTGCATATTGAGCTTCACTTTAATGTGTAGTAGTTGTTTGATGTGATTATCATTGCCATGCCTTGCATATTTAAACCAGACATGCATCATATTTGTTTGTGCATCATGTCATGCATATGTTGTGGTGTTATCGTGTGTTGATTGTTGTTTCGGATTGTTCCTTCTCGATAGAGTTCCAAAAGTGTTCAGAGTGTGAGGATTCGTTCGACTACGTTGGCTCGTCTTCTTCATGAACTCATTCTTCTTCCAAGCGGGATCTCAGGCAAGATGACACATTTGCCTGGATACCACTACTATCATTGCTATGCTAGTGGTCCCGCTTTTATCGTTAATTCTCGCTACCTACCACTTGTTTGTCAAGCCTCCCAACATTGCCATGAAAAGCCTCTAACCCTTCACCTTCCTAGCAAACCTTTGTTTGTCTATCTTACCGCTTGCTCAGCCCTTCTTATGGCGTTTCTAGGTGCAGGTGCAATTGCTTCCATGTGTCAACATGGACATTCTTTTGTTATCACAATATTATTGCTATTTAATTTAATGCACATATATACTTGGTAAAAGGTGGTAGGCTTGGCCTTTTTCCCGGTGTTTTGTTCCACTCTTGCCGCCCTAGTTGCTTGTGAACCGGTGTTATGTTCCATAATTGAGCGCTCCTAACATGCTCGAGGTTGTTATGGGGACCCCCTTGATTTTTGTTTTAGGATGAAGCTTGTCTGGCAAGGCCCAATATTGGTTTTACCATTTGCCTAATAGCTAAAATTGCATAGGGACCTGCCGGCACCCGCGGATCTTTAATCAACAACCCGGGCCAGTGCTCCTCATGAGTGTTGGTAGCAGTCGGCAGTGCCACCTCGGGGCAACTTGAGGCATTTTCAGGCTACCGTCCACTTCGCATAGACGGATGTTGCCCGTGGATAGAGAGCTCATGGCTCTAGATGCGGATCTGACTCACCGGGAGGCCTTGCTAGATTTGTTTTACCTTTCTCGAACGTCTTGAGTGACGAATTCCAATTTTTCTTCGGGCTATCTCGAGGTGGCGGGTTTCCTGTGGAATTGCCTAGGAAGATCACGAGATCCATGGTCGAGGTTATTCTCGCCGTGTGTCGTTAATTTGTGATGGATGAGTTGGAGCACCCCTGCAGGGTTAAATCGTTTCGAGAAGCCGTGCCCGTTGTTATGTGGCAAACTTGAAAACTTTGTTTAACACCCGGTCATAGTAAACTTTAAGTAAACTCAAATAAAATACACCAACCGTCTGTGTAACCGTGACTGTCTCTTCTCGTGAGTCCTTATCCGGGAGAGAACACGGTGGGGTTATGTTTGACATAAGTAGGTGTTCAGGATCAGTTAGTGATCATTACTAGTTCACGTCCGTTATGCGTAGACCACCATACTTTACTTTCTGTATTCGTAAGTTAGCCACTCAATAAATGCTTAGTCGCTTGCTACAGCCTCACCACTTAACCATACCTCACCCATTAAGCTTTAATTGTCTTGATACCCTTGGAAATGAGATTGCTGAGTCCCTGTGGCTCACAAATTACTACAACAACAGTTGCAGGTATAGGTAATGCAATGATTTGGCGTGAGCGTGATGCTTGTTTGATTTGGAGTTCTTCTTCTTCTCCTTCTTCTTCTTCTTCTTCTTCTTTGATCTAGGATGGGTTCCAGGCGGCAGCCTGGGATAGCAAGGATGGATGCCATTTTTTCGTTTGTTTTCGTCCGTAGTCGGACCCTGCTCTTCTGTATGATGTTTGAGTATGTTGTTGTATTGATGTGAACTTGTTGTAGCTTGTGGCAAGTGTAAGCCAATTCCATATACTCATCTCTTCTGTACATGTACTTGTGATGATATCTATTCTTGCAACACGACAAGATGTGCTTCTATCCCTGTCGATGCCCTCGTGCCAAAATAAGGATAGGATCACATCTTGGGCGTGACAAGTTGGTATCAGAGCCAGGTTCCGACCTAGGATCCCGCTTGATTGATCGAACTTGGCCGAGTCAAGTCTAGTGGAAAAAACTATTTTGAGTCTAGTTATATCGGAGAGTAGGATTCTTTTTACTCCTCTTCTATGCTCTGGTGAGGTAATCGACTTAGGAATTTTGATTCTACCCTCGTCTCACTGAATTTTTTTAGGATCATGCGAGTATTTTGGAATCTCTATGATGCCGATGTGACAGAGTTTTGTCTTGGTGCCTCCTGTCTGACTTGATTTCTTCCGGGGAGTTGAGCTCCAGGGAATTCTTGGCACATTGTTTTCATTTAGCTTCCTTAGTATCTCAGGACAGAGGGTGTTCGGAATTGCTTCAATACTTGTCGTGGTAAGATAAGATCGGAGTCACCCAGTACTGGGGAGGCATCTGGGGTACCACCATGGTTAGTATCGTTGTGCTTTCGAGGATCCGAGTTAGATGGATTTCCGGAAGCCTCTGGTTATGTGTTGAAGGATGGATACAGTTGGGGTGTAGGTTAGTTAGTTCTGTGAGATATTTCCTCCTTGTATCCCCAACACCGGATTGCATAACCAAAAAGTTTTTGGAAGTTCTTAGGTGGGAATTCAAGTAGTTACCTAGGCTATCTTCCAACAGATCATGATGTGAGGTTAGGGTTCGACATCTAGTGGATTCGTTTGTTCACGGTCTTTCTTACAGAGGACAGTCTCGATTTATGCTTCGTCAAGCCTTGTAGTTCGCTATGCATAGGAAGCATATTCGAGCATCATTTGAATATGACAATCCAATGTACGATTGAGCCTGTGCAAACCTTACCACAAAATAATCGGACGAAATCTCTGTCATGTCTTTGTTCTGGCTTCTTTCGTAAGCCTCATCCTTTGTTTGATTTTGAATATGGTAACCCAAGTTGCTTTGATGTCAAGTGGTGATTTCATTTCTTTCCTAAGTATTCTCATATGTGTGTGAGTTTGATAATTCTTTTGCTCAATCAAGTTGTCATATCAATTCTTTCCATCCGGCGTGCTTCTCTTCAAGATAATTCTATCCTCTCCAATTTTTGCAAGATCTATACCCATATTCTTCTCCGGAGTTTGTCTCATCTGTCCAAAGTTTCTTTGTTTTCCCCACCCTCCCGCCCTTTTTCTTCATCAATTAAGTCTCATCTAAGTGCTTTCTCTTCATCAATGCTTCCGCTATCATTTCTTCCATTTTGTACCCGGTGAGTTCTTGTGAGGATTCTCAGGAGTTTAATTTCAAGATCTATCATGATATTCCTTGTTCTCATTGTTATTCTTCTCCGGTGATTCTTTATGAAGATCCTCAAGTGCTTCAAGTTCATCTTTCTTTATTCTTGTTTTCCTTCTCGGTGCATTCAATTTAAGATCTCGGTGCTCATCATATCCTTTTCATTCTCTAATTGCTTTCTCGTGTTGGAATTCTTTTCCAAGCCTCTCTTGTTTATTCGTCTCTCTGTTCTATCCAGAGGCTGAAGATATCTCAGAAGACTTTCATTTCCATTCACATCGTTTCAAAAAATTTCAAGGTTCTCACCTCATCAAATTTTCGCTGTAACTGTGCAATTTCTCTTTCTAAGCAATCTTTCGACGGTGGTTTCTTTTCAGTGGGCCCATAACCCACAGGTTTTCCCCCCAGGATCTTACCTGGCTCTTCTAATCTTTCCGCAGAGGTCCTCAAGTTCTTCTCAATATGATGTAAGAATGAATTTCATCAGTCATGTGCCTTCTCGATGATCGCTTCATATTTATTTTCATCATTATCTCAACCGTTCTTTATTTGTTGTTCTGGAGTGTCTCAGTAATCCATGATGTTGTTTCTCATCATCATTCTCTGCATTGAAGACCAAAGGAGTGGTTTTCTTAAATCTTTGCTCATTCTCTTGAAGATTCATGGTCTCAACTTCATGCTATCTTCTCAAATTGTTTCCATTCATGAGAAATTTCTCCCATATCTATCTGGTGCTTTTAGAGTTCTTTTCATTTCTCGATCCTCCGAAGGCCATCATTTCAGAAGATTTCTTCGTTCTCAGCTTTTAGCTTTCATTCTCAAATTATTCTCAATTGTTGTCCCTTCATTCGTATCTCAATTATTCTGGTGCTTCGTTCAAGTTTTCTATTAGGTGGATCATGCTCTCTTCATTCTCATGTTATATTATTCATTTGTTTCTAATTCTTACCGGTGTTCTCGTGCAAGACGTCTTCAAGTTTGTGATATCGCTCTTCAATCTTTTCAAGAAGAATAAGTTGTGTGCTAAATCCGTTGCTTGTCATCAATTAACTAGGTGAAGGATAGGCATAACATAATTCTTATTCTTGTTTCATCAAGTGATTCAATCCTTCTTCCGGAGTTGTTCATGATATCTAATTCTCGATTCTAAGTGGTTCTTATGTTCTTTTCCGGAGTTCAAGTTCCTCAAATATCACTTTTTGAAGCTTCATCTATATCATAGCAAGGCCCCAATCTTGTTCTTTTTCAACCTTCAATTCTTTTCAATCATCCTCTCATTTCCAGAGGTTCCTCATGGTGGTTTGTTAAGGATGTAATTCTTCTCGAAGTGTTCATCAAGATTCTTGTTGGGGATGCTCAAGTGTTCTTTAATTTGGATTTCTACGTTCAATTCCTTCTCCACTGTATTTTGAGATGGTGTTATTAATTCTTGGTTATAAGGAGTCTCGAAGGAAAATTGTCAAGAATGATATAAGTAAACCCATCATGTCTTCTCGGAGTTATCTTGGGTTGGATTTCACCTAAGCTTTTCCTAAGGATTGTTGCTATCATGGTGTTATAAATGATTCAAGTGTCTCCTCCACCTCTTGGTGAAAGAAGCTTTGCATATCTCGTTGATATCAATCAATTAATTGTGAGCCCCATTAATTATTTTAAAACTTGATCAAGTAGTTGACGTTGGACAAGCAAGACAACTTAATGGTTATGATTGTTTATATTCACATAGCAGTTATATTGTCATGGCTCCTCTAACATGTGGTGCTTGTTTAGAACCTTTTGTTGGAAATATGCCCTAGAGGCAATAATAAATTATTTATTATCATGTTTCCTTGTTCATAATAATCTTTTGTTATCCATGCTAGAATTTTATTGATCGGAAACTCAGATACATGTGTGGATACATAGACAACGCCATGCCCCTAGTATGCCTCTGATGGACTAGCTCGTTGATCAAAGATGGTTAAGGTTTCCTAGCCATGGACATGAGATGTCATTTTATAATGGGATCACATCATTAGGAGAATGATGTGATGGACAAGACCCAAACTATAAACGTATGATATGATCGTGTCAGTTTATTGCTACAGTTTTCTGCATGTCAAGTATCAGTTCCTATGACCATGAGATCATGCAACTCACGGACACCAGAGGAGTACCTTGTGTGTATAAAACGTCGCAACGTAACTTGGTGACTATAAAGGTGATCTACATGTATCTCCGAGGGTGTCTGTTGGGTTGGCATGGATCAAGACTGGGATTTGTTACTCCGTGTGACGGAGAGGTATCTCAGGGCCCACTCGGTAATACAACATCACAACAAGCCTTTCAAGCAATGTGACTAAAGTGTTAGCCACGGGATCTTGTATTACATTACGAGTAAAGAGACTTGCCGGTAAAGAGATTGAACTAGGTATGGAGATGCCGACAATCAAATCTCGGGCAAGTAACATACCGAAGAACAAAGGGAACAACATACGGGATTAACTGAATCCTTGACATAGAGGTTCAACCGATAAAGATCTTCATAGAATATGTAGGAACCAATATGGGCATCCAGGTCCCGCTATTGTTATTGACCATAGAGGTGTCTCGGTCATGTCTACATAGTTCTCGAACCCGCAGGGTGTGCACACTTAAGGTTCGGTGACGTTTCGGTAGTATAGAGTTATGTATGGTGGTGACCGAAGGTTGTTCGGAGTCCTATATGAGATATAGGATGTCACAAGGAGCTCCGGAATGGTCCGGGGGTAAAGATTGATATATAGGAAGTCTTGTATTGGTCACCGGAAAAGTTTCGGGCTCATCGATAGTGTACCGGGAGTGTTGGGAGGGTACCGGGGGACCATTGGGAGGGGTGTCTCGACCCAAGGGGCCACATGGGCTGTGGGAGGAGGCAAACCAGCCACTGGTCGGCTGGACAAAGCCCCACTAAAGGCCCATGCGGATGGGGTGAAGAAACCCAAAGGAGGAAGAGGTGGAAAGTGTTTCCAAGTGGAGAGGAGGAATCCTACTCCTACTAGGATTGGAGTAGAACTCCTCCACCTCCAATTTCGGACAAACCTTGAGGGTTTGAGGCTGCCTCCTCCCCTCCCTCCCTCCTATATATACTAGAGGATTTAGAGGGGAGAGCTAACCCTAATAGCCACATGCTACCCTCTCCTCTAGATCGTAGTTTCTCATCTAGATCGTTTCAGCGGTGCTTAGGCGAAGCCCTGCTGGAATTCTTCCACCACCATCGCCGCCACGCTGTCGTGCTGCCGGAGAACTCATCTACCTCTCCGCTCCCTCTTGCTGGATCAAGAAGGCAGAGATTTTCATCGAGCTATACGTGTGCTGAACGCGAAGGTGTCGTCCGTTCGACGTTAGATCGGAAGGACCGTGATCAAGATCGCGAGACGATTCGTGATTGAATTCTAGGACGGATCGTGATGGGATCACGGGATAGTTCATGATTGGATCGCGGGCTAGATCGTGATTGGATCGCGGGACGCTCAACGATTTGGATCGCGAAGACGTTCGACTACATCAACCGCGTTTCTTAACACTTCCCGCTTAGCGATCTACAAGGGTATGTAGATCCACTCTCCCTCTCATAGATACTCATAACCATGGATAGATCTTGCGTGTGCATAGGAATTTTTTTGTTTCCCATGCAACATTTCCCAACAGTGATATCAGAGCTAGGTCTATGTGTAGATGAGATCACGAGTAGAACACAAAGGAGTTTGTGGGCGTTGATGCTTAGATTGCTTCCTCCCTTGGTCGTGTTTTGGTTCAGCGGTATTGTGGGATGAAGCGGCCCAGACCAACCTTACTCATACGCTTACGAGAGACCGGTTCCATCGCCTGACATGTAACTTTGTTGCACAAAAATGGCTCGCGGGTGTTTGTCTCTCCTACTTTAGTTGGATCGGATTCGACAAAGGCGGTCCTTGAGAAGGTTGAAAAGCAATTTATGTATCACCGTTGTGGTTTTTGCGTAGGTAAGAATTGTTCTTGCTAGATACCCGTAGCAGCCACATAAAACTTGCAACAACAATTAGAGGACGTCTGCCTTGTTTTTGCGGGGTATGTTGTGATGTGATATGGCCAATTAAATGATGAGATATATGTGATGTATGAGATGATCATGTATTGTATAGAATATCACGACTTGCATGTCGATGAGTACGGCAACCGGCAGGAGCCATAGGGTTGTCTTTAATTATTTACGCTGTTTTTATTTACTTTATCGCTATGAGTTAGCAATAGTCCTGCAAGGAATAGTCGGCGCAACAACCCCGATGGCGACACATTGATGGAGATCAAGATGATGGAGATCATGGTGTCATGCCGGTGACGATGGAGATCATGCCGTTGCTTTAAAGATGGAGATCAAAAGCACAAGTTCATGGCCATATCATGTCACTTATGATTTACATGTGATGTTAATCCTTTTATGCACATTGTTTTGCTTAGGACGATGGTAGCATTATAAGGTGACCCCTCATTTAAATTTCAAGATGACTTGTGTTCTCCCCGAGTGTGCACCGTTGCAAAAGTTCGTCGTGTCCAGACACCACGTGATGATCGGGTGTGATAGACTCTATGTTCACATGCAACGGGTGCAAGCCAGTGTTGCACATGCAGAACACTCGGGTTAAACTTGACGAGCCTAACATGTACAGACATGGCCTCGGAACACAAGACACCGAAAGGTCAAACATGAGTCATATAGTAGATATGATCAACATGAAGATGTTCACCATTGAAGCCACCTCAACTCACGTGATGATCGGACTTGAGTAGGTGGATTTGGATCATTTGACACTCGCATGACTAGAGGGATGCCAATTTGAGTGGGAGTTTTTAAGTAATATGATTAACTAAACTCATTATCATGAACATGGTCAAAATGTCTTTGCAAATTATGTTGTAGATTACTAGCTCGTGCTGTTTCTCCCTTGAATGTTTTATATGTTCCTAGAGAAATAGAGTAGAAATATGATGGTATCAATAATGTGGATTGGGTCCATGATCTTAGGATTGTCCTCATTGCTGCACAGAAGGCTTATGTCCTTAATGCACCACTTGGTGCGCCACCCCCTCTAGCATCGTCTGTAGATGTTGTGAACATCTGACAGGCACGTTCCGATGACTACTTGACAAGTTTAGTGTGTCATCCATTATGGCTTAGAATTGAGGCTCCAAAACGTTTTGAACGTCATGGAACATGTAAGATGTTCTAAGAGCTGAAATTGAGGTCTCAGGCTCGTGCCCGTGTTGTGAGCTTTGAGACCTCCAACAAGATTCTTTGCCTGCAAGATGAAGGAGAATAGCTCAATCGTTGAGCATGTGCTTAGATTGTCTAGGTGCTACAATCGCTTGAATCGAGTGGGAGTTGATCTTCCAGATAAGAAAGTGATTGATAACTTTTTCCAAGTCATTGTCACTAAGCTAATAGAGCTTCATGATGAACTATAAAATGTCAGGGATGGAAATAATGATCCTCGAGCTGTTCGCGATGTTTGATACCGCGAAGGTAGAAATCAAGAAGGAGCATCAAGTGTTGATGGTTAGTAAAACCACTAGTTTCGAGAAGGGCAAGGGCAAGGAGGGAAACTCCATGGATGGCAAGACAGTTGCTGCTCCAGTGAAGCAACCCAAAGTTGAACCCAAACCCGAGACTAAGTGCTTCTATTATGACGAGAGTGGTCGCTGAAGCGGAACAACCCTAGATACTTGGTAGATAAGAAGGCTGGCAACGTCGACAGAAGTATATTTGATATACGTGTTATTGATGTGTACCTTGCTAGTACTCCTAGTAGCACCTGGGTATTGGATACCGGTTCGGTTGCTAAATGTTAGTAACTCGAAATAAAAGCTACGGAATAAACGGAGACTAGCTAAGTGTGAGGTGGCGATGTGTGTTGGAAATGTTTCAAAGGTTGATGTGATCAACTCCGCATGCTCTCTCTACCTTCGGGATTAGTGACAAACCTAAATAAATGTTATTTGGTGTTTGCGTTAAGCATGAACATGATTACATTGTGTTTATTGCAATACGGTTATTCATTTAAGTGAGATAATAATGGTTATTCTGTTTACATGAATAATACCTTCAATAGCCATGCACCCAAGGAGAATGGTTTGTTGAATCTTGACTGTAGTAATACACATGTTCATAACATTGATGCCAAAAGATGCAAAGTTAATAATGATAGTACCACATACCCGTGGCACTGGCACTAAATGTCATATTGGTATAAATCACATGAAGAAACTCCATGCTGATGGATCTTTGGACTCAGTCGGTTTCGAATCGGTTGAGACATGCGGACCATGCCTCTTGGGCAAGATGAATAAAGACCCCGTTTTTAGTATGATGGAGCGGGCTAGTAACTTATTGGAAATAATACATGTTGATGTATACGATCCAATGAGTGTTGTAGCATGTAGTGGATATCATTATTTTTCTTACCTTCACTGATGATTTGAGTATATATGAGTATATTTTCTTAATGAAACACAAGTCTAAAACGTTTGAAAAGTTCTAACAAATTCAGAGTGAAGTTTAAAGATCATCGTGACAAGAAGATAAAAATGTCTACGATATGATCGTGGAGATGAATATCTGAGTTACGAGTTTGGTATACAACTTGACGCAATGTGAAAGTTGTTCCACAACTCACGCCACCTTGAACACCATAGTGTGATGGTGTGTCCGAACGTCGTAGTCGTGGTCTATTGGATATGGTGCGAATTATGATGTCTCTTATCATTTTGCCACTATCATTTTAGGGTTATGCATTAGAGACAACTACATTCACTTTAAATAGGGCACAATCTAATTCCATTGAGATGATATCATATGGTTTGGTAGAAACCTAAGCTGTCATTTCTTAGAGTTTGGGAAT
Source organism: Hordeum marinum (assembly GCA_022496015.1). NCBI lineage: Eukaryota > Viridiplantae > Streptophyta > Magnoliopsida > Poales > Poaceae > Hordeum > Hordeum marinum. The sequence continues at coordinate 58,718,299 of CM039673.1, read as the reverse complement.
GCGACACTTATGTCTCATAAGCTCGAACCAAAAGCGGAAAAATGCATCTTCATAGAATACCATAAGAACAGTTGGGTATACCTTCTATCTCAGATCCGAGTACAAAGTGTTTGTTGCTAAAACTGGGTCCTTTCTCGAGAAAGAGTTTCTCTCGAAAGAATTGAGTGGGAGGAAGATAAAACTTGATGAGGTTGTTGAACCTTTGTTTCAGCCATAGAGTAGCGCAGCACAGAATGATGTTTCTGTGGAGCCTACATCAATTGAAGAGGAAGTTAATGATGATGATCATGAAGCTTCAGATCAAGTTACTATCGAACCTCGTAGGTCGACAAGGACACGTACTACTCGTGAGTGGTATGGCAACCCTGTCTTAGAGGTCATGTTGTTCGACAACAATGAACCTACGAACTATGGAGAGGCGATGATGGGCCTGGATTCCGACAAATGGTTAGAGGCCATGAAATCTGAGAAAAGATCCACGTATGAAAACCAAGTATAGACTTTGGTAGACTTGCTCATTGGACGGCAGGTCGTTGAGTACAAATGGACCTTTAAGATGAAGACAGACGCTGATGGTGAATGTCACCATTTATAAAGCTCGACTTGTTGCAAAGAAGTTTCCGCCAAGTTCAAGGCGTTGACTATGATGAGACTTTCTCACTCATAGCAATGCTAAAGTCTGTTGGAATTATGTTAGCAGTTGCTGCATTTTTCAATTATGAAATCTGGCAGATGGATGTCAAAACATCGTTTCCTTCCTTGAGGAAAGGTTGTATGAGATACAACCAGAAGGTTTTGTCAGTCCTAAGGATGCTAAAAGGTGTGCAAGCTTCAGTGATCCTTCTATGGACTGAATCAAGCATCTCGGAGTTTGAATATATGCTTTAATGAGGTGATCAAAGTTTTTTAGTCTATACAAAGTTTATGAGAAACTTGTATTTACAATAAAGTGAGTGGGAGCACTATGGAGTTTCTGATAAGCATATGTGGATGACATATTGTTGATCGGAAATGATGTAGAATTTTTGGAAAGCATAAAGGGTTGTTTGAAAAGAGTTTTTTTTTCAAAGGAAGACATGGATAAAGCTACTTAATTGTTGGGCATCGAGATCTATAGAGATAGATCAAGATGTCTGATAAAGACTTTCAATGAGTACATACCTTGACAAGATTTTGAAAGAGTTCAAAATGGATCAGTCAAAGAAAGAATTCTTGTCTGATTTGTAAGGTGTGAAGTTGAGTGAGACTCAAAGATCGACCACGGTAGAAGAAAGAGAAAGGACAAACTTCGTCCCCTATGCCTTAGCCATAAGCTCTAAATAGTATGCCATGTTGTGTACCGCACCTTTGTGTGCCTTGCCATAAGTCTGTCAAGGGGTACAAGAGTAATCTAGGAGTGGATTACTAGACAACGGTCAAAATTATCCTTAGTAACTAGAGGACTAAGGAGATGTTTCTCGATTATGGAGGTGATAAAGAGTTTGTCGTAAAGAGTTACATTGATGCAAGCTTTAACACCAATTCGGATGACTCTTAGTAGCAATCAGGATACGTATAGTGGAGTAGCCATTTGGAACAACTCCAAGTGGAGCGTGGTAGCATTGTTTACAATATGACATAGAGATTTGCAAAGTACACACGGATCTGAATGTCTCAGACCCATTGACTAAAAACTTCTTTAACATGCAAAGCATGATCGAGCCCCATAACTTATTAGAGGTGAGATTCATAACAAATCACATGGCGATGTGAGCTAGATTATTGACTCTAGTGCAAGTGGGAGACTGTTGGAAATATGCCCTAGAGGCAATAATAAATTAGTTATTATCATATTTCCTTGTTCATAATAATCGTTTATTATCCATGCTAGAATTGTATTGATCGGAAACTCAGATACATGTGTGGATACATAGACAACGCCATGCCCCTAATATGCCTTTGATAGACTAGCTCGTTGATCAAAGATGGTTAAGGTTTCCTAGCCATGGACATGAGATGTCATTTTATAATGGGATCACATTATTAGGAGAATGATGTGATGGACAAGACCCAAACTATAAACGTATGATATGATCGTGTAAGTTTATTGCTACAGTTTTCTGCATGTCAAGTATCTATTCCTATGACCATGAGATCATGCAACTCACTGACACCGGAGGAGTAACTTGTGTATATCAAACGTCACAACGTAACTGGGTGACTATAAAGGTGCTCTATAGGTATCTCGAGGGTGTGTGTTGGGTTGGCATGGATCAAGACCGGGATTTGTTACTTCGTGTGACGGAGAGGTATCTCAGGGCCAATCCGTAATACAACATCATAACAAGCCTTGCAAGCAATGTGACTAAAGTGTTAGCCATGGGATCTTGTATTATGTTACAAGTAAAGAGACTTGCCGGTAACGAGATTGAACTAGGTATGGAGATGCCGACGATCGAATCTCGGGCAAGTAACATACCGAAGAACAAAGGGAACGACATAAGGGAATAACTGAATCCTTGACATAGAGGTTCAACCGATAAAGATCTTCGTAGAATATGTAGGAACCAATATGGGCATCTAGGTGTTGTTGGAAATATGCCCTAGAGGCAATAATAAATTGGTTATTATCATATTTCCTTGTTCATGATAATCGTTTATTATCCATGCTATAATTGTATTAATCAGAAACTCAGATACATGTGTGGATACATAGACAACACCATGTCCCTAGTATGCCTCTAATAGACTAGCTCGTTGATCAAAGATGGCTATGGTTTCCTAGTCATGGACATGAGATGTCATTTGATAACGGGATCACATTATTAGGAGAATGATGTGATGGACAAGACCCAAACTACAAACGTAGCATATGATTGTGTCAGTTTATTGCTACTGTTTTCTGCATGTCAAGTATTTGTTCCTATGACCGTGAGATCATGCAACTCACTGACACCGGAGGAGTGCCTTGTGTGTATCAAACGTCACAACGTAACTGGGTGACTATAAAGGTGCTCTACAGGTATCTCCGAGGGTGTCTCTCAGGTTGGCATGGATCAAGACTGGGATTTGTTACTCCGTGTGACGGAGAGGTATCTTAGGGCCCACTCGGTAATACAACATCACAATAAGCCTTGCAAGCAATGTGACTAAGTGTTAGCCATGGGATCTTGTATTACGGAACGAGTAAAGAGACTTGCTGGTAACGAGGTTGAACTAGGTAAGGAGATTCCGACGATCGAATCTCGGGCAAGTAACATACCGAAGAACAAAGGGAACATCATACGGGATTAACTGAATCCTTGACATAGAGGTTCGACCGATAAAGATCTTCGTAGAATATGTATGAACCAATATGGGCATCCAGGCCCCGCTATTGGTTATTGACCATAGAGGTGTCTTGGTCATGTCTACATAGTTCTCGAACCCGTAGGGTCTGCACACTGAAGGTTCGGTGACGTTTCGATAGTATAGAGTTATGTATGATGGTGACCGAAGGTTGTTCGGAGTTCCGGATGAGATCCCGGACGTCACGAGGAGCTCCAGAATGGTCCGTAGGTAAAGATTGATATATAGGAAGTCCTGTTTTGGTTGCCGTAAAAATTTCGGGCTCATCGATAGTGTACCGGGAGTGTCGATAGTGTACCGGGGGACCATCGGGAGAGGTATTTCGACCCAAGAAGCTACATGGGCTGTGGGAGGAGGTAAACCAGCCCCTGGTGGGCTGTCCTAAGCCTCCTCTAAGGGCCCATGCGGCTGGAGTGGTTTGAGAAGGAAAAAATCCAAAGGTGGAGAGGTGGAAAGAGTTTCCAAGTGGAAAGGAGGAATCCTACTAATAGGATTGGAGTAGGACTCCTCCACCTCCAATTTCGACCAAACCTTGAGGGTTTGAGGCTGCTTCCTCCCCTCCCTCCCTCCTATATATGCTAGAGGATTTAGAGGTAAAAGGTAACCCTAATAGCCACGTGCTACCTCTCCTCTAGATCGGTTTTCAGCGGTGCTTAGGCGAAGCTCTGCTGGAATTCCTACACCACCATCGCCACAACGCCGTCGTGCTGCCAGAGAACTTGTCTACCTCTCCACTCCCTCTTGCTGGATTAAGAAGGCGGAGATCGTCATCGAGCTGTACATGTGCTGAATGCGTAGGTGTCGTCCGTTCTGCGCTAGATCGGAAGGACCGTGATCAAGATCACGAGACGAATCGTGATGAGATCGCGGGACGGATCATGATGAGTTCGCGGGACGGATCATGATTGGATCGCGGGACGGATCGTGATGAGATGACGGGATGCTCAGCTATTTGGATCGCGAAGACATTCGACTACCCCAACCGCGTTTCTTAACGCTTCCCGCTTAGCGATCTACAAGGTTATGTAGATCCAGTCTCCCTCTCGTAGATGCTCATCACCATGGATAGATCTTGCATGTGCGTAGGAATTTTTTTGTTTCCCATGCAAAGTTCCCCAACAGGTACCGCTATTGGTTATTGACCGTAGAGGTGTCTCAGTCATGTCTACATAGTTCTCGAACCCGCAGGGTCTGCACACTTAAGGTTCGGTGACGTTTTGGTAGTATAGAGTTATGTATGCTGGTGACTGAAGGTTGTTAGGAGTCCCGGATGATATCCCAGACATCACGAGGAGCTCCGGAATGGTCTGGCGGTAAAGATTGATATATAGGAAGTCATGTTTTGGTCACCGGAAAAGTTTTGGGCTCATCGCTAGTGTATCGGGAGTGCAGGGAGGGTACCGAGGGACCATCGGGAGGGGTGTCTCGACCCAAGGGGCCACATGGGATGTGGGATAAGGAAAACCAGCCCCTGGTGGGCTGGCCAAAGCCCCACTAAAGGCCCATGCGTCTGGGGTGAAGAAACCCAAAGGTAAACGCATTAGGTAAGATGACATGATGTAGAGAGATAAACTCAAGCAATATGATGAAAACCCCATCTTGTTACCCTTGATGGCAACAATACAATACATGCCTTGCTACCCCTACTTTGTCACTGCGTGAGGACACTGCAAGATTGAACCCAAAACTAAGCACTTCTCCCATTGCAAGAATTACCAATCTAGTTGGCCAAACCAAACCAATAACTCGAAGAGACTTGCAAAGATATGAAATCATGCATATAAGAATTCAGAAAAGACTCAAATAATATTCATGGATAATCTGGAACATAAACCCACAATTCATCGGATCTTGACAAACACACTGCAAAATAGTATTACATCGGATAGATCTCCATGAAGATCATGAAGAACATGGTATTGAAGCACGAAGAGAGAGACGAATTCATCTAGCTACTAGCTATGGACCCGTAGGTCTATGGTGGACTACTCACGCATCATCGGAGGGGCAATGGAGTTGATGTAGATTCCCTCCGTGGTCGAATCCCCCTCCGGCAGATTACCGGAAAAGGCTCCAAGATTGGATCTCTCGGGAACGGAGGATTCTAGCAGCGGAAAAGTGTTTGCGTGGCTCTTTTTGGTATTGGGGGGATATTTGGTATTTATAGGATGAAGATTAGGGCTAGGACTCCTGCTAGGGAGTCACCAGCCTGTCAGGCGCGACTAAGGGGGGTGGCCGTGCCCCCTCGCTTGTGACTTCCTCGCAAGGTCCTTGCCTTGCACTCCAAGCCTGGTAGATCTCTTTTGTTCCAGAAAAAATCATCGCGAAGATTTTATTCCGTTTGGACTCCGTTTAATATTACGTATCTGCAATACTCAAAAACAAGGAAAAAACAGAAAGTAGCACTAGGCTCTAGATTAATAGGTTAGTCCCAAAAATAATATAAAAATAGCATATTAATACATATAAAACATCCAAAACAGATAATATAATAGCATGACACAATCAAAAATTATAGATACGTTGGAGACGTATCATTCTACCACCTACACCAATTTCATCTTATTGTTCTCCGCTAGATAGGAATTTTTGAGTGATTCTTTGTTGCACGTTAAGGGATGATCATATGATTCAACTATGTTAACATTGTTGAGAGATTGCATTAGTGAAAGTATGTACCCTAGGCCTTATTTCCAAGCATTAATACAACGTTTTGCTCGTTGTTTGCCACTTGTTACCTTGCTGTTTTTATATTTTCAGATTACAAAAATCCATATCTACCATCCATATTGCACTTGTATCACCATCTCTTCGCCAAACTAGTGCACCTATACAATTTAACATTGTATTGGGTGTTTTGGGGACACAAGAAATTTCTTGTATTTGATTGCAGGGTTGCTTGAGAGAGACCATCTTCATCCTACACCTCCCACGGATTGATAAACCTTAGGTCATCCACTTGAGGGAAAATTGGTACTGTCCTACAAAACTCTGCGCTTGGAGGCCCAACACGAGTCTACAAGAATAAAATTGTGTAGTAGACATCACGGTACTACCGCCCTTGGGAGAGAAACAAAGAACCAAAGCAACCAGATGGAAACAGTAAAACCAGAACTGCCATAACCTTCGCATATGAGCTTCGAATTGAGCAAACTCAAGCTTGTTGGATTCAGGACGACAAGAGCTATCTAAGAACTACAAACACTCCAACATCGAAAACATCATAGAAGATGCATATTGACTCCGTTTTCGATCAAGTTGAGCTTGCCATGAAGCTGACCATAAGCTCAAGAACCCACATAGAGAAAAGCCAACCAAGAACCAAGAACGATGATGATGCCAAGAATGCAATGGTTTGAGCTCTCAAGGAAAGATACGATCAAGCTACTCACTTGATGTGACAGCCCAAGTGCTGCCCCTACCTTTTTTGGCATGTAACCCCTTTGTATGAATCTTGTGTCATGAGCTTTGATATGAATTCCACTTGTCTTCCATGTGTGGTTTGAATTCATGCATCATTTCATCATGCATCATTTCATTCTTCTTGCCATGTGGTTTCTCATGTGTCTTGGTATGATGTGTGGTCGTGAGTGGATGTGTGTGTGAGGTGTTTGAGTGTGGTGGACTTCATGTGTGCAACTCCTCCTTCTTCCCCCTCCTTTCTTTTCATCAATTAACCCCCACCATAATGCCTTTCTTTCCCATATTATTTCACAACAGATTTAATTGCCTTATTAAAATGTTTTAAAATGTTCAAGAGGTGGCCCCATGTGTTTTATGAATTGTGACTATGATAGATTTGATGTTTGTAGTTTGTTTGTTTTGTGATTTAAATAAACAAGGGGCTGGTATTTTAATAAGTATTAAAATTACTTGTTCACTAATTCAACTTAACATTTTAATTAAATAGTGCACATTATTTTCTTTACAAAATAATTTTGTTTTGCACTAAAACCCTTTCTTTTATTCTGGGAATTTATTTGAGTGTGGCTGCGTTTAAAAATTTAGAAAAGGCTTGTCTTGTTTGCTGAGAGAGAGAGGAGCAGGTGGGCTTCCCCTCTAGCCGGCCCAGCCCGAGCGTGACGCTCACCTGCCCCGTCTCCCTCCTCCATCAGGCATCACGCGAGAGAGAGCAGGGAGCAGAGTGCGAGCGCCGACGCCGTCGCCGTTAGGTGCTCACGGACGTCGAGGCCACCTTTAAATAGGCGCGGATCCCTAGGGTTTCTTCCTTCTCCCTCGCTGTCGCCGCTCTTCCCTTTCTTCCTCCTCCTTCCTCTACCTCTAGCTTCTTCTTCTTCTCGGGTTCAGAGAGGTGAGTGAGTTTAGAGAGAGCAGAGTCCGGTGGTGTCCGTCACCGTCGTCGCCTCCGGTGGCGTCCGTCGCCGTCAGGATGGCGTGCGCCGTCCCGGTGGCGTCCACGTTCCATCCCGAGCGCTAGGGAGGTGAGGAGCACCTCCCCGTGGCGCTACTTTGCCGTCCCCGTCGTCCGCAAGGGTGTTGCGAGACGCCGGCGTCTTCTTCCTCTTCTTCTCGCCATCGCGTGCGTCTCCGCGTCTCCGAGAAGCCCTCGGTGAGCGCCTCGTCCCCGCTGTCCCCTCTCCTCGCCGTAGTTCGTAGATTCTCCGCCGTGGTGCTCGTCGCCGCCACTTCGAAAGGCTCGAGCTTGAGCTCGCCTCCGGTCCACCTCATCGCGAGATGAGCCGAGGGATGGGTTCCCCGTAGATCCCTGCTTCGATTCCGCCCGTTCATGCCGCCGGAGACCCCCTGTTGGAGCCGACATCGTCGCCGCCGTTCCTTGTCGCCGGCGCCCTGTTCTCTGTCAGTTTCGTCAGTAGTGCGGGTATGTGTGTGTATTAGTCGGCCGAGCTCCCCCCCTCTGTTAACCTTCGGCGCCGTAGCGTAGTGGGTATGCTCGGGAGAGATGTGCAGGAGATTGTGGGTTCGAGCCCAGCAACCCCCCCTTTTCCTGTTTTCTTTTTCTTTTCTTTTTTTCTTTTGTTTTAAAACCTGCTATGATGCACATGTATGTATGTATGGTAGAGGTGTTTTCCTTTTTATTTTGTTTTGTTTTTCTTTTGCTAGCATGGGGTAGTGCATATATGCATGTGTGTGTAGTGTAGAAAGAGTGTGTGTATGCACCATGCCCACATCCATATTTATGTATGTGTGTGCTTGGCATATAGAGGGGTGTATACATGTGGTGTGTATGTGTGTTTGTGGTGTGTGTGTTTGTAGGCAGGTTACATGTGGTGTGTATGTGAGCATGCACATGCTTGTGCTTGTGTGTGTGTATGTACCCTAGTGTATATATGCATGTGTGTGTGTGCATGGAGTTGTGCATGTGTGTGATGCTTGGTGCTTTCACATGTGTGTGTGGGTGGCACATTACACTCATGTGGTGTGAGTGTATTTGAGTGGTGTGTGGTTTGAGTGTGTATGTGTATATACATACATGTATATATGCATGTGGTTGTTGAGTGTGTGTGTGTGAATAGCTATATGCATATGCTTGTGCATATATGCCTTGAGCATATATGAGTGCATATGTGTGTGGGTGCACACCCATCCTCATGAGCTTGTGTGTGTGCTATCTTAGTAGATGTGTGTGGTTTATACTTTGAGCATGAGTAGAATCCATGTGTAGGAGTTGTCTCTTAAGTGCATTTGAGCATACCTCTTCCTCTAGTTAGTTTCATTCTTGCAAATGATGTTATGCTATGCTATCATGTTCCTAAGATGCTATTTATCCATTTCCAGCAAGTATCACTAGAGTACATGCCCTTTGGAGTCATTTCCATTAATGTGCATAAGTGACATAAGTCACCTCCCCTTTTATGCTTGATTTTCGACCCCCACAAACTCACACTTTCTCCAAGCATGCATATGAGTATGAGTTATGATATTGGGGTAGAATCAACCCAGGAATGCAACTGTGAACTCAGATTTCACTTTTGAGCAAGTTCTTAAACCTGTCATTTTAGCTGAGATGCCATTTTGTCATTTTTTGCATGATTTAATCTATGCTTGCTTTGGGAGTTGTGTCAACTAGGAAGTGCTAGTGTTTTGTATCTATTATGCCATGTTATTTTTGTTTTACATGATAATCACCCATATAAGAGGGAAACATGTTGTTAAGTTGCCTACTTGATGTTTCTGTTCCAGCTTGCAAAAACTGCAAAGTCTGAGAATCTGTTGTTATTTTTATGCCATGTACAGTGGATGGTATCTTGTGAATTTGAGCATGCTCATTGTTAGTTATTTGTAGTAGATATTGCCTTCTACCATCCTGTTAATTTTCATGCCAATAGGAGCTCTCTAGCATATTTAACATATGTTGTCAACTTGCTACTTTATGTTCTCAGATTCCAGAAAAAAACTGGAATTTTCACTAAGTCCTAGAAAACTGTTTCATCATGTCAACTTGATTGCTTCATGCTTATTGATGTGTGCCTCCTTTGCTATTTGCATAGTTGGATGAGTTGATGTGTGTGTTGATTAGGTTCTGTCAATCTCTTGTTTGTGGTTGTAGGGTTCCTGTATCTCAAGTTGTGATCTGTAGAAGTTGCTATGTTGCTGTTATGTGGCAGATTGTGGGTTTTATTGTTTTGTGGCTTGTGGGAGCTATGCTCCATGGAATTGATTGATTCTTGAGGCTATTGTGATTGATTTTTCATAACCTATCCATTGGATGCCTTGGAATGCCAGGAATTAGCCCATGGCTTGGTGGTCTTGTGATTTTGCCTTTGTACCCTGTCGTGAGTGTATCGTGAGAATCGTAACTCCATCTCTTGCGATCTTTATATGCATTTCTATCGATTTTGCATGCTGCATCCATATTTGCCATATTCATGCATGTATAAATAACTTAACATGAGGTTCTTTCCAGAATCATTAATAAACAAACTTTGCATGTGAAACATGACTAGTTTTGGATTGCCATGTTAATTCTCATAAATGAATCATGCATCATCTTGGTTGTGCATTGCACCTTGGTTGGATGTTTATTGTTGCTGTTTATCTTGGGTAGACGCGAGTGGTGATACTGAGTACGAGGACCCAGGAGAGTACCACTACGAGGATCCCGCTACTTGTTCCACTGAAGAACGAACAAGCAAGATGATCGCAACCGGATCCCGATACTATTTTTGCTTGATAGGTTCTCGCTCTTATCGTTACAATTGCGCTACCTACCACTTGATATCAGCCCCTAGGTTGCCATGACAGCCTCTAACCTCCACACCCTAGAAAACCTTTGATTGGCTAAGTTACCACTGCTCAGCCCCTCTTATTGCATTTTTAGTTGTAGGTGCAGGTTGTCCATGTGATAACATGGATTTGGATATCACAATAAATTCTGTTATTTAATTTAATGCACATATATATCTTGGTATTGGTGGAAGGCTTGGCCTTTTGCTAAGTGATTTGTTCCGCTGTTACCGTCATTAGTTCCTTGTTACCGATGTTATGTTTTCCATATTATGCACTCCTAACATGCTCGGGGTTGTTATGGGGACCCCCTTGTTTATTCGATTGAGATTAAAACTTGTTCGGCAAGACCCAACCTTGGTACTACATTTGCTACTAACTTAATAAAATTGCATAGGGTCTTGAAACCCGTGGATAATTTAATCAACCCCCGGGCCAGCGCTCCGCATGAGTGTTGGTCCAAAAATGTCAACAGCCGGTGGCCACCAGGGGCAACTCTGTGTATCGCCTACAGGAAGTTTGGACAATCCGTCATGTCCTGAGACTGAGGTACACGGCTCTTATCGGGTTCGTCAACACGTCGGGAGGTCTTGCTGGATTTGTTTTACCTTTATCGAGTGTCTTGCGTGTGGAGTCTGACTTTCTTCGGGTTTACTCGAGGTGTTGGAATTCCTGTGGAATTACCTATGAAGACCGCGAGATCCGTGGTCGAGGCTATTCCCGCGGAGTGTGGTAATTTATGATGGACTAGTTGGAGCACCCCTACAGGGTTAAATCTCTCGGAAAGCCGTGCCCGCGGTTATGTGGCAACTTGGATATTTGTATAACACCCGGTTATAGCAAACTTGAAGTAAACTCTAAATAAAATACACCAACTGTGTGAGTAACCGTGATCGTCTCTGCTCGTGAACATGATCCGAGAGAGAACATGGTGGGGTTATGATTGACGTAAGTAGGTGTTCAGGATCTCATAGAGATTGCACTAGATTCAATCGTTCTTCGTAGGCCACTCATATTTATTTCATGATGCGTAAGTTAGCCACCATAAATGCTTAGTGCTGATGCAAACTAAACACTTACCCCCATCCTAACCTTAAGCTTGGATAGTCCCGGTACCCGGGCACATGATAGCTGAGTCCTCTATGTCTCACAGTTTACTACAACAATCCAGGTACAGGTTCAGATGAGTACGTGCAGGATGATCTTACCCAGCTCTAGTGGGAATATGATGAAGAAAGAGGCAGGATGTACATGACGTATCCAGATGAGTAGAGGACCTCGTCGTGATCTTTGGGCAGCGAGATAGTTTCATTTACATCTGTTTTATCGTTTGATTTCGTCCGTAGTCGGACCTTGTTTTCATCTTGATGACTTGAACTCTGAGTGGATTGTAATTTAGCATGTGGCGAGTGTAAGCCAACTTGTATACAAATCCCTTCTGTAATGTATGATGCAATGTTACTATACTTGCTAACGGCAAGATGCGCCTCTATCCCTTGCGAGGCCCTCGTGTCTTAAAATGGATAGGCGTGCATCTTGCGTGACACTTGACAACCCCCTTGATAGTACGGCTATTGATCCTATAACCCGGTCTCCCAACTACCACCATGAGACTGGTAAAATAGAAAATCCTATCAAGGTCAAACCTTTGCCTTGCGCATAGTCCACTTGAGCTAGATGATGACGATCTTGACTCCCTCAAGATGGACCACCTTTCTTGATTTCTCCCCCATACTCCACTATGGGTGAGCCACTCTTTGGCACATCTAAACAAGTCCATTGTCACCACAATGAACGGCAAGCTTCAAGCATGATCTCTCCGTGATGCTTCACTTGAGCTTGCACACCGCAACCTTGATGACGATCACCACTTGATGTCATCTTCCATGGGATGTATGGGATCTTCCTCTTGATGCAAGCCCATGGAAATATACCTAACCCCACAAAGAACTCTCATGTAGACCATGGGTTAGTACACAAAGCGTAATGGACAATGCTTACCATAAAATGGGATCACTTGATCCCTCTTGGTTCATCTTTGTACGCTTTGTGTGTTGATCAACTTGATTCACTTTTTAACTAAGTCTTGATCAACCTTGTATCTTATCTTCTCTCTTCATAAAGATAATCTCTTGAAGGTAAACATGAATGCTCACACAATCTTCTTCCTCAAGACATGCTTGCAATAAGCTCAACTCTCACATGAACAATCTTTGGATAAACCTTGAATACCACCTTCCAGAAGCTTTAATATTTTAGTTCTTACCACTTCTTTCATCTTGGGATTCAAACATTGTGGGTGATCAACAACGGGTTTAGCATCAGGTTCCATATTGATCTTGTGCTGACATAGAGTAGGACTAATGCCCTTAAGATCATCAAGAGTATATCCAATAGCAGCCCAGTGCTTCCTCGGAATTTTTAATAATATTCTTCTTCATGTTCTGAAAGGTTAGCACTAATAATAACAGGATATATCTTTTTCTCATCGATATAAGCATACTTCAAACTGTCAGGCAATTGTTTTAGTTCAAACATAGGATCACCTTTAGGTGGAGGAGGACCTCCAAGAGTTTCAATAGGAAAATTGTGTTTCATTAGAGGTTGGTGTTCAAAGAATTTTTTATCTATTTCATTTCTTTCACGCAAGTGCATATCATTTTCGTGGTCTAGCAAATATTGTTCAAATGGATCGATAAGAGGAAGAGCAATAGAAGCAAGACCAATTATTTCATCCTTACTAGGTAATTATCAATCACGAGGTTGTCTACTAAACTTAAAAAATTAAACTCATGAGACACATCACCAAACTCAACACTGGCGGTTTCTTTTTGACAATCTATCTTAGCATTAACAATGTTCAAGAAAGGTCTACCAAAGATAATGGGACAAAAGTCATCTTGTGGGGAACCAAGAACTAGAAAATCAGTGGGATATTTTATTTTCCCACACAAGACTTCGACATCTCTAACAATCCCAAGTGGTGTAATGGTGTCTCTATTAGCAAGTTTAATAGTAACATCAATATCTTCTATTTCAGAAGGTGCTATGTCATTCATAATTTCTTGATATAAGGTAAAAGGAATAGAACTCACACTAGCACCCAAATCACATAAGCCATGATAATAATGATCTCCTATTTTAACTGAGACAAAAGGTAAGCCAACTACGGGTCTATGTTTATCTTTTTCATCGGGTTTAGCAATTCTAGCAGCTTCATCACAGAAGTAAATGACATGCCATCAATATTTTCTACCAAGAGATCTTTAACCATATCAATACTAGGTTCTACTTTAATTTGTTCAGTGGGATTAGGTGCTCTAATATTACTTTTGCGAACCACAGTTGATACCTTAGCATGTTCCTTTATTCTAACAGGAAAAGGTGGTTTCTCAATATAAGTAGTAGGCATAACTGGATCAACATTGTAATTGATAGTTTCTTCTTTAGCAATAGCCGGTTCTTTAATTTCCTTTTTAATAGGGGGATGATATTTAAACCACTTCTCTTTAGGGAGATCAACATGAGAAGCAAATGATTCACAAAAAGAGGATACTATCTCAGAGTCAAGTTCATATTTAGTGCTAAACTTGTGAAAAGCATCATTATTCATAAAAGATTTAACACAATCAAATTCAAGCTCAATACCTAACTCATTATTTCGTCGAGTTCCCAATCTACATAGTTGTGTTTTATTCTTTCCAAGAGATCCCACTTGAATCAATAGTCTTCTTCATAAAAGAACCAGTACAAGAAGTATCGAGCATCGTTTGATCATTATGAGAAAGCCGAGCATAAAAATTCTGAATAATAACTTCTCTCGGGGTATCATGATTGGGGCATGAATATAACATTGACTTAATCCTCCCCCAAGCTAGAGCGATACTATCTCCTTCACGAGGCCAAAAATTATATATATAACTCCGATCATGATGAACTAGATGCATATGATAAAACTTTTGGTGGAATTCCAATTTCAAACGATTATAGATCCATGATCCAATATCATCACATAGCCTATAACATGTCAATGCTTTTCCCTTCAAAGATAAAGGGACAACCTTCTTCTTAACTTCATCTCCGGATAAACTTGCAAGCTTAAATAGTCCATAAATTTCTTCCACATGTATTAGGTGCATATCAGGATGTTCAGTTCCGTCTCTTGCATAAGGACTAGCTAGCAGTTGTTCTAACATACCCGAAGGAATTTCATAACCAATATTTTCAGTAGGTGTTGTAGGTTGAGGGGCAACTAATTGTGGTTCCGGTCGAGATGAAGATACCCCGAACAAACCCCTCAAAGGATTACTTTCCATAGTAACAAGTGACAGTAAATTTCAGCACGTAGTATAAGTTTTTCCTTACCGATTTCCACTTACCAAGAGCGCTTCACTCCCCGGCAACAGTGCCAAAAAAGAGTCTTGATGAACCACAAGTATAGGGGATCAATCATAGTCCTTTCGATAAGTAAGAGTGTCGAACCCAACGAGGAGCAGAAGGAAATGATAAGCGGTTTTTAGCAAGGTAATTTCTACAAGCACTGAAATTGTAAGTAGCGAGTAGTTTGATAGCAAGGTAATTTATAGCGAGCAAGTAACGGTAACAGTAGGTAAGGTGCAGCAAGGTAGCCCAATCCTTTTGTGGCAAGGGACAGGCCAAAACGATCTCTTATGATAAGCAAAGTGTTCTTGAGGGTACACAGGAATTTCATCTAGTCACTTTGCTCATGTTGGTTTGATCCGTGTTTGCTACTTTGATAATTTGACATGTGGGTGGACCGGTGCTAAGGTGTTGTTCTTACTTGAAATAACAACCTACTTATGAATAACCCCCTCGCAAGCATCCGCAAATATGAGAAAAGTATTAAGACAAAGTCTAACCATAACATTGAATATGTGGACCCAAATCAACCCCTTATGAAGTAGCGCATAAACTAGGGTTTAAGCTTCTGTCACTCTAGAAAACCATCATCTAATAACTACTCCACAATGCATTCCCTTAGTCCCAAAGATGGTAAAGTGGCATGTAGTTGACGTTCACATGACACCACTAAGGAAATCACAACATACATATCATCAAAATATCGAACACATATCAAATTCACATGATTACTTGCAACATGATTTCTCCCATGACCTCAAGAACAAAGGTAACTACTCACTAATAATATGCATGCTCAAGATCAGAGGTGTATTGGATAGCATAATGGATATGAACATATAATCTTCCACCAAATAAACCATATAGCAATCAACTACACAAGGTAATCAACACTACTAGTCACCCACACGTACCAATCTGAGGTTTCGATACAAAGATTGAACACAAGAGATGAACTAGGGTTTGAGAGGAGATGGTGTTGTTGAAGATGTTGATGAAGAATGGCCTCCCCAAGATGAGAGGTTTGTTGGTGATGACGATGGCTTCGATTTCCCCCTCTGGGAGGGAAGTTCCCCAGGCGGAATCGCTCCACCAGAGGGCCAAAGTGCTCCTGCCCAAGTTCCGCCTCGAGGTGGCGGCGCTTCGTCCCGAAAGTCCTCTCTTAATTTTTTAGGGTTTTTAGGAATTTATACCAAAAGATGGGCTCCGGAGGTGGGCCAGGGTGAGCACGCTCCACCAGGGCGCGGGTAGGGGGGCTGGCGCGCCCTGGTGGAGGGTGCCCACCTGGTGGCCCCCTCCGGTAGTTTTCAGCTGCAGTATTTCTTATCTATTATATAAAAAATCTCCATAAAATTTTAGCTTCATTGAGGATGTGCAGAATAGGTATTTCTGACATGCTTTTTTCAGGTACTGAATTCCAGTTGTCGCCATTCTCCCTCTTGGTCTAAACCTTGCAAATTGTGAGAGAAAATACATTAGAATTACTCTCCAAAGCATTATTATGCATAAAGATATTATAAATAATAGTAGGAAAACATGATGCAAAATGGACGTATCATGCCTCCTTCCGGTCCTTGGCTCAATGTTCGGCTTCGCCGTGGCACATCGGCCAACCATGATACTATGCAACATTCGTATGCTGAGGCTCTCTTGGCGCCGCCCCTTGGAGACCACTCGACTCGCGTGCAAACTGCTGCATCTTCCCTCACGCTCCTGTTGAGCAGGATCTACTTGTTTCTATGCTCTCAGCTAGGCCGGTGGGCATTGATCCGCGGCATAGTGATCCTATGCTTGATGAAGCAATGGCGCCTTCTCCTCGGATTTTGCCTGCCATCATCAGTTCTACCATTCTATGGGTTGCTTAGCTTGGGGTGATGATATGTGGTTGGCCCATGGTGCCTCGTCGGTAGGGAGTGAGGAATTTGTTGATCATATGTGCTCGGAGGCTATGTTTTGGTAGCCATGCCTTGGAGTCTCATCCTCATCTTTCGTGGTGCACTCCCTTGCACGTCCGATACCGAGTCCAAAGGAGCCACTTGGTTTCAGTGCACCCAACGTTCTTGTTGAGCCTGTGGTTGAGGTGCACAATGTTGTTGTGAAGGTGGCGCAAACTAAAGCAACACCATCATCTCTTGAGGATCTTCTCAACAAGGTTACTTGTCCGCTCCCACAACCTCCGCTTGGGACCCCGATTCCTTTTCACGAGGAGAAGAATGATGGGGGACGAGCCGGGCGTCTGGAAAGAAGAACAAGGCGTGCAACATCCCGACATCCAAGCACGTGGAGCATACAATGTTGGAGGCTTTTGGTGAGCTGCTGGAGCTCAGCAAAGCAGAGGGTCCAGAGCAAAAGATGTAAGCATACCCGCATATGTACAAAAAACCGCTCTCAGCGCAAGTAACCGAGGCATTGAGCTCTTTGGCGAGGATCGTGGGGAAGTCAAAATTGGACCTTTCAGGATGTTTTCCACAAGATAATGTTAGCACATGATTCTTTGAGGCCGAGATAGAAGAGTCATTCGATATGGACGATTTCCGTTTGGCGAGTGGTGGCCATTTTGGTTGCTCTTGAGCCTCAAATAACTACTTTGGGCCTAGGCACCCTGGTGTTTGGCTTCGACGGTGTCCCTCGGTGATGCACTCATATCCTTGTATCCCCAAGCTATAGTGCCTCTTTTTCGCGTTTTCTTCATTTTTGGTGTTTTCATTCGGTTTTCCCCGATTAGCCGAGAAATATTAGGATTTTGGGTCCGGTTCTGCTTATAAACTGGACCAACTCTCTTCTTCTTAATGAAATGCAGGAACCCGGCTCCTTTATATTGTGTCTGTGCAATAGTTGTAGTTGCTAATCTTGTGATTAGCGAGTGTGTGAAGTTCCAACTACACTTGTTGTTCGTAGCAAGTCGTACTCACTTATACTTGATCTTCTGTCTTCTATAAAAATATGATATGATACGTCTAGTCAGATTCTTTCTTTCAAATAAAAAAAAACAGTTTTTTCAAAAATAAAAAGGATCAGTGCTTCCCCTCCCTCCCATTCCCGTGTGGACATGTGGTCCGGTGAGAGGCAGAACCGTTTTCCTTTCCCCGTCCCACGCCAAGGCCACACCTCTCAAACTTCGATTTCTTTTCTCGACCCCGAGCCTGCATTTTTTTTTCCTCTCGAGTTCCGACCGGCCGGTCCATGTCGCCCCCGCGGCCGCATCCCCCGGCGGCGACCCTGCGCGGCTTCCTCGACGCGCACTTCGCCTCCGCCGAGGACCTCGCCGCCGCGCCGGCCCTCGCCGAGCTCCTCCGCCGCGAGTGCGCGGGGCTCGACGCGTCCCTCCGCCGCCTCGAGGCGCAGCTCGCGTCCGGCTCCGCCTCCTGGCTCGCCCGCTCCGCCGAGGCCCTGTCGGGCCTCCGCTGCATCCGCTCCCGAGGTCCGCGCCCCTGAACTAAACCCTAGGGTTTTGCCCCTTGTCCCGACTCGTTCGGTTCCCTGCTTGCTTCTGCCTGTCGCCGCGGATTTGGCTCGGGGTCTCAATGTGGGTTCATTGTTGGCAGGAGGAGGCGTCCCTGCCGGGGACCAAGGGGAGGCGGCCGCCCCTGGCGTGGAGCTGCCGGCGATCGTGCGGGAGATCCAGCGGATCGACACCATTCGGCTCTACGCGGGTGAGCGTTTGTTCCTCTCTTCGCGTCATGCTCTCCTAACTGTGAAGTTGCACAGTCTCGGACTAATTGGGGATCCTACATTTCCCCAAAGGAATGTTTTAGATGATTAGTTGTTTAGCTTTTCAATAAACGGTTGCTGTGGGGAATTTCTGGTAGATTGTGAATGGTTTTACCTGTCAAATTTTGCTCTGAATCTGGTAATGTTAGCCAGTTATGCTTGATTGGATCACATCTCACAAGGGGGACATGTCTCCAGTTTCTCTGCCCAAAGATAGTAATTTGCAATATGGTTTACTCGCACTTGACACTACTTTTATCTAACACCAAAAGGAATGCATTAAGTCCAACCAAATGTCATACGCTCCTACTGACGAACTGACCATGTGAACTGAGGGGACAATCCATGTAATTCTTTTTATTCAGTTGAGAAGATCCTTGACAAATAAACGTTCAGAATTTCCAGAATAAATGTCGTCTTCTGCGGATCATATAACTGGTTGTACCAATTAATAGTGCCAACTGCTTAAATTTGGCGCGATCCATTTACCTTCCTGCAATGTGCATGACCACAAGTAATTTGTCCTTTACTGCAAAAAGAGAATCTGTTTGGTGCAGTAGTTTGTCTCCACTGTATTATTATATCTTCTTAATGTCCTCCTAGTATGATGTAGGACTTTATCGTGCTTTCTATAACTTTGCTATGCTGACATTCCAGAAGCTACTCTACAGTTGGAAGCTCTGGTTGGTAACCTAGAAGATGCAGCATATTCTATTGTTAGACAGGCCTCAAAGTTGAACCTATCATCAGTACTTCGACGGGCATCGAACGTAAGAACCTTTTATCCTGCCTTTCTCCTTTCGTTGTTCTGGATGCAACTAATAATAGATTATGCTCATATAGGCCTCTCAGCAGTAACCTACATTAAGTGTTACTCTTTCTTTTCTATAATGTAGGGGGTGGAACGGAAGCAAGAAAAGTTGCTCCAGGCTGTTGATGCAGTGAGAGATATTGAGCGAGAATTGATAAGGATCAGCACAAGTAGGCCACAGTGGACAAATCTTATAGTGGCGGTTGATTCAAGAGTGGACAAGACTCTAGCCATTTTGAGGCCTCAAGCACTTACAGATTATCGAGCTCTACTTGCTGCACTAGGCTGGCCACCTTCCTTGTCTTCACCTGACATGGAGAAGGATAAGTACTCCCAAGTTCCAAATCCCCTTATCTTGATGAATGAGGCAAACAAAGAGAAGTATTCTGAAAGCTTTCTAGCACTGTGTGCTCTACAACATGTGCAAGCGAACCGTGAAGTGCGGCAATGCCAAATGCCAGCGGCAACTACTCCTAGCCTGTCAGATTCAAAGTACTTAGATAAAAGTGCGTGCCTTGGTAATGGACTTTGGGCAATTGATGAACTGGTTCACCCTATTGTGTCAAGGATGGAGTATCATTTTTCTAAATGGTCTGAACAACCAGAGTTTATCTTTGCTCTTGTTTACAAGATTACAAAGGATTTCATGGATGGTGTGGATGATATACTGCAGCCTTTGATTGACAAAGCAAGACTTGTGGGCTTAAGTGCCAAAGAATCTTGGGTAACTGGAATGGTAAAAATGCTTCTAGGATACCTTGAGACGCAAATTTTCCCAGCCCTTGTGACCTCTTATCATCGTGCTGATGACAAGAAACTTGAAGTACATTCATCTTGGATGCATTTGAATGACCAGATGATCAGTTTTGATAAAAGAATGCAGCTGCTTGCAGATTCAGGAATTCAGAAAGTTGCATTGGTTTCTGAAGGGCTCTCTCGGTCATTATCTGTCTTCTCAATATACGTTGGACATTCTGATTGGCTTCAGATATGGGCTGATATAGAGCTTCATTCTGCACAGCACAAGCTCAAATCTGAAATGGAGGATGAGACAAGTTGGTTATGTAGTATTGATCCTGAGGGTGAGCTTGGTCACCAGGAAAGCACTGCTAAATTTCTTCTTTCCACAAGAGAAGACTACAAAGCTC
Source organism: Hordeum marinum (assembly GCA_022496015.1). Taxonomy (NCBI): domain Eukaryota; kingdom Viridiplantae; phylum Streptophyta; class Magnoliopsida; order Poales; family Poaceae; genus Hordeum; species Hordeum marinum. Next base: position 58,697,716 of record CM039673.1, on the reverse strand, counting down.
CACCTGTTTCTGAATTTGTCGTCAAAACTGCATCGGCGATGATTGAAAGAAGGCATGCTCTGCCAACTAAGGGGACGAAGATCCAGTATTGCAGATCCACTTCAGTCCAGTTCTTGAATGACTTCTTTGTTTTGTTGCATGAGCGATGTGAGGCATTGCAGTTGCCAAATACAGCTTTACAAGATGAGTCTTTATTGAAAGCTTCCTATGCAATCAATGCCGCTAGATACTGTGAATATGTTCTTCGGGAATGGGATGAGGATACCGCCTTCATGGAGCTGGGTGCGCATGGGGATTATGTTGATGAAAATAAGGAAAAAATCCACAGACACGGTGCCCAACGCCAGTGTTCTTTCTTTGCAGACGAAATTGCCTTTCTGGTTAAGCTAGGCACCGATTTTCTGGAACAGATCATGTCCTCCATCCTGATTGAGTTCGAAGACCTATCCTGGGACTACGTCCAAAGCATTGGATCATCGAATGAACAAAGCCAGCCAGATGATCAGGTTCCCGACGAAGAAAACCTAGAGGTGTCACCAGGATTTGTCGCCAGCCTAGAAGTCCTGAGAGAGCGAACCACGAAGCTGAAGCTGTGTCTCAACTCCAAGGATTTCCTTGACCTGTGGAGGAGCATAGCAGAAGGCCTCGACTACTTCGTCCACAGCAGCATACGGTGGGGCCAAGTGAAGTTCTCCGGCCCCGCAGTCGTCCAGCTGAGGGTCGACGCCAAGGCCCTCCTCCGCATCTTCAGGCCCTACTGTTCCAGACCCGAAGCCTTCTTCCCGTTCGTAACCGACTCCCTGAAGCTGCTGACCATGCGAGACACAGACGCGCAGCACTTGCTGGAAGCGCTCAAGAACGGGAAGGACGGCGGCAAGCCTGGCCTGAGGCAGCATGGGCTGCACAATGTGGATGCTAGCCAGGCCCTGAAAGTCCTGAGAAGCAGGAAGCTGGTGGTGCAAGGCGGTGCCGAGACCCGTAGCTGACCAGAAAAAAGCCGATGTTGCCGTGCCGGTGCGGACTGATGGTCCTCCTTCCAGGAAGCACAACGGGAAGAACCCTACCCTGATGACCGACTTGACTGGCACCACCTCCATCTTCCTCCGCAGAAAAAGATGCACACAGGCTAAAGGGAACTCCACCCACGGCAAGATCGACTTCTGCCCGCACCCCGCTTCCAGGAAGCCGATGATAAACTAAAGCAGGAGTCAAACAGCGTTCTTCTCACTGGATTGAATACGAAGGCATCCGTGACAAACTGGAGATAATGACAACACGACTGGGTGACGGAATTCCGCCATCCGTCGACGCACCACCCCGCTTCCCGCTTTGACCGACCCGATCGCGGTCCGTGGCGCACCGCAAGCATGGATTGGTTTATTCAGATCCGGATGCCCGCGTCACCGATGAAGATTTCGTCAGCTTGCTTGCTTTGCTTTCCCTGGTTACGGCCCAAAGATTGAGAGCCCCGTAGAACGAGTCTGTTGGCTGCTGCGTCGTGTATCAGCCCAACCCCTGCGAAATCATGGCCGTATCTAATCGGTGGATTGTTTTGTTGATGTTTCGTTGTCCGGTGTGTAGACCGGTTCAACTGCTTGCGTCGTCTTGTTGGCTGCGATTCCTAGAGATAGATAACAAGTCGGCATATAAAAATGTACGCGGATCCCTCATCGGATCGCCTCGCCGGCCTTGACTTGCATTAAATTTTCGCCCGATGCGTGATGTGTTCGATAGGGGGGAAATAGAGGTCAATGTGTGCACGTATGTATGGGTGTGAGCTGTATGCATTGCGAGCCATTGACGGTATCCTATGGCGACTGTCTGGTGCAGGCGTCGTGGAAACTACGGAATGTCATTTGAAATGCTACTGTATCACTCTCTCCCTAAAGAAATACGTATAAAAAACGTTTAGATCACTATAGGAAGTTATTAATAATGCCATACTACTAGTAGCCAATACGTTGTGTGAATCCCATGAGATGTCACCTGAACCACGGTGATACCATCAGATTCACACTTGCCCGCTCGTGTCCTTGTTGCACGGTGCTGAGGATTGGCACCTCAAACCGTGACTAGGCTAGAAATTTCTTGCAATGTGTAGTACCCCTCTCAAACTCAAAGGGAGCACATTGGCTAATAAGAATGGGTAGTGGTACCCCCAAAACAAGAAATCTCAGCTGCAAGAATATTTCTTTTTACCAGCAATTTTTTTTGACAGTTTTCGTAAGTCTCAGTCGACTTAGGCTTTGTTATGTCTCAGTCGATGTTATATGCCTTTGATCTTGCATCATGATCTGTACGAATTTGTTCTTTTCAGTTTTTTCATTTTGTTCATATATACATGTCACTTGATTGAGACTTAATTAAATCTCAGTCGACTAAGACCTAGCCACATCCTTTTTTTAACCTGTTTTTTCATGCTTTGAGCCTTGGCCCTGGTGCTAGCCGAAACACCGAGGCTAGAGGGAAAAGAAAAAAAAATCCAACTTAGCCACCCTCCTACAATGAAAACATGAGATTTCATTGCAAAATATCTAACTTAGGGTGCCACGTGCAAAACAAAGATATGTTAAAAATATGTGAACTTTGTAGAATTGAGTGTTTGATTCGTGGGAATATGATGAACTGTTTGGTTCAAAAGACATGGTCAAATCAAGATAAAAAAAACACATGGAAAAGTAACGTTAGGCTGTTCTTATGCAACTTATGACCTTTGCCTTGTTCTTAGTGCATTTTTCCAGGACACACACAAGCCACGTGGGTCATTTGTATTAACATATAAAAGAGTATTTACAAGAGTATGCAAAATAGAGGTTTGAGTGGATAGTGATTTTTTCTCTTCTGAAACTCAAGCCAAAGTATAAGAATAATAATAATGATAATCTCCATTCTTCTACAATCAATTTCTTTGATTCAAATGCCAATCCTCGTGTAGTCAGACTTAGCGGTGGCTCTTTCTACCCTTTCTAGTAATAACTTGGATCGCTCTGCTTATGGCCAGTTAGTTTTGGAGATCAAGTTTTTAATGGTTGGTAGGATTTTTATTCCTTAGAAAATTCATGATATCACAATAGGGTTGCAGATTGTCTAACAAGATATTACTGAACTGAATGCATCACGGTTGCGTGGTTGCATTGCATCAAGGTCCACCATGTATAGAGGAACTCTTGTCGCTGGATTGTAACCCTATTAATATGGAATAAAACTCCTATTGAACCAGAAAAAAGAGAGGATACATTTTGTCACCAAAGATTTTTTTTTCATATTTCTAATGTTTTACAGATTTGTTTTTCTAGTGAAAAATAAAATAAAATAAAATAAAGTATCTTTCAACTGAGAATTAATTAATTGCCTGTCAATTCTACAAATTTATGTATACATTTAAAATTGTAGATCCATCATCGGATGGCCTCACTCGGCCTTGACTTCTATAGTTTGATGAATGCGTGATGTCAAAGGAAATTTAAGAAGAGGTCAGTGTATGCCGGTGAGCTGTACACAAGCAAGCCATTGACGATGTCCAAATGGCAATAGCCAGACACCGCAGAACGTACGAAATGTCACTTGAAATAGAAATGTGAAATAACAAGAGCGCCATATCCAAACACTAGTAGTCAATCTCAGCGTGAGATGAACCCTACGAGATGCCACCTGAACCACAGCCATACTGTCCGCTTCACACACTTCTTTGTCCTTCCAGGTTTATTGAACTAAGCTTTCCTTTTTTTTTAGTTTCTCTATTGTGGAGGGTTCCAACATGTTTCTTCTGACCCCCCCCCCTCCCCCACACACACATACACACCCGCATCGCCTAACCCTAGGCGACATAGGTGGCGTCCTCCTCAACCGCCGTCGGCCATCCTCTCCTGCTCCTCCGCTCGCCGCTCTCAGAGGCCACCACCGATTAAAGCTTGGGTCATGGCGGCGATGACGAGGTCTCTCTCCCATGGTGCGCCACTTTGCTTGCGGGGTCTTTTCGGTTGTGCGGCGGTTGCTGGACTTTATGACATGGCACGCTCGTGGTGCCCTGGCGCTGTGGTGATCCAATGGTTGGTGGCGCGTTCCGCACTCCTGCTAGCTCGCGTCACAACCCTTGGTTGGCGGCCTACGCAGCGACGCAGTTCATGGACAGTGGCTCCCCATCCCGCGGCTTCCTTGCAGCGGCTCCGGCACCCATGCCCCTCTCACCCCTCCTTCCGCACCGTTGTCATCGACAACTGTTCCGCCTTGTCCAGATGCCTCGTGCGATGCATCCCCTCCCTAATGTCCGCCTCATCTAGCCCCACTCCTCTCTTGACCTCCGACAACTTTTGATCCGACAACAACTCCTCCCAGCAGCAAGTTCCATCCAGGCCTCGCCTCCTCTCGGGCTGGTTGCAGTAATGTTGCTGTGATAGATCTAGGCCTCCCCCGCTCAGATCTGGTTAATGGTGGTTGGTGTCAGCTGAGTGCCTACTGCGTGGTTGACGTCGGTGGTTGTGATTGGTGGTGGAGAGTCCGACGAAAACCCGCGCAAACTTCTACTGCGAGGTTGACGTTGGTGGTTGTGATTGGCGGTGGAGAGTCCGATGAAAACCCGCACAAACTTCTGTTAGGAGTTTAGCGCAACTCTCCTCCTTGTGGAAGCGGTTGCGGCCAACGGTCTAGTTTCTACATCTTTAAATTACGATCCAACAACTTCTGGGATTGTTCGTTCAGAGGCTAAGGAAAAATCCTCGTTCGCTTTACCGATGTTGGAAGTGCAAATAACTGCGGTTGTCGTCCCCTCCTTGGAGGCCCTTCCATGGCCTTTCTCTGAGCCCTCTTCAAGCACGAGGGGAAACCCTAGGTCCGGTACACCAGATCGGACGTAGTGGCATTACGATGGCGTCCCTTCTTGAAGGTCCTGTCTTGGTTGTTTGTGGTGTGCTTGGTATTGATCTTGAAGATGTTGTACATTGTATTGTTGGGAGACGTAGTAGTAATTCAAAATTTTCCTACGATCACCAAGATCAATCTATGGAGAAACCAGCAACGAGTAAGGGGTGAGTGCATCTTCATACCTTTGAAGATCGCAAAGCGAAAGTGTTACTAGAACGCGGTTGGTGGAGTCGTACGCAGCGATTCAGATCGCGGTGGATTCCGATCTAAGTGCCGAACAACGGCGCCTCCGCGTTCAACACACGTGCAGCCCGGTGACGTCTCCTATGCCTTGATCCAACAAGGAGGAAGGAGAGGTTGAGGGGGAGCTCTGGCAGCACGATGACGTGGTGACGGTGGAGCTGTGTGGTACTCCGGCAGGGCTTCGCCAAGCACTATGGAGGATGAGGATGAGGAGGGGTAGGGCTGTGCCGACAGAGAGAGATACGTGTCCTTGGCATCCCCAAACCCTCCACTATATGTAGGAGGAGGAGGAGGGATGGCACAGCCCTAGGGTTCCCACCCTAGGGGCCGGCGGAGGCCCAGATCCCATCTGGTGCGGCGGCCAGAGGAGGAGAGGGAGGGGCGGCGCCCTAGGTGGGCCTAGGGCCCATCTGCCCCTAGGGTTTGCCCCCCTCCCACCTGGTGCTGCGCCTTGGGCCCTTGTGGGGGGCGCACCAGCCCACCTAGGGCCTGGTTCCCTCCCACCTACGGCCCATGCAGCCCTCTGGTGCTGGTGGCCCACATGGTGGACCCCCGGAACCCTTCCGGTGGTCCTAGTACGTTACCGGTGATGCCCGAAACACTTCCGGTGACCAAAACCTCACTTCCTATATATGAATCTTTACCTACCGACCATTCCGAAACTCCTCATGACGTCCGGGATCTCATCCGGGACTCCGAACAACCTTCGGTAACCACGTACACTATTTCCCTATAACCCTAGCGTCATCGAACCTTAAGTGTGTAGACCCTACGGGTTCGGGAGACATGTAGACATGACCAAGACACCTCTCTGGTCAATAACCAACAGCGGGATCTGAATACCCATGTTGGCTCCCACATGTTCCACGATGATCTCATCGGATGAACCACGATGTCGGGGATTCAATCAATCTCGTATACAATTCCCTTTGTCTACCGGTATGATACTTGCCCGAGATTCTATCGTCGGTATCCATATACCTGGTTCAATCTCGTTACCGGCAAGTCTCTTTAGTCGTTCCGTAATACATCATCCCATGGCTAACTCCTCGGTCACATTAAGCTCATTATGATGATGTCTTACCGAGTGGGCCCAGAGATACCTCTCCGTCACACGGAGTGACAAATCCCAATCTCGATTCGTGCCAACCCAACAGATACTTTCAGGGATACTCGTAGTATACCTTTATAGCCACCCAGTTACGTTGTGACATTTGGCACACCCAAAGTATTCCTACGATATACGGGAGTTGCACAATCTCATGGTCTAAGGAAACGATACTTGACATTAGAAAAGCTTTAGCAGACAAACTACACAATCTTGTGCTATGCTTAGGATTGGGTCTTGTCCATCACATCATTCTACTAATGATGTGATCCCGTTATCAACGACATCCAATGTCCATGATCATGAAACCGTGACCATCTATTGATCAACGAGCTAGCCAACTAGAGGCTCACTAGGGACATGTTGTGGTCTATGTATTCACACATGCATTACGGTTTCCGGTTAATACAATTATAGCAAGAACAATAGACAATTATCATGAACAAGGAAATATAATAATAACCATTTTATTATTGCCTCTAGGGCATATTTCCAACAGTCTCCCACTTGCACTAGAGTCAATAATCTAGTTACATTGTGATGTATCGAACACCCATAGAGTTCTGGTGCTGATCATGTTTCGCTCGTGAGAGAGGTTTAGTCAACGGATCTACGACATTCAGATCCGTATGCACTTTACAAATATCTATGTCTCCTTCCTGAATGTAATCACGAATGGAGTTGAAGCGGCGCTTGATGTGTCTTGTCTTTTTGTGAAACCTGGGCTCCTTGGCAAGGGCAATAGCTCAAGTGTTGTCACAGAATAGTGTCATCGGGCCCGACGCATTGGGAATCACTCCTAGGTCGGTGATGAACTCCTTCATCCAGACTCCTTCCTTTGCTGCTTCCGAAGCAGCTATGTACTCCGCTTCACATGTAGATGCCGCCACGACGCTTTGCTTGCTGCTGCACCAGCTGACTGCCCCTCCGTTCAAAATATACACGTATCCGGTTTGTGACTTCGAGTCATCCGGATCTGTGTCGAAGCTAGCATCGACGTAACCCTTTACGACGAGCTCTTCGGCACCTCCATATATGAGAAACATGTCCTTGGTCCTTTTCAGGTACTTCAGGATATTCTTGACCGCTGTCCAGTGTTCCACTCCGGGATCACTTTGGTACCTCCCCACCAAACTTATGGCAAGGTTCACATCAGGTCTGGTACACAACATGGCATACACAATAGAGCCTATGGCTGAAGCATAGGGGATGACACTCATCTCTTCTCTATCCTTTGCCGTGGTCGGGCATTAAGTCGTACTCAATCTCACACCCTGCAACACAGGCAAGAACCCCTTCTTGGACTGATCCATATTGAACTTCTTCAATATCTTGTCAAGGTATGTGCTTTGTGAAAGTCCAATGAGGCGTCTCGATCTATCTCTATAGATCTTGATGCCTAATATGTAAGCAGCTTCTCCAAGGTCCTTCATTGAAAAACACTTATTCAAGTAGGCCTTTATACTTTCCAAGAGTTCTATATCATTTCCCATCCACAATATGTCATCCACATATAATATGAGAAATGCTACAGAGCTCCCACTCACTTCCTTGTAAAAACATGGTTCTCCATAAACCTGTATAAACCCAAATGCTTTAATCACCTCATTAAAGCGAATGTTCCAACTCCGAGATGCTTGCACCAGCCCATAGATGGAGCGCTGGAGTTTGCATACCTTGTTAGCATTCTTAGGATCGACAAAACCTTTCGGCTGCATCATATACAATTCTTCCATGAGGAAAACGTTAAGGAATGCCGTTTTGACGTCCATTTGCCAGATCTCATAATCATAAAATGCGGCAATTGCTAACATGATTCGGATGGACTTCAACATCGCTACGGGTGAGAAAGTCTCATCGTAGTCAACTCCTTGAACTTGTCGATAACCCTTAGCGACAAGCCGAGCCTTATAGACGGTCACATTACCAGCCGCATCAGTCTTCTTCTTAAAGATCCATTTATTTTCTATGGCTCGCCGATCATCGGGCAAGTCCATCAAAGTCCATACTTTGTTCTCATACATGGATCCTATCTCGGATTTCATGGATTCAAGCCATTTGATGGAATCTGGGCCCGCCATTGCTTCTTCATAGTTCGAAGGTTCATCGTTGTCCAACAACATGATCTCCAGGACAGGGTTGCCATACCACTCTGGTGCGGAACGTGTCCTTGTGGACCTTCGAGGTTCAATAGCAACTTGATCTGAAGTTTCATGATCATCATCATTAACTTCCTCTCCAGCCTGTGCAGGCTCCGCAGAAACAGCTTCCCGTGCTGCGCTACTCTTCGGTTCGAGTGGAGGTATGATTACCTCATCAAGTTCTATTTTCCTCCCACTTACTTCTTTCGAGAGAAACTCTTTCTCTAGAAAGGATACATTCTTGGCAATAAAGACTTTGCCTTCGGATCTGAGGTAGAAGGTATACCCAATAGTTTCTTTGGGTATCCTATGAAGACACACTTTTTCGCTTTGGGTTCGAGCTTCTCAGGTTGAAGTTTCTTCACATAACCATCGCATCCCCAAACTTTCAGAAACGACAACTTAGGTTTCTTTCCAAACCATAGTTCATACGGTGTCATCTCAACAGACTTAGACGATGCCCTATTTAAAGTGAATGCGACGGTCTCTAATGCATATCCCCAAAATGATAGCGGTAAGTCGGTAAGAGACATCATAGATCGCACCATATCCAATAGAGTACGATTACGACATTCAGACACACCATTTCGCTGAGGTGTGCCAGGCGGCGTGAGTTGTGAAACAATTCCACATTTCCTTAGGTGCGTGCCAAACTCGTGACTCAAATATTCTCCGCCACGATCAAATCGTATGCACTTTATTTTCCTGTCACGTTGATTCTCTACCTCACTTTAAAATTCCTTGAACTTTTCAAAGGTTTCTGACTTGTGTTTCATTAAGTAGACATACCCATATCTGCTTAAGTCATCAGTGAGGGTAAGAACATAACGGTAGCCACCACAAGCCTCAACGCTCATTGGACCGCATACATCGGCATGTTATCTCCAACAAGTAAGTTGCTCGCTCCATTGTTCCAGAGAATGGAGTCTTGGTCATCTTGCCCATGAGGCATGGTTCGCACGTGTCAAATGATTCAAAATCAAGAGAGTCCAAAAGTCCATCAGCATGGAGTTTCTTCATGCGTTTGACACCAATATGACCAAGGCGGCAGTGCCACATGTAAGTGGGACTATCGTTATCAATCTTACACTTTTTGGTACTCACACTATGAACATGTGTAACATCACGTTCGAGATTCATCAAAAATAAACCATTGACCAGCGGGGCATGACCATAAAACATTTCTCTCATATAAATAGAACAACCATTATTCTCAGATTTAAATGAGTAGCCATCTCTCATCAAACGAGATCCAGATACAATGTTCATGCTCAAAGCTGGAACTAAATAACAATTATTAAGGTTTAAAACTAATCCCGAAGGTAGATGTAGAGGTAGCGTGCTGACGGCGATCACATCGACCTTGGAACCATTCCTGACGCGCATTGTCACCTCGTCCTTCGCCAGTCTTTGCTTATTCCGCAGCTCCTGCTTGGAGTTACAAATGTGAGCAACTGCACCGGTATCAAATACCCAGGAGCTACTATGAGCGTTGGTAAGGTACACATCAATAACAAGTATATCACATATTCCTTTAACGTTGCCGACCTTCTTATCCACTAAGTACTTGGGGCAGTTCCGCTTCCAGTGACCGGTACCCTTGCAATAAAAGCACTCAGTCTCAGGCTTGGGTCCATTCTTGTTCTTCTTCCCGGCAACTTTCTTACCGGGCGCGGCAACTACTTTGCCGTCCTTCTTGAAGTTCTTCTTACCCTTGTCTTTCTTGAAACTAGTGGTCTTATTGACCATCAACACTTGATGCTCCTTTTTGATCTCGGCCTCCGCTGATTTCAGCATCGAGTACAACTCAAGAATGGACTTCTCCATACCCTGCATGTTGTAGTTCATCACAAAGCTCTTGTAGCTAGGTGGAAGCGACTGGTGGATTCTGCCAATGACCGAGTCATCCGGAAGATTAACTCCCAGCTGAGTCAAGCGGTTGTGCAACCCAGACATTTTGAGTATGTGCTCAGTGACAGAACTATTTTCCTCCATCTTACAACTGAAGGACTTGTCGGAGACATCATATCTCTCAACTCGGGCATGAGCTTGGAAAACCAATTTCAGCTCTTGGAACATCTCATATGCTCCTTGTTGCTCAAAACGCTTTTGGAGCCCCCGTTCTAAGCTATAAAGCATGCCGCACTGAACCAGGGAGTAATCATCACAGCGCGACTGCCAAGCATTCGTAACGTCTTGATCCGGCGGGGAAATGGGTGCGTCACCTAGCGGTGCATCAAGGACATACAATCTCTTGGAAGCTATGAGGATGATTCTCAAGCTACGGACCCAGTCCGCATAGTTGCTTCCATCGTCTTTCAGCTTGGTTTTCTCTAGGAATGCGTTGAAGTTGAGGGTGACATTAGCGTTGGCCATTGGATCTACAATATAGATTGTAAAGACAATTTTAGACTAAGTTCATGATAATTAAGTTCACATAATCAAATTATTTAATGAACTCCCACTTAGATAGACATCTCTCTAGTCATCCAAGTGACACATGATCCACGTCAACTAGCCCGTGTCCGATCATCACGTGAGACGGACTAGTCATCCATGGTGAACATCTCCATGTTGATCGTATCTTCTATACGACTCATGTTTGACCTTTCGGTCTTCCGTGTTCCGAGGCCATGTCTGTACATGCTAGGCTCGTCAAGTCAACCTAAGTGTGTTGCGTGTGTAAACCTGGCTTACACCCTTTGTATGCGAACGTTAGAACCTATCACACCCGATCATCACGTGGCGCTTCGGAACAACGAACCTTAGCAACGGTGCACAGTTAGGGGGAACATATTTCTTGAAATTTTAGTGAGGGATCATCTTATTAAGCTACCGTCATTCTAAGACAATAAGATGTAAAACATGATAAACATCACATGGAATCAATATAGTGACATGATATGGCCAATATCATCTTGCTCCTTTGATCTCCATCTTCGGGGCACCATGATCATCATTGTCACTGGCCACGACACCATGATCTCCATCATCGTGTCTTCATGAAGTTGTCTCGCCAACTATTACTTCTACTACTATGGCTAACGATTAGAAATAAAGTAAAGCAATTATGTGGCGTTTATGATTGACACGCAGGTCATACAATAAATTAAGACAACTCCTATGGCTCCTGCCGGTTGTCATACTCATCGACATGCAAGTCGTGAATCCTATTACAAGAACATGATCAATCTCATACATCACAATGCATCACATCACATCCTTTGGCCATATCACATCACAAAGCATATGCTGCAAAAACAAGTTAGACGTCCTCTGATTTGTTGTTGCAAGTTTTTTCTTGGCTGCTATAGGTTTCTAGCAAGAACGTTTCTTACCTACGCCAAAACCGCAACGTGATATGCAAATTGCTATTTACCCTTCATAAGGACCCTTTTCATCGAATCCGATCCAACCAAGGTGGGAGAGACAGACACCCGCTAGCCACCTTATGCAACAAGTGCATGTCAGGCGGTGGAACCGGTCTCACGTAAGCGTACGTGTAAAGTTGGTCCGGGTCGCTTCATCCCACAATACCATCGAATCAAGATAAGACTAGTAACGACAAGCAAATTAACAAGATCAATGCCCACAACAACTTGTGTTCTACTCGTACATAGATTCTACGCATAGACCTAGCTCATGATACCATTGTTGGGAGACGTATTAGTAATTCAAAATTTTCCTACGATCACCAAGATCAATCTATGGAGAAACCAGCAATGAGTAAGGGGTGAGTGCATCTTCATACCTTTGAAGATCGCAAAGCGGAAGCATTACTAGAACATGGTTGGTGGAGTCGTACTCGCAGCGATTCAGATCACGGTGGATTCCGATCTAAGCGCCAAACAACGACGCCTCCACGTTCAACACACGTGTAGCCCAGTGACATCTCATATGCCTTGATCCAGCAAGGAGGAAGGAGAGGTTGAGGGAGAGCTCCGGCAGCACGACGGTGTGGTGACGGTGGAGCTGCGTGGTACTCCGACAGGGCTTCGCCAAGCACTACGGAGGAGGAGGAGGAGGAGGGGTAGGGCTACGCCGAGAGAGAGAGAGAGAGATGCGTGTCCTTGGCAGCCCCAAACCCTCCACTATATATAGGAGGAGGAGGAGGGAGGGCACAGCCCTAGGGTTCCCACCCTAGGGGCCGGCGGCAGCCTAGATCCCATCTGGTGCGGCAGCCAGAGGAGGAGAGGGAGGGGCGGCGCCCTAGGTGGGCCTAGGGCCCATCTGCCCCTAGGGTTTGCCCCCTCCCACCTGGTGCTGCGCCTTGGGCCCTTGTGGGGGGCACACCAGCCCACCTAGGGGCTGGTTCCCTCCCACCTGTGGCCCATGCAGCCCTTTGGTGCCGGCGGCCCACACGATGGACCCCCGGAACCCTTCCGGTGGTCCCGGTACGTTACCGGTGATGCCCGAAACACTTCCGGTGACCAAAACCTCACTTCCTATATATGAATCTTTACCTCCGGACCATTCCGGAACTCCTCGTGATGTTCGGGATCTCATCCGGGACTCCGAACAACCTTCGGTAACCACGTACACTATTTCCCTATAACCCTAGCGTCATCGAACCTTAAGTGTGTAGACCCTACGGGTTTGGGAGACATGTAGACATGACCGAGACACCTCTCCGGTCAATAACCAACAGCGGGATCTGGATACCCATGTTGGCTCCCACATGTTCCATGATGATCTCATCGAATGAACCACGATACTGGGGATTCAATCAATCCCGTATACAATTCCCTTTGTCTACCGGTATGATACTTGCCAGAGATTCGATCGTCGGTATCCATATACCTTGTTCAATCTCGTTACCGGCAAGTCTCTTTACTCATTCCGTAATACATCATCCCGTGGCTAACTCCTTAGTCACATTGAGCTCAATATGATGATGTCTTACCGAGTGGGCCTAGAGATACCTCTCCGTCATACGGAGTGACAAATCCCAGTCTCGATTCGTGCCAACCCAACGGATACTTTCGGGGATACCCGTAGTATACCTTTATAGCCACCCAGTTACTTGTGACGTTTGGCACAACAAAAGTATTCCTACGGTATCCGGGAGTTGCACAATCTCATGATCTAAGGAAATGATACTTGACATTAGAAAAACTTTAGCAGACGAACTACACGATCATGTGCTATGCTTAGGATTGGGTCTTGTCCATCACATCATTCTCCTAATGATGTGATCCCGTTATCAATGACATCCAATGTCCATGGTCATGAAACCGTGACCATCTATTGATCAACGAGCTAGCCAACTAGAGGCTCATTAGGGACATGTTGTGGTCTATGTATTCACACATGCATAACGGTTTCCGGTTAATACAATTATAGCATGAACAATAGACAATTATCATGAACAAGGAAATATAATAATAACCATTTTATTATTGCCTCTAGGGCATATTTCCAACATGTATTTGGTTTGGGTCCAGGCCTGGATCACAACGTAGGACCTCGTCAGCGCTTCCTTCATGGCTTGTTCCTCCAGCCTAGTCGATTCCTTCAACCCACTTCCCGATTGTCTAGGCGCTTAAGGTGTGTGTGTGTGGGGGGGTACGTTGATTCGGTCAACCCTAGAGATGGGGCCACTCGATCAAGGTACCTCAAGTTGGCAGCGACGCGGTCTAGACGCCATGTGTCTTATCTCCTCGCTTTCTTGGGCTGCAGTTCAAACTAGGTGAGTTTAGCGTTGTGTTGTACTCTTCGTTCTGGTCTTCCCTCCCTAGTAGTGGTTCCCTCCCCCTCTTCTTTTTGCACTTGTTATCTCCTACTTTCAATGAAAGGACACACAAGCTTTGCGTATTCACGAAAAATGTGAAAGGTTTCGAAAACGTACAAGGATATTATAGGGTTCCATGTGCAAAAGAGATGTTTGTGAAAACACATTTTTTTACACAACTGAGGGTCTAGTAGAGGGAATTAATATGATGAACACTTCAATCCTAATAAGCACAATCAAATCAACTTCAAAACATATGCAAAAGTAAGTGTAGGTTGTCAATGTGCAACATACGAACTTTGCCATGTTCATAGCGCATAGAAATGCAAAATAGAAGGTTGAGTGGACCGTAAGGTTTATACTTTTTTTCTAAAATTAAAACCAAACCAAAGAAAAAATCATCCTCTTTCCTGTATACTGTTTTTCCGAATCAAATGGAAATTTCTTGTTTTTTTATGATTTCCCTCCATTTCTCTATGGATCAAAGAGGCCTTAGGGCATCTCCAAAGGATACCCTCAAAGCTCCGGTATATGTTTGGATTGTAAAACGTTCGTTTTTCGGAGAATCCAAGACATATGTGGGTGGGTGGGGGGAGGGGGAGGGCTATGCCAGTCTCACGACATTCACTTGAGCAACAAAAGAACCATCATGTGGTCCTCCTCTCTTTTCTCTCTCCACACATGCATTGTCTCCTCTCCTCCCAACCGTACAAATGAGGATTAATTTCTAAAAAAGTGTTTTCTCCCGCATCATGTCTGCGGACCACGTCCGAACATAAAAGCAGACATATACCAGAGGCATTTGCGGTCAGCTTTGGTGATGCCCTTACCATCTCGTGACGACTCAGACGTAGGTACACATCAGTGAAAATACTATGGCTTTCTCTATTAGTGCGCATATGTCTTCTTAGAGCATCTACAGACAGACTCCCCCCCTTATACGCTCGACGGTCAGTCCGGTCACTGACCGGCAAAAAGAGCCGACCCATGCGGGCTCCTTATATCGGTCACATATGCCCAGATTGACCGACACCCCTCCTATCTATTCCAAATATGAATGAGGGATATGGGAAGGCCTGGGCAAGCCCGGGAATATCCGCCACGTTGAACTGATAGCAACAAGAGGAACCGATACGGAAACACTCGGAAACCCATTGGTCCGATGGGTGTGTCCACAAATTTTTGATGGCGCCATGTGCCACGCTCTGACGGGCCGCCCGAGGTCCCTAGTCCGGGTATTTAAGCCGGAGGTCGGTACTGTAACCCTATCCCATCCCCTTCCCACCGCCACATTCCAATCCGCTCTCCGTCTGCCGCTAGCCATGCCCTAGCGCCGGATCATGACGTATGCCATTCTCACACCAGAGCTCCTTGAGCAGATCCGGGCTAGGCAAGAAGCCTGGATCACAATCGCCCTACCTCCATACTCTCCGGAGCTTGAGGAGGAGGACGAGGACGAGAAGGAGGAGGAGCGAGATGCGAAGCCGATGGAGGAGGCAGAGGACGCATGCAAGGCGAAATTGGGGCCTACGGCCGTGGGCTTCGCCATGCCCCACGCGCTGGCGGAGTTCGAGGTTGCCCAAGCGGAGGAGGCGGCGGAGCAGCATGCCATCCTCGACTCCATCAAGACGGAGGCGAAGGTGGGGGCCAACAGTCGCTTCATCCGTCAGCAGGACGCAGAGCTTGACGAGATCTTCGTCAAGCTAGATTCCGACGAGGAGATAGAGGTGCAGCAGGCGGTCATGCACCAGGAGGTAGGTCCGTCCGGCAATGCTGACACGAAGGTCGTTGACATCTCCGACAACAACTAGTGTAGGCTACTTTTAGGTTATCTATATAGTACTGCGCATATTTTGCGATGCATGCTGCTGTATGGATTTCAGATATGAAATATGAAGTAATCGCTTGTAGCTAAGGAAAGTGAGAGGTGATCAGTCATTGTCTAAAGATGTGTCTGCGGACATACATGTGATCGGATTTTTTGCATCTGGTTTAGTTGAATGAGAACTTGATTTTACAAATATTTTCATCTAGTGTAAAATGGAACATTGTTACATCACTCGAACGTGAATTAACTAATTGTGAGTTGATTTTACAAGTTTATTTACATGTTTATATTAAAACTCACGTATTCCCCCGTATAATAATGTGAAAATGTGCTCACCGATGTTGTGACTCCATCTAGTATATACACAAAAAAGAAAAGTTAGTTCTCAATGTGAAATCAACATTGGAATTCTGAAGCAACCGTAATTTGTTGCACGTTCCTTTCTCCTTCCCCCCGGCCAATTTCTCCCCATGGACCCACCTTTCCACCACGCTCCCAAAAGGGCCGAACCCTCTCAGGACGGCAACTTGCCGACGTGGACAGGCCGAGGCAGCATCAGCATCCGGCGGAAGACAACAAAAATACGTACGCCATGGTTTCTTTCTATCCTTTTCGAAAAAAAAATTGGTTTCTTTCTACCGGCGGAAATTATGAGAAATGCATATAATATCCTACACGTTTTAATTAATTGGCTGGGGATCGCCGTGCCGGGCGGCTCGTGCTTGACTCTCCGTGCCGAGATGGGAGGGAAGCCCCCATGGAGAAGGCAGGCGTCCCCGTGGTCAGTCAACGGAGTGATCGACCCAAGCAAGCTGCTGCCGCTGCCGCTGCCGGTGCTGCGTGTCACTGTCCAGGAGTCATCGTCTCATGTGCGCCAACCCAACGAACCTCTCCGGTCGCTTCCCCGGTTCCCCATATATCCTTCTTGCACCTCCAAGTTTGGATCCATCGGAGCTAGCTACTTCTGCAGCACCTGGCAGAGCGGGTAGGCTTCGGCGGCCATGGGGAACTGCTGCGTGTGCATGGGCGGCTCCGCCAAGTGCGCCAGCGCGTCCACCCCCTTCGAGTCAAGTAAGCCGCCCGCCGCCCGCCGCCGTCCTCCATCTCTCTGTTTCTTGATTTCTTGTCGAGAGAGAGAGGGAGAGACCGTCGATCGGGAATTAACCATGTGGATGCATGTATGGGCTGCTTTGCAGAGGTAAACCCGAGGAGCAGCACCTCCACCTCCAACTCCAAGCCGTCGCGCCGGAGCGGCTCCGGCCCGGACAAGCCGCAGTCGGCGGAGGTGCCGGCGGCGGCGGGGGAGGAGATGGCGCCGCCGGCTTCGCTCAAGTCGTTCAGCATGGCGGACCTGCGGGCGGCCACCAAGAACTTCGGCTCCACGTCCTATCTGGGCGAGGGCGGGTTCGGGTGCGTGTACAAGGGCTGGATCGACGAGGCCACGCTCGCCCCCGCCAGGCCCGGCGCCACCAACGCCATGATGGTGGCCATCAAGAAGCTCAAGAAGGAGAGCTACCAGGGCCACCGGGAGTGGCTCACCGAGGTCACCTACCTCGGCGACCTCCACCACGACAACCTCGTCAAGCTCGTCGGCTACTGCTCCGACTCCGACAGCAACAAGCTGCTGGTGTACGAGTACATGCCGCGCGGCAGCCTCGAGAACCACCTGTTCCGCCGGGGCAGCCAGCCGCCGCTGCCGTGGTCCACGCGCGTCGCCGTCGCCGTCGACATCGCCCGCGGCCTCGCCTTCCTCCACTCCCGGGACGTCATCTTCCGCGACCTCAAGTCCTCCAACGTGCTCCTCGGCCCCGACCACCGCGCCAAGCTCTCCGACTTCGGCCTCGCCAGGGCCGGCCCCACCGCCGGCAAGTCCCACGTCTCCACCCGCGTCGTCGGCACGCGCGGGTACGCCGCGCCCGAGTACGTCGCCACGGGCCACCTCTCCGCCAAGAGCGACGTCTACGGCTTCGGCGTCGTGCTGCTGGAGCTCATGACGGGGCGCCGCGCGCTCGACGAGTCCCGCGGGGTGGCGTCGGAGCTGCTGGTGGACTGGGCGATGCCGATGCTGCAAGGGGAGCGGCGCAAGGTGATACGGGTCATGGACACCAGGCTCGGCGGGCAGTACCCCAAGAGGCAGGCGCAGGACATGGCCGCGCTCGCGCTCCTCTGTCTCCAGAACGACCCCAAGAGCCGCCCCTCCATGGCCGACGACGTCCTCCCCTCCCTCCAGCTCCTCCTGCAGCCAACCTCCTCCTCGACGACGACGTCCTCCAGATCACCGGCCACGACCATGACGCCGGTGCACAGAGTTCACCGTCGTCACAATCGCTAGCTAGCTAGCTAGGAGACTCTGTTCATTTAATTAATGTGTTCGTCTCGACTGTGCAGTAGAATAGAATTTGTAGATCGAACGTCTTTTTCTCTCTCGTTTCAGTCGTTTGGAACCTTTTTTCCCTCTGAAATGGCCGTTTGGAATATTGGATCCAAAAAGAAATGTGGAACCACTTTTTTCTGAATCAGAGATTGCTGACGGCGACCATCGACTCAGTCTAGCCGTGTACACATCACTGGCTTGCAAATTGCATATTTTCTGCCATGCTTGCAACATCAACATTTACAGGTAAATGGCCAGTGAACACTTCCTAGCACCATATCCAAAACAATCATGTATACACATGCATATTTTTCTTTTTAAAAAGGAATACGTATGGAGGTGTGTCTCGAACGGCTCTCGTGAAATTCGGTCGGTGATGGTCTTTGGAGGATCTATTTGAATCCGGTTTTTATTTGTCTTCATTCATGTGGTTACATGTTTGATCTTTCCGATCTATGACTATCTTCATTTCTGTTGGTTGTTGCTCGCGTGTGTTGATCATTTGGGGCCTTAACACGATGACTTTTCAATTGTCCCGAAGAAGAGACCATAACGACAAATCACCTTCAGCTTGATCCAATGCTTGTAGTCATTATTAGCTGGTCTTGAACTTGGTTGTAAATTTTTGTATCTGTAATGTTTTTTATATTGTCATTATTGATTATGAATAGATCAAAAATTTCTCTCACAAAACAAGTTGAAAACCCCATCCTCGCATCATTATGATGTACACTACCATTTTTATTAATTATTAACACATAACAAAGGCAGCTACAAGTGAACCATTACACTATACAACTTTAGCACAAAAATTGAACTCAATGCGTGCAAGAGGATTTGGACTGCTCGTTGCCTCGCTAAGTGCGGGCTCCATATAATGAGCCACGCGTCCTTTCCCTCCATCGTGACTGAAGATGCTGACTACATATTAGTCAGATTTTCTCAACAACAAAAAAACTGCAAGTCGAATGCTCAATGTTTAATATCATATGAAGCAAATCATGCGAACTGAGTGTAGCTAAGATGGTTAGATTCGTTATCGTGGCCGTATTTTCCTTGATTTATATCAGTACTTCGAATGATGTGCGTGAAGACATTCTCATCCGTTACAAAGACGTCTACAACAACTTCGTTAATCTCAAGATGATGTGTCAGCTCAATCTTTTAAAGGAGCTCATAAAATAGGTTGTGCGCACGTTCATATAAATAAATGTATATGTGCACGTATGGGCGTCTGCGTCAATATTGTGTAAAAAAAGAAGTAAATCGCTAGGCCCATCCTTTTGCGGTCTCCCCCTCCCCACCCACCCCCCTCCTAGCCAGCTAGGAGACTCCGTTCATTTAATTGTTGTGTTCAATTAATGTGTTCATCTTCTTTTCAAAAGAATTAGACCGTGCTTGGATTGTCATATTTGTTTCAGATACATCCGTAAAAAATACACCCCCAGCACATCTGTATTGTTTCCGGCCAAAAATCACTCTAATCCGATAAGATACACCTGCAAAACAAATACATCCGTATTAAAATACACTCAATCCAAGCGCGGCCTTAATGTGTTGATCTGAACTTTGCAGTAGAACAGAATTTGTAGATCGGAAATGGGACATTTTTTCTCTCTCTCGTTTCAGTCGTTTGGAACTTTTCTCCCTCTAAAATGGCCGTTGGAAAACACGAGCGTACGTACATTTGAGTACGGGTCAAGATTTTCTTTCATCCCTTCTGTTGGAAAAATTGTTATATTATTATGTAAGTAGCTCCGGATTGCACAGAGATTGGACGGCGACCATCCATTGACTGAGTGCAGCCGTGCACACATCACTGACATGCAAATTGGATATTTTTCGCCATGTTGGCAACATCAGTTAACTGACCAGCGAACATTTCGTAGCCCCATATCAAAATAATTATATACATACACGAATATAAATGTTGATGCAGTAAACAAAGAAGTTCATCTTGTGGTGCGCCAAGAGGGTTTGGACTGCCTATCGTTTCGCCAAACACGGGCTTCCCCATAACAAACGCACGCCCTTTCCTCAGTCGTGCTGAAGATACTGACCACACAGCTGCTAGCCGGATGCTCAATCTCTAACATCATATGGAGCAAATCTCTCAGTTGGCCCGGTCTCTTTGCGGCCTCCCTCGCCATTAATGCCTCTCTCTTGGATCGGTGCTCCTTGGCTAGAACTGGCATCCCGGTCGCTGAGAAAAATAAGTTGAATAGTATGTTCGTTCTAGGGCGTGTTTGGTTGATTGCATGAGGCCCAACCAGGCCCGCGCGGGAATAAAACGGGCTGTTTGGTTGGCTACATACATTGTTGGGCTTGCATGGCACGATGTTTAAAGCACTTCTAGGCCTGGCTTCCTGGAAACGCTCGAATCGACAGTTTCTCCAGAGCCAGGCCCGAGCGGTGCACGTGGACGGCGGCCACTGCACGCGCGCGGCCACTCTCGTGAAGCCGCATTGCTTCCCGAAGCGCCGGCAGTTATAGCATCACCGCTCCCTCTCCCCACTCTCCCCCACTCTCCCAACTCTCACCGGCGGCGGCGGATCGAAGGAGAGCAAGAAGACCACCGGACACCATCACCTACGAGCGGATCATCACCTGACCCGCGGCAATGGCGGTTAGCACTAATCTGTTGGTCCTGCACTATTTTTCGCGTTTGATCCGGCGATAGATTCGATCCATGATGGAGAGGGGAATGGGGAATAGAGGTACATAAGCATGGCACTTCATACTAGTTCATACAAGTTCATACTAGTTCATGCAAGATCGGAATAGAGGTAGATGCAGATGGAGTAGAAGGGGGATTGGGGGATTGGGGGTACACAACAGACACTGGCTAACCGTGCCGGCCGTTGAGGCGTACGGAGCGGCGGGTCGAGTGTCTGGCCTTCATCTTCTTGTCCATCGCCGTGCGGGGTGGCGGGTCATCGTCGTCCTCAGCGGAGTTAAGGTCGATCTGCCAGCTATGACGACCTGACTTCGCCGTCCTCACCGACATCTGCACCGGTTCTTCCTCCTCCTTAGGCTCCCCACCGATGACCGCCGGCGGCACGATTGCCGTCTCCCAGTACACTGTGGCACGACGGTCATTAGGAGCCCAGTAGTTCTTGTACTTGGACCACCTCTTCCTCTGTTTAGCGTCGTCGGAGACGGCCTGATTCATGGCCCAGCGAATGATGTCGACTGCCATCGCGCCCTCCGCTGGGTTAGGAATCAACGTCTTCAACTCTTTTGCAGTGGCCCTCATGAGCACTGCATCAGATTCTTTCTGCATGTCAGGCATGGAGCCGAAGTTCGAGCACACCTCCATGGTGTTCTCCAACTTGGTGCGGTCACCAGCCGACCACCCGAGGAAGAAGGCCCTCCAGCCAATACTCCAAGGGAAGGTGTTGGCATTGGAGCTGGAGCTGGAGCTCATGGTGACGAGGATATGTACCTAGGGTAGGGTCCTAGGCCTGACCTACATACCCTACCTAAGGACACTATATTGGAGGACTTAAAGGTTACAAGAGAGTTGCCGACTGGAGTCATCATGGCGTATAAGTCACTCGGCAATTAATCCACTCGGAGGTTCTTTCCTCCACTCGACAGTCTCATTTCACTCAGAAGAAGCTAATGGCCAGTCGACAGCAGAAGACTAGAAGGCATCCCAGGAGGCCAACGGGTAGGCGTTCAGCCAGTCGCCATTAGTAGCATTCTTTGTATACGTTACGAGTAACGTACGTCTTTATATACCCATGATCGAGCCCTTGGTTGCCTGACACTTATTAGTGGCAGCGTACTCTATATAAGCCACCCCTCCCCTGTGGCACAAGGGTTCACACCCCTTGTAACACATACTTTCCACATGACAAGAGCGCCCGAGCACTGAGACGTAGGGTTGTTACCTCCACGAGAGGGGCCTGAACTCATACATCTGTATGTACACCCTCGCCATAGCTAGGACTCTGCCTTCGCCTTCGTACCCCTATCTTCTACTGTCAGACTCGTTCCCACGACAGTTGGTGCCCACCGTGGGGCAGGCGTCTAAGCGACTTCCGACGAGGTTGCATTTTCCCCCCTTCGTCATGTCCTCCGACGGCGACATTTTCTTCGTCCATGAGATCCGTCTCGGAGCTCTCCTCTTTGTCGTCGATGATTCGGCATGGCTTCAAGAGGCGCCTCACGATGTCGAGGCACTCTCGATCCACGGAGCGGCACACTTCCGTGCGAGTTCCTATGACGTTCTACTCCGACAGTCGTTGACTCCGTACCAGTCGGCTCCCCCCCGTTGTTCGTCGTCGCAAGCAATCCGGTCGCTCACGACTCCAGCGCTGGGTGAGACATGCGGCTGCTCATCAGGTCGCATCTCCTCAGATCGCGGCTATCGAGGCTGCTGAGTCACTTCACGGTATGTTCGATTCAGCATCGGATCGGTCTGACGTTCCATCTGAGTGTGAGAGCTGCGACCCTACAACTGAGGTACTCATGGCTAGTTCACATCTGAGCCCGCCGCCTGGTTTCGGCCGCGATAGACACGAGGCTGGAGGACCATTGAGTGAACAACAACGTCGTAATGAGGAGATCCTTCATACACCCATTGTTGGTGAGACTGGTGAGGCCCAGGCCTTAGAAGCTGCTCGTCTTCGGCTCGAAGAGGTATATAAAGAACTCGACGAGCGTGCTCGCTAGCGTCCGCCACTCCCCAGTCGATGTTAGCGACAACTATTTCCGAGTGGTTCTCAGAACAATGTTGAGGTATACCGCACTTCAGTTCTAAATGTTACAGCAACGACTAGGATAGCAGATTCCATTCAGCCATCACGTTCAGAGGCTGGTAGAGGTTTGCTACAGATTCGGGCATTGCTTGATGTAGCACATCGCTAGAACTTAGTTGTTTCTCACTCGTGCAATAGATTACATAGTGATTCACCGAAGGCCGATTCAGCTCAGTCGGCACACAGTCCAGGATCACCTTTGCATCGCAGAGACGAAGGTCACCGTGATGATCAGTATCAAGGCCAGGGCGAGATCAGTTTCATCGTGATGACCACCGTCGAGTGCCTACTCCTCGACGGAGTGGTTTGTATGTGCCCCGACACCATAACGAAAGGCACCCGTTCGGTGATGAGCAGACCTAGGGTTCGATGCAAGGGATTACCTCACTCTAAAGCGGATCGACAGAGGTAAAGCCCATAGATATGGTCATGACAGAGATTACCCGAGTGGGAGCAGTGCAGTTATTTCTGGCCCCGAGTGTTTTAGCAGAGCCATTCGTTTTGCAAAGACCCCCCCCCCAACTTCAGGTTGGCGGGAGGAATAAGCAAGTTTTCTGGCGAGTCGAAGCCGGAGACGTGGTTAGATGATTACTGAGTGGATGTGCAGATTGGCGGAGGGAATGATAACATAGCCATGAAGCATTTGTCCTTGATGTTGGATGGTTCGGCTCGAGCGTGGCTGAATCATTTGGCTCCTTCTAGCATCTACTGCTGGGAGGATTTGGCCCGAGTGTTCATCAGAACCTTTGAGGGCACTTGCAAGTGTCCGGCTGGTTTGATTGATTTGCAACACTGTGTCCAGAAGCCCAACGAGACCTTGGGAGATTACATTCAGCGCTGGTGTGCTTTGCATCACACGGTGGAGAAAGTCTCCGAACATCAAGATGTTTGCGCTTTCAAGGCCGGAGTGAAGTGCATAGAGCTTTACTTGAAGTTCGGGCGAACAGGTGACATTTCACTGAGCAAGATGATGGAAATAGCCACTCGGTACGCCAACGGCGAAGAGTAAGACCGCCTCCATAGCGCAAAGGAAAAGCAGTCGACAATGACGTCGGCGGCAATTCCAGTCGGAAACAGAAGCGCAAGGCTGATGGCCCTACTTGAACGTCGTCATGGTCCCCAAGAAGGACAAGTCACTTCGCATGTGTATTGAATTCAAACATATCAATCGGGTCTACCCGAAAGATCATTTTTCGCTCCCTCGCATCAATCAGATTGTTGACTCGACTGTGGGGTGTGAGCGTTTATCGTTTCTAGATGCATACTCCGGCTACCATCAGATCTGTCTGCTTGGTCCGGATGAAATAAAAGCAGCCTTCATCACCCCATCCGGGTGTTTCTACTATATCACCATGCCTTTTGGTTTGAAGAATGCTAGCGCTACTTACATGCGCATGATTCAGAAATGCTTACTTGACCAGATTCCTCGGAATGTCGAAGCTTACATGGACAATATTGTCGTCAAGTCTCGCAAAGGTTCTGTTGGGGATATAACCCCGTGGTGAGACCCGCCTAGGTAGAGCCGGGTTAAACCTGGCGGCTCATAAGCCAGACCAAGGCAGATGGGCCTGGAGAAGAATCTTAGACATATGGTGGTTTACCAAGATGGGATTAGGCGAGGCCTAAACAAAGAAGGCATGAAGACCCGGACGGTTAAGCCGCCCGAGATGGCTTGCCTGGGAAGGCAAGGTGACATAGAGATAAAGTCGGATACGATGTAAGAGTCGGTATGAGACTTGTAACCCATGGTCTTGGCCTCCTATATAAAGGCAAAGACCCAAGGTGACTTGGACAGAAACCAATCAATCGAGAACTAGGTCAAGCGAATCTGCTCCCTTGTAATCGATACTCCAATCAATAAAACACAAGCAGGACGTAGGCTTTTACCTCCTCTCGAGGGGCCGAACCTGGGTAAACTAGTGTCCTTCGTCCCAACCAACCCCTTTGAGTCCATCACCTTAGCGATGGCCTCGAACATAAGTCCTCGGACATCTGCCATGATAAAACCACGACAGTTGGCGCCCACCGTGGGGCTCACGCTCGGTGGTGTTGAGTTCTCAAAGGGCTCTCTTCTAGTGCTCGAGGGATACGTTGTCGGCAGGATGAACAAGAGTCGCCGCGGCCATCTCTACATCGACGATGCCGGCTGGGGCCCCAAGGCCGGCTCTGTCGAGTATGGCTTCCGAGTCCCCTTCGGAGGGATCCACATTTTCATTGGCAAGGTTGGCAGATCTACACCCGGGCCAGACATCTGCACCAACATCGTCGAGCCGGCTCGGTGCACACAACCCGCTGGGCGCATGCGACCCGCTCGTGTTAACCCAGGAAGGAAGCATGTCTTCGTTGGTTTTTACTCAAGGCGCGGATCTAGAGGGGTCCATGTCACAGGAAACTCTCGTCTGTTCATAGGATGAATCTTCGAGCGGAGAGACGGAATTAATCTACCCGCTTCACAATGGCAGGCTCAGGGGCTACGATGAGCTTTACTCCGAGTCGGAGTGTCATGAGTCGGAGGACTATGGGCCGCCGATGCATGCGGCCGTCTTCATGGTGGGTTCAACACTAGGCACGAGAAGTATAGCCGCTGGGGCAGCCGGGTCGGGGGCTGACCTGCCGCCGGCTCAAGTTCTCCTAGATCTGTTGAATGAGCTCATAGCCCTGATGGCAACTAAGGTAACACTAGAGAATCAAGCCGCCTAGAACGCAGAGATCGCAAGGATAAAGGACCAGATGACCGAACTCCAGCAAGGGATCAGCATGCTGAAGGCCCAAATGGACGCAGAGGCAGAATGCCTTAAGGAGAACGCTTTCCGCCTTGAGCTGGAGCAGCAATCCGCGGCGGCGATTCAGCGGATGAGACATCAGTCCTGCTTGCCAGAACCGTTCGAGGCCAGGAATCTTTTTAACACGCCGGGGCCTAGATGGACCGCGAAAGCACCAAAGAGTCGGCCGTCGGCTCGACAGCAGCGCCCTAACCCACCCCAACAGAACCAGTGCTCACCGATGGCTTTCCCAACGCCGAAGGGTCACTATTCAAACCCGTCAGAGAATATGGTGGCGGTGGCAACCCAGCTCGGTACGATTCCTATCCCGAACGAGGCGCCCTTCGTAGAAGAGGTGAGGAACGCTATTGGGTACCTACAGACGGCGATGGCCCACCAGGAGAAGTACACCTACAACCGGAGTCGTGTGCATTCAACCCCCATCCCCAACCGCAGCTTTAGCCGACGTTATGAGCCACCAGAGGTTTCTAGCAGTGACCGACACCGAAACCCGCCACGAGACGATCAGGTAGTTCTGGATGCTCAGGATCTGGTGGACCGGGCAAGGGCACAACACGAGGCGGCGGCTCTGGCGGCGGCGGATCATCAAGAATCGACACCTTCTATCTCGGTAGGAGCAGGAGTAACCACCAGGGCCATGGGAGTGTCGTGCTTGGCGCCATCTTTACGTAACGAACGTCTACCGAAGGATTTGAAGGGCCCTCGCAAGGTCCCAAACTATACCGCTAACCTGCCTCCGGAGGCGTGGATTGAGAGCTATGAGCTGGCGATGGAGATGTTGGACGTCAATGACGCAGTGTGTGCCAAGTATTTTATCATCATGCTGGAAGGGCCGGCTCGCACGTGGTTGAAGGACTTTCCACCCAACAACGTTAATACTTGGGCCGAGTTAAAGGCGAAATTCATCAAAAAAATTCAGGGAACGCGCAAGCAGCCCATGACGATTGTGGATTTGGATCATTGTGTGCAACAGGAAAATGAGTCGGCTCATCATTGGGTCTAACGGGTCTCAACCATCATCCACTCGTCTGAACAGATTATGGCGGCTCAAGCAGTTTTGATTCTGGAGAAGAATTGTCACTTTATGCCTCTGAAGCAGAAGCTTGGCCGGCTCAAGCGCTCGTGTCAGGACATGGGGGAGCTCATGGCGGCTCTCATGAAGTATGCTGACTCTGACAATACAAAGGATCCGGGCTCTGACGAGGAGAAGCCTAGTCAGGGCAAGAAGAGTAACAATGGCAAGGGTCCAGCAAGCAATGGCAATCAAGGCAAGAGGAAGAACCCGGACGGCGGGTCAGAATTGGTGGCCAACGCCAGCACCAGAAACAATCGTGCTAAAGGCAATGGGAACTTCAGACAACCCTTTAATAAGGGTAAAACTCCTTTTAATTTGGAGGAGATGCTCAATAAACCTTGTCCAGAGAACAACCGGCTCGATAAGGTGGCAAATCACTCATGGATAAAGTGCCACATTATGCACAAGTTTCGGGATTACAGTGTGCGGCAGCATAACAACAATGACGGAGGCCCGCCAGGCGGGTCAGGGCCAGGCGGGTCAAGTGCCGGCTTGGGGTCTAGCGGTTTAGAATCCGGCTACCAGGGCCAGGGCAGCCAATGAGGGCATCGTTAGCAAACCAATGGTAATAATCGGCAACAAAATAACCAGTCCGGGTATCAGAGTAATCCGAAGCAACTCAGCTCGGGTCAGTACGATGTTTTTACAACCAGCCTTAACAGGCGGGACCAGAAGTTGTGCAAGCGGGCGGTCAATGCCATCACACCGGCTCTCCCGTAGTACTTGAAGTGGTCGGAGTATGACATAACCTGGAGCAGAGAGGATCACCCGCCACGTGTTGACGACCCGGGACGACTGGCGTTGGTAGTTGCCCCCAAGTTGGAGGATATGTGTTTACCAAGGTGCTTATGGATGGTGGCAGCAACATCAATATTTTATACTATGACACTTTCCGCCGGATGAAGTTGCTTGATAAGGATCTTAAGCCTTCCTCAACAGTATTTCATGGTGTGGTACCCGGCAAGTCAGCTTATCCAGTGGGGAGGATTTCTTTGGAAGTCGCTTCAGTGACGAATACAACTACAGGGTAGAGACCTTGTGTTTTGAGGTGGTCAAGATCAAAAGTCCGTATCATGCTGTGTTTGGACGTCCGGCTTATGTCAAGTTCATGGCTAGGCCTTGTTATGTGTACTTGCAGCTCAAGATGCCGGGTCTAAAAGGAACGATTATGGTGCATGGTGATCGAGAGACGGCTATTGAGTGTGAGGAAGGAGATGCAGCTTATGCAGAGTCAAGTTGCGCGGAAGAAGAGCTCAAGTTTTATAAGGAAAATGTTGACCCGAAGGACATAACTCCGCTCAAAAAACCCACCACGGAATCTGAGATGCCCCTCAAATTCTCGGCGGATGACACCAAGCTAGTGGATTTTACTCCGGGCGACTCATCACATCAGTTTACTATTGGGGACAATATGGATCCTAAATAGGAAAGCTCGCTCATCAAATTCATCCGTGAGAATCGGGACATCTTTGCATGGAAGCCTTTTGACATGCTGGGTGTACCGAGAGAGTTCGTTGAGCAACACCTTAATGTGGATCCTAAGTTTAAGCCGGTTAAACAGTTTCTACAACGGTTCAGTGAAGAGAGGCGCAAGGCTATTGGGGAAGAGGTGGCTCGGCTCCTGGTGGCCGATTTCATCATTGAAGTGTTTCACCCAGAGTGGCTTGCTAACCCGGTACTAGTGCTTAAGAAGAACGGCATGTGGCGTATGTATGTGGATTACACGGATCTTAATAAAGCCTGTCCGGCTGACCCGTTTGCTCTCCCTTGTATCGACCAGATCATCGATGCAACGACGGGTTGTGAGAGTTTATCTTTCCTGGATGCTTATTCTGGCTATCATTAGATCAAGATGGCAGTCAAGGACCAAGAGAAGACGGCTTTGATCACGCCTTTTGGTGCCTTCTGCTATGTGTCTATGCCTTTCGGGCTCAAGAGTGCCCAGGCAACTTACCAACATTGTCTGTGGAACTGTCTTCACAGCCAAATTGGACGCAAAGTTCATGCATACGTGGATGACATTGTGATTAAATCCAGGAAGAAGGAGACTTTGCATGATGACCTGAAGGAGACCTTTGACAACTTACGAGTCTACAAGATGATGCTTAACCCGGCTAAGTGTGTTTTCGGTGTTCCTGCAGGAAAGCTCTTGGGATTCCTAGTCTCTGAGTGTGGCATTGAGGCTAATTCAGATAAGATCAAGGCTATCACTTCCCTGTCTAAGCCGGCATGCATCAATGATGTTCAGTGCCTGGCGGGATGAATCGCTACGTTAAGCCGGTTTATAAGCCGCCTTGGTGAGAAGGCCATCCCTTTGTACCATATGATGAAGAAGACAAACAACTTTGTCTGGAGTGCGGTAGCGGGTGAAGCATTTGAGGCCCTCAAGAGGCAGCTCATAGAGCCTCCAGTTTTAGCAGTTCCGGCTAAGAAGGAACCTTTGCTCTTATACGTGGCGGCTAATCACTACAAGAAATATGCTAACTTGCGACCATCAATATTGGTCACCGAATGGTCATTGTTTTATATTTATGACCTTTTTACGACCAAAAATAGTTGGTCAAAAGCTGAGGGTCAAGAATGGAAATTAAGGACCTTTCTTCTGGATTGGTCGTAGATGTTTACGACCAAAAAAAGGTCATAGGTTCTACGACCAATTGTTTTGGTCACTGGCAGTCTGCCCAGGCCACGTCGGATCCGACGTGGCAAGCTGACGTGGCAAAATTGCGACCAAATGAAAAGGTCGTCGATTAGAATTAGCCCAGTCCAATATGGTGTTCTAAAAGGGCCAAGCCCATTAATTCAACCCATTTAATGTTTTTTTCTCTTTATTTTGCTTAGCTACATGGGCCTGGCCCAATAATTCAGGCTTCTTTGTTTTCTTTCCGTCATCCACTTATTTGGGCCTTGGACTTATTAGATTTATTTTTGTTTTTGTTCTAGAACTTGGTTTCATTTTATTTGTTGGGCTTTTTAGCCCAATTATTTGTCCAGTATTAAATCCAACACTATTTCATATTCAATCAAGAAAACTCAAAGTCGAATTAAATTCATCCATCATATAACATCACATAATACATCTCCCAGGTTTACATAACACAATAAGTCATCTCATGAATACATTTCCTTACACAGGAATATAGCAAATGGAGGTAGTAAGGTAGTGGAGGTTTCTACAGAAACAAACGGTGCTCCCACCTCCCCACCTCTCCCGCCGATGACTCCTCGGCGATCTGGACTTCTAGCCGACGTGCGCGTTTCTGCCTCCGATCATCAACTCAGGTGATTGCTCACATCCTTGGAAACCTCCTTTTCTGATGGGTTCTTCTGGTGGATCCACTTTGGATCTGGATTTCTCCCATGGTGCGGCTTTTTCGGATGACGTGTTCAGGCATTCTGGCCTTCCTGTGCACCCGATGGATCATCGACGTTCTTTCATCATGGTGGTTTCCTTTAGCCGGCATTCTTTTTGCTTATCTGATGATGCTGTGGCGGCCGCTCTTGAGTCAGCAATTGGGGGTTCGGCCATTGATTTAATGGTGGAATGCATCAAGGACAAAGTTTTCTCATTTAGGGTTTCATGTAAGCAAGTTTTTTTTCTCATTCTTGCTCTGCGTTCTTACAAGTGCTCTAGTTTCAAATGTTACTTCCACCTTTGGGGTAATGGTGGGCCAAATTGGTGGCGTGAATTCAAATTATGGAAGAAACAATGTGATGCTGAGTGGATTCTGGTGAGCCCATCTAAGCGTCGCTCTGCTCTTGGTCTGATGGAAATGCATTCCAGACCGATCAAATCTACGTTGAAGTTTGGATCTTCAACCCGTAAGAAACTTTCTTTTGCAACAATACAGCAGTATGAAGTTTGCAAAGGGTATTAGTGCCCTGTCATGTCTGATCAGATCTCTGCTCTGCAATCTGCTGGTTACAACATGCCGCAACATGAGAAGGTGGTCATTCATCCCTCACCGCCGGCAGAACTCCGGTGGACGGTCAACTCGCCGCACATCACCTTTGGAACGGTCCCTCAATTCACGCCGACCGTCACTGCAGACTCCGGGATTCAGGTTCCATCCAACGAAATTACAGGGAATTTGGTCCCCGGCGATGGCGTGATCGGTTCAGCTACGCCTGTCACTCCAGTTCTTCGGGGCGGGAACCCTGTCCTTCCAAATTTTTTGCCGATAGATGCTACATCCGTTATGACAGAAATCTCTGGAAATGGGCCGGCCCTTGAGGGGCCCGCTAATCATGAGTCTGGGATAACGCTCCCATCTTCACAGGAGGCCCGGGACAATTTTGATGAAATGATTAATGACATGGTAGCTAAGATTTTGTCTTGCACTATTTGCCGCCGTCAGGGCCACATGGCCTCTAACTGCCCCAATGGAGAGATTTGCTCCTCCTGCTGCCGGGTGGGCCACACCAAATCGGACTGTGTTTCCTTTGCGCTGGAAAATGGTATCACTTGGAAACGGAAGAGTCCCTCCCTTGTTTCGGATTTCTCGGGAACCTCTACCTGTCTCGGGGATACTACGCCTATTGCAGAACCGCCCTCTCCCGTCCCATCGCATTCAATCTCTCCAAGCATGCCATCAGAGCCGCGTCCATTGACGCCTCCGCCTCCAGCTTCCCCTCCTCCTATGGCCAACTTTGAGCTGGACCCGGAGCGCTACATTCCCCATGGGGAACACATCATCGACGTCGGCCCTCATCGTCTACCCCGGACCTAGGTTACTCCGGTAACTCCAATCGCCCGTCGACATGAGCAATACCTAGTGGCGGAAGTAATGCCTGCACCACCCGTCAATTAGATTGGTCAGGTACGCTAGCAAGTCGTGGAGCTCTTGAACAATCAGGGTTTTCCTGTTCACTCGGCCCAACCTTGGATTGCGGGCGTAGGCCTTTTTGAGTTAAGGGATGCTGGGGAGAGATTTGCTGCTGTCCAGATGGTGCCGCAAGACCTAGGGAATGATTCTTTTGTACGTTTTGTGAAGCATAATGAAGGAGAGGGTTTTCTTGCTGCTATGGGTTTTCGTCAGGGATGTCTTATGTTTTTGGGAGTTCCACTGGATTTGCAGAACACGGAAGACCTCAGGGCAGCAGTCAACACCTTTGGAGAGTTTCACCACTGGGTTAGTGATGACTCATACCTGGTGAGATCAGTGGTTTTTGCATCTTTCCCTAAAGATGCTCTGGTGCCCCGCAGTGTCACTTTCACTGAATATGCTACATGGGGTGGGACGAGGGTGTCCTGGTCAGCCCCTTTATATATTCTTGGCGCCAATTTTGCTGAGCAGTTGCCGCAGGATGAAGATCCCATGCCACTCAATGGCGACCCACATCCTCTGCCGGGGAACCTAGTTCCTGACAATTTGATGTTTGCCCTTCCCCCATATCCAGCTCTTGGGTGGAATGATGTCCCGCTCCCTCCGATGCCCGAACAAAACCAGGAGCAGCACAATCAGCCTGGTGCTGATGGATGGGGCTCGAACGAAGATGCACCCGTGGATCATCAGGAGGCTCCGGCTCAGGATCAAGAGTCCATGGTCATTGATCAACCTGAATCCTCAAAATCTGCCCAAGTTGTGCAGCCAATCAATCACCAGCAAAACCCTATTGCAGTTAATGAGGAGCAGCCACAAGCACCGGTGTTCAATCCCCTAGCGATTGTACCTTATCAGCAGCCCATCATTCAGCCTCTGAACCTGATGATTGGAAGGGTAAGAGTGGTTTATGGCCCACCATTACCGCCAGTTCTATCTTGGCAGCGGACTTTTGAAATTTTGATGGATGTCTGTAGCGCCCCACCAATTCCCAGGGGTCTTTCCATCCTCCTTGCTTTACCTCTTGTTCTAAGCAAGAGATCATGGTGCATTGCATTTGATGATATCAATTGGGTCTCCAACATGATCTTCTTGCCGGATGATACTGCTACTCCCTCTACCTCGGTTGGGAACCGGCTTGTGGCCAGGGCTCTTTTGTCAGACAATGCAGGTACTGACGCTCCCTCAGTCAACTCAGCGGCCTCTTCTGATGAGCAATTTTCCTTCTCAGCTCAGCGTGCTAGGAAAAAGGGCACTCGCAAGAAGCAGACACCGGTGGTTGACTCGGCCGTTCGGAGGTCCACGAGGGGGTCTGCCAAGTGTGATGGTTTTAGGCCTATACTGCAGGAGCTGCTGATGCCGCTCCCTAAGAAGAGGAAACCGCGCTCCAGGCCACTTCACCAGGAGGAATAGCAAGGCGAACAACATCAAGACCTCCCACCGGCCACACCCATCAAGGTGATACAAGCTGTTGGTGAAAGCCTTGGCATTGCCCCAGAAAAGATGACTATGGATCTTCTTATGGAGGATCCAGCCAACCCTTCTACAAGCAAGAAGGATGACTGATACATCTTTTGGATACAAGTTTTGGGGTCTTAATCACCCTTTATATCATTGTGGCAGACCTTGTTGTGTTTGCACTGATGCTGGCTTTACTGTACTAGTTTACTTTGTACTCTGTATGCGCTGGTCACTGTGTGACTGTGCTTTTGTTGCTACTATTTTACGTTGCTATGGATATTCGTTCAACTAGAAGCTGGAGGGTTCTTTGTTGGAATGTTTGAGGATTGAATTCTGACGTGCGTCAACGGGCTGTTAGAAACAAGATTGATGAAAGTTCATCCTCTGTAGTCTGCATTCAGGAAACCAAAATGCAACACATTGATCACCGCACTATTAGGAGTTTTTGTCCTAAGCGTTTTGATCATTTTGTGTATAGTCCATCCTGCGGAGCCTCTGGTGGTTTGATTGTTCTATGGAATTCTTCAGTTCTAAATGGTGTGCTCCTAGACACTAAGAGTTTTGGCCTCATCATCGATTTTACTTCCAAACACAATACTGAGAAATGGACATTGGTTAATGTGTATGGACCATGCCAAGGGGAAGTCAGGGATCTCTTTGTCAGCTGGCTTTACGACTTGCTTATACCTATTGATGAAAATTGGTTGTTGCTAGGGATTTCAATTTCATCCGATCCACCTCTAACAGAAACCAACCTGGTGCAGATATAAATGATATTTTCATCTTTAATGAGATCATAGGTCACCTGGGTTTATTAGAGTTACCCCTTAAGGGCAGGACATATACTTGGTCAAACATGCAAGACTCACCCCTACTTGAGCAATTGGATTGGTTCTTTACATATGCCAATTGGATCTCTTATTACCCTCTAACACAGGTGTTGCCCTTGGCCAAAACTGCATTAGATCATGTTCCATGTGTGGTATCTATCAACACAACCATTCCTAGGAGTAATCTTTTCAGATTTGAAAATTACTGGGTTGAGCTTCCTGGTTTCCTAGAGTGTGTGGAGAAGTCCTGGAAAGTACCTTCTAAGAAAGGGCACATCACTGCCATCATCATGGATAAGCTTAAGGCTTTGAGGCAGGCACTTAAGCAATGGCAGATTGGCCTATCGAGAATCAAACAACTGATTGGTAACTGCAATCAAGTGATTTTGTCTCTGGATAATCTGGAAGAGATCAGACCACTCTTTAGGCCTCAAGCTAATTTCAGAGTGATTGTTAAATTACACTTGGAACACCTGCTTCATATGCAGTTTCTATACTGGAAAAAGAGAGCCACTATTCGGACTGTCAAAGTGGGGGAGGAGAATACAAAGTTTTTCCATGCTATGGCCACAGAGAGATACAAGAGAAATTCTATCTCCTCCTTGAAACTTGATGATGGAACTATTACTTCTGATCATGCGCAAATTGCAGGATGTTTCTGGTCAGCCTATAAAGCCAGGATGGGTCGGTCACATGGAATCAATCTTGTTTTTGATCTTCAATCACTGTTACACAAGGTAGATGGGTTGGATGATCTTACCCTACCTTTTACCAAGGAGGAGATGGACAGGACAGTCAGGGAAATGCCCATTGACAAAGCATCAAGCCCTGATGGTTTCAATGGGTTGTTTTTTTAAAAATGCTGGGATATAATCTGTGAGGACTTCTATACTCTTGCCAAAGATTTCCATGATGGACAGGCCAGACTTGAAAATATGAATTCTTCCTATATCACTCTGATACCCAAAAAGGGATCCCCTGAGCAGGTTGGGGATTTCAGACCCATTTCTGTGACTAGTATGGGGTTGAAGTTCCTCTCCAAAATGACTGCCAACAGGCTTCAGTTGCACATTATGAAGTGCATTCATAAGAACCAATATGGTTTCATTAAATCAAGGACAATCCAGGACTGTGTAGGATGGACTTTGGAATACTTGCATCGGTGCCACCAATCCAAAAGACCCATTGTTATCATCAAGCTTGATTTTGAAAATCTTTTGACTCCATTGAACATGAGTTCATTTTCAAGTCCTCAGGCAAAAGGGTTTCAATAACAAATGGATTCTTTGGGTCCAACAGTTCCTCTCATCTGGATCATCCTCAGTGTTGCTCAATGGAGTTCCTGGCAGAAAATTCCAATGCAAAAAAGGTGTTAGACAGGGAGATCCTATGTCTCCCCTTCTCTTTGCTATTGCTGCAGATTTTCTTCAAACCTTGGTTAATGATTTGCTACTCACTAGGAAAATTAAGCTGCCAATCCCTTGCCATGATACAGACTTTCCCATTGTTCAGTATGCTGATGACACCCTTATTATTATGCCTGCTATGGAGTCTCAGTTGATGGAATTAAAAGGAATGCTTCTCATGTTCTCTCAGTCCACTGGGCTACATATTAACTACCATAAATCTGCTATGTTGCCAGTTAATGTATCTCAGGATGACCTGCAAAGGCTGGCTGACTCTTTGGGGGTGCAAAGTTGGCACTTTGCCCTTCACATACCTAGGTCTACCTGTTGGCATCACCAGGTCAAGGATTGCGGAATTGATGTCACTTGTGGATAATATGGAAAGGAGACTCTCTACCAGCTCCTCCTTCTTGACCCAGGGGGGCAGACTACAATATCTAAACTCTGCTCTATCCTTAGTGCCCATATTTTTTCTATGCAGTTTAGATATCCCCCTTGGAATACTAAAACAATTGGAGAGAATACAAAGGCAGTGTCTTTGGAGAAGGAATGGTCAGGACCAAGCTCCTGCACTGGCTGCCTGGGATTTGGTGTGCAGACCTAAACAGAAAGGAGGCCTTGGTATTTTGAATCTGTCAGTCCAGAACGATGCTTTGCTCCTTAAACATGTTGATAAGTTCTTTAACAAGGCTGATGTGCCTTGGGTCAATCTGATCTGGAACACATACTATCATGGCAGAGTTCCACAAGGAACATCTTTGTGTGGTTCCTTTTGGTGGAAGGACATTTGCAAGAGGATGGATATTTACAGAGCTGTCACCTCCATCAAACCAAACAAGGGAGACACTTTCCTCATTTGGTCTGATTTCTGGCCGGTAGGTGACTCAACTACACCTATAGCACACAGGTTCCAAAGATTGTTTTCCTTTGTCATTGATACCTTCTCCACAGCTCAAGAGGTTTTTAATGCTTTTGATGACAATAGAATGGCTGGGTTGTTCCATCTGCCGCTCTCTGACAGAGCTTTCCAGGAACTATAGTTGGTTGAGAACATCCTGTAGCATTTGCAAAGGGACCGATCTAGGAATGATGTCTGGTTCTGGGCAGCTGATGGTAAGGGCTACTCAGCCAAGAAATTCTATGTGCATATTCACCAGCCCATTGTTTCGAACCCCATACTCAATTGGATTTGGGAAAGCTGCTGCACCATGAAAATCAAAGTATTTGCATGGATGCTTATTATGGACAGGCTGAATACTCATGATCTGCTTCAGCACCGACATTGGAACGTATCAGAATCCAATTTCTATGTTCTGTGTCATGCTAGGGTTAAAGAGGATAGAGACCATCTCTTCTTCAACTGTTTGTTTAGCACCAGGGTTTGGAGTTATCTTCAAATTCAATGGCAGGGCAACTCCATGGGGGAAAGTGTAATTGCAGCCAAAAGAGATTTTAATCAACCTTTCTTCACTGAAGTTGTATTCACTGCCTACTGGAACATCTGGATCATTAGAAACGCAAGGACCTTCAGGAATGAATGACCCACTTCCAGGAGATGGAAGGCAGCTTTTGTTAATGATATGTCCCTATTAGCTCATAGAATTAAGGCTACCTATAGGGATGACCTCCTAAAATGGATTTCCTATTTACCTGCTTGAGGTTAGTTTAGTTTCACTGCATTAACTCTGTAACTTCTTAGACTAGCTTCTGACTTGTCACCTTTAATCTGCAATAAAAGAAAAGGTTGTGGGGTATTTTTTTCCCTACAGTAGTCGGTCTAAAAAAATATAGCAAGAATGAACAGAATTGCACAATAGAACAATGGCACATCTGCTACTGTCCCAACAGTACAATGGACTTCATTCCACTCTCCTACGAGACATGCTCGAGATGCGACAACTTGTCATCCTACAAGAACATTACACGAATCAATCAAAAGGAAAGAAATATAAAAAATATTAGAAATAAAAAGATTTGTGTTCATCCTGAAGATGATGTTAAAAATCCTTCGTGTCACAAATGATGCATCTCTTCTATTGCAACAAAATATAACCACAAGTCAATTGTATCTACACATATTTTGTGTCGAGAAAAAAGAATTCAGAGAATGCAATTTTTACTGGACACTTCACATCAAGCAAATAATTAGGCATGGTGCGCAAGTGCCAGTATGCATCGACATACTGTAATGAATTAGGCAGGAGTATGATATGAATGGACTAGGCAAGAACAACTGCAAATTAATTCAGAAAATATCAAGAGGGGTGGAAGAATTCTACTACAAGTGAAGTAAATCGAAAGGATGGAATGGATTCAACAGAATTGAAAGCATGTATCTACCTGGGAGAACAAACTTGAGATCATTGTACTTCCCAAACACACAATCCCTCAGTCTTCTTTCTGAAGTACTACCTGCATACAACAAGAAACATAAGCCTTTTTTCACTCAGCTGATGAAACCAGCATATAATTTCAAGAGAACACCAGTCCAAATCAGTAGTACCTATCAAGAGGAAAAAAGGCCTAACTAGACTAGACTTGACTTGAGCGAAACTAAGAACATAGAAAAAATATCAGTCACCAGTTACTACTACCACTTAGCAATCAAGAGACCAAACTTGCCAAGAATCAACTAAAATATGAAGCAATTTTTTCGGTTGGTCTTTACATAGTATTCATAGAAACAATATGCCGACTACTACCTATTACAATATAAATAGCTATGGAGTACAACCAGAACAAGGGGATAGGTAACCACCACGCTTCATCATCTTGCTCTTTCAACTTCCAAAAATCAAATCACCTAGCATTGAAAGGATCACTCATCAAAAGCATATAAAACATCAAACTAACAAATGAATGGCATGTAGTATGACAACCATGATAGCACTAGTATATTTTAACTTATATTATGCAACCATCAATATAGTTTTCTTATAAGAAAACATATGGCCTGATACTTACGTGTGTCTAGATTACAGAAATATGGTGAATAGAACACTTTGATGTACTAGGTGTCAACTAGGCTGCCTTCATTGGTGAATAAGAACATCATCACCTAATGCTTCAGACAATGTATGGTAGATCATAAAGACATACAACAATCAAAAGAGGTGACCACATCAACATTTTAAAAGGGGATGGCAATTATCAATTAAGGTGTCAAAGACCATGTTTACAGTAATAGTTTGATCTAAGAAATAGTTATAGCTACTCACTATCAGAACAGACAAAGAAAATAGACATTTATAAAGTCTCATGCAATGATGGAAATTTTGTACTCATTGGAACATCAAATTCCAAACCGATGTTCACGAAAAAATGCTTCAGCCACAGGTTCCTGTCATACACAATCAGTGTTCACAAAACTTCCCCTTCCCTCCCCTGGAATAGTATGCATTGCAAGTGAAGAAGTGCACGTGGTTTTGATCAGTAGTTAACAAACCAGATGTGTGCAAGCTGTTGGAGTAGAACCTGATGAGGCAAGCTTGCCTCAAGCTGCTGCCGCCGCCGCCCGTCCAGAAATAATTATCGCTCAAACGGACCTGTTAATGCGAAGTTTGAATGATAGCAAAAGAAAATGAAGTCTCGATCAGTCATGTTAAATAGACCCATATCTTTACTATTAGAAGATTTCTTGTAAGTAATGTGTGAATAATATGCTAACATAATGTGTCAATAATAAGCACTAATCAGTCATTTGTCAAGTCAGCATATAGCAAGTAAAGTTTTCACTGCTTAGTGCCTCTTCGATGGCACAATCTCCTATGTAATGTTGTTCTCCAAGAAAATACTTCATATGCAGAGTTGATAACAAAAGGTTGAGTTATATTTGACCAGATTGCCAGATTATATTTGCAAGCTTCAAAGGTTAATTGTTTTGCAAACTTCAAAGGTTAACTGTTTCGCAAACTTTCCTTTTACTCGGCCAGATCGCCAGATTTTACCTTCAGGCATAAGCACAAACAGATCTGGCTACTACCAGATCCTAAAACCGCAGCCTATCGCCTGATTTTACCTTCAGGCGTAATTCAGTATGAACTCATATTCATGAATCCTAGTTAAGTTCCAGGATATGGGATCTAATTGCTCAGCACTAGCACAAATTAGGGAGCTCTGAATCTGTGATGTGATATTTCAGTGTGCAAGCAAACTACCAAAATATAGATATTTTCCTTGCCTGCAATCGGCATGCATCAAATTAATCAGGCAGAACAGTATGCTCATCATCGCGGTGTCACCTGAATTATCCCCTTGATCCTCCAGGAGCCCCTAGTGTGCACCACGATCTGCCCGTCCTCGGGGTTCTGCGAGGAGACCTCCATCCGGACCTCCTCGGAGGTGATGTTGTGGTCGTTGGAGAGGTGCTCGGCGACGGCCACGCCGCCGCCGCCGACGCGGCGGTCGAGGACAGCGCGAGAGTCGCTGAGGTTGGCGATGTAGAGCGTGTCCCCGGCTATGGCCCCGAGCAGGCAGCAGGAGCCAACGACGGCCATTTGCGGTCGCTTGGGCCATGCCTGTCAGACCTATATGTCCATCTCGGCGAAGAAGGCCTGGACAGACAAAAAGGGATCCCAACTCAAAAGGACTGTACATGACCATCCAATCTTGGTTTCTTCAGAAAGGACGTGCAAGGATAACCAGGCAAGCATGAATGGTGAATAATAAACTTGCACATGAACAACGGAAGTCGAGTTGCCAAAGATAACATGGCAAACAAGCAATGCTTCATATTTTGGTCAACTGTAGAACTAAAGCAAATCATCATCACAACAACATTAGTTTCTAGTTTTACCAACAGAAAACACACACGAGAGGATCACAAAACTGAATCCCGAGGCCCAAAAGTTTACAAATTTGTTTCAATCAAAACTAAATGGGTTTCTATCAGAAAACTGAATCGGGCTAGAACTAGAGGGAGGGACAAAACAAAGAGGTGGAGTGGACCTTACCTTCCATCCATGGCGTCGGCAGCTGTTGGTATTCATTGTGCGCATGGCGTTGCTGGTGCTGGCCATGAGCGATGGTGGTGAGTGCTTCTACCGGTCTTGCCGCTGGTGCTGGATGACCCACGCCTGCGTGCCTGCCTACGTGAGGAAGAGAAACGAGAAAAGAGGAAGAGGAAGGATATCAAATCAAAGAAATTGCATCAGGGGAGGGAAAAGACAGGAATCCAAGACCTTGATGAGCATTCACTGGGAAGTGAAGTGAAATGAAGGGTGGAACCTTGACGAGCAGCTCCATGGCGCGAGGAGCAGAGCACCCTCTCCTTGACGACGAGCAGGTCCTCTGCCAGCGTGGATTTGGCCGTCGCCTTGTTCGGGCAACCAGGGTTTGTGGAGCGAGTTGTAGGAAGGGAGGCCGATGCTGGTCGCCATGGTGGTGCCTCTATTGGCGATGGATGACCCACGCCGGTGGGAGGCGTCGGGGCAGCCGTGGCCATCAGAGACGCTGTCGGCGGGGAGGAGGCGCTCGGCGTAGAGCCCTAGCAGGCACACCAGCGGGCTGGGTGGGTGGCAGCGCGATCGGAGGACGAGGGGAGGGATGGATCGGGGGAGAGGGGAAGACTAGGGTTTTCGGAGAGAGGGGATGGATGGATAAGGATGGATCAGAAAAGGTGAGGGCAACCGTTGGATCCAAAAGCATCCAACGGTATTTGATACATGATCCGCGTGAGATGGCTATAGCCCAATCAAAATGCAGTACACATGTATGACGTTATGACCATCCAAAATTGGTAGTAACCAACTAAAAATAAAGTGCAAAGTCATATCAGCACTTTAGTTTTCATTTTTTGAGTATCCAAAATGTATTCTTTATGAAGAAGCTACCAAATATTTGCACAAGGATGTATCTTTAAATAACATACAATGTTGGCTAAGGAATTTTTCATTTTCTTTGCACGAAAAACTCATTTTCATTTTCCGAGTGCCCAAAATTCAGTAGGAACTGGGTCAAGTTTGAACTGCAGCTGCCTGATAGATTGCTCATGAGTTTTTGCAAAAATCATTTCTAGGTACATAAGTATCTATTTGATCATAGAAACACCAAAAGTTTTCCAAAATTTAACCACAACCTAGGAACGGTCATACCCGTCGTTTTGACTGCATTTTGAAATGGGCATGCAAAATTCAAAAAAAATCAAAAAATTGTAAAACATTCGCATTTGTGGCATTATACGTGACCAGGTTACCTATAAAAATAATAAACTTGTAATATGGCAATTATTTTAAAAAAGTGATCTAAAATTATGACAAGATTCAACCCCTAGCTATGAACGGTCATGCCCGCCGTTTCGACAGCATTTTGAAACGGGCATAAATAATTCAAAAAAAATCAAAAAATGCAAAACCTTCGTGTTGTGTCATCATATGTGACCAAGCTACCAGGAAAAATAACAAACTTTTAATACGGTAATTATTTTAAAAAATTGTTCTCAGAAACGAGCTATCATGTGTGAAGATTCATGGCTTTCAAGCCAACTGATCAATTTTATGGCCACATCCATGGAATAGTTTGTTAAAATGATCCCATAATGTGTACAAGGGTGCATGTTGAAATGGGAAACAATGTTGCCAAAGAGATTTTTCATTTTCTTTGCACAAAAAAATCATTTTCCTTTTTTCGAGTGCCCAAAATGAGTTTTGTTGTGAAGGACCTACCAAATATTTGTTACAAAATTGGGAAAAAAATCATTTTTCTAAAATATTAGGCCATATTTAATGCACAATTGACAAAATATTTGGGTGCCAAAAGATTTTGATCCACCTCTAGTGAAAAAGACAAAACTTTGCCGATTTAGTTGGAAGCGAGTCAAATTTGAACTAGAGGTGCCTCATAGTTTGCTCTTTATTTTTTCCAAAAACCATTTCTAGGTAAACAAGTATCTATTTAATCATAGATACAACAAAATTATGGCAAGATTCAACCCCTAGCTATGAATGGTCATGCCCGCCGTTTCGACCGCATTTTTAAACGGGCATAAATAATTCAAAAACAATCAAAAAATGCAAAACCTTCGCGTTGTGTCATCATATGTGACCAAGTTACCAGAAAAAATAACAAAATTGTAATACGGTAATTATTTTAAAAAATTGTTCTCAGAAATGAGCTATCATGTGTGAAGATTCATGGCTTTCAAGCCAACTGATCAATCTTATGGCCACATTCATGGAATAGTTTGTTCAAATGATCTCATATTATGCACAAGGGTGCATGTTGAAATGGAAAACAATGTTGCCAAAGGGAGTTTTCATTTTCTTTGCACAAAAAAATCATTTTCCTTTTTTCGAGTGCCCAAAATGAGTTTTTTTGTGAAGGACCTACCAAATATTTGTTACAAAATTGGACAAAATCATTTTTATAAAATATTAGGACATATTTAATGCACATTTGACAAAAGATTTGGGTGCCAAAAGCTTTCGATCCACCTCTAGTGAAAAAGACAAAACTCTACCGATTCAGTTGGAAGCGGGTCAAATTTGAACTAGAGGTGGCTCATAGTTTGATCTTTCTTTTTTTTCAAAAATCATTTCTAGGTAAAGAAGTATCTATTTAATCATAGATACAACAAAATTATGGCAAGATTCAACCCCTAGCTATGAACGGTCATGCCCGCCATTTCGACCGCATTTTGAAACGGGCATAAATAATTCAAAAAAATAAAAAAAATGCAAAACCTTCACATTGTGTCGTCATATGTGACCAAGTTACTAGGAAAAATAACAAACTTATAATACGGTAATTATTTTAAAAAAGTGTTCTCAGGAATGAGCTATCATGTGTGAAGATTCATGGCTTTCAAGCCAAATGATCAATCTTATGGCCACATTCATGGACTAGTTTGTTAAAATGATCTCATAATGTGCACAAGGGTGCATGTTGGAATGGAAAACAATGTTGCCAAAGGGATTTTTCATTTTCTTTGCACAAAACAATCATTTTCCTTTTTTCGAGTGCCCAAAATGAGTTTTTTTGTGAAGGACCTACCAAATATTTGTTACAAAATTGGACAAAATCATTTTTATAAAATATTAGGCCATATTTAATGCACAATTGACAAAATATTTGGGTGCCAAAAGATTTCGATCCACCTCTAGTGAAAAAGACAAAACTCTGTCGATTTAGTAGGAACCGAGACAAATTTGAATTGCAGCTGCCTTATAGTTTGCTCGTGATTTTTTTCAAAAAATCATTTCTAGTTACATAAGTATCTGTTTAATCAGAAATACATGGTTTGGTGGCGATATGTCGAGGTTTGGATGATGGTCGAGTGCCCCAACTCCAGAGCGCGTAAACTCGCATGCCCGCCGCATGGTCACCGCATGACCGTGGCATTGCATGCGTTCTAGATGGCATAGGAATGTGTAGTGGGATGGACACTCCCCAGGTAGGTGCTAGGAAGAAAATTACAGTAGAAGAATCTCACGAGGAGACGGAACTATGCTCAAACATGAATTAGCAGCCAAGTGTTTGATTAGCGGTACGGGAAATGCACATGGACAATGGACGTGAGTTTTGGCTGAGGATGATCATCTACTAAGAAGATTGTCTTCACAAATTTTCAGCTCAAATGGATGATCTTAGGTGGTACTTCCTTTGTAAAGTACCACACGGGACACAAATATGAATGTTCAAGCTGGGCTCAAAATATGAATGGATTGAGCTGAATATTGGCATGTGGCAATTATTTGGATATGGAAGATCATCCAAAAAGTTTGAGGGCAATACGAGGGGTCTATATAGCACTTGCTTTGCAATGTGCCAATCTGGACAGAAAGTAGAAATTGAAGCTGGGCTCACTCGGGAGTTAGCTCTAGGGTGAAAGCTAAAGCCCAGCTTATGGCTGTAATGGCTCCCTTTCTGGCGGATGATTTCTTGAGCTCCTGGACTTGCTTGGGCAGGGTGGAAAACATTTCTATGACTCCCTTCATGGACCGAGGGATACTCTCTTTGTTAAGCACCGCTTTGATGGTGTAAAGTGTTCCGCAGTACAGCTGTTCTGAGAGAGTGTATATGGCTTTCAGAGACAACAGGCTGTCAGCGGCGAGTTGACGACTCCTTGGACCTATACAA
The DNA here is from genome assembly GCA_022496015.1 of Hordeum marinum. Taxonomy (NCBI): domain Eukaryota; kingdom Viridiplantae; phylum Streptophyta; class Magnoliopsida; order Poales; family Poaceae; genus Hordeum; species Hordeum marinum. The sequence continues at coordinate 58,653,212 of CM039673.1, read as the reverse complement.
AATGGATTTTTTGTTATAAGCCGCCTCTATAAGTATTCACACAAAGACATTGACTAAGTATTTAGTACTTACCAAAGATAGCAGCAGACATCTTTGCAATATGGCTCTTCAGGGCGTGCAGTTCATCAGATACCCCCATGAGCCGCTGGTCAGCATTATCTGCATGTTGAGCCAGGGCAGTTCTCTCCATCTCAGCAGCTTCCTTGAAGGCGGCGAAATCAGCTTTAGCTTTTACAAGCTCTTCGGCCACAAGCCGACACTTCTCTTGTGCTACACTCCTGGCGGCCTGCTGGGAGGCCAGATTGCTCTTCAAGCTAGTCAGTTCAGACTCGGTAGTATTTAAAGCTTCCTGTGACAAACAAAAGGTAGAAGAAGGTAAGTCGCCAGGATAGCATGTCGTCAGATGGTCAAATTAACAAATATAATGCAACTCTCAAGCAGATTGCGAGCAATATACTTGACATTTGGGGGCTAATTGTTAGAAATATGCCCTAGAGGCAATAATAAAGTGGTTAGTATTATATTTACTTGTTCATGATAATTGTCTATTGTTCATGCTATAATTGTATTAACCGGAAACCATAATACATGTGTAAATACATAGACCACAACATGTCCCTAGTGAGCCTCTAGTTGGCTAGCTCGTTGATCAATAGATGGTCACGGTTTCATGGCCATGGACATTGGATGTCATTGATAATGGGATCACATCATTAGGAGAATGATGTGATGGACAAGACCCAATCGTAAGCATAGCACAAGATCGTGTAGTTCGCCTGCTAGAGCTTTTCTAATGTCATGTATCGTTTCCTTAGACCATGAGATTGTGCAACTCCCGGATACCGTAGGAATACTTTGGGTGTGCCAAACGTCACAACGTAACTGGGTGACTATAAAGGTATACTATGGGTATTCCCGAAAGTATCTGTTGGGTTGGCACGATTCGAGACTGGGATTTGTCACTCCGTGTGACGGAGAGGTATGTTTGGGCCCACTCGGTAATACATCATCACAATGAGCTCAATGTGACTAAGGAGTTAGTCACGGGATGATGTGTTACGGAACGAGTAAAGAGACTTGCCGGTAATGAGATTAAACAAGGTATAGGGATACCAACGATCGAATCTTGGGCAAGTAACATACCGATTGACAAGGGAATTGTATACGGGATTGTTTGAATCCCCGACATCGTGGTTCATCCGATGAGATCATCGTGGAACATGTGGGAGCCAATATGGGTATCCAGATCCCACTATTGGTTATTCACCGGAGAGGTGTCTCGGTCATGACTGCATGGTTCCCAAACCCGTAGGGTCTACATACTTAAGGTTCGATGACGTCAGGGTTGTATGGGAATAGTGTATGTGGTTACCGAAGGTTTTTCAGAGTCCCAGATGAGATCTCGGATGTCACAAGGAGTTCCAGAATGGTCTGGAGGTAAAGATTAATATATAGGAAGTGAGGTATTGGTTACCGGAAGTGCTCCGGGCATCACCTGTAATGCACCGGGACCACCGGAAAGGTTCCGGGGGTCCACCGTGTGGGGCCACCGACACCAGAGGGCTTCATGGGCCTAAAGTGGGAGGGAACCAGCCCCTGGGTGGGCTGGTGCACCTCCCACCAAGGCCCAAGGCACAACAAGAGCAAGGGAGGGGGGGGGGGCAAACCCTAGAGCAGATGGGCCCTAGGCCCACCCTAGGGCGCCTCCTCCCTCTCCCTCTCTTGGCCGCCGCCCCATGGGGCCATCTAGGGTTGGCCGCCAGCCCTAGGGTGGGAACCCTAGGGGCTGCAGCCGCTCCTCCTATAAATAGAGAGGCCTAGGGGCAATTGGCACACGCCAATCTCTCCCTCGAGAACCCCTCTCCTCCTCCTCCTCCGTAGTCCTTGTTGAAGCACTGTCGGAGTTGCCACGCTAGTCCACCTCCACCACACCATCGTGCTCCTGTTGGAGCGGTCTCCCTCAACCTCTCCCTCCTCCTTGCTGGATCAAGGCACGGGAGACGTCACCGGGCTGTACGTGTGTTGAACGCGGAGGCGCCGTTGTTCGGCGCTTAGATCGGAATCGACCGCGATCTGAATCGCTGCGAGTACGACTCCACCAACCGCATTCTTGTAACGCTTCCTATTAGTGATCTTGAAAGGTATGAAGATGCACTCAAACCCCTTACTCGTTGCTGGTTTCACATAGATAGATCTTGGTGATACGTAGGAAATTTTTGAATTACTACTACATTCCCCAACAGTGGCATCATGAGCTAGGTCTATGCGTAGAATCTATGCATGAGTAGAACACAAGGTGTTGTGGGCGTCGATTTTGTCAATTGGCTTGCCGTTACTAGTCTTATCTTGATTCGGCGGCATTGTGGGATGAAGCGACTCAGACCGACCTTACACATACACTTACGTGAGACTGGTTCCACCACAGATGCACTGGTTGCATAAGGTGGCTTGCGGGTGTATGTCTCTCCCACTTTAGTCGGATCAGATTCGATGAAAAGGGTCCTTATGAAGGGTAAATAGAAATTGGCATATCACGTTGTGGTTTTTGCGTAGGTAAGAAACGTTCTTGCTAGAAACCTATAGAAGCCACGTAAAAACTTGCAACAACAATTAGAGGACGTCTAACTTGTTTTTGCAGCATATGCCGTGTGATGTGATATGTCCAAAGGATGTGATGTGATATATGTGATGTATGAGATTGATCATGTTCTTGTAATAGGATTCAGGACTTGCATGTCGATGAGTATGACAACCGGCAAGAGCCATAGGAGTTATCTTAATTTATTTTATGAGATGCAACGCCATGTGATTACTTTACTTTATTGCTAAACCGTTACCTATAGTAGTAGAAGTAATAGTTGGCGAGACGACTTCCGTGGAGACACAATGATGGGGATCAGGATGATGGAGATCATGGTGTCATGCTGGTGACAATGATGATCATGGTGCCCCGAAGATGGAGATCAAAGGAGCAAGATGATATTGGCCATATCATGTCACTATATGATTGCATGTGATGTTTATCATGTTTTACATCTTATTTGCTTAGAACGACGGTAGCTTAAATAAGATGATGTCTCACTAAAATTTCAAGAAATGTGTTCCCCTAACTATGCACCGTTGCTAAGGTTCGTTGTTCCGAAGCACCACGTGATGATCGGGTGTGATAGGTTCTAATGTTCGCATACAACGGGTTTAAGCCAGATTTACACACGCAATACACTTAGGTTGACTTGACGAGCCTAGCATGTACAGACATGGCCTCGGAACACGGGACACCGAAAGGTCGAACATGAGTCGTACAGAAGATACGATCAACATGGAGATGTTCACCATGGATGTCTAGTCCGTCTCACGTGATGATCGGACACGGGCTAGTTGACGTGGATCATGTGTCACTCGGATGATAGAGAGATGTCTATCTAAGTGGGAGTTCATTAGTAATTTGATTAGATGAACTTAATTAGCATGAACTCAGTCTAAAAGTGTCTTTGCAAATTATGTCATAGATAGCTCGCGCTATAGCTCCCCTGTTTTATTGATACGGTCCTAGAGAAAAGTAAGTTGAAAGTTGATGGTAGCAATAATGCGGACTGGGTCCTTGATTTGAGGATTGTCCTCATTGCTGCACAGAAGGCTTATGTCCTTGATGCACCGCTAAGTGCACCACTCCCTCAAGCGTAGTCTATAGATGTTGTGAACGTATGATAGGCACTTTCTGATGACTACTTGATAGTTTAGTGCGTCATGCATTATGGCTTAGAATTGAGGCTCCAAAACGTTTTGAACGTCATGGAACATATGCGATATTCTAAGAGCTAAAATTGGGATTTCAGGCTCGTGCGTATGTTGAGAGGTATGAGACCTCCAACAAGATTGTTTGCTTGCAAGATAAAGGAGAATAGCTCAATCGGTGAGCATGTTCTCAGATTGTCTAGGTGCTACAATCACTTGAATTGAGTGGGAGTTAATCTTCCAGATAAGATAGTGATTAATACAGTTCTCCAAGTCACTGCCACCAAGCTACTAGAGCTTCGTGATGAACTATAACATGCCAGGGATGGATGAGATGATCCCTAAGTTGTTCGTGATGTTTGACACCATGAAGGTAGAAATCAAGAAGGAGCATCAACTGTTGATGGTTAAGTGAAAACCACTAGTTTTAGTAAGGGCAAGGGCAAGAAGGGAAAAACTTCGGGAATGGCAAGCCAGTTGCCACTCTAGTGAAGAAACCCAAGGTTGAGCCCAAACCCGAGACTAAGTGCTTCTATTATGAGGAGAATATTCACTGAAGCGGAACAACCCTAGATACTTGGTAGATAAGAAGGTTGACAATGTCGACAGAAGTATATTTGATATACGTGTTATTGATGTGTACCTTGCTGGTACTCCTAGTAGCACCTGGGTATTGTATACCGGTTCGGTTGCTAAGTGTTGGCAACTCGTAATAAAAGCTACGGAATAAACGGAGGCTAGCTAAGTGAAAGGTGACGATGTGTGTTGGAAGTGTTTCCAAGGTTGATTTGATCAGCATCGCACGCTCTCTCTACCTTCGGGATTTGTGATAAACCTAAATAAATGTTATTTGGTGTTTGCGTTGAGCATGAACGCGATTAGATCATGTTTAGTGCAATACAATTATTCATATAAGTTAGAGAATAATGGTTATTCTGTTTACATGAATAATGCCTTCAATGGTCATGCACCCACTAGGAATGGTTTATTGAATCTTGATCGTAGTAGTACACATGTTCATAACATTGGTACCAAAAGATACAAAGTTAATAATGATAGTACCACATACTTGTGGCACTGCCGCTAAATGTCATATTGGTATAAATCGCATGAAGAAACTCCATGCTGATGGATCTCTTGACTCTCTCGATTTCGAATCGGTTGAGACATGCGAGCCATGCCTCTTGGGCAAGATGACTAAGACCCCGTCTTCAGGTATGATGGAGCGGGCTAGCGGATTATTGGAATTAATACATGTTGATGTATGTGGTCCAATGAGTGTTGAAACACACAGTGGATATCGTTATTTTCTTTACCTTCACCAATGATTTGAGTAAATATGGGGATATTTGCTTAATGAAACACGAGTCTGGAATGTTTGAAAGGTTCAAGGAGTTTCAGAGTAAAGTTAAATATCATCGTGACAAGAAGATAAAATGTCTATGATATGATCGTGGACATGAATATCTGAGTTACGAGTTTGGTATGCAATTTAAGACAATGTGGAAATTGTTTCACAACTCACACCTCCTGGAACACCATAGTGTGGTGGTGTGTCCGAACGTCGTAGTCATGCTCTATTGGATATAGTGCATACTATGATGTCTCTTATCGTTTTGCCACTATCGTTACGGGGTTATGCATTAAAGACAAATTCATTCACTTTAATAGGGCACCATCTAAGTCTATTGAGATGACACCATGAGAATTATGGTTTGACAGAAGTCTAAGCTGTCATTTCTTAATGTTTGGGGCTGCGACGCTTATGTGAAAATGGATTTTCACCTAATGAGCTCGAACCCAAAGCACGAAACTGCATCTTCATAGAATACACTAAGGAAACATTAGGTATACCTTCTATCTCAGATCCAAGTGCAAAAGGTGTTTGTTGCTAAGAATGGTTCCTTTCTCGAGAAAGAATTTCTCTCGAAAGAATTGAGTGGGAGGAAGATAGAACTTGATGAGGTGGTTGAACCTTTGTTTCAACCAGAGAGTAGCGCAACACAGAAAGATGTTTCTGTGGAGCCTACGTCAGTTGAAAAGGAAATTAATGATGATGATCATGAAGCTTCGGATCAAGTTACTATTGAACCTCGTAGGTGGACAAGGACGTGTACTGCTCCTGAGTAGTACGGAAACCCTATCTTGGAAATCATGTTGTTGGACAATGATGAACCTATGAACTATGGAGAAGCGATGGTGGGCCCGGATTCCAAAAAATGGCTAGGAGCCATGAAATCCAAGAAAGGATCCATGTATGAAAACCAAGTATGGACTTTGGTAGACTTGCCCGTTGAACGGCAGTTCGTTGAGTACAAATGGACCTTTGAGATGAATACAAACCCTAATGGTGAAATGTCACCGTTTATAAAGCTCGACTTGTCGTAAAGAAGTTTCTGCCAAGTTCAAGGAGTTGACTGCGATGAGATTTTCTCATCCGTAGCATGCTAAAAGTCTATTAAAATTATGTTAGTAGTTGCTGCATTTTTCGATTATGAAATCTGGCAGATGGATGTCAAAACAAGGCTTCCTTAACGGTTTCCATGAGGAAGAGTTGTATGTGATACAACCAGAAGGTTTTGTCAATCCTAAGGATGCTAAAAGGTATGCAAACTCTAGTGATCCTTCTATAGGACTGGAGCAAGCATCTCGAAGTTGGAATATGAGCTTTGATGAAGTGATCAAAGTTCTTGAGTTTATACAAAGTTTATGAGAAACTTGTATTTACAAGAAAGTGAGTGGGAGCACTATAGAATTTCTGATAAGAATATGTAGTTGACATATTATTGATCAGAAATGATGTAGAATTTCTGGAAAGCATAAATGATTGTTTGGAAAAAAGTTTTTCAAAGGAAGACCTGGATAAAGCTACCTAATTGTTGGGCATCAAGATTTATAGAGATAGATCAAGATGCTTGATAATAATTTCAATGAGTACATACCTTGACAAGATATTGAAGAAGTTCAATATGGATCAGTCCAAGAAAGGGTTCTTGCCTATATTAGAAGGTGTGAGATTGAACACAGATCAATGCCCGACCACAGCTGAAAATAAAGAAAAGATGAGTGTCATCCCCTATGCTTCAGCCACAGGCTCTATATAGTATGCCATGCTGTGTACCGCACCTGTGTGTGCCTTGCCATGAGTTTGTTAAGGGGTACAAGAGAGGTCCAGGAGTGGATCACTGGACAGCGGTCAAAATTATCCTTAGCAATTAGAGGACTAAGGAAATATTTCTCGATTATGGAGGTGATAAAGAGTTCGTTGTAAAGGGTTATGTCGATGCAAGCTTTAACACCAATACGGATGACTCTTAGTACAAATCCGGATACGTATAGTGGAGTAGCCATTTGAAATAGCTCCAAGTGGAGCATGGGAGAAGTATCTACAGTATGACATAGAATTTTGCAAGGTACACACGGATCTGAATGTCGCAGACCCGCTGACTAAAACCTCTTTCACGAACAAAACATGATCAAACCCCAGAACTAATTGGTGTTAATCACATGATGATATGATCACATGGTGATGTAAGTGTTAATCACATGGTGATGTGAACTAGATTATTGACTCTAGTGCAAGTGGGAGACTGTTGGAAATATGCCCTAGAGGCAATAATAAAGTGGTTATTATTATATTTCCTTGTTCATGATAATTGTCTATTGTTCATGCTATAATTGTATTAATCGGAAACCATAATACATGTGTGAATACATAGACCACAACATGTCCCTAGTGAGCCTCTAGTTGGCTAGCTCGTTGATCAATAGATGGTCACGGTTTCATGGCCATGGACATTGGATGTCATTCATAACGGGAGAACATCATTAGGAGAATGATGTGATGGACAAGACCCAGTCCTAAGCATAGCACAAGATCGTGTAGTTCGTCTGCTAAAGATTTTCTAATGTCAAGTATCATTTCCTTAGACCATGAGATTGTGCAACTCCTGGGTACCGTAGGAATGCTTTGGGTGTGCCAAACATCACAACGTAACTGGGTGGCTATAAAGGTGCACTACGGGTATCCCCAAAAGTATCTATTGGGTTGGCACGAATCAAGACTAGGAATTGTCACTCCGTGTGACGGAGAGGTATCTCGGGGCCCACTCGGTAATACATCATCACAATGAGCTCAATGTGACTAAGGAGTTAGTCAAGGTATGATGTGTTACAGAACGAGTAAAGAGACTTGCCGGTAACGAGATTGAACAAGGTATAGGGATACCGACGATCGAATCTCGGGCAAGTAACATACCGATTGACAAGGGATTTGTATACGGGATTGTTTGAATCCCCGACATCGTGGTTCATCCGATGAGATCATCGTGGAACATGTGGGAGACAATATGGGTATCCAGATCCCGCTATTGGTTGTTGACCTGAGAGGTGTCTCGGTCATGACTGCATGGTTCTCGAACCCATAGGGTCTACACACTTAAGGTTCGATGACGCTAGGGTTGTATGGGAATAGTGTACATGGTTACTGAAGGTTGTTCGGAGTCCCGGATGAGATCCCAGACATCACGAGGAGTTCCGGAATGGTCCGGAGGTAAAGATTAATATATAGGAAGTGAGGTATTGGTCACCGAAAGTGTTCCGGGCATCACCGGTAACGTATCGGGACCACCGGAAGGGTTCCGGGGGTCCACCGTATGGGGCCACCGGCACCAGAGGGCTACATGGGCCTAAAGTGGGAGGGAACCAGCCCCTGGGTGGGCTGGTGCACCTCCCACCTAGGCCCAAGGCGCAGCAAGAGCAAGGGGGGCGGGCAAACCCTAGCGCAGATGGGCCCTAGGCCCACCCTAGGGCGCGTCCCCATCTCCCTCTCTTGGCCGCCGCCCCAAGGGGCCATCTAGGGTTGGGCGCCAGCCCTAGGGTGGGAACCCTAGGGGCTGTGCCCCCTCCTCCTCCTCCTATAAATAGAGAGGCCTAGGGGCTGTTGGCACACACCAATCTCTCCCTCGGGCAGCCCCTCTCCTCCTCCTCCTCCTCCGTTGTCCTTGTTGAAGCACTGTCGGAGTTGCCATGCTGCTCCACCTCCACCACGCCGTCGTTCTCCTGTTGGAGCGGTCTCCCTCAACCTCTCCCTTCTCCTTGCTGGATCAACGCACGGGAGACGTCACTGGGTTATACGTGTGTTGAACGCGGAGGCACCATTGTTCGGCGCTTAGATCGGAATCGACCGCAATCTGAATCGTTGCGAGTACGACTCCACCAACCGCATTCTTGTAACGCTTCCGCGTAGCGATCTTCAAAGGTATGAAGATGCACTCAAACCCCTTACTCGTTGCTGGTTTCACATAGATAGATCTTGGTGATACGTAGGAAAATTCTGAATTACTACTACATTCCCCAACACTAATGTCTATTTTCTCTCCAAGACTACAAGTAAGTTTCGGCTCATCTTTATCAAGTTAAGCCGACACTTGGGGGCTAATGTCTATTTGCTCTCCAAGACTACAAATAAGTTCCTCCCATTTTTATCAAGTTAAGCCGGCACTTGGGGGCTAATGTCTATTTGCTCTCCAAGACTACAAACTACAAACCGCAAAGTAACTCCCGGTTCATCTACATCAAGATAAGCCGGCACTTGGGGGCTACAATTGGATCTTTGTTCAAATCTACCATGAAGTTCCGGCTCATATTTGTCAAAGATAAGCCGGCACTTGGGGGCTACATTTGGCTCTTACCACAGGGAAGTTCGGCCCATTATTTTTATACTGACCCGTACTTGGGGGCTAAAGTTGATCAAATACTTAAAACTAAGTACCAGCTCAATATTTGCATATTAAGCTGACGCTTGGGGGCTATAGTTGATCAAATACTTAAAACTGAGTACCAGCTCAATATTCGCATATTAAGCTGATACTTGGGGGCTATAGGTTATGTGGTTCTACTTAGGGCATGGTTTGGAAGACCCAGTTTACCATTAACTAATACTAAACCGGCTCTTGTGGGCTATGTAAGGATATAAGGAAATGAAAGAGTACCTCGTATTTTTTCTTCATCAAGTTGACGAGCTTGAGTTCCATGTTCTGGCTCGTGGTGAGGCCGTTCAGATAATCGGCGTGTAGTTCATCAGCATTTAACTTCTCCAACACGGGGAGCCCAAGGTCCAGCTTGTCAGAGGCTTCAGTTTTCTCAGTGTGATTTGTCAACACACGAGGTTCAGGAGTTTGAAAGCCGTTGCCAGTAATGATGACGTCTGGAGCATCCAAATTGTCAACGACTATTGAAGGGCTCGACGGCTTATAATTGGTCCTCAGAGGGCTCTTAGTGGCCATCTCATGGGCCGCTGGCTCGGCAGAACGATGAACATCTTCGAGCGCATCCTTTGAGGCAGCAGAAGGATCAGTATGTGCAATTGGAGAGTCTAGCTTGGCAGCCTCTGGATCTTGGGCAGTGGGGGCCGAGGTAGATCCGACGGTTTTCCTTCGCTTGGCCTAAGCCCTGGAAGGCATAGAAAGTTGTTATATTAAGGCCAAAGGATGACAAAGGATAGGATGCAAATATGAAAGCACGTACTCTGGGTTGATCTTCAGAGGCGGTAGCTTGGTTGCCGTAGAGTCGCCTGAAGAAGGGGGTGTTTCCTGAAAGCAGTTAAAGCATTATAAATACAGAATAAAGTTGTAAGGCAAGGTTGACAAAATTAAGCCAAGTGAAACAAATACCTCAGCTGGCAGTTTCCATTGAACTGACGAGTGAGACAACCCGACCATAGGATCTTCAGAGCTGGTGCTCCGGGTCTGGCGTCGGGAGACTTGCTGTTGCTTTTTCAAAAGAAATTTGGGGTCTAAGTAAGCAAGAGGATGAAAAAATGGGACTTTGCGGATGCCCGCCATATCTTTTGTGGTGCAAGATGTTCTGAGTCAGATGAGACATAGGTTACCTTAGGGGCGTTAGCATGGCTTGTCTCCATCTCGTCCTGTGAAGTTATTATTGTCAGTAAGGTATATGAAGAGATGACCAAGAGAGTCAAGTTTTACCTCTGAGTCGTCAACTTCGGGCTGCTCTTCAGGTGCAGGTTTCTTCTTTCGGTCAATGCCATTTTCCTTCAACTTCTTTGGAGGAGGAAAGTATTTCTTTTTCCAGAAGCTGGAGTTAGCCTAGAAGTAAAAGTAGCCGAAAGAGGTTAAAGATTATAGCTAAACGCGGAAGTCAGGAGATTGAGAGTCGCCCTTACATCCGGAGCCGACTTTGTGGCGCAGAAGGGTGGTAATCCAATGGTGCGGCAAGAATCTTGAGATTCATGGATAAGGCTTTTGACGGCAGGAACGATGTTGTCTTCTGACAAAGTGGTAGGATTAAAATATAGGGGATCGTTGGCGTCACCCGTATATTCACAAATGAGGCGGCTTCTCTGGCTTATAGGCATGACTCGACAAGAGACCCAACAACGAGTCAGATCAATCCCTGTTAGACCGTTGGCCATAAGGGCTTTGATTTTGGCATACGCCGGAGCATATTTTTCCCGTTCAGAAGCTGGCATCCGGTCAGGGAGTTCGATTGTGGTCTTGAGTCGGGATGGACGATAACCCGGTAAAGGGTGCTCTCCTTCTAGAGAGGTATCTTTGAAGTAAAACCAAGTTTTGTACCAATCCTTAGGACGACTTGGCATACAAACATCCGGAAAGGCCATGTCCCGTCTTCTTTGAATGGAGATACCATCGAGTTCCAATCTTGGGCCGGCTGCTACTTCTGTCTAGTGGTTGGCATAGAATAACTCACGGAAGAGATCAACCGACGGCTCTTCTTGTAAGTAAACTTCACATAGAATTTGGAAGTTGCACATGTTTGAGACGGAATTGGGTGCAATGTCTTGAGGACGCAGCTTGAAGAAGTGAAGGACGTCTTGGAAGAATTTTGAGCCGGGTGGGTTGAAACCGCGTACGAGGTGGTCTGCGAATACAATCACTTCGCCCTCTTGGGGGATGGGTGTCTTCTCATTGCCTGGAACCTGCCAATGAATGACGTTTTTGGCCGGCAAGGTCCCCGCGTCTATGAAATCCTTCAGAAACTCTTCAGTAACGGCAGAGCCAACCCAGTTACTGGAATTGGACGCATGAGGCATAATGGCATCTTAAAAGTTGTGGAAAGTAACAACGCGCGGCGAGTTAGAAGGTGACAGACAACTAAGGGCGGCTGATGAAATCTAAGTTCTACGAGGCTGAGCCGCCCGTGCAGTTCAGGGCAAAAGCAGGAAGGTTAATGGCGAGTTACGTTACAAGGCAATGGAGCAAAATGCTGCTAAGTGTGAAAAACAGAATTCACATGTTATCGTTGCAGTAACAGATCTACAAACAGAGGAAAAACATATTTATTCTAAACCTAACAATGAACGGAGGAACTAGTGATATTCGCGGATGGTAAAAGTAAGCAACTACCATTCTGACTTGAATTATTGATGATTTCCTACTATTTACCGTGCGAGGGAGAGATTCATTACAAGGTTCATGAGGTGTTATGTTGAGGAGCATTATGAGGAACTCGCGTTCTAAGTGGACTGAGGAACTCCATGGATTTACTACCCTAAACTACAGATCTAGGTGACGAAGAAGGACGTACATGAGGAGATGTGATGGGCGCGAATGATGCTCTGGTCCGTTTAGGTCGATGCAACGGCCTCGGGCAATGACAGCGCAGGAGATTCACCAGAGCGAGAGAGCTCGGGGGCGACGGCGTCGAGAGGAAGAAGAAGAGGCACAGGTGGCGGAGGAAATGAGAAGGACGGTTCATGGTCCTATTTAAGAGGCTGGAAAGAGGAAACAGGTGCGGGAATCTAGGCAACCGAAACTGACCGACCGAGACGGACGCCTCGATTTTTGGGCCATCGGTTTAATGATGAAAGATCTGTTATGGTCGTCAGGGATTCTTTTTGGCATATCCAATATGACGTCACGGCGGGTTACATTTCTTACTTTCAGGTGATGAAGGGTGAGACTCGCCATGTAAAATGGACGATTGACATGAGCAAGCTCAAATCAACCTGGGGCCTAATGTTGGGGATATAACCCCGTGGTGAGACCCGCCCAGGTAGGGCCGGATTAAACCTGGCGGCTCATAAGCCAGATCAAGGGAGATGGGCCTGGAGAAGAAGCTTAGACATATGGCAGTTTACCAAGATGGTCATAGGCGAGGCCTAGACAAAGAAGGCATGAAGACCCGGACGGTTAAGCCGCCCGAGACGACTTGCCCGGGAAGGCAAGGTGACATAGAGATAAAGTCGGATACGTTGTAAGAGTCGGTATGAGACTTGTAACCTGTGGTCTTGGCCTCCTATATAAAGGCAAAGACCTGGGGTGACTTGGACAGAAACCAATCAATCGAGAACTAGGTCAAGCGAATCCGCTCCCTTGTAATCGATACTCCAATCAATACAACACAAGCAGGACGTAGGGTTTTACCTCCTCTTGAGGGGCCGAACCTGGGTAAACTCGTGTCCCTTGTGCCAACCAACCCCTTTGAGTCCATCACCTTAGCGATGGCCTCAAACATAAGTCCTCAGACATCTTCCGTGGTAAAACCACGACAGGTTCCGACCAGCTGAGTGACTTGGCTGAGACATTCGCCAATGTGAGGAGGTACGATATCAAGTTAAATCCATCCAAGTGCACTTTTGGTGTTCCTGGCGGCAAGTTACTCGGTTTTCTCATTTCTGAACGAGGAATCAACGTCAATCCAGAGAAGATTAGTGCCATCACTCGAATGAAAAGCCGTGAGCGCGTGCACAACGTCCAGAAGCTCACAGGTTGCCTGGCGACATTGAGTCAAATCATTTCTCGTCTTGGTGAGAAGGCTCCGCCTTTATACTGACTGATGAAGAAGTTGGACACGTGCGAGTAGTCTCCAGAAGGCGAAGCAGCGTTTGTTGAGGTCAAAGCACTGCTTTCCACTCAGCCGATGCTTGCTGCTCTGCACAGCAAAGAGCCATTGCTCCTGTACATTGCGGCCACTAATCAGGTCATCAGTACAGTTCTCACTGTCGAGCGGAAGGAGAAAGGAAAATCTTACAAGGTCCAACGCCTAGTCTACTACATTTCAGAAGTGTTAACCCATTCAAAGCAAAGATATCCACACTACTAGAATCTAGTCTATGGTATATTCTGCAAAGAAGATGGCGCACTACTTTCAAGACCATTGAATGTTAGTCGTAAGTGATGCTCCATTGTATGAGATTCTCAACAACCGAGACATGACTAGTCGAGTGGCTAAATGGGCTATTGAACTCCTATACTTTGACATCAAGTTTGAAGCTAAAAAGGCGATCAAGTCTCAGGCACTCGCTGATTTCTTGGCCGAGTGGGTTGAACAGCAGCAACCAATCGAGATCCACTCGGCGCACTGGATGATGTTCTTCGATGGCTCAAAAATGCCGAATCGGTCTCGTACTGGCATAGTTTTGGTATCCCCAGGAGGCGACAAACTCAGTTATGTCCTGTAGATTCACTTTGATTCCTCCAACAACGACACAAAGTATGAAACGCTCCTGTATGGGTTGCATATGCCTATTTCACTCGGCGTCAAGTGCCTGATGTTCTACGACGACTCTAATTGGTGGTCAATCAAGTGATGAAAGAATGGGATGTCATAAACCCTGCTATGACTAGATACTGCAACGCAGTAAGGAAGCTTTAGAAGAAGTTCGAAGGTTTGGAACTCCATCATGTTCCCCGAGTGAAGAATCAGGTGGCTGATGAATTGGCAAAGATTGGATCCACTCGGAGGCTTGTCCCCAGCAATGTATTTTTGTAACACTTACACTCTCCTTCGATACAAGAAGATCCCTTCACCAAAGAGCCCCCGCAAGCTTTAAGTGGCTCTAACCCAACTGAAGTTGATATGCCAGCGGTCATAGATTTGGTCATGGAGGTTCTGGTCATCACGCCTGACTAGACGGTGCCTTACATCGCATACATATTGAGGCAAGAACTCCCAGATGACGAGGATGAAGCTCGACAGGTTGTCCATAGATCCAAGGCCTTTGCTGTTATGGGTGATAAACTTTATAGAGAAAGTGTAACTAGCATAACGCAGCGGTGCATCTCTCCTGAAGAAGGTCGAATGGTTCTGGAAGAGATTCATCTGAAACTTGCTGTCATCATGCGTCCTCCCGGACGATTGTCGCCAAAGTGTACCGAGCGGGTTTCTTCTGGCCGCGTGCTAACGAGATGGCCAAGAATATTGCTGATCACTGCGAAGGGTGCCAGTTCTATTCGAACTTATCACATAAGCCTGCATCTGCCTCGAAAACTATTCCACTCATCTGGCCGTTTGTCGTGTGGGGTCTGGATATGGTCGGTCCATTCCAAACGGGTCAGGGCGGATTTACACATTTGCTCGTAGCAGTCGACAAATTCACCAAGTGGATTGAAGCCAAGCCCATTAAGAAGCTGAATTCACGCACCACGATAAAATTCATGAGAGAGACAATAGTCCGGTATGGAGTTCCCCATAGCATCATTACTGACAATGGTTCCAACTTTGATTCGGAAGAATTCAGACACTTTTGCTCCTCCCAAGGCACTCAGGTGGATTACGCATCTGTTGCACATCCTCAAACTAATGGTCAAGCTAAGCGAGCCAACGGCCTTATCCTTCAAGGACTGAAGCCTCGACTCAGGCGAGACCTAGATCATGCTGCTGAAGTCTGGGTTACTAAACTACCGTCTGTTCTGTGGGGATTGAGGACGACTCCTAACCGGTCGACTTGGCACACACCTTTCTTCTTGGTATATGGAGTTGAAGTTGTTCCGCCGAGTGATCTCCTTCAAAATTCTCCTCACGTAGAACTTTACTCGAAAGCAGAAGCTGAACTAGCTCGGTAGGACAGTGTGGATCTCCTAGAAGAAGAGCGTGAAATGGCTCTGATACGGTCGACTATATATCAACAAGATTTACGCCGCTTCCATGCAAGGCATGACAAGAGCCAGACCTTCCATGAGGGTAATCTAGTGCTCCGAGTGGATCAGCAGTGGCCTCACCATCTTGCTCCTGCGTGGGAGGGTCCCTTCATTGTCACCAAGGTACTGAAGAATGGAGCTTACCATCTCTACAGCCTGAAGAAGCAGATTGACGAGCTGCAGACCTGGAACGCAGATCTACTCCGACGTTTTTATACGTGAATACTAGTTTGGTTTGATGTAATAAGAGTACTCCAAACGATTTCGATTATCAAAGTTATGACTTCTGCAGTCTTTTCTCGATTCCGATCGCATAATCTCACATTTAGAAAACCTCTCCGAGTGGCGAGCAATCCTCTCACTCGGAGGCTTAGCTTCGAACCTGCTTTCGCCTAAGTTTAAAACCTTTCTGAGTGGATAGCAGTCCATTCACTCGGAAGCTTGGCTGCGAACCAGTTTTCGCCCAAGTTCAAAACCTCTTTGAGTGGCAAGCAACCCTCTCACTCGGGGGCTTAGCAGCGAACTAGCTTTTGCCTAAGTTAAAAACCTTTCCGAGTGGATAGCAATCCATTCACTCGGAAACTTGGCTGCGAACTAGTCTCTGCCCAAGTTCAAAACCTCTCCGAGGGGCGAGCAATCCTCTCACTTGGGAGCTTAGCTGTGAACCAGCTTTTGCCTAAGTTAAAAACTCTTCCGACTGGATTACATCCTATTCACTCGGAAAATTAGCTACGAACTAGTCTTCGTCTAAGTATAAACCTCTTCGAGTGGCGAGCAATCCTCTCACTCGGGGGCTTAGCTGCGAACCAGCTTTCGCCCTCCTTCAAAACTCTTCTGAGTAAATTAAATCTTATTCACTCGGAAACTTAGCTATGAACCAATATTCGTCTAAGTCTAAACCTCTCCGAGTGGCAAGCAATCCTTTCACTCGGGGGCTTAGCTGCGAACCAGCTTTCTCCTAAGTTAAAACTCTTCTGAGTGGATTACATCCTATTCACTCAGAAACTTAGCTACGAACCAGTCTTCTTCTAAGTCCAAACCTCTCTGAGTGGCGAGCAATCCTCTCACTCGGGGGCTTAGCTGCGAACCAGCTTTCGCCTAAGTTAAAAACTCTTCCGAGTGGATTACATCTTATTCACTCGGAAACTTAGCTACGAACCAGTCTTCGTCTAAGTCTAAACCTCTCCGAGTGGAAAGCAATCCTCTCACCCGGGGGATTAGCTGTGAACCAGCTTTTGCCTAAGTTAAAAACTCTTCTAAGTGGATTACATCTTATTCACTCAGAAACTTAGCTATGAACCAGTCTTCGTCTAAGTCCAAACCTCTTCGAGTCGCGAGCAACCCTCTCACTCGGGGGCTTAGGTGCGAACCGGTTAAAAACCTTTCCGAGTGGATAACAGTCCATTCACTCGGAAACTTGGTTGCGAACTAGTCTTCGCCCAAGTTCAAAACCTCTCCGAGTGGCGAGCGACTCTCTCACTCGGGGGCTTAGCTGCGAACCAGATTTTGCCTAAGTTAAAAACTCTCCCGAGTGATAGACCTCTATGTTGGGAGACGTAGTAGTAAAGCAAAAAAATTCCTACGTATCACCAAGATCTATCTATGGAGAAACCAGCAACGAGTGGGGAGAGATTGCATCTTCATACCTTTGAAGATCGCTAAGCGGAAGCGTTACAAGAACGCGGTTGGTGGAGTCGTACTCGCAGCGATTCAAATCGCGGTGGATTCCGATCTCAACACCGAACAACGGCGCCTCCGCGTTCAACACACGTGCAGCCCGATGACGTCTCCTACGCCTTGATCCAGCAAGGAGGAAGGAGAGGTTGAGGGAGAGCTCCGGCAGCACGACGGCGTGGTGACGGTGGAGCTACGTGAACTCCGGCAGGGCTTCGCCAAGCGCTACGGAGAACGAGGAAGAGGAAGGGTAGGGCTGCGCCACGAGAGAGAAGTCGTGTCTGAAATCAGCCCAAACCCTTGCATATATATAGGAGGAGGGAGAGGGAGGGATGCGTTGGCCCCTCTTGCAAGGAGGAGAGCTTCGGCCGAAGCTAGGGAAGAGTTCACCTCCCACAAGGGAGGTGGATCTCCCTCCTTTCAAACTCCTTTTGCCTTATCCCTTGATCTCCAACCGCATGGGACTTTCTAGAAGGTCTTGGCCATCCCAATAAGGGCTGGCACACCTCCTCTAAGGGCCCACGAAGTCCTATGGTCGTCACACCCCTCCCGGGGGTCCTGCGGCACCCTCCCGGCACTCCCGGTACACTACCGATGAGCCCGAAAACTTTCCGATGACCAAAACTGGACTTCCTATATATCAATAGTTACCTCCAGACCATTCCGGAGCTCCTCGTGACGTCCGGGATCTCATCCGGGACTCCAAACAACCTTCGGTAATCACGTATACCATTTCCTTATAAGCCCAGCGTCATCGAACCTGAAGTGTGTAGACCCTACGGGTTCGGGAGACATGTAGACATGACCGAGACACCTCTCCGGTCAATAACCAACAGCGGGATCTGGATACCCATGTTGGCTCCCACATTCTCCACGATGATTTCATCGGATGAACGACGATGTCGGGATTCAATCAATCCTGTATACAATTCCCTTTGTCTATCGGTATGATACTTGCCCGAGACTCGATCGTCGGTATCTCTATACCTTGTTCAATATCGTTACCGGCAAGTCTCTTTCCTCATTCCATAATACATCATCCCGTGTCTAACTCCTTAGTCACATTGAGCTCATTATGATGATGTCCTACCGAGTGGGCCCAGAGATACCTCTCCGTCACACGTAGTGACAAATCCCAGTCTCGATTCGTGCCAACCCAATAGACACTTTTGGCGATACCCGTAGTGCACCTTTATAGCCACCCAGTTACGTTGTGACGTTTGGCACACCCAAAGCATTCCTACGGTATCCGGGAGTTGCACAATCTCATGGTCTAAGGAAACGATACTTGACATTGAAAAGCTTTAGAAAATGAACTACACGATCTTGTGCTATGCTTAGGATTGGGTCTTGTCCATCACATCATTCTCCTAATGATGTGATCCCGTTATCAACGACATCCAATGTCCATGGCCATGAAACCGTGACCATCTATTGATCAACGAGCTAGCCAACTAGAGGCTTACTAGGGACATGTTGTGGTCTATGTATTCACACATGTATTGCGGTTTCCGGTTAACACGGTTATAGCATGAACAATAGACAATTATCATTAAATAAGAAATACAATAATAACCATTTTATTATTGCCTCTAGGGCATATTTCCAACACTCTATTCCATTCGGGAACGAACACATTCAGTCGGGCAAAAGATTGAAAGCAAATACAGATAGATTCATAATTCCGAAACGCGTATAAGATCTGTCTTAGCGCAATCGGAAATTCTCAGGCCTAAGGCATGAATAAAGTTTTAAACAGATACAATTCCACTTGTCATACCGAGGTGAAGAAAAGTTTTAACAGCAACCAAAGTTTTTATCAAACACCTGTGGGACTCGCTGGCTCAACGAAGGTCTCCAAGTCGATCCCATCTGCAATCCAAGTGGCTGCTTCAATGAAAGTCTCCATGAAATCCTTGAACGGAAGCTTCTTTGTGTTAATCACTTGGAGAGCCTTCATAATGTCCTCCCTTGCCTCCTTGCAATGGACTCTGACGAGTGAAAGCGCCACATCGTCTTCACAGCGGGCATCAGACTTCTTCCATGCTTGCACTCGACCAGGAATTTCAATGAGACGAGTGATCATTGATTCAAGGTTAGCCTGGAGGGTGTCTTTGGCCCATAGTTCCTTGTCAATCTTCTCCAGTGCAGCTTTCAGTCGAATGATATATGCTTGAACACTCTGGAGACGGACGTTGAGGCAGAACATATTCATGGCCACAACATCTCCAACGGACGACTTAGTGGGATCCATATTTGGTTCAATCTCTTCGGTCTCTTTCTCAAATACTGGTAGAACTCTATATGGAGGAAGGAATAGAAAGATGGTCACATTACTGCCTATAGGATTTAAAGAAGTTCACTCGACAATGAAATTTACCGTCGAGCATGTTGAACATTTTCTTCGTGAAATCTCCCAGATGCTTCTCCAAACCATTACACCTCCTGGTCAGTTCTTCCGTCTTCTTGGTCCAGTCGGCCCGTACCTGCTTCAGTTTGGAGTTTTCTTCTTCTAGCCTCTTGGTTGCGGCAAGCTTCTTCTCGGTAGCTTCAGTCTTCTCCCTCGCCACCTTTTGGGCCTCAGCGAGCGCCTTGTCCTTGTCCTCCAGCGCTTTCTTCATGGTATCTAAAGAAATAACATTGTTGAGTCGCGCTTGGAGTCGACGATTCTCATCTTGCACGTCTGTTCGAGTGAGAGCACTCGATTCAAAGGATGGAAGAAAAAGCAACAATGTAGTTGGTCAATAAGGATTACCTCTCAAAGTCTTCAGTTCAGTCTATGCCCGGCCCAGGTTGTTCTTGGAGACTTCCAGGTCTAATTGTAACCGGTTCTTCTCCTTCTCCAGGTCTTTGTACTGCATGCCAAGTCCATAAGCTTTCTGAAAATCAACAAAGAAGTATTTCAGTCGACACATTATAACTTCTCTACTTCTCAGTGGAAAGGATTTAATACAATCGATGGATGGGCGGCCCGCCACCCCACCCCACACCTCTGACAAGCGTCATATCATGGTTGATGGAAATTATGTCCATGAAACCAGCGTCATATCATGGTTGATGGAAATGATGTCCATGAAACCAGCGTCATATCATGGTTGATGGAAATGATGTCCATGAAACCTACAGAGTGGGTTCGGATGTTTCCGTTCCTAGGGCTAAGAGTTCACTCAACGATCCGAGTCACAAACGTACTCCGCATACAGAAGAGGACCCCGAGTCCAAGTTCTTAAGACTACTGCTCATCGTCAACGATCAACAGTAGTCTTGGGGACTACACCCAGTGGGTGCACTCAGCATGCCCCCACTGGATTTGAAACCACTTGACCAGGTCTGGCCTGTGCGAGCAAAAAATTGTCTCTATCAGACCCCCGCCGAGGCAAGGACTCGACGGTGGTCTCAGGGACTACAACTAGTGGGTGCAATCAGCGTGCCCCCACTGGACCTGCTACCACTCGACCTGTCGAGTGGCAAGCAGACAAAAAACAAAACAAAATGCACAAGCATGCAGACATTGTCTCTATCAAACCCCCGCCGAGGCAAGCACTCGACGACGGTCTCGGGGACTATACCTAGTGGGTGCACTCAGCGTGCCCCCACTGGACCTGCCATCACTCGAGCCGTCGAGCAATTATAAAACAACTCTAAGACCCCTGTCGATGCAAGCACTTGACAGCGGTCTCGGGGACTACACCCAGTGGGTGCACTCGGCGTGCCCCAACTGGATCAGTATCCACTCAACTAAGACCTGATCTACTCGAGAGGCAAACAAGCAAAATTTGCTTCAGGAGGAAACACACCCAGTGGGTGTGCAATCAAGAAATATAGGAATTCAATCGGAAATGTACTTACAATAGCACTTACTCGGACATTGGTGCGAAGCGCCATGCTGGCATCATAAGCCAACTTGCTTGCTTCGTATGCCTCCTTTGTGCGTAGCATCATCAGCTCCGCTTGAATCATGGCCTCTTTCACAACTCCAGTTTGGTCTTCCGGTATGCGATGCAGAGGAAAGGCAGTCGCCGGCTGAGTCGATGCTGCGGCTGGAGTAGCTGGGGTGGCCTGAGGTTGTTCGATTGGTGTCGAGGCCACAATGGTTGAAGCAGCTGGTGGGGCACTCGACAACGGAGCTACGAGCTCGGTTCTAGATCAGGACGAGTCGCCTATCCGTTGAGACGACGCAGCATTCGACCTTTGAGGCATTTGCACTGATGACGTTCTTTGGACGCGTACGCGTGGGGTGCTTGAGGTCACACCTTCACCCCCCGTACCTTGAGGTGGCTCTTCGTCATCCTCCAGTTGAATGATCTATGCAAACACCAATCGACAACGTTAGCTTATTCAATAGGCAAATCATTTTCAAGAAACAGAGCCGAGTGAAGATTTTTTGTACCTCGTTGGGAAGTGGTCGTGTCAGTAGTATCCACATCCAATTGCTCCTCTTCATCCCGTGGAGGCGACGTTACAAAGGTAGCGGCTCTGGTAGTCTAAATTCCACTCAGTCAGCAAGAATACGAGGTTCCATGCAACAACGAAAGAAGAAAAATAAATACTCACGTTGAGACAACGGGCACGACAACATTCATACGAGGAAGAGCCTTCCAGGGTTTCGGCGCGTCAGACTTGGCCTGTTTGGCAGCCCGTTCACTCGACTCAACCATCGAGGTTCTGTCCCGCTTAGGGTTCCTGCCACTCGACGCCAAGGTCTTGCTTGGGGCAGTCATGGGGTCCTGACATTGCTTGGAGCGATGCTCAGTGCACGGAGGAGACTTGACTTCTTCTTCGTCCTCGTCCGATTCCTCGTATTCGTCCTCGCTGTCGTCGGTATAATCAAAATCCACCCTACCTCCCTTGCTCTCCCCTCCGTCTTTGGGCTGATTTCCATTCGGCACAGGCGAATACATGTTCGTCCACTCCTACAAAATTCAAACAATAAAGTCACTCAACCGATGATTAAGTCACTCGACAGAATAGTAGGGCAGTCGACAAAGATATAATTTACCAGATTCGTTGGTGGATTCTCAGCAGAGAAAGGCTTGATCCGCTTGGCTCCCAGGGGGTTGTCACATTCTCCAGTGATGCTTCGAAGCCACTGTTCAACAGTTTTCTCTGGAAGTTCCTCTTGGTGCGTCCGAGTCGTGTCCTCAGGGCCTGAGTAGTGCCACATGGCATGGTCCCTTGCTTGGAGGGGCTGGATCCGTCGACTGAGGAATGTCTCCAGTAGACCCATGCCATTCACTCCTCCACGAACAAGAGCCACTACGGCATCCACTAAGATCCCGACTTGGACTTTCTCCCCTTATAACACTGATAAAGATTTGAGATTGGTGGGTCGATCTGACATGAAAGGGGAAAGACCAGTCCACATGTTGGGAGATTCAACATCTTTGCAGTAGAACCAGGTCGATTGCCAACCCCTAACAGATGCTAGAAAGCTCATAGATGGAAAGGAACTTCTGGCCCTCTTTTGGATCCCCAAGCCACCACATAATTGGATGACATGGGTCTTATCATCCTCGGGGTTGGCCTTTTTGACCGACTAGGATCTAATAGTAAAGATATGCTTGAACAAGCCCCAATGGGGAGGACAACCCAAGAAACATTAGCACATAGTGATGAAAGCAGCGAGATAAGAAATGACATTCGGAGGAAAATGATGGAGTTGAGCTACGAAGAAATTCAGAAACCCTCGGAAGAAAGGATGGGGGCATGGAAAAACCTCACTCGATGTGGGTGAGGAGAAGGACTCGCTCCCCCTCGCGCGGCTCTAGATCGATCTCCCCCTCCGACAACCTCCATGAGCCTTCGGCCACAAGCCTGTCGACAACGAGGTTCTCGACGTCCGCCACCATTACCATTGACGGGAGGAAGTCTCCATGGATCCACCCCACTGGCACCGTGAATCGGGCGCCGTATGGCTTCTTGCCCTTGACGGCTCCCCTCTTGGCACGCTCGAGCTTCTCAGTCTTTCCCTTCACCATCGCGGAGGCAATCATCGAGGCAGGGCTGGGGGCGCGCGGAGCGGAGGAGCAGAGGAAAGGGGAAGATTTGGGAGAGACATGCGGTGCCAGCCTCCACAGTTTATTTATATATACACGTCCGAGTGAGTCGCTGACCCGCGGGCCCGCTAAATCTCCGGATATCTTCGCCGCAGGACTTGCGTTGTACGTGGCATAATGGGCGATGTGATAATTGAGGCGTTGCGCCCCCACTTGCCCCAGTCGTTGTGATATCTCCACGCAGCATCCGCTTCCCAAAATTTTCAAATCCCGTGAAATCCGGGTCTGACAGAGCGACCCGTCGCGTCCAAAGATCCTCTGGAGTCACTCGGATTTTGAATTTGCACTCGAATACACTCGGACACTTATCAAGGCTGAATCGACCAGGGCGAATGACAAAGATTCCAGTCGACGTAGATTCCTTTGAAGCCCCGAAGTGCATTCGGAATTTTGGTCCCTCATCAGAACCAACATCGATCCCTTTTTCACTCGAACCCCGATCCATTCGGGGATAATGACAAGGATATGTACGTAGGTTAGGGTCCTAGGCTTGACCTACACACCCTACCTTAGGACACTATATTGGAGGACTTAAGGGTTACAAGTGCTGGAAATATGCCCTACAGGCAATAATAAATTGGTTATTATCATATTTCCTTGTTCATGATATTTGTTTATTATCCATGCTATAATTGTGTTGATCGGAAACTCACATACACGTGTGGATACATAGACAACACCATGTCCCTAGTATGCCTCTAATAGACTAGCTTGTTGATCAAAGATGGCTCTGGTTTCCTATTCATGGACATGAGATGTCATTTGATAATGGGATCACGTCATTAGGAGAATGATGTGATGGACAAGACCCAAACTACAAACGTAGCATATGATCGTGTCAGTTTATTGCTACTGTTTTCTGCATGTCAAGTATTTGTTCCTATGACCATGAGATCATCCAACTCTCTGACACCGGAGGAGTACCTTCTATGTATCAAACGTTGCAACGTAACTGGGTAACTATAAATGTGTTCTACAGGTATCTCCGAGGGTGTTTGTCGTGTTGGCATGGATCAAGACTGGGATTTGTTACTTTGTGTGACGGAGAGGTATCTCAGGATCCACTCGGTAATACAACATCATAATAAGCCTTGCAAGCAATGTGACTAAGTGTTAGTCACGGGATCTTGTATTACGGAACGAGTAAAGAGACTTTCCGGTAATGAGGTTGAACTAGGTATGGAGATACCCACGATCGAATCTTGGGCAAGTAACATACCGAAGAACAAAGGGAACATCATACGGGATTAACTGAATCCTTGACATAGAGGTTCGACCGATAAAGATCTTTGTAGAATATCTAGGAACCAATATGGGCATCCAGGTCCCGCTATTGGTTGTTGACCGTAGAGGTGTCTCGGTCATCTCTACATAGTTTTCGAACCCGCGGGGTCTGCACACTTATGGTTCGGTGATGTTTCGATAGTATAGAGTTATGTATGGTGGTGACTGAAGGTTGTTCAGAGTCCCGGATGAGATCCCGGACATCATGAGGAGCTCCGGAATGGTCCGGGGGTAAAGATTGATATATAGGAAGTCCTGTTTTGGTCACCGAAAAAGTTTCGGGCTCACCGGTAGTGTACCGGGAGTGCCGGGAGTGTACCGTGGGACCACCAGGAGAGGTATTTCGACCCAAGAGTCTACATGGGCTGTGGGAGGAGGTAAACCAGGCCCTGGTGGGCTGGCCGAAGCCTCCTATAAGGGCCCATGCGGCTGGAGTGGTTTGAGAAGGAAAAAATCCAAAGGTGGAGAGGTGGAAGGAGTTTCCAAGTGGAAAGGAGGAATCCTACTCCTAATAGGATTGGAGTAGGACTCCTCCACCTCCAATTTCGACCAAACCTTGAGAGTTTGAGGCTGCCTCCTCCCCTCCCTCCCTCCTATACATACTAGAGGATTTAGAGGAAAAATCTAACCCTAATACCCACGTGCTACCTCTCCTCTAGATCGCAGTTTCTCCTCTAGATCAGTTTTCAGCGGTGCTTAGGCGAAGCCCTACTAGAATAGCTCCACCACCATCGCTGCCGGAGAACTCATCTACCTCTCCGCTCCCTCTTGCTGGATCAAAAAGGCGGAGATCGTCATTGAGCTGTACGTGTGCTGAACGCGGAGGTGTCGTCTGTTCGGCGCTAGATCAGAAGGACCGTGATCAAGATCGCGAGACGGATCGTGATGAGATCGCAGGACGGATGCTGATGAGTTCGCGGGATGGATCATGATTGGATCGCAGGATGGATCGTGATGAGATCGCGGGATGCTCGGCGATTTGGATCGCGGAGACGTTCGACTACACCAACCGCGTTTCTTAACGCTTCCCGCTTAGCGATCTACAAGGGTATGTAGATCCACTCTCCCTCTCGTAGATGCTCATCACCATGGATAGATCTTGCGTGTGTGTAGGAATTTTTTTTGTTTCCCATGCAACGTTCCCCAACAACAAGAGAGTTGCCTACTAGAGTCATCATGGCGTATAAGTCACTCGGCAATTAATCCACTCGGAGGTTCTTTCCTCCACTCGACAGTCTCATTTCATTCGGAAGAAGATAATGGCCAGTCGAACACAAGACCAGAAGGCATCCCAGGAGGCCAACGGGCAGGCGTTCAGCCAGTCGCCATTAGTAGCATTCATTGTATACGTTACCAGTAATGTACGTCTTTATACCCATGATCGAACCCTTGGTTGCCTGACACTTATGAGGGGCAGAGTACTCTATATAAGCCACCCCTCCCCTCTAGCACAAGGGTTCGCACCCCCTGTAACACATACTTTCCACATGACAGGAGCGCTTGAGCACTGAGACGTAGGGTTGTTACCTCCACGAGATGGGCCTAAACTCATACATCTCTGTGTACACCCTCTCCATAGCTAGGACTCAGCCCTCTCCTTCGTACCCCTATCTTCTACTGCCAGACTCGTTCCCACGACACATGGCGATGGAGATGATGAAGGTTGATAGTGAGAGAAGAGAGGAGACGATTAAATAGTGGTGGTCAGGTTGAGTAAATATAGCCGCGATGGAGGAAGAGTGACAGTCATGCCGTTTTAACTACATGCTCTTTAATGAGCCATGAAATCTGTGTGTGCCTGACTCCATGAATTGTGTGTAGCTCGAGGAGAGCAATGAGATGGGCACGGAGGTGCTCCCGATCGTTGGCAAGAAGGGCAAGCAGGCGGTTAATCCAATGCCCGAGGTGGTGGTGCTGCACCCCGCCGAGGAAGAAAGGAAGACACCAACGGTCGGTGACGAGGAGCGCATTGAGGAGCCCCCCAGCAACAAGCGCCGCAACAACGACCACTACCATGAGGAGGGTGGCCCAATTCACTTCTGCAAGGTCATCCTTGCACCGAAGCTTGAGTGCATCCCCATGCCCCTAGACTTCACTGAGCACTTTACCGCGGTGCCGACGGAGTTCAAGCTAAAGAACAACACCGGCTGCTCCTGGAGGGTGACGTTCAAGCTGATGAACGGCAGGGTGACCCTGGATCAGGGTTGGGCCACCTTCATCGCCGTTCATCAGATCAATATCGGCTACATGATGACGTTCAGGCTCCTCACTCCTGACACCCTCATGGTCATCATCTTCGATGACGATGGCATTGAGGTGGTCAACAAGTGCGGGAAGCATGATGAAGCCATCGCCGTCAGGGACTAGGGCCGGGGCACCTCCTTCCTAAGTACTATCGAGTCTGCTTGAACTATGGTTTAAGCGTTGAACTGTTTGAACTATCATTGTGAACTATGATGTTAAGTAAGCTCTGTTTATGCTCTGCTCTGCTTATGATGTGTGGTACATGGTTGTACCGAAGTGTGCTGGTAACCTCACCAACTAGCCAAAGAGGTTACCACACACTAGGTTCGGGGTGGTCGCAACTATGTGGCGGCTTGAGAGGGGTTGGTCGGAATCGAGAGATGCGAGTTTTACCCAGGTTCGGCCCCTCGAGATGAGGTAAAAGCCTACGTCCTGCTTGTCTTGTATTGATGATGATGAAGAACTCTCGATTACATGGGTGTTGTCTTGCTACCTCTAATCTCGAGAGCCTTTAATCTGTCTATCTCTAATGACTTGTGTCTGTCTAAACTTGAGAACTTGTGAACCTGTCTCTAAGGGCGCCTTACCCCTCCTTAAATAAGTGGAGAGGGTAGGTTTACATGTAGAGTCCTACTAGGAGTAGGATTAGGACTAGTCTCTCTTGAATCCTAATTCGGGTCTTGTTTCTCTTGTAAGGGAATCCTTTCTCTCCTTTGGTCCTACTCTTCTAAGCCGTTTGGCACCGGCTTGCACGCCAAGTCTTGGGCCTGGTCGTTCTATGACCCGCCTGCCGGGTCACTAATAAAAAGCCATGTCTTGACCAGGTCTCCTGTGAGTCGCCAGGCCGGGTCATACCGTGGGGTATATCCCCGACATTAGCCCCTAGGTTAGCTTGAATTTATTCATGGTAACCTCCTGAAATAGGAATAGTAAATATGTTAAGTGGTCGGCTTGCTCCTTTGGCCGGCTTACGAAGTGGCTCCTCAGAAATCCAGGTCTTTTCTGCATATGAATGAGTCGTCTTGAAAATCATCTTGCTTGTCAGTGTCCTTTGAAAAATATTGGGAATAGAATACCCATATGCCGTTGAGTCGGCTTCCAATACTTTGGCTTAATGAAAGTCTTGAAAATAAGAAATCCCCATGACGTAGATCCGGACTTCCATTGTTGTGAAGCAGGGCGGCTTGCATAAACTCTGGCGGGTTATGATCTTTTGATAACGCCGGTCATGAATGTTGGCGACACCGGGTCTAACAACTGAACTCCATAATTAAGATCTTGAAAATTCTCCTCGAAGTTTTTGATATGTCCATATTACCTGTAGCCCCCAAGCTCCGAGATTATCCATGATGACTTGGTGCTTTGCAATAATATTTGTGGTTGTGTAGCCCCCAAGTACCAGGTTGTCTTGCCTGCAGCAGCCTAGGACTTATAACTATCTTATACTTTATGAAACTTCAGCAGGTGTAGCCCCCAAGGGTCGGCTCATCAGAATGTGATGCGCCGTGTCTTCAATTTGAACCTCTTAATCTGTTAAACAGCTGAATACTGTAGCCCCCAAGTGCCGGGTTAGTAAGAATTAATGGGCGGGGACTTAGAAAAATATAGAAAGGCCGACTCATCTCCTTGAGATAATAAGGTCTTGCTGACAATGTAATGATTTGAAAAGCAACTTGCATTAGCCCCCAAGTGTCGTGATGCATGCTTGCAGCGACATGGGACTTTCATACTTGATATAAACTGGACTTGAATAATGTAGCCCCCAAGGGCCAGGCCGTACGCCTGCGATGACTTGCAAATGTTAGCAATTTTGATCTGAATAGTGTAGCCCCCAAGTGTCGGGTCGTCTGCCTGCGGCCACTCGGGGACTATGTGAGAATAATATGACTCGTCATAATTTGCTAAATGAATCTTTGACCATAGTTGTAACCCGGTATGAATATCCTAGAAGAATACCTTTATCCGTGACATGAAATCCCTGCTCGTGATTGCGGTGCAACCCGACAAATATATGTTTTGAGAAATCCATAAGTGATGTACATTACTACAGAGCACAACTGAAGAAATCCAAGAACTGGTCAATTGGATGACACGACATTATATCTGATAGGGCAGCTTCTTCAAGAATAATCAACTTTCCAATCTGGCTTGAAAAAAACCCAATCACTTAATGCTGGTTATGATAAACCATGATGAAGATCCAGCCATGTTGGCTATTAAAGATCTATTTGTTCCTGCAGAAGTTCTTTCATCACACTTAATGGCGGCTCATCTTAAGGGACAAGACCTGCAAAAGTAAACAAGACAGAGTAGATTCTGCATTGTTATAAGGGCAACTTAAAAAAAGCATAACCCAGAGATGTTAAAATCTGTTGTAGCCTTGCTTCATCTTTCACAATCTTGCTCTGGCCCGACTTATAACATGAATGCAATGTATGATGCAATATGTGATGCAATGTATGATGTGATGTATGATGCAATATGTAATGCATGATGGTCTTGCTTTCCCCTTGTTTTTTGTTTTTCGAAAACTCATATTCTGACCCTTTTGAGGGGGGACAGAATTTATAACGGAGAGAGTGCCCCGGGTCCCATAAGCTACTTCTCACGTGACATAAATCCATCATTTGAACCTTAAATAACGTCACTTGTTAAGAGTACGGCGGGCCACTTGGCAGGGAGTACGTAGCAGATGAGAGAGAGCTTTCCATCGCCGCTGTCTGAGGCCCTCGGAGGGGGTGAGTTGACAGCTCCCTGGACCCCTGCGTGAGCGACTGCTACATACATGCAGGTACGACTCTGCCAAAGTGGGGGCTGCCTTCACCCACTCTGGCGCCTTGCTCTGGTCCACGACCCATCTTGCAGCATGGTACCTATGTTTGAACGGCTCGCATCATGGCGCCTCATCCTCTTGAGCGACTTATCACCCGTGTTTGAACGGCTCGCATCATGGCGGTTCATCCTCTTTCGCTCCCATGGCACCCATGTTTGAATGGCTCGCATCATGGCGCCTCGTCCTCTTGAGCGACTTAGCACCCATGTTTGAACGGCTCGTAACATGGCGGCTCGCCCTCTTGAGCGACTTGAGATCTTTCACCGGTAAGGTACCCATGTTTGAACGGCTCGCAACATGGCGGCTCATCCTCTTGAGTGACCTTACATCCTTCATCAAATAAGCGGTACACACATGTTTGAACGGCTCACATCGTGGCGGCTCATCCTCTTGGGTGACCTAGAAAACTTTCACCCATAAGGCGGCACACCCATGTTTGAACAGCTTGCAATGTGGCGGCTCGTCCTCTTGAGTGACCTTAAGCCTCTCGCCGTCTTGCACGCCATCATCACATGAGCCGTCGTTTTGTAAACCGCCATCTTGTAAGTCGTCGCACGATGGTGCTATTTTGGCTGAAGAGTCGGTCAAAAGGGTGAGCAAGCTAAACCCGACGGGTTGGAAGCCCCTAAATGACCTTTTGTTGAAGTATCCTCCTTTTCACAACCTGAAATGCATAAACAGCAGAAACTCCAAGTTACTTTATGATGATCAAATAAATCAGAATACCCATGACCGGGTTAACTTTTCTTGCAATGACCCGGTGTTCCTATTGAAAACGACCAAGAATGGAAGCCAGGGGCGAGGCGAAGTGGCGGCTCGAGCTTCCTGCAGTAGGCAGAGCTCCTGGGGCGAGGTGGAGTCGAGGCGGCTAGGCCATGCTTGAAGTGGAGGCGAGGCCGGCGACTCAACACGGCTGCAGCCGGAGGCATGCCATAAGCGCAGTTAGAGAGGCGGATGAGATGGGCGAAGTGGAGCTGGTGGTGGAGTGATTAAGAGGCGAGTTGGAACCGACAACAGCATAGCGGGCGAGGCGAGGCGAGGCGGAGGGCGACGCATCGGCGGAGGCCGGTGGAGGCAAAGCAAAAACGCCCGAAGATGTAGCGCGTGGAGGTGGCTCGAGGCAAGCGCGGCAAGGTGAGGTCACGATGGCCGGGAGCCATGCCGGGAAGGCAAGTGAGTGCAATGAAGCCGGCTTAAGGCATGGGCGAGGATGAGGCGCACATGGTGAGGCGGGGCGAACCATGGCGGAGAGGCAAGTCGCGAGGGCGAGGAGAGGTGGAAGCCGGCTCAGACATGAACGGCCGGGCATGGCCGAGCCGGCCACGACACAATGGTGAAGGAAGGCTAGGTGATTCCAACTCCAAGTCAGGTTGTAGGCTAGAGTTTGCAGGGTCGAAGGAGTCCAGCTCGATAGCGGCGGCCTGGCTTGGCACTAGCAACAGCCTAGCTCAACGCCAGCGACAACCCAACTCGGCCCCAGCGGCGGGGTGAAGCAGAGCAGAACGAGGCGGAGTGCGTCGGCTCACGAACGAGCGCAAAGCCGGCGGCGAGCGCGCGGGTGAGGCCACGACGACTGAGGCGCAGAGCGATAGCAGAGGCGAGGCCGACTTGAAACGGAGGCGCACGGCGAGGCAGCGGCAGAGCCATGGCGGATGCAAGCAGGTAAGGCCGCAGTAGCAGGTCTTGACAGGGCCGGCTCGGACACGGCCGTGGTGTTATGCAAGGCAAAGCAGCCATGGGGCATCGAGCAGGAGCATCCCAGAGCTGTGCATGGAGGCGGGTGCGGCCGAAGCAGCAACTCAGGGTGGAGCAGACCCGACGCGGGCGCGCGGCGGCCGGAGCGGCGCGGTCAAGCGGAGACGGAGCCAGCCGAGTCCATGATTGGCTTCACATTGACCTTCACACAGACTATATATGAACTTGGAGTTGATGAAGAGTCTTCAATGCCGTCTCTTGTGGATCTGGCGGGTCATAAGCTTCTCGATGCCTAGGAGAGATCCCTTCAAGAAAACAACACCATCATGCGCGCCCCACGGTGGGCGCCAATTGTCGTGGATTTGTCACGGTAGATGTCCGGGTGAACGGACTTAGGTTTGGGGCGGTCGCAACTATGTGGCGGCTTGAGAGGGGTTGGTCGGAATCGAGAGACACGATTTTTACCCAGGTTCGGCCCCTCGAGATGAGGTAGAAGCCTACGTCATGCTTGCCTTGTATTGATGATGATGAAGATCTCTCGGTTACAAGGATGCTGTCTTGCTACCTCTAATCTTGAGAGCATCTAATCTGTCTATCTATAATGACTTGTGTCTGTCTAAACTTGAAAACTTGTGAACCTGTCTCTCTAAGGGTGCCTTACCCCTCCTTATATAAGTGGAGAGGATAGGTTTACATGTAGAGTCCTACTAGGAGTACGATTAGGACTAGTCTCTCTTGAATCCTAATCCGGGTCTTGTTTCTCTTGTAAGGGATTTCTTTCTCTCCTTTAGGCCTTCTCTTGTGAGCCACCTAGCGCCGGCTTGCACGCCGGGTCTTGGGCCTGGTCGTCATGCGACCCACCTGCCAGGTCACTAATAAAACGCCATGTCTTGACCAGGTCTCCTGTGAGTCGCCGGGCTGGGTCATACCGCGGGGTATATCCCCGACACTAGGCGTTGCATACAACCAAAGAACATGCCTTGGGTTTGTCTACCAACATGCATGGAACCAAACACCAGGCAATGTGGTTCAACCAATGCAGCCAAGAGAGCATGCAGGAACCTAAACAACTTGCAGATAATGCATTTGAGGCTATTTTTGCTAAACCAGGTTGAGTGGAGAAGGGTATGCAACACAGACATTGTAGTTTAAGGCAACCAAACACGCCCCTAGTCACTCTTGGTTTGTATATGAAAAGAACACAATGGTATAGTGTTTGAGAATATGTTCAACTAGCTCGGTCTTGTTAGAGCTTCATGCCTTTTACTGGTAAAAGGCTGGGGCTAAGTGTCCCAAGTCCTTGGTCACTAGGGTTTGTTTTTCTTGCATGTGTGTGGTGTTTTTGGGTTATTGTCGTGGGAACGAGCCTGATAGTAGAAGGTAGGGGTACGAAGGGAAAGGGCAGAGTCCTAGCTACGACGAGGGTGTACACACATATGTATGAGTTCAGGCCCCTCTCGTGGAGGTAACAGCCCTACGTCTCAATGCTCGGGAGCTTATGTCGTGTGGAATGTTAAGATTACAATGGTTGGTAAACCTTGTGCCAGAGGGGAGGGAAGGCTTATATAGAGTTTGCTGCCCCTCACAAGTGCACAACATCTAAGGGTCTGATCGTGGGTTTAAAGACTGGCATTACTGGTAACGTACATAATAAATGCTACTAATGACGAAGGACTAACGACTGCCCGTTGGCCTCCTTATGGTGGCTCCTGGTCTTCTGGTGTCGACTGAGAATGAGGTCTACCGAGTGACAGGCGACTGTCGAGTGAAGGAAGAAGACTCCGAGTGGATTGAATGTTGAGTGACTTGAACATCTCATGGAATCCAGTCGGAAGCTTATGCTTGATCTTCAAGTCCTCCAATATAGTGTCCTTAGGTAGGGTATGTAGGCTTTGCCTAGGACCCTACCCTAGGTACATATCCTCGTCATTAGCCCCCGAATGGATCGGGGTTCGAGTGGTGAAATGGGGGTATCAATGCCAATCTTCAATTAAGGCATCAAATCTTCCGAATGACATTCGGGGCTTCAACGAAACTTGCATCGATTGAACTCTGAGTATTGATGTCAATTCAAGATCAACACGCCAAATCTTCTGAATAATATTCGGGGCTTCAACGAAACTTGCTTCGATTGAACTCTGAGTATTGATGTCAATTCAAGATTAACACACCAAATATTTCGAATGATATTCGGGGCTTCAATGAAACTTGCGTCGATTGAACTCTTCTCCATTCTCCCGAATCCATTTAGCCTTGAAAGTGTTCGAGTGGATGTTCAATGCCTATTTTGCTCCGAGTCAACTGACAGTATCTTTGGAGGTAACGGGTCGGTCTGTCAGACCCAGATTTCATGGGATACGAAAATTTGGGAAGCGCGCGCGCGTGCGATGATGACGCCATGATCAGGGCAAGTGAGGGCACGACACCTCGATCTCCATGCTGGTCATTTCTCCATGTACTGGACACAGACTGCGGCTAGCATGCACAATGATCTCGTGGGTCCACCAGTCAGCGAGGCACTCGGCGGGATATAAATCTCAGAGCGCTGTGGTTCGCACAGTACTATTCCCCAATCTTCCTCTCTTCCTCCGCCTCCCCTGTCTCCAGCACCTCATCTTGTTCTTATTTCACGAGAGTCGTCGCAGCAATGACGAAGAGCACCACGGAGAAGCTGGAGCAAGCTAAGAAGAGGGCAACGAAGGTCAAGGGCAAGAAGCCCTCGACCGCTCAATTCACCGCACCGGCGGGATGGAGGCAGGGGGACTTTCTCCCCTCCGTAGTCACTCGCGAGGACATGGAGGGCATTGTCGCCGATGGGCTCGTGGTGGACGGTGCTTGGAGGCTGTCACAGGGAGAGCGCGAGCCGGAGCCGCGCGACGGGAGCGAGTCCTCCTTCTCTCCCATGTTGAAAGAGGTTTCTCTATGCCACCCCACCCGTTCTTTAGAGGGTTCTTGAATTTCTTCGGCGCCCAACTGCACCATCTCCCACCGAATACTATTGCATACTTGTCTGCCTTTGTTACTTTGTGCGAGTGTTTTCTGGGCTATTCTTGTTGGAAATATGCCCTAGAGGCAATAATAAATTAGTTATTATCATATTTCCTTGTTCATGATAAATCGTTTATTATCCATGCTATAATTGTATTGATCAGAGACTTAGATGCATGTGTGGATACATAGACAAAACCATGTCCCTAGTATGCCTCTAATGGACTAGCTCGTTGATCAAAGATGGTTAAGGTTTCCTAGACATGGACATGAGATGTCATTTGATAACGGGATCACATCATTAGGAGAATGGTGTGATGGACAAGACCCAAACTACAAACGTAGCATATGATCGTGTTAGTTTATTGCTACTGTTTTCTGCATGTCAAGTATATGTTCCTATGACCATGAGATCATGCAACTCACTGACACCGGAGGAGTGCCTTGTGTGTATCAAACATCGCAGCGTTACTGGGTGACTATAAAGGTACCCTACAGGTATCTCCGAGGGTGTCTGTTGAGTTGGCATGGATCAAGACTAGGATTTGTTACTCCGTGTGACGGAGAGGTATCTCAGGGCCCACTCGGTAATACAACATCACAACAAGCCTTGCAAGCAATGTGACTAAGTGTTAGTCATGGGATCTTGTATTATGGAACGAGTAAAGAGAATTGCCGGTAACGAGGTTGAACTAGGTATGGAGATACCGACGATCGAATCTCGGGCAAGTAACATACTGAAGAACAAAGGGAACATCATACGGGATTAACTGAATCCTTGACATAGAGGTTCGACCGATAAACATCTTCATAGAATATGTAGGAACCAATGTGGACATCCAGGTCCCACCATTGGTTATTGACTGTAGAGGTGTCTTGGTCATGTCTACATAGTTCTCGAACCCGCAGGGTCTACGCACTTAAGGTTTGGTGACGTTTCAATAGTATAGATTTATGTATGGTGGTGACCGAAGGTTGTTCGAAGTCCCGGATGAGATCCCGGACATCACGAGGAGCTCCGGAATGGTCCAGAGGTAAAGATTCATATATAGGAAGTCCTATTTTAGTCGCCGGGAAAGTTTCGGGCTCATCGGTAGTGTACCAGGAGTGCCGGTAGTGTACCGGGGGACCATCGGGAGAGGTATTTCGACCCAAGAGGCTACATGGGCTGTGGGAGGGTGGAAACCAGCCCTTAGTGGGCTGGTGGAAGTCCTCTAAGAGGCCCATGCGGCTGGACTTGAGAAAGAGAAAAAAAAGGCAAGGTGGAAAGAGATTCCAAGTAGGAAAGGAGGAATCCTAGTCCTAACAGGATTGGAGGAGGATTCCTCCTCTCCTCCTTGCGCAAGGGATGCCTTGTGCGCCAGCCCTCCTCCTCCCTCCCTCCTATATATACTGGTGGTATTGGGTGTTTTGCACTAGATTTGACGATCACGTGCTACCCATTCCACCGGTGCTCCTCTAGATCAGATTTCCGCAGTGCTTAGGCGAAGCCCTGCCGGAATTGCTCCACCACCATCGCCGGAGCGCCGTCACGCTGCCGGTGAACTCTTCTTCCTCTCCACTTCCTCTTGCTGGATCAAGACGGTGGAGATCGTCATCAAACTGCACGTGCGCTGAACGCGGAGGTGCCGTCCGTTCGGCGCTAGATCGGAAGGACCGTGATCAAGATCACGAGACGGTTTGTGATGAGTTCGCGGGACAGATCGTGATGAGTTCATGGGACGGATCATGATGAGTTCGCGAGACGGATCATGATGTGTTCGCGGGACGGATCGTGATGAGATCGCGGGACGCTCAGCGATTTGGATCGCGAAGATGTTCGACTACACCAACCGCGTTTCTTAACGCCTCCCGCTTAGCGATCTACAAGGGTATGTAGATCCACTCTCCCTCTCTTAGATGCTCATTGCCATGGATAGATCTGCGTGTGCATAGGAAATTTTTTGTTTCCCATGTGACGTTCCCCAATGGTGGCATCATGAGCTAGGTCTATGTGTAGATGAGATCTCGAGTAGAACACAAAAGGTTTGTGGGCGTTGATGCTTAGATTGCTTCCTCCCTTGGTCGGATTTTGGTTCAGCGGTATTGTGAGATGAAGCAGCCTGGACCAACATTACTCGTACGCTTACGAGAGACCGGTTCCCTCGACCGCAACTTGTTGCATAGATGGCTTGTGGGTGCCAGTTTCTCTCACTTTAGTTGGATCGGATTCGACAAAGGCGGTCCTTGAGAAGGTTGAAAAGCAACTAGTGTATCACCGTTGTGGTTTTTGCATAGATGAGAATTGTTCTTGCTAGATACCCATAGCAGCCACGCAAAACATGCAACAACAATTAGAGGACGTCTAACATGGTTTTGCAGGGTATGTTGTGATATGATATGGCCAATTACATGATGATCATGTGATGTATAGATTATCACGACTTGCATGTCGTTGAGTACGGCAACCGGCAGGAGCCATAGGGTTGTCTTTAATTATTGTATGACCTGTGTGTCAATCATTACGCGCTATGTAATGCTTTACTTTATTGCTAAATGTTAGCAATAGTAGTTGAAGCATGGTGGGCGCGACAACCCCGATGGCGACACATTGATGGAGATCATGGTGTCATGACGGTGACGATGGAGATCATGCCGGTGCTTTCATGATGGAGATTAAAAGCACAAGTTCATGGCCATATCATGTCACTTATGATTTGCATGTGATGTTAATCCTTTTATGCACCTTGTTTTGCTTAGGAAGATGTTAGCATTATAAGGTTATTACTCACTTAATTTCAAGATAAACTGTGTTCTCCCCGAGTGTGCACCGTTGCGAAAGTTCGTCATGTTGAGACACCACGTGATGATCGGGTGTGATAGACTCTACATTCACATACAACTGGTGCAAGCCAGTGTTGCACATGCAGAACACTCGGGTTAAACTTGACGAGCCTAGCATGTATAGACATGGCCTTGGAACACAAGAGACTGAAGGGTCGAACATGAGTGATATAGTAGATATGATCAACATGATGATGTTCACCTTGTAACCACCCCAACTCACGTGATGATCGGACTTGAGTTGGTGAATTTAGATCATGTATCACTCGAATGACCGGAGGGATGTCAATTTGAGTGGGAGTTCTTAAGTAATATGATTAATTGAACTCATTATCATGAATATAGTCAGTAGTGTCTTTACAAATTATGTTGTAGATTACTTGCTCGCACTGTAGCTCCCTTGAATTTTTATATGTTCCTAGAGAAATAGAGTTGAAAGATGATAGTAGCAATATTGCGGATTGGCTTTGTGATTTGAGGATTGTCCTCGTTGCTGCACAGAAGGCTTATGTCCTTAATGCACCGCTCGGTGCGCCAACCCCTCTAGCATCGTCTGTAGATGTTGTGAACATCTGACAGGTACGTGCTGATGACTACTAGATAGTTTAGTGCGTCATGCATTACGGCTTAGAATTGAGGCTTCGAAACGTTTTGAACGTCACAGAACATATGAGATGTTCTAAGAGATGAAATTAGGATCTCAGGCTCGTGCCCATGTTGCGAGATATGAGATCTCCAAAAAGATTCTTTGCCTGCAAGATGAACGAGAATAGGTCAGTCGTTGAGCATGTGCTCAGATTGTCTGGATGCTACAATCACTTGAATCGAGTGGGAGTTCATCTTCCAGATAAGATAGTGATTGATATAGTTCTCCAAGTCACTTTCACTAAGCTACTAGAACTTGGTGATGAACAATAAAATACCAGGGATAGAATTAATGATCCCTGAGCTATTCGCGATGTTTGACACTGCGAAGGTAGAAATCGAGAAGGAGCGTCAAAGTGTTGATGGTTAGTCAAAACCACTAGTTTCGAGAAGGGCAAGAGCAAGGAGGGAAACTTCATGGATAGCAAGTCAGTTGCAGCTCTAGTGAAGCAACCCAAAGTCTAACCCAAACCCGAGACTAAGTGCTTCGATTATGAGGACAACGGTCACTGAAGCGGAACAACCCTAGATACTTGGTAGATAAGAAGGCTAGCAAAGTCGACAGAAGTATATTTGATATACGTGTTAATGATGTGTACCTTGCTAGTACTCCTAGTAGCACCTGGGTATTGGATACCGGTTCGGTTGCTAAATGTTAGTAACGCAAAGTAAAACCTACGGAATAAACGGATACTAGCTAAGTGTGAGGTGACTATGTGTGTTGGAAATGTTTCCAAGGTTGATGTGATCAACATCGCACGCTCTCTCTACCTTCGAGATTAGTGACGAACCTAAATAAATGTTATTTGGTGTTTTTGTGTTGAGCATGAACGTGATTAGATCATGTTCATTGCAACAAGGTTATTCATTTAAGTTAAAGAATAATGGTTATTCTATTTACATGAATAATACCTTCAATGGTCATGCACCCAGTAAGAATGGTTTGTTGAAACTTGATCGTAGTAATACACATGTTCATAACATTGATGCCAAAAAGATACAAAGTTAATAATGATAGTACCACATGCTTGTGGCACTGCCGCTAAATGTCATATTGGTATAAAGCGCATGAAGAAACTCCATGCTAATGGATCTTTGCACTCATTCGATTGCGAATCGGTTGAGACATGTGAACCATGCCTCTTGGTCAAGATGACTAAGGACCCCGTTTTCTGTTTTGATGAAGCAGGCAAGTGATTTATTGGAAATGATACATGTTGATGTATGCAATCCAATGAGTCTGGTAGCGTGCGGTGAATATCGTTATTTTCTTACCTTCACTGATGATTTGAGTAGATATAGTGTATATTTACTTAATGAAACACAAGTCTGAATCGTTTGAAAGGTTCAAGCAAATTCAGAGTGAAGTTTTAAGAACATCGTGACAAGAAGATTAAAATGTTTGCGATATGATCGTGCAGGTGAATATCTGAGTTACGAGTTTGGCATACAACTTTAGACAATGTGAGAATTGTTTTCACAACTCACGCCACCTGGAACACCATAGTGTGATGGTGTGTCCTAACGTCATAGTCGTGCTCTATTGGATATGGTGCATGCTATGGTGTCTCTTATCGTTTTGTTACTATAATTTTGGGGTTATGCATTAGAGACAACTACATTCACTTTAAATAGGGCACCATCTAAATCCGTTGAGATGACACTGTGTGAATTATGGTTTGATAGAAACCTAAGCAGTCATTTCTTAATGTTTGGGGCTGCGACGCTTGTGTGGAAAATGTTTTCACCTAATGAGCTCGAACCCAAAGCGGACAAATGCATCTTCATAGAATACCCTAAGAACAGTTGGGTGAACCTTCTATCTCAGATCCAAGCATAAAATGTTTGTTGCTAAAACTGGGTCCTTTCTCGAGAAAAGGTTTCTCTTGAAAGAATTGAGTGGGAGGAGGATAGAACTTGATGAGGTTATTGAACCTCTGTTTCAACCAGAGAGTAGTGCAGCGCAGGAAGATGTTTCCGTGAAGCCTACGTTAGTTGAAGAGGAAGTAAATGATAATGATCATGAAGCTTCAGATCAAGTTACTATCGACCTATGAGGAAAATAGAGCTTGATGAGGTTATTGAACCTTTAGTTCAACTAGAAAATAGCGTAGCACAGAAAGATGTTTCTATGAAGCCTACGTCACTTGAAGAGGAAGTTAATGATGATGATCATGAAGCTTCGGATCAAGTTACTATCGAACTTCGTAGGTTGACAAGGACGTGTACTGCTCCTGAGCGGTACGACAACCCTATCTTGGAGGTCATGTTGTTGGACAACGATGAACCTACGAACTATGGAGAAGCGATGATGGGCCCAAAACCAACAAATGGTTAGAGGCCATGAAATCCGAGA
Source organism: Hordeum marinum (assembly GCA_022496015.1). Classification (NCBI taxonomy): domain Eukaryota; kingdom Viridiplantae; phylum Streptophyta; class Magnoliopsida; order Poales; family Poaceae; genus Hordeum; species Hordeum marinum. Next base: position 58,612,976 of record CM039673.1, on the reverse strand, counting down.
AAGGATCCATGTATGAAAACCAAGTATAGACTTTGGTGGACTTGCTCGTTGGATGGCAGGTCGTTAAGTACAAATGGATCTTTAAAATGAAGACAGACGCTGATGGTAAATGTTACCATTTTTAAAGCTCGACTTGTTGCATTTAGGTTACGTTAAGTTCAAGGAGTTGACTGCGATGAGACTTTCTCACTCGTAGCGATGCTAAAGTCTGTTGGAATTATGTTAGCAGTTGCTGTATTTTTCAATTATGAAATCTGGCAGATGGATGCCAAAACATCGTTTCCTTCCTTAAGGAAAGGTTGTATGAGATACAACCAGAAGGTTTTGTCAGTCCTAAGGATGCTAAAAGGTGTGCAAGCCTTAGTGATTCTTCTATGAACTGAAGCAAGCATCTTGGAGTTGGAATATGCACTTTGATGAGGTGATCAAAGTTTTTGAGTCTATACAAAGTTTATGAGAAACTTGTATTTGCAATAAAGTGAGTGGGAGCACTATAGAGTTTCTGATAAGTATATGTGGATGACATATTGCTATTCGAAAATGATGTAGAATTTCTGGAGAGCATAAACGGTTGTTTGAAAAGAGTTTTTCAAAGGAAGACCTGGATCAAATTACCTAATTGTGGAGGATCAAGATCTGTAAAGATAGATCAAGATGTTTGATAAGACTTTCAATGAGTTCAAAATGGATTAGTCAGAGAGAAGTGTTCTCGCCTGCTTTGTAAGGTGTGAAGTTGAGTGAGACTCAAAGCTCGACAACGGCAGAAGAAAGAGAAAGGACGATTGTCGTCCCCAATGCCTTAGCCATAGGCTATGTATAGTATGACATGCCGTGTACCGCACCTATGTGTGCCTTGCCATGAGTCCGTCAAGGGGTACAAGAGTGATCCAGGAGTGGGTCACTAGACAGCGGTCAAGATTATCCTTAGTAACTAAAAGACTAAGGATATATTTCTTGATTGCAGAGGTGATAAAGAGTTCGTTGTAAAGAGTTACGTCGATGCAAGCTTTAACACCAATCCGGATGACCCGTAGTAGCAATCTGGATACATATAGTGGAGCAGCCATTTGGAATAGTACCAAGTGGAGCGTGGTAGCAGTGTTTATAGTTTGACACAGAGATTTGCAACGTACATATGGATCTAAATGTCGCAGACCCGTTGACTATAAGACCTCTCTCACATGCATAGCATGATCGAGCCCCAGAACTCATTGGGTGTTAGATTCATAACAATGCGTATCACATGGTGATGTGAACTAGATTATTGACTCTAGTGCAAGTGGGAGACTGTTGGAAATATGCCCTATAGGCAATAATAAATTAGTTATTATCATATTTCCTTGTTCATGATAAATCGTTTATTATCCATGCTATAATTGTATTGATCGGAGACTTAGATGCATGTGTAGATACATAGACAAAACCATGTCCCTAGTATGCCTCTAATGGACTAGCTCGTTGATCAAAGATGGTTAAGGTTTCCTAGCCATGGACATGAGATGTCATTTGATAACGGGATCACATCATTAGGATAATGGTGTGATGGACAAGACCCAAACTACAAACGTAGCATATGATCGTGTTAGTTTATTGCTATTGTTTTCTGCATGTCAAGTATATGTTCCTATGACCATGAGATCATGCAACTCACTGACACCGGAGGAGTGCCTTGTGTGTATCAAACATCGCAACGTTACTGGGTGACTATAAAGGTACCCTACAGGTATCTCTGAGGGTGTCTGTTGAGTTGGCATGGATCAAGACTAGTCCTAATAGGATTGGAGGAGGATTCCTCCTCTCCTCCTTGCGCAAGGGCTGCCTTGTGCGCCAGCCCTCCTCCTCCCTCCCTCCTATATATACTGGTGGTATTGGGTGTTTTGCACTAGATTTGACGGCCACGTGCTACCCGTTCCACCGGTGCTCCTCTAGATCGGATTTCCGCAGTGCTTAGGCGAAGCCCTACCGGAATTGCTCCACCACCATCGTCGGAGCGCCATCACGCTGCCGGTGAACTCTTCTTCCTCTCCACTTACTCTTGCTGGATCAAGATGGTGGGGATCGTCATCAAGCTGCACGTGTGCTGAACGCGGAGGTGTCGTCCGTTCGGCGCTAGATCGGAAGGACCGTGATCAAGATCGCGAGACGGTTCATGATGAGTTCGCGGGACGGATCGTGATGAGTTCGCAGGACAGATCGTGATGAGTTCGCGAGATGGATCGTGATGTGTTTGCGGGACGGATCGTGATTGGATCGCGGGACGGATCATGATGAGATTGCGGGATGCTCGGCGATTTGGATCGCGAAGATGTTCGACTAAACCAACCGCGTTTCTTAACGCTTCCCGCTTAGCAATCTACAAGGGTATGTAGATCCACTCTCCCTCTCATAGATGCTCATCACCATGGATAGATCTGCGTGTGCGTAGGAATTTTTTTTGTTTCCCATGCGATGGTCCCCAACAGTTCTCCCCATTGGGGGCTGTTCAAGCATATCTTTATGGTCAGATCCCAGACCGTGAAGAAAGATCTCCCTGCTGATGAGAAGACTCATGTGCTTCAGTTGTGTGGGGGTTTAGGACTTCAGAAAATAGCCCATAGTTCTTTCCCTGGCATGAATTTTCCTGAGTCTATTAGAGGCTGGCAGTCGACTTGGTTCTACTACAAAGACGCAACATCGCCCAACATGTCGACTGGCCTTCCCACCTATACACCTGACCGTCCAGCTGTCCCCAAGTCTCTGAGGGTGATCGAAGAGGAACATGTCCAAGTGGGAATCTTGGTTGAAGTCGTGGTGCAACTGATCCGGGGTGGAGTGACTGGCATGGATCTGTTGGAGATATTTCTCAGTCGTCGTATTCAGCCGTTCCAAGCCAGAGATCACACCATGTGGCACTACGCGGGCCCTAAGGACTCTACCGGGCGCACCCAGAAGAGGTTCCGCAAAAACTATCGAGAAGTGGCTTCGTAGCATCACTGGAGCATGCGACAACCCTTTGGGAGCCAAGATGATTGTAACAGCCTGGGACCAACGCTCCAGAAGATTCCCCTTCCTTTCCATTCTCGTCTGTGTTTCGTTTGGTTGTCACATTCATCATCGCATCATTCGCATCATCTGCATAGCATCGTCACTTGTTCTCAAAACTTGCATCCATTCGTAGTTGCCGGTTCTCTCCGTTCTCGTCGCTGACCATTTGAGACCAACCACACATGCATGCGCCCACGACATCGTTTTAAAATGTTTTAAAAGGCGCGCTAAAAATATTCTTGGATTGGGTCGAAACCTGGCGTGCGGTCTTATTATAGTGTAGGTAGACCGCTTGTCGAATTTTGTCGCATTCCGAGTTCGTTTGATACCCCCTTCGGTCATCCGTAGCAGTGCGGTCATCGGTCATTATCGGATGTTTTCGGTGTTTAAAAACCCTCGTGTCACGGGCCGCAACCTTTCCTCTCATCTCAGCCCAAGGCCTCTACACAGCCCATTAGCCCAACCTAGCCACTCCCTCCATTCGTGGTCGTCGGATCGCGATCGGACGGACGTTGTCCAGCCACCCATAGTCCAAACCCCTATATAAAGCCCATTATCCCAACCTAGCCACTCCCTCTGTTTGTGCTCATCGGATCGCGATCGGACGGATCAGACGGACGAGGGCGCCCGACCGGACGCCGCTCCCGCTCGCGTTGACCCACGGGTGGGCCAAGGCCCAGCTCCCTCCGCCAAGCCCAGCTCCCTGCTCGACCGATCAGGCCAAGGCCCAGGGTGAGCCGCACCTAATCCCCACCCGTGCGCAGTTTAGCTTCATTGTGCCCTTGTTAGACTATCCAGATCGGCCCATGTGTTTTTTTCTTATATGCGAATTTGCTAATTAACGTGTGAATTATAGAATTTCAGATAAAACCCATATTTTAAATTGTTAATAACTTTTCAACCGTATGTCGGATTAAAATGTTTTATATATGAAGAATGCTTAGAAAAATGTGTAGATCAATTGTATGCCATTTTCATCCATGATATATATAGTAGCTTGCTGTTTTGCATCATTTTGCATAAATAACATTATGTTGCATTGACATATTTATTTAACGTGCATCGGAATTTAATCCAATCATATATTTAAAATTGTTCATGTTATCGGCTTTGCATTTTCATGCATGAAAAACCTGTTCATTGTAATAATTGCATTTAACTTGCATTTATAATTGCTAACGGGGTTATTCCACAAACTTGCATAATTAATTGTGACATATTTTCCCACATGAACCTATGCATATTATATATATTTTCGGGGTAGAATAATCCATAGAATTTATCTGTGCATTTAGTTTTGCCAGTTGAGTAAGTTGTGTGCATGTCATTTTTGCGGTGATACCCATTTGTTATTTTCGTGTGGTTAAATACATGCATGATATGAAATAATTTTGAACATGAGATGTGTCCTTTCATATGTGTCCTAGCACCTGGACATTTTGCTTGCCATAGAAATGCATGTTTAGTTGTTGTTTTCTTGTTGTCTACATGCTATAAAATACTGTTGTTTTGAGGGTCTAAATATTTCTAAGTCTAGAATCTATAATATTTTGTTGCTGACTTGCCATGTGTTTTGCTAATGATCTATAGCCCTTTTGTGGTAGGTGTAATGGAGTTATTTGTAGTTGATAATGTCCTTTAGTATGCTTTTAAGTTTCATGCCATAATATTTCCTGTAGCATTTAGTTTCACTATTGTCAATATGCCTTCGTGATAAAACTGCACTGTCAAAAACTGCTATTTTCACTAAGTCTGAAACTGTTTTCAAGTAGCTACCTTGTGAGCTTCCTACCATGTGATCCATGCATGTTTTGAATATGATATGTGAAGATGAAATGTAGTGTGTGTTATATGCTACTGCCTCATGCTTAGTTTGTGCATTTTAGAATAGTGTAACTTGTTGTTTTCATGTGTGCAAAATGCTAAGTTGCTGTTTTGGACAGATTTCAACTAAAACTTGTTGTGGTGTCTGTGGTTGAACCGTAGCTCCGTTTTGGACATGCCATATATGAAACTTGCTTAGACTCTCATGTAGTTTCATAATAACTTGCTGCATTCATGATTTGAAATGTTTGTGATGGTATTTTCCATGCATTTGCATTCATGACATGTGCATCTTGTGTTGCTCATATCTTTTAGACCGTAGCTCCGTTTGAGATGCTCTATATATGTAAAGCGACTAGAATGACGTGTAGAATTGCATGGTATAATTAATTATGTTGTTCAACAAATATTAAATATGATTAGTTCAGATCTGGACCAATTTCGAAATTACCATATGAGGTTGTTTCGGAATACTATAAGTTCTTTCTGACCTCATTTAAGATGCCTAGATAGTGTAGTTTACTTATGCTTCACCTCTTGCCATGCCTAACAACATTTAACATTGATGTGTACCTAAATAGGAATGAACTAAATAATTCGAACGTGGAGTTTCGTCAATATGCAACCCGGTGCATATTGAACTTCACTTAATGTGTAGTAGTTGTTTCTTGTTCTTGCTTGTCATGCCTTGCATATTTAAACCGGACATGCATCATATTTGTTTGCGCATCATGTCATGCATATGTTGTGGTGTATTTTGTGTTGATTGTTGTTTTTGTATTGCTTCTTCTCGATAGAGTTCCGAAAGCGTTCGGAGTGTGAGGATTCGTTCGACTACGTTGGCTCGTCTTCTTCATGGACTCGTTCTTCTTCCAAGTGGGATCTCAGGCAAGATGACACATTTCCCTGGATACCACTACTATCATTGCCATGCTACATGTCTCGTTTTTATCGCTATGTCTTGCTACCTACCACTTGTTTGTCAAGCCTCCCAACATTGCCATGAAAGCCTCTAACCTTCCACCTTCCCATTAAACCTTTGTTTGACTATGTTACTGCTTGCTCAGCCCTTCTTATAGCGTTTCTAGCTGCAGGTGCAATTGCTCCCATGTGACAACATGGAGATTCTTTTCTTATCACAATATTATTGCTATTCAATTTAATGCACATATACACTTGGTAAAGGGTGGAAGGCTTGGCCTTTTGCTCGGTGTTTTGTTCCACTCTTGCCACCCTAGTTACTTGTGAACCGGTGTTATGTTCCATAATTGAGCGCTCCTAACATGCTCGGGGTTGTTATGGGGACCCCCTTGATTTTCGTTTTGGGATAAAACTTATCTGGCAAGGCCCAACATTGGTATTACATTTTCCTAATAACTAATAAATTGCATAGGGAACCGCCGGCACCCGCGGATAATTAATCAACCCCCGGGCCAGTGCTCCTCATGAGTGTTGGTCCAAAATAGAGCATTGTGCGGCGTCAACCCGAGGCAACTTGGGAGATTTCTATCAGGCCACTATACGCGTCGCTCATCTGCCGTGCCCTGAGAACGAGATACGCAGCTCCTATCGGGATTGTCGGCACGTCGGGCGGCCTTGCTGGATTTGTTTTACCTTTCTCGAACGTCTTGAGTGAGGAACTCTGATCTTCTTCGGGCTATCTCGATGTGTCCGATTTCCTTTGGAATTGCCTAGGGAGATCACAAGATTCGTGGTTGAGGTTATTCCCGCTGCGTGTGGTTAATTTGTGATGGATGAGTTGGAGCACCCCTGCAGGGTTAAATCTTTTCGAGAAGCCGTGACGCGGTTATGTGGCAAACTTGGATATTTTGTTTAACACCCGGTCATAGCAAACTTGAAGTAAACTCTAATAAAATACACCAACTGTGTGCGTAACCGTGACTGTCTCTTTTCATGAGTTCTTATCCGAAAGAGAACACGGTGGGGTTATGTTTGACATAAGTAGGTGTGCAGGATCAGTTAGTGATCATTGCTAGTTCATGTTCGTTATGCGTAGACCATCATACTTTACTTTCTGTACTCGTAATTTAGCCACTCAAATAAATGCTTAGTCACTTGATGCAGCCTCACCACTTTACCATACCTCACCTATTAAGCTTTAATAGTCTTGATACCCTTGGAAACGAGATTGCTGAGTCCCTGTGGCTCACAGATTACTACAACAATAGTTGTAGGTACAGGTAATACGATGATTTGACGTGAGAGCGTTGCTTGTTTGATTTGGAGTTCTTCTTCATCAATCTAGGATGGGTTCTAGGTGGCAGCCTGGGATAGCAAGGATGGATGTCATTTTATCATTTGATTTCGTCCGTAGTCGGACCCTGCTCTTTTGTATGATGTTTGAGTATGTTGTTGTATTGATGTGACTCTGATGTAGCTTGTGGCGAGTGTAAGCCAATTCCATATACTCATCTCTTCTGTACATGTACTTGTGATGATATCCATTCTGGCAATATGACGAGATGCGCTTCTATCCCTGTCAACGCCCTCGTGCCGAAATAAGGATAGGACCGCATCTTGGGCGTGACAAGGATCCGACCTTACTCGGCCGAAAACCCGCCAAGGAATCTGGTGAGTTGCACGATGTCGACTGATGTACTTGTACCGTCGAGTGATATATTGACTTATAAACTGACTTCTTTACTTAAATCATGCAGGAGTGGACGCACATGCACTCGCACATTCCTAACGGGAACCACGTTGATGATGGAGTTGTCAGTGAAGGTGGCAGCATGGACGGCGATAGTTCAGAAGACTCTGAGGACGAGTACGAAAACTCGGACGAAAACGAGCCAGAAGTTGAGCCATATCTTCGCACCAAACGCCGCACCAAGGCTCGCCAAGATCATGCGGCTGCTAAGGACAGGGCTCCGGGTCCAAGCGAGAAGAACCCGAAGCGGAGCCGCCCCTCGACTGTCGAGTCAAGTGAACGATCGGCGAAGCAACCCAAAGTGACTGTGGCCAAACCTCACAAAGCCTTACCTCGCATGAAGATGGTCGTGCCTCTCGTATCCACATGAGTGTTTTACTCTCAAATTCTTTCTCTCGATTGTGACTTTGCGTTGTTGCCAACCGAGTGTTGTTTGATCCGTCAGAGCTGCTGCGTCTATAACGTCACCTCCTCGAGACGAAGGGGAAGCGATGGACATTAACACTGCTGATGTTGCCACTTCTCACAGAGGTTAATAAGTTATTGATTCATCCAAATGAGATTCGTCACTTGCAAAAGTTAACACTGTCGGTTGACGTTGCAGAGGTCATCCAGCGGGAAGACGACGAGGAACACCTGGACACCTCGCGCACCCGCACCCGACGAGCTTCATCGGTGCAGACGCTTCAGCGGTCGACTGCAGAGTTCTCCCAGGGGATGGGCGACTCGACACAAATCAAAGCTGATCCTGCAGCACCTATGTCGAGTGCCCTCCAGCCGTCTCGACCATCGTGACATCAACTCCAACCGAACCTGCTTAGACTGCTTCAGTTGCCCTAGAAACTACGCCGATCGCGCCCATGACGACTTTCTCTCTGCATCGTGTCCCGGAAGATCGGCCCAGAGCTGCGAAGGAGGCTATGATCCAGGCAAAGCAGATAATGATGCGAACCAAAGAGGCATACGAGGCTAGCAAGCTGGCTTACGATGTCAGCGCGGTCCTCCGCACCAATGTCTGAGTAAATTTGATTGTAAGTACATTTCCGATTGAATTCTTGTCTTTTCTTGACTGTACACCCAGTGGGTGTTTATTTTCCACTCGTAGAATGTTTGAAATTTATCCACTCCAATAGGTCAGGTCTTAGTCGAGTAGGTTTTGGATCGATAGTACGCGTAGTACTAGAGTCACTCGACATGTCGAGTGCATATATTTTTTTCTGACGGGCCGCTCAATGGATCGAGTGTTAACCATCTCAGTGGGGGCACTCTGAGTGCACCCACTGGGTGTAGTCCCCGAGACCGCTGTCAAGTGCTTGCATCGGCAGGGGTCTTAGAGCTTGTCGTATGCTTGATACGTTTGCCCTTGATCGCACCACTCCGCAGCTACTTTGTAGGTTCCATGGATATCGTTGATAAACCATGATATGATGCTACATAAGGATAGACTGCACTTCACAGAGTGGGGAGGGGCATGTCACTCAACGGATCGAGTGACGGATATTCCAATGACGGATGTTTACTGCCACTCGACTGGTCGAGAATTGGCAGATCCGGTGGGAGCACGCTAAGTGCACCCACTGGGTGTAGGCCCCGAGACCGTTGTCGAGTGCTTGCACCGGCAGGGGTCTTAGAGTTTGTTGTATGCGGGATACATTTTTCCTTTAATCACACCACTCCGAAGCTACCTTGTAGGTTTCATGGATATCATTGACAAACCATGATATGACGCTACATAAGGATAGATTGAACCTCACAGAGCAGGGAGGTGCGTCACTCGACGTGTCGAGTGATGGATGAATGTTCTAATAGGGCTGACCTTGTCGAATGTTTCAGTAACTTGTGGGGGCACGCTAAGTGCACCCACTGGGTGTAGTCTCCGAGGCTACTGCTAATCACAGACGATAAGTAGTAGTATTGAAAACTTGAAATCGGGATTTCCATCATACGCGTAGTACTGGAGGCACTCGACATGTCGAGTGCATTTTTTTTAACGAGTTACTCGACAGGTCGAGTGTTAACTGTCTCAGTGGGGGCACTCTGATTGCACCCACTAGGTGTAGTCCCCGAGACCGCCGTCGAGTGCTTGCACCGGCGGGGGTCTTAATAATGACTGCTTTGAATTTGTTTACGGCATGCGGAGCGCCAAAGCCACTCGACATATCGGGTGGACTTTTTGCTTGAATTCTTCTTCCCCTGGACATGGGCTTCATGGACATCATAGGTCAACCATTATATGACGCTGCACCAGGATAGTAAGACAGGCATTCGACGGTATTCATAACCCAGTCGACCGTCCTTGGTATTACTTTGTCGATTGAATTTCTTTCTTTTGTTGGTTTCAGAATGCTTGCGAACTTGGAACGCAGTACAAGGATCTTGAGGATGAGAGGAACCGACTGCGCGTGGATCTGGAAGCCTCCAACAATGCTCTGGAGCGAGCGCGAGCTGAGCTGAAGTCTCTGGGAGGTAACTACCGTCGACTCTCTGCATTCCTATCTTCACTTTTCATGCTTTGAACCGAGTGCTCTCACTCGAACAAATGTGCGGAATGAAAATCGTCGACTCCAAGCACGACTCAACAATGTTGTTTCTTTAGATTCCATGAAGAAGGCGCTGGAGGACAAGGACAAAGCACTCGCCGACGCCCAACGGGTGGCCAAGGACAAAACCGAGACTGCAGATCAAAAGCTTGCGGCTGCCCAGAAGCTCGAGGAGGAGAATGCAAAGCTAAAGCAAGAGCGCGTGGACCTCGTCAAAAGGGCTGAGCAGCTGAACAAAAGGAGCAACGGCCTGTAGAGACATTTGGACGAATTCTCGAGGAAGATGTACATCATGCTCGATGGTGAGTGTCTCTTGTCGACTGAACTTTGTAAAATCCATGAAGATCGTACCTCACCGACTCTCCTCCCATTCCTTCTCTTCAACAGAATTCTGCCAAGACTTCGAAAAGGAGATACAAGAGATTGAGCCCAACCTGGACCCCACCAAGTCTCCTGTCGCAGACGTGGTGGCCATGAACATGCTCAGATTCAATTTCCGGCTCCAGGGCGCTCAGGCATATCTTGTCCGACTGAAATCTGCGATGGAGAGGAATGATAAGGAGCTGTGTCCCGAGGACACTCCTTAGCTCGACCTCAACTCCATGATGGCCCGTCTGAACGACCTTAGTCGAGTGCAGGCCTAGAAGAAGTCTGCTACTCACTGCGGTGCCGACGTGGCGCTATCACTCGTCAGGGTCCATTGTAGAGATGTGAGGGAGGAGAAGTTGAAGGAGCTCCGAGTGGTTAACACAAAGAAGCTTCAGTTCGAGGACTTCATGGAGACCTTCATCGACACAGCTACCAGAATCGCAGATGGCATCGACTTGGACACTTTTGTCAAGCCAGCCAGCTCGTCGGATGATTGAAAAACTTGACCGTAGGAAGAAACACTTTTATTCGCCTCGGTATGCCGAGTGAAACTGTATCACTTAAAACTTCATTCAGGCCTTAGACCTGAGCGCATTTGCTTCTTTACGAAACATTTATCCGCGATTTAACCTTTGGATTTTATCTGTATTTGGCTTTCAATCATTTCTTTGACTGAGTATGTTTTTAGGCTTAGGCGAAAACATGTTCGCAGCTAAGCCCCCCGAGTGTGAGGACTGCTCAACACTCGGAATATTTTTGATCCTAAGCGAAGACGGATTCACAAATAGGTCTTCAAGTGAATGGATTGCTATCCACCCGATAGAGTTTTTAACTTAGGCGAAACATGTTCACAGCTAAGCCCCCAAGTGTGAGGATTTCTCATCACTTGGAGTTTTTTCGAACTTAGGCGAATGTCGATTCACAGCTAAGACGTCGAGTGAATGGACTGCTATCCACCCGACAGGGTTTTTAACTTAGGCGAAAGCATGTTCGCAGCTAAGCCCCTGAGTGTGAGGATTGCTCATTGCTCAGAGTTTTTCCGAACTTAGGTGAATGTCAATTCGCAGCTAAGACGTCAAGTGAATGGATTGCTATCCACCCGACAAGGTTTTTAAGTTAGGCGAAAGCATGTTCGCAGCTCAGCCCCCGAGTGTGATGATTGCTTAACACTCGGAGTATTCCCAAGAGTGAAACTGTACGATCGGAATCAACAATCTATATTGCGGAAATTTGAATTGCATTGGTGAAGTATTCTTATTACATCAGAAGAATCTTCTGTCTCTTAAGTATTAAAACGTCGGAGCAGATCTATATTCCACGCTCGTGGCTCGTCTATTCGCTTCATGAGATTATACAGATGATAAGCTCCGTTGTTCAGCACTTTAGTGACGACGAAAGGACCTTCCCATGCAGGAGCAAGCTTGTGAGGTCGGTGTTGATTCACTCAGAGCACCAAGTCTCCCTCATGAAATGATCGACTCTTGACATTCTTCGCATGGAAGCGCCGCACATCCTACAGATAGGTAGTAGTCCGGATCAAATCCATCTCTCGTTCTTCCTCCAGGAGATCTACACCATCCTGCCTAGCCTATTTGGCTTCAGCCTCAGAATACAGTTCCACTCGAGGAGAATTGTGAAACAAGTCACTCAGCAAGACAACTTCAGCACCATAGACCAGGAAGAAAAGAGTCCATCTAGTCGACCGGTTTGGCGTAGTTCTTAGGCCCCATAACACAGATGGCACCTCAGTTACCCAGGCACCAGCGGCATGATCCAGGTTGCGCATGAGACGAGGCTTGAGACCTTGCAAGATGAGGCCATTGGCTCTCTCGACTTGCCCATTGGTTTGCGGGTGAGCGACAGATGCATAATCTACCCGAGTGCCCTAAGATGTGTAGAAGTTTCTGAACTCTTCTGAGTCAAATTTTGTGTTGTTATCCTGTGATAATGCTGTGAGGAACGCCGTATCGGAAAATTATCTCTCTCATGAATGTAACCACCGTACGGGAGTTCAATTTCTTGATGGGCTTGGCTTCTATCCATTTGGTAAACTTGTCGACTGCAACCAGCAAATGAGTGAAACCACCTTTTCCGGATCGAAAGGGACCAACCATGTCAAGTCCCTAAACAGCAAATGGCCAGGCGAGGGGAATTGTCTTCAGAGCAGAGGCTGGCTTGTGCGACAAGTTTGCATAGAACTGGCATCCATCACAGTGATCAACGATGTCTTTATCCATCTATTAGCCCGGGGCCAGAAGAAACCAGCTCTGTACGCTTTGGCGACAATCGTCCGTGAGGACGCATGATGACCACAAGTTCCTGAGTGGACCTCATCTAGAATCATTTGACCTTCCTCGGAGGAAATGCAGCGTTGCGTAACGCTAGTCGTACTCTCTCTGAACAATTGATCTCCCATCACAGAAAAAGCCTTGGACCTGCACACAATCTGTCGAGCCTTTTTTCATCTTTAGGGAGATCTTGTCTAAGGATATAGGCAATGTAAGGCACAGTACCATCGGGAGTGACAACAAGAATCTCCATGACCAGATCAATCACTGCAGTGACATCGACTTCTGTCGGGTCAGTGGAACTCAAAGCTTGTGGGGGCTCTTCGGTGAAAGGATCTTCTTGTACCGAAGGAGTGTGCAAGTGCTCTAAGAACACACCACTGGGGATAGGCCGTCGAGTGGACCCAATCTTAGATAGCTCGTCGGCCGCCTGATTTTTCAGTCGTGGGACATGATGAAGTTCCAGGCCTTCGAATTTCTTCTCCAACTTTCGGACTGTATTGCAGTACCCAGTCATAGTGGGGTTTCAAACATCCCACTCTTTCATCACTTGATTCACCACCAGATCTAAGTCGCCATAAACCATCAGGCGCTCTACACCGAGTGAGATAGCCATGCGCAACCCATACAAAAGTGCTTCGTATTCTGCCTCATTGTTGGAGGAATCGAAGTGAATTTACAAGACATAGCTGAGCTTGTCACCCCTGGGAAATATCAAGACAACACCAGCATTGGACCCATACAACATTTTAGAGCCGTCAAAGAACATGGTCCAATGCACCAAGTGAACTTGGATTGGCTGTTGCTGTTCAATCCACTCAGCCATGAAATCTGCCAACGCTTGGGACTTGATTGCTTTTTTGGCTTCGAATCTGATGTCACTTGGGACTTGATTGCTTTTTTGGCCCATTTAGCCACTCGACCTGATGCGTCTCGATTATTGAAAATCTCGGACAAAGGAGCATCACTAACGACTGAAATCGAGTGGTCTTGGAAATAATGCGCCACCTTCTTCGCTGATAGGTAAATACCATAAACCAACTTCTGATAGTGTGGATATCTTTGCTTTGAGGGGAACAAAACTTTCGAGACATAATAGACTGTTCGCTGGACTTTATAAGCTTTACCCTCCTCTTCCCGCTCGACAGTTAGCACTGTACTGATGACCTGATTTGTGGCCGCGATGTACAGGAACAAGGGCTCTTTGCTGCCAGGAGCGGCAAGCACCGGCTGGGTGGAGAGCAGGGCTTTGAGCTCAACAAACGCTGCTTCAGCTTCGGGAGTCCACTCGAACATGTCAGACTTCTTCATCAAGTGATATAAAGGCAGAGCCTTCTCACCAAGACGAGAAATGAATCGACTCAATGCTGCCAAGCAACCTGTGAGCTTCTGAACGTCATGCACTCGCACGGGAGTCTTCATTCGGGTAATGGCGCTGATTTTCTCAGGGTTGAAATCGATCCCCCGTTCGGAAACGAGAAAACCGAGTAATTTGCCGCGAGGGACGCCGAAAGTACACTTGGCCAGATTCAGGTTTAAGTCGAATCTCCTCAGATTGGCGAATGTTTTGGTCATGTCGGCCAGCAGGTCAAAACCTTTGCGGGACTTGACCACTATATCATCCATTTACGCCTCGACATTCCGAGGGATCTGGTGGAGTAAACATTTCTGAATCATGCGCATAAAAGTTGCGCCGGCATTTTTGAGACCGAATGGCATAGTGATGTAGCAGAAACACCCGAATGGGGTGATGAAAGTTGTCTTTATTTTGTCTGGGCCATACAAACGGATCTGATGGTACCCAGAGTAAGCATCTAGAAATGATAAACGCTCGCACCCGCAGTCGAGTCAACAATTTGATCTATGCGGGGGAGCAGAAAAATGATCCTTCGGGCATTCCCGATTGAGATGTTTGAAGTCAATGCACATACGCAAAGACTTATATTTCTTTGGCACCATCACAACATTCGAGATCCACTCGGAGTGGTAAATCTCCTGAATGAACTTGGCTTGCAAGAGACGGGCCACTTCTTTGCCTATTGCCTTGCGCTTCTCCACCGCTAAACGATGCAAATGCTCCCTGACGGGTTTGGCTTTTGGATCCACTCTCAGACGATGCTTAGCCAGCTCCCTAGGAACCATTGGCATGTCAGCAGGCTTCCATGCGAAGATATCCCAGTTCTCACGGAGGAAGTGGATGAGCTCGGCTTCCTATTTGCTGTCGAGTGTTGATGAGATATTCGTCGGGGCAGCAGTAGGATCTGTCAGGTGGATGTGCACCTTCTTCACTTCCCCTGCCGACTCGGAAGCCGGCTTCTTTGCACGGAGCAAATCAGCAGGGTTAGCGGTTTTCTTATACTCTTCCAGCTTGACCATGGCCATCTGGTGATCAACGATCTTGAAGCCTTGCTGGAGGCATTCTTCGGCCCGCTGTCGATTGCCAGTGACCGTGATGACGCCCTTAGGGCCTGGCATCTTCAACTTGAGATACACGTAATATGGTCGGGCCATGAAACATGCATATGCGGGTCGACCCAAAATGGCATGGTAAGCACTCCGGAAATCCACGACTTCAAACATCAGCTTTTCTCTTCGGAAATTTTTGTCGTTCTCGAATGTCATAGCCAATGCTATCTGGCCGAGTGACTTGGCCTTCTTCCCTGGGATGACCCCGTGAAATTGCATGTTGCTTTCACTCAGTCGGGACATCTGAATGCCCATCCCTTTCAGGGTATCTGCATAGAGAATGTTCAGGTCGTTGCCACCATCCATGAGGACCTTTTTGAGTCGAGTGCCCCCCCACCACCGGATCAACTACCAGAGCGTGTCAACAAGGAGTGTCCACATGAGCACGATGGTCTGTTTGGTCAAATGTGATGGCATAGTGGGACCACTTGAGGTAGGTGGGAGTAGCAGGTACAGCCATGTTGACTTCTCTGTTGATGACTTTCAAACGACTCTTGCTCTCGACATCAGCAAAAATCACAAGTGTAGCAGTGACATCCGGGACTGTTTCTTTATCTTCATCTTCATCACCCTTCTCAGGAGATTTATCACTCGGCGGGTCCCCCTTGAATTGCTGGATAAGGGTCCGACACTGTCGAGTGGTGTGCTTGGGCAAAATCACATTGCCTTTTGCATCTTTCCTCATGTGAATTACACATGGCTGATCCATGATATCAGTTCCTGACTAATTTTTTCCTTTCTTGGGGGCATACTGTGCTTTAGCCTTGCCCTTCTTTTTTGATTGGGTCGCCAGTGCTGCTGCTTCTACTTAAACCGGACCCTCAGCTTTTCGCTTCTGTTTCTGATTGTTATTGCCACCAGCCTCATTGGCGACTGCCTTTCCTTTGCTGCTACGGAGGCGGTCTTCTTCTTCGCCATTGGTGTACCAAGTGGCAATTTCCATCATCTTGCCGAGTGAAATATCACCCGTGCGCCCGAACTTCAGGTACAACTCCCTGTATCTCACACTGGCCTTGAAAGCACACACAGCTTGGTGTTCTGACACATTCTCCACTGTATGATGCAAAGTGGACCACCGCTGAATATAGTCTCTCAAAGCTTCATCGGGCTTCTGGACACAAGTTGTAAGTCGACCAGACCTGCAGGACGCTTGCAAGTACCTTCAAAGGTTCGGATAAACACTCGGGCAAGATCCTCCCAGCAATATATACTGGAAGGAGCCAAGCGATTCAACCAAGCTGGAGCTGAACCATCTAGCATCAAGGACAAGTGCTTCATTGCGACGTTGTCG
Source organism: Hordeum marinum (assembly GCA_022496015.1). Taxonomy (NCBI): domain Eukaryota; kingdom Viridiplantae; phylum Streptophyta; class Magnoliopsida; order Poales; family Poaceae; genus Hordeum; species Hordeum marinum. The sequence goes on along the minus strand of CM039673.1, from coordinate 58,596,503 downwards.
TTGCCGCCACCAATCTGTACAGCCACTCAGTAATCATCTAACCAAGTCTCTGGCTTGGACTCACCAGAAAATTTTCCAATCCTAGCCGCCAACCTGAAGTTGGGGGGAATCTCCGTAGATCAGATGGCTCTGCTAAAACACTCAAGACCAGAAATCATGGCTGAGCTACCACTCGAAAAGTCTCTATCTTGGCCTTCTCTATGGGCTCTGCCCCTGTTGATCCACTTCTGGGTGAGGAGATCTCGAGCATCAAACTCTGCATTCCGCTCATCACCGAACAAGCGCCTATCGTCCGGGTGCCGGGGCACGCGCGGACCGCCTTGCGGAGGAGCGGGCACTCGATGATTGTCTTCACGGTGAAACTGATCTCTGACATGATCCTCGCGAAAGCCCCCACCCCTACGACGCAAGGGCGATCCAGGGCTGTGTGCCGACTAAACGGTTTCGGCCCTGGGTGAGTTGTTGTGTATCCTGTTGCGGGACTATGAAACTACAGAATTCTGACGCTATGTTGCATCCAACAACGCTCTGATCTGTATCAACCCTCTTCCAGCCTCTAACCGCAACGGCGTAATGGAATCTGCTATCCTAGCAGCAACAACAACAACATTTAACCAGGAGTTCGATATACCTCAACATCGTTGCGGGAGCCAATCGGGAATAGTTGTCGCTGCCGTCAACCGACAACAGGTGGACGCTGGCGAGCGTGCTCGTCAAGTTCTCGCTAGAGCTCTTCCAGCCGACTACGCGTGGCCTCCAAGGCCTGGGCCTCAGCGGTCGTACCAACGATGAGGGTATGAAGAACCTCCCCCTCCCGACGTGGCTGTTCACTCGACGCACCACCAGCATCATGCTTGCCGTGGCTAAAGCCAGGCGGCGGGCTTTGATGAGATCCCTCCATAAGGACCTCCACTGCTGAATCGCAGCTCTCGCACTCGGAAGGGATATCGGACGGATAGGAATCCGACTCGAACACGCCGTGAAGAGACTCGGCACGCTCGAGCGCTATGATCTACGGAGAAGAAATTTGACGCACCACTACATGCTTGACCCAGCTGGAGTCGTGAGCGGCCAGACTGCTTGCGACTGCGAACAGCGAGGGGAGCCGACATATAGGGAGTCGACGGCTGATGCAGCAACACATCGCAGGAACTCGCGCGGAAGTGCGTGGCCCTGTGGACTGGGAGCGCCTCGACATCGAGAGGCACTTCCTAAAGCCATGTTGAATCGTCGACGATGAAGGTGAGCGCACCGAAACGGGTCTCGTGGCTCAAAGCGAAAACACTGTCGGAAGGCATGTCGAAGGACGAAAAATACAACCTCGCCGGAAGTCGCTTAGACGCCTGCCCCACGGTGGGGGCCAACTGTCGTGGGAACGAGCCTGGCAGTAGAAGGTAGGGGTACGAAGGAAGAGGGCAGAGTCCTAGCTATGACGAGGGTGTACACGCGGATGTATGAGTTCAGGCCCCTCTCGTGGAGGTAACAACCCTACGTCTCAGTGCTCGGGAGCTTATGTCGTGTGGAATGTTAAGATTACAATGGTTGCGAATCCTTGTGTCAGAGGGGAGGGGCGGCTTATATAGAGTTCGCTGCCCCTCATAAGTGCCCGACATCTAAGGGTCTGATCGTGGGTTTAAAGACTGGCGTTACTCGTAACATACATAATAAATGCTACTAATGACGAAGGACTAAGACTGCCCGTTGGCCTCCTGATGGTGGCTCCTGGTCTTCTGGTGTCGACTGAGAATGAGGTCTACCGAGTGACAGGCGACTGTCGAGTGAAGGAAGAAGACTCCGAGTGGATTGAATGTCGAGTGACTTGAACGTCTCATGGAATCCAGTCCGAAGCTTATGCTTGATCTTCAAGTCCTCCAATGTAGTGTCCTTAGATAGGGTATGTAGGCCTTGCCTAGGACCCTACCCTAGATAAATATCCTCGTCAGTTATAGCCCTTGTACTTTCTCAGACTTTGCACTTTTGTTTCCTCTTCTTCGGTTATGATCACATCTTGTTGCTTTCCTACACGATTCAAAAGAAAAAATGCATATCATATTTGAAAAATGTCCCCGTATATGAAATTAAATATTTATAACATTTTTTTGAAAGTTGGTACGTTTTAATAGTTGTCCATACTCCCTATGTTTCTAAATATAAGTTTTTTTAAAGATTTCACTACGGACTACATACCGAGCAAATGAGTGAATCTATACTCTAAAATATGTCTATATACATATGTATGTAGCCCATAGTAGAATCTCTAAAAAGACTTATATTTGGGAATGGAGGAAATACATGTTAGAAACGGAGGGAATACATGTTAGAATATACTTTCTTCGTTTCTAAATATAAGTCGTTTTACAGGTCCCATTAGAAAACTACATATAGATGTATATAGACATATTTTAGAGTATAGATTAATTTATTTTGCTTCGTATGTAGTCTTCTAATAAAATCTTTTTAAAAACTTATATTTAGGAACAGAGGGAGTATGTGTTAATGGAAATTTTAAGGTTTACATACTCCACACGCCTAAAGGAAAAAAAAGCAAACAAGAAGGCATGAGATAACAAAAAGAAAACGGCTCTCTCACTGAGCGAGGGAAAGAAAGAGAGAAGTTTCAAAAGAGAGGGGGTGCACCATTCTATTCCCCCTCGACCTCTCGAGGAACCTTTCCCCCACTGCCGGCCGTTCCGGTGCCGTGGGGGTGGAGGAACCCCGTATCTCTGCTCCAGTGTGTATATACGGTGTGGATATGGGTGTGTTGCATCGTTGTTCTGACGATGTGTGTTCCCGAACTCTTGTCTTCTTTCAGCACTCTCAAAACAGGTTTTTACCCCGTTTTATATACAAAGCAACAATCAAATAAAGTACACGGTCGAACGATATACAATAGTGAGGTAACTCTCATACAACGCCGATTCCAAGATAACCATATCTCTCAAAACTCAAGCGAATATGCTCCGGAAGAGAAAATAGGAAGATCAGACTACAATGCCACACTATGGCCTAGACATCTAAGCTCCATGACAACGATACCAGGAGGAAAAACGACGCAAAGCGTCGTCGTTGTCGAGTCCAAAAGAGATAAGGGTGTTCACGTGAAACCATGACAGGAAGAAGAGCGTCACGATGACGTCCTCGAGAAGAGAGCAGCGGTCGCGACCGTTATCATCGTCAACGATAAAGTGCAGAGCTTTCACTCGGTAGCTCCTCGGTGACACCACGAGGTCTTCAAGACAAGTGTGATGATATCCGATCCCTAGGTCTGGATCGGGATGACGCCATTGCCAAAGACAAATGGCATATGTTGGTGATGGTCCAGATGGAGCGGCCTCTCCTTCCTTGGGATGCTGGTCCTTCGAGGCCGGCTCGAGGAATTTTCATCCAGCGACTTACCGTCCGGCGGTTCAGACATGCTTGGCTTGGCTCCGGCCACGGAGCGACGGTGCTGGCGGCGCGTCATCAGCCCATCGTGAGGTGGTGTTCGTGTTGTTCCCCCTCGATCCTTGTTGTTATTTCCTTCTTGTTAGGGGTACTGTTGTAATCCTGAGTTATTAATTATGAGCTTCCCGTTAAAACCCCATAAAAGTATACACGGAAAAAGGAGAAGGTAATCACCACGTTACTTGGCCGGCCCACCAGCGTAAACGTTTCGATCAGCACGCTGCCGACTTTCTTCTGAAGAAAAGGAAAATAGAGGTTCACAATTATATATATATATATATATATATATATATATATATATATTGACTATTCGTCACCCTGGGTAAGGAATAGTTATTCTTCACCCCTCTATTTTCACATCAATACACCATAATTTTATGTTCCGTAAATTTTATCGTATTTCATACTAAAAAAAGACCGTAAGAAAATATATAGTCACTGTAAAAAATATTTATGTCATGTAAATTTACAAACATAAAAACATAGTGCAAAATATCCGTAAAATGTGATTTTTCGGGTGTTATGACTTATATTTTTATTTTTTTATGTCAAACTTTATGTAGTAAATCAATATAAATGTAACTATTTACATTTGAAATGTAATTTATTTATGGAACGATCGTAATATTACCTCGGATGAAGAATAACTTATTCTATACCCTGGATGATGAATAGACTTTCTCTCTATATATATAGCGCTAAAAAGGATTATAGATTAATAAAAAGGCCCGACCTCTCGCTTGCGCAAACCCTTGCACGCGACGCGAGTGCGACTCAATGGCCGCCGCCGATCGTTTCAACGACCTCTCCGACGATCTGCTCGTCTCCATATCTCCTTCCTGCCCACCAAGGACACGCCGGCGCCGCCCTCCGCGTGGCCGGCCGGCGCCCCGTCAGGAAGCTCTCGCTGTTCGTGAAAGGATCAAACGACGCGTACTGCTACGGCGTCATGAGCGCCTCCACCTCCATGCGTAATTGGGCGAGGAGCGACCATCCTACGACCTCTGGCCGCCATCCTCGCCCTTGAGGAGCTTCAGCGCATTGAGGAGCTACACCTCGGTTTGTACTCCGACAAGATGGAACGACGGTTCCTGTACGAGCTGGACCCTGCCGTGTTACCGGGTAACACCCTCCGGGTCCTGGACCTCGCCTCCACAAGGATCAATCTGCCACGGCCGCCGCGGGGCGGCGGCAGCGCCACCGTTCTCCTCCCTCGCCTCGCCGTGCTCCGCCTTCACAAGTGCTCGTCCCCGATGGAGGTTCTCGAGGGCATCATCCGTGCCGCGCCGAGCCTCGGCAGCCTGCATATCCACGGCCACGATTTTTACTCTTACCCCGACACCAGCGGCGACAGTTTCAGGCTCCACTGCCCAAGCGTCACCACCGTCACGCTTGCCGGCCTAGGGTTGGGGACCGACAATGCCATTGAGCTTGACGCGCCATGCTTGCGAAACTTCAAGTACCATGGATGCCTCATAGATTTCTCCATGAAATCGCCCACACCCGAGTTGGCACAGGTTGAGTTGGCTATAACCCGCAGGCCATATGGATACAACAATGACACAGAGAAGCCATGGTTCGGTGCTTTCTGGCGAATCATACACAGCTTTCAACATGCCAAGATCCTCAAATTGAAGGTGCCAAACATCCAGGGCATCGCCGTGACCAACGATGTGGAACGTGAGCACTTGGTCATGCTGCTCAGTCTTGAAAGGCTAGAGCTTGAAGGGCCATGTGACCCAGGCCGAAGAAATGACGCAGCTACTGCCATTGCCAACTTGCTCCAGTGCTGCCCTATGATCCAGGATTTACATATTCGAATTGCTAACCAAAACGTCTACGGCGGAGGTGTTACAAAGGATGTGGTACTACCGCATTTTGATGTGTCTATGGACTTGTTCGAGAGGCGCTACACCAAGGTGATCACGGGCATGATCAATGGTGACGCTAGTCATTCCTTGGATGTTCCAGAGCTCCCGGAGCTGAGCGGTTGTGAATTCAATAGCTTGCGGAATCATCTGAAAAATGCCAAGTTGGAGTTTGAGTTCAAGGAGATGAATAGCTTTGAGGTTTCCCTTGCCAAGTTCCTCGCCGAAAATTGTATGGCCGCTGCGGTCCTGCAAATTGTCGATGGTAATCGGAACTTTTTAACCCATATCAATTGGATGGTAGAGAAATGGAGAGCTAATGCAGATGAGCAAAGGAAACAAACTTTAGAACAATATTCAGCTGAACTGTCAAGGCAGAGGGGAAAAGGAAACATCATTCCAGTTGGCAAGACAAAGTAAATCTTTCAAGAAAAAAAAAAGCTTAGTCTCGCACAACTGACCACCGCCGGAATTCACCGCCGAAAACCTGGAATTCTCCGCCGATCTGACGACCGCCGGGCTCTTTGTCTCGCCCAACGAGTTCGGCAGCTCCGAAAGCCTCAACTTCGGTTCCCTTGCCCGGCTTCCCCTCCCCCGGAGAGCCATGTCTGTGTTCAGGTCCGGCCATAAAGCCTGAACACTCTAATCCAGCTCCCATCGGAAACCCGTCCCTCGAGGACATTCCGGATGATACTCCAAAAAATCTCCAGGAGACGGACCCGTACAGTCTCTCGATGGTAAACGAGACGCTGAACCGGATCCAGTCGTTGGTGATCGCGAACAACCGAAGCCCGACGCATGTTCAGTTCAGGCTGAGGTCGGATTATGACGAATTTCATCACCCACCCACCACCCACTTGGTAGCCACTATCGAAGGCTTAACCGACATGCTAGATTATGCCTCCGATGGGACAGAGGACATGTATGATGAGGTCGACACGTTGACCCCTATCAACATGGGACAATGGACTACCACCTCCTCCTACGAGGTCTACATGGTGGATACACCCGCCAACAAAGATGATATCACCCCCCAACAGAATGGTGACAGATCCGAGGAGTCGTCGAAACGCCGGAAGGAATGCAAGCGGTCGAAGCAAACAAAGGAAGGGGAGTCATCATAGGCACCAGAGAAAATGGTACACCGACAGACCCCGAGGACCTTGAAGCCCTAGGGCAACCACATGAAAACAACAAGAAGCCTTGCGACCCCGAAGACCATGATAACTCCGAGGACGATAACTATCCCCCCGATCGATGAGGACGATAGCCTCAAAGACGAAGATTTCAACATCCCGGAGGATCCGCAGGACCAAGAACGCTTCGAGATGAGCAGGACACCCTCAATGACAGATGGACGGAGGTCCTAGCAGCCTAAGAAGGGTACGACGCCGAGCGTCCAGACCAAACCAGGAGCTACCCACGCCGAAGTCTGCTTCCCCAATTCGAGGACGAAGCTCTCGAGCACACACCTCCTAGGTACACAATGCATGATCAGCCGGATCGCCCCCCTCGAGGAAGAGATAGAGCGACTGAGGACCCCGAATGCATACTAGAGTTGCCCCGTAGGAGGGGGAAGGATCCAATGCGGTATAGGGATCCAAATAATAGAACATGCCACACTAGATCCTGTTGGAAATATGCCCTAGAGGCAATAATAAATTAGTTATTATCATATTTTCTTGTTCACGATAATCTTTTATTATCCATGCTATAATTGTATTAATCGGAGACTTAGATGCATGTGTGGATACATAGACAAAACCATGTCCCTAGTATGCCTCTAGTAGACTAGCTCGTTGATCAAAGATGGTTAAGGTTTCCTAGCCATGGACATGAGATGTCATTTGATAACGGGATGACATCATTAGGAGAATAGTGTGATGGACAATACCCAAACTACAAACGTAGCATATGATCGTGTCAGTTTATTGCTATAGTTTTTTGCATGTCAAGTATATGTTCCTATGACCATAAGATCATGAAACTCACGGACACCGGAGGAATGCCTTGTGTGTACCAAATGTCGCAACGTAACTGGGTGACTATAAAGGTCCTCTACACGTATCTCTGAGGGTTTCTGTTGAGTTGGCATGGATCAACACTAGGATTTGTTACTCCGTGTGACGGAGAGGTATCCCAGGGCCCACTCGGTAATACAACATCACAATGAGCCTTGCAAGCAATATGACTAAGTGTTAGTCACGACATCTTGTATTATGGAACGAGTAAGGAGACTTGTCGGTAACGAGGTTGAACTAGGTATGGAGATACTAACGATCGAATCTCGGGCAAGTAACATACCGAAGAATAAAGGGAACATTATACGGGATTGACTGAATCCTTGACATAGAGGTTCGACCGATAAAGATCTTCACAGAATATGTAGGAACCAATATGGGCATCCAGGTCCCGCTATTGGTTATTGATCGTAGAGGTGTTTCGGTCATGTCTACATAGTTCTCGAACCCGCAGGGTCTGCACACTTAAGGTTCGGTGACGCTTCGGTAGTATAGAGTTATGTATGGTGGTGACCGAAGGTTGTTCGAAGTCCCAGATGAGATCTCGGACGTCATGAGGAGCTCCAGAATGGTCCGGAGGTAAAGATTGATATATGGGATAATAGTGTTTGGTCTCCGGAAGGGTTCCTGAATTCACCGGAAATTGTTTCGGATGTTTCCCGAAATATTCGGGGTACAGGAACACTTTATTTGGGCCAAGGGGTAAAGCCCATGAGGCTTTAGGAAGGTGCAAAATCTGTTTTGCGGAGGCCAGGGGCCAGACGCCAGGGACCCTGGCGTCTGGGGCCAGACATCGAGGACCTTGGCGTCTTGTCCTGGAGTCCGAGAAGGACTCTTGCCTTGCGGGCAAACCGACCTTGAGGAGGATTTTTCTCCAATTTTCAACCCCAGGGCTCAGCATATAAATACAGGGGCGAGGCTAGCACTTGGGACACATCAAGAAACCCTAAGCCATGTGTTGCCTCTCCTCTAGTTCATAGTTTCTCCTCTAGATCGGTTTCAGCGGTGCTTAGGTGAAGCCCTGCTGGAATTGCTCCACCACCATCGCCGCAACAACGTCGCACTGCTGAAGAACTCTTCTACCTCTCTACTCCCTCTTGCTGGATCAAGAAGACGGAGATCGTCATCGAGCTGTACGTGTGCTGGACATGGAGATGTCGTCCGTTCGACGCTAGATCGGAAGGACCATGATCAAGATCGCGAGACGATTCATGATTGGATCGTGGGATGGATCGTGATGAGATCACGAGACGGATCATGATTGGATCGCGGGATGGATCGTGATGGGATCGCGGGATGCTCGGCCATTTGGATCGCGAATAGGTTCGACTACATCAACCGCGTTTCTTAACGCTTCCCGCTTAGCGATCTAGAAGGGTATGTAGATCCATTCTCCCTCTCGTATATGCTCATCACCATGGATAGATCTTGCGTGTGTGTAGGAAAATTTTTGTTTCCCATGCAACGTTCCCTAGCAGATCCATCTATGGATCCAAAGGATACTCCCTCGCTAGACGGAACGGAGAAAAACCTTTGTTAGACCACAACAACCGAGAATGGGAACGACGTCGGGTACCATAAGAGGTATTCTGGCACAATGTGGACCGTGTCAAAGGCGCTGCCCACCCATTGTGCCTCAAAGACGAGGTCACGCAGCACCAGTTCCCCGATGGGTTTAAACCCGTAAATATGAACAGTACGACGGGACCAAAGACCCTGACGTGTGGATAGAAGATTTTCTCCTACACATACATATGGCCAAGGTGTTGGAAATATGCCCTAGAGGCAATGATAAATTAGTTATTATCATATTTCCTTATTCATGATAATCATTTATTATCCATGCTATAATTGTATTGATCGGAGACTTAAATGCATGTGTGGATACATAGACAAAACCATGTCCCTAGTATGCCTCTAATAGACTAGCTTGTTGATCAAAAGATGGTTAAGGTTTCCTTGCCATGGACATGAGATGTCATTTGATAACGGGATCGCATCATTAGGAGAATGATGTGATGGACAAGACCCAAATTACAAACGTAGCATATGATCGTGTCAGTTTATTGATCATGTTTTCCGCATGTCAAGTATATGTTCCTATGACCATGAGATCATGCAACTCACTGACACCGGAGGGATGCTTTGTGTGTATCAAACGTCGCAACGTAACTGGGTGACTATAAAGGTGCACTACAGGTATCTCCGAAGGTGTCTGTTGAGTTGGCATGGATCAAGACTAGGATTTGTTACTCCGTGTGACGGAGAGGTATCTCAGGGCCCACTCGGTAATGCAACATCACAACAAGCCTTGCAAGCAATGTGAATAATATGTTAGCCATGGGATCTTGCATTATGGAAGGAGTAAAGAGACTTTCCAGTAACAAGGTTGAACTAGGTATGGAGATACCGACGATCGAATCTCGGACAAGTAACATACCGAAGAACAAAGGCAACGTTATACGGGATTGACTGAATCCTTGACATAGAGGTTCGACCGATGAAGATCTTAGTAGAATATGTAGTAACCAATGTGGACGTCCAGGTCCCGCCATTGGTTATTGGCCGTAGAGGTGTCTCGATCATGTCTACATAGTTCTCGAACCCGCAGGGTCTGCACACTTAATTTTCGGTGACGTTTCGGTAGTGTAGAGTTATGTATGGTGGTGACCAAAGATTGTTCGGAGTCCCGGATGAGATCCCGGACGTCACGAGGAGCTCCGGAATGGTCCGGAGGTAAAGATTCATATATAGGAACTCCCAGTTTGGTCGCCGGAAAAGTTTCGGGCTCATCGGTAGTGTACCGGGAGTGCCGGTAGTGTACCGGGAGACCTCCGGGAGGGGTATTTCGACCCAAGAGCCTACATGGGCTGTAGGAGGGTGAATACCAGCCCTTAGTGGGCTGGTGGAAGGCCTACACAAAGCCCATCAGGCTGGGAAGAAAATACCAAAAGGAAAAAAGGTGGAAAAAGGCAAAAAGGGGCTATATAAGGAAGGAGTCCTAATCCTACTTGGGGGAGAAGGAAGAGGACTCCTCCCTCCTTGGTTTGGCCGACCCAAGGGCTGCCTTTTTGGCAGCCAAGCCTCCTCCTCCTCTCCTCCTATATCTACTAGAGGATTTTAGGGTTTTGGCACAAGATTTTCAGCCACGTGCCACTCGTTCCTCTAGTGCATAGCTTCTCCTCTAGATCGGTTTTCTGCAGTGCTTAAGCGAAGCCCTATCGGAATAGCTCCAGCACCATCGCCGGAGCACCGTCACGCTGCCGGAGAAATCTCCCTCCTCTCCGCCTCCTCTTGCTGGATCAAGACGGTGGAGCTCGTCATCAAGCTGCACGTGTGCTGAACGCGGAGGTGTCGTCCGTTCGGTACTAGATCGGAAGGATCATGATCAAGGCCACGGGACGTTTGTGATCGGATCGCGGGACGGATCGTGACGAGATCGCGGGACGGTTCGTGATTAGTTCGCGGGACGGTTCGTGATTAGATCGCGGGACGCTCGGCGATTTGGATCGCGAAGAAGTTCGACTACACCAACCGCGTTTCTTAACGCTTCCCGCTTAGCGATCTACAAGGGTACGTAGATCTACTCTCCCTCTCGTAGATACTCATCACCATGGATAGGTTTGCGTGTGCGTAGGAAAATTTTTGTTTCCCATGCGACGTTCCCCAACAGTGGTATCAGAGCTAGGTTGATGGTTCAATGAGATCTCGAGTAGAACACAAAAGGTTTGTGGGCGTTGATGCTTAGATTGCTTCCTCCCTTGGTCGTGTTTTGGTTCAGCGGTATTGTGGGATGAAGCGACCCGGACCAACCTTACTCGTACGCTTACGAGAGACCGGTTCCCTCAACTGCACTTGTTGCAAAAGATGGCTAGCGGGTGTCAGTTTCTCCTACTTTAGTTGGATCGGATTCGACAAAGGCGGTCCTTGAGAAGGTTGAAAAGCAAACTAGTGTATCACCGTTGTGGTTTATGCGTAGGTGAGAATCGTTCTTGCTAGATACCCATAGAAGCCACGTAAAACATGCAACAACAATTAGAGGACGTCTAACTTGTTTTTGCAGGGTATGTTGTGATGTGATATGGCCAATTACATGATGTGATATATGCGATGTATGAGATGATCATGTGATGTATATAATTTCACGACTTGCACGTCGATGAGTACGGCAACCGGCAGGAGCCATAGGGTTGTCTTTAATTATGGTATGACCTGCGTGTCAATCATTAAGCGCTATGTAATGCTTTACTTTATCGCTAAGCGGTAGCAAGAAGTAGAAGTAGGGCTGGCGCCACAACCCCAATGGCAGCATGTTGATGGAGATCAAGATGATGGAGATCATGGTGTCATGCCGGTGACGACGGAGATCATGCCGGTATTTTGAAGATGGAGATCTTAAACACAAGTTCATGGCCATATCATGTCACTTATGAATTGCATGAGATGATAATCTTTTTATGCACCTTGTTTTGCTTAGGACGACGGTAGCATTATAAGGTGATCCCTCACTTAATTTCAAGTTAAATTGTGTCCTCCCTGAGTGTGCACCGTTGCGAAACTTCGTCGTGTTGAGACACCACGTGATGATCGGGTGTGATAGACTCTACGTTCACATACAACGTGTGCAAGCCAGATTTGCACGTGCAGAATACTCGGGTTAAACTTGACGAGCCTAGCATGTACAGACATGGACTCAGAACACAAGAGACCGAAAGGTCGAACATGAGTCATATAGTAGATATGATCAACATAATGATGTTCACCATTGCAGCCACCTCAACTCACGTGATGATCGGACTTGAGTTGGTGAATTTGGATCATGTATCACTCGAATGATCAGAGGGGTGTCAATTTGAGTGGGATTTCTTAAGTAATATGATTAATTGAACTCATTATCATGAACATAGTCAATAGTGTCTTTGCAAATTATGTTGTAGATTACTAGCTCGCGCTGTAGCTCCCTTAATTTTTATATGTTCCTAGAGAAATAGAGTTGAAAGATGATGGTAGCAATATTGCGGACTGGTTCCGTGATCTGAGGATTGTCCTCATTACTACACAGAAGGCTTATGTCCTTAATGCACCGCTCGGTGCGCCAACCCCTCTAGCGTCGTCTGTAGATGTTGTGAACATCTGACAGGCACGTTCTAATGACTACTTGATAGTTTAGTGCGTCATGCATTACGGCTTATAACTGAGGCTCCAAAAACGTTTTGAACGTCACGGAACATATGAGATGTTTCTAAGAGCTAAAATTAGGATCTCAGGCTCGTGCCCGTGTTGCGAGATATGAGATCTCCAACAAGATTCTTTGCTTGCAAGATGAAAGAGAATAGCTCAATCGTTGAGCATGTGCTCAGATTGTCTGGGTGTTACAATCGCTTGAATCAAGTGGGAGTTGATCTTCCAGATAAGATAGTGATTGATATAGTTCTCCAAGTCACTGTCACTAAAGCTACTAGAACTTAGTGATGAACTATAAAACGCCAGGGATAGAAATATTGATCCCAGAGTTGTTCGCGATGTTTGACACCGCGAAGGTAGAAATCAAGAAGGAGCATCAAGTGTTGATGGTTAATCAAACCACTAGTTTCGAGAAGGGCAAGAGCAAGGAGGGAAACTTCATGGATAGCAAGTCAGTTACTACTCCAGTGAAGCAACCCGAAGTTGAACTCAAACCCGAGACTAAGTGCTTCTGTTATGAGGTGATCGGTCGCTGAAGCGGAACAACCCTAGATACTTGGTAGATAAGAAGGCTGGCAACATCGACAGAAGTATATTTGATATACGAGTTTTTGATGTGTACCTTGCTAGTACTCCTAGTAGCACCTGGGTATTGGATACCGGTTCGATTGCTAAATGTTAGTAACTCGAAATAAAAGCTACGGAATAAACGGAGAACTAGCTAAGGGTGAGGTGGCGATATGTGTTGGAAATGTTTCCAAGGTTGATGTGATCAACATCGCACGCTCTCTCTACCTTCAGGATTAGTGAGGAACCTAAATAAATGTTATTTGGTGTTTTGCATTGAGCATGAACATAATTAGATCATGTTTATTGCAATACGGTTATTCATTTAAGTTAGAGAATACTGGTTATTCTGTTTACATGAATAATACCTTCAATGGTCGTTCACCCAGTGAGAATGGTTTGTTGAAATCTTGATCGTCGTAATATACATGTTCATAACATTGATGTCAAAAGATACGAAGTTAATAATGATAGTACCACATACTTGTGGCACTGCCGCTAAATGTCATATTGGTATAAAGCGCATGAAGAAACTCCATGCTGATGGATCTTTGGACTCATTCGATTTCGAATCAGTTGAGACATGCGAACCATGCCTCTTGGGCAAGATGACTTAAAAAACCCGTTGGATGGAGCGGGCAAGTGATTCATTGGAAATGATACATGTTGATGTATGCAATCCAGTGAGTCTTGTAGCGTGTAGTGGATATCGTTATTTTCTTACCTTCACTGATGATTTAAGTAGATATAGTGTATATTTACTTAATGAAACTCAAGTCTGAATTGTTTGAAAGGTTCAAGCACATTCAGAGTGAAGTTTAAGATCATCGTGACAAGAAGATAAAAATGATTGTGATATGATCGTGGAGGTGAATATTTGAGTTACAAGTTTGGCATACAGCTTAAGATAATGTGAAATTTGTTTCACAACTAACACCACCTGAAACACCATAGTGTGATGGTGTGTCCGAACATCATAGTCATGCTCTATTGGATATGGTGCGTGCTATGATGTCTCTTATCGTTTTACTACTATAATTTTAGGGTTATGCATTAGAGACAACTACATTCACTTTAAATAGGGCATCATCTAAATCCGTTGAGATGACACCGTGTGAATTATGGTTTGATAGAAACCTAAGCTGTCATTTTTTCTTAATATTTGGGGCTGCGACACTTGTGTGGAAAATGTTTTCACCTAATGAGGTCGAACCCAAGGCGGACAAATGCATCTTCATAGAATACCCTAAGAACAGTTGGGTGAACCATCTATCTCAGATCCAAGTGCAAAGTGTTTGTTGCTAAAAATGGGTCCTTTCTCGAGGAAAAGTTTCTCTCGAAAGAATTGAGTGGGAGGAAGATAGAACTTGATGAGGCTGTTAAACCTTTGTTCAACCAGAGAGTAGCGCAGCGCAGAAAGATGTTTCTGTAGAGCCTACGTTAGTTGAAAGAGGAAGTTAATGATGATGATCATGAAGCTTCAGGATCAAGTTACTATCAAACTTCGTAGGTCGACAAGGATGTGTACTGCTCCTAAGTAGTATGACAACCCTGTCTTGGAGGTCATGTTGTTGGACAACGATGAACCTACGAGCTATGGAGAAGCGATGATGGGCCCGGATTCGACAAATGGTTGGAGGCCATGAAATCCGAGATAGGATCCATGTATGAAAACCAAGTATAGACTTTGGTAGACTTGCTCGCTGGACAGCAGGTCGTTGAGTACAAATGGATCTTTAAAATGAAGACAGACACTGATGGTAAATGTCACTATTAGTAAAGCTCGACTTGTTGCAAAGATGTTTGTGACAAGTTCAAGGAGTTAACTACAATGAGACTTTCTCACTCGTAGCGGTGCTAAAGTCTGTTGGAATTATGTTAGCAGTTTCTGCATTTTTCAATTATGAAATCTGGCAGATGGATGTCAAAACATCGTTTCCTTAACGGTTTAATTGAGGAAAGTTTGTATGTGATACAACCAGAAGGTTTTGTTAGTCCTAAGGATGCTAAAAGGTGTACAAGCTTCAGTGATCTTTCTATGGACTGAAGCAAGTATCTCGGAGTTGGATATACGCTTTGATGAGGTGATCAAAGTTTTGATGTTTATACAAAGTTTACGAGAAACTTGTATTTACAATAAAGTGAGTGGGAGCACTATAGAATTTCTAATAAGTATATGTGGATGACATATTGTTGATCGGAAATAATGTAGGATTTCTAGAAAGCATGAATGGTTGTTTGAAAAGTGATTTTCAGCGGAAGACCTGGATAAAGCTGCCTAATTGTTGAGCATCAAAATCTATAGAGATAGATCAAGATGCTTGATGAGACTTTCAATGAGTGCATACCTTGACAAGATTTTGAAAGAGTTCAAAATGGATCAGTTAGAGAAATAGTTCTCGTCTGATTTGTAAGGTGTGAAGTTGAGTGAGACTCAAAGCTCGACAACGGCAGAAGAAAGAGAAAGGACGAACGTCGTCCCCTATGCCTTAGCCATAGGCTCTGTACAGTATGCCATGCTGTGTATCGCACATGTGTGTGCCTTGGCATGAGTATGTCAGGGGGTACAAGAGTGAACCAGGAGTGGATCACTGGACAGCGGTCAAGATTATCCTCAGTAATTAAAAGACTAAGGAAATGTTTCTCGATTATGGAGGTGATAAAGGGTTCGTCATAACGAGTTACGTCAATGCATGCTTTAACACTAATCCGGATGACTCTTAGTAGCAATCTGGATACATATAGTGGAGCAGCCATTTGGAATGGTACCAAGTGGAGTGTGGTAGCAGTGTTTACGGGTTGATATAGAGATTTGCAAAGTACACACGGATCTGAATGTTGAAGACCCGTTGACTATAAGACCTCTCTCACATGCAAAGCATGATCGAGCCCCAGAACTCATTGGGTGTTAGATTCATAGCAATGCGAATCACATGGTGATGTGAACTAGATTATTGACTCTAGTGCAAGTGGGAGACTGTTGGAAATATGCCCTAGAGGCAATAATAAATTAGTTATTATCATATTTCCTTATTCATGATAATCGTTTATTATCCATGCTATAATTGTATTGATCGGAGACTTAAATGCATGTGTGGATACATAGACAAAACCATGTCCCTAGTATGCCTCTAATAGACTAGCTTGTTGATCAAAAGATGGTTAAGGTTTCCTAGCCATGGACATGAGATGTCATCTGATAACGGGATCACATCATTAGGAGAATGATGTGATGGACAAGACCCAAATTACAAACGTAGCATATGATCGTGCCAGTTTATTGCTGCTGTTTTCCGCATGTCAAATATATGTTCCTATGACCATGAGATCATGCAACTCACTGACACCGGAGGGATGCTTTGTGTGTATCAAACATCGCAACGTAACTGGGTGACTACAAAGGTGCACTACAGGTATCTCCGAAGGTGTCTGTTGAGTTGGCATGGATCAAGACTAGGATTTGTTACTCCGTGTGACGGAGAGGTATCTCAGGGCCCACTCGGTAATGCAACATCACAACAAGCCTTGCAAGCAATGTGACTAATATGTTAGCCACGGGATCTTGCATTAAGGAATGAGTAAAGAGACTTGCCAGTAATGAGGTTGAACTAGGTATGGAGATACCTATGATCGAATCTCGGGCAAGTAACATACCGAAAAACGAAGGCAACGTTATACGGGATTGACTGAATCCTTGACATAGAGGTTCGACCGATGAAGATCTTCGTAGAATATGTAGGAACCAATGTGGACGTCCAGGTCCCGCCATTGGTTATTGGCCGTAGAGGTGTCTCGGTCATGTCTACATAGTTCTCGAACCCGCAGGGTCTGCACACTTAAGGTTCGGTGACGTTTCGGTAGTGTAGAGTTATGTATGGTGGTGACCGAAGATTGTTCGGAGTCCCAGTTGAGATCCCGGACGTCACGAGGAGCTCCGGAATGGTCCGGAGGTAAGGATTCATATATAGGAAGTCCCAGTTTGGTCGCCGGAAAAGTTTCGGGCTCATCGGTAGTGTACTGGGAGTGCCGGTAGTGTACTGGGAGACCTCCGGGAGGGATATTTCGACCCAAGAGCCTACATGGGCTGTAGGAGGGTGAATACCAGCCCTTAGTGGGCTGGTGGAAGTCCTACACAAAGCCCATCAGGCTGGGAAGAAAATACCAAAAGGAAAAAAGGTGGAAAAAGGCAAAAAGGGGCTATATAAGGAAGGAGTCCTAATACTACTTGGAGGAGAAGGAAGAGGACTCCTCCCTCCTTGGTTTGGCCGACCCAAGGGCTGCCTTTTTGGCAACCAAGCCTCCTCCTCCTCTCCTCCTATATATACTAGAGGATTTTAGGGTTTTGGCACAAGAGTTTCAGCCACGTACCACTCGTTCCTCTAGTGCATAGCTTCTCCTCTAGATCGGTTTTCTGCAGTGCTTAGACGAAGCCCTGTCGAAATAGCTCCACCACCATCGCCGGAGCGCCGTCACGCTGCCGGAGAAATCTTCGTCCTCTCCGCCTCCTCTTGCTAGATCAAGACGGTGGAGATCGTCATCAAGCTGCACGTGTGCTGAACGGGGAGGTGTCGTCCGTTCGGTACTAGATCGGAAGGATCGTGATCAAGGCCACGGGACGTTCGTGATCGAATCACGGGACGGATCGTGACGAGATCACGGGACGGTTCGTGATTAGTTCGCGGGACGGTTCGTGATTAGATCGCGGGACGCTCGGCGATTTGGATCGCGAAGAAGTTCGACCACCAACCGCGTTTCTTAACGCTTCCCGCTTAGCGATCTACAAGGGTACGTAGATCTACTCTCCCTCTCGTAGATACTCATCACCATGGATAGGTTTGCGTGTGCGTAGGAAATTTTTTGTTTCCCATGCGACGTTCCCCAACACAAGGGAGACGACCTCCATGCCATTAAGTACTTACCGCTAAAGCTATAGGGGCCAGCTAGACACTGGTTTACTCGGTGAAGTTTTCTCAGATTCTCGAAATTCCAAAAGTAAAAAAAGTTATTTCAAAAAGAAGATTTTTCCTACAAAATAAAAAAATTATTTAAAAATAAATAAATGATGTCATATTTGGATTCCTCACATTTTTCTGATAATAATGGATCTATTATTTGTTGAATTTTGATTTACAGATTTAAAGATATTAATTATGCCATATGAATTGAATATATGACAAAAAAAGGGATAAAATAATAATATTACTTATTATATTTTCATAGAAATTCAATATTATTATTACTTATTTTGTTTATTTTAATAATTGTTTGGAATTCAAAAAATTAAATAATGTGACATCAAGACCTAAGCGTTAATAGGATTGATAGCTTACTATTGTCAAGAAAACAACAAGTGCAGACTTGGAAACAAAGGGTGATCGGGTTAGAGCACTAAGAGGATAGGTGTGACCGGCTGGGAAGTTAGATGATTTGGAATGAGTGGTGATTAGAGATTAAATTGTCAAATGATTCAAAAGCAGTGAGAAAGGGTGATTAGAGATTAAATTGTGAGATAATTCACAAATTTCAAAATCAGAAAAAAAATTGAAAAACAAAAATAAAAAAGATTATTTAAAAAAAATATCTTTAGTCCCGGTTTGTAACACCAACTGGCACTAAAGGTCCCGCTCTAGAAAGCTGCCACATGGAGGGCCTTTAGTCCCGGTTCGTAACACAACCGGGACTAAAGGGTGGAGGCTTTAGTACCGACCCTTTAGTCCCGGTTCCAGAACCGGGACTAAAGGCCAGTTATTTACTAGTGTTGGCTAATGTAGTGGAATGAGTGGGTGATGCATACCTGTCTATGAGCACTTTTGCATACAATTTTTCCGGTTCCTCATATGTAGCTCTATAGAATACTTGAACATTTCTTGCTGAACCCGAACTTCTTCCATCGAAAAACCATTCGATGGCTTGAACGTCAATGTAGAATGTCTCATTATCCACGTTGGCGGCGATCGTCAAATATAGAGAGTAACATCCAAAATAAAGCGAGGACGCCCTTTCATATTAATCCATCTCACTAGTTCAAGTCGATGTGTTAGTTCAGAGTGAATCACAGAAAACCGTCACATTGAAGTGTAGGGTTACAGAAAACGTTCTTCTACAAATTTGTGACAGAAAACATTGATTTTGGTTTTAATCATTTGCAGAAAGCAGTGACCCACATGTTTGGGCATTTTAACCTTGATTATGACAGGTGGAGCCCGGTTTTAACCTCGATTATGACAGTGGGGCCTGGGTTTTTTAACCTCGATTATGATAAACACCGAATAATATAAGTGTGTGTTCCTTACGAGGTGATGTAGGAGTCTCCTCGTACGGAACACATAGTTATATTATTCAGTATTTACACTTTGCTTCAGTATTTACACTTTCATGTTGAGTGTGGAACTTCCTCCTTAATTATTATTTTTGCTAACTATGACTCCATGAACTCCAACTGAGCTGTCTGGGGCATCTGAGAGGTCACTGATGGGCATGGGTTGCATACCTCCGCGTATGCAGCTGTCTGGTATGTCAAATCAGGGATGCTTGTTGTCAATGCAAACATATAAGTACTTATGTGATAGTACTAGTGTTTCTTGTTTACAAAGTGTGCTTCCTTTGATGTTGTCAAAACACCAAAAGCCAACTTACATGGAACCTTTGATGTGAGCTGGGGCCGATCTTTCGATGAGAGTAGGGATAACTATGATTTTTCTGGGACTTGACCCTCACGATCCGGCTACCAACCGTATAGGGAGAACCATACACGACTGATATCCATGGCAATCGCTGAACCAACTCTACGATGTTATCGACCGAGCCAACGGTGCGATCGACCTATCCACGAGGAATTTTTCCTGCAAGCAAATTCAAAAACATGCAAGAAAATAATAGCCAAGCAATCTGAAATTATGAATACGCTAGATGAATAAATCTCACAAGATAAAATAGTTGGGGTTCCGATAGGATGTCTGACGGTCTCACTAGCCGCTACGAGCGTAGATAAAATAAAAAATAGTAATAGCTAAACTTCTCTAAACAAAACCCGAGTCTAAACCCTAATATATGACGACTATTTAGAGTCGAATGCACGAGTCGTAGATGTATTCTAGACAGATTGCTTCTGATCGAGGAAAGTCGTGCACGAGTCGGACAGCAAAGAGGCAGAAGTTGTAGGCCTTTTGCCTGGTAGTTGACGCATCAGACTGGTCATAATGGGAGTAATATAGGTAGTAACATAGATGTCACCTAAGCAAAAAATATGATGTGGCAACTAATTAATAAGAAGAGAGAGAAATTGAGTAACTTAGCATGTTACTACCCCTATGAATAACATAGCGCATACCAAGGCAAGATGAGCGTATAAGCTAATGAATGAAAGGATCAATGTTAATATCCATTGCGAAAGTAGTAACTTAAATTAGTAATATATGCATGTTACTATTCTATGTTACTCCTCGTTGTGACTAGTCTGAGGAGAGACTTAACCGCAGCCCAAAGTCTCATGGCCCAAGTGGCTAGTCGTGATCACAGGATTTAAAGCAAAGTAATTTGGTCTTTGTGCACTCCACGTGACTTCAATGATGGATGGTTCGGTGGGCTTGCATGGCACTACGGCAAGAAATTCGTGCACGTTCATATGGAGCCAGCTACACGCCCTTGACACATGGACAGTGCAACATGCATGCATATGCACACACACATGTATGCAGTTGCAGATACACGTGTTCAACACAAAATGTACAGAGCTTTCTTGATTCTGCATACAATAAGCAATTGTATAGTATTTTTGTATCCAATAGTAAAACAAATAATTGAATATTTATTATTAGAAATCATCTGAAAAATATGCCGTTTAATATTTGTAGATGTATCTATGGTGACTATGTCCATATCAACCTTTGATAGGAAAGTCAAAATTCGAGCCGCGACGAGAAGGTCTAGTAATCGGCTCGGTCGATGCAAACCATCTCGACACTAGTAACTAATTCCTCAGGAGCTATGAAGCAAAGTAATGTGGCGATGGAATGCCACGGTTGGTGCAAGCACTAGCGGAGCTATGTTGAAGCCGAGGGGGGCTTGCCCCCCAGCCTGTTGGACCAAACTCTGAAGGTTTTTGTTTGGAGGAGGGCTTAGATGAGAATTATTTTAGCAATTTGCACACCTCCCCCCCCCCTCCGAGGGAGTCCGGGACTAAGGGGTCCTCACGCCGTCGGCTCATTCCTCGTGGGCTAACCTGTTGGGCTGATTGCCGAAGACCGAACTGTGAATGATCATGTATCCAAGAAGGAAGGCTCTGTAGAATGGTGTGGCCTCCAAGTTCCGGAGATAAGATTTGCGTATCTATCCCTTGTGAAAGGTCGGTTGTGTGTAACCCTAGGGACCCCCGATGTCTATATAAACCGGAGGATCCCCATTCGAAGAGGACATGTGAACTCATCTAGGGTTTAGCTTAGACGATCTCGAGGTAGATCAACTCTGTGATCTCCATACACATCAATAAAATCAAGTAGGACATGGGGTTTTACCTCCTCACGAGGGCCCAAACCTGGGTAAACATTGTCCCCTTCGTTCCTTGTTACCCATCGATCTAAGGCTCACACCTCGGGACCCCCTACCCAAGATTTGCTGGTTTTGACAGCGACAATTGTGCTTTCAATGAGAGTTCCGCTGTGAGATCAGTAGAAAGGTTGATGGCTCGCCGAGTCATCAGTGATCAGCTTTGCAACGGGGATGTCTTCATCCCCGGGCAGATCTTCACCTTCGGCAGCATCATGCTGCAAACTGACCCGACTAGCCATCTGGGCCAGATCGGAAACTCACCCGTCGATCGGGGAACCGACCCAAAAACCTGGAATTCTCCGCCGATCTAACCACTGTCGGGCTCTTTGTCTCGCCCAACGAGTTCGGCAGCTCTGAAGCCTTAACTTCTCCCTTGCCCGGCTTCCCTTCCCCCGGAGAGCCATGTATGTGTTCAGATCCGGCCATAAAGCCGGAACACTCTAATCTAGCTCCCATCGGAAACCCGTCCCTCGAGGACATTCCGGATGATACTCCAAAAATTCTCCAGGAGACGGACCCGGACAGTCTCTCGATGATAAATGAGACGCTGAACCGGATCCAGTCGTTGGTGATCGCGAACAACCGAAGCCCGACGCATGTTCAGTTCAGGCTGAGGCCGGATTATGACGAATTTCATCACCCACCCACCACCCACTTGGTAGCCACTATCAAAGACTTAACCGACATGCTAGATTATGCCTCCGATGGGACAGAGGACATGTATGACGAGGTCGACACGTTGACCCCTATCAACATGGGACGATGGACTACCACCTCCTCCTACGACGTCTACATGGTGGATACACCCGCCAACAAAGATGATATCACCCCTAGCAGAATGGCGACAGATCCGAGGAGTCGTTGAAACGCCGGAAGGAATGCAAGCGGTCGAAGCAAACAAAAGAAGGGGAGTCATCATGGGCACCGGAGAAAATGGTACACCGACAGACCCCGAGGACCTTGAAGCCCTATGGCAACCACATGAAAACAACAAGAAGCCTTGCGACCCCGAAGACCATGATAACTTCGAGGACGATAACTATCCCCCAGATCGATGAGGACGATAGCCTTAAAGACGATGATTTCAACATCCCGGAGGATCCGTGGGAAAAAGAACAGTTCAGGTGATGGCTTCTAGCCATCGCCCGGAGCCTAAAGGCCAAGTAGCGGTAGCTTCGAGCTGAGCAGGAGACCCTCAATGACAGATGGACGGAGGTCCTAGCAGCCTAAGAAGGGTACGATACCGAGCGTCCAGACCAAACCAGGAGCTACCCACGCCGAAGTCTGCTTCCCCAATTCAAGGACGAACCTCTCGACCACACACCTCCTAGGTACACAATGCATGATCAGCCAGATCGCCCCCCTCGAGGAAGAGACGGAGCGGATGAGGACCCCAAATGCATACCAGAGTTGCCCCGTAGGAGGGGGAAGGATCCAATGCGGTATAGGGATCCAAAAAATAGAACATGTAACACTAGATCCTGTTGAAAATATGCCCTAGAGGCAATAATAAATTAGTTATTATCATATTTCCTTGTTCATGATAATCTTTTATTATCCATGCTATAATTGTATTGATCGGAGACTTAGATGCATGTGTGGATACATAGACAAAACCATGTCCCTAGTATGCCTCTAGTAGACTAGCTCGTTGATCAAAGATGGTTAAGGTTTCCTAGCCATGGACATGAGATGTCATTTGATAATGGGATGACATCATTAGGAGAATGGTGTGATGGACAAGACCCAAACTACAAACGTAGCATATGATCGTGTCAGTTTATTGCTATAGTTTTTTGCATGTCAAGTATATGTTCCTATGACCATAAGATCATGCAACTCACGGACACCGGAGGAATGCCTTGTGTGTATCAAATGTCGCAACGTAACTGGGTGACTATAAAGGTACTCTATATGTATCTCCGAGGGTTTCTGTTGAGTTTGCATGGATCAACACTGGGATTTGTTACTCCGTGTGACAGAGAGGTATCTCGGGGCCCACTCGGTAATACAACATCACAATGAGCCTTGCAAGCAATATGACTAAGTGTTAGTCACGAGATCTTGTATTACGGAACGAGTAAAGAGACTTGCCGTAATGAGTTTGAACTAGGTATGAAGATACCGACGATCGAATCTCGAGCAAGTAACATACCGAAGAACAAAGGGAACATTCCACGGGATTGACTGAATCCTTGACATAGAGGTTCGACCGATAAAGATCTTCGCAGAATATGTAGGAACCAATATGGGCATCCAGGTCCTGCTATTGGTTATTGACCGTAGAGGTGTTTCGGTCATGTCTACATAGTTCTCGAACCCGCAGGGTCTGCACACTTAAGGTTCGGTGACGCTTCGGTAGTGTAGAGTTATGTATGGTGGTGACCAAAGGTTGTTCGAAGTGCCGGATGAGATCCCAAATGTCACGAGGAGCTCCAGAATGGTCCGGAGGTAAAGATTGATATATGGGATAATAGTGTTTGGTCTCTGGAAGGGTTCCGGAATTCACCGGAAATAGTTTCGGATGTTTCCCAAAATATTCGGGGTACAGGAACACTTTATTTGTGCCAAGGGGTAAAGCTCATGAGGCTTTAGGAAGGTGCAAAAGCTTTTTTGCGGAGGCCAGGGGCCAGACGCCAGGGACCCTGGTGTCTGGGGCCAGACGCCGAGGACCTTGGCGTCTTGTCTTGGAGTCCGAGAAGGACTTTTGCCTTGCAGGCAAACCGACCTTGAGGAGGATTTTTCTCCAATTTTCGACCCCAGGGCTTAGCATATAAATAGAGGGGTGAGGCTATCACTTGGGACACATCAAGAAACCTTAAGCCATGTGCTGCCTCTCCTCTAGTTCGTAGTTCTCCTCTAGATCGGTTTCAGCGGTGCTTAGGTGAAGCCCTGCTGGAATTGCTCCACCACCATTGCCGCAATGTCGTCGCGCTGCCGAAGAACTCTTCTACCTCTCTACTCCCTCTTGCTGTATAAAGAAGGCGGAGATCGTCATCGAGTTGTACGTGTGCTGGACGCGGAGGTGTCGTCCGTTCGGCGCTAAATCGGAAGGACCGTGATCAAGATCACGAGATGATTCGTGATTGGATCGCGGGACGGATCGTGATGAGATCAGGGGACGGATTGTGATTGGATCGCGGGACGGATCGTGATGGGCTCGCGGGATGCTTGGCAATTTGGATCGCGAAGACGTTCGACTACATCAACCGTGTTTCTTAACGCTTCCCGCTTAGCGATCTACAAGGGTATGTAGATCCACTCTCCCTCTCGTAGATGCTCATCATCATGGATAGATCTTGCGTGTGCGTAGGAATTTTTTTGTTTCCCATGCAACGTTCCCTAGCAGATCCTTCTACGAATCCAAAGGATACTCCCTCGCTAGACGGAACGGAGAAAAACCTTGGTTAGACCACAACAACCGAGAACGGGAACGACGCCGGGTACCATAAGAGGTATTCCGGCACAATGTGGACCGAATCAAAGGCGCTGCCCACCCACTGTGCCTCAAAGACGAGGTCATGCATCACCAGTTCCCCGAAGGGTTTAAACCCGTAAATACGAACAGTACGACGGGACCACAGACCCTGACGTGTGGATAGAAGATTTTCTCCTACACATACATATGGCCAAGGGAGACGACCTCCATGCCATTAAGTACTTACCGCTAAAGCTATAGGGGCCAGCTAGACACTGGTTAAACAGCCTCCCCGAAAACTCCATTGGAAGTTGGGAGGAGCTTGAGACGCCTTCCGGTCTAACTTCTAGGGCACTTATGTTCAACCTCCAAACTCCTCCGGCCTAAGCAATGTGGTCCATAAGGAAGGAGAGTTTTTGAACATATTCTGAAACAAGAAAAACTAGATTATCGATTGTTCGGATGCCGAGGCAATAGCCTCCTTCAGGCATAATATCCGGGACGAATGGTTTCCCCTGTTGGGGAACGTCGCATGGGAAACAAAAAATTTCCTACGCACACGCAAACCTATCCATGGTGATGAGCATCTACGAGAGGGAGAGTGGATCTACATACCCTTGTAGATCGCTAAGCGGGAAGCGTTAAGAAACGCGGTTGGTGTAGTCGAACATGTTCGCGATCCAAATCGCCGAGCGTCCTGCGATCTCATCACGATCCGTCCCGCGATCC
Source organism: Hordeum marinum (assembly GCA_022496015.1). Classification (NCBI taxonomy): domain Eukaryota; kingdom Viridiplantae; phylum Streptophyta; class Magnoliopsida; order Poales; family Poaceae; genus Hordeum; species Hordeum marinum. The sequence continues at coordinate 58,570,725 of CM039673.1, read as the reverse complement.
AATCACGATCCGTCCCGTGAACTCATCACGATCCGTCCCGCGATCTCATCACGATCTGTCTCACGATCTTGATCACGATCTGTCCCGCGAACTCATCACGATCTGTTCCGCGATCTCATCACGAACTGTCTCGTGATCTCGATCACGGTCCTTCCGATCTAGCGCCGAACGGACGGCACCTCCGCGTTCAGCACACGTGCAACTTGATGACGATCTCCACCGTCTCGATCCAGCGAGAGGAGGTGGAGAGGAGAGAGAGTTCACCGGCAGCGTGACGGCGCTCCGGTGATGGTGGTGGAGTGATTCCGGCAGGGCCTCGCCTAAGCGCTGCGGAAAACCGATCTAGAGGAGAAACTGTGCACCGGTGAAACGGGTAGCACGTGGCCGGAAATTCTGTCCAAAAACCACCCAATCCACTAGTATATATAGGAGGAGAGGACAGGAGAGGCAGCCAAGGCCTTTGGGTCGGCCGAAATAGGAGGTGGGAGCAATCCTACTTCACCTCCAATCCTAGTTGGAGTAGGATTGCCTCCTATTGGCTGATTTTCCACTTTTTGCTTTAGGACTTTCTCTCCTGCGCCATGGGCCTTTGTGGCTGTTTTCCCAGCCCACTAAGGGCTGGTTATTATTCTACCACAGCCCATGGACCTCTTGGGGTCGAAATACCCCTCCCGGAGGTCCTCCGGTACACTACCGGCACTCTCGGTACACTACCGATACTCCCGGTACACTACCGATGAGCCCGAAACTTTTCCGGAAACCAAACTGGGACTTCCTATATATGAATCTTTACCTCCAGACCATTCCGGAGCTCCTCGTGACGTCCGGGATCTCATCCGGGACTCCGAACAACCTTCGGTCACCACCATACATAACTCTACACTACTGAAACGTCACCGAACCTTAAGTGTGCAGACCCTGCGGGTTCGAGAACTATGTAGACATGACCGAGACACCTCTACGGTCAATAACCAATGGCGGGACCTGGACGTCCACATTGGTTCCTACATATTCTACGAAGATCTTTATCGGTCGAACCTCTATGTCAAGGATTCAGTTAATCCCGTATATCGTTCCCTTTGTTCTTCGGTATGTTACTTGCCCGAGATTCGATCGTCGGTATCTCCATACCTAGTTCCACCTCGTTACCGGCAAGTCTCTTTACTCGTTCCGTAATACAAGATCCCGCAACTAACAATTAGTCACATTGCTTGCAAGGCTTATTGTGATGTTGCATTACCGAGTGGGCCCCGAGATACCTCTCCGTTACACGGAGTAACAAATCCCAGTCTCGATCCATGCCAACTCAACAGACACCATCGGAGATACCTGTAGAGCACCTTTATAGTCACCCAGTTACGTTGCGACGTTTGATACACACAAGGCACTCCTCCGATATCCGTGAGTTGCATGATCTCATGGTCATAGGAACATATACTTGACATGCAGAAAACAGTAGCAATAAACTGACACGATCATATGCTATGTTTGTAGTTTGGGTCTTATCCATCACATCATTCTCCTAATGATGTGATCCCGTTATCAAATGACATCTCATGTCCATGGCTAGGAAACCTTAACCATCCTTTGATCAACGAGCTAGTCCATTAGAGGCATACTAGGGACATGGTTTTGTCTATGTATCCACACATGCATTTAAGTCTCCGATCAATACAATTATAGCATGGATAATAAACGATTATCATGAACAAGGAAATATGATAATAACTAATTTATTATTGCCTCTAGGGCATATTTCCAACAGTCTCCCACTTGCACTAGAGTCAATAATCTAGTTCACATCACCATGTGATTCGCATTGTTATGAATCTAACACCCAATGAGTTCTGGGGCTCGATCATGCTTTGCATGTGAGAGAGGTCTTATAGTCAACGGGTCTGCGATATTCAGATCCGTGTGTACTTTGCATATCTCTATGTCAAACCATAAACACTGCTACCACACTCCACTTGGTACTATTTCCAAATGGCTGCTCCACTATACGTATCCAGATTGCTACTACTAGTCATCCGGATAGGTGTTAAAGCTTGCATCGACGTAACTCTTTACGACGAACTCATTATCACCTCCATAATCAAGAAACATTTCCTTAGTCCTCTGGTTACTAAGGATAATTCCGACCGCTGTCCAATGATCCACTCCTGGACCACTCTTGTACCCCTTGACAGACTCATGGCAAGGCACACATAGGTGCGGTACACAGCATGGCATAATATAGAGCCTATGGCTAAGGCATAGGGGACGACGTTCGTCCTTTCTCTTTCTTCTGCCGTTGTCGAGCTTTGAGTCTCACTCAACTTCACACCTTACAAATCAGACGAGAACTATTTCTCTGGCTGATCCATTTTGAACTCTTTCAAAATCTTGTGAAGGTATGCACTCATTGAAAGTCTCATCAAGCATCTTGATCTATCTCTATAGATTTTGATGCTTAACAATTAGGTAGATTTATCCAGGTCTTCCTTTAAAAATCACTTTCCAAATAACCGTTTTATGCTTTCCAGAAACTCTACATTATTTCTGAACAACAATATGTCATCCACATATACTTATCAGAAATTCTATAGTGCTCCCACTCACTTTATTGCAAATACAAGTTTCTCATAAACTTTGTATAAACATCAAAACTTTGATCACCTCATCAAAGCGTATATTCCAACTCCGAGATGCTTGCTTCAGTCCATGGAAGCATCACCGAAGCTTGCACACCTTTTAGCATCCTTAGGCCTGACAAAACCTTCTGGTTGTATCACATACAACCTTTCCTCAAGTAAACCATTAAGGAAACGATGTTTTGACATCCATCTGCCAGATTTCATAATTGAAAACACAGCAACTGCTAACATAATTCCAACAGACTTTTAGCATCGCTACGAGTGAGAAAGTCTCATCGTAGTCAACTCCTTGAACTTGTCACAAACATCTTTGCAACAAGTCGAGCTTTACAAATAGTGACATTCACCATCAGTGTCTGTCTTCATTTTAAAGATCCATTTGTACTCAACGACCTGCCGTCCAACGAGAAAGTCTACCAAAGTCTACACTTGGTTTTAATACATGGATCCTATCTCGGATTTCATGGCCTCCAACCATTTGTCGGAATCCGGGCCCATCATCGCTTCTCCATAGCTCGTAGGTTCATCGTTGTCCAACAACATGACCTCCAAGACAGAGTTGTCGTACCGCTCAGGAGCAGTACACATCCTTGTCGACCTACGAAGTTCGATAGTAACTTGATCCTGAAGCTTCATGATCATCATCATTAACTTCCTCTTCAACTAACGTAGGCTTCACAGAAACATCTTTCTGCGCTGCGCTACTCTCTGGTTGAACAAAGGTTTAACAACCTCATCAAGTTCTATCTTCCTCCCACTCAATTCTTTCGAGAGAAACTTTTTCTTGAGAAAGGACCCAGTTCTAGCAACAAACACTTTGCACTCAGATCTGAGATAGAAGGCATACCCATCTGTTCTTAGGGTATTCTATGAAGATACATTTGTCCGCTTTGGGTTCTAGCTTATTATGTGAAAACATTTTCCACACAAGCATCGCAGCCCCAAACATTAAGAAATGACAGCTTAGGTTTCTATCAAACCATAATTCACACGGTGTCATCTCAACGGATTTAGATGATGCCCTATTTAAAGTGAATGTAGTTGTCTCTAATGCATAACCCCAAAAATTATAGTAGTAAAACGATAAGAGACATCACAGTATGCACTATATCAATAGAGCATGACTATGATGTTCGGACACACCATCACACCATGGTGTTCCAGGTGGCGTTAGCTGTGAAACAAATTTCACGTTGTCTTAAGTTGTATGCCAAACTCGTAACTCAGATATTCACCTCCACGATCATATCGCGGTCATTTTTATCTTCTTGTCACGATGATCTTTAAACTTCACTCTGAATTTGCTTGAACCTTTCAAACAATTCAGACTTGTGTTTCATTAAGTAAATATACACTATATCTACTCAAATCATCAGTGAAGGTAAGAAAATAACGATATCCACTACATGCTACAAGACTCACTAGATTGCATACATCAACATATATCATTTCCAATGAATCACTTGCCCGCTCCATCCAACGGGGTCCTTTAGTCATCTTGCCCAAGAGGCATGGTTCGCATCTCTCAACCGATTCGAAATCGAATGAGTCCAAATATCCATCAGCATGGAGTTTCTACATGCGCTTTATACCAATATGACATTTAGCGGCAGTGCCACAAGTATGTGGTACTATCATTATTAACTTTGTATCTTTTGACATCAATGTTATGAACATGTGTACTACTACGATCAAGATTTCAACAAACCATTCTCACTGGGTGCATGACCATTGAAGGTATTATTCATGTAACCAGAATAACTATTATTCTCTGACTTAAATGAATAACCGTATTGCAACAAACATGATCTAATCATGTTCATGCTCAAGGCAAAACACCAAATAACATTTATTTAGGTTCGTCACTAATCCTGAAGGTAGAGAGAGCGTGCGATGTTGATCACATCAACCTTGGAAACATTTCCAACACACATCATCACCTCACCCTTAGCTAGTTCTCCGTTTATTCCGTAGCTTTTATTTCGAGTTACTAACATTTAGCAACCGAACCGGTATCTAATACCCAGGTGCTACTAGGAGTACTAGCAAGGTACACATCAATAACTCGTATATCAAATATACTTCTGTCGATGTTGCCAGCCTTCTTATCTACCAAGTATCTAGGGTTGTTCCGCTTCAGCGACCTCTCACCTCATAATAGAAGCACTTAGTCTCGGGTTTGAGTTCAACTTTGGGTTGCTTCACTAGAGCAGCAACTGACTTGCTATCCATGAAGTTTCCCTCCTTGCTCTTGCCCTTTTCGAAACTAGTGGTTTGATTAACCATCAACACTTGACGCTCCTTCTTGATTTCTACCTTCGCAGTGTCAAACATCGCGAACAGCTCAGGGATCAATACTTCTATCCCTGGTGTATTATAGTTCATCACTAAGTTCTAGTAGCTTTAGTGACAGTGACTTGGAGAACTATATCAATCACTATCTTATCTGGAAGATCAACTCCCACTTGATTCAAGCGATTGTAGTACCCAGACAATCTGAGTACATGCTCAACGATTGAGCTATTCTCCTTCATCTTACAAGCAAAGAATCTTGTTGGAGATCTCATATCTCGCAACAAAGGCACGAGCCTGAGATCACAATCTCTGCTCCTAGAACATCTCATATGTTCCGTGACGTTCAAAACGTTTTGGAGCCTCAATTCTAAGCCGTAATGCATGACGCACTAAACTATCAAGTAGTCATCGAAACGTGCCTGTTAGATGTTCACATCTATAGACGACGCTAGAGGGGGTGGCGCACCGAGCGATGCATTAAGGACATAAGCCTTCTGTGCAGCAATGAGGACAATCCTCAGATCACGGACCCAGTCCGCAATTTTGCTACCAACATATTTCAATTCTATTTCTCTAGGAACATATAAAAATACAAGGGAGCTACAGCGCGAGCTAGTAATCTACAACATAATTTGCAAAGACACTTTGACTATGTTCATGATAATTAGTTCAATTAATCATATTACTTAAGAACTCCCACTCAAATTGACATCCCTCCGATCATTCGAGTGATACATGATCCAAATTCACCAACTCAAGTCCGATCATCACGTGAGTTGAGGTGGCTGCAATGGTGAACATCATTATGTTGATCATATCTACTATATGACTCATGTTCGACCTTTCGGTCTCTCGTGTTCCGAGGCCATGTCTGTACATGCTAGGCTCGTCAAGTTTAACCCGAGTGTTCTGCGCGTGCAAATCTGGCTTGCACCCGTTGTATGTGAACGTAGAGTCTATCACACCCGATCATCACGTGGTGTCTCAACACGACGAACTTTCGCAACGGTGCACACTCGGGGAGAACACAGTTCATCTTGAAATTCAAGTGAGGGATCACCTTATAATGCTACCGCCGTACTAAGCAAAACAAGGTGCATAAAAGGATTAACATCTCATGCAATTCATAAGTGACATGATATGGCCATGAACTTGTGTTTAAGATCTCCATCTTCGAAACACCCGCATGATCTCCATCGTCACCGGCACAACACCATGATCTCCATCATCTTGATCTCCATCAATGTGTTGCCATTGGGGTTGTCACGCCCTGCATGCTTCTACTACTATTGCTACCGTAGCGATAAAGTAAAGCGTTACATAGCGCTTAATGATTGACACGCAGGTCATACAATAATTAAAGACAACCCTATGGCTCCTGCCGGTTGCCGTACTCATCGACATGCAAGTCGTGATAATCTATACATCACATGATCATCTCATACATCACATATATCTCATCATGTAATTGGCCATATCACATCACAACATACCCTGCAAAAACAAGTTAGACGTCCTCTAATTGTTGTTGCATATTTTACGTGGCTGCTATGGGTATCTAGCAAGAACGATTCTCACCTACGCATAAACCACAACGGTGATACACTAGTTTGCTTTTCAACCTTCTCAAGGACCGCCTTTGTCGAATCCGATCCAACTAAAGTGAGGGAAACTGTCACCCGCAAGCCATCTAGGCAACAAGTTGCGTCGAGGGAACCGGTCTCTCGTAAGCGTACGAGTAATGTTGGTCCGGGCCGCTTCATCTCACAATCCCGCTGAACCAAAATACGACCAAGGGAGGAAGCAATCTAAGCATCAACGCCCACAAACCTTTTGTGTTCTACTCGAGATCTCATCGAACCATCAACCTAGCTCATGATGCCACTGTTGGGGAACGTCGCATGGGAAACAAAAATTTTCCAACGCACACGCAAACCTATCCATGGTGATGAGCATCTACGAGAGGGAGAGTGGATCTACATACCCTTGTAGATCGCTAAGCGGGAAGCGTTAAGAAACGCGGTTGGTGTAGTCGAACATCTTCGCGATCCAAATCGCCGAGCGTCCCGCGATCTCATCATGATCCGTCCCGCGATCCAATCACGATCCGTCCCGTGAACTCATCACGATCCGTCCCGCGATCTCATCACGATCTGTCTCACGATCTTGATCACGATATGTCCCGCGAACTCATCACGATCCGTTCCGCGATCTCATCACGAACTGTCTCGTGATCTCGATCACGGTCCTTCCGATCTAGCGCCGAACGGACGGCACCTCCGCGTTCAGCACACGTGCAGCTTGATGACGATCTCCACCGTCTCGATCCAGTGAGAGGAGGTGGAGAGGAGAGAGAGTTCACCGGCAGCGTGACGGCGCTCCGGTGATGGTGGTGGAGTGATTCCGGCAGGGCTTCGCCTAAGCGCTGCGGAAAACCGATCTAGAGGAGAAACTGTGCACCGGTGAAACGGGTAGCACGTGGCCGGAAATTCTGTCCAAAAACCACCCAATCCACTAGTATATATAGGAGGAGAGGAGAGGAGAGGCAGCCAAGGCCTTTGGGTCGGCCGAAATAGGAGGTGGGAGCAATCCTACTTCACCTCCAATCCTAGTTGGAGTAGGATTGCCTCCTATTGGCTGATTTTCCACTTTTTGCTTTAGGACTTTCTCTCCTGCGCCATGGGCCTTTGTGGCTGTTTTCCCATCCCACTAAGGGCTGGTTATTATTCTACCACAGCCCATGGACCTCTTGGGGTCGAAATACCCCTCCCGGAGGTCCTTCGGTACACTAGCGGCACTCCCGGTACACTACCGATACTCCCGGTACACTACCGATGAGCCCGAAACTTTTCCGGAAACCAAACTGGGACTTCCTATATATGAATCTTTACCTCCAGACCATTCCAGAGCTCCTCGTGACGTCCGGGATCTCATCCGGGACTCCGATCAACCTTCGGTCACCACCATACATAACTCTACACTACCAGAACGTCACCGAACCTTAAGTGTGCAGACCCTGCGGGTTCGAGAACTATGTAGACATGACCGAGACACCTCTACGGTCAATAACCAATGGCGGGACCTGGACGTCCACATTGGTTCCTACGTATTCTACGAAGATCTTTATCGGTCGAACCTCTATGTCAAGGATTCAGTTAATCCCGTATATCGTTCCCTTTGTTCTTCGGTATGTTACTTGCCCGAGATTCGATCGTCGGTATCTCCATACCTAGTTCAACCTCGTTACCGGAAAGTCTCTTTACTCGTTCCATAATACAAGATCCCGCAACTAACAATTAGTCACATTGCTTGCAAGGCTTATTGTGATGTTGCATTACCGAGTGGGCCCCGAGATACCTCTCCGTTACACGGAGTAACAAATCCCAGTCTCGATCCATGCCAACTCAATAGACACCATCGGAGATACCTGTAGAGCACCTTTATAGTCACCCAGTTATGTTGCGACGTTTGATACACACAAGGCACTCCTCCGATATCCGTGAGTTGCATGATCTCATGGTCATAGGAACATATACTTGACATGCAGAAAACAGTAGCAATAAACTGACACGATCATATGCTATGTTTGTAGTTTGGGTCTTATCCATCACATCATTCTCCTAATGATGTGATCCCGTTATCAAATGACATCTCATGTCCATGGCTAGGAAACCTTAACCATCCTTTGATCAACGAGCTAGTCCATTAGAGGCATACTAGGGACATGGTTTTGTCTATGTATCCACACATGCATTTAAGTCTCCGATCAATACAATTATAGCATGGATAATAAACGATTATCATGAACAAGGAAATATGATAATAACTAATTTATTATTGCCTCTAGGGCATATTTCCAACATCCCCGACAGCTCGGCCAGGACAGACCGAGGAAAATGTCCGCCCCTACCGCAATCATGACCCGCTTTTGCGTGAGTGAAGACAACTGGCTAGCCCACCGTAGTCATAATCCTGATGATCCGGGCAGCTTAGAAGCGCGGGATGGAAATGGCAAGCCACAGCGCAATAATAACAAGCGCCGCCATAGCAATGGGGACGCCGATGATACGGCAGTAAACGCCGGATTCCGCAGCTTGAAGCCCGACCAATGAAGGAATCCCTCTAAAGGGAACATGGATGGACCTACTGCACCAGACAAAATAATGGAGAGACCCTGTCAGATCCAGGGCACCCCCGACAAGCCTGCTGCACGCACCAACCGTCAATGTTGGGTGTTTCGACAGGCTGACAAGTTAGCAGCCGAGGAATGTGGCAAAGGACCACGCAACAACGACGATGAGGAGCCCCGCGGTCCTAATAATGGAGGCCAAAATAATTTGCCTCCAGAGGTAAGAACTGTGAACATGATATATGTCACACATATACCAAAGAAGGAAAGGGAACGCGCCCTTTGGGAAGTCTACATCGTAGAGCCTGTAGCCTCGAAGTTCAACCCATGGTCTATTTGCCCTATCACCTTGGATAGAAGAGACCATCCGACTAGTATCCGTCACGGAGGTTCGACATCCCTCGTCTTAAATCCCATCATTAATGGATAACACCTCACCAGAGTTCTCATGGATGGAGGAAGAAGCCTTAATCTGTTCTACTCAAATACGGTGAAAAAGATGGGCATAGACCCGTCCAGGATCAAACCAAGTAACACCACCTTTAAGGGAGTTATCCCACGTGTTGAAGCATGCTGCTCCAGCACTGTAACACTCGAGGTTGTGTTCGGATCTCCCTATAACTTCCGCAACGAAGACTTGATCTTCGACATTGTATCGTTTCGCAGCGGTTAGTGATACGTCTCCAACGTATCTATAATTTTTTATTGTTCCATGCTATTATATTATCTGTTTTCGATGTTTTATATGCATTAATATGCTATTTATATTATTTTTGGGACTAACCTATTAATCTAGAGCCTAGTGCCAGTTTCTGTTTTTTCTTGTTTTTGAGTTTCACAAATAAGGAATATTAAACAGAGTCCAAACGGAATAAAACCTCCGGAAAGATTTTTTCTAGAAAATATGGAAGCCACGAGACTTGAGAACCAAGGCAGAGAGCTGCCACGGGGCCACAAGCCCACTTGCTACGGCCAGGGGGTACCCCGCACCGGGCAGGCTTGTGGGCCCCTGGCACCTCCTCCAACCCTAATCTTCGGCCTATAAATACCCAAATATTCCATTATTATCAGAATGAGCCACGAAAACACTTTTTTGTCGCCAGAAGCCTCCGTTCCCGAGAGATCCAATCTTGGAGCCTTTTTCGGTAATCTGCCGGAGGGGGATTCGATCATGGAGGGCATCTACATCAACTCCATTGCCCCTTCGATGATGCGTGAGTAGTTCACCACTGACCTATAGGTGTATAGCTAGTAGCTAGATGGATTCTTCTCTCTCTTTGCTTCTCAATACCCGGTTCTTCATGATCTTCATGGAGATCTATCCGATGTAATACTCTTTTGCGGTGTCTTTGTCGAGATCCAATGAATTGTGGGTTTATATTCATATTATCCATGAATATTATTTGAGTCTTTCCTGAATTCTTATATGCATGATTTCATATCTTTGCAAGTCTCTTCAAATTACTGGTTTCGTTTGGCCAACTAGATTGGTAATTCTTGCAATAGGAGAAGTGCTTAGTTTTGGGTTCAATCTTGTAGTGTCCTTACCCAGTGACATAGTAGGGGTAGTGAGCCATGTATTGTATTGTTGCCATCAAGAGTAAAAAGATGGGGTTTTCATCATATTGCTTGAGTTTATCCCTCTACATCATGTCATCTTATCTAATGCGTTACTCTGTTCTTCATGAACTCAATACTCTAGATGCAGGCAGGAGTCAGTCGATGTGTGGAGTAATAGTAGTAGATGCAGAATCGTTTCGGTCTACTTGTCAGGGACATGGTGCCTATATGCATAATCATTGCCTTGGATATCTTCATAATTATTCGCTTTTCTATCAATTGCTCGAAAGTAATTTGTTCACCCATCGTAATACTTGCCATCATGAGAGAAGCCATCTAGTGAAACCTATGGCCCCCGGGTCTATTTTCCATATTATATTTTAAGATCTAAAACCAAAAACACCAAAAACACTTGCTGCTTTTTTTTTACTTTCCGTTCAAGCATCCTATTATATCTATCCCTACTAGATCTCATCCTTGCAAATAACCGTGAAGGGATTGACAACCCCTTTATAGCGTTGGGTGTAAGAGTTTGATTCCTTGTGCAGGTATATCTATTGGTGGCTCGCTTGTATCTCCTACTGGATTGATACCTTCGTTCTCAAAAACTGAGGGAAATACTTATCTACTTTGTTGCATCAAACCGTTCCTCTTCACGGGAAACCAACGCATGCTCGAGAAGTAGCAGTTAGCACGCGCTGCTCGGTCGCACAACATTCGCTCGCTTCAACACTGTCCCCCACTATGCCTACCTGAAGCTCAAGATGCCTGGACCAAAGGGGTCATCACTGTCAACGGCAATACGGAGCGCTACCTCCAAACAGAAGAACATATCGCGGCCCTAGCAGCCGAATACCAATACGACAACGAAGCCCAAGGGTCCCAACCTGCCTCCAAGATGTGACAGGTGGGCAAGCGAGCTCGAACCCAATTGGACCTGCCGCCTCCACCTCCCGCTCGGGACAAATAGGGATACGCTCCCCACAACACGGCCCGGCTACCCGTCAGGTATGTCCCTCGAAGACACCATTTCGCTCTTAAAATGTCATGGGCAGCTGTGGGGATCTACTTCCGAGGACCGGATATCCGACTTAACCAAACTACAGTCCAATCGCTTCTTCAGCTAGAGGTGAGATACCATTAAGGATCTACAAAATGCTAGGGCGACACAACCTACGACGGCTTCTCACGACCCCCTCAAGCTCCGTCCGCCAAGCAGCAACCACCCTCAAGACGTTCCAAAACTCCCCGCTCGAGGACAACAGCACGCAGCAGGGCTCAAGGAGGACGTCAAGCCACCCATAAAGGGCCCTGAATAAAAATGCTATCATGTAAAAGATTGCTTTTTTCCTTTTCCCACAATGAATAAATTACTTGTAATAGACGTCTCGTAAGCGTGAATCATAAGATTGTTATATATGCCTCAATTGTTTCTACTTGTTTTCTGCGTATATACACCATATATATCATCTGATTATAGGACAAGTGCGATCCGCTGATAGACTGGGGGGTGGGGTATAACTACAACCCCAAGCTTGACCCCGTTACTATGTTATTATCATTCGGCGTCTCGGATAGCGCAATATATGCATCGGTTCCGAATTATGTTTTGGGTCAATAGTTGTATTGCCCCGCTCATGTGCTTGCCCCTTTACGTTTTGCCAGTTTGGCTAAAGGGGCCATAGGGAGAACCGTTGCGATTGTATCCTCAGCTGGCCTGGCGAATACCTCAGTGAAGAAAGCCGAAAACTGACTGTCATAATAAGCAAGAACTGGTCTGTGATCCGAGCTAAGTGTCAAACTAAGAATCGATGGAGGTTCTCCCGTGTCATACGAAGGGTTTGTACCTTTCCAAACCATGTGGTACTAGTCTCGAGCTTTGGCCAAACGGACTACCACAAAACATTGGGGGCTGGTCACCAGCCCCCGCATTCGAGCTCCTAAGGCTAAGTGAAAGCACTAAAGCAAAAAGTCTGATTGCCTAGTTTTCCCCTTTACCGCCTACGAGCACCGATATATCGGTTAAGGACCCTGCGCGGAGGCCGAAACACCCCTCGTAGTATCTACGTGGGGGTTGGAGCCAACGAATCGCAACTTGCAGATTAAACCGACCACGTAGAAGTCAAAACAATACATAACATGATATATTCGGACACGCATAATAATGCATAATTGTCTTCAGGGTTACTGATAACACCCTCACTCATAAATTACATTCTTATGGCATTGGGTCTCTATAGACCGAGCACCCCCTAATGCAGCACGGAAGTACAGCTCGGGGCATCTATGCTCCTTTCGAGGAGGCGGGGGCGCGGTGGACATCTCAATTGGCTTGATCTACAGCAATTGCATCATGGTCCGCGCAAAGGCCATCCACGCTCCCTCGATGCAAACAGAATGCTTCATAGACTCAATCCGCGGCATGACATCGTGAAGCTTCTGTAGCAGGTCGAAGTAGCTACTCGGCAACGGCTCCGTATGCCACAGCTAGATGTAGAGGTCCTGCAAGGCCGGCTCCGCCATCTTGTGTAGCTGCATCAGTTGCTTCATCTCGTGGCTGAGGACTGGACGTGCCTCGGGAGTTTCAAACTACGCCCAAAACAGTCTCTCCTACACATCCCCATCCTGGACGGTAAACTGCTTCATCACATATGCCACACTCATCCAGAGGTCCGTAAACGCGCCTGAGGAACACCACAACCATGTAAGAAAGGTGAACCTGTTTCCACCAAAGACACATTAGAGCAAGTATGGCTTACCATCCGCGATCAGCCTGACTTGACGATTCTCTTCTTCAAAGAACCGCCTCTCAACTCGCTCTGATTTTAGGTTAGAGGTAAGCACGGTCATCTGGGTCACCTGGTCTTTGACTGTTGCTCCAGGGCCTCGCACTTAGCGCTGGCGTCCTGGAGCTCCTGTTGGACCTTGGCTACTCGAGCCTCATGCCTCCCGCTCTCCACCCTCAGCGAGTTTAGCTTGGTGGTTGCCTTATCGGCTGCCGCCTTCTGGTCGGCAGCCTCCTGTTTGGCCCTCATGAGCTCAGCCTTGAGGTTTTCGACCTCTACGCTTGAATTTGAGGGCATAATGAGAAGCAAGATCAGGACCCAAAATTCGAGATACTCCACATCAATGAGAAAAGCAATAAAGTAGGCAACTACTACTAAAACTGACCTTATACTTCATCGAACTGTTTGTTCAAACGGTGTAGTTCCTCATGGAAGTTCCGGAGCTTCCGATTCAGCTCGACTATTTCAAGGGCATTAGATGCCCTGGCCGAGGACGAGGCCTGCAAAAAACAAACTTATACATAAGATGGAGTTTGGGTTATCCGATGCGGAACTATATACCTACAGTTTTGGACCCCCGAGCGAGTTTTTCAAACTCACCCGTGGCTCGGGGGCTACTATACCCATAAGGAATTCCTATCATTATAAACAACATTTGTAATTATGAACAAGAGCATGGATTACCTTGAAGCCCACCAGTAAACCATTAAAGGTTTCCTCCAGTCCGCTGTCAACGGACTGAATACATTTTAGAACCGCACCCATAAGGGTGCGATGATCTTCGGCAGTGGAGGATTCAGATAATGCCTCCTCCATCATGGTCGGCCACACGGCAACGGTCCGCTCGGTCGTGGGCGGCACTGACGGTGGAACTTCTCCTTCCCCTCCTTGGGGAGGCAGGGTCGATGACGTGGGAGGCATGAAGTCTCCAGAGTCGACTGCGAAGGGAGCTCAGCGACTTATGGTGCCCCTTCCTATTCGCCAGGAGGGGTTCGACCTCCTAGAACCAAGTGACTGAGGCATAATCCTCGGCCAAGACGTCTTCCGTGGCCGAGGTTTGCACCTCGGCCATCACCGTATCACCCCTGGTGTTCGGTGCAGGGGAGGTCCGTCAGGACACGACCTTTGTGGCCGCACCTGCGGCCAGAGGGGACGTGGTGTGGGACGTCGTCCCGCTCTCCGCCAGCTCAGCCGGTGGAGACTCCCCTGAGACCTATTCGACCGGGAGGTCTCGTGATGGACTATATCATGAAAGCAATTGAACAAGGTCAGTTCTACAAAACCAATGTGGATAAGCCAGATGGTATCTAGATCCAATACCTCTAAGCCGGGGGCTTGACCCTGGGGTTCCTTCGGGGAACCCTCTCAAAAGCGTCGGAGTCCTCATTCGAATCCGAGCTGTCATCCGCCAGGACCACTTTGGCCCTACATGGCCTCTTTAGAGCGAGGAGAGGAAGATCCTCCTCTCCATCCTCGGGCGCGGCCCTCTTCCTTGTCTAGAGAGAGTCGATCTCTCCCCCATCGTCCGTGTCCTCGTCCTTGTGTGCGGAAGATGCCTGGGTCTCTCCAGACTTAGTATCTGGAGGACCCCTCGAGCGAAGGCCTTCGTGGACCTCCTTCTTCTTCTTTTTATCTTTTCTCTCTAGCGCCGCATACAGCGGCACGACTAGCATCGCCGTCAGCAGAGGCGACCTGGGGTCTTCAGGCAAGGGGGCTGGCCCGTGGATTTGTTGGGAGACGTAGTAGTAAATCAAAAAAATTCCTACCTATCACCAAGATCTATCTATGGAGAAACCATCAATGAGCGGGGAGAGATTAGATCTTCATACCTTTGAAGATCGCTAAGAGGAAGCGTTAGAAGAACGCGGTTGGTGGAGTCGTACTCGTAGCGATTCAAATCGCGGTGGACTCCGATATCAGCGCCGAACAACGGCGCCTCCGCGTTCAACACACGTGCAGCCCGGTGACGTCCCCTATGCCTTGATCCAGCAAGGAGGAAGGAGAGATTGGGGAAGAGCTCTGACAGCACAACGGCATGGTGACGGTGGAGCTGCGTGGTACTCGGGCAGAGCTTCGCTCAGCACTACGGAGTACGAGGAGGTGAAGAGGTCGGGTTGCGCCGAGAGGAAGAGAGAACCGCATGTTGGGAAGCCCTGAAACCTCACATATATATAGGGTGAAGGAGGGAGGGATGCTCCCTAGGGTTTCCACCCTAGGGTGGTGCGGCAGCCACCACATCAATCTGGCCAGCGGCCAGAGGGAGGGAGTGGTGCGGCTGCCCTAGGGTGGGCCTTAGGGCCCATCTGCCCTAGGGTTTGCCCCTCCTCCCACTTCAGCTGCGCCTTGGGCCTGGTGGAGGGGCGCACCAGCCCACCTAGGGGCTGGTTCCCTCTACCCTCGGCCCATGCAGCCCTCTGGAGCCGGTGGGCTCACTTGGTGGACCCCCTGGAGCCCTTCTGGTGGTCCCGGTACGTTACCGGTGACCACAAAACATTTCCGGTAACCAAAACCTCACTTCCTATATATCAATCTTCATCTCCAGACCATTCCGGGACTCCTCGTGACGTCCGGGATCTCATCCTGGACTCCAAACAAACTTTGGTAACCACGTACACTTTTTCCCTATAACCCTAGCATCATTGAACCTTAAGTGTGTAGACCCTACGGGTTCGGGAGACACGTAGACATGATCGAGACACCTCTCCGATCAATATATAACAGCGGGATCTAGATACCCATGTTGGATCCCACGTTCTCCACGATGATCTCATCGGATGAACCACGATGTCGGGGATTCGATCAATCCCGTGTACAATTCCCTTTGTCTATCGGTATGATACTTGCCCGAGATTCGATCGTCGGTATCCCTATACCTTGTTCAATCTCGTTGCCGGCAAGTCTCTTTACTCGTTCCGTAATACATCATCCCATGGCTAAATCCTTAGTCACATTGAGCTCATTATGATGATGTCCTACCGAGTGGGCCCAGAGATACCTCTTCGTCACATGGAGTGACAAATCCCAGTCTCGATTCGTGCCAACCCAACAGACACTTTCGGAGATACCCGTAGTGCACCTTTATAGCCACCCAGTTACGTTGTGACATTTGGCACACCCAAAGCATTCCTACGGTATCCGGGAGTTGCACAATCTCATGGTCTAAGGAAACGATACTTGACATTGAAAAGCTTTAGCAAACGAACTACACGATCTTGTGCTAGGCTTAGGATTGGGTCTTGTCCATCACATCATTCTCCTAATGATGTGATCCCGTTATCAACGACATCCAATGTCCATGGTCATGAAACCGTGACCATGCATTGATCAACGAGCTAGCCAACTAGATGCTTACTAGGGACATGTTGTGGTCTATGTATTCACACATGCATTACGGTTTCTGGTTAACACAATTATAGCATGAACAATAGAAAATTATCATCAACAAGGAAATACAATAATAACCATTTTATTATTGCCTCTAGGGCATATTTCCAACAGGATTTTCACAGCTTTCTCTAGCTAGCTCTGCAAACGTAAAGGGAGGAAGAGTGAATCCTGGCCGAGTGTTACAATTTGGCATGCAATTAAGAAAGTCCTATCATACCTTCAAGGGTGGGTTATCGGCATACAAACTGACGTCTTCTTCTTTGGCCTGCCACTCCTCCTGGGCTTGAAAAGTGCCTTCCAAAACTTCTTGTGAGTTGTGTGGAAGAACTTGTGCATGGTGACCGGATCCCCGGGCGTGTAGGCCCACATCGGGGTCTCGTGACGCTGGCAGGGCAGGAGGCGGCGACAGAGTATAACCTCGACCACGTTGGTCAGCGCGACATTGGCCTCCACCATTTGAGTGATGCGCTTTTGCATTGCCTTCACTTCGGAGGCGGGCCGCCAATCAAGGCCCTTCCTGATCCACGAGGTTAACCTCGTGTGGGGTCCGGATCTAAATTCGGCAGGCGATGACCAACCCTCTTCTCGTGGCTCGGTGATGTAGAACCACTCCTTCTGCCAAACCTTCACAATGTCGATGAAGGTGAAGGTGTCGTCCGGCCACTCGACCCGCGGGATCTTGCTGATCACAGCCCCGACACAGCATGCGTGTTGGTCGCTGATCGTCTTTGGCTTCATATTAAAGACCTTGAGCCATAGGCCGAAATGCGGCTGGACTTGTGCTACTTCTTGAGCATGCGTTGGTTTCCCGTGAAAAGGAACGGTTTGATGTAGCAAAGTAGATAAGTATTTCCCTCAGTTTTTGAGAACCAAGGTATCAATCCAGTAGGAGATACAAGTGAGCCACCAATAGATATACCTGCACACGAAATCAAACTCTTGCACCCAACGCTATAAAGGGGTTGTCAATCCCTTCACGGTTATTTGCAAGGATGAGATCTAGTAGAGATAGATATAATAGGATGCTTGAACGGAAAGTAAAACTAAAAGTAAAAACAATATAGCAAGTATTTTTGGTGTTTTTGGTTTTAGATCTGAAAATATAATATGGAAAATAGACCCGAGGGCCATAGGTTTCACTAGATGGCTTCTCTCATGACGACAAGTATTACGGTGGGTGAACAAAAGTCGAGCAATTGATAGAAAAGCGAATAGTTATGAAGATATACAAGGCAATGATTATGCATATAGGCATCACGTCCGTGACAAGTAGACCGAAACGATTCTGCATCTAATACTATTACTCCACACATCGACCAACTCCTGCCTGCATCTAGAGTATTAAGTTCATGAAGAATAGAGTAACACATTAGGTAAGATGACATGATGTAAAGGGATAAACTCAAGCAATATGATGAAACCCCATATTTTTACCCTTCATGGCAACAATACAATACGTGCCTCGCTACCCATACTTTGTCATTGGGTGAGGACACCGCAAGATTGAACCCAAAACTAAGCACTTCTCCTATTACAAGAATTACCAATCTAGTTGGCCAAACCAAACCAATAATTCGAAGAGACTTGCAAAGATATGAAATCATGCATATAAGAATTCAGGAAAGACTCAAATAATATTCATGGATAATCTGAACATAAACCCACAATTCATCGGATCTCGACAAACACACCGTAAAAGAGTATTACATCAGATAGATCTCCATGAAGATCATGGAGAACATGGTATTGAGAAGCAAAGAGAGAGAGAAGAATCCATCTAGCTACTAGCTATGGACCCGTAGGTCTGTGGTGAACTACTCATGCATCATCGGAGGGGCAATGGAGTTGATGTAGATGCCCTCCGTGATCGAATCCCCCTCCGACAGGTTACCGGAAAAGGCTCTAAGATTGGATCTCTCGGGAACGGAGGCTTCTGGCTGTGGAAAAGTGTTTTCGTGGCTCATTCTGATAATGATGGAATATTTTGGTATTTATAGGCCGAATATTAGGGTTAGAGGAGGTGTCAGGGGCCCACAAGCCTGCCCGGCACGGGGTACCCCCTGGCCGGGGCAAGCAGGCTTGTGGCCCCGTGGCAGCTCCTCTGCCTTGGTTCTCAAGTCTCGTGGCTTCCATATTTTCCAAAAAAAAACTTTCTAGAGGTTTTATTCCGTTTGGACTCCGTTTAATATTCCTTATCTGGGAAACTCAAAAACAAGGAAAAAACAGAAACTGGCACTAGGCTCTAGATTAATAGGTTAGTCCCAAAAATAATATAAATAGCATATTAATGCATATAAAACATCCAAAACAGATAATATAATAGCATGGAACAATCAAAAATTATAGATACGTTGGAGAGGTATCAGCATCCCCAAGCTTAATTCCTGGTCGTCCTCGAGTAGGGAAATGATAAAAACAGAATTTTTGATGTGGAATGCTACCCAACATATTTATCCATGTAATATTCTTTATTGTGGCATGAATATTCAGACCCGTTAGATTCAAAACACTAGTCTAATATTGACATAAAAACAGTAATACCTCAAGCACACTGACAAGGTAGTTGTGTCCTTTTGACATAACATGGCCTTAGAAAGTTATGCCTACAAAATCAAATGGTCTGGCTATGCTCCATCTTCCCCACACAAAGTATCTAAATCATGCACAAACCCGATGAACAAGTCAAGCAATTGTTTCACACTTTTGGTGTTCTCAAACCTTTTCAACTCTCACGCAATACATGAGCGTGAGCCATGGATATAGCATTATAGGTGGAATAGAATATGGTGGGGTGCAAGGAAAAAAAGGAAGATAGTCTAACATCAACTAGGTGTATCAACAGGCTATGGAGATGGCCATCAATAGATATCAATGTGAGTGAGTAGGGATTGCCATGCAACAAATGCACTTAGAGCTATAAGTGTATGAAAGCTCAAAAAGAAAAGTAAGTGGTCGTGCAAAATGAATATCCACTAGTTATATGAAAGTGACAAAACAGGAGACTCTCTATCAGAAGATCATGGTGCTACTTTGAAGCACAAGTGTGGTAAAAGATAGTAGCAATTGTCCCTTCTCTCTTTCTCTTAGTTTTTTTATTTTTGGTGGGCTTCTTTGGCCTCTTTTATTTTTTTGTTTGGGTTCGCTGGCCTCTTTTATTTTTTTTGTAAAGTCCGGATACTTGTCCCAACTTGTGAGGGAGTCATAGCCTCCATCATCCTTTCCTCTCATGGTACAATGCTCTATTAATGAAAAATCATCACACTTTTATTTACTTATAACTCGAAGAAAAATAAATTACAACTTGATTCCTATGACAAGATAAAACTCTATATGCAGTATGAAGTGATGATGCAAGTCATAGAAAAACTACATGGTGGAAGTTGCATGGCAATATATCTCGGAATGGCTATGGAAATGCCATAATAGGTAGGTATGGTGGCTGTTTTGAGGAAGGAGGGTTTGATGTACCGGCAAAAGTTGCGTGGTACTAGAGAGGCTAGCAAGGATCAAAGGATGAGAGTGCGTATAATCCATGGGCTCACATTAGTCATATCGAACTCACATACTTATTGCAAAAGTATATTAGTCATCAAACAAAGCATTAGACGGATGCTCCTAGAGGAGAGGTTGGTAGGATTTAACCATCGCGTGCTCCCGACCCTCACACAAAGGTCGACAATCATTAGACAAGTCATGCTCCGACTTCGTTACATAGCGGTTCACCATATGTGCATGCTACGGGAATCACAAGCTTTAACACGCGTATCTCTTAATTTCATAACTACTCACTAGCATGACTCTCATATTACCATCCCTATTATCTCAAAACTATATGCAAGGAATCCAACTTCTCATAGTTGTTAATGCACTTAATATGAAAGTTTTTATTATATCCCTCTTTGATGCCATTATATTAGGACTAAATTCATAACCTAAACAAATTACCATGATGTTGTAAGAAACTCTCAAAATAATATAAGTGAGGAACGAGAGTTCAATAACTTCTATAAAATATAACACCACCATGCTCTTTAAATATATAAGTGAAGTACTAGAGCAACATTGCCTAGCTCAAAAGATATAAGTGAAGCATATAGAGTATTCTAAAAAATTCATGATTCAGTGTGTCTCTCTCTAAAGATGTGTGCAGCAAGGATGATTGTGGCAAACTAACAAGCAAAGACTCATATCATACAAGACGCTCCAAGCAAAACACATATCATGTGGTGAATAAAAATATAGCCTCAAGTAAATTTACCGATGGATTGAAGACGAAATAGGGGATGCCTTCCGGGGCATCCCCAAGCTTAGGCTTTTTGGTATCCTTTAATATGACTTGGGGTGCCATGGGTATCCCCAAGCTTAGGATCTTGCCACTCTTTATTCCATAGTCCATCAAATCTTCACCCAAAACTTGAAAACTTAACAAAACAAAACTCAACGGAAAACTCACGAGATCCGTTAGTATAAGAAAAATAAAGCACCACTTTAGGTACTGTTGTGAACTCATTATTTATTTATATTTGTGTAATACCTACTGTATTCTAACTTCTCCATGACTCATACCCCCCCGATACGACCCATAGATACATCAAAATAAGCAAACAACACAAAGAAAACAGAATCTGTCTAAAACAGAACAGTCTGTAGCAATATATAAACTTAGAATACTTATGGAACTGTAAAAATTCTTAAAAAATAGGAAAATCAGGGAAATTTGTATATCAATCCTGTGTAAAAAATTCAGATCAATTTGACGCTCTGAAAAGTTCATAAAAATCCTGGACTGGTCACAAAGTTTCTGTTTTCCAGCAAGATCAAATCAACAACTACCATAGATCACCCCAAAGGTTTTACTTGGCTCAAACACTAATTTAAACACAAAAACACAATTACTACAAAAGTAGTAATGTGCCAAACACACCAAAACTGAAAGCAAAATAAAATTGGGTTGCCTCCCAACAAGCGCTATTGTTTAACGCCCCTAGCTAGGCAAAACGCAATAGATCTAGGTATTGTCATCTTTGGTATTGGCAACTTTTGTGAGGACTTTCTCAAATCCAGGAGGTACTTTAGTTTTATCAACGATCATACTCCTAGGAAAAAATTCAAGAAATTCTCTTGTAGCAATAGATTCCCGAACAATGTTGAAAAAATTAGGGTGAACACTTACCATCTCAATATCTTCGTCCCCTTTACTAGAGGATTCACCCTTATTCTTGGGAACGTAAACAAACTTGGAAGCCTTAGAAAGAGGAAATTTAGGAGTAGTTTGAACAGCGACAAAAGCAGAACCCAAGTTGGTAATAATGTCCTCTAGCTTCCCTATTCTAAAGGAATCTTGATCCAATTTTTCATTAACTATGGGTTCTTTTTCCCTTAGATCTTTTAGAGTAACTCCTACCTTAGATCCATATCGAGTGATATGATTATGAATCTTTTTATCCAAGTTTTCGATGAGATCTATAGTAGCAACTTTATTTTTAATGATATCTAACCTTCGCATAACATGTTCCAAAGTTAAAATTGTCCATTAACAATGATTGGGGGTGATCCAAACAAATTTATCATAGCATTATAGGAGTCAAAGGTATGACTTCCCAAAAAATTCCTTCTCATGATGGTATCTAGGACATATCTATTCCAAGGAGTGATTCCCACATAAAAATTGCGAAGGAGAACGGTAGTAGATTGCTTACAAATAGATCTATTTTGAGCACTGTAAATTCTATACCAATCATCTTTTAAGTTTTCTCCCTCCCTATGCTTAAAGTTAAGAACTTCATACTCGGGAGGGATAGTATCAAGGCTAGCCATGAGTTTGAGTGATCTACCACACAAAAAGCAAACGGAAAGGCGAACGAAAAAGGGAAAAAGGCAAATCTTTTTGGAAATCATTTTAGAAGTGGGGGAGAGGAAAACGAGAGGCAAATGGCAAATAATGTAAATGCAAGATATGAGTTTGTGATGGGTACGTGGTATTCTTGACTTGCTATGTATCTCCCCGGCAGCGGCGCCAGATATCCTTCTGGTACTTCTCGAGCATGCGTTGGTTTCCCGCGAAGAGGATCGGTTTGATGCAGCAAGGTAGATAAGTATGTCCCTCTGTTTTTGAGAACCAAGCTATCAATCCAATAGGAGATACAAGCGAGCCACCAATAGATATACCTGCACAAGGAATCAAACTCTTGCACCCAACGCTATAAAGGGGTCATCAATCCCTTCACGGTTATTTGCAAGGATGAGATCTAGTAGAGATAGATATAATAGGATGCTTGAACGGAAAGTAAAACTAAAAGTAAAAACAATGCAGCAAGTATTTTTGGTGTTTTTGGTTTTAGATCTGAAAATAAAATAATGAAAATAGACCCGGGGCCATAGGTTTCACTAGATGGCTTCTCTCATGATGGCAAGTATTACGGTGGGTGAACAAATTACTATCAAGCAATTGATAGAAAAGCGAATAGTTATGAAGATATCCAAGGCAATGATTATGCATATAGGCATCACGTCCGTGACAAGTAGACCGAAACAATTCTACATCTACTACTATTACTCCACACATCGACCGACTCCTGCCTACATCTAGAGTATTAAGTTCATGAAGAACAGAGTAACGCATTAGGTAAGATGACATGATGTAGAGGGATAAACTCAAGCAATATGATGAAAACCCCATCTTTTTACCCTTGATGGCAACAATACAATACGTGCCTCGCTACCCCTACTTTGTCATTGGGTGAGGACATCGCAAGATTGAACCCAAAACTAAGCACTTCTCCTATTGCAAGAATTACCAATCTAGTTGGCCAAACCAAACCAATAATTCGAAGAGACTTGCAAAGATATGAAATCATGCATATAAGAATTCAGGAAAGACTCAAATAATATTCATGGGTAATCTGAACATGAACCCACAATTCATCGGATCTCGACAAACACACCGGAAAAGAGTATTACATCAGATAGATCTCCATGAATATCATGAAGAACATGGTATTGAGAAGCAAAGAGAGAGAAGAAGCCACCTAGCTATTAGCTATGGACCCATAGGTATGTGGTGAACTACTCATGCATCATCGGAGGGGCAATGGAGTTGATGTAGATGCCCTCCGTGATCAAATCCCCCTCCGACAGGTTACCGGAAAAGGCTCTAAGATTGGATCTCTCGGGAACGGAGGCTTCTGGCTGTGGAAAAGTGTTTTCGTGGCTCATTCTGATAATGATGGAATATTTTGGTATTTATAGGCCGAATATTAGGGTTAGAGGAGGTGTCAGGGGCACACAAGCCTGCCCGGCACGGGGTACCCCCCTGGCCACGGCAAGCGGGCTTGTGGCCCTGTGGTAGCTCCTCTGCCTTGGTTCTCAAGTCTCGTGGCTTCCATATTTTCCAGAAAAGATCTCTCCGGAGGTTTTATTCCATTTGGACTCCGTTTATATTCCTTATCTACGAAACTCAAAAACAAGGAAAAAACAAAAACTGTCACTAGGCTCTAGATTAATAGGTTAGTCCCAAAAAATATAAAATAGCATATTAATGAATATAAAACATCCAAAACAGATAATATAATAGCATGGAACAATCGAAAATTATAGATACGTTGGAGACGTATCAAGTCGCAAGAAGGCCTCGTAGACAGTGATGAACGTCGAGATGTGCATAAAGTAATTTGGGGGAGGTCGTGGAAATCTAGCCCATAAAAGAAGATTAACCCCCTAACAAAGGGGTGGATAGGAAACCCTAACCCCGGATGAAATGAGGGATAAATACAACTCTCTCGCCTGGCAACGGAGTTGGCACCACTTGGCCCTCTTTGGGAGGACGGTGGACGATGTTGGGCGAGAGGTATCTGGTGGCCTTTAGCTCCCGGATGTCCTTGTCGGTGACGCTTGAGGCCTCCCACTTGCCGTTTGAGCCCGAGATCGTCATGGATTGAGCTTGGAAGGGGAGACTTGGAAGGGAAGGAGGAAATGGATCTAGACGCTTGAAGTCGGGGGCAAAATGGAATCAAGTCTGGATGCATAAGGATGCCTTGGGGGGTTCTCTCCCATTTATGGGGGCCGTAATACCAAGGGTCCTCTTTTACTGCCGTGGGAAGTGGCACTTCCCGAAGCAATCGTGTCGTTATGCGTGTCGTGGTTACCCAGATGATTACTCATATCCCATGAAATACAGGACACGATCTCCATGTTGATAAGATGTGCCAATAAATGGGCGGCCTCGTGTCGCGAATCGAGTTTCCCTAACTGGCTGTTGTGGCTTTTCGTCAGAAAGACTATCAGGTAGGGGTGCTATTCACACCCGCCCGTTTGGCCTTTGGGATAAACAAATCGTTCCTTAGAAGACAGGACCAAGTTGGAATCTGCCGGACATAGAAGGAACTCACCTTTCAAGCCGAATACCATGGACGCATGAAGCTACCAAAGACTACATTCCTCGACATTGAAGGCTAGTTCGGGGGCTACTGAGGGAGTCCGGGACTAAGGGGTCCTCGGTGTAGGAGATATGCCCTAGAGGCAATAATAAATGTTATTGATTATCTCCCTGTTCATAATTAGGTTTATCTTCCATGCTATAACTTCTATGGTTCTCGAGTCTACAATAACCATGAGGCTTGAAGGAAGACTCATATGCACGTTTGGAATAATAAACGGTAAATTGTATTCCTAGTCTGGCCTCTAAGACTAGCTCAAGTATTGCATGATGATCCTATTTTCCTGATCATGGGCATGGCTATGCCAGCAATTTTGAGGGCACAATGTTAGAAGAACATTTGTGTTGAATCGACCCAAATTGATGTTATTCTATGAGATACATTCGTCATAAGTTAATGGTTAATAACACAGAGAAGTTAATATTTGCGTAATTCCTTAGACCATGAGAGTATCGAGTTTCTTCATGCTTGCTTCATGAACTTTGGGGTTTGTTAAACGTCATCCGTAAATGGGTGGCTATTACGGCGGCTTACGGGTTCATGGAAAAGTATGTCAAGTAACTTGATAGCTCAAGATTGGGATTTTCTCCTCCGACGATGGAGAGATATCTCTAGGCCCTCTCGGTGTTACGACATCCATCATCGTCTGGCCAGACCCTTTGTGATTTGATCACGGGGATGCCGGAACACAGGAACGAGAAAGAGAACAATACCGGTAACGAGGTAACTGGCATAGTGGACAAGTTGTTGATCCATGGGGATGCCAACATGTCTCACCTCGGGTATTTGTAATATATGGCGAAGCAACAGGAATAGCACACGGCAACTGGAGGTTCACTCGAATATTTATTCGTATGGGTATAGGGATCGATATGGGTGTCCACGGCTCCGATGTTGATCATTGATCGGAAGGGGTTCCGGGTCATGTCTATGCTTCACCGAACCTATAGGGTCACACGCTTAAGGATCATCTATCTGTTGAATACTAGACAAGGAGTCTGAGAGAAAGTCACTGAAATAGTTTCGGTGACGACGGAAGAGTTCTGGAGAGAGAACACCAAAAGAGTTTCGGTAAAACTGAAAAGTTGTTTCGGAATATATTATTAGGTCAAAATGGTTTTGGCACTCGCCTGGAAATTCTTAGAGGGTCTCAGAATTGGTCTGGGAACTTCTGGGATTTTTTTGAAGAAAAAACCCGGAAATGTTCCGGAGCCGCCGGAACTGCTGTTGTTGCTTTACGCTGATAAAAACCACCATACCAGAAATGTTTCGGCATGAGCCCAGAATAATTTTAGAGGGTACCGGAAATGTTCTGGGACCGTCCGAGATTATTTCAGAAGAAACGATCGCGGGAAAACATCTTGTCCCAGCGCGAGGGGACAAGATCCCACGAATCGGGGGTTGTATGTTTGGTAGCTTTTTGTCTAGGGAGCATGCATGTTTCATGGAGACATGTTGGAGGCTTGTTGGGTGGGCCATGGGGGGCAAGGTTGTGGCTGGCCCAAGTGGTGTCCCCTTGGTGGCCCACTTGTGTTACCTTTTCACCTTACATGTGGGACATGTTGCATGGGTGTTTTGGTATTTTCCTCCACCACCCCACCCCTTGCCTTGGCCTATAAAAGGAGGATATATGGCTGCCATTCTACTCACCCCTTGCCCTCATACACATGCCATGCATTATCTGGCTTCTTCTCTCCCTCCCACGAAAAAAGTTTCGTAGAGCCGAAAGGTTGTCTGGGTTCCGGTGGGAACTAGTGCCGGATAGATGACACCGTATGCGTGCAACTCTGTAGAGAGATCGTAGTTTCGGTCTTAGTTCAAGAGTGCCTCCCGTAGGGCTGTCCATGTGACCGTCCGAGTTTTGGAGGTCCTCCCGAAGGGCTATCTGAGTGATAGTCCAAGTTTCGGAGGTCTCCCGAAGGGCTATCCGCGACACCATCCGGGGGACTGTCTGACCGCCTCCCGGAGGGCTATTCGCGGGCAGATGAGGGTATACATCCTCGCGGTTGGGAGGTTGTAAAATCCTAGCTGCGGGGATCTGCACCGCCGATCGTCATCGACTCTGCTTCCGCTATACTATGAGTCGGTAACGAAATGATCAAACCTTGTATGTAGTCTCCATAGTGGTCCTGGGCTGGTGTGTAGGTCAAAATTTTTTGTTTTCTGCTGCGTTACCCATCACTCGGGTCGTCGGTTCATTCCTCGTGGGCTGACCTGTTGGGCTGATCTGCCGAAGACCAAATTGTGAATGATCATGTATCCAAGGAAGGCTGTGTAGAATGGCGTGGCGTCCAAGTTCTGGAGATAGGATCTGCGTATCTATCCCTTGTAAAAGGTCGGTTGTGTGTAACCCTAGGGACCCCCGGTGTCTATATAAACCGAGCGATCCCCATTCGTAGAGGACAGGTGAACTCATCTAGGGTTTAGCTTAGACGATCTCGTGGTAGATCAACTCTGTAATCTTCAGTCACATCAATACAGTCAAGCAGTACGTAGGGTTTTACCTCCTCACGAGGGCCCAAACCTAGGTAAACACTGCCCCCTTCATTCCCCGTTACCCATCGATCTAAGGCTCACAGCTCGAGAACCCCTACCCGAGATACCAGTTTTGACACTGACCCTCCCCCCCCCCCCACACACACACAGAACAATTTCTACCAAGCTCTGCAACTTGATGAAAGCCTAAGGAATATTATGTAAAACTTAATATTTATGCTTACCTTTATGAAGATTCAGGTTCAGGTGGGATGGGTGGATTACCACGGATGATCGTGCCCTCTTTGTCGCGACAGAAAATTATGATATATCATTTGCTAATAATGCCACATCAGCTGAAACTCAGGCCCTACTCAATAGTTTATTTGTTGTAGTACAAGTTGGGTGCGATAGAATTAGGGTCTAGTCTGACTGAATGGAAGTCGTAGAGTTCATCCAACAAGGCGACAGTTTCATTAGTCGCGCTACATCTATCTATGAGAAGTGCTCAATTTTATGACGTAATTTTGATCATATTATTATGGGCCAGTTCCATTCCCCCCTAACTTTGGCCCAGTCTCATCTTTACCCCTAAAATAAAACGGTGCTTAACTATACCCTTCTTCCGTTAGATGGCATTATGGAAATACCCCTCCTCACCGTTTTTGTCCGGCCAAAAGGGTTTGATCGTGATCTAGACGTTTTCTGGACATCGTTGCCCCTGTGTGCATTGCCACTGACATGTGGGGTCTACTATTGGAAAAAAAATCTCCATATGTCACCTACATGTGGGGCAAGCTCTTAGTGGATGACAAGTGGGACCCGGCCTCAAAGGCCACATTTTGTGTTTTTATTTTTTTTAACTAATTTAACAAATTATTTAGAGGGGTGGCCCACTTGATAGAGCTTGATTGGGATAGTGTTACCCAATAGGCAATTAATCTAAGTTAATAGGTCAGGAAAGGGTCCCACCTAGCTAATAGGAAATTAATAAGATGGATTGGGCATGCCGAGATGGATTAAGCACGCGCATCGACAGAGCTCCACCGTGGTTGTGGCCGGGAGCAAGATGGTGGGCTCACATGCGCATCCATGGCGGCGGGCTGCGTGGGGAATGCATCCATGGAGGCCGGCGGCGCGGGGAATGCATCCATGGCGGCCGACGGCGTAGTCTCGAGCTCCTCGCGGCCAGAGGCCCGCGCGACGGGCGCGGGGCTGCTGAATCGGGACTGGAGCGCCCGGAATCCATCGGATCTGGTTACTCCGGTGGCAGGGGAGCTATCGGTAGCCGCCGTCGGTCTCGATGTGGAGTTTTAGGGTGACGGGTCCGTAGGAGATAAGAGTGATGAGGGCGCAGCAGCATCAGCAGCTACCGAAGGCGCGATAGGGAGGCGACCATGGTCCTCGACGACCTGCGGAGCTTGACGCCGGAGTTGGTTGACGGGTGCCCTGGGGCGGCGCTCTGTCTTGTTCCAGAGGGAGAGGGAGTGAAGGGGTGAAGGGAGAGAAAGAGTGAAGAGAGAGTTTTATTTTTATTTTTATTTACATGGAGGTGGGTCCCACCTGTAAGTGAGATATCCTGACGGGCAAAATTGTCTAGGAAACGTCTCGAACACGGTCGAATCCCTTTGACCGGACGAAAACGACACGAAAGGGTATTTTTATAATGACACCTAACGAAAAAGGGTAAAGTTGAGCAGTGTTGTTATTTAGGGGTAAAGATGAGATCGGACGAAGTTAGGAAAAAATTTATAAATGCCCCTATTATTATTAATCATTATCCTAGAGAGTCTAATAGGACAACTCATTTACTAGCTAGCCAAGTGTTGATTTCCGCGAACATTGTCTAAAACGGGGATTCATCTGGATTTCTTATCCCTGTAATTGTGGATGATATATCTGTATTCCACAATGTAATAAAATACGTTATTAAGGCTTTCCATAGGAAAATAATTTAAGTGACATATGACTTACTGTAATCCTGATTCATGCTAAACACACCAATATTAAAAGTATGGTCTTATAACTAAGAGATGTCGTATCTTGACTAGCGACGCATGAACACGGGTTATTGGCGATACACATTGTGTCTCCCCCCTCCCCCCAACCAGTTTGTTTAATTGGAACAAAACGTGCAAACCCTAGTGTAACAGACTCCTTTTTACGATACAAAAAACTATTTCTATGTAGGAATAATAATGGGGGATATATGTGGCTTTAGGGAGTATATGCTCCTGCGCGTCAAAAATGTATTGTGCCAACGTATTTAAAAAAATGTTTATTGTCACTTCAAAATGCTACCCTTATATTTTTTAGGAAAAAAGCTTACGCTGTCTTTGGATGTTTGCATTCGGGCTTGGTACTGGATATTGGCATTCATCTGGGCTGAATATCCCGAATACCTGCGTTTGGTTGTTTTTGGCATTCAGATGTGGGCATCCGGGCTCGATATTGAGCGACCCGTCCTGAAGGCAAAAATCTCCCGGTCCAATTTAGGACCTATGTGCTTGACATCGTTGAGTATTCAGGATAACGCTCGAGACAGGAGGTCTCGCTCGTGCAT
Source organism: Hordeum marinum (assembly GCA_022496015.1). NCBI lineage: Eukaryota > Viridiplantae > Streptophyta > Magnoliopsida > Poales > Poaceae > Hordeum > Hordeum marinum. The sequence continues at coordinate 58,540,459 of CM039673.1, read as the reverse complement.
GCCCACGAACGGCGACGGCACAAGTAGCCCATCCCACCCTCCTCTTCTCCGGCGACTGGCGCTACCATCCTGCTCCGTCGCACTTATTTTGCCCTTTTCTTCCTTCGAGTGGAGCAGTCCACTCTCATCTCTCACTTTTGTTCATCCTGGGTGGGGGATCCTGTTCGCAACGGGGATCTCGATGCCGGCTACCCGGGGCCTCGCCTTGCACGCCGACTGTCGGGGATACACAAAATAGGTGGGCCCATGAGGGGTCGAAATATCATAGAAGCATGGATCCACACGTAAGGTGGGTCTAGACAAATACATACATATTATTCATTCGGTCAAGCAACGTCCCGTCCACTCGGATGATAGTCGACCACTCGGACGTATGACCCACTCGGATATGCGAAGACTAACAGACAACAGGGCAGTCGGAGCATCATCGGAGGTTTCATAGTGGGATGACATTATGGCATCAATGCCTCATCTTGTAACATAGGAGGCGAGGGGGGTGGCGCACTCTATATAAGCCAACCCCCGAACATAGCTCCGGGGCTCCATCTGCTCCCTTTCCCCCCTCTCTCTCTCTAATACACCATGTAACTCTATGTTCATGACAAATAAGCAAAGCCTCTCCAGAGCACGAGACGTAGGGTTGTTATCTCCACCGTGAGAGGCCCGAACTCATTAAAACCACCGTGTCATCTATTTGCATCTCGATAGATCATGCTTCGTTATCCTACCCCTCTCTAATGTTGGTATCGTTCCCACGATATTTGACACCCACCGTGGGGCATGGCGTCTGTCGAGCCATGATGCTCATGAATTTTTCTTCAATCTTGAGCAACCCAAGCTTTTCTAGGATGATCTTCCGAAGATCAAACAATCATCATATTTTGGCTATTAGAGTGTCCAGTCATCACGTCATCTACGAGAAGGCAAAACACTCATACAATAGGATTGGGGAGCACACGACTTCTCGCGGCCCTCATGCAGCATCGATCACCGCCTCAGCTCCCGGACATTGAAGTGACGTCATCATCTCTAGCCTCGTTCGCGTCGCCAACGTTGCGCTCCGGCGCGCGAATGCAGGCGTCGTCCGCTGTCTCCGCCTTATATGTGGCGTTGTCGTTGTCTCCGGCCTCGTTCGCGTCGTGCTCCAACGCACGAATACCGGCACCGTCCGCCGTCTCCACCTCGTCTGCGGCGCCGTCGTTGTCTCCGGCCTCGTTCGCATCGCGCTCCGGCGCACGAATACCGGCACTGTTCACCGTCTTCGCCTCATCTACATCGTCGTCGTCGTCGTCCTCGTTCGTGTCGACAACGCCGCACTCCGGCGCACGAACGCCAGTGTTGTCAGCCGTCTTCATCTCATCCGTGGCGCCATCAGTCGTCTTCGTCCTCGTCCGCGTCGCTAGCGCCGCGCTCCGGTGCACAAACGCCGGCGGTCAATGCCGTCTTCGGCCTCGTTCGCATCGCCGACGCCGCGTTCACACTGATGGGCACCAGCGCCGTCCATCCCATCGATGTCTTCAACCTTGTTCCCGACGAGTTCATTGCTTAACATGGCCGCGAGATCGGTTCAGGCCGGCACCCACGACAAGAAATGAACGAGCCGTGGAAGAAAGAAACTTCCATGCGGTTTATTCTTCCTTAATTAGCACTAACCGCCTCTTGCATGCGCGTACAAGTTTCAAACGTGGGCACTCTACTCAATTATTAACTGCATGGGGCTCCTCAAGCGAGGACTGCATGCAAGAAAAATCGAACGGATGGCTCCCACCAGTATGCAATTCCGCTGGCTCCGTTCAGTCAAGATATAGTTGCTTTATTAAGCGCCTCATCAGGTGAGCGTCAGTTTCTTAATAACTGCAGCCAAAACTTCCTCACACTATTCCACGACGGTTAATTGTGCATGCATGCATAACCATCCGTGGTCTATGGTTTTTAATCCTTGCAAAATGCATCAGAAGAAACTTAGTCCATCAAAAAATATTCGTAGCCTTATTTGCTAACTAGGGTTAGTCGTACAACTAAACATCCACCTGACAATGTCAGGTAAACGTTTGGCTTTATTTAAATGGCATTTCCATCCAGATGACTTACGTGCAGGCATTCGACCGCCTCACAGGTCGTCACTCGACCAGACGCACTTCATCACTCAACCATCCTGTGTGCCGTCATCTAGCTGCACGCATCGTCATCACTCGATCGCCCCGCATGCCGTCACTCGACCGGACGCGCTTCATCAGTCGGCCGTCCTGCGCGCCGTCACCTAGCTGCACGCGTCGTCGTCACTCGACTGGACGCGCTTCATCACTCGGCCGCCCTGCGTGCCGTCACCTAGCTGCACACGTCGTCATCACTCGACCGTCCCGCGTGCCGTCACTCGACCGGACGCGCTTCATCACTCAGCCGCCCTGCGTGTCGTCACCTAGTTGCATGCGTCGTCATCACTCGACCGCTCCGCGCGCCGCCACTTGGCGAGACACATCTTCATCACTCGGCTGTACACATCTTCATCAGTCGGCCGCCCCGCGTGCCGTCACTCGACGAGACACATCTTCGTCACTTGGTTGTACACGTCTTCATCAGTCGGCCGCCCCGTGCGCCGCCACTCGGCGAGACACATCTTCGTCACTCGACTGTACACGTCTTCATCAGTTACTCAGCCGCCCCGCGCGTCGCCCCTCCTATGGATGCTTCTACAACACTCAGACGTCCCGCGCGTCGCCACTCCGACGGATGCTTCTACAGCACTCAGACGCCTCGTGCGTCGCCACTCCGATGGATGCGTCTACAACGCTTAGCCGCCCCGCACGTTGCTACTAGACGGGATACATCTACATCATTTGGATGCTCCGCGCATCGCCACTCAGCGTGGCACGTCTACTTCACTCGACCGCCCCGCGCGCCGTTAAACAACTAAGACATTCTTCACACACTGCATTTAATTAAATAATTATTTATGCATTACCGAGTGTCAAGTAAGTCGCATATGACGTTCACTCGGAGGCCATGCCACCGAGTGTACCTATGCGCTCGGTTCTTTATCTTCATGTCGGATCCTTCACTTTCACAAGTTCAGTCAGATCCTTCACCCTTTAGACTCTTGCTAGTTTTGGACAAGCAAGCACCTGGCACACCCAACGGGTGTCTATGGATGTAATTTACACAAATCATTTTAACAAACAATAAATTACTTTGAGAATTGTTTATGTTAGCTTGTGTAATTTTTCATACACAGGTTACCTGGACGCCTTCATGCGCCATTCTCGGTGACATGCTGGACTCAGCGGCCCCGTGCGCAGTCACTTGGTCGGACACTTCCGCGACAACATTCTCGACTCGACTGCCCTGCGCGTTGTTACTTGACCTCCCCGTGCGTCGCCACTCAGTGAGATGTATCTACCTCACTCGGATGCCCCGCACATCGCCACTGTGCTGGATGAGTTTACATCGCTCGGCCGCCCTGCGCATTGCCACTCAGCCAGACATATCTACTTCACTCGGTTGCCCCGCGCATCGCCACTCCACGCGGGACATCTTCATCACCCGGTCACCCCACGCGTCGCTAGTTGGTGAGACAGACCTGCATCACTCGGTCGCTCCATGCATCGTCACTCAGCCGGACGCTTCTTCGTCACTCAGCCGCTCCGCGCGCCATCACTCAGCTGGACGCTCCTTCGTCACTCGGTCGCTCTGCATCGTTGTAAGAGCACATTTCCCCGTGTGTGGTTTTGGGTAATTGATGACAATCCCTATGGACTAATGGTTGCCTTGAGTTATATTCTAAGGATTTGTCCGTAGGTACTTCTTGTAGTCCATCTATTGGTTTCAAGGAGTTTATATGATGACCAAGATGGTATTCAAGGTGTTATCCAAAGATTGGTCATGTAAGAGTTGAGCTTACTGCAAGCATGTCTTGAAGAAGAAGACTGTGTGAGCATTCATGTTTACCTTCAAGACATCATCTTTATGAAGAGAAAAGATAAGATACAAGGTTGATCAAGACTAAGTCAAAGATTGAACCAAGTTGATCAACACACAAAGCGTACAAGATGTACCGAGAAGGATCAAGTGATCCTATGGTATGTTAAGCATTGTCCATTACGCTTTGTGTACTAACCCATAGTCTACGTGAGTGTTCTTTATAGGTTTAGGTATTTTTCCATGGGATTGCATCGAGAGGAAGATCCCATACAACCCATGGAAGATGACATCAAGTGGTGATCGTCATCAAGGTTGCGATGTGCCAGTTCAAGTGAAGCATCACAAAGAAATCATGCTTGTAGCTTGCTGTCCATTATGATGACAATGGACTTGTGAAGGTGTGTCGAAGAGTGACTCACCCATAGTGGAGTATGGGGGAGCAATCAACTAGCCTTCATCGAGCCAATGCAATCATGAGAGGTGGTCCAACTTGAGGGAGTCAAGATCGTCATCATCTAGCTCAAGTGGACTTCATGCAAGGAAAAGGTTTGCCCTTGATAGGTTTTCTATATTATGGGTCTCATGGTGATAGTTTCGAGACCGGGTTATAGGATCGACAGCCGTACAATCAAGGGGGGCTCTCAAGTGAGTAGCTTGATCATATCGTCCGTCAAGAGCTCAAACCATTGCATCCTTGCATCATCTTTCTTTATTCTTATTTGTATTTTATCCTTTTGAGGTTTTAGAGCTTGTGGTTATCTTCATTACAAGCTCTAGTACACCGAAAACGGATTTCATATGCTTCTTCTATTGCGTTTTCGGTGTTGGAGGTTTTACCGGTCTTATCCGAGGAAGGGTTCACACCATTTTCTTATGGGAATTTTCTAATTTTCTTATTATTGATAATTCTATCAAGATAGTGTTATCCCATGTCGTTAGATTTCCAACAAACTTTGTTTCGTAGAATTCGGAGTCTGTTTGCAAAAGTTGTGGCAATTTTGGTGTTCTCAAAAGGCTGCAGCGGACTATCGCGGCTAGAGCGGATGTAATTTTTTACTACCGCTCCAGAGCGGTACTACCGCGGCTCCAAGAGTGGTACTACCGCGCCAGACCAAAATATCTTGCTTTGTCCACCGCTGGTAGGCACGGATGTTCTTTTTAGTACCGCTCGCAAGCAGTAGTACCGCTACCCTTTGCGGTAGTACCGCTCCTTGAAGCGGTAGTACCGCTCTGTGCAGGCTGTGAGCATAACGGTTGGATTTTTTCCCACCTATAAAAGGGGGTCTTATTCCCCATTGAACCTTATCCTTTCAGCTCGTGTTCTTTCCCCATTGTTGACCTTCTTCGAGCTTTCTAACTCTCAATCCCCCCAATGATTCTTGCTAGTTCTTGAGGGAAAAGAGAGAGGAGATATAGATCCACATTTCCACCAATCACTTTCTCCTCTAAGTGGGGTGAATCCCTTGGATCTAGATCTTGGAGTTCTTCGTGTTCTTCTTCGTTCTTCCTCTCATTTTCCTCCCTAGCATTAGTTGCTTTGGTGGGATTTGGGAGAGAAGGACTTGGGCACTTCGTGTGCCCTTGCCATTGCATTTGGTGCATAGGTTTGAGTTCTCCACGGTGATACGTGGAAGTGAGAAGTTGAGAAGATTATTACTATTGGGTGTTTGAGCACCCTAGAGCTTTTTCCTCTTGGGTGCTTTGGTGTCGTAGACGGTTGGTGGTGCCTCGGAGCTCAATCATTGTGGTGCAAAGATCCGGGCAAGCTTCAGGGTCTCCAATTAGGTTGTGGAAATTGCCCCGAACATTTGGGGTCACCTCGGAGCCATGATCCATTGTGGTGAAGCTTCGTGGTGTCATTGGGAGTCTTCAATCAAGCTATGGAGATTGCCCCAACCTTGTCTGTACGGGTTCGATGACCATCCTCAAGGGTCCCTTAGTGGAATCACGACATCTTGTATTGTGCGAGGGCATGAGGAGATTACGGTGGCCTTAGTGGCTTCTTGGGGAGCATTGTGCCTTCACGCCGCTCCGAATGGAGATTGTCATCCGCAAGGGTGTGAACTTCGGGATACATCGTCGTCTCCGCGTGCCTCGGTTATCTCTTATCCGAGCCCCTTTACTTATGCACTTTACTTTGTGATAGCCATATTGTTTCTTGTTATATATCTTGCTATCACTTAGTTGTCTATCTTGCTTAGCATAAGTTGTTGGTGCACATAGGTGAGCCTAGTTGTTTTAGGTTTTGTGCTTGACTAATTAAACGATAGTTTTATTCCGCATATGTTCAAGCCTAAACCGTAATTATTTCGTTGTTTGTCATTGGGACAATTAAAAGGAAGTAATAAAGAAAGAGAGGTTCACATATAAATATATTATCTTGGACATCTTCTATGATTGCGAGCACTCATTAAAATATTATATGTTAAGAAGTTGATGTCGGACAAGGAAGACAACATAATGGTTTATGTTTGCTTATTTCCGAATAGAAGTTATATTGTTATTGATCCCTCAACATGTGTCGCTTGCTTCCACCTAATATTAGCCAAAACCTCAGCACCAAGTAGAGATACTACTTGTGCATCCAAACACCCTTAACCCAGTCTTGCCATGAGAGTCCACCATACCTACCTAAGGATAGAATAAGATCCTTAAAGTAAGTTGCCATCGGTGCAAGCAATAAAAATTGCTCTCTAAATATGTGTGATCTATTAATGTGAGGAAAATAAACTTTATACAAACTTGTGATAGGGAAGAAATAAAAGCGACGGACTGCATAATAAAGTTCTTTATCACAAGGGGCAATATAAAGTGACGTTCTTTTGCATTAAGAGATTGTGCATCAAACTATAAAATCGCATGACAACCTCTGCTTCCCTCTACGAATGGCCTATCTGTTACTTTTATTTTCTAGTACTTGCCTTTATGCAAGAGTCACAGTGATCTCCATCACTTTCTATATTTTCACCTTTATTTTCTGGCAAGTGTCACGTGTTGGGGAATGATCTAGGCACATATATCCACTCGGAAGTGGACGAGCATGAGTTATTACTATTGACATTACCCTTGAGGTAAATAGTTGGGAGGCAACATTACAAGCCCCTACGTTATCATAAATTGGAATTTCTTCAATGACTGATATCATAGTTTGTTGGTTCTCAATAGAGTTCTTGATTCATACTTTGCCATTATGAATGAATTATTACTTTAGCATAAGAAATTATATGTCAATATATGTTGCTGTTCTAGAGATGATCATGATGCCTTCATGTCCGTATTTTATTTTATCGACACCTCTATCTCTAAACATGTGGGCATATGTATCGATTTCGGCTTTCGCTTGAGAACAAGCAAGGTCTAAGCTTGGGGGAGTTGATACCTCCATTTTGCATCATGATTTTATATTGATATTTATTGCATTATGGGCTGTTATTACACATTTTGGTACAACACTTATACCTTTTCTCTCTTATTTTACAAGGTTTACATGAAGAGGGAGAATGCCGGCAGTTGGAGTTCTGGACTGGGAAAGGAGGAAATCTGAGATACCGATTCTGCGCAACTCCAAAAGTCCTGAAAATCTACGGAGAATTATTTTGGAATATATAAAAAATATTGGGCGAAAGAAATACATCGGGGACCCACCAGGCAGCCACAAGCCTGCTGGGCACGCCCCTGGGGTTTGTGGCCCACCTGACAGCCCTCCGATGCCCATCTTCTACTACATTGAGGGTTTCGTCTTGGAAAAAATCATAATTGAGCTTTCAGGACGCCGCGCCGCCGCCTGGAGGCAGAACTTGGGCAGAACCAATCTAGAGCTCTAGTAGGGCGATCCTGCCGGCGAAACTTCCCTCACGGAGGGGGAAATCGAAGCCGTCGTCATCACCAACGATCCTCTCATCGAGAAGGGGTCAATCTCCATCAACATCTTCATCAGCACCATGTGCTCTCCAAATCCTAGTTCATCTCTTGTATCCGATCTTTGTCTCAAAACCTCAGATTGGTACCTGTGGGTTGCTAGTAGTGTTGATTACTCCTTGTAGTTGATGCTAGTTGGTTTACTTGGTGGAAGATCATATGTTCAGATCCTTGGTCATCATTAATACTCCTCTGATTATGAACATGAATATGCTTTGTGAGTAGTTACGTTTGTTCCCGAGGACATGGGATAAGTCTTGTTATAAGTAATCATGTGAATTTGGTATTCGTTCGATATTTTGATGAGATGTATGTTGTCTCTCCTCTAGTGGTGTTATGTGAACGTCGACTACATAACACTTCACCATTGTTTGGACCTAAAGTAAGGCATTGGGAAGTAATAAGTAGATGATGGGTTGCTAGAGTGACAGAAGCTTAAACCCTAGTTTATGCGTTGCTTCGTAAGGGGCTGATTTGGATCCACGTGTTTCATGTTATGGTTAGATTTATCTTAATTCTTCTTTCGTAGTTGCGGATGCTTGCGGGAGGGGTTAATCACAAGTGGGAGGCTTGTCCAAGTAAGGTCAGCACCCAAGCACCGGTCCACCCACATATCAACTTATCAAAGTAGCGAACGCAAATCATATGAGCATGATGAAAACTAGCTTGACATAAATTCCCATGTATCCTCGGGAGCGCTTTGCTTTATATAAGAGTTTGTCCAGGCTTGTCCTTTGCTATAAAAAGGATTGGGCCACCTTGCTGCATCTTTGTTACAATTGTTACTTGCTACCCGTTACAAATTATCTTATCACAAAACTATCTGTTACCGATAATTTCAGTGCTTGCAGAGAATACCTTACTGAGAACCGCTTGTCATTTCCTTCTGCTCCTCGTTATGTTTGACACTCTTACTTATCGAAAGTAATACGATAGATCCCTTATACTTGTGGGTCATCAAGACTCTTTTCTGGCGCTGTTGACGGGGAGTGAAGCGCCTTTGGTGAGTGGAACTTGGTAAGGAAAAATTTATATAGTGTGCTGAAATTTACTGTCACTTGTTACTATGGAAAGTAATCCTTTGAGGGGTTTGTTCGGGGTATCTTCACCTCGACCGGAAACACAAATAGTTGTCCGTCAACCTACTGAACCTACTGAAAATATTTATTATGAAATTCCTTTGGGTATGATAGAGAAACCACTAGCTAATCCTTATGTAGGAGATGGAACACTACATCCTGATTTGCATCTAATCTATGTGGATGAAGTTTGTGGATTATTTAAGCTTGCAGGTTTGCCCGAGGATGTTTTCAAGAAGAATGTCTTTACTTTATCTTTGAAGGAAAAGGCATTGGCATTGTGCAGGCTATGTGGTGATATTGGATCATGGAACTACAACCGGCTGATAATGGAATTTCATCAAAAGTTCTATCCTATGCATCTGGCTCATCGTGATCGGAATTATATTTACAATTTTTGGCCTCGTGAAGGAGAAAGAATACCTCAAGCTTGGAGGAGGCTTAATTCAATGTTATATTCATGCCCCATTCATGAGCTCTCGAGAGAAATTATTTTTCAGAATTTTTATGCTCGGCTTTCTCGTAATGATCAATCCATGCTCGATGCTTCTTGTGCTGGTTCTTTTATGAAGAAATATATTGAATTCAAATGGAATTTATTGGAAAGAATTAAATGCAACTCTGAAGATTGGGAACTCGACGAAGGTAAGGAGTCAGGTATGAACCTTAAGTTTGATTGTGTTAAATCCTTTGTAGACACCGATGCTTTTCGTGAATTTAGCACTAAGTATGGACTTGACTCTGAGATAGTAGCTTCTTTCTGTGAATCTTTTGCTACTCATGTTGATCTCCCTAAGGAGAAATGGTTTAAATATCATCCTCCCATTGAAGTGAAAGTAGTTGAACCTATTAAAGTTGAAGAGGAAACTATTACTTATAATGTTGATCATGTTATCCCTACTGCTTACAATGAGAAACCACATTTCCCTCTTAGGATAAAGGAACATGCTAAAGCTTCGACTGTGGTTCGTAAGAGTTGTATTAGAACACCTATGCCCCCTGAACAAATTAAAGTTGAACCTAGTATTGCTATGGTTAAAGATCTCTTGGTTGATAATATTGATGGGCATGTCATTCATTTATGTGATGAAGCGGCTAGAGTTGCTAGACCTGATACTAAGCATAAACATAGACCAGTTGTTGGCGTGCCTGTTGTTTCTGTTAAAATAGGAGATCATTGCTATCATGGCTTGTGTGATATGGGTGCCAGTGTAAGTGCAATCCCCTATTCCTTATACAAAGAAATCATGCATGATATTGCACCAATTGAACTAGAGGAAATTGATATTACTATTAAGCTTGCTAATAGAGACACCATTGCACCGATGGGGAATGTTAGAGATGTTGAAGTCTTGTGTGGGAAAACAAAATATCCTACTGATTTTCTTGTTCTTGGTTCCCCACAAGATAATTTTTGTCCCATTATATTTGACAGACCCTTCTTGAATACTGTTAATGCTAGGATTGATTGTGAGAAAGAAATAGTTACTGTGAGTTTGGGGATGTGTCTCATGAGTTTAATTTCTCTAAATTTCGTAGACAACCCCATGACAAAGAATTTCCTAGTAAAGATGAAATTATTGGTCTCGCTTCTATTGTTGTGCCTCCTACTGATCCTTTAGAACAATATTTGCTAGACCATGAAAATGACATGCATATGAATGAGAGGAACGAAATAGATGAAATTTTCTTTGAACATCAGCCTATTTTGAAACACAACTTACCTGTTGAAATACTTGGGGATCCTCCTCCACCCAAGGGTGATCCCATGTTTGAGCTCAAGCAGTTACCTGATACGTTGAAATATGCTTATCTTGATGAAAAGGAGATATATCTTGTTGTTATTAGTGCTAACCTTTCAGAGCATGAAGAAAAGAGATTATTGAAAACTCTGAGGAAGCACCGTGCTGCTATAGGTTATATTCTTGATGATCTTAAGGGCATTAGTCCCTCTCTCTGTCAGCATAAAATTAATATGGAACCTGATGCCAAACCAGTTATTGATCACCAACGACGATTGAACCCTAAGATAAAAGAAGTGGTAAGAAAAGAAATATTAAAGCTTATGGAGGCATGTATAATTTATCCTATTGCTGATAGTAGATGGGTTAGCCCCATCCATTGTGTCCCTAAGAAGGGATGTATTACCGTTGTTCCTAATGATAAAAGTGAATTGACCCCGCAAAGAATTGTTACAGGTTATAGAATGGTAATTGATTTTAGGAAATTAAATAAAGCTACTAAGAAAGATCATTACCCTTTACCTTTTATTGATCAAATGTTAGAAATATTATCCAAACATACTCATTTTTGCTTTCTAGATGGTTACTCTGGTTTCTCTCGAATACATCTATCAAGCGAGGATCAAGAAAAAACCACTTTTACTTGCCCTTTCGGTACCTTTGCTTATAGACATATGCCTTTTGGTTTATGCAATGCACCTGCTACCTTTCAAAGATGTATGACGGCTATATTCTCTGACTTTTGTGAAAAGATTCTTGAGGTTTTCATGGATGATTTCTCCGTTTATGGAACTTCATTTGATGATTGTTTGAGCAACCTTGATCGAGTTTTGCCGAGATTGGAAGAAACTAATCTTGTCTTGAACTGGGAAAAGTGCCACTTTATGGTTAATGAAGGTATTGTCTTGGGGCACAAGATCTCCGAAAGAGGTATTGAAGTTGGTAAAGCTAACGTTGATGCCATTGAAAAATGTCGTGCCCTACGGATATCAAAGGTATAAGAAGTTTTCTTGGTCATGCTGGTTTCTATAGGAGGATTATCAAAGATTTCTCTAAGATTTCTAGGCCTATCACAAATCTTTTGCAAAAGTATGCCCCGTTTGTTTTTGATGATGATTGTGTGAAAGCATTTGAAATTCTTAAGAATGCTTTGATTACTGCACCTGTTGTTCAACCACCTCACTGGAACCTACCCTTTGAAATTATGTGTGATGCTAGTGATTATGTTGTTGGTGTTGTTCTAGGACAAAGAGTCGATAAGAAATTAAATGTTATCCATTATGCTAGTAAAAATCTAGACAGTGCTCAAAGAAACTATGCTACTACTGAAAAAGAATTTTTAGTAGTCGTGTTTGCTTGTGATAAGTTTAGAACTTATATTGTTGATTCCAAAGTAACTGTTCACACAAATCATGCTTCTATTAAGTACTTTATGGAAAAGAAAGATGCTAAACCTAGACTTATTAGGTGGGTCCTTCTGCTACAAGAATTTGATTTGCATATCATTGATAGAAAGGGTGTTGATAACCCTGTGACGGGTAACTTGTCTAGGTTAGAAAATGTTCTTGATGACCCACTACCTATTGATGATAGCTTTCCTGATGAACAATTAGCTTTCATGAATGCTTCACATAATGCTCCTTGGTATGCTGATTATGCCAATTACATTGTTGCTAAATTTATACCTCCTAGTTTCACATACCAACAAAAGAAAAAGTTCTTCTATGATTTAAGGCATTACTTTTGGGATGATCCACACCTTTATAAAGAAGGATTAGATGGTATTATTAGACGTTGTGTACATGAGCATGAATAGGAACATATCTTACGCAAGTGTCACTTTGAAGCCTATGGAGGACACCACGCTGGAGATAGAACTGCACATAAGGTGCTACAATCTAGGTTTTATTAGCCTACTCTCTTCAAGGATGCTCGTAAGTTTGTCTCGTCTTGTGATGAATGTCAAAGAATTGGTAATATTAGTAGACATCAAGAAATGCCTATGAATTATTCTCTTGTTATTGAACCATTTGATGTTTGGGGTTCTGATTATATGGGGCCTTTTCCACAATCTAACGGGTATACTCATATTCTAGTTGTGGTTGATTATGTTACTAAGTGTGTAGAAGCTATTCCAACTAGTAGCGCTGATCATAACACTTCTATTAAAATGCTTAAAGAAGTTATTTTCCCTAGATTTGGAGTCCATAGATATTTGATGACTGATGGTGGTTCACACTTTATTCATGGTGCTTTCCGTAAATTGCTCGCTAAATATGATGTTAATCATAGAATTGCATCTCCTTATCATCCTCAATCTAGCGGTCAAGTAGAATTGAGTAATAGAGAAATTAAATTGATTTTGCAGAAGACTGTTAATAGATCTAGGAAGAATTGGTCTAAAAAACTTGACGATACATTATGGGCTTATAGAACTGCTTACAAAAACCCTATGGGTATGTCTTCGTATAAGATGGTTTATGGTAAAGCATGTCACCTACCTCTAGAACTAGAACATAAAGCTTATTGGGCAATCAAAGGGATCAATTATGATTTCAAACTTGCTGGTGAGAAGAGGTTATTTGACATTAGCTCACTTGTCGAATGGAGAACCCAAGCCTATGAGAATGCCAAGTTGTTTAAGGAAAAGGTTAATAGATGGCATGATAGAAGGATACAAAAGTGTGGATTTAATGTAGGTGATCATGTCTTGCTATACAATTCCCGTTTAAGATTTTTTATAGGAAAACTTCTCTCTAAATGGGAAGGTCCTTACGTTATCAAGATTAACAATGCCGAAGACACAAACCCGAAGGTGGTGAATGGTCAAAGAATCAAGCATTATATCTCAGGTACTCCCATAAATGTGGAAACCAATGTCATCAATACCATAACTCCGGAGGAGTACATTAGGGAGACTTACAGGAACGTTTCAGACTCCGAAAAGGAATAGGTATGTGGTACGGTAAGTAAAAAGACTCCAAAACCTTTTCAATGGCACTTTTTATCTGTTTTGGAATATTAAAAAAAATAGGAAAATTTAAAGTAGTCCGAATAGTGCACGAGGAGGCGACAAGCCTGCAGGGCATGCCCTACCCCTTGGGAGCGCCCCTAGGGCTTGTGGCCACCTCGTGCACCTTCCGGACTCCGTTTTCTTGTGGCATACTCCTTCGGGTCGGTAAAATTCATTATATAATCTCCCGAGGGTTTTGACTCTCGTATCACGACAATACCCCCTGTTTTCTCTTTGAGCTATTTCTGTAGCAGATTTAGAGCAAGATGTCTTCTCAAGAGTCGGTCAGGGAGAACTGCTTCGGGCAAGCTACAGAAGAAGAGATGAAGGCCGACTTGAAAAGGATAAATGCCACGGAGGAAGATCAAGAAGTTACCTCTTATCCACAACCTGGAGCCATGCTGGAAGAACTTCAAAGCTCAGCAATTCTGAATTCAGTTATCCCTTCCAATGCTAAATTTCTTACTTTTGAAAATATGAAAAGGAGTGTTGCTTCTTTCCCCTCAGCAATAAAAACATCCATGGGTTAAAGGCGCTCTAGCCATCACTGAAAAACTTTACAAGGAAATAATGGATCTCAGAAAGCAAAATAACAAGCTTGAGGAGGATAATCGTATTCTGAAGGGCCACATCGCCAAGTATATAACATCACCACCTCCGGAGCAAGACAACTAAAGACATGGGTATGGGCACTCCCCTTGGCTTGTGCCAAGCTTGGGGGAGGCGCCCCGGTATCGTATCACCATCACACCTTTTTACTTTTATTTTTATCTTTATTTTTATTTTTATTTTTATCATGTTTCCTTAGTTCGATCCCTTTGGTTATATCTAGATCTAGTAGAATAAAGTTTTCGTGTGATCTAGTTTTGAGTCTTTGATTTATGATTCCTCCTATGTAAGCAAGCCTATGAGTTATATAATAAAAATTGCTTTTGAGTGAGGGCTTTTGCTTGTTTTGCATGATCTTGATCTTGAGAAATATGAAGTAGAAAGAAGTATAGAATAAAAGCAAAAGAGTACATATGGCAATCTTATGGGGAGCGATGACTTCACATACAAGAAGTATGTCGATTGAAACCTGTTGTGGGTTGACAAACATAGCTGTTGGTCATTGGGGCAATTAAAAGGAAGTAAAAAGAAAGAGAGGTTTACATATAAATATATTATCTTGCACATCTTCTATGATTGTGAGCACTCATTAAAATATTATATGTTAAGAAGTTGATGTCGGACAAGGAAGACAACATAATGGTTTAGAATAGAAGTTATATTGTTATGGATCCCTCAGCATGTGTTGCTTGCTTCCACCTAACATCAGCCAAAACCTCCGCACCAAGTAGAGATACTACTTGTGTTGGGGAACGTCGCATGGGAAACAAAAATTTTCCTACGCACACGCAAACCTATCCATGGTGATGAGCATCTACGAGAGGGAGAGTGGATCTACATACCCTTGTAGATCGCTAAGCGGGAAGCGTTAAGAAACGCGGTTGGTGTAGTCGAACATCTTCGCGATCCAAATCGCCGAGCGTCCCGCGATCTCATCACGATCCGTCCCGCGATCCAATCACGATCCGTCCCGTGAACTCATCACGATCCGTCCCGCGATCTCATCACAATCCGTCTCACGATCTTGATCACGATCTGTCCCGCGAACTCATCACGATCCGTCCCGCGATCTCATCACAATCCGTCTCACGATCTTGATCACGATTTGTCCCGTGAACTCATCACGATCCGTTCCGCGATCTCATCACGACCCGTCTCGTGATCTCGATCACGGTCCTTCCGATCTAGCGCCGAACGGACGGCACCTCCGCGTTCAGCACACGTGCAGCTTGATGACGATCTCCACCGTCTTGATCCAGCAAGAGGAGGTGGAGAGGAGAGAGATTTCACCGGCAGCGTGACGGCGCTCCGGTGATGGTGGTGGAGCAATTCCGGCAGGGCTTCGCCTAAGCGCTGCAGAAAACCGATCTAGAGGAGAAACTATGCACCGGTGGAACGGGTAGCACGTGGCCGGAAATTCTGTCCAAAAACCACCCAATACACTAGTATATATAGGAGGAGAGGAGAGGAGAGGCAGCCAAGGCCTTTGGGTCGGCCGAAATAGGAGGTGGGAGCAATCCTACTTCACCTCCAATCCTAGTTGGAGTAGGATTGCCTCCTATTGGCTGATTTTCCACTTTTTGCTTTAGGACTTTCTCTCCTGCGCCATGGGCCTTTGTGGCTGTTTTCCCAGCCCACTAAGGGCTGGTTATTATTCTACCACAGCCCATGGACCTCTTGGGGTCGAAATACCCCTCCCGGAGGTCCCCCGGTACACTACCGGCACTCCCGGTACACTACCGATACTCCCGGTACACTACCGATGAGCCCGAAACTTTTCCGGAAACCAAACTGGGACTTCCTATATATGAATCTTTACCTCCGGACCATTCCGGAGATCCTCGTGACATCCGGGATCTCATCCGGGACTCCGAACAACCTTCGGTCACCACCATACATAACTCTACACTACCGAAACGTCACCGAACCTTAAGTGTGCAGACCCTGCGGGTTCGAGAACTATGTAGACATGACCGAGACACCTCTACAGTCAATAACCAATGGCGGGACCTGGACGTCCACATTGGTTCCTACATATTCTATGAAGATCTTTATCGGTCGAACCTCTATGTCAAGGATTCAGTTAATCCCGTATAACGTTCCCTTTGTTCTTCGGTATGTTACTTGCCCGAGATTCGATCGTCGGTATCTCCATACCTAGTTCAACCTCGTTACCGGCAAGTCTCTTTACTCGTTCCATAATACAAGATACCGCAAGTAACAATTAGTCACATTGCTTGCAAGGCTCATTGTGATGTTGTATTAACGAGTGGGCCCTGAGATACCTCTCCGTCACACGGAGTAACAAATCCCAGTCTCGATCCATGACAACTCAACAGACACCATCGGAGATACCTGTAGAGCACCTTTATAGTCACCCAGTTACGTTGCGACGTTTGATACACACAAGGCACTCCTCCGATATCCGTGAGTTGCATGATCTCATGGTCATAGGAACATATACTTGACATGCGGAAAACAGTAGCAATAAACTGACATGATCATATGCTATGTTTGTAGTTTGGGTCTTATCCATCACATCATTCTCCTAATGATGTGATCCCGTTATCAAATGACATCTCATGTCCATGGCTAGGAAACCTTAACCATCCTTTGATCAACGAGCTAGTCCATTAGAGGCATACTAGGGACATGGTTTTGTCTATGTATCCACACATGCATTTAAGTCTCCGATCAATACAAATATAGCATGGATAATAAACGATTATCATGAACAAGGAAATATGATAATAACTAATTTATTATTGCCTCTAGGGCATATTTCCAACAACTTGTGCATCCAAACACCCTTAACCCAGTCTTGCCATGAGAGTCCACCATACCTACCTAAGGATAGAATAAGATCCTTCAAGTAAGTTTTCATCAGTGCAAGCAATAAAAATTGCTCTCTAAATATGTGTGATCAATTAATGTGAGGAAAATAAACTTTATACGAACTTGTGATAGGGAAGAAATAAAAGCGACGGACTGCATAATAAAGTTCTCTACCACAAGGGGCAATATAAAGTGATGTTCTTTTGCATTAAGAGATTATGCATCCAATTATGAAATTGCATGACAGCCTTTGTTTCGCTCTGCAAAGAGCCTATCTGTTACTTTTATTTTCTAGTACTTACCTTTATGCAAGAGTCGCGGTGATCTTCATCACTTTCTCTATTTTCACATTTATTTTCTGGCAAGTGTCACGTGTTGGGGAATGATCTAGGCACATATATCCACTCAGAAGTGGACGAGCATGAGCTATTAATGTTGACATTACCCTTGAGGTAAATAGTTGGGAGGCAACATTACAAGCCCTATCTTTCTCTGTGTCCGATTGAAACTTTGAACTCATAGGTACCTCGTGAGTGTTAGCAATTGTGAAAGACTAAAAGATGATTGAGTATGTGGGTTTGCTGTACAAGCTCTTATATTGAGTCTTTTCTACGTTATCATAAATTGGAATTGCTTCAATGACTGATACCATGGTTTGTCGGTTCTCAGTAGAGTTTTTGATTCATAGTTTGCCATTGTGAATGAATTATTACTTTAGCATAAGAAATTATATGTCAATATATGTTGCTATTCTAAAGATGATCATGATGCCTTCATGTCCGTATTTTATTTTATCGACACCTCTATCTCTAAACATGTGGGCATATATATTTATCGATTTCGGCTTTCGCTTGAGGACAAGCGAGGTCTAAGCTTGGGGGAGTTGATACCTCCATTTTGCATCATGATTTTATATTGATATATATTGCATTATGGGCTGTTATTACACATTTTGGTACAACACTTATACCTTTTCTCTCTTATTTTACAAGGTTTACATGAAGAGGGAGAATGCCGGCAGTTGGAGTTCTGGACTAGGAAAGGAGTAAATCTGAGATACCGATTCTGCGCAACTCCAAAAGTCCTGAAAATCTACGGAGAATTATTTTGGAATATATAAAAAATATTGGGTGAAAGAAATACATCGGGGACCCACCAGGCAGCCACAAGCCTGCTGGGCACGCCCCTGGGGCTTGTGGCCCACCTGACAGCCCTCCGATGCCCATCTTCTACTATATTGAGGGTTTCGTCTTGGAAAAAATCATAACTGAGCTTTCAGGACGAAGCGCCGCTGTCTGGAGGCAGAACTTGGGCAGAACCAATCTAGAGCTCTGGTAGGGCGATCCTGCCGGGGAAACTTCCCTCACGGAGGGGGAAATCGAAGCCATCGTCATCACCAACGATCCTCTCATCGAGAAGGGGTCAATCTCCATCAACATCTTCATCAGCACCATGTGCTCTCCAAATCCTAGTTCATCTCTTGTATCCGATCTTTGTCTCAAAACCTCAGATTGGTACCTGTGGGTTGCTAGTAGTGTTGATTACTCCTTGTAGTTGATGCTAGTTGGTTTACTTGGTGGAAGATCATATGTTCAGATCCTTGGTCATCATTAATACTCCTCTGATTATGAACATGAATATGCTTTGTGAGTAGTTACGTTTGTTCCCGAGGACATGGGATAAGTCTTGTTATAAGTAATCATGTGAATTTGGTATTCGTTCGATATTTTGATGAGATGTATGTTGTCTCTCCTCTAGTGGTGTTATGTGAACGTCGACTACATAACACTTCACCATTGTTTGGGCCTAAAGGAAGCCATTGGGAAGTAATAAGTAGATGATGGGTTGCTAGAGTGACAGAAGCTTAAACCCTAGTTTATGCGTTGCTTCGTAAGGGGCTGATTTGGATCCACGTGTTTCATGTTATGGTTAGATTTATCTTAATTCTTCTTTCGTAGTTGCGGATGCTTGTGGGAGGGGTTAATTACAAGTGGGAGGCTTGTCCAAGTAAGGGCAGCACCCAAGCACCGGTCCACCCACATATCAAATTATCAAAGTAGCGAACGCAAATCATATGAGCATGATGAAAACTAGCTTGACATAAATTCCCATGTATCCTCGGGAGCGCTTTGCTTTATATAAGAGTTTGTCCAGGCTTGTCCTTTGCTATAAAAAGGATTGGGCCACCTTGCTGCATCTTTGTTACAATTGTTACTTGCTACCCGTTACAAATTATCTTATCACAAAACTATCTGTTACCGATAATTTCAGTGTTTGCAGATAATACCTTACGGTTGCTTGTCATTTCCTTCTGCTCCTTGTTGGGCTCAACACTCTTACTTATAGAAAGGACTATGATAGATCCCCTATACTTGTGGGTCATCACTCAGCTGGACGCTTCTTCGTCACTCGGCCGCTCCGCGCGCCGTCACTCAGTTGGACGCTCCTTCGTCACTCGGTCGCTCCGTGCACGGTCACTCAAC
The DNA here is from genome assembly GCA_022496015.1 of Hordeum marinum. Classification (NCBI taxonomy): domain Eukaryota; kingdom Viridiplantae; phylum Streptophyta; class Magnoliopsida; order Poales; family Poaceae; genus Hordeum; species Hordeum marinum. The sequence continues at coordinate 58,520,862 of CM039673.1, read as the reverse complement.
TGGACGCTCCTTCGTCACTTGGTCGCTGTGTGCGTCATCACTCAGCTGGACGCTCCTTCATCACTCGGCCGCTCCTGCGCCATCAGACAGCTAAGTCATTCTTCATACGTTGCATTCAATTAAATAGTTGCTTTCCCATCACCGAGTGTCGAGGAAGTCGCACATGACGTTCACTTGGAGGCCACGCCACCGAGTGTACCCCTGTGCTTGGTTGTTTATTTTTATGTGGAAACACTTCACTTCCGTTTCATTTGGGTCCAGTACTCAAACGAGTTCAGTCGGATCCTTCACTTACATAAGTACAGTCGGATCCTGCACTCTGTTAAACCCTTACTGGTCCCGAACCAACAAGCACCTGGCACACCCAGTGGGTGTCTATGGGTATTATTTACACAAATTATTTCAACGAACACTAAATTACTTCGAGATTTTTTTTGTTAGCTTGTGTTATTTTTCATACACAGGTTACATGGATGCCTCTGTGCGCCATTCTCGGCGACATGCTAGACTTGGTAGCCCCGCGCGCAGTCACTTGGTCGGACACTTCCGCGACAACATTCTCGACTTGGCTGCCCCGCGTGCCGTTACTTGACCGCCCCGTGCATTGTCACTCAGTGATACGTATCTACCTCACTCGGATGCCCTGCACATCGCCACTGTGCTGGATGAGTTTACATCGCTTGGCCGCCACGCGCGTCGCCACTCAGCTAGACACATCTACTTCACTCGGATGCCCCGCGCATCGCCACTCCATGCGGCACATCTTCAACACCCGGCCGCCCCACATGTTGCCAGTCGATGAGACATACCTGCATCACTCGGTTGCTCCGCGCATCGTCACTCAGCTGGACGCTTCTTTGTCACTCGGCCGCTCCGCGCGCTGTCACTCAGCTGGACGCTCCTTCGTCACTCGATCGCTCCGCGCATCGTCACTCAGCTAGACGCTTCTTCATCACTCGGCCGCTCTGCGAGCCGTCACTCAGCTGGACGCTCCTTCGTCACTCGGTCGCTCCGCGCACCGTCACTCAACTGGACGCTCCTTCGTCACTCGGTCGCTCCGCACGCCGTCACTCAGCTGGACGCTCCTTCGTCACTCGGCCGCTCCTGCGCCATCAGACAGCTAAGTCATTCTTCATACGCTGCATTCAATTAAATAGTTGCTTCCGCATCACCGAGTGTCAAGGAAGTCGCACATGACGTTCACTCGGAGGCCACGCCACCGAGTGTACCTCTGCACTCGGTTGTTTATTTTTATGTGGGAACACTTCAGTTCCGCTTCGTTTGGGTACAGTACTCAAACGAGTTCAGTTGGATCCTTCACTTGCACAAGTACAGTCGGATCCTGCACTCTGTTTGACCCTTGCTGGTCCCGAACCAACAAGCACCTAGCACCCCCACTGGGTGTTCACTCGGAGGCCACGCCACCGAGTGTACCTCTGCGCTCGGTTGTTTATTTTTATGTGGGAACACTTCACTTCCGCTTCATTTGGGTCCAGTACTCAAACGAGTTTAGTCGGATCCTTCACTTGCACAAGTACATTCGGGGGCTTAGCTGCGAACCTGATTCGCCTAAGTTAGAAACTACTCTGAGTGAGGACATCATCCACACTCGGGGACTTATCCTTGATCCAAAAATCATATAAGGCAGACTCAATAAGCATTCAGCATGCCAACCACACGAAGATTTACCCGACTGGTCCAGTTCCAGGTTATATCTATTTACAGTTCTCAGCGCACAAGGATCGGTCTAACTGATTCAGCTCCAGATTGCAACAATTTACTACGCCAAGCGCATCAGAGTTCACCTGTTTAGTTCAGTTCCGCACTGGAAGACATAAACCCTCTGCCCGACTCATCTAGTCCGGAAGAGGCTCGGGGACTACACCCAGTGGGTGCACTCAGCGTGTCCCCACTGGAAGAGAAATAAAAGAAACATTCTGCTCGGCTAGGTCGGACAACAACATTCAAGTTTAACAAACTCTGCCGACTCCAACCGACCGCCAGCAATCAGTGAAAGTCTCAGGGGCTACTGTCGGGGATACACAAAATAGGTAGGCCTATGAAGGGTCGAAATATCATAGAAGCATGGGTCCACACGTAAGGTGGGTCCAGACAAATACATACATACTATTCACTCGGACAAGCAACGTCCCATCCACTCGGATGACAGTCGACCACTCGGACGTATGACCCACTCGGATATGCGAAGACTAACAGTCAACAGGGCAGTCGGAGCATCATCAGAGGTTTCATAGTGGGATGACATTATGACATCAATGCCTCATCTTGTAATATAGGAGGTGAGGGGGTGGCGCACTCTATATAAGCCACCCCCACCACATAGCCCGGGGGCTCCTTCTGCTCCTTTCCCACTCTTTCTCTCTAATACACCATGTAACCCCGTGTTCATGAAAAATAAGCAAAGCCTCTCTGGAGCACGAGACGTAGGGTTGTCATCTCCATCGTGAGAGGCCTGAACTCGCTAAAACCACCGTGTCACCCATTTACATCTCGATAGATCATGCTCCGTTATCCTACCTCTCTAATGTCGGAATCGTTTCCACGACACCAACCACCGGCTACCCGGACAGCTCGGCTGCGCTGCCATTTTCAAGTGTTGCAAGGACTACATCTCGCTCAAAGTCCTCTTCCTGGAGTGGTCCTTCTGGGGCTGGCCGGAGGTCAACGTCTTCCCCTAGGGGCCGGTAATGGAGGTAGCAGTCCCTCTCATCTCTGTCTTCAGCAACCTCCTCCTAATATATTATTTGACCATCCAAACATCATTGGGCATTCAACCTCAATATCAACTCTCTGTTCCGAATACCTAAACATCGAAACAAAAATATTGGCATTCAATCTCAATCTCAATATCATTGATATTGGTATTCAACCCAATGCAATGCCAAGGCTCTGAATGCAAACATTCAAACGAAGCGTTAAGCATATTGCCCCGTGCAAAAACAAATCAAACGACAAATGTTTCCCTCCAATGATACACTTAATTTTTTTCATCGACGAAGCACTGCTATCCAGTTGCACATGAAAATAGGCAAGCACGCTTACTACACTAACATGGGCATCTAAACAAACATAGCGTTTAGATTTTAGTTTTAGTTTGTTGTTCACCAGTAAGCATATGGTCCTTGGAGCCAAAACTTCACGACCAACGGCATATGAGCTGTCCATTATTTTGACCGGGAGGTGTACCATTTGTAGAGAAATTGTTAACGTGTATGAGACAATTGTTTTGAATACAAATCATCTAAACCGGTATGCAATTCTGAGCTCATTTCCTCTCTTCAGCTAGATACTTATAATACATGTTTGTCTGAGTACTTTACTACTTCCCTTGATAAGATGATATGATGGATGCAATAGAGCAGAAAAATATATTTCATTTTGTAAGCAAAGTTGAAGGAGGATGCCCCGGGAGACGCTCCCCACAATGAGCGGCTGACAGGGAATGGATGGTTGAAGGAGAACGTTTGGAACATCGGTGTATATACATCTGTTTTTTCAAAACAAAAATAGTAACTACTAAAATTCAATTTTATTATTTATTTTTTGGCTACAAACATGCTAAGTGTTCGTACTCGTGTAAAAAGTTTCGCTAAGGAATGACTTTGATGATATTGTGGACGAGAAAAACAAAGTCAGCACTTTATTAAGGTTACTATTCACAGTATCATGTCCTTAATTCTTTATAGTTTTGGCCGAAGGATTAATTGGAGTTTTCCGTTGGCGATTTTTTTTACATACAAGGACAACACAATGTCGAGTTTGTTGTAAAAACAAATCAGGATTTCTGACTTTGCCCACTGACGAGGTCACCTACCCTAGGTAGGGTCACATACCTCTATTCTAAGACACCTCCGGGGTCCTACAAGTTCACGGAAGTCCTTGGTTTATCTCGACACTCGGATGAATACGCAAGTTGCACTCGGCTCCTTGAAACTCACTCGGATGTTACTGACCACTCGGTACCTTCCCTAGCACTCGGATAGAAAGGAGCAAGACCGTCGTGGGAGCGGCAACGTTCGAGGGACTTAATACGCCTTAAGTATTGTAAAGACCACGTTACCTGTAACAGCTGTAGTTAACTTAGCAGTTTCTAGTAACCCCATGCAGTTACTAGCATTAATGACCCTAGTGATGGCGCTCGGCTGGTGGAGGCGCACTCTATATAAGTCGTCCTCCGACGCCAAAACAAGGGTTACAAACTTCCTGTAATCAGATACCCATACAAAGCAAACACACAACCCCAGAGTTCGAGACGTAGGACTGTTACCACTTCCGAGTGGGGTCCGAATTCGTAAATTCCGAGTGTGACACTTGTTTCGTAGCTAGGCTTCCCCCTACTCATTCGTACCCCCCGTACTATTGTCAGGATTACTCCCACGACACCCATTATGTTTTTTGAGAAAATCAGGTGCATACGCACCCACGTAAGGTTCATCCATGTAGTTCAAAACCGCTCTCATTACCCTCTTTCGATAGTTGAGAGAAAGGCGACCAAGGGGCAAAACCGTCTCTGGCTGTGGCGTCGATGATTCCTCTTCCCGACGGGCTTGTGCTCGTCGGTGGGGGAGTCGCTGGATCCACCGCACGGATCTTTATAGATGTAAGCTTGTGTAAGTCTTCGTAGATAAGGTTTGGTCGGTTGTCATCTCATCTTCGACGGTGATGGCAACATGGTCTAATAAAGGAGCTTCAGTCCTCTCCCTGCCACGACGGCCCACAATGTGGCAGACGACGAACATGGGTGTCAGGTTTCCTATGCGGGGTCAGCGCTGCGGCGATGGTGACCCCGTGGCGGTTGTTGCCCTCCAGTTTCGTCGTCATGTGGTGTTCTCTCCGCCACTGTTACACGGACTAGTAGAAGTCATACTGGAGTCTGGCCGACGGGCAGCGTCCTGTATGACGTCGACGATGGTGGTTTTTAGATGCTGCTCGTTCAGGCGTTGGGCTTGAGTGCTTTGGTCGGTGGTGCCGTGGTGTTCCATCGATTGTCGACCGGATGCAATGGTGTTGTGGTTTAGGAATCTCGTGGTTCATCCATGGCCAATGTGCCATAAAGACATGGGCCTTGTTGTTTGCGACGGGGAGCACAAGAGGTCCACAAAGCAGCTTGGTTGCGAGGAAGATTTCTCGGATCTGGCGTTTGAGGCGTCTCATCTTCTTCTCTGTCGACGTCTCCAGCGATGGTGGTTGTCGATGACATTTGTTGGTGGTCTGTTCAGGGGGTCGAATGTAATGTTTTGTTCTTGGAAGTCCTTTGTGCAACGTGTTTGGACAGCTTCTCGTTCCGAGCTATTCTTGATGCCATGTGTGATTTACTATTTCTGTTTTCTATATGAATGGCACATGGTACCGCTGGGAAGTTTCTCGGCCCGAGCTCAAATGAGCTTGGGTGAACAGTTGTTAGAACTTTCCACAAACGTGATATATTTTGTTGCCACGACTTTCACAAACGTGATTTCATAATGAAATTTTGCAAGTTGTTAGAACTTTTGTTAATGTTTGTCAGCAGAAATTTTCGGACTTTTTAAATTGTTTTTAAATTTTTATTTATTTTATTGCTCATCCAAGCTTATTTGAACGCGGGCTGAGAAGCACACTTTCCACATGATACTTAAAAAAAAGGTTGGTCCGTGTATTTTCCAAGCTCGGTTCGACTAGTAAAAAAAATACTGTAAGACCAAAACCGGTCCCGACTTCCCGACTCATCACGGACGCATCTACCGACAGTCGTCATCCTCCAGCAAACCCATGTGCTCTCTGCCCCGCTTGATCCCAGCGCCTGGACTCCTCCTGCTCGTCCGTGCCCCATTCATCCACATCCGCCACCGCCCTCCATGCCCTGCCTCCCGCCCTCCGGTGTGCATGACGACCTGATTCAGTAGGCAACGAACTCCTCCTCCTCGGTCCCCCACTTCCCGGATCCTCGTCGCCCGGCCGGGCAGAAACCGGAGCACCGCTGCAGATCCGCAGGGAGGAGGAGTGGGAAGAATGGACGCCCCGTCGGTGGCGCTCTACAACCAGCTGAAGGTAACAGGAATGCCCTCGTGCTGCGTGTGATGCTGGGTGCGGCATTTCGCCGACCACCCTGCGGGCGCTGTTATTTGCCCCTTTGTTCCTTGCCAAGGGTGCTTTAGGAGTTACGTACAACGGTTCTTGTGGTGGGGAGTTGTTAGATCACGTCGCTATCTGCTTGTTATTTCTAGTCCTTTTTTCTGTTGGATAACAGATGATGATACAACTGACAGTTAGCGCATTTTTATTTGGCATCGGTTGGGCAACGTAGGGCATCGGTGCCAGGTGACCAAAAGGCAAATTTAGCACCAGTTTTGGCCTACATAGTGGAAGGCCTTATGGCCTTGCGTGGTGCTTACCAGTTACGGCATCCATACAAAATAATCTGCATTTTGTTAGGTTTCTTGGTGAGGTGCTGGTCAAACTAAGTCAATTAAAATGTTCTCTGAAGGTCTTGAATGCATGTCACCGTTGAGATTCACGCGATGTAGAAATAGTTCCGCTGAAATTCGCATGATTTAGTAAGTTTGTTGGTGATGTGACTCTATTGACTATGCTCAAGCCTTGAGATGTTTGGTATGATGACTAAATGGATTTCTGTTTTTGTGTTTTCTTGAGCGAATTACAGGGAAATTTCCTGTCGAGTGTTGTGTTTCTGCCTCTTGGATGGTAGTAAAATTGCTTTTGGGGACTCATCTCATGTCCTTGCTTTGCCGTCATATGAATGAATGATACTAGCAGCGTGATCACAGCTGAAGACCTCATATATGTGAGAATTGACCCCTCTGATTCTTGCACCAGGCTGCTCAACCGTTCTTCTTGTTAGCTGGGCCCAATGTGATTGAATCAGAGGAACATGTCATGAAGATGGCCAAACACATCAAAGCCATCACAACCAAGTAAACAACGAATCACCATATTTCTGTTTATTCTTGGACCAAACTAAACCTGTTTTTCTTTCTCTCCATTGCAGACTCGGGGTGCCTCTTGTGTTCAAATCAAGCTTTGATAAAGCAAACCGTACATCGTCGAAATCCTTCCGTGGTCCTGGTCTGGAACAAGGTCTAAAGGTGTGAGAAAATAATTAATATTAGACCTTTTGTCACTTCCGTATCTAACCTTTTCACCTTGCTATATCAGATCCTTGAAAAGGTGAAGGCCGCATATGATCTTCCAGTGGTCACCGACGTGCATGAAAGCTGCCAGGTATCCATTTGATTCTATTAATCCTGTATACCAGCAAATTCTTCTTTGTTTTGGTAGCAAATTCTTCTGTGTATTGAATGTTACTGTACCACAGGCACCGTCACTTTTTCTTACATTTGAATATGACATGTCTGAATTTAAAATATCTTCGTGTTGAATTTGTACTGCTATATGCATTTATTGTGCCCTTTGTGTGTCCTTTGCTCTGAAGTGTAAGGCAAAGATGCTTTCTAACAAATTCACTAAATCAGTGTGAAGCTGTTGGAAGGGTTGCTGATATTATACAGATTCCAGCTTTCCTCTGTCGCCAGGTACAACTTTAATGTATGCATATTTTTGGGAAAACTGCAGCACTACTAGCTATCAAGCATGAATCTTCTTTAATATCTCGTTAAACATGCCTAATATAAGTATCTATGGCAACAGACTGACCTTCTAGTGGCTGCGGCTAAGACTGGGAAAATTATCAATATCAAGAAAGGACAATTCTGTGCTCCGTCTGTAAGTTAAATTTCTATCTGGCAGTCTTCCTAAATTTGGAATTTAGTACTCCATCTTTTGATTCTTATAAGGTGCACTTGAGTTGGCACCTTGACAAAATTAAACTTCAACCATAAATTTCTTTTCCAATATATTGTTTGTACCTATCAAGACAAATATGACAGTGTGAAAAGCACATTTAAACGACAGCAACAAAGCCTTTAGTCCCAAACAAGTTGGGGTAGGCTAGAGGTGAAACCCATAAGATCTCGCAACCAAACCATGGTTCTGGCACGTGGATAGCAAGCTTCCACGCACCACTGTCCATAGCAAGCTTCCACGCACATTTAAACACGGGACATATTTACTAAACCTTTATATTGTTTTGACTATCTATTGGTCAAACACTAGGAATATAGAATCTCATGTTTCATGGGCGCTTCATACAAATCAAAATAGGAGTCCTATTGTTGCCACTATCTGCGTTATTGCTGGTGCCATTGTCTGTTTTAGCGTTAGCAAAAAACTCATGCTTAGTTTGTTCAATTATGTCCTTTGTGTAGGGAAGTTTCACATCATGTGATTTCTTTTTCTATGAGATTGAATGGCCAGGCAAAGTTTAAGCTAATTGCGCTTGTTTGGACCTTTTATTTTACTCTTTATTAATCCAACATTTGAAACCAACATGATGTCTAACTAACTGTGTAAAACAAACTATCAGTTCCAGTTTAGTCTGTCACTGTTCTGAATTGTCATTTCTCTTCAGAAGTTCGGCTAGCCATTGTTCAAGACGGAGCTTTCTGTATCAAAATACCATTACATGCTTGTGCTACTTAACCAGATACTTATTCAATGGAAAATGTTGCGCCCATCATCTTGTTAAGTTGCACATTTGTTGAAGTGATCCTGTATGGCTGTACCTTAACAGGTTATGGCCAACTCTGCGGAGAAAATTAGACTTGCTGGAAATCAAAATGTGATGGTCTGTGAGCGAGGCACCATGTTTGGCTACAGTTAAGTCATCTTTTGGCCTTTTTTTTTGGTACTGCCTGCTCCAGAAGTAAATAAATAAGAGAAATACATAATATCATATTACATTTTATGCTATGTAATTATCAGGAAACATATTGTACTACTAGGATATCCTGCTCTTTCTGGACACTCGGATATGATGTTGCATGGGGAATAATGATTGTTGCGATGGAGCAGCTAGATGAAGAAAAAATACATGAAAAAGTGACATCTGAGGGCTAACTAGCTCTTCAAATGTCTCTGTGTCCCTAGCCATTTAGCATTTTAGCATGTTTGAATTTACTAATAGTAGTACATACTACTAGTCAGGTTGGGATAAATTGATGATAACCCCCCCCCCCCCTGTTGGTCTGCCTCTCGATCATAAGCCCCTTTCCCACTGTTTGGCACTGTTTGGGGCAAGACACAAAAGGGGCTTATGATAGAAGTCAACCAAACAGGGGGGGGGGGGGTTATCATCAAATCTCCCGTTGCTTGTTGCAGGAAGACTAATGCCTGATTCTCCTTTAACCTGAAGGGAGATTTGATGATATAATTGTTGATCCAAGGAACTTATTTTGTTTTCATTGCACACACAGATGATCTAATTGTTGATCCAAGGAACTTTGAGTGGCTGAGGGAAGCAAATTGCCCAGTTGTAAGTATTATCACCTTACTTTTGTCCACAATTGCACAATCACATCTTGAGGTTGGTTCTATTCATGAAAAGATCTGCCTAGGTTATCATTGGTGTTCAGCCGCAATAGAAAAAAGGTTATTATTGGTGACATTGGGTATATCCGGATGTCCAGTATTCATGATGGCGTGATATTTGCAAAAGATAGTATTAACCTATTTTGCAACATTGGAGCTATATTATATAATGGAGGTAGTTGTTTTTAGTGTCAATTAATTCATTAAGCATCGTTTTTTTCTCCCTCTAGGGGCATATTTGCCTTAATATGGTAGGTGTAGTCTAGCTTTTGTGCTATTTTCTGTTATTATCACTCAATAATGGATTTAGGTTATTTAGACATGAACCAGATGATTGCCCTTTCTATAGCTGAATTGTGCATTGAATTCTCGATTTGTGTATGCTCAAATATCATGTTATGTGGTAACTACAAATGTATCATGAATAATGACATAGATCAGTGATAGAGAAGTATGCATTTTCAGGTAGCTGATGTAACACATGCTCTACAACAACCAGCTGGGAAAAAGGTATATTCGCCTATTTCCAATTTGCCTCTCTTGGTTTAGGGTAATTGTCCTCGCAGACAATTTTGCTCAACCATAAGCAAAAAAAAAAAATCTTTCTTTTTCCCCTTTGCAGAGTCATGTCGATTTGTAAGTAACATCATGATGTTTAAATGTTGCCAATAGTTTACATGGAAACTTGTGGCAGTTGACCAGATTTTACTTGTGTGCCTCCTTGAATGTCAAATTGGCATGTGAACTCCCTCCCTCCTGTCTTTAAAAAGATGACAGTTTAGACGTCTACATGGTGTTTCATAAAGTAATTTTGCTACTTAATTTCTATTATAGTATCTAAATTTAATAAAAATAATATGTTATGAAATTATTTTCTGATACCAATCTGTAATATGACTTCTCACATATCCAGTCGAATCATATGTTTAAAAAAAATGGTGGTGAAAGTTTTAAAAGTTTGATGAAAACTATGTCCCCAGACATCATACTTATATGGACTGGGAGGGATTATATGATATGTGGCAATGTTCCAACCTGATCCATCCCTGTATACTTCTGCAACCATGATCCATGGCCAAAGCTCAAAAACCATGCATGGTGTGATATCTAAGCAATTCAGATTTTTTGGCTATTTATATTTTGGTTCTGTGTAGCCATCTCCTAAGATTGTGTGATCAACCAGTAAAACATTGATGACCTAATTAAACCTCTTCCAAAGTAACTTTCTTTTGAGGATTTTAATTGTTCTCAACCGGGCATACTTGATTCTGTTTTGTAAGCTTGATGGTGGTGGGGTTGCAAGTGGGGGCTTACGAGAACTCATACCATGCATCGCAAGGACTGCTGTTGCAGTTGGTGTTGATGGTATTTTCATGGAGGTAGATGAAGCTATCATGTTGCTTTTTTGCTCCTTCCTCCATAGAGATACAATATTTTAAGATCATTTTGATTCACCATCCTATGACAGGTACATGATGATCCCTTGAATTCACCATGTGACGGGCCAACTCAATGGGTAACCTCTCCATCACTGTCGAGACATTTTCAACCATGATGTGCGATGATATGCTCACTTATTACTGTTATCACATTTGTTTTGTAGCCATTGCGCAATTTGGAGGAGCTGTTGGAAGAATTGATTGCGATCGCTGTAAGTTAACGATCCTTGCTTGGGTATCGTGTGGCCAAATCTCTCTTAAGCGCTCACCATTTTTCTTTCTCTCTTTGTGCGAAGCGAGTCAGCAAAGGAAAGAAACCGCTCAAGATCGACCTAACTCCATTCAAGGAATGATTCGGCAGTGGATAGCAATAGGAATAACCTCGCCGCTGCCAATTGGTTTCACCAATATGGTCCTTTCCAGGCGAGTTGCTCTTTGTATGCGGTACTTTAATTTACCGTTGGCTTCAAGCTTTGTTGGATTGGCTGCATGTTTTAGTTTCTTTCCAAGCGTAGCATAGCAGCTACAGATTGCTGTTTTCAATACCTCTGTCTCGAGGGTCAATCTGAAAGAAGTCGACTTTTGATTTGTGGTGTTCCAGTTGGAGCACATTTTTCGAAATCAGATAGCAGGGTAAAGAAACACACACGGTTGCATGAGCATGATGATAGCAGCTTCCTCTATTTATCCTTGATGATAAACTGATACGGTTGCGAACAATGCTAAATACACAAATTCTCCTTGAAAAACCATAATGTGTAGAGCTTTTCTTGCAAATGCAAATGGATTTGATAATTAGGGGACCAAACGAACCCCGAGTGTATTAGAACTTTAGAAGAAGAGGTAACGGCAGAACACAGAAGCGCAAGGAATAAATGTTCAGGAGGAACTCTGGAAATTTGAATGGCCTTTCTACAACAGTTCGCTACACAATAATCTCATACTGTACTCCCTCTGTACCTAAATAATTGTTGTTGGGGAGAATTAGTTTAGTTCACCCCAACAGCAATTATTTAGGTACAGAGGGAGTACAAGTTAATTAACTCCGTGGGCAATTAATTGGCTTTGCTCCAATAGTTTTTTCTCCTTGGAATTGAAAGCCTTCACCATAAGCATCCAACTTACTTCCTGTTCTGAAGAAAGCTTTGGCATTCCAGATATTTGAATTGCAATTACCTTTCGGATTCCCGATGTCAAGCCCATTGAACTTTGATCGACAAGTTTCAGTTTCATGCTATCTTGCCCCTTGTTGCATGCATACTTAACCCACATAACCTAGGCTACAATAGAAGAAGAATTATAGGCAGCTACGTAACTGCTAGTGACATGAGTCACCTTTGATCTTTGAGAATCATCAGCTGCACAGAAAGTGTCCTACTCCTGAACTCAAATGAGCTCGGTGAACAGTAAGATCGGAAAAATTAAGAAAAATCTGATTTTTTTGTGAAAAACATGGCAAAAGTTTTAAGTATTTGCAAAAATTCGTCATGGGATCACATTCCTGTAAGGCGTGACAAAAAAAAACAAATTTAGAGTTCCAAAATGCTTTTCAAAGTAGCATTTTCAGAGTACCCAATTTTTTTTGTCGTGCCTTCTAGGAATGTGATTCCATGACAAAGTTTTGCAAGCAGTTAAAACTTTTGTCAATGCTTGATTTTTTTTCGATTTTATTGTTCACCGAGCTCGGGAGCGGAAATTCTGCGCATTGGGTTTCTGTTCAACATACTCCTATGCAAACCAACTGCTTCAAATACATATCCACCCCTTTTCTCCTGTTTAGCCAAAGGACCGTGAGTGCTACTTATCAGGATCTCTTTACCGTTGCCGATTCTTTTGGGTCATGGGCAATAGCAAAAAGTCAAGTCTGCTGCTAACAGGTACTCCTGCAACATTTCCGTCCACAAGTGGAGTGACCTATATTTAGTACATACATGAAACAAAATCATTTGAATATGCAAGAAAAAGCAGGAAGATGCTTATTTAAAGTCGAGCTATCTATATGGTTGCACAACCTCATTGTTGAAGGCTATGGAGGTCCGTATAATGCAGAGACACTGTCAGGAGTTTGTGGGGCTGTTGCTCTAGACAAAACTAGCCCAAAAACATTGTTCGAACCTCGTCAAAGAGGATAGTGTGCTCCTCCAAGTTCAATAAGAATAATAGAATGACACAGTTTATGAGCAAAACTATGCCAAAAACATCACAATAGAAGGATTCTTTACATGACAAACGTGCAAAAGACCAGACAATAAGCATGTGCAACCCCTAACCTCAAGCTAGACTCCACCACACACATCCAACTGGCAAGGGCTGACGAGACCCAGCGCAAATGTGAAACAAGATCTTCGACAACATCTCCTATGTCTTCATCAGCACCAACCGCCGTCGGGCAAAGGTTTCACCCAAAGAGCCCCACATCACCACCCACACCAAACCTCAAGGGAGGTGGTCCGACCACACCAGTAGCCATTGCGGACAAGATCCAAGCTTCCATGTCCCACTGTAGAGACGAACTATTCGACGATGCCTCCAAGGAGGAGAAAGACATGCACATGCGTCATCCTGTAGATAAGGTTTGAACCGAATATGAAATGATTAGGACGAATGCCAACAAATTGAGCTTAACATTGCTCAGTTTTCTACCACTTCACGGAGCTTGGTATCACAGTGCTCACATGTTCGTGCCACAAATGAAGGGAAACTAAAAGCTACACATTACACATTAGTATAGTTGCTACACAGACCCAAATATAATCTTTCATTACTTCTCTCTTGCATTCAGGTGGTTCCCCATCCATGTCTACGAAACGGTGTTTTACATCAGATCCCTTGAACAGAGCCCTAGAGGGGAGAGGAGCACCTTGAACCGAATGAGGAGAGATTTCCAGGGGATATTAAGCTTGAGACTAAGGGGCAATTAGCATTAGTCCAACATTAATTTTTGCAAACATGGAATATGTGTCTGTGTTTGGATTCCAGAGACTTGGTGCTTTCTATAGGGGTAGTGATATTTGTTGTACTAAGATTTCTTCTTTCTAATATCCAAGATTAAAAACATTCAATTCAATACTCATGTGCATCTAAAAAAAACTTAGTTTGTGAACAATATACAAGGATGCAACGTTACACACACTACACATACTCCAGTTATTGATAGCTGTTTTGACTGGACTGAGCACACATCGTTCAACAAAAGTCATGATTTATTTTGCTGATCACTACCCCATAGACGAGCACGAGGGACATGAACCAAAACTTTATCATTATTCTAGGGATGATACTCCCTCCGCCCCATGATATAAAACGCTCTTATATTATGGTACTAAATTGGCTTGCACTGGCCATCTTTTGTTGTACGTCTGTACAACAAACAGCAAGCCTTTAAATTCAAAGCAGGTTGAAGCAACCAAGCAATGCTTGTATTGAAATGATGAATCAGAAATAACCATAATAGATTAGACAGGCCCGCTTCATCCATAAAAAAATGAGAAGCACTCAACAGATTCATTAAAGGAGCTGAAATAAGAGATGTTGATGGACAAGATTCATTAAAAAAGCTTAACTGTGAGATACTGATGGGCATATGTAATTAGGCTAAATGTACATAAGGCGGTACTGCTACACAACATATTATTATCTTATTTAAAAATAGAAGAAAAAAAGACTGCATTTGCATCATCCAAGAGAGAAGTAATGGAAGATTAACGCATCGGCACCTTAAAGTTAACCATGAAAGAAAAAGGACGACACTTGCATCACCCGCAATAAACTCACATATAATATACACTAGTAGAAAACAGGGCATTGGTTCGGGCCGGGTCAGCCCATTAGTCCCGGTTCAGTCACGAACCGGGACCAATGGGGGCAATGGTCCCAGTTCCTGAGGCTAGGGGCCCGGGCGGGCCATGTGGGGCATTGGTCCCGGTTCGTCTGGAACCTTTGGTCTCGGTTCCAGACACGAACCGGGACCAATGTGCCTTGCTCCTGGGCCACAACAATTGGTCCCGGTTCGTGGCTGGATCCGGGACCAAAGGGGGTCCTTTAGTCCCGGTTCCATCCACGAACCGGAACCAATGAGATGCCTATATATATACCCCCTCACCAGCGAGCAGAGCACTCCACACTGCTTTGTTTTTTTGGCCGGCGAGAGAAGAGCTTTGTGGTGCTCTAGCTCACCTCCTATGTACATGAGGTGTTTGATGAAATGCCCAAACCAAACTCAAGCTTTCTCCTCTCGAAGCTCCTTGTCCAAACTCCATTTTTGTCAAGATTTGTCTAGGTTTGGCGGTCCGTTCTGTCCCGTCCCCGTCCTGAAACCGCCGTCGATCGCCCGTGCATGGTGAGCCTCTTGATCTTATCTTCTTACTAAAAGAAAATATACTTACTCGTATGATTTTCTTATTTTTCTTATTTTTCACTTCTCTATTCATGATATGTTGTAATGGTTTTTAATACACTTTATTATATAACGCACGCAGATGAACCGGCAATGGATGTACGGTGACCGACGCACCTCCGAGTATATTAAGGGTCTGCATAATTTTCTCGAAGCGGCCGAGGCAAACAAGCAGAATGGTTTTATGCCTTGTCCATGTACTGTCTGTGAGAATACGAAGTCTTTCTCCAACTCTAAAACCCTTCACTTCCACCTGCTTCAAAAGGGTTTTATGCCACACTATAATGTTTGGACCAAGCATGGAGAAAGAGGGGTTATGATGGAAGACAACAAAGAAAAAGAGGATGACGAACTACCCTCCCCCTAAATACGGTGATGCTGCAATGGGGGAACTTGAAGATCAAGAGGAACCAGACGATGTGCCCGATGATGATCTTCGCCGGGTCATTGTTGAGGCACAGAGAGAATGCGAAAGTGAAAGGGAAAAGTTGAAGTTCGATCGCATGTTAGAGGATCACAAACAAGGGTTGTACCTAAATTACGAAGATGACAACAAAAAGCTAGGTACCACACTGGAATTGCTGCAATGGAAGGCAGACAATGGTGTATCTAACAAGAGATTTAGTTTGCTACTGAAAATAATGAAGAAGAAACTTCCAAAGGATAACGAATTGCCCGACAGTACGTACGCAACAAAGAAGGTTGTATGCCCTCTAGGATTGGAGGTGCAGAAGATACATGCATGCCCTAATGATTGCATCCTCTACCGCGGTGAGTACGAGGAATGGAACGCATGCCCGGTATGCGGTGCATTGCGGTATAAGATAAGAAGAGATGACCCTGGTGATGTTGAGGGTCAGCGCACCGGGAAGAGGGTTCCTGCCAAGGTGATGTGGTATGCTCCTATAATACCACGGTTGAAACGTCTGTTCAGAAACAAAAAGCATGCCGAGTTGATGCAGTGGCACAAAAAAGACCATAAGAAAGACGGGAAGTTGAGAGCACCCGTTGACGGGTCGCAGTGGAGAAAGATCAAGAGAAAGTGGAGCGACTTTACAGGTGACCTGAGGAACGTATGGTTTGGTTTAAGTGCAGATGGCGTTAATCCTTTTGGGGAGCAGAGCAACCAACATAGCACATGGCCTGTGACTCTATGTATGTATAACCTTCCTCCTTGGCTGTGCATGAAGCGGAAGTTCATTATGATGCCAGTGCTCATCCAAGGCCCTAAGCAACCCGGCAATAACATTGATGTGTACCTAAGGCCATTAGTTGATGAACTTTTACAACTATGGAATGGAAGAGGTGTACGTGTGTGGGATGAGAACGAACAGGAGGAATTTGACCTACATGTGTTGCTGTTTGTAACCATCAACTATTGGCCTGCTCTCAGTAACCTTTCAGGACAGACAAACAAGGGATACCACACATGCACACGTTGTTTAGATGACACCGACAATATATATTTGGACAAATGCAGGAAGAATGTGTACCTGGGCATCGTCGATTTCTTCCGACAACCATCAATGTCGAAAGAAAGGAAAGCATTTCAAAGGTGAGGCAGATCATCGGAAAAAGCCCGCCCTCTGTACTGGTGATCACATACTTGATATGGTCAATGATTTACAAGTAATATTTGGAAAGGGTCCTGACGGACTATCTGTTCCGAATGACGCTAACAAATGCGCACCCATGTGAAAGAAGAAATCTATATTTTGAGACATATCCTATTGGAAAGACCTAGAGGTCCGCTCTGCAATCGACGTGATGCACGTGATGAAGAATCTTTGCGTGAACCTGCTAGGGTTCTTAGGAGTGTACGGGAAGACAAAAGATACACCAGAGGCATGGGAGGAACATCAACGTGTGCATGAAAAAGACGGCATGCATCCAAAGCAGTATGAAGGTCCTGCCACCTATGCATTGAGGGGGCTTCTACCTGAAAACATTCGATTAGCCATTGTGAAGCTATATGCATTCCTCAATGCAATCTCTCAGAAGGTGATCAATCCAGAAATCCTGCCAAGGTTAAGGAGTGATTTGGTGCAATGTCTTGTTAGTTTCGAGCTGGTGTTCCCACCGTCCTTCTTCAATATCATGATGCACGTCCTAGTTCATCTAGTCGACGAGATTGTCATTCTGGGCCTTGTATTTCTACACAATATGTTTCCCTTTGAGAGGTTCATGGGAGTCTTAAAGAAATATGTTTGTAACCGCGCTAGGCCAGAAGCAAGCATCTCCATGGGCCATCAAACAGAGGATGTCATTGGGTTTTGTGTTGACTTTATTCCTGACCTTAAAAAGATTGGTCTCCCTCAATCGCGGTATGAGGGGAGACTGACTTGAAAAGGCACGCTAGGAGCAGACTCAATAATATGTAGGGACGGGCATTCTTGGTCTTAAGCACATTACACAGTTCTACAGAATTCCAACTTGGTGATCCCATATGTCGATGAACACAAGAATATTCTGCGCTCCAAACACCCAGAGCAGTGTGACGACTGGATTACATATGAACACATCAGGACTTTCGGCAGTTAGTTGCAAACACATCTCATGGGTGACAACACTATTTCTGATGAGTTGTACTCGTTGGCCAGGGGACCATCTTCGACTGTATTGACTTATAAAGGATACGAGATAAATGGGAATACATTTTACACGTCGCCCAAAATGAAAAGAGCACCAACCAAAACAGCGGTGTCCGCTTTGATGCAGCAACCAAGAGGAGAAAGGGCACATATTATGGTTACATAGTGGACATATGGGAACTTGACTATGCACATGATTTCAAGGTCCCTTTGTTTCAGTGTAAATGGGTCAATCTGTCAAAAAGCGGGATACAGGAAGACCCACAGTACGGAATGACAACAGTGGATCTGAACAATCTTGGGTACACAGACGAACTATTCGTCCTAGCCAATGATGTGGCGCAGATTTTTTATGTGAAGAACATGTCTACCATACCGAGAAAAGGATAAGATAAGGAAGCGAATACATCATACGATGAGCCAAAGCGCCACATAGTTCTTTCAGGAAAAAGAGACATCGTGGGATTGGAGGGCAAGAAAGACATATCTGAAGATTATGAAAAGTTTCATCCCTTCAAAGTCAAGGCTGACCCAAGCACCCTGTTGAACGATGAAGATTATCCATGGTTACGGCGCAATAAGCAAAGGACACAAGCAAAGAAAAAGTGAAGACTTTCTCTTCACAACTATATCATTGCAGTGACATGTGAAGAAATGAAATGCCTTTTGTAACACATGATTTTTCGTCTCAAACCCTAATACTTCGAAAGAGATTTTTTGTTTTGTACACGAAGTGCATCCAGTTTTTGCCGTAACCCTCTCAACTTTTTATGACATGCTATGTGGGTAAAATGATCATACCATGCCAACTTTCAACTTTTTGAGAGTTCATTTGAAGCGATTTTCAATTTCAGCGTTATTTAGCTCAAAAAAATCAGTAAGTGTATGAAAAATACCAAATGAAGTTAGAAAGGGTTAAAAATTGATGATGTGGCTTTGAATGGTGCATTTTGAACACACAAATAGTCTGGAGTTCAAATGAGTTCAAAAAAATGAAATCCCTTTGTAACCGATGAGTTTTCGTCCGAAACCTTGAGACTTCGAAAGAGATTGTCCATTTTGTACACGAAGTGCATCCATTTTTTGCCGTAACCCTCTCAAGTTTTAGCACATGCTATGTGGGTCAAATGATGATACCATACCAACTTTCAACCTTTTCAGAGTTCATTTGAAGTGCTTTTCAATTTCAGGGTCATTTAGCTCAAAAAAATCAATAAGTGCATGAAAAATACCAAATGAAGTCAGAAAGGGTTGAAAATTGATGATGTGGCTTTGAATGGTGCATTTTGAACACACAAAAATTATGGAGTTCAAATAAGTTCAAAAAATGAAATCCCTTTGTAACAGATGAGTTTTCGTCCGAAACCGTGATACTTCGAAAGAGATTGTCCATTTTGTACACGAAGTGCATCCAGTTTTTGCCGTAACCCACTCAACTTTTTAGCACATGCTACGTGGGTGAAATGATGATACCATGCCAACTTTAAACCTTTTTAGAGTTTGTTTGAAGTGCTTTTTAATTTCTTTCAAAACATCGTGGGAGTGGAGTTCAAAAAAGAATCAACTAAAGAGCTTTTATAAACCTCTAGTATTTTTGAAGCTATAATTATATAAAAATTATGGAACTAAAATTATCAAAGTATTTTTTGTTCAAAACATTAATAGGAAAAAGAATATAATGATAAAACACACTGGAAATAAATAAAGCAAAAAATAAATAAAGCAAGAAACAAAACAAAATAATGGAAATTATGCAACTAAAATTATCAAATATTTATTTGTTAAAAAGAATGAACTAAAATAACAAAAGAAAAATAATGGAAAAAAATAAAAAATTAAGCAAAAACCAAAAGAAAAATACTAGAAAAAAAATAAAAAATGCAGCCTACTGGGCCACCATGGTCTGAATACGACTAGAAACCCAACCAGCCAATTGGGCCAGGATTCAGGCCCACAGAAGGCCCACTAGGCCCACATGCAGATACAGAGTGGTTAGGCTCGTAAGCCTGCTTTAGAGAGGAGCTCGAAGGATCAGGCGCACCGCACCTTATAAACAGGTGCGGCACAGTCTCCACTAACGAGGTGAGACTAAACTCCCACCACGCTGCTGTGCAAGGCCATTGGTCCCGATTGATGGAACCAACCGGGACCAATACACACCTTTAGTCCCGGTTGGTGGGACCAACCAGGACCAATGCCCACCTTTAGTCCCGATTGGTGCCACCAACCGGGACCAAAGGTCTCTGCTTCCCGCCCTTTGGGTTGCTTAAAAGTGACCTTTGGTCCCGGTTGGTGGCACGAACCGGGACCAAAGGTAGGCATTGGTCCCGGCACCAACCGGGACCAACGGTGTGTGTATATATGCAGCACTTGTGAAAATTTTCATTTTCATCTCGCAGTTCCCCCGACGACGCCCACCTCCTCGACGCCGCCAGGCTGCCCCGACGCCGTCGCCGTCACCCGTGCCCCTGCCCTGCCCACGCCCACGCCATCCGCCGCCCACGCCGTCACCGTTGCCCGTGCCCCTGCCCTGCCCCGAGCCCACGCCGTCGCCGTCCGCCCACGCAGTCGCTGTCCGTCGCCCCTGCGCCCCGGTCGCCCGCACCGTCGCTGTCGTCGCCGGCTCCCTCGTGCGCCGCCCCCGCCATCGCCCTCGCTAGCCGACGTCGTCCCTGTCGTCGCCCCGGCCACACCCTTGCCCCAGCTCGCCCCCACAGTCGCCGTCGCCCTCGCCGGCCGCCCCCGCTGTGAGCCGACACTGCCGCCCCTTGTATTTTTTTCATTTTTTATATGATGATTTTTTTCATATATATATAATGTATATATGTATGTGGCTATATCTATGTATGGATGTTCATATATGTATTAATTGTTTTGTTCAGGCCATTTTTTTGTTCATATATGTATTTTTTTTGTTCATATGTGTATTAATTTTTTTGTTCAGAGCATTTTTTTGTTCATATATGTAGAGTGAAAACGAAAACAAACATATAAGAAAAAACAAAGTAAAAATGAAGAAGGAAAAGAAAACCGCTCACCCGACCAACTATCGAGGTCACCCAAACCCTAGAAGAAAGAGCGTCGTTGTCGATCTACCCCTCCCCGATAACTTCGACATGAGGGGGGACGTCGGACATGCATGAGTGAGAGAGGCGGTTCGCTCGCCTGACCAACTATCGAGGCCACCCAAACCCTAGAAGAAAGAGCATTGTTGTTGATCTACCCCCTCCCCGATAACTTTGACATGAGGAGGGACGTTGGACATGCATGAGTGAGAGAGGCGGTCCGCTCGCCCGACCAACTATCGAGGCCACCCAAACACTAGAATAAAGAGCGTCGTTGTCGATCTACCCCCTCCCCGATAACTTCGACATGAGAAGGGACGTCGGACATGCATGAGAGAGAGGTGGTCCGCTCACCCGACCAACTATCGAGGCTATCCAAACCCTAGAAGAAAGAGCGTCGTTGTTGATCTACCTCGTCCCTACCCGATAAACTCTCGAGGCCACCCAAACCGGGACTGAAAAAGCATTGTCGAGGCCACCCCAAACCCTAGAAGTGTTGTCGAGGCCACCCCAAACCTAGAAGCGTTGTCGAGGCCACCCAAATTTACCAAGTTAAATGAAGAAAACTCCGGTACATAGATTTATCAAGAATGCCCCCATTATGGATGTGCACAAGTTGATCCAATTTTTTTCTGATCTCATCTATATATATATTCTTCTATATGTCACGTTGTTTGTCAAAGTATTGAAGAAATCCATGGCTTCATCATTAGCCGGAAGTAACATGCGTATGATGCTACGAAGCTCTTCAAGGTTGTTTTGAAACAGAGTCCCGGATAGAATAATTCGCCTTTTGGTACAAATTTCAGCAAAGGCCTTCCAAATAGCGATATTCGGAAGGCTCTTGCTGAACTTCGTACCAAAAAGCTAATTAATTATCCTATCTGGGACTCCGTTACAAAACAATTTTGGAGAACTTCGTACCATTATGCGCTTGTTACTTCCGGCTAATGATGAAGCCTTGGTTTTCTTGAATCCTTGGACACTAGACAACGTGACATGTAGAAGGGTAGATGAGATCAGGAAAAATATGGATCATTTTCTACACATTCAGAATGGTGCCATTTTGTTAATTAAATCCCTTAAAGGTTAACAGAATCCCTTGTTTGACATTCATGAGAGAGGCGGTGTTTGTATATTAATTTCCATGTTGTGATATTTGCAGAAACTATGGATCCAAGAGACGAAGAATAAGAACAGTTGTTGGGGGACATAATCCACGACGGACGTGATATCTTGTCGTATCTCAACGACACCGATGGTCTGGAAGGAGAGGATTATGAAGGCTCCGGTGATCGAACAATGGAGGAGGAAGGACGTGATCATGATGGCTCCGGTGACCAAATGCCGGAGGAAGAAGGAGACCATGATGACGTCTCCGTTGACCAATCGGAGGAGGGAGCTGTTGCAAAGTCCGGCGAGGTATATATATTAATTAAGCCTGTGCTGACTAACTAATTGATGCATTAATTGTTTTGGTATGTACATATATTAATTAACTCTTCTTTCTTCTTTTATAGCCCTCCGGATCGAGCCAAACTTCGGTAACGAGACGAGGCCCGAAGAAGAGGTTGCGCAAGGATGAAAAGTTCACAATCACAACACTCAAGAGCGATGGCCATCCGATTGAACCCAAGCGGACCAAGAACGCATTTTCTGCTCAGTGCAGAGCTATTGTTAGGGACAACATCCCGATCAGCATCAAGCAATGGAATAAGCCTAAGGACGGCGGTCCTGATGGTGATTATGTCACCGATAGACAGAAAGATGATCTTTGGACCGCGCTGAAGGCAAATTTCACCCTACCCTCACAGGAGGATCCAAATAAGCCAGTTATATAGCCACTAGTCAAAGCGTGTGCTCTTAAGAAGATGGCAGATCTATTCAGGAGGTGGAAGAATGAGTTGAAATCAAAGTTTGTCGACAAAGGGAAGACTCGAGAATTCACCGGCCGATTTGAGAAGATAAGAGATTAGTGACCCGCATTTGTGGACTACAAGACATCGGACAAGAGTAAGAAAATGTCAGAGACAAACAAGGTCAATGCTGCAAAGAAGCAATATCACCATCACACGGGGTAAGGTGGCTACCTCAAAGCCTAGCCGTTGTGGGACAAAGCTGAGAATGACCTGACTGCTAAAGGGGTCGTACCACAAACATTGAACTGGCCAGACCATTCAAGGACTTGGTTCTTCGGGGTTGGGGGAACTTTGGACCCTGAAACAGGGAAGTGTCGTTGGACGGACGAGCAACTTGCAATACCCATGAACAAGCTTCAGAAGTATATCACCGCAGCGCAGGAAGGGACGTTCATTCCCGACAGAGAGAAGGACGAGCTGACTGAGGCCCTAGGGAATGATGAGCACCCTGGACGAACACGAGACACACCAGGCTCCATTTCGTGGAAGGTTGGGTTTATCGACGCAGACGGTTACAGAAGCCGGGAGAGAAAGAGGAAAGCGGAGCTGAGCGAAATTCAGAAGCTCAATGCAAGACTACAAAAGCTAGAGGAAGCTGAGAGCCAGCGAGCTCCCGGCCAACCATCTCAGCGGCATGAAGCTACCCTAGAAGCTACCCCGCCATCTCAGTGGAGAAGCAGCGTCGCTTCCATGGAGCCCGTTTAGCCTGACTTCACGTCTCCTAGCTACCCCGTAGATACTATCACGGAGGCTCAACATTGTGAGCTTATGACGAAATGCCGGAACCTCACTTTCAAGGCGGCTGTTGGCTTTGTTGAACCTCCTCAACCCAACGGAACTTTTCACTGTCATCCGATTCCACATGGCTATGCTGTTGTGATGGTGGATGAAGTAATGACGGAATTTGAGGAGCTCGAGCTTGACCACTGTACAGGTGAAGGAGAGAATAAGCTGGTTCGTGCCCTAAGGAGTACATGTCTATGGCAGAAGGAGTACATCAAGCTTCCAAACTGGACGCCTCCGCCTCCTCCTTCTCCTTAGGCGAATCAGGGCACTCTGGCTCCTCCTCCTCCTCCTCCTCCTCCTCCGGCAAGTGATCAGGGCACACCGTCTCCTTCTCTGGCTCCTTCGACGCGTGGGGGCACTCTGCCTCCTCCTTCGCCTACTCCGGCACGTCGGAGCAGTACGCCTCCTCCTCAGCCTCATCGACAACGACGAAAGACAGCCGCCGCCGCTCCGGCTCCTCCGGCGCCAAGTAAGCAACAACGGAAGGGAGCCGCCGCCGCTCCGGCGGCTAGCAGTACAAGCATCGGCACGAGGGGATATAGATACGATCCATCTCTTAAGTCTCTAGAAAAGTTACCATATGAGAGGATCGAGTCTGAAAACGAGGAGATATGTCAGGCCGAAGTGAGGGTCCATTTTGCAAAGAAAACTCCACCTTCGAAGGAGAAGATAAATCCGGGGAAAGTGATGCGCACTATCGATGCCCTGAAGCGACAACCGCCGCCTCCGCCGGATTCCAACTTTGACAGCTGTATTAAAAAGACATATCAAGATGCGCGGCGGTCGGGAAGTACTTCCAGTGATGCAAGGTTAGCAAAATGAAGAAGTAGGAAAAAAATTCCCCCGCTCAAGGTGTCTAGCGATATCGTCGCTAATCATCCGGGGATGGTGCACGGTACCAAACCTGGTGATTACCTAAGCGATGATGTACAGTTTAAGCCGTTGGAGGTGGACGAATTCCGTTAACGGCACAGGTGGCCTCTCGTCAAACCTGATCCTCCTCCTCTAACAACGATGATGCAAAAATTTCATGAATGGTACATGAAAACCTGCCGCGAGTCTGGGAAGGATTCTTTGATACTGTCAGTTAAAAAGGAGCACGACCTCGTTGGAATGGAACTATTGAATATTGAATTTGAGAAGATATTCCAGTTATACAATTGAAAGGCCCTCGACAAAACAATCGTGACTTGCTACTATCTATAAGTACTACTTCTATAATTAAGTCTCTCTATGTATATAGCTCAGCTCTTTCATTGCATGTATATATAATTATCCTCACTATATTATGCAGATTGAAGATCGTCGAATGCAGAAAAGCACAAATCTATGACATTGGGTTCATTAACCCAAATGTCATACATGAGTATAATTTTCAAAAGCATGCCACACAAACCGAGGAGAACTTGCTACAATCGTTGCTTAAAAATCAAAACAAAGGGACAATACTATTTCCTTACAACTTCAAGTGAGTATTACTGTCTTGTGCATATTCGGTTTCCCTTATTACTCGAGGTTTATAGTAATATAATTGATGAGTTATGCATGCGTGTGCAGTTTCCACTTTATTCTCCTAGAGATTCAGCTTGAGCGGGAAGTAATAACCGTCTTAGACCCGAAACGAAAAGATCCCTAGAAATATGCGGACATGACTGAAATTCTCCAGAAGTAAGTTCAATCGATCATTATCGCATCATATCGGCAACTTTGTTCATTTCCTGATATTAAGTAAATTTTTTTTGTCTGGCAGGGTTTGGAAAGAGTTCACAGCAATTGTTCCGGCACTACCGGGGGAGTTGCGATTTACACACCCGAAAGTAAGTACTACTAGCTAGTTCCGCGCATCTCCCATTGATTTTAGTTTCATCAATACCATTTATCATGCTTGATTATCAGTTTGATTGAACTCTATTTCTCGTAAAGTGCTTGTGACAGGAAACCGGGAGTAATTTATGTGGATACTACGTTTGCGAGTTCATCTACAACGCGACGACCCCCTAAACGGGGCTAATTTGAAAAACAATTTCAAGTGCGTAAGTAATAATATTCAAAATTTTATTTTATTACCATATATATGTATTGACCCCCTTCTTCAAATGAGATGTGGCAGATGCGGGATGAACTCCTACCACATGATCGCATATGAGCAATTCAAGAAGAATAGGCGGGATTCTTTCTTGACCACGTCATAAATAAAGCCGGAGAATACCATCTAGAAGTTGACATTAGATGTTAGGGATTGTAAGAGATCTTATATTATATATATGTAGCTAGTAGCGTCGGATATATATACGAAAACTTGTTATACGACCAATCTCTCGGAGAAAGAGAGGTCGATCACTTCTATCTCTATATGTTCATGACGATCTTCTCTACTTAATGGTTCCTTCATTTGCTTACTAGCTAGCGTGTCGAGTTCTCTCTATAGTAGTTAGCGTCGACCAAGCACGGAGAAAGAGAGGACACTTCTCTCTATTAATTAGCTAGCTAAAACAATATAAAACCCCTAAATTAACCGTCCAAAACCCCCTAAACCCCCCTCCCTTTCAAAAAAAACAGCAACTGCTAGATGCTGACGCGTGGATGCCTTTTGGTCCAACCAGGACTAAAGGTCCTCCTGCCTGGGCTCCCCGCAGAGGGCACATGGAGCCCCTTCTGTCCCGGTTTGTAAGAGAACCGGAACTAAAGGTTTTGGGCTTTAGTCCCGATCCTTTAGTCCCGGTTCCAGAACCGGGACAAATGGGCCTTTTTCTACTAGTGATATTTGGTATTATTAAGGAGTGGCCAGCGTTGCTCACCTTCCAGATCACAAGAAAGTTCTCTTTCTCTTTACTGGATCATCATAGACATCATGTCGGTACTGGCGCTCACCTTTTTCGCTCATATATCGTCTGCAGCACAACATAATGAACCCATTTAATCAAATCCATGACAGAACACATCAAATACGGACAGACCAAAAAACATGAATGTATGAAACCCACGTAGAACTAAAGATAGGGGAAAATTACTTAATGCCTATAAACGCCAAAAGTTAGGACGTGTCATAAGTCTTAAGTTCAATTGTTTATGTTTAAGCTTGAATGAAATTGTTCCTTCTTTCCATTAGACAAACACATGTACTGGTTTCAACGCCCTATATTTCCTAACAGTGAAATCCAATATCAGACAAGAGGGCTTATTGATCATGATTTCTGTTTTATTAAATCATGTCAATAATCGTTGTGAGCTACTAGGACACATGGTCCAGGTGCAAATATATCTATGTATGCGTAGCAAAGAAATCAAGTAATTCATGAGGCAGGATTCACAACTTCAAAAAAATACAAATGTCTGTCCTTGTCCACCCACGGCTCACGATTACAACCACCAAATGTGAAACCACAGCCATGACCGATGAATGACAGGTGTGGATAAGCAAACTGGAAAAACACTACTTGTATATTCAGGATGAGACGTACCTATATCGTTCATGCTGTCGTGCACGAACGCTAATCCTGCTCGCAAATTCCACCAAATTTTCAAAAATTACACTCCCTTGCACAAGAACACGCCTGCCCACGGAAAAAATATGCATGCCAACAAAGTTCCCATCACTGTCGAAGAGTGGCTCGCCATCACCAGTCTAGCACATAAGAAGAGCGAAAATCAACAAGACATTATTCATTTGATGCTGATTCCTCAAAAGTGACATCTAATGGGACATAGATTAGGTCATTCTGATTCCTCAAAATACATTATTCATTTATTTACTTATTTCCTCTACCATGTACTAAAGAACTACGATACAAACTGAGAACATACCTTGCAAAGCACAAACTCGGAAGGCCTTGAAACTTTATTCAGGGTCTCTTTTACAGCCGTCGCTGCACCAGAGTCATTAAAGTGTATGGCTACTACGACAATGCGGGGCGGAATTTCCACCCCATGGAGGAGATGTACTTCACAAACATCAAGGAACCCTGTCACTTTGACAAAAGCAGCCCTAACAGTCCCATGATCTAACTCACATTCCTCCAAGCACCCAGGGGCAACATTATTAAATGAATCACGCACTTGAATCTGAAATGACAACAAAGCAAGAAGAGAATAGAGGATTACTACAATTAACTTAAAATGAATAGCAGAACAAGCAAAATGGGAAAATAGTTGCCAACCTTCATGGCAGAGCTGGATTTTGTTTTGTCCCTCATAGCTGCAGCCAACTTTGTTGAGGTCAACACTTTTGCACACGATGGATTGTGTTCTGTAGGAATGCCCGAGCATAAAAACACAATGGTGTCTCCTACAAAAGATCAAAAGTTAACTACTGGTGCAGATGTGTATTTGAGGAATTCATCAGAAGCTTAAAAAGCAAGATCACCATCAAACAAATAAATCCAGATGACACCACGCCGGGACGTTTTGGATGGAGCTTCACCGGAACAGTTGGAGACATGTCGAGCACCACTAGAGCTGCCAACTCCGGCAGTATCGTCATTAGGACCTGAACCTACTTAAAATAAATATATCACAAAACCACAATTGTAAGTGCTTCCACTGAGTTGTTAGAAACGTTTTCAAAAGCGGGGGAAAAAGTGAACAGCTGACCTGGAGGTAATGAGTCAATCAACTTTCCAACGCCATTGCAAGTCGTTAGGTTCTCATTTGAGGTCGGCTTGCAGTCAGCCTTGCTAGTTATTAGCTCCTCATTTGTACTCCTTGTGAGATCATCATCGCATCTCATAGATGTCGACATCTTTCCAAATCCTAGAGCAGGACGTACGAAATCAATGCAAAATACTATTGATTAGTAGCCAGTAAAGCAAGTCTGTAAAACCAATCAGCGAGAAACATCGAAAGAAATTCTAAGTCGGCGAGAAGGCACTGCAAGCGCGAACGATCCAATCAGATCATACGAATCAATCACCGATCAGAAGCTAAGCAATATTTAAAAGCCAGGGTTAGGGTTTGGGGTTGAGGGCAGGGTTATAGAGGGAGGCCCTGGGTGTCAGCCGGCGAAGCAGCAGCTTGTGGGCAGGGAGCCGCCGAGGACTGAGGAGGAGGGAGGGTGGGTCGGGGGCTAGGTAGGCATTGAAGATTGGACAACTCACCGTGGTCGGAGACGAAGGACGACGAGAGGAAGCGACTGGATCTTGCGGCGGCAATAGGTTTTCGACGGAATTTTTTTCAAAACTAGTACGGATTATGCATCAAATTTGAAAAAATGTGATCAATTTGAAAAATTACGAAAGTAGTATCCCGTCGGCCGCAGTTGGGTCGACTGGCCGCCCGTCGGCTTTTACCAGGCCGAAATCGGCCCATCGACCGAAGCCAGGCCGAACAGCCCGGCCGTCGGCCCACTCCAGGCCGAGCGTCACCCGTCGGTCGCCAGGAGGCCGACCGGCCCCTGGATAAGGCCGACGCAGCCAGCCCCCTTCTTCCTCCTCCAGCTCTCTCTTTCTTTCATACTTCGGCCGACCCCCCCCCCCCCCCCGTGATCTCCCTTTCCCTCCACCCATTTTCCGTTTTAATCCGATGAATCAACAGATCGTCTTCGTCTCCCCCGTCCTACGGTTTTATTTTTTGAAACGTGGTAGTGATTTGTTCGTGGAAGGAGAAATGGTGTGGTGGTGGATGTGTGAATAGTGAGAAGGTGGAGTGGTGGAGAGGAAGAAGAAGGTGGAGAGGAAGAAGAAGGGCACTCACGCGTCAAAGGTATAATTTTTTTCTGTTAGTTTAGGTTAGTTTTTTGAATGTACGTAAAATTAGTTTAGGTTATTTTTAGTAGTGTAGTTATTTTAGGTTACTTTTATTAGTGTAGTTATCTTTCTTTCTCTGCCTCTCAGCCTCAAGGGGGCTCCTCTCGCTGCCGGTAGACCTCCGTCAGTCGAAGTTGGTTTTCTTAGTTTTTCTTCTTCATCTCAGCAAGAAAAGCCTTCTGCTCCACACAGTACTTTTGCCAAGCTCTCTCCTGCTCTGCTTTATCCTCTGCTGCCGCCTTCTCGCAGCGCTCCTTCAAGTCCAAACTTGCCCATGCACGACGACTTCTTTCATGTATCTCAATCACCGCCCAGTCCGGCTTTTTCGTGTCTATCCAACGATAGTATTGGCACAAGGGCGGAGGAGACTACAAAAGAAACAGAAATATAATAATCAAATCAACAGAAATATCAACAACATGTTTATTCTGGGTGACTTAAACATACCGGAGGCGTGATGTACGGTGAAGGACCAACGGGTGGATCTTCCTCATAATTAGCGCACATGAAAAACTTCATACCCAACCAATGTGAAAAATCTGTCACCTCCTTCACCTTGTAGAGATCCCCGCACCAGCAATGAACTGCTTCCACCCTCTGAGGCAACTTCGCACTCTTCCATTTTCTAGGCCTAATGCTTTGATCCGAACAAGGCAAACTCATAATGACTATCGCGCTGGGTTTTTCGAGTGTTGGTGGCTGATGGAGGAAGGCAGATACAATGCCTCCTTTTATAGGCAGATGACAACAGCAATGGCGGGAAATCGGGCGGGAAAATTTGGCAGGAGAAAATGGCGGGAGAGAAAGGCGGGAGAGAATGACGGGAAGGAAAGTGGTGGCAGAGAATGGTGGGGAAAAGGTGGCGGCACAGTATGATAGAAAATAATAAGGGGAATAGTACGGCTTGCTGAAATTAAAATACAACTTGCTGAAATTAAGATACAACTTGCTGAAATTAAGATACAACTTGCTGAAATTAAGACACAACGTGGATATTTTCTTTTACCTGGGCTGCAAGAGCCCTTTCTTTCTTTCTCACTCTGGCAGATAGCTGAAAACAACAGCTAGCTCCTGTTCACGCTGTTTGAATGTTAGAGCACCAAATTGTTGACTTCAATAGACGATGCCAGCAAAAAATTACCGAAACCTTCCTTCTTCAACACCATTCGATCACCCAAGCCAATGAAGTAGGAACAAGGAATGCTCATAAATATATCATCATCTTCTGAATCCAAAGTAATTTCAAGAGTTAAAGAACCAGTCCTAGGAATAGCCACAAATTTCATCAAACTCCTGACAACCATGGTAGGAATAACCTGACAAAAACAAGCAAGTTATATGATCAATCCTATGAACCAGCAAAGAACAAACAAATAATAAAAACCAGAAACCAAAGCTTACCATATGTTGAGAAATAACATTCATGCGATCCATCCTATGTACAAAAAGAGTACACAGTATGTAGTTGTCATCAAAGAGCTGCCGCGACATGACATACATTTGATGATAATTCAGAGTGACACCACGACTATAAAAACAGCTGTCAACAAGTTCCCTCTGAGTTTCACTCAGATCCTCAAGAGCTACAAAAAAATGATTTCACTAACTCAGATGAACAGCAAAACATATAAGATGAAACAAATCTGAAAATCAGTCAAAAACAAATATCTTACCAACATGGGGTAAAGGAAACAACATAACACCATCTCGATGAAATTCGGCACTAATATAAGTTCCATAGTGCTCAAGCATAACAGTCATCATGTCACTACGACGGAGACCATAATCATTCACAAGTTCCTCCCACGAAGGGCCATGGAATTTACTGCTCATCCTACCATGTGTAAATATAACATGGTATAAGTTACCCTCACTGTTGTGCAGAGCAAGATCAACATCTGTGTCACCTCTCCGAATAGCTAAAGCTCTGCACTCCTTAATGTACCGAGCAAGATGTGATCTAACACTGCACGGAACATACTACAACAAGAATGAAAGCAAACATCATAATCATATAAACAAATGCATTCGAATATGCCACAGTCAGATAATCAAGACATAGAATCTTACAACACCTCTTGAACATCGACGATCCAGCACCACGGTAAATACAGACGCACCGGAATCAACGGCAGCACAAGGGTCACCTGGAGCTCGGCAAAATGAGCAAGCCATTTACCTGTAGACGGACGGTGACCAATAAGAACTAAATCCACTACCGACTTCAGAGTTCTCATTCGATTGAGTTCGAAGCCAAAAAAAAATACCGTAGCCCGGTAGAGAGCGCCCTGATCTATTGTTTACGCGGCTACGATAACAACATGGGTGGTCGAGCAAAGAGATCGACGAGGCGGTGGAAGCACCGGAGAGCAATGGGAGTGAGAGGTGGAGAGGGGCAGGCTACTAGACGGGGGAGGGTGAAACGAGTGGTCGGAGGAGGAAGAAAAGAAGCCCTGGGTCTTATCCAGGGGCCCATCGGCCTCCCTCTGGCCGACAGGTGCCTCTTCGGCCGCCCTCTGGCCGAAAGGGGGCTCTTCGGCCAGGTGCTGGCCGACAGGCACCACTTCGGCCTGGTGCTGGCCGACGGGCCCCTGTTCGGCCTGCTGCTGGCCGACAGGGTACTAATTTCGAAAAAAATTCAACTCCTACAGCTGTTTTCAAATTTGATACAAAATCCGTACTAGTTTTGAAAAAAATTCTTTTCGACGAGTTTGAAATTCCTATCTTGAGCCCGAGAGCAAATTTGCACGCTTTATCTTACCCTTCTGTCCTGTCCTAGATTCGAGACCTCCGCTCCCCACACGTTTTTTAGCCGGCCCGTGTACGGGTAGGGACGCCCCTATTTTTTCCATTCCGTTTTTCTTCTCTGTTTTTATTTTTTCCTTCTTTAAAATAATACGAGATTTTCAATAGTTTTTAATTTCAAAAAGTAGAGAACTTTCTTAAAATATATTTGATAAATTGTAAAATGGTCATGAATTCACAAATGTACATGACTCTGAAAAGTATTCGAGAAATCATTAAATATTCACGGATTAAAAAATGTTCATGGTTTTGAAAAAATATTCGCATATTTCAAAAATGTTTGCGTATTAAAATACTCATAAATTTGAAAAAAATGATCACAAATTTGAAAAATGTTCATGGATTTTAAAAAATGTTCACATAATTAAAAGATTATCCCAAATTTTAAAAAAGGTCATCAGTACTAAAAGTTGCTATTTCAAAGAATATTGTTTAAAGCAAAAGGCATGTTCATGAATTTTAAAAGTTGTTTCCAAAAATTTAAAAAATGTATGCCGATTCATATCAGTGCTGACCAGTGTAAAACCGTTCACAATTTCAGAAAATGTTCACGACTTTGTAAAAAAGCGATCACGATTTCAAGAAATTTTCACGAGTTTGAAAAAATACAATTTCAAAAAATGTTTATGTTACCAAAAATGTTCCCAAAATGAAAAAGGGAAATAAAGGAAAGGAATTAAAAAGAACATGAAAAAGAAGAAAGTAGAAAATGAACTTTAACAGAGAAAAGCAAAAGTAAAAAACGAAAAAACAAGAAAACTCCAGTCCAAGGTAGGTTCTAGAAGGTATATATGTTTGTTTTCTCAAGCCATGGCTCACTTCTGCAACCCATTCTCGCTCTTTCATCCATCTATTGCCTACCGGCCAAGTAATCTCACATCCTGGACCGAAACAATAAGCCTTTCTGGGTCGTGCCCTTAATCCACACAGCGGTCAATCTGTTGCTGCCCTTATTAATTTTATTACTCTACTTACCAACTACACTGTCCTCAACCTCCTTGTCCTCCAAGCTTTTTTTCATGTATTATGTCTCAGTCCCTGTGATTCCAGACATGTCACTGGAGTCCTTGATGGGAGCCATCTATTGTATTTTTTTTCTTACGTGTTCCACCCGGTGGAGCTTATGATTGAAGCATAGCTTGTCTTCTTGGGTTCCTCCAACCCTACTGCTTATGTACAGATCATCCTCCAATATCCTGCCATTGTTGTTCAAATTTTGAAACGATGCAACTCCTCAATACTATTTTAATGATCTAAACGCTTTTATAGTTTTTTACGAAAAGAGTACATATCAATAGAACTTTGGTGACACACTGACACATGGCCTCAACGCGCCCTTAAATGCATACTTCACTACCCATTCGAACACCCAGCACCAATGCAGGTTCAGAACACGCATAATTCCACAAATCAGCCGAAGAGAAAAATCTTAGCCTTGCACCCACTATATTACTGTCATCTTATTCTTAACTATGTCAACAATATACAGTGTTTACATTTTTATTGGCCGCATCATGATTCAGGATTTTCATCTCTTCGTCCATGGCTACTCCTTCCCATAACGCAGGCGATGCAAGGTACGACAACCTCGTTGGTGGGGAAACAGCGCGGGCGTGGGAAGCGGAGCACCCCGACACCTCCGCTTTGGAGTTACTACCGAGGTCCCCATCTTGTATACGCAGGCCCGCAAATCACAACCAAGTAGAAGAAGAAGGCTCCCATCATGATACATCACAACTTTGACGGACGACTAAGATAGTGGGGTATAGCCACATTGGAAAGTAGAAACTCAACTCTCACCTCCATATGGTACTATTCTACTATCCACGATCCAAATCGTGGCAGTGAAAGTGACATGATCTTTCATTGCTCATGATTTGGATGTGGATAGAAGTAGTAGTATCATTGTAAAAACAGTAATAATGCCAAGAGTTGACTTTCTACTCTTAAATGTGGGTACATCCTACTATCCAAGCCGTCCATCCATCGAAGCCTTCGAGTAAAAGTATGCTACTAGCCTACTACCATGATCATTTTCACTACCATCTACTAATCCGAAGCTTAATTAGATCCGGACAAGGGCAGTCTCTCTTGCTTGAACGAGGGATGAGCTGAACATAACCCATTGGGGTGCCTTTTATAGTGACTCCTACCTAGCCTCATTTCTCACTTCCACCATGGCCACTCCAAGTCTCCAAAATCACATTTTTCATAACATTTTCATGTCAGCATTCAAGCCATGGTATTTCATACATCATGTCAAGAGCATTTTGCGCCTGATTCACACAGTTTGCATTTTGCGCCTAATTTCCTCGTGACACAACTACCTGCAAATTTGCTTCACCATTTTGCACATAAGAAAGGTGTGCTTCAACCGACTGGGTAAACTGTGCCAATCTCATTTCTCGCCTATTTATGCTTAACCTATACGGGAGACAACTAAGAAGTGCTTTACCAGCCTCGCTTGGCCACTGATGATATACCATCAGAAATCCATTTATCCAGACGACCAGACTCCAAAAATGATGCACATAGAATGTACAAACCTCAGTGTAATTGGTTCCTTTTTTACGGAGAAATTAATAGTGTTATGGAGGAATATTAACGGCTTGTATGAGCCGTCCATCATTTGGACTGGGAGGTGTGTACCGGTTGTAGGAAATTGCGAACGTGTGCCAGACCAAAAAAAATTCAGATATAAATATTCTATGTAAACTTGTATGCATATCTGAGCTCATTTCCTCTCTTCAAATCGACAGTTACACTACATGCTATTTTTGCGGGTGAGTTACAGTACCTGTTTGCCTGAATACTTTACAGCTTCGCTTGACAATATGATATGATGGGTGGACGACGGGTCCAGTGATGGTCTGAATGCTTTAGACCCTCCATTGTGTAGGTCAAAACAGGTGTCAAATTCAGTTTCTAGTCTTTCGGCACTGATGCCCTTCATAGCTCAGCCGGAGCCAAAAAAATAAATTCTGAACATCGAAACAAGTAGATGCTCTGATGCCGAATCCTCCAAAACTAGCTCCAAGGGCACTGGCAGCTATACTTGTTTATCAATTTCTTTGTACAAAGCGATGCCCTACACTGTGGAACTGGTGCCATAAATTTTCATTCAGGCATCGGTCATGACGTGCCACCTTTTTTATCAATATGGCACCGGCAACGTCGTGAAAAGCCTTAGGCCCTGTCCGCTTCACAAGATTTCTATACATTCCAAAGGAATTTTGGATTCCACAGTTTCTTTTTCCTTTGTTGCATTCCTTACGAAGGAAATTGCTACAGTCATGCGGAGCAGATCATAACTTTGATGTTTGAGTAATATAAATTCCTTCTCGTAAAAAGGAAAGGATATTAACTCTCTTGGTTCGGTGCGAATAGTGTTGTTCTCAATAATGCCTCCTCAGATGCCTGGTGGAGCTTATGATGAGTACCTGAAATGACACCAAATTTGCATGCTGCAAGATGGACAACATGAGGAAACAATAATCCGCAGACTGATGGCGACTCTGCGTACCTACAACGATGGAAAACTGTGCAATAATAATTAGCATGCTGAGTCAATGAATCTTGCTGCTGGAGGGCAACCATGGTGAGATACTCCGAATTACACCAGCTTGTTGTAACCATCATAAGAACGTCGTCACAACCTCAAGTAGGCTACGGGCATATGTAGTCTATCCCCCATAACTAGTTCCTCATATTATTTCCCATCCTCTAATTTCCCTTTTCTTTTTAATGTGCTCTCTGGTTTCATCCTATGAACAAACCGGCTAAAAATGCTGAGCTTAAATATCACGCAGAAATGTGGCGCGATCATCTTTTGCCTCTTAACGCGACTTTGAAATGAAAATTCAGGTGGGGATTCTCTCTTTCCCTGGTGAAATTTTCAATGTTTGTCCTCTTTTGAACAATTATAAACTTTTGTGCATCAAGTTCATCCCTCTAAACTTAGATTCTCCAAATATATTTGTGTGTGCATAAA
This sequence comes from Hordeum marinum, assembly GCA_022496015.1. Lineage (NCBI taxonomy): Eukaryota > Viridiplantae > Streptophyta > Magnoliopsida > Poales > Poaceae > Hordeum > Hordeum marinum. The sequence continues at coordinate 58,484,685 of CM039673.1, read as the reverse complement.
TTCATTTCAAACACAAATTTAGACTGGTTAATTGTATAATTAAACAACGGTGCCATACTAACATCAAACTAGCATATTTAAACAGCCCAATAATTACCCACTTGTATCTTGGATTGACAGCCATGTTCATATTCAGATTTCATTGGCGTGTTTGAGATTCATTTTTGATGTGTTCGTATTTAGCACCGAGACTGAGATTTTGCTGAATTTCTGCCACCAACTCCAGCACACATGTATACACCAGGATTCGGCGACCGCGATGAACTAAGCCTAGTTCAGATAGTTAGGTTTTTTGTGGTGGAACCAACTAACCAGGATTCAAGTTCTAGGCTTGACACTCGCGCTCGCATCTTTATAAATTTATTTCAGGCTTCCGTATTCGTTCAATGTGAAAAAATGTTTATGTCGACTACAGAAGCATCTGTGTTGACTTCGCGAATTTCAAGATGATGTGTCGGTTTAGTCTCTCGAAAATGCTCATTGGCGTAAGATGCGCATGTGTGCATTCACAGGGATGAGTATGCATGAGCATCTGTGTGTGTTAAAAAAAGTTGGCGGCCGCGCTGCATTGGTCATCGCACAGGCCAAATCCGGCGGGTTCCGATAGTGAGTTGGTGTGATACAGTGCTGCTGGTGGCCGCTTGTTGACTAGGCTCGACACGCTGGGCAAATGCTTTTTTCCGTTGGGTGTCAGTGTCGGTGATGTTGACGTCTATGGATGCCATTTTCTTCTTGAAGACGTTGCCGAAAAGCATCTTCACTTTTACCTAGGTCTTTTGTGGTCTCAGTCGTTGGTTTGCGCTTGGTGGTGGTGCCTAGTTTTGCTTAGGGATGGTTTGTATTCGATGTTTGGGTTTTGACATATGGTTGCCCTCTAATCAATTATGCAGTTGTGTGGTTTTGGATCTAGCTTTTCGTATAAATTGAATCAACTCTCTTCATCTTAATGAAATCATAGGAGCATCCTACGAGGTTCCGCCAGAAAAAAGAATCCTTACAAATTATTTTGAATAGTTATCTTCTTAGTTGCATGAAAGATAGAAAACCATAGTTTTAAACCCTCATGATATGCATTTTAGAAGTTTCAGCTTGAAGAAATTTAATTTGATTTTTTTGACTCGATAGAATGAAGATAGCAACAATATATTCTTTAAAAAAATCTATAGCTTTCCCTACCTATACTTTTCCACTCTGGGATGAGTTTTAAACTCCGAGTTTATATATTCTTAAAAAAAATCTATAGCTTTCCCGCGAGAAAATCTCAGGAAATGAAATCTTTCAAGTTTCAGCTAAGCTCAACGGCCAACCGAGTCGCGAAGCCCCCCGTGCCGCCTCCGCCTTCCGCCGTCCGCGCCGCATGCCCATTTGCCCACTCCCCGTGCCAACCGCTCCTCCCGCATGCCGCTTCGCCGCCCCCCCCCCCCCCCCCCCCGCGCCCCCGCGGACCCGACGCCGGTGAGTCGCCGCAACCCTAGAGAGCCTCGCACTCGGCCAGATCTTCTCTGCATCGAGCTGTTGGATTCCCCAATTAGCCGAGGCCACGATTCCAGGATGAGCACATATTCTTTGCTTTTGCTTTGGCTTCAATGGTACTCAAGAACGCACCGAGCCACTGTCTCCGTTCATTTTCCGCCACCATTTCCATTTCTGCAGACCTCGCCTCCACCGCGAGCACTTACGGATAATCTTCAAGAGCAAGAGTGGATGCCACTGATTCATCAACGGGACTCGGTTGCTTCCCCGCGACGTGGTGGCGCAAGAATGGGACGGAGGAGTAAAGCTTCAAACAGAATGCTGATGTCTCCATCAGTGCCCATCTTCGTCCATTCAGTACCTCGTCGATTGGATATCCTCTCTGCTAGCTTTGCTTCCACTCGTGGAACTACTTTTGCTCAAATTGCTGGTTACTTGGCGCAGTACGTTTCTAGCCTCTTGTTGCATGAGCCATAGCCCGTGCTATATATATATATATATATATATATATATATATATATATATAGGCTGTGCATTCAGTAATCAGTACTCTGTTCTTTGATTTGAGCTGGGGGTTTCGATGAACACAATGGCGGTGCCGAGGGCGTATGCCGGCCATAGGCTCCAATGTGTGCTGGTAGTGGTGTGTGCCTTGTGCTGGGCGTCGTCCTCTGTTAGGTTCGTCGCGGGTCAGGCCGGGCAGCTGAGCGTGGATGCCTCGCCGCAGACTGCGAGGAAGATGCCTGACAAGATGTTCGGTATCTTTTTTGAGGTGAGAATAAGAGTCTCTTGGTAAATTGCTTGTTAAGATGTGATTGCTGAGAACTTTGCGCTCTTTGTTCGAGTTTGTACTAGCCACCTGGTAAAACTTTGCATAAAAAATTCAGTAAGGCCATTTTGTTTGGTTAACTGAATCTCATGGGATTACAGAGTGCGGCACTGTCGCAGTTTGCCTCGGTTCAAAAGAGTTGGATCTTGGAAAAATGGTTTTGTTTTTTCTGCAAAGAGGATAAACTTAATAACAATTAGTAATTCAAATCATTTTTTGGTTTTATCTGTAGGAGATCAACCATGCTGGTGCTGGTGGGTTGTGGGCAGAGCTTGTAAGCAACAGAGGTAAGGAAATCTTAATTATCAGGATATGTGTTAATGAGTCAAGGGTCCATTCTGCATTTTAATTTTTCCTTGCTCAGTGTTGTGTATACTCTGACAAAATTGCTTCCAGGTTTTGAGGCTGGTGGGCCTAATACACCATCAAACATCGACCCATGGTTCATAATTGGAAATGAATCGAGCATCATCGTGGGAACCGACCGGACATCTTGTTTCGAACGTAACCCGGTCGCACTCCGGATGGAAGTTCTTTGTGGTTCTAAAGGAACTAATGTCTGCCCATCTGGAGGCGTTGGGGTCTACAATCCTGGTTACTGGGGCATGGTATGGCATATGTAATATGTTGAACATTTTTCAAAAGAAATACAACATATTCGGTCTACAATATCGCGGATCATATGTGACCGTTTCAGTTTGGTTTGAAATGCATTAGTATCCATTGAAATGAAATGGAACCCATTACGAGTTTGCCTCATATTGCTTTCGTCTTCCAGAACATTGAAAGAAAGAAGGGTTATAAGGTGAGCCTGCACATTAGGTCTTCAGATGCAGTTTCCTTGACCATTTCTTTGACAAGCTCTGACGGTCTGCACAAACTTGCTTCTCGCACCATCACGTAATGTTACACCGTCGTCAATTTATCAGAGATGCTGCATTTCTGTTTGTATATTTCTGACATGCACTCCCCTGGTGCTTTCAGGGGTGGCAAGAAACAATTCGCCAACTGGACAAAGATACAGTTCCGTTTGTATTCCAACCAAAATAACACTAATTCAAGGCTTCAAATTACAACCTCTAAAACTGGGGTGGTCTGGCTCGATCAAGTGTCGGTTATGCCATCAGACACTTACATGGTACGCTTTCTTTGTGTTTGTTTCTCTTCCTTTTGGTGAGGTTTTCATTTTCTTCCGAGACTGTACAGAAGAACCGTGTCTCTTTCTGTTGAAGAAAGCAATGAGAATGAACACTATGTATGTTCTTACCTGTACTGTGTTTGAACTTTTATCCATTATATATCTTCTTCATAGGGACATGGTTTTCGGAAGGATCTTGCTTCTATGTTGGCCAATTTAAAGCCCCAGTTTCTCAAGTTTCCAGGTTTGTCATATTTGCAGTTATTACATCCAAGGTTAAATTATAGCATTACATGATTTTGATGATATACATCAAATGTATTTTAGGCGGTAACTATGCCATGGGGAACTATCTAAGAAATGCGTTTCATTGGGGCGAAACTGTGGGTCCATGGGAGGAAAGACCTGGCCATGTCAATGATGCCTGGGGTTACTGGACTGACGATGGACTCGGATTCTTTGAGTTCCTTCAGGTAAATGGAACACAGACACAGTCTTTGACTTTAACACAGCAAAATTTCTCCAATGAGTATATTTCATAAGTTCATACTGATATTTTTTTACTGCAGTTAGCTGAAGACCTTGGTGCTTCCCCTGTTTGGGTGGTGAATGATGGTATGTTCAGTCTACATAGATGTGCGACTTGTAGCAAACACTTGATCTTTCTTATGAAATACTTGTCAGTACTGCAGGAGCAAGCATTAATGAAGAAGTTCCTACTGCAATAATTGCATCTCTGGTGAAGGTATGTTCTTCAATACTGCATTGTCAGTTGATAAAGGAAAGAAACCTGACTGAATAACCTGATGTGCAAAATTAAATCTCTTGTTTAGTATCATGGCATACGTGTTCTCCTCTAGTATCAGAAAAAAAGCATATTATGTTCAACCTGGCTAATAATAGGCAGCATGAACTTGTTCTATGAGTTGTCAGCTGTCACTACAAGAGATAAAAAGTACAAAAGAGAACTGGTTTACAAGGTAGGTTCAAGATTTTATGAATAAATCAACCTTTTTTCTTCGTGGCAGGTGTTTTTGCAAACCAAATGGTTTATATTGCGATTAATTTTTCCACGGCATCCTTGGCTCAGTTGCTACCACAAAATATATTACGACACATAATGTTATCAATTATGAAACTCATCCTCATGTTGATGCCAAGTAAAAGAAATTAGTTGCTAAACATTCACCGCCTTCTTGGCTTCCCCTGCATTTTGTTCATGCTTGTAGTATTTCAGGATGTTGTTGATGGTATCGAGTTTGCAAGGGGAGGGGTCAACACTACATGGGGTTCAGTTCGTGCGGCAATGGGACATCCTCAGCCCTTTAAGCTTGATTATGTTTCAATAGGGAATCAAGAATGCTGGATGCTCTACTACAGAGGTTTGTAGTTCAGTTTTATATCCTTCTTTCCTAGGGTAGTAAACAGCCCTTTCTTCTACTACTCCTGTATCTGCAATCTTGCTTCTCTACTTAGTGTAAGGATGCGCAAAAATATTGCACTCTTTTTTTTAATGTTATTGATAATGCAGAAAAGCTCATACTACCTGCTTGCTTGGATTCATAGGTAATTACCGAAAGTTCTATTCTGCGATTAAAGCTGCCTATCCAGACATGAACATTATATCAAGCTGTGATAAGCCAACTATTTCGGCATCCAACCCTGCCGATCTATATGATGTTCATGTAAGACCCCTCTGTCATGTTTCGTGGCTTGCTATCACAAATTAACCTTAATGATTGATAAGAACTTCATCTCTGCTGCAGGTCTATGCATCTTCTGCTAATATGTTTTCCAGAACTAGTATGTTTGACAACACACCACGCAGCGGACCGAAGGTACGTAGTATTTTCCCAAACTTCAAATGCTATCACTACATCTGCAATTTTCTGTGCCTTAGCTGGAAATGACTTGTGGAAGCACTGTCAATCTGTAGGCAATTGTTAGCGAGTACGCCGTGACTGGAAACGACGCTGGCAAAGGAACACTGGTAGCAGCACTCGCAGAAGCTGCGTTTCTCGTTGGATTAGAGAAGAACAGGTTATTATATGCTCTTATTAGTTTCTTCTTTCCATCATTGACATATTTTCCTTCTCACTCTTACTAGTTTAAAAGTTAGGACTGCATTGAGAAGCAGAGCTTCTGACATCAAATGTATGATAGTGGCAAATGCCTAGCCCTTCCACCAGCTGTGTGGGCTTTCTGGCATCTGCATTAACGGTTGATCGTGAATGTTGATGTTTTGCCCGTTGTTTTCCTGCAGTGACGTGGTCGAGATGGCAAGCTGCGCACCGCTTTTCGTAAATGACAACGATCGCAAGTAAAGATTCAACATCTTAAAAGCATTGTTTCAGATTTTGGTATGGTTTTCAGGCCTTGATCGTCATGTATTTGGATAACCAACACACACACAAAATGTTATGTGCTTCACAGGTGGAGCCCGGATGCCATTGTGTTCAACTCATGGCAGCACTACGGATGCCCAAACTACTGGATGCTACACTTCTTCAAGGACTCGAGCGGCGCAACCTTTCACCCCACAACCATGCAGATCCCCAACTACGATCAGATGGTTGCATCTGCCATTACCTGGCAGAATCCTAAAGAGAAGAGCACTTACCTGAAAATAAAGGTGCTCCCATTTTTTTCCCCTAATTTGCTGTCAGAAAACTCTGCTGACCAACCTTATTACAAGACAAAATGACAAAACACAAGAATCATTTCTGCAGGTCGTGAACTTCGGCAGCAAGGCCGTGGATCTCAACATAACGGTCACCGGACTGGGGAGCGGCATCAAGAGCTCCGGCTCGAAGAAGACTGTGCTGACATCCGCCGTGCCGCTCGACGAGAACTCCTTCCAGCAGCCAGAAAAGGTCAGCACTACACCGCCGCAGCCGCACTGAGTTGACTCTGCAGCTGTGTTGTTTCTTCATGGTGTTTGCTGACCCTGCAGCTATGTTGCTTGAATTCTGCAGGTGGCGCCGGTGTCGAGCCCGGTGGCCGACGCCAAGGAGCAGATGGGCATGTCAGTGAGCCCTTACTCCCTCACCTCGTTCGATCTCCTGCTGGAACCCAGCAAGCACTCGATCATATGAAGAAGAAACTAGCTTCTTTGGAACCAAATCATAGAGATTATTAACACTACGTATACGTATAATGTAGATTGTATTATTATTCTGTGTGACTGGATTGTGAGTCTGAAAGAAACACTATGTAGCCGTATCTGAAGATTATTAATCCCTTGTACATCTGTTTGAGCGGCAACTAATATGGATTGGCAAACATTGAGCCTAAGAAGTAGAGCACAAGATTTCCTTATGTTTATCACCTTCCGTCGTAGTCTAGGTGGTTAGGATACTCGGCTCTCACCCGAGAGACCCGGGTTCAAGTCCCGGCGACGGAATACTTTTTTTTTACCAACGCATATCATACAAGTTCCATTTTCAGACAGCTACGGTTCCAGTTTCAGTTTTAACTTTAACCGTTAACAATTGGAATGAGTATTTGCACCAACATAACATACATCCCTTTTTAAATTTGACCGTTAACAATTGAAATATGAATATTTGCACCAACATATCATCATACATCCATTTCAAATGGCTACTATATTCCAGTTTCGATTTTAGCACTTCAGTTTTTAACTTTGAACGTTAACAATTGGGGCATATCATACATCCATTTCAAATGGCTACTATATTCCAGTTTCGATTTTAGCACTTCAGTTTTAACTTTGAACGTTAACAATTGGGGCATGAATACTTGTACCGACATCTAACTATTCGGCCCACAATAACAAGATATCATCCAAGTTTCGTTTTCAAATGGCATATTCAAGTTTCAATTTTAGTACTTTGGGTTTTAACTTTAACTGCCAACAATTTGGAACTAGTAGTTGGAGGGTACCCCTTGTCAGCGCCCCTCGGAGGTCACTTTTGTAGAGTGCGAGAGCACGCCACGTGTTGTTTCCTAATGTGCTCCCGCGACACAGCACATGTGCAATCCGCATGAAGCGCGGGCATGCAGGTAGAGCACAGGTGTGCTTTTCCTAAAGCGTGGCTGTGTTTCGCCGCAAAGCCGGGTGTGCTTCCCTGCAGTGAAGCACCTGCACCTGTTCATGAAAGATTTGCTCAAGTCAACATCTTTTCAGCATCATTCCACTCACATGTCTACCAATAGGTCATTGATCAACTTATCAACAAAGTTAATCTTGTCAAAATAGCCACTCTCACTTCACTGCCGGATCATTCGGGTTGCTACTCGGATGTCCAGGCGATGGATGGAACATCTGGATTGCGTTCCAAACGTCCGGCTAGTCTCCCATAAAACAACAAAAGGGTTCTCTCGGAGCCGGATTTTTCGAGAGCGACCCGGGCATCCGGCAGGAGCCCGAAAGTGTTGTTCGAAAAATCATCCAGAGAGTATTTTCATCCGGGCTGCCATGGTCGTGCATCCTGGACATACGGGTAGCCCGCATTTCACTCCAGTAGGTTTACCCTTAGTTGGGTCATCCGGGTTCCCTGAAAGTTAACGTAAAGCAACATTGTGTCCAACTATATTGCCATTGTTCTGTAGAGCACTAGTAAAGCCGGACTATCTGGGCATCCTCCGGGCACTCGGGTTGCTAACCTGACATTTGGGCACCTAAAGAAAAATGGCACCAACAACTCCATTTCTTTAGCAGTATATATACCCCCTACCACCCTGGCAGAGGGTTGACCACTTCATTACAAACGCCCCCGGCAACACAAGGGATCCATCTCTCTTTTCCACACAAAATCTTAGATCTCCGAGAGATTCTTGAAGGAGATTTCACCAAGTGATAGATCTACTGCATCTCCCTCTTTTGATCAAAGTGTTTCTTTATTTGAGCAAGCCTTGTGCATTTTCCCTTGATCTTGTTACTCTTCGAGGTTGGAGACTCCTAGGTGGTAGGAGTTCTTCGGTGAGGAATGGATTCTTGTGATTGCCCCCGGTAAGTTTGTGAAGGTTTGGAGACCACCTCAAGGTCTACCAGTAGTGGTTGAGAATCATATTCATTGTGATATCTCAATAAGAATAGGAGTGACCCTTTGTGGTGTTGGTGTACCTTCATGGTAACACTCATCCCTCCAAGGGAGACTAGCTTTCCTTCAAGGAAGTGAACATCAGGATACATCCTCGTTTTTGGAGTTTGTCCCTAACCCTAACTCCTTACTTGTGATTACATTGTTTCCTTTTCCTTATATTCGATATATAATATTGTGTTGTTTTGTTTCTACTTATTGTCGCTATCATCCTTGCTAGAAACTTGGCTTACCTTACCAATTGTTAGGCTTATATTTATATTCCACACTTGCTTAAAATTGTTAATATGCAATTAAAATTTGTAATTGTGCCTATTCACCCCCTCTAGGTCCATCTCGATCGTTTCAAGTGTAATCCCCTCTCCACCCACCACATGTCAAACATGGATCGACCTCGGCACGGGATGTTGCATCATTTGTCGCACGCGAAAGCAAAGCTGGATGGCCCCGCGTAAGGATACGTCCAAACTAGATTGTATTTAATGATTTTTTTCAAGACAATGTGTTCAAAAATAATACACAAATAGATTTGGTTACAAAATATGATATACATTTAGCATAGAACGAGTGTATCATTCAATCATGGGCATCAGAATTATATATATAACAAAAAACACCTTAATTAAAATGTATCAACTTTTTTACACTTAACTATACTTAATATGTACTCCCTCTCATCCATATTAATAGTCGCTGCTTTAGTACAATTAATATGGACCGGAGGGAGTAATTATAAAATAAAATGATTAAGCTTTTAATGCTGATGAAAGTTAGTTATAGAAGTATATTAAGTCTCTGGTCAACATAACCAAGGGAAATGATAACTGAAAATCAGAAATTATGTCAATGTTTTTTCTGAATTGATTTTGCATGCCCATAATAACTGGTCTTGTTTCTTTCTCCCGAAAGACCCATTTAGTGACAATAATGTTATGATTTGATATGATGTTTAGACGAGCATAGACTCCACGTTTCTCTCAAAGTTATGGAATTTCTCGTGCATTCTCCAAATCTGGATGTTTCAAGGTCTCTTCAACTGTCGTAGGCTGCAAGTAGGAAACCAATGAGTAAGGTTCACATGTTTTTTTTATTTTAAAATTTGACCATGTGGTTATAACCTCTCTAATGTCTCCAAATATTTGATTTAAAGGGTGATGTTTCATTTCACCTTTCTGGAGACTCGCATGTTCAACTTCTTAATCTTCTTCTTGTTGTGGTTTTTGCACTTCACCTTCTAATTTATCAATTGTAGAAGCATCTGCACTCACCTTTTGATGTTTGTTTACATTGGATGAAGGTGGTTCCACTTGAGTTGATGAAGTGTTTTCCTTGGCTTCCATCGTCTCGATTTCTCTGATTGCTAAACTCTTGATAGCTTATCAAGGCTCTAGTTCACCTACTAGTCCTACAGTTGCATTTTCTCAACTTGAGAACTGTTAAATTCATCAGACTTCACATCTAGGGTTTCTTAAACCTTTCGTAGGGGAAATTTTGAATACGTGATGTGTGTGAGGGTTTTATCCATAACCAAGCAGAAACCCCTTGTGGTTTTAGGAGAAAATCCAGTTCTATGGTGGTTGTCAAGAATATACCATTTGGACGATAAAATCTAAAATATCCTAGTTGGGGCTTTCTATTGGCCTACTGGGAAGTCCATATACCACCTTCTTAAGGATCTCGTGGATATATGGTTGATTACTGGCGCACACGTTGTTGACGGCATCAGTCCAAAAGCATATGTGTGTATTGTACTCGTCGAGCATAGTGTGCCATCATGGTCAATGTTTCATTTTCCTCTCCATAACTCCATTTTGCGGAGGGGTATAGATGGTGGAAAGCTTGTGGTTGATCCCTTTTTATTCGAGCAAAACATCAATATTGGTCATCTTGAACTTCGTCCCATTATCACTTCACACTTTCTTAATCTTGACCTAAATATGGCTTTGACATTTTCTTACAGAAGTATTGAACATGCCGTGGATTTTCTTTATCACCCCCCTCCCCCCCCCCCAAAAAAAATACCCAAATGAATATAGAATAATCATCAATTATTAGTCTGTTACGAGACAAAAAATTCAGACATATTTTTTACCTTGTTTTATGCACATTTGTAGGGATACCCAATGGACTCGGATGATGTGTTTATTTACAACAAGCTATTTGATTTGTTGTCATCGAACGATGGTGATGGCGGCTACAAGTTGTTGTTGTTGATGATCCTCAAAGAAATAGGAGCATGGTGTCAACTTTAGTTGTTTTGACACCGGGCAGGATAACTATTCGTTGGGCTATTGTCCGTGGACATGCAACTGTGTGGGATCACAAGACATTGTCAGAGATGATGATTGCATGTCTGATCATGCGCAACAAGATTGTGAAGGTCCAGAGGGATGAGGGTGATGGCATGCACAACAAAATTGTGGAGGTCCGGACGATAAGGGTGATGAAATACGTAATGGTGATTTTGAGAAGCCTCGGGAACATGTGCACATCCGGAAACAAGATGCATATCTTGTTGCTCATTTTCCGGAGATAGACTAACAACTTTGAGATCGAGAAGTGCATCAACAACTACTCAATGATCTTTTAGAGACATAATGGAAACCAATAGACCAGTGGTATCATTTGCATTTTATGTTTGAACTATGTTGTCTGGATAATATTTATGTTTGAAGTATGTACTCCAAATAGTATTTGTGTTTGAACTATGTATTTTTAGGTTTAAATTATACCTTTTTTTGTTTAACCTATGTCTTTCAAGTGGAGTATTTCATCGAGTTTTGTGGCCCGCAAAATAATATCAAGTTCGGTTGGGAAAATGAGTGAGAGAAAAAATTGGTTGGGCATGGGAAAGAGAAATGGAAAATGTCGTTGAACAACCCTTTTTTATAAGAATATAATTTGGCTCTATCCGCGGACAGGTTCACGGATATTCGATGATTGTTTTTGGAGATGCTTAGGTCCTTCTTGCTTATGACAAACCACGCTGCATCTGAAACCTCGTTCAATATTAGATGCTTAAGAAGGTGCTTAAAAAAATAAATCGGGTTTTTCTAAAGCATCGGTGCCTATCTATATAGAAAAAACGTCTATTCAAACGTCTATCATATACTATAAGGACATGTGCTTAAAAGGACGATTGATCTATTTCTCTAAGCATTTCTCACGAACACCTTGTACTATTATACAAGGCCTCAAGTTGCTAACCTTTGTGGGGTTTGCCTAATTGCCTTCTTTGACCGTCAACTTCGACATCCGCTTCACTCCCTCTCGGTTTCTTAGGGTTTCAAGCCGAGGGAGTTAACTTTGGCCTTGCACCGCACGTGGTTTCATTTTCACCTAGCCGGCGGGCGTGGACGGACGGGCGCCCACAACACTGATCGATTCCTTCAATAAACTCGTTCGGTCTTTTAAAGATGCTTATAAAAATAGGATGTATGTGTGTTCATAAAAATAAATGTATACACGTGTATATAAACACTTGCGTCTGTATTGTGCTGTATTGTGTTAAAAAAAACGAACTCGCACGGCACCGCACCGCTCCCGCCTATATGCATGCATGCATGCGTGCAAAGTTCCAAAACGTCCCCAGCTCCATGCACGGCCGTTTTAAGATACGCCAGTGCTTATCATACGCGCGTACGTAGCACTACGTGCCCATGACTCCATCATGCATATCTCTCCGGGCTGCCGCGTCGCCTCCCGCGCGCGCACCTGCCGCGAAGCTTCCTAAAGTCGTCCTACACCAGCACCGCGCCAGCCTCCGTGGATTGAGAGTATACGTATACATACGGGCAAAACAATGCGAGAATACATACGGAATGGTGACGTTACTCGCTGCCTGGCTTTTCGTGGCAGATAGTACTTGCACTAGATATCGTGCTAAAAAACACTTAAACTAAATATCTGACGGAATTAATGCGTGCTCGATAACCCGATGTTTGTGTGGGTGGGTGGATGGGTGGATGCGTTAAACAAACTGTCATCTCTGTCGCCAAATGGAAAAACTAAAACCACGTGCATGCAATGCTTTTCTATACTACTCTTTCCGTTTCTTAAATATTTGTCTTCTTAGAGATTTAATAGGGACTACGTATGAAGCAAAATGAATGAATCTACACTCTAAATTATGTCTATATACATCTGTATGTAGTCCGTAGTGAAATCTTTAAAAAAGACAAATATTTAGGAATGGAGGGAGTAGTAAGGTGCACGTGCTGTAATTTTAGGATTTTCTCAATGTTACGATTACCCAAATCAAAATTTTGTTCAGAGTAATCGTAACATATCATGTTTTTGCAAAAAATTGGTTTAAACTGAAGTTTTTTTAACAATCTAAACCACAATTTAGATAACCACCCTTCTCGTTAGCTAGATGTGTGCATGCTTCTCAACTCACTCCTTGCATCTCCGCGCATTAAAGCACTCCTCTTTCTGCCCCTTGCACCGTCTTAGATTTTCAAACACGTTTCTCTTTTTCATGCGCACTCCTCTTTCTGCCCCTTACACCATCCTGGATCTTCGAATACGTTTCTCTTTTTCATGCCGGAGCTACGCAGCGCTCAACCTTCTACATCACATCGAAATTTATCGTTGGTTTTTAGTTTTTACCAAGGGGATTCTGTCCACCTGAATATACGTACAAACTACAGAGGCAAGTTTGAATCGCTGCTGGCTTATGTCATCTCAACACCACATTGCCACTCAGTCCTCTGCAAGGAGGGCATACCATATCTTCTCCTCTTTTATCAGTATCAACAAGGGTAAGTAAAATGTTAAAAAACAAATATGTCATCATCGTCAGTCTGAACAAAACATAGCAGAAAATAAGGAGATACTATCATGAACTGAAAACTTATACACGAGGCAATGAGCAGGTTCACCAACTGGTTTCCTATCATATAACCTAAAGATTCCACAATATTCAGGAAATCACAAATACAATGACATATAGAGAAAGCATTGAGCACCGCCGCCCACAACTCATTCCTGGACACTTTGACTACATGAAAAGAGCGAAAAAGATCATGAAACCAATAAGTCTATCAATCCACATCCTCTAGAATTCCTATTTTTTGACAGTATTCGACGCTACCCAAACAAATCTCCTCGAAATTCCTCGATTTTCTCGATGAAATCAATATGATAGGAGATGTGATCCACATCAGCCTTGGTGCAGGAAGCAGAAATAGTTTTTCAAAACATAAAAATAAACACGACCATTCAGGAAAACATGTGCCATTTGATACATACAAGGAAGACATGATAAGAGAAGAGACTCGCCAGTTTACAACTGCAGTTAGTGTACTTCTGTAGCATCACCCGCATTAAGTTTGTGCTAACGTAATTTAGTGCCCAGATATATCTCCTGGATGATTCTGGTCTCCCGTTACCATAAGCAAAGCATCGACCATATCACAGACAATGAATGTGTGCCACAGAATGTCATTCATCGTATTAGGACCTCCTATGAATAAATTTCCAGCATCCCAAGGCCAGTCAATAATTAAAAGATGTGATTACTTTGCCGCTGATATTAACAACATGTTGCAATTGTGGCTCTCAAATAGTACAAGGACATATTGTAATAGCTCGTTCTTCACAAAATGGAAAGAAGAAGAAAAGGTGGCACCTGAGAATGATGAGGTAGCACCTCAGGAAATAACAATGGCGACTTAAGAGCCCTAAGGTAAGCCACAAGGCTTGATGGCTAGTATGTCACATGGAAATATGTACATTTTGGTGTAGTTCCTCCTAAGAAAGAGACCTGCGATCACGCATGTGGATAACATATATAAGTAATAATAAAACCAATCTGATATCATATCCCATGCTATGGGATCTATTAAGTAGTAAAAGCAAAGAATGACTCACGGATTCCTCACTCTGAGGTGCAAGAGTAAATGCAAATGCAACATGAGGGTTGTAGTTACTCGAGAAGGATCAGAGGAATAGAAAAAAAGGTGTACTTTTTATTGCAACAGAAGAACCAAATAACCGAATTGAGAATACATGTAATTCTTTTGTAGATTGTACTCTGTATAGAACATTACCATACCAGCGCTTAATTCTTCGCTGCATATTCCCAAACTATCTCTTCAGGAACAGTAATAGCAACACCATATCAGAGTTGCCAACATTAACTTTGACGGTTCGAACTTACTCCTCACATGTTCCAACCATTTCTATATTTTACAAAGAATTGTGTACTAACTACTCCTCACACGTTCCAACCATTTGTATATTTTCTAAAGAACTATGTACTAATGCTGAATAAACTAATATGTTAGTAATCAACAAAGAAAATTTGACTTGTTAAATATTTCATGTAAAAGAAATTAAAGTACATTCTTAGTTTCAGCAATTAAATTGTTACTGAATTCCATTGTTCTAGCAACTCACAATTCAAACTTCTAACATTACTAACCTCATTCTCCATGCATAACCAGACTTCATATAATGTAGTGCTGATGTATGATCATAAAAAAACTGGATTTACAAAACTCCGCTTATAGAACAAAAGCTCCCCATCCGTGTCAAGAATTATCAACTGTCACAAAATGGAAAGAAGGCAAAAAATTGGCACCTGAGAGTGATGAGGTAACAACTCAGGAAATAACAAGGGTGAGTTTAGAGGCATAAGATAAGCCACAAGCCTTGATGGCTAGTGTATCACATGGAATCGATACATTTTGTTGTAGCTCCTCATAAATAGAGAGACATGCGATCCTGCATGTGGATAACATATGTAAGTAGTAAGAAAACTAATCCCATATCCTATCCCATGCTATGAGATGTAATGAGTAGTAATTGCAATAGAAGGTGTAACAGTAAATGCAAAATAAAGCTGAGGGCTGCTAGACCTTCTGTACTTAATAATTCAAAATCTTATCCTCCCTCCCTTCCTGAAAATCAAGAATGCAGTGACACCGCAATAAGCGATTGAATTGTTCTAGAAGAAGTATAATTATTTAAAATAGCCTTTCAGCTAGATACGTGTTTTTGTATGCCTTGTATCAAGCTTATAGGACCACATCAAGGCTCTGATATGTTCCACACGTTCCCATCCAACTAAATAAGGAAATATAATATATTCCCAATTTTAAAAAATTACCACATACTCTTTGGTGGAAACCATTTGCACAATGTTGACCAATGATATGATATGAGTAATGCGAAGAATTGTACTCCCTCCATTTCAAGATAAGTGTCATGGTTTCAGTTCAAACGTGAACACGCTTATCTTGGAACGGAGGGAGTAGCATTTTTCATGTTATCTCTGCCAACTGGTCCAGGTTTATCACTCTCTTTAAATAACGTGATTAGTTAGTGGGACAAGTTCAAAATTCCTGCTCTATTAGCATAACTGAAAGTGACAGACACATGTTCTATTTCTTCTATATATGTGCTATTTTCCAACTTATACTTCAACAGGTCAATCTATTACCAGCTAAGCTTTTTCTTATTCATGTAAAATACACATTTTATCACTGCCTCAATGAAGTAAAAATGTCTTGCTCTTCGACAAATTCAAAACTAAAAAATCTTTCATTTCAGCAAAGGAAAAACATAAAAGTATTTTTCCACTCAAATATTTTTTTTATAAAAAAGGAACTTTATAAACTGGAGAGTAAAGTGAAATCCTGAAAATTAGTGAAATGTTGATATTAACTTTGTGACAATTGCCCCAAATATACTGAAGAAAGTGGACATTTTTACATATCTGAAAGTTAGAGAACTTCAAGTTTATCAACGTGCAAAAGTGATGTTTGTACATGATTTCCCCATAGACCTCACAACTTTGCGTTGTATGTCCACATAAAAGAGCAGGTAATATATTCATGTTCTTTGAGCATTTGACATGAACAGGAAATATGCATATCTGATGAGTCACCCAATAGTGTTGCTCCCTCGTCTCAATTTGAAAATGAAATGTTGGAGGGGCCTTTCACTCCAGAATACTTTCTAAGTATGTCATGCACGAGCTTAATCATCACCAAAAGTGACAGTCTTTGCTCCTCCAATATGATTTTCCAACAAAATAACAATTACTTCAGGTACTTACATTGAAGCATATGATATTGAATTGCTTCAACCATCACTCTATGCTATGTCGATGGTTCAGGTTCTTGCATTCTTCTTGCACCACCAATTGCAGTATGAGGAATATCCCTATCCTCTCCAATCTCATTACTTGTATACGCATTTATCTGCCCTAAACATCAGTGCACCCATAGAAAATATTAGGGATCATACCTATAGAAACAAAACCTCAATAGAAAAGGCTACAGAGCTGCAAAATTGTCTAACATCAGACAGATTATGGAGGCACAACATCAGACATCAAGAAACCTATACCTTTTCTGCTTAATTTTGAACACGTAAAACTCCAAAGGGGAAAACCTAGTTTAATCTGAACCTCTAACAGACCAAGAATATGCTCTACGGCTGTAGCAGGTACACATACTACACCAACTCCCTTCCAAATATGATAATTCGTTACATGTTTGCAAAGTAAACAATGCAGAAAACACAAAAAAAACTGGACACCACACGAAAGCCTAGGATGCTCCAAAGCTCTGGCTGGGGGATCCCTAGAAAAAGAATGCTCCAAGAACGTATCTCCTCCCAAAATGTAGGACCAGCTTATGCTATAATCGTAAAATAAATATTTGTGCCACACCAATTAAATTGAAGCTGGATTCAGACTTTGTTTAGGACCATGCACAAGCTTCTAATATGAACCCTTACACTTGCTACATAGTACAGATTTGTTTCACTGAAGAACGATCCCCAATTTGTCAACTGCATAAATCAGCTGGCTATCAGGAGCAGACGCTACGCTAGCATGAGATGAATTAATATCCAGATGGCTATCAGGAGCCACGAGGTTAACCAAAAATTCGTTGATTCCACTCTTCGCAGACCTATAGGTCCACAAAAAATAGTTGAAACATATATATCGGCAAAAAATTAGTTGATTTCACTATTTGCAAACATGTAGGTTACCAAACACACACGGCTTGAGGACTACAGTGGTGAATTTCTGATAACAAATTGAATTTAGCACCTGACCGACAGCTAGACATTTGATTAGGCTGCGTAAAGAACGCACCATCCAGCTAATGGAAAGCATCCACATGGAGGCATAAACAAATCTTGACCTACACAAATGTGCCGTTTGCTGTGAATGTGTGGCAGGTTGAGGATTATTGTTGCTTAGCCTTCTCAAACAGAAGAAGGGGAGCCTTTGCACAGTGGTAAAAGTTGTTGCCTTGTGACCATGAGGTCACGTATTCAAGTCCTGAAAAAAATGGCGTACAATAAACCCAAAGTGGTCGGACCCTTCTCCGGACCCTGTGCAAGTGGGAGCTACATGCACCAGGCTGCCCTTGTTTTAGCCTTCTCAAACAGAAGGACTGTGCTGAAAGAGATGACTAAGGGTAAGGGGAAATCACCTATGGTGACTCCATGGAGTTAATACTCGGACCTGCAGCAGCTGGTGCGTCTCGTCGGCCCTCCGCTCCGCCCAGCAATGTCTCACCTGCGGGCAATCAGAGCAGGAGGTAAAAATCAGCCTGGTTGTGGAGATCGATTAGGAGTGGAATTGGCAGCGGGAGAGGCGGTACCGTCCGGGGCAAGCATCCATGACGCGATGGAGCAGAGGAGTAGGATGACGCCCGACCGTCCCGCCGTCGCCGACCTTCGCGCACGGAGGTCGCTTCCTGTCCGCTCGAAGCCTTGACGATGGCATGGAGAAGAACCACGGTGATGCTACCTCCTCTCCCGGCGCTCGAACGTGGAGAAGGAGCCGGCTTCGATCGCCTCTGTATCCATGGCGACCTAGAGGTGGCACCGATGCGGGCCGTCTCCTGTCCGATCTCAATCCGATACCTTAGGGTAGGGAGGGAGAGAATGTGAAGGGGGGGGGGGGGGGGGGGGAGGATGGATGGGGTGGCGATGGCCAGAGAGAGGGGCAGCGGAGGTGGGAGGGGGAGGAGGTCAGCGTTGAGGAAGATGGTGGTGGCGGCGGCCATGTCGGAGGCAGACGGAATCGGGGGCTGGGAGAGGAGGGGAGGGGAGGCCCGTGAGGGCGGGCCGAGCGGGGTGAGGACGTGGGACGTGGGACGTGCAATCGTGCATACAAAGAGAGACGTAGCAGTGTTTCGTTAACAGCTTTTTGTTAGCACATTATAGACCATTAATCATGTAATCAACAGTTAATACGTTTAGTTGGATCTGCCCTTTCATGCTTTTATAAGGGTAGTAGATAGATAGATAAATAGATAGTAGATAGATAGATAGTTGAAACAAACTAACATGTGCCACTCGGGTCGAAACACAAGAAGGAAATCAACAGCTCATGTCATCTGTCTTACAAGGACTTCAAGGACTGTATTATCTTTTATCGTGCATGTAGCATCAGTTAATGTTATCTGCAGTTTCTTGCCTTGGTGGATCAACTGTTTCTATTGTGCTTTATATATAGATGAAGGCGCGTGGGAAACAGCCCCTTCAAACCCTATGACGCAGCCTAGAGTACCAAAAAATATGTGTATGCATTGGCGAAGCTTTATGGGACCAAAGGGGGCACTGGCCTCCCTATGCTAGAAAAACTCTTAAATGTATCTTTAATTATTAGGCTTGAATATATCGTGCATAACTTATCTTCTTTACCCCTTCAATTCTGATCAGTCCCCCTCAACAATCTTCATCAAGCTCCGTCACTGTGTATAAGTAAGTGCCATGCAACTGCCCGACAAGTAAGTTTGTTGACCGAGATAAGATGTCTGCTTCCTTCTGCCAAGCATGTCTGCTATCTAGCTTCTTCTCCTTTTATTTTGCCAGCATGTTGCACGCAGCACATACATATATACACATATACATTTGATCGGATCTCTAAGTCCCAATCAAACCCTATTTGCCACAGTCTTAATAAGTAGTACATCACCCACTCATCATAGAAAATGCATGTGATCTTTTTCAAGTATTGTTCACCATATAGCTCATTCACACGCAGAGCTAGCTAGCCTTCCAATAAAACATGCCTTGGACACAGAGCTGCACGGCTGCACTACGAAATCGATGTGATCTGACCAGCTGCTAGCCGAGCGAGAGAGACATAAACAATAGTTAAAGAATAGCCCCGATGGCGATTGGATCGATCCAACGCGCCAATCGCTGAAGAATGTCAATGCTTTGGTAGTAGTACATTTTTTTTGAAAGTCTCTACATGCTAATCACGATCGTCATAGTATAGTTCAGAAAAACAATTGAATAAACAGGGTCGCCGTAGCTGGTAACTGGAAACCACAACAGAACCTGATCGACCCTAGACATACCCTCCCCCCTCACCCACACCACAACACAACTGAAATAAGACGTAGCCTTTCGGGACAGGCTATTTACAAATGATTGGCATTTCCGACATGGGATGTCAAGCTCCGATACTTGCCCATTTTGCGATGAGCCAGAAAGCTCAGGTCATTGAGCTTTGGCTCAGTGGTTGGTTGGGCATGCGGTTGTGCAACCTAACGATCCAGGTTCAATTTCTAGAATTGACAGGTGATGCACATGGGTTTTTCCCATTTATTGAGGATTAAGTTTGGTATGTGGTGGATCCATTCATAAAAAAATCTTGATATTCATTTAAAAAATTACAAGAACCAAGTTTATCTTGGTACTCATACTAAAATGGCCGTATGCATCCCTAGTTGGTGCAGAGGCCGGGAGATGAAAATCTCTCTCATTTTAGATAGGCAGAAATATAGGCTGGTTAAATGGGATACTATTTGTAGACCCAAGAAACAAGGAGGTCTGGGGATTGAGAATTGGAGGTAAAAAATCGATGTTTGCTGAGCAAGTGGCTGTTCAGATTATCTGTAGAGACGAAAGGTATGTGGGTATAAATTCTGCATGATAAGTATCTACAATCTAAAACCTTAGCACAGGTAAATGTCAGGCCCAATGATTCACCATTCTGGAAAGGGTTGATGAGAGCAAGGTCAACCTTTTTTCATAAAACTAAATTTATTGTTGGAAATGATGAGGGAACGCGATTCTGGGAGGATATGTGGTTGGGGAAGATGCCTTTGGCCATTCAATATCCATCTCTTTACAATATTGTGCAACGTAAGGATGCATACGTGGCCACAATTCTATGATCCAACCCTCTAAATATCCAATTCCGACGAGCATTGATATGATATCAATGGGAGAGTTGGCTACACCTTGTGAGGCGACTCATGGAGGTACAACTAACAGAAGAGTCTGATATGCTTCAATGGAAGCTCGCGACTAGCGGAATATTTACGGTGAAATCAATGTATCTTAGTCTGATTGATACAATGATCATCCCCAAATCGATTCATATTTGGAGAGTGAAGGTACCCTTAAGGATCAATGTATTCATGTGGTTTGTGCACAAGAAGGTGATTCTCACTAAGGATAACCTGGTTAAACGTAACCGGGGTGGAATTACGCGGTGTAGCTTTTGTGACAATAAGGAAAACATTCAGCATCTCTTTCTCCAATGTCCAATGTCAAAAATCATGTGGCAGACGATTCGCATAGCATTTAATATTAGGCCTCCGGATAGCATTGACATGTTGTTTGGAACGTGGCTAGATGGAGAGGATATAAATTTTGCCCATCATATTCGCATAGGAGTATGTGCACTTTTTGGGGCTATTTGGAAATGTAGGAATGATGTGGTTTTTAACAAACATACACATATACATTTTTTGCAGGTACTTCACGAGGCTACGGAGTTGATACGTATGTGGTCATTACTCACTCCTGTGGAAATCAGGAAGCCTTTGGTTACTGGGTCTACCCGATGGGAGATGGTAGTGCGGGATATCTACAACCGGTTTAGATGGCAGTCAACTAATAGGATAGATGGATAGGCATCTAGGCCTATTATTACCGATTGTGGCACTGTTAGCTTTGCTTTGGCTTTTCATGTTTATATCGGAGACGTTATAAACCGTGGATTGTTGAATTGTCTTTTAATAAAAAGGCCGCATGCATCGCGCTGATGCAGAGGCCGGAGGAAAACCCACCTTTTCTAAAAAAACTTACTGTTGAACTGCCACTCCATCAAGTTGCTTTGGGACAACCTACTTCTTCTTCGTCCTTCCGATCTCACGATCTACATTCATCATTGTCATTCTTTGGTCTATTTGGAAGCGGTGAAATGCTATGATCTACCGTGCTCACGATGAGGATTTGTATGCCACTCTACGACGATCCAGAGAGGACTTATTGTTCTGGTCTAATCGCTGCAAAAATGTTGTCAAGCAGGCCCTTCTAAAGGATTGGGGCACCATGTTGTATCATCTATCTGCGAGAATTTAGCTTATCATTTGCTATTTGTTGGAGGGTTGCCCTCCTTGTAATCTTTCTTTTTCTTCACCCCATATAACTACCTGAATGTTGTCATCGCTCCCTGGCTAATATAAGTTCAGGCCAGCGTAAGCATGCCATAGTTTCCCATCAAAAGAAAATGTTTTTAGTGAGGGGTTTGGTTAGTAAAATAGATCCTCCAAAACTTAAAAATCGCCGTGTTGATCCAGCATGAGCACTTTCTATTCACCAAAAAGATTATGATCGATGTATAATACAGTGATATATTGTTTATCTGACCACATGGTATATGTAGTAAGCTATCTAGAAAAAAAGGTATTTTTGTGCTTTGTGGTGGGTTAAATATTGCGGTGATCTAGCCAAGTGACAATAAGGGCCAAACATGTATTGCATTGTTTCCACTAAGGGTAAAACGACTGGATTTTGTCATGTTGATTGACTTCTTCATGTCTACATTATGTCATTTTTCTTATTTACGATATTCTGTTTTTGCAAACTTAATACCTTGATATGCATGCTAGATAGTGTTTTGGGGGTGGAGTATTAGTAGTAGATGCAGTTGAATTAATGGTCTACTTATCATGAACGTAATGCATATATGAGATTATGGCATGAACGATCTTAGTCACAAATATTACAATCTTTTGAATTGCCCAACTATAAAAAGAATTACCATGCTACTTGATGTTTTCGAGAAATATGCCACTAGTGAATCTATGTCCCCGAGTATATTTTTCATTGCTTAATTCTTCTACACAATTACCATTATTTTGCCTTTTTTAAAACTTTTTTTGCTACTATCTATCTCTATCACTTGTGTTTTACCTTGTAACTAGCACAAGGGGTTCGACAACCCTCATGCCTCGTAGGGGACAAGTTTTGTTTTCGTTTTATGTGCAACTGTTATTGACCAGTGTAGTTTAGAAGCTCTTACTAGTTCGATAAACATTGGTTCTAAACCGAGGAAAAACTTGCTACTTGTTGTTTCACCCTTCCTTTGGGGGGAATCCCAACGACTCATGCGGGAGTAGCAGGCTTCGGCGATGAAGAGTAGGAGGGAGCACACGGACGTGGGTAGACATGTTCATGGACAACCCGGCCTGCAGGCCCGAACTCGAAGCCCGACATTTGGGCCGGGTTTGGGCTCCACTTTCTCGCCCAAAGCCTGGCCCGAAAGCCCGAATAAAGCCCGAAATATATATATAAATATTTTTATTTAAAATATAGGTATAGAAAATTAATATAATATTCCGAATATGATTAATTTAATTAAAAAATGTCACTGTTCATGTGTTTCGGGCCGGGCTCAGGCTTGAGGTTTTTTCTTCGGGCTTTGCCAAGCCCGACCCGACCCGAGAAATGATCAGGTTTAGACATGAGCAAATCTCATGTCCCATGTCATATTCTTTCCCTCCCGAAACTTCACTTCTCAGAGCTCACGGCCACTGAGTTTATCGGACATGTGAAAGACAGGACGGGGAACACATATTCCTCACGGCCGACGAAGATTTAGACTAGGTTAAAAAAATGTCGTCCACCTTTTTTAGTCGAGACATGTATAAAAATGTAATGAATTTGATCCATTTTAATTGAATATCGCCCGGACATCTTGCGAATAATGTGTTCATCTCGTAAAACGATATTTGGGGGTGCGTTTTTGGGAGCTATTGAAGTTGCTCTTATATGATTGTATTAAACAAGAAAAAAAACGTTCCAACCGAGAGATGATCTATACCACGCAGGTGCGAGGGTACCGAGCCTTTTGCGCGTGTTTTTTCTTTTGGATTTTGATTTTTAATCTTTTATGTTTAAAAAAAATCATATTAAGTTATATTTTCATATTCGTGTTTCTTGTGACGACGGCTTTCAAATAAGTTTTGACGAGTTAAAAAAAACTTGTTGAGTTTCAACTTTCGCAGTTTAATACGAACGACCGACGGAATCACCACTCTAGCTAGTACCTACAACCGACAAAAAAAAACTGCTAAAAGTTTTGGCTCCGAAACTTGATACCATCGACCAACAAAACCGTGAGTTTCGGATGCAAAATCGTAAGTTTTAAACATTTGAAACTAGAAACTTACTATGGCCTCTGCGGAATTAACTACTTTACGGATCGCGAGGCAATGAGGCGACGGAGCAGGGCTCGGCAGGGCGCGTGCTCTGTCCCGCCCTCGCGAATTTCCGGGTTCTAACCCCTCTCCTGTCTATCTCAGGGGGTCATCTGTTTCCAACCATTGCCTCAAAAAACAACAACAAAAAAAACTGTTTCCAACCGGGTGAGCCAAGGCAAATTCTCGCCGCCGCACGTGGTTTCACCTACCCGGCGGCCGTGGTGGGCGCACACAAGATCGTGATTCGTCCAACGAACTCGCACGGCAGCGGACGCCTCTCCCTCTCCACGCGCGCCCGCACCCGCCCGCGCCGCGCCGCTCCCGCTCCCGCCACCGCCCGCATGCAGCAGCAAGCTCCAAAGCATCCTGCGTCCCAGTTCCGGATACGACAGCTCGCCGTAGCTTCACCTGCGGGCGGTCGTCGCCATCTGCGCGCGCACCTGCCAGGAAGCTTCCTACTAATCAAAGTCGTACCCGCAGAGAGGGTAACAGGTACTCCTTCCGTTCCATAATGTAGTGCGCCCGCGCTTCCCAAAATCTAAGTTTGACCATGAATTTGACCAACGAGACCGATTGCGGCGGGAGCAAAAACTATACCATTGAATTCGTATTTCCGATAAGAATCCAGTGGTACAGTTTTTACCCCCGTCGCAATCGGTCTCGTTGGTTAAATTAGTGGTCAAAGTTCAAGCTCGAAAAACGAGGTCACACTACATTATGGAACGGAGGGAGTACCAACAAACAATCCGAAAAAGTACATGCAGAATGGAAATGTCACTTGTTGCGTGGCCCGATTGCTAAATTATTTTCGTGGCAAATGTGTATCTCGTTGCCTCGTCGTGGGTACAGTGATATCCCCGGTCCAATAAGGTTTAAATCTTGATGTTCGCATTGTTTCTGGATTTATTTCACGATTTTCGACGATGCGTATTCGGTGGAACGAGACGTTTTCGTCGATGACGAGGCTCCTACGGTGAGTTTGTAAATCTCAAGATGATATGCCGGTTCAGTCATTCGGGCATGCTCATAGGATAGGATGTGCGGGTGTGCGCTTATAGGGGGTGAGTGTATGCACGTATATATGATCGTTTGCGTCTGTACTGTGTTAAAAAAAAGGTTCACACACGTCACCCTTCACAACGAAAGTTCGCCATTTATTGGGGTTTAAGGGCATCTCCAACAGAGTCCCGCATATTGTCTGTGTCCGTGTGTACCGTGCCGGTCCGTCGAACGGTCCGGACATGTTTTCTCTGGTAAACCATAACCAAACGTAGGCGGAGTGAGGGTTTGCGGGAGTCCGAACACGCGAAACATCGCTTTTTGCTCCCCCCGGCCCACCCAAAAGGAATGCGGAGCCCGTGCTTTTATAGCAACTCTCGCATTGTTTTCGTGTCAAAATCCCTCACTCTCTTATTACAACCCCCTTCCCCTCTCTGGCCAGTTCACACTCTTTTCTCCCACCCTTTTGTTGGAAATATGCCCTAGAGGCAATAAATAAAGTGTTTATTATTATATTTTCTTGTTCATGATAATCGTTTATTATCCATGTTATAATTGTATTGATTGGAAACATATTACATGTGTGGGTAAATAAACAACACTCTGTCCCTAGTATGCCTCTAGTGAACTTGCTCGTTGATCAAGGATGGTCAAGGTTTCCTAGCCATTGACATGTGATGTCATTTGATAACAGGATCACATCATTAGGAGAATGATGTGATGGACAAGACCCAAACTATAAACGTAGCTTATGATCGTATCAGTTTATTGCTACTGTTTTCTGCATGTCAAGTATATGTTCCTATGACCATGAGATCATGCAACTCACAGACATCAGAGGAGTGCCTTGTGTGTATCAAACGTCGCAACGTAACTGGGTGACTATAAAGGTGCTCTACAGGTATCTTCGAGGGTGTCTGTTGAGTTGGCATGAATCAAGACTGGGATTTGTTACTCCGTGTGACGGAGAGGTTTCTCAGGGCCCACTCGGTAATACAACATCACAATAAGCCTTGCAAGCAATGTGACTAAGTGTTAGTCACGGGATCTTGTATTACGAAACGAGTAAAGAGACTTGCCAGTAACGAGGTTGAACTAGGTATGGAGATACCGACGATCGAATCTCGGGCATGTAACATACCGAAGAACAAAGGGAACATCATACAGGATTAACTGAATCCTTGACATAGAGGTTCGACCGATAAAAGATCTTCGTAGAATATGTAGGAACCAATATGGACATCCAGGTCCCACTATTGGTTTTTGACCGTAGAGGTGTCTCGGTCATGTCTACATAGTTCTCGAACCCATAAGGTCTGCACACTTAAGGTTTGGTGACGTTTCGGTAGTATAGAGTTATGTATGGTGGTGACCAAAGATTGTTCGGAGTCCCATATGAGATCCCAGACGTCACGAGGATCTCCGGAATGGTCCCGAGGTAAAGATTCATATATAGGAAGTCCTGTTTTGGTCGCCGAAAAAGTTTCGGGCTCATCGGTAGTGTACCGGGAGTGCCGGTAGTGTACCGGGAGGCCTCCGGGAGGGGTATTTCGATCCAAGAGGTTTCATGGGCTGTGGGAGAGTGAATATCAGACCTTAGTGGGCTGGTGGAAACTCCCACACAAGGCCCTTGTGCTGGAGGAAAAAACCCAATAGGAAAAGGTGGAAAAAAAGGCAAAAAAGAGCAATCCTAGTCCTACTAGGATTGGAGGAGGAGTCCTCCTCTCCTAGTAGGTTCGGCCGAACCAGCTTGGCTTGGAAGCCAAGGCTGCCTCCTCTCCTCCTCTCCTCCTATATATACTAGAGGGTTTTGGGGTTTTGCACTAGTTTTTACAGCCACGTGCTACCCGTTCCTCCAGTGCATAGTTTGTCCTCTAGATCGGATTTCTGCAGTGCTTAGGCGAAGCCCTACCGGAATAGCTCCACCACCATCGCCGGAGCGCCGTCACGCTGCCGGATAACTCTTCTTACTCTTCACTCCTTCTTGCTAGATCAAGACGGTGGAGATCGTCATCAAGCTGTACGTGTGCTGAACGCGGAGGTGTCGTCCGTTCGGCGCTAGATCGGAAGGATCGTGATCAAGTTCGTGGGACGGATCGTGATCGGATCGCGGGACGGATCGTGATTGGATCGCGGGACGCATGGCGATTTGGATCGCGAAGACGTTCGACTACACCAACCGCGTTTCTTAACGCTTCCCGCTTAGCGATCTACAAGGGTACGTAGATCCACTCTCCCTCTCGTAGATGCTCATCACCATGGATAGATCTGCGCGTGCGTAGGAATTTTTTTGTTTCCCATGCAACGTTCCCCAACAATGGTATCAGAGCTAGGTCTATGTGTAGATGAGATCTCGAGCAGAACACAAAAGGTTTGTGGGCTTTGATGCTTAGATTGCTTCCTCCCTTGGTCGGATTTTGGTTCAGCAGTATTGTGAGATGAAGCGTCCCAGATCAACATTACTCGTACGCTTACGAGAGACCGGTTCCCTCGACCGCAACTTGTTACATAGATGGCTTGCGGGTGCCAGTTTCTCTCACTTTAGTTGGATCGGATTCGACAAAGGCGGTCCTTAAGAAGGTTGAAAAGCAACTAGTGTATCACCGTTGTGGTTTTTGCGTAGATGAGAATTGTTCTTGCTAGATACCCATAGCAGCCACGTAAAACATGCAACAACAATTAGAGGACGTCTAACTTGTTTTTGCAGGGTATGTTGTGATGTGATATGGCCAATTACATGATGTGATATATGTGATGTATGAGATGATCATGTGATGTATAGATTATCACGACTTGCATGTCGATGAGTACGGCAACCGGCAGGAGCCATAGGGTTGTCTTTAATTATTGTATGACCTACGTGTCAATCATTAAGTGCTATGTAATGCTTTACTTTATCGCTAAGCGGTAGCAATAGTAGTAGTAGCATGTTGGGCGCGACAACCCCAATGGCGACACGTTGATGGAGATCAAGATGATGGAGATCATGGTGTCTTGCCGGTGACGATGGAGATCATGCCGGTGCTTTCTAGATGTAGATCAAAAGCACAAGTTCATGGCCATATCATGTCACTTATGAATTGCATGTGATGTTAATCCTTTTATGCACCTTGTTTTGCTTAGGACGACGGTAGCATTATAAGGTGATCCCTCACTTAATTTCAAGATAAATTGTGTTCTCCCCGAGTGTGCACCGTTGCGAAAGTTCGTCGTGTTGAGACACCACGTGATGATCGGGTGTGATAGACTCTACGTTCACATACAATGGGTGCAAGCCAGTGTTGCACGTGCAGAACACTCGGGTTAAACTTGACGAGCCTAGCATATACAAACATGGCCTCGGAACACAAGAGACCGAAATGTCGAACATGAGTCATATATTAGATATGATCAACATAATGATGTTCACCATTAAAGCCACCTCAACTCACGTGATGATCAGACTTGAGTTGGTGGATTTGGATCATGTGACACTCAGATGACCTGAGGGATGTCAATTTGAGTGGGAGCTTTAGTAATTTGATTAACTAAACTCATTATCTTGAACAATAGTCTAAGTAAACTTTGCATATTTATGTTGTAGATCAATGGCTCGCGCAGTAGCACCCCTGAATTTTAATGCGTTCCTAGAGAAAGCTAAGTTGAAAGATGATGGAAGTAACTTTGTTGACTGGGCCCGTAATCTGAGGATTATCCTCATGGCTTCCCAAAAATCATATGTCCTTGATGCACCGCTTGGTGACCAACCAGAAGACATGACCTCCGAAGACGTTAAGAACGCTTGGGAGGCACGTACTGGAGATTACTCAATAGTTCAGTATGCAATATTGTATGGCTTAGAATCGGGACTTCAAAGACGTTTTGAACGTCATGGAGCATATGAGATGTTCTAGGAGTTGAAGTTTATCTTTCAAAAGAACGCCCGGATCGAGAGGTATGAAACCTCCGATAAGTTCTATGCTTGCAAGATGGAGGAGAACGGGTCTATCAGTGAACATATACTCAGAATGTCTGGGTATTCAACTCGTCTAGCGAAGTTGGGAATTTCCCTTCCGCCAGAGGCGATCACTGACAGAGTTCTTCAATCACTGCCACCTAGTTACAAGAGCTTTGTGACGAACTACATGCACGGGATGAACAAGTCAGTCGCCGAGCTGTTTTGCGATGCTAAAAGTCGCTGAGTCTGAAATCCAGAAAGAACATCAAGTGTTGATGGTCAATAAAACCACTAGTTTCAAGAAAAATGGCAAAGTCAAGGGCAAGGGCAAGAAGGGTAAAACCAAGAAGGATGGCAAAGCAGCTGCTACTCCTGTAAAGAAGCCCAAGCATGGACCCAAGCCAGAAACTGAGTGCTTTCATTGCAAGGGAACTAGTCACTGGAAGCGGAACTGCCCCAAGTACCTGGCTGACAAGAAGGCGGCCAATGACAAACAAGGTATATATGATATACATGTTATTGATGTGTACCTTACTAGCTCTCGTAGTAGTGCCTGGGTATTTGATACCGGTTCGGTTGCTCACATTTGCAACTCAAAGCAGGAACTACGGAATAAACAAAGGCTGGCAAAGGACGAAGTGACGATGCGCGTAGGAAATGGTTCCAAGGTTGATGTGATCGCCGTCGGCACGCTCTATCTTTGATTACCATCGGGATTAATGATGAACCTGAATAATTGTTATTTAGTGCTTGCGTTAAGCATGAACATTATATCTGGATATTGTTTATTACGAGACGGTTACTCATTTAAATCAGAGAATAAAGGTTGTTCTATTTACATGAGTAATATCTTTTATGGTCATGCACCCAATGTGAGGGGTTTATTCATATTGAATCTTGATAGTGATGATACACATGTTCATAACATTGATGCCAAAAGATGTAGAGTTAATAATGAGAGTACCACTTTCTTGTGGCACTGCCGTTAGGTCATATTGGTGTAAAACGCATGAGGAAGCTCCATGCCGATGGACTTTTGGAGTCACTTGATTTTGAATCACTTGACACATGTGAACCATGCCTCATGGACAAGATGACTAAAACGCCGTTCTCTGGAACAATGGAACGGGCAAGTGACTTATTGGAAATCATACATACTGATGTGTGCGGTCCAATGAATGTTACAGCGCGTGGTGGATATCGTAATTTTCTCACATTCACTGATGACTTAAGTAGATATGGGTATATTTACTTAATGAAACACAAGTATGAAACGTTTGAAAAGTTCAAGCAATTTCAGAGTGAAGTTGAGAATCATCGTAACAAGAAGATTAAGTTCCTGCGATCTGATCGAGGAGGTGAATATCTGAGTTATGAGTTTGGTAGTCACTTAAGACAATGTGGAATTGTTTCACAGTTGACACCGCCTAGAACACCACAGCGTAATGGTGTGTCCGAACGTCGTAATCGAACCTTATTAGATATGGTGCGTTCTATGATGTCTCTTGCCGATTTGCCACTATCGTTTTGGGGTTATGCATTAGAGACAGCTGCATTCACTTTAAATAGGGCACCATCAAAATCCGTTGAGATGAACCCATATGAACTATGGTTTGGCAAGAAGCCAAAGTTTTCGTTTCTTAAAGTTTGGGGATGTGATGCTTATGTCAAAAAGCTTCAGCCTGGAAAGCTGGAACCTAAAGCGGAGAAATGCGTCTTCATAGGATACCTGAAAGAGAAAGTCGGGTATACCTTCTATTTCAGATCCGAAGGCAAAGTGTTTGTCGCTAAGAACGGAACATTTCTTGAGAAAGAGTTTCTCTCGAAAGAATTGAGTGGGAGGAAAATAGAGCTTGATGAGGTTATTGAACCTTTACTTCAACCAGAAAGTAGCGCAGCGCAGAAAGATGTTTATGTGAAACCTACGACGATAGAAGAGGAAGTTAATGATGATGATCATGAAGCTTCGGATCAAGCTGCTATTGAACCTCATAGGTCGACAATGCCGCGTACTACCCCTGAGTGGTACGGCAACCCTGTCTTGGAGGTCATGTTGTTGGACAAAAATGAACCTACGAGCTATGGAGGAGCAATGATGGGCCCGGACTCCGAGAAATGGTTAGAGGCCATGAAATCCAAGATGGGATCCATGTATGAAAACAAAGTATGGACTTTGGAAGTATTACCTGAAGGGCGAAAGGCCATTCAGAACAAATGGATCTTTAAGAAGAAGACAGACGCGGACGGTAATGTCACCGTCTATAAAGCTCGACTTGTGGCAAAGGGTTTTTCACAAGTTCAAGGAGTTGACTACGATGAGACGTTCTCACCCGTAGCGATGCTTAAGTCTGTCAGAATCATGTTAGCAATAGCTGCTTATTTCGACTATGAAATTTGGCAGATGGATGTCAAAACAGCGTTCCTCAACGGTTTCCTTGAGGAAGAGTTGTATATGATGCAACCCGAAGGTTTTGTCGATCCAGAGAATGCTGACAAAGTTTGCAAACTCCAGTGATCCATTTATGGACTGGTGCAAGCATCTCGGAGTTGGAATAAGCGCTTTGATGAGGTGATCAAAGCATTTGAGTTTATACAAGTTTACGGAGAAGCTTGTATTTACAAGAAAGTGAGTGGGAGTTCTATAGCGTTTCTAGTATTATATGTGGATTACATATTGCTGATTGGAAACAATATAGAAATGCTGGAAAGCGTGAAGGAATATTTGAACAAGAGTTTTTCAATGAAGGACCTAGGAGAAGCTGCTTTCATATTAGGCATTAAGATCTATAGATATAGATCGAGACGCTTAATAGCACTTTCACAGAGCACATACCTTGATAAAGTTTTGAAGAAGTTCAAAATGGATCAGTCCAAGAAGGGGTTCTTGCCTATGTTACAAGGTGTGAAGTTGAGTAAGACTCAATGCCGAGTAACTTCAAAAGATAGAGAAAAGATGAGTGTCATCCCCTATGCTTCAGCCACAGGCTCTATCATGTATGCAATGTTGTGCACAAGAACCGATGTCAGCCTTTCCATAAGTATGGCTGGACGGTTTCAAAGTGATCCTGGAATGGAGCACTGGACAGCGGTCAAGAATATCCTTAAGTACCTGAAAAGGACTAAGGAAATATTGGAGGTGATGAAGAGCTCGTCGTAAAGGGTTACGTCGACGCAAGCTTTGACACCGATCCGGACGACTCTAAGTCGCAAACCGGATACGTATTTATTCTCAACGGGGGAGCGGTAAGCTGGTGCAGTTCCAAGCAAAGCGTGGTAGCCGATTCTACGTGCGAAGCGGAGTACATCGCAGCCTCGGAGGCGGCGAAGGAAGGTGTCTGGATGAAGCAGTTCATGACAGATCTTGGAGTAGTGCCCAGTGCACTGAATCCAATGAACCTGTTCTGTGACAACACTGGTGCCATTGCTCTGGCCAAGGAACTAAGGTTTCACAAGAGGACCAGACACATAAAGTGACGCTTCAACTCCATCCGCGAATACATCGAGGAGAAGGACATAAAAATTTGCAAAGTGCACACGGATCTGAATGTTGAAGACCCGTTGACTAAACCTCTTACAAGGGCTAAACATGATCAACACCAGAACTACATGGGTGTTCGATTCATTACAATGTAAATCACATAGTGATGTGAGCTAGATTATTGACTCTAGTGCAAGTGGGAGACTGTTGAAAATATGCCCTAGAGGCAATAAATAAAGTGTTTATTATTATATTTCCTTGTTCATGATAATCGTTTATTATCCATGCTATAATTGTATTGATTGGAAACACATTACATGTGTGGGTAAATAAACAACACTCTGTCCCTAGTATGCCTCGAGTGAACTAGCTCGTTGATCAAGGATGGTCAAGGTTTCCTAGCCATTGACATGTGATGTCGTTTGATAACAGGATCACATCATTAGGAGAATGATGTGATGGACAAGACCCAAACTACAAACGTAGCTTATGATCGTATCAGTTTATTGCTACTGTTTTCTGCATGTCAAGTATATGTTCCTATGACCATGAGATCATGCAACTCACAGACATCGGAGGAGTGCCTTGTGTGTATCAAACGTCGCAACGTAACTGGGTGACTATAAAAGTGCTCTACAGGTATCTCCGAGGGTGTCTGTTGAGTTAGCATGGATCATGACTGGGATTTGTTACTCCGTGTGACGGAGAGGTATCTCAGGGCCCACTCGATAATACAACATCATAATAAGCCTTGCAAGCAATGTGACTAAGTGTTAGTCACGGGATCTTGTATTACAGAACGAGTAAAGAGACTTGCCAGTAACAAGGTTGAACTAGGTATGGAGATACCGACGATCGAATCTCGGGCATGTAACATACCGAAGAACAAAGGGAACATCATACAGGATTAACTGAATCCTTGACATAGAGGTTCGACCGATAAAAGATCTTCGTAGAATATGTAGGAACCAATATGGACATCCAGATCCCGCTATTGGTTATTGACCGTAGAGGTGTCTCGGTCATGTCTACATAGTTCTCGAACCCGCAGGGTCTGCACACTTAAGGTTTGGTGACGTTTCGGTAGTATAGAGTTATGTATGGTGGTGACCGAAGGTTGTTCGGTGTCCCGAATGAGATCCGGACGTCATGAGGAGCTCAGGAATGGTCCGGAGGTAAAGATTCATATATAGGAAGTCTTGTTTTGGTCGCCGGAAAAGTTTCGGGCTCATCAGTAGTGTACCGGGAGTGCCGGTAGTGTACCGAGAGGCCTCCGGGAGGGGTATTTCGATCCAAGAGGCTTCATGGGCTGTGGGAGAATGAATATCAGCCCTTAGTGGGCTGGTGGAAACTCCCACACAAGGCCCATGTGGCTGGAGGAAAAAACCCAATAGGAAAAGGTGGGAAAAAAAGGCAAAAAGGAGCAATCCTAGTCCTACTAGGATTGGAGGAGGAGGAGTCCTCTCCTAGTAGGTTCGGCCGAACCAGCTTGGCTTGGAAGCCAAGGCTGCCTCCTCTCCTCCTCTCCTCCTATATATACTAGAGGGTTTTGGGTTTTTGCACTAGTTTTTACAGCCACGTGCTACCCGTTCCTCCAGTGCATAGTTTGTCCTCTAGATCGGATTTCTGCAGTGCTTGGGCGAAGCCTTGCCGGAATAGCTCCACCACCATCGCCGGAGCGCCGTCACGTTGCCGGAGAACTCTTCTTCCTCTCCACTCCTTCTTGCTGGATCAAGACGGTGGAGATCGTCATCAAGCTGTACGTGTGCTGAACGCGGAGGTGTCGTCCATTCGGCGCTAGATCGGAAGGATCGTGATCAAGTTCGTGGGACGGATCGTGATTGGATCGCGGGACGGATCGTGATTGGATCGCGGGACGCACGGCGATTTCGATCGCGAAGACGTTCGACTACACCAACCGCGTTTCTTAACGCTTCCCGCTTAGCGATCTACAAGGGTACGTAGATTCACTCTCCCTCTCGTAGATGCTCATCACCATGGATAGATCTGTGTGTGCGTAGGAAAATTTTTGTTTCCCATGCAACGTTCCCCAACACCTTTCCCTTCTTCTATCGCCGACGCATGGAACCGTCAGAGAACCTGACGGAGATTGAGGCGACGGTGGTTCCGGAGGATTCGAGCATCATGCTCGCCTGGAATATCAACTCGACAATGCAGCAAGATCGTCATGTCAAAGTGAAGGCCGCAAAAGATGAGAAGATCAAGAAGTGGTTGGCCACCGATGGGCCTGGAGGTGGCATTGGGCGTGGTCGTGGCGGACGTCGCCAGACGTGCGCACCCATAGTATAGACGGCGTCATGGTCAAAGCATTACAAGCCTCTGTACTGCTACCCTGCCAAGCAGCTTAGAACCCCCGTCGGTAAGGTGACTTTCATTATCGAGGTAAATGCGGCGCCACTCTTCTTCGAGTATTCTTCGACGCAACTCGGAGCCCTCGATGGTAAGGTGCCTTTCATCGTTGACGTAAATGCGGCGCCGCTCTTCTTCCAGTATTCTCTGTCGCAGCTCGGAACACCTGCCGGTAAGGTACCTTTCATCGTCGATGTAAATACGACGCCTCTTTTCTCTGAAAGTACGACGCCTCTTTTCTCCGAGTATTCTTCGCAGCAGCTCAGAATCCCCGCTAGTAAGGTACCTTTTATCATCGACGTAAATACGACGCCGCTCTTCTTCGAGTATTCTTCGCCGCAGCTCGTCCCGGCGCGAACGACGTCGGGGAGAAAATGGGTGCGTGCATGATGTTTGCTACAATGCCTAGAGCGGGGGAGCCAGCGTACTACGACCCGGACCGGGAGATGCTCGACATCATCCACGACGGACGGAGGCGGTAGAGGAGGAGGATTCTGTGAGGACGGGGAGGTGGATGACTTGGATCCCACCCAGTCTAGCAACTAGCAACAGCAGCAGTCCTACACCCAGACGGTCACACGACAATCCTACATCCAGACCGGCGTGGACACACAACAACAACCGCATTGGACTGCCAGACAACAACATACGACGGTGGAGGATGAGGAGGAGGGGGAGGATGAGGAGGAGGGGAAGGAGGAGGAGGAGGGGAGGACGGTGAGGACGATGATCCGGCTAATACAATCGGTGACCCGAAGAAGAAGGGCAGAGGAGAAAGCTTCAACATGCGAAAGGACGAGTTGTTGTGCGATACATGGCCGGTCACTAGCCTCGATCCTCTCCATGACACGGAGCAAAAGGGCACAACATTTTGGAAGAATATGCACATATGGTTCCATAAACACAAGCATTTCACGTCGTACTCCGACGCGGTCATACGCAACCGTGTAAGGAAGTCCCTCAACCATCGAGGATACATCATCCAAGAGGTCATGTCCAAGAATGTCGGGATTAGATTTTTTTGGATTCGGACATGTAAAACCTAAGCATATTTGTTTCTTTTTGATTGTGGTTGGGCATGTGATCCAGCAGCGCTGATGTGATCCGGCAAGCTGTATGGGTCGGACTAAATATCGAATTTGAAATTGGCTTTTGCTCACGGACATAGATAGAATAGCGTTGGATGACGGATTTTCTTATCCGTGTCCGTGAAAATGGTCTTTCTGTTTACGAACGGATGTTATCTGCAGTTTCCTTGCCTTGGTAGACGGCCTGTTTTTATTGTAGCACCATACGTGCGTACGTGCGACAGTAGTACGTAGGTTAGTTATACGTGCCTGACATGCAACTGTTAGGTTAGTTATACCATGCAACTGCCGGTGAGTACGTTCCTTGACGGACGAGTTTCTGTTTAATTTTTTTTAGCTGCTCCTTAACTATTTGTCATGAGAGAGAGAGAGAGAGAGGGGTTAGGTAGTGACAAAATTTGTACGTATATGTGGCCGGTCAGATGCTCTAAGTTTGATTGGATCTTTGGGATGGAGTAATAGTTGAGACAAACAGAACAAATATCTATCTACCTGTTCACCCCCGGTGCCATGCCATGCATGCATGTGCCGGTTGCAGACGGTGCAACACAATGTGACCACAAGAAATTTCACCCTAAGATAAGATCATGCCTTCGCTCTCCCAAGCATGTCTGCTAGCCTCTCTTGTCTTTCTCGCCACGAATATATATTCTGCCGAGCATGCTGCACGCAGCGGAGATATATGTATATCTGATATGATCTCCCAGTACCGACCCTCTTAGCCCTAATAATTTTTCTAAGCAGTCCTAGTCCTAATCCTTTTTTGAGGGGGAGTCCTAGTCCTAATCATTTCCTAAACAGTGGTCGTAATCTCGACAAAAATGTGCTCACTACGATACTCGCAAGAAAGGAAAGAATAAAAGCATGTCTTTCTTTTTTGGGTGGATGGAGGGAATAATAAACCATGTCTTGGATACATAGGTGTACATACAAAGTTGCTTGCTCTATAGCGTGGATCTCGGCGCCGATCTGATCTGACCAGCTGCTAGCTACTAGCCTAGTTGAGAGAGATTAAACCCTAATTAAAGAATATCCGAGTGCCGATCCATTGGATCGAGGAGCCAATCGCCAAAGAATGTCAATGCGTTGGTAAGCGATTTTTTTTAAAAAGGTCTCTAAATGCTAATCATGATTGTCATGGTATAGTCCAGAAAAACAATTGAATAAACGGGGTCGCCGCAGCTGGTAACCGAAAACAACAGCGCGACGTGATCGAGCCTCAACATGCTCTTCTTTTTCTTCATCTCTCTCCCTTGGAAATGGACCGTCTCCCACCTTAGAAAAAGCTTAGAAACTCAACTACATATGATCAGCCAGCCCTCACAAAAAAAATTAATAGTAATTAATAGTCGAAGATATGATTGGATCGTTAAAATAGATCCACAACAAAATTTAAATCCAGCATGAGCACTTCTTGTTCGCCGAAAAGATTGGAGTAATGTATCAACGGTGGAGCTATGTGTTAGCTCACCCCCCCCAGCCCTAGAGACAAGAACGAAGATTTTCTTTTTGAATGGCTTAGATGAGCACCGATCCCTTTTTGTATCCCCCGCTTCCTCCAATATCGAATTGTCATGACCACCCCTTGCAAAAAAAATAAATAAATTGTGTCACGATACACCAATCGAAAACTCGACACTAACCCCTTCGTTTCACAATACACCACCGCGCGAGGCATGGCGGGGGGGGGGGGGGGGGCGTCAATACATACGGCGCCACCTCTTTGGTAGGGTGGAAAAGGCAGAAAGCCAAAAACCCGCATGCCTTTTTTGGTTTGTAGGAATGATGAATTCATGCTCCTGCATAGGAACCAATCCTTCGCATTTCAAAGTAAAAAAAAAATAACATTAGCCTAGACTCGATGGAAGAAATGTCCATCGTATGCATCAAATGATACGTCTTTCTCTACAAGAATTGAGATGCATGTCATCCGGCCTCCTATAATTTTTCTATTACTATGATCCTATAAACCGAATGAAGCCCTGTCCTTTGTTTCAGGGCTATATAAAAGAAAATCCTTGTTTCTTATGGAAGTGATTTATGATGCCATCCCATCATCACCATCAACGGCGCAGGTACGAGGGAGGGGGGAAAGGAAAGGCGGGGCCGTTTGTCCTGTCCGCCCCCACACGCCTTACAAAAAGGAAAGGCCAGGAGGCGACCCTACACCCGCAACCGCGAGCTTCTCCCTCCCTCCCTCCCTCCCCCATTCTCCATCCCGCACACGCTGGGCTGCTGGCTGCTGGCTGCCTGCTGCTCCTCCATCCCTCCCTCCCTCCATCCACCCCCCCCCCCCCCCCCCTCCGCTCCCCGGCGGCGACTCACGGCTCCTCTCCGGACAAGGTACGGCCCCCGAAGAAACCTTCCTCTCTTTCTTGCCCCGGCCGTCCGCGCGCGAGGCTACTAGCATTGGTTTGTTAGCCAGCATCTCGCCCGGGGCCGGAATTCCCGGCCTCCTCCCGCCCGTCCGTCCGTACGGGAACCAAGTAGCAGCGGGGAGCCCTCCTCTCTCCGACCACTGCTCCGGGGGAGAGGGATTCCGGCTGCGCGCCGATCTCCCCGCACCCGCACCCGCACCCGCACCTGCTGCATTGTGTCAGCGGCGCCTCGCATCCTCTCTTCGTTCAGTCCCGCTTCAGGAAAGGCAAAGAGAATGACGCCATGGAGCTTTCCGGCATTCGCTTTGCCGCTGTCCCCTTCCTACCTTCCTTCCCGGTGCCGCCGCAGACGCCGCCCGAAATCCTCATCCTTTCCGGTGAAATCTCCACGGCTTGGGCTTTTTCAGCACAGTTTTGATTTCGACATCCAAGTTTTGCAAATCCTTCCCAAGGCTCACATCATCATCAGAGCGACAGAGCGCCGGACGCAAAACATCCGCCCTGAGATTTCAGGGGCCCTGGCCCGTGGCGTGCTTCGTGAAGCACGCAAGCATCCGGGCGCTTAACGGCGAGATCCGACTGCTGACGTCTTGCCATGAAGCAGTAACCACTGGAATTAATTGGCCACCATGAATAAATGTCTAAAGGTTCAGGCAGCTTCCAGGAAGCTGCGTGCAGTAGATGAAGCCTGCACGTTGCGGATTTGATTTCGGTTTCTAGTCGCCAAGGAGAAGCGTTATATATACACTCCCTATATATATATAGTCAAATTAATCCAGCGGCATTTGTCCTGCTCCTCCCTCCTCCACCCTCGCCTGAGCTGTCTCGTGCTGCCTGTGTTGTGTTGGGTGCCGAATTGTCCGGTTCCACTCCACCACACCTCAACTGTTCAAAAATGGCAGGTCTTTGGAGACCAGCTTGAAGGGCACCTGGGAGAGAAACCTGACCTGGAGGATGTACAAGGCAAGGAGGCAAGCCTCGCTCAAGGTGAGGCGACGAGTCGGCAAGTACGAGCTCGGGCGCACCATCGGGGAAGGGACATTCGCCAAGGTCCGCTTCGCCAAGGACACCGAGTCCGGGGATCCTGTCGCCATCAAGATCCTTGACAAGGCCAAGGTTCAGAAGCACGGGTTGGTCGAACAGGTCAGAACATTTTCTCATGATTTTCCTTTGCATGAGTCCTCTGTTTCCCAGATTTTTTCACAGCACAGAGAAAGTTCCCTGGCTCATGCTTTCTTAGAACTGTGATGTCATCATGCGCAAAAATAACCGTCCCTGTTTATTTCATCCTAAATATAGTCGAGAAAGGCTACCTTGCAGATTTATGCTCTACCTTGATGTTGACGCCGCTATGAACTCTTGTGGCAGATTAGACGAGAAATCTGTACGATGAAGCGGATACAGCACCCCAATGTCGTCCGCCTGCATGAGGTAATGACTAAAGACCAACCTTTGGCATTTACATTAGAAATAATTACATTCGAGTCTACAGCCGATAACTAACTATTTTGACTCCACTATAACAGGTGATGGGAAGTAAGGCAAGAATTTTCATCGTTCTGGAGTATGTTACGGGTGGAGAGCTCCATGACATCATTGTTCGTGCTACTACCGCATCCCTCGTTTCTTATTTCTCTGTGATGGGAGTTTTTGTTTTTTTTGACTTGACTGTGATGGGAGTTTAGCAGCACACCAGTTGATTGAAACCTTGTTATATCATTACACTATGTGGCTCTTTTTACACGGCGCCTTTATTGATTTCTACTAACTTCATAATCAGGCCGCCCGTGGGAGCTTGAAGGAGGATGAAGCACGCAGATACTTTCAGCAATTGATCAACGCTGTTGATTATTGCCATAGCAGGGGTGTATACCACCGAGATCTGAAGGTACAGCGCCAACCACTCAACCCCTTGGTTCCAGTTTAAGTATCTGGTCTAGCAGAACATGAAACTGACAAATGGATCTTTTATGTATGCCAGCTAGAGAATTTATTGCTTGATACTGCTGGGAACCTCAAAGTCTCAGACTTTGGCTTGAGTGCCATATCTGAGCAGGCGAAGGTAATAACTCACAACAATCTTAAAGATCACACGAGCCATTGCATTTCTGTAGTTTTTGTTGATTTCATTTAACTTATTATACTGTAACCTCTGATTACTCCAACTCAACAGGCTGATGGGTTACTACATACTACCTGTGGGACACCGAACTATGTTGCTCCCGAGGTAACTGTTGCTTCTACATTTGCAGTGATTCTGTTTTAACCAGGAATGAACATGCCTATAATCTAATGCTACCCAATATCCAGGTTATTGAAGATAAGGGCTATGATGGTGCGTTTGCTGACCTTTGGTCTTGTGGGGTAATTCTTTTTGTGATGCTTGCTGGATATCTGCCTTTTGAGGATGACAACGTCTCAGCCCTTTATAAAAAGGTAATATAGAAGGAATACGTAAATACGTAAAAGCCGATATTACTGGCTGCATATTCATTTACCCTCTTGCTTTTGACAGATCTCTGGAGCTCAGTTTACTTGTCCCTCTTGGTTTTCTGATGGAGCTAAAAGGCTGATTGCCAGGATTCTGGATCCCAATCCTTCTACTGTAAGCTTTTTTTACTTAACATTCCATTTCTGAAATTTCTGAAATTTGAAACACAGGTCTATGACTTACCTTACCTATGGAGTTCTTTCTTACTCGGTTCTTCATTGTTGTTGACCAGCGGATAACTATCCCTCAACTATTAAAAGATCCATGGTTCAAAAAGGGGTACAAGCCACCTGTTTTTTATGAGAAATATCAAACTAGTTTGGATGATGTCGATGCTGCTTTTGGAGACTCAGAAGTGAGTTAATCGAAACTAGAAAATCCGTTAGCCTTAATGGCT
This sequence comes from Hordeum marinum, assembly GCA_022496015.1. Classification (NCBI taxonomy): domain Eukaryota; kingdom Viridiplantae; phylum Streptophyta; class Magnoliopsida; order Poales; family Poaceae; genus Hordeum; species Hordeum marinum. The sequence continues at coordinate 58,443,559 of CM039673.1, read as the reverse complement.
AAGATAATATTACTAAAATGAATGGTTACTGTGATTGCCAGGAAAAACAAGTTAAGGAGGAAATGGAAGGCCAGCCAGCTTCGATGAACGCATTTGAGTTGATATCACTGAACAAGGGACTGAACCTAGATAATTTCTTTGAAGCTGATAAGGTTAGGAACTGTTGCAGCGTTGTGTTCCATAAATCTCTTTACAATATCTGTATATTTGTCGCAATCTTTCACACCATCCAACTGCAGTCAGCTAACATTTGTTAACCAATGACAGAAGTACAGAAGAGAAACAAGATTTACATCGCAATGTCCTCCTGAAGAAATCATCAGTCGGATAGAAGAAGCAGCTAAGCCACTTGGGTTCGATATCCAAAAGAAGAACTACAAGGTAATGTCAATCATCCTTCCATGCATATGACTTTTAACATAGGTTGTGCGGAATTTGAAGTATCTGAATATGAGTAACTGAGATTTCCCTTGTCATACCCATGACTTAAACCTTTCATTTTATATCTTGTTCTTTCTAGATGCAAATGAAAAACCTGGAAGCAGGAAGAAAAGGAAACCTAAATGTTGCAACTGAGGTTAGAAAAGAACACAGCAGTTTAAGAAATGTCTTTTACAATGTAATACAATTATTGATCAAGGGTGACATTTCTAGGTTTTCCAAGTGGCTCCATCTTTGTTTGTTGTTGAGCTGAAAAAGGCAAAAGGAGACACTCTGGAATTTCAGAAGGTACTGCTCTTGAATATTGTGGTTCTTTAGCTCTTTCCTGAAGCTTTTTTATTCTATTCAAGTGCCCATGAAGGACTATGCACATGTAATTTAGCAAGCGACTTAGAACGCAATCAGTACCCAACAAAGAAGAATGACTTCTTTTAATCTTGAGTTTATTCTCGTAGTTGCAAATCATTTTATATCCAATGGGTAAACCTTACTGAATCGGCATTAATTGTCTGCAGTTCTATAGAACACTCTCTGCGCAGATAAAGGATGTTGTTTGGGTTTGCGAGAGTGAGGCTGAAGAAAGAAGCTCCACATGAGGCAGCTGCAGAGTGTCTTTCTCAGGAAGTAGTATTTTAGGTTCTCATGTATATAGTTCTTTCTCCCTTCCTTGTAGATTTGTCCGGTGCTCGATGTACATAGAGCTTTAGGCTGGTTCATGACTTCATGGTCTAGAAGCAGATAAACCATATACCAGCAGGTTCAAGTGCCTTTCTTTTTTCCCTTGAAGAAGGAAAGGTTAAGTTTTGTCAAGTAGCATCGAAGCGTAGTGATATCATGATAAAGGATGAACATGGGAGGAAAAGAACAGGCAATTGGGACTGATTTATTCTCAGCTCTCAATGAGGCTAATACGGTGAACAAGGTCTATCAAGTAATCTGCATAAAGCAAGCAAGCAACAGGATTCAGACACCACCACAACTCAACCAGCGAAGTTCAGCGACTGCCTCAAGCTGCAACTTGTTCCATCAGGTTTTCTGCTGACTCCACGCCAACATTGTCCTTATCTGCTGAACTCTCCGAATTTGAGGCCTTGGGAGCGCCTGTGTTCTTGAGGTCTTCCAGGATGCTTGCGCTCCATTCAGAAAGCTGCTTCACCGATGCCTCATCTGTAAAAGACAAACAATCTGCCTCTCAATCTACCCACAAGAATTTTTGACAATTATTTGCATAGAAAGCCAGGGAAGAGTGCAAACCAAGCCTGGGGACAGTGTGGCCTTGGGGGTGCCTTATGATGAGAGGGTCAGCAAAGGCAGAAGCCAGCTCCTCGGAAGGTACTTTCAGCCAGTCTTTCTCTCCAATGAAATGGACAGATTTCGCCTTGATAGGGTCCTTATAGGCCACATCGCAGATGCTTGGGTCCCTGAATTTGCTCCCAGATACTGACACCATGAACTTAATTGGTGGGTGATCATTCAGCACCTTGCCCTAAATCATTCAACCTAGTCAGAATCCACATGGAACCAGAGCAGCACATGGCTTGGAAGATACCTTCCATTGAGAACCAAATTTACTGCCTAAATTTTCATGTCCTAGTAAATACTTGTTAGAACTGTTAACTTAGATAGATGCAAGGTTGTATTGCCATGTTCTGCATAAGAATATGATATCTTTGGCAATATGCTCTTGAAGAATAACTCTCTTTCATTGGTGTGGCATGTGACACTGCTAAATCTACCAAAACTTACTATTCTGTCAGGATGGACAGGAGTTACTATTAACAAAGGGGCCAAAAAACCAAAGGGGCCAAAAAAACTCTCAACCACCAACTGAATTGCTAGATCGCTGGGACTCTGTTGTTTAATAACGGTAGATGGGTGTCACGGTTGATATATTAATATTTGCAGATCCGATCCGTTGTTTCTTGCTCCTTTCTATATCTCTGGATCTTAACCCAGTCCCAAAGTTTGCCGAATTTGAGAGTTCAAGAGGGGTACCTGTGCTTGGTAGCCTATCAGAAGGGCTGAAAGTGTTGCACCCTGGAGAGAAAGGGAAGTTAATAGATGAACAAAAACTTACACAACTATGTTTTCAACACCCAGCAGGTCCTGTGTTGCCATAAGTGCCTCAAACAGTCGAATGCGGTTCTGTTGGAGAAACTAGTTACTACTTCACAGGTTTTGCTTCTTTACCTGGGAGAACCCAAGCAGGCCGTCGAACGGTCCATTTTTCACCATGTAATCGCACAGATATGAAATGCACACATCTAGATTTTTGTATTCCATGAAATCCTGCAATAGGAATACATGAGTGATGTTAGCAGTTGATGAACTTTAGATGCTAACGGAACTTAGAAGTGCGGAATTCAGTTCCGGTTTCAAAGGGCAGAAAGTACCTTGTCGAACTGAAACCACTCAAAGTATGGTGGGGGGAATATGCTCTCGATGTCCGACTTCCCTCCAGCTGGGAACTGACCATCAGGGAAGACCTGAAAACCCAGCAAAATTAGACTCGAAAGAACGAACCAAAGGGCGAAACGCTAAAAGAAACTATCACAGGTGGGAAGAACCGTGTCGAACTGCTGGAGGATGGAAGGGTGCCATTTGCTGATCTGCTTCTTCAAGAAAGCGCCGCTTGTCCGGAAGCCATGGAGGCAGAGCACCTTGAGCTTCTTCTCCTGCTCCATGTGTGTGTATGTGTGTGATCCACTCTTCCAAGCACAGGGAATTGCAGGTCTTAAGAGGACCAGGAGCATGGTGGTAGTTGCTACCTACTACTCACGGTCACAGGCTGCAACGTTGCAATCATCCAGCAAATTGTTTGTTGCAACCTACCCAGCTGCACATTTAAGCCTCATACTTTTCTCTGATGGCTAACTTTAAATTTCAAATTTCATCCAGCATCACATACATCAAATGTATCTTCATCTGTCATTCACACACGAAACCACGCACCAAAGCACAGGATATAACATCTGTTAAAATTAATAGAGTCGACGAAATAGTAACATCTGCAAAATTAATAGAGTCGACGAAATAGAAACACCGGCTTTCCATTGATACTAGAAGAGTGAAGCAGAAGTTGATGAAAAAATATACTACAAACGGGGCCCAACATCAATCAGGATACACCAGGGAGGACACAAGTTCACATAAAACAAGAGGTCTGGAAACACACTGAAGAACATAGCAGGAATTGCGTCTTCCGGTCCGTTTTAGCAGCTACAGCTAGGTAGGATGCTTAACTGGAAATCGATCAAATAAGAGTTGCATCTTAAAACTAATATGCAATGCACAGGTTCGGTGCTCATTTGGCCATCATGACCTTGACGAACTCCTCGTAGTTGATCTGGCCATCACCGTCGACGTCTGCTTCACGGATCATCTCGTCCACCTCCTCGTCGGTGAGCTTCTCGCCCAGATTCGTCATGACGTGGCGGAGCTCAGCAGCAGAGATGAAACCGTTTTGGTCCTTGTCGAACACCCTGAAGGCCTCCTTGAGCTCCTCCTCTGAGTCGGTGTCCTTCATCTTGCGGGCCATCAGGTTGAGGAACTCTGGGAAGTCAATGGTGCCGTTGCCATCAGCGTCGACTTCATTGATCATGTCCTGGAGCTCAGCCTCCGTTGGGTTCTGCCCCAGCGAACGCATGACTGTTCCCAGCTCCTTGGTGGTGATGCAACCTGTAAGAGACACATACAATCAACTCCAGGATCAAACACAGAACGTTGATTGTGCTTAAAACAAATTAAATTTTCTTTACAAAACAGAAAACATCACTGTTCACTGCACAGACCGAGAGATCAACTTATGAAACAAATAGTCGCTTATATATTGCCATCACTGGACAAGGTCTAAATGAGCTTGAAAGCAGTAAAGAATATCCATGGAGGGTACTAAGAAGCTTAACCAAAACATATTCATACTCCCTCCGCCCCAAAATAAGTGTCGGAGATTTAGTACTAAATTAGTACAAAGCTTGTACTAGATCAACGACACTTATTTTGAGACAGAGGGAGTACAATACTAAGAGTATCTTGCATAAGTACAATACTGAAAATATCTTGCATAAGTTCAGCTGGAAGGTATGTATATATAATCTAGATTTATCCTGAGTGGTTATGATTTCACACAATAACATCAAAACAGATTACCACAACAGTAACTTCGATATGAAAAAACAGGAGGTTTCTACACGGCCGTTAACCAACTTACACATTACATGACTACAAATAAAGCTCAATCAATCAGGGTAGTAATATGTTATCAGCTTGAAACTAAACTAGCACAACACAAGAATTTCAACTACAGTAGGACCATAGGCATTCAAACAAACTTAACCGCCAGATCATTCAAAGCTGTATCAAATAATTAATTAAAATCTATTATATTGCATCATCATTAAAATCAGGGTAGTAATATTGCGAGATTTTTTTTTCTCTCCATGGATCTCTTCACGATTCTAACTGCCCAATAAATCGTAAATGTGGGATGAAGACCAGGCCACTGCTACACAGCGACAGTCCACGGTCAACAACGACGACCTGTTCAGACGGAGCTGATCTAGAAGCAACAGCGGGCGCGATCGCGACGCGATCCGGAAAATAAATAAAACCTAGACTAGACGGAGACGAGGCGTCGCCGTCACGAAATGGTCAACCCGCCGGAAGATAAGCGTCGCGTGCACATCATCATCATCATCGGCTCGCCACTAGGCGCGCACACGACAGCGACGCGGTTCCGCCAGCGGCCAGGCCCAGATCCGGGCCGGATCTACCGCCCTACGGCGCGAATTCGACGCGCCGTGGTGAGCGCAGGGGCGGGTGCAATGCGCACGGCGGTGGCGAGCGCCGCGCGGAGGAGAGATCCGAGGTAGGGGAGGGGGAAGGGAGGGGAGGCGCTCACCATCTCCGTCCTTGTCGAAGAGGCTGAAGGCCTCCTTGAACTCGGCGATCTGGTCGTCGGTGAGCTGATCCGCCATGCCGCCGCGGCGGTGGTGGGGGCGGGCCGGTGGATCGACGGAGACGGCGGCGAACGAGCGAGCGTGCACGCACGCGAGCGCGGACGAGGATTGGCGCGGCGGACGCGAGAGCAGAGAGAGGGAGAGGCCGCGAGCGTTCTGTGGCGTGGCGTCCGGTTCCAGCTCGATTTATACAACGCCCACCGTCAGCCCCGCTAAACGCGGCCGTTAGCCGAATTCCCCAAACTACCCCTCTGCCTGCCGTCCTCCCGCGACGCTCTCGTTGTTGTTTTATTGCCGCTAGCTCTCTCTCGAGAAAAATGAGATGGCTGCCTCGAATAATCGATTCCTAGTAGTAAATGGTGTGTGCCACTTGTGATTTCTAATGCACATTTGGTATGCTTTGGTAGGTGGTGAGAGGCACGAATTCATGGAACAATTCTGAGATGGTCACCAAACTTCAAGAAGAAGAAATAGCGCAGTTTGTTTTTTATGATGATCGCTCGTCCTACCATAGGGGTTCCCTCTAAGATGCATGTCCCGTGTCCAACTAGGCAAAAAAAATTATTTGCCGTTAAAGTCAAAACATGTTAATATTTTGAGTTTGCTCATAGGTATAAAATGTGAAAAAAAAATATGTCGCGAGGAGAAATACGCCGTTTGCATGAGATACTTCTCTTGATGAGCCAAGTTTATACTCACGAGCATGTTTGGTGAGTTGCGTGCTTACATCCCTCTGACGTCCACCTCCAGTAGCAAAGAAGAATAGTAGACAGCTGGCTTGAATAATTGCTTGATGGGAGATGATACGTGCCACTTGTGATTTCTAATGCACATTTGGTGTGCTTGGGTAGGTGAGAGACACAAATTCATGGAATAGTCATGATATGGTTAAGACTCGAAAAATATTATACAATTTCTTTTTATGGGTAGGCTCTTGTAAGGTCATCTGTACGTACATTAACACGACTGACTCATGGTCTATGTATGTAAAGTTATACCTTTTTTGTTTTGTTTTCTATCATGCTCCCACACTGTTTATACATATGACTGAATTAGTATTGTCCTAATATCAAATGTAAATGGGACATGTTGATATTTATCAATACTTAACCAGCAGACATGACAAATATGACGTTTCAATGAATTCATGACAACATTTATGACGTAGTATGTTATGATGTCAAGGACCGTAAGTCGTGAAAAAGAGATACATAAGGCAAGGCATGGATCCATAGATGAAGACTCGACAAAACAGACTAATTCATGAGTATGTCATGCGCGTGGACGTGGTTGTCTGTTGTTACTTGGCCTAAGATGCGTGGATGGGCAAGGGGATCGAAAACAAAATGTTGTAACCTTGCATGCTTCCCTCAATTCTTCCTCCTCTAAAGCATTCGTCTATTTTCTGCCTAAACCGACGATAAGATTCAGTTGTTTGTTCGTGACGCGAGGACAATGATGGACATCATAGTGTAGTGTTACTTCGTGGAAACAAATACGCGGTTTCTACACAGTACTTCTCTTGTTGAGCTATGTGCTCCTTTCGGGTTGCTCTCTCGTGTCTAAAAGTCTTGAAAAAGTCCTCTCAAAAATATGTTCAAAGGTGTAATTTTCTTAACATGACAAAAGCACAATTATATTTGCGGCTTCACAATATACCTCATGAGAAGCGCACATAGCGAACAACATCGAGGATTTAATCCCTGCAAAACCAACATACTATAGAAGATAAAAAAAACATATGAAAAGAGTCGTAATGGGCACATGGATTTTTTGTAAATATACGGATTATGGCTGACGAGGGGGCATTTTGGTAATCTCGGGCGCTCCGTTAGGGCCAAAGTCCCCGTGCATCCCTGGACCAGCGCCGACACGTGGGGCTGCGCAAGCAAGGAATTTCTCGATAATGCACTTTCCGCTGGCATCTTTCAAACAGGGGAGAAATGACGGAAATGCCCTCCACGCGGTTGGGACGCGGAGTGCCCAGTTTCGCCAACCGGTCCTCCAGTTCTGCAGGTTTTCGTCTACCAGACTCGTCAGGACCTTTCCTCAAAAAAACAAAAAGAAACACATCCAGACTCTGGGCCTTTTGACACCACCACTGCTCGTCTTTGGGCCTTTAGGTTACACCTTCCTTTTATTAGGCCCGGGAAATCAAGCCCTTCGTATTTTTTTTTCTAGCGATGTTTATGAGCAGTTCAGCACCATTGAAATCAAGCATATGAGCAACTCTATTCACGTTTTTTTTTTCCTAGAAGGTGCAAACGGCAGCGATTCTGTTTGTGAGCAGTTTTATATCAGGCACATGAAAACCGACACACTACATAATCTTGTGTTACTCTGATTTTATTCTTGGCAAATGAGTGCAGTTGTCTCGATAGAAAAAAAATGAACATGATCTCTATATGAAAATTACAGCTTGTTTATGCAATTATGCACGACCCGATCGGCGCAGACATGCGGGTGAGAATCCTCTCGCTTCGGGTCGGCGGCGGCTGCGGCTTCATGCGCTACGGCAGCGCTATCGCTCGATGGCCTTGTAGAGGACGGTGGTGACGTACTTCGACCGGAACCGGTGGGTGTGGCCGAGCGCCACCAGCGGCTGCGTGCCCCACCCCTTCTCGATGTAGAGGTGGTTCAGCACCACGTGCCTCGGCCTTGCGCACTCCCGCTCCGCGCTCCGCGAGTTGAGCACGCCGAGGTAGAGCTGCGCCGGCAGGGTGGGGGGCTCCTTGGCGAACTCCTTGTCCTCGGGGATCTGGAACCCGTAGCTCGAGTCCGGGGACGGCGGCGCCATCAGCTCCGACACGCTCTCCACGCTTTCCGGCACAAAGTCCTGCATATAAATTGTGTTGCCTCCCAATGATCCAATGGAAAACACACATGTTTTGCAACGTACGTGAGATCGGGATTCGGTACTCACATTGACGTCGAGAAGGTTCACGATGTTGCCCACGTTGTCGGTTTCACAGGGAAGATCGGGGAGGTATCTCCTTTCTCCATCCACGATGAATCTGTACCGGTAAACTCCGGATGGAAGCTCTAACAGGATGGTGTGGTCTTTGCCAGATTTCTGAACGGTTTTCCTGCCATATATGTTTGATGACACGATCAGCATTTCTGGTTTCAGTTTTGGGGAGGAAAAGGTGTCGGTTATGTCTGGTTGATGAGAATGTACTTTGATGTCCAGTGATCCCATGATCCTTCCACGTAGATACACTTGCCTCCGTGAGGCCACACGAGCAAGGTAGGGATCCTCTTTGGTGGGGGGCCGTCGGAATCGTCCTGATCACGCATCAATATCTGGTTGAACACCGGAGGTGGCACATCTGAAGCTCTTTGCAGTGGAGTTACAGGGCTCTGCGGTGACAAAAAGATAAACATTAGTGCATCGATATGGACGATGTGTAACAAGCGCTATACACACTGTTTCTTATGGCAAAAATGAGATCAAGGCGGTAAAATCGGTTGATAAGATAGGTAGGCCTTGAGACTTTTGGCTAACAGATATGCCACGATTTTCTTCAGAACAAATGCCGTTAGCAAGTACTACAGTATAACTGAATTGTACTTTGAATATGTTGATGCAACAGATTTCTATACACTCCGTGTGCCATTGTTAATATTAAAGACCTTCGATAGTAGTCTGGTAACTGAACACATGAGCAAGAGGCACAAACAGCCCGTGGTTTTCTTGTCCAGTACCAACTATCCAAAGTTGACAGGTGGGATGAGAGCTGGGAATTTCTAGTTGAAAGCCACTCGCCGGGAAGGTGAAATCGGGCTGTTCAATATCTGGATCCAAAATGTTCAGTGTTGTTTATCTCGCCCAACTCTGATCTGAACCAATCACACCACCTGTCTCTACTCCTTTCAAACAAATATGAAGTTTCAGACAACACATCTTCAGATAACAATGGGGGTTCACAGTGACGACGACAGACAGACAGACAGGCAAGGGATCAAATTAACCGCGCTACGCAGTTATTAATCAGCACTCAACCATGGCTGTTCCAATCGATTGATGCCTTCGGGGTCATGTTGCGATCTCGGTCATCGTATCGAGAAGCGCGGTGCAGCATGTCGCATTGGGAATTTGGAGGCAGGGAGATAAGGATTGAGGGGGGATTAAGCTCACCGATCATCGCTCGAGGGCGACGCTCGGGGTTGAGGGAGGATTAATTGCGTATAATGTGATCGATCGATCTGACTGACCTGGGGCACGAACATGCGCGGCGAGTGCGGCCGCGGGGGGCTTCCCGGCGAGGACGACCCTCCTCCTCCCCCTCCCCCACCGCCGCCGCCTCCGACGTATCCCGTCGACGACGCGCGCCGCACGTGGCCGCGGCCTCCCTCGTCCGTCTCGGCGTCCGCGATGTCCTCCAGCCTGCCGCTCGCGTTGCCCATCGACCGACCCTCCGGCCCCGGCGCGCGCGGGGCAGAGGAGGAAAGAAAAAAATCCAGAGGGAGGCCAGGCCGGTCGGTGTGCCGTCCCTCCGTCGCGCCGCCGTGCGTGCGATCGCGGCAGAGAGAGGAGGGCGATCGAGGCGGAACTGCCGATCGCGACCCGGTCCGGCGCGGCACGGCGCGGTGCTGCGACTGGGTTTGTTTGCCTGGGAAACACATGGGCCTTGCCAGCCCAGGCCCAGTATAATGTCTTTACTGACTTTTTGCTACTGAATTTTTTCAAATGGCAGCCACTAAAAAAAAGAATATTTTTCAACGGCCAAATATACCACTTTCAGAGCATTTTAGACACGCGATTCCTGCACTGTAGCAATGAGATGCTGCAAGATGCTTTTGTCCGCAGTATATACACGTGCAAGATGATTAGGGGGCTAAGGTTTCAGAAACACCATCAACAAACACAACTGGTGGATCACGATACCACCTTATAACATGGGATCTACACAACTCACCGAAGTTGAAACCGTCAATCGGGTAACACGAGGAACAATCGAACCCTCTGAGCTTCAAGCCATGTCGAAGGAGAGCATGTCACGAACGATATGATGTGCTATAACGAGCCAAAATCGAGGGTCGGGACTCGAGAGAGGAGGGGGTCTTGGATGGTGATGTTTGCGGGGCACAATCTATGAACGTTATGGTCGGCGTGACGGTGGCTGTCGGGGGCGGGCGAAAGGTAACCGTCCACGGTTCCCTTGCAGGTGTTTCGTGGCCGGGGAAGGGAGGGGTGGTGCGTGGAGACACTAGTTGCAAGTTGCAACTATAGTGTGTGGGTCCAGCTTGTATGCAACGCCCCGATCCCGATCCAACGGCCCGCGAGGCGGTCGATTTTGGGCTGGCGTCGGCCGGACGACGCCTAGCGCCCGCCAAAACCTCCTCTATTCTCGCCGCTCCCACGGAGGCGAACGCCAGCGGCGGCGGCTGCGGTTCCTGATCAGAGGGGCGGCGCGACTGAGCAAAAGAGGCAGCGCTGCAGCCTGCAGGTGCATTCTATTCCTCCTCTCTCTCTAGCCCTCTGGCATCCTCTCTCCCTCTTCCCCTACTCTGGTTCCGATGGTTGCTGTGGACGTGAGGCGGCGGGGCGCTGTGGAGGCGGGGAATGGAGGCGCCGACGGCGGGGCACGGAGGCGCTGCTCCGTCCCCTCCGCCCCCCCCCCCCCTCTCGTTTCTCTGCCAGATCCGACATATCTATATGTTCTGTGTTCCTTGCTGCTCCTCCTTGTGCCAGATCTGATGCATCTCTCCCTTTCTCTGCAGTTAGCAAGGAGGAGCACCGAGCCTACACATAGAAGCAGCAAGGCAGGCAGTCGATTTCTCCCTCAAAAAACAAAAGGTATAACCCTGCTGCACATAGCAACCGATTTTTGTTGTGCATTTTATGGTTTGATTGTGCATACCAGAGCATATATTTGATTGCGTATGCAGAGTGGGCATGCATTTCTTTTTTGTATGGACAGCGAGTTTTGTTTTTTTGCGTGGAACAATGAGCATATATTTGAGTGGCTATTTGAAGTTATATGTACTGTATAGACCCTGATCATGGCGTCCTGTTTTTTGTGTTCAATTTTGCAATGTAGATGGACAGCAAGGAAAAGAAGGTACTTCTCCTTTTGTTTGTCCCAGAAGAAAAATAAAAAGCGAGTGGTAGTTGGCTTCAACCGCCACCCGAGCAGCCCTTCCGCGCCAACGGAAAGTCAATTTTCTGCTCACAAGCATTTCTAGTTTTCTATCCCAGAACCACAAACCTTAGTTACCAAGGGGATCAAGAATATTGTCACACGGAATTTGAATCGACTCGAACCCAATGGGATCTTCGAAGGACGATGTGGATCGCCTCTTCGCCTGCTTCAAATGCGGCATCTCCCCTCCTCGTAAGCTCCTTTTTTCTAAAAACAAATGGCGGTCCCCCCCTCCCCCCCCCCCCCCCCCCCCCAATGTATCTTGATTTATTTGGTCGACTCGACTCGATTGGGATTCAGAGTCGGCATTCAGGGTGAGACCGCGTCGGCAGGGCAAGAAGTTGCGGGTCACGCCCTCGGCGGAAGGTGATGGAGGCGGAAGCAGTTCCTCTTCTGCTTCGACACGGAAAGCTGGGGAAAATGCGAGCGAGGTGACCTTTTTTAAAGTTTGATTTTGTGATTTAATTACAAGAAACCCAATCATCAGCGGTTGTCTCCTTGTTGTTCATTTCAGCATAGGGAGCCATCATCAGCGGCGATCAAATTCAGAAATCGAAAGCAGATGTCTCCGGTTGTGTTCTACGGTTCTCCGCAAGGTGTTCCAGTGAAAAAGCCGATGAGCCTCTTGAGGCTGCTTCGTGAAATTCACATTGACCTCAAGAAGCAAACTGAATTGATCTCCAGGTGTCTAGTTCAGTCGATTGTTGCATTTGCGTGTGGCAAATGAGCTCGTTTTGTTCTGAATGCTGTTCTTTTTGGGGGTATGTAGGGATGTTGTTTGGGCTACATTCCCTAGGCAAGACGAGGCAATAAGGTTCTCAAAGGAACATGCACATACCAAAGTCTTCGTCTATCAAGATCACTTGAGCGGGCAAAGAAGATTCCTTGTGTCTACATATGACGAGTTCTGGAGAAGGTTGAGACCTTGTTACATTGTTGACCTTTCCATTTCATACATACCTTATAGCTTATATCTATCCATCTCATTCTGCTTGGTTGTTTCATTGTAACCTCCTGTTACTAGAGGGTGAAACAAGTTGGTCCCTCTGAATAAGTGCCATATTTGAATTTTTGCCTTAGTTTCCCTTAAATGGTCTAATCATATTGATAATACCAATCCATTCTGCTCCGTGGTACCGTCTTCTTCCAGGTACAATAATATGGACCCACAGATTCGCCATCACTATGAAGTTATCCAGGAGGCAAGTCTCCATATCTTTGTTCTAAAAATGGTCATAAATTACATGTTACATGGTAGCTTACACAGAAAATTCTGTATATCACCTTATTTTCATGTTCTAGTTCCCTGTTATGATGGGGAGGATGTGCGGGAAGAGTCCGTAAGGACGTAATTATCGCTGGCTTTTATAATTCCTAACTCATAAACTTGGTAAATAAAAGGAGGTTATGCTTGCCTTAACTTTACTCAAACTGAGTGTTTTTTGTGCATTATTTGCAAGCTGTCTTGCCAGGGGATTAATACTCCCCATAGAGAAAAAAATATACAATTATGGTTTAAATTTGACGAATCAGTTTACATACATTAATGCTCGAATTTTACAACAAATGGTCACAACCTAGATATCAACTATAACATCTCTACTGATGCTACAGGGTTCACCTTGCCACATTTACTTTGATCTCGAGTTTAATGCAAAACTGAACCAGAAGAGAGATGCAGATGAAATGGTTGATACATTGGTTGCTGTCACATTCAGTGCCTTGCAGGACAAATATTCCATCGAAGGACAAGAAGAATGGATCATAGAATTAGACTCATCTAATGAAGGTGGCCCAGTTTGTCCCCCTTTGCATCTGTTTTAACCCTGGAAAATTGCTTTCTAAGAACGGTGGGATCACCGTACGATGAATACGATTAGCTTGTGCATGTTCTGGTTGACTGGTGGCTATGTGATTCTGTAACTTTTAACTTAATGTGAGGATTTTTCTTGCATAATTATTGAGTAGATGTGTACACTAGGCATGTTCGGAAATCATATAACTAAATTGTATGCTACCACTTCTTAGTAATGCTGAACCGAGGCATCATGGCTCTCAGCCTAATCATGTTGTGATGCACCTGGATTCTTCTCTCAAGGTGCAGGGCTTCTCCACGGAGAAATTTGAAAATCTAACATCGAGAGTACAAGAAAGAAGAAGACAGTACTATACTACTATTACTAAGTAATTTGTCTAGGGCAGGGCGAGCACAAGTTATAATCACGGTCCTAGAACAGTTGTAGTAAAATAAGTTGCAGATTTATATATTATCGGAGTGGATATGGTTAAAGCATTAGTTTGTTTTCATGCACTTAATGTATGCCTTTTCCACCACAAACAAGTTATTCTACAAGCAAGGAGTTGCGAGAAGTAGAACAATGTGAAAGCAGATTCAAGTTGCCTCTTATTGATTATTATTCAAATGTGTTTGCACCAAAGATTTCCATATATTTTTTAGTTTTCTTTGTTATAGATTAAACTTTTGTGATGGTGAACTTCTATTCTGCTTAATGGTACTCACATGACAACTATTGTTGCTTGCTTAGAAAAGTTTTCGCGCCATTTGATCATTCGTATACCAAAGACGGCATTCAAGGATAACTCCCATGCTGGTGCTTTTATCTCTGAGGTATCATTCAATCTCAATCTTTAGTTTTGCTGCTTTCTGTAAATTTATAAATTTCAGTTGCTGAATACCTTGTTATATTGGTTATATTTATCTTTATCAATTGCTACTCAGCTTGCTGTACTGGTTATATTGAAGCAAACAACAATTCTAACTTTATACATTTTAGCAATGTTCTAAGCAGTTCATGGTGGAAGTACATATGTGAAATGTATGTTTAATGAGTATTGTATTAGCAGCGAGCCACCAATAGAGCAAGCACAACATAGAACATAGTACTCAAACTATATTTGGTAACTTGTTTAATCAAAACCTCTTCTGTATCGAGGAAAAATTACAGTCCTTTCATTCTTCCAGTAAGGGATTGAAAGCCCCTTGACAAACGGGTTCCATGTTATCTTCTAGAAAACATGGCTGTTACTAGTATTCAACAAGATAATTAAATAGTTGGATAGCGTGGTTTCTGTTTCCTTTTTTGGGGGTGGGGTGGGGTGGGGAATGCTTATACTAGGGTTCCAACCTAGTCATACATGACATCTGCATAGGCGGTGAACACAAGTCAAGACAGTCAACAAAAGTCCAAGCAAGCTATCATGGGCCTAAGCAGGCCATCATGGTCAACAAGTCAAAGGAAGAGGGACAAATAAAAGAACAAGTCCAAGATTAAGACATAGAAGCAAAGAGCTCATTTGCCACATTTTCTTACCACATTTCAGGACTGATAACTAGTCAATTCATTTTCTGTTTTCTTTTGTAATGAAAATATAGCACCGATGTTAGAAAAACAAAAAGAAAACTTCAACTTTAAATGGAGCTATATGTTTTCCAATATATGGGGTTCAAGGGTAGAGTTTGATTGTGTTGCATGAACCCCATGCATGTTTTAACCTTGATAAACTGTATTGCTTCCTGTGGCTTCCCGAATGAAATATTCTTCTTCTTCACAGATCTGCTCTCGGATTGCCGCTCAACGTGCAGCCAATCCCAACCTTGATAAACTGTATATTACAAAAGATAGCGGCGGCGGAGAACCTGTTGATCAGCTCTTTGTGGATACCGCTGTATACTCTCGTAATCGTTGCTTCCGTTTAGCCTTCTCATCAAAGTCTGGGAAAAAGTCATTTCTTGTGGCTACTGGACGTTTCAAATGTAAGAACATGGTAAGCAGTTCTTGACCACAGGCTCGTTTTTATGCTAGGTAAAAGATATGGCTTTAATGGAGACTTAATTGCAAAGAAACACCACAATTGTGGCTACCGAGTAAAAAAATACCTTTTTTCGTTGCAAAAAATTAACCAGCATCCAATAGTCTTTTTTGCAGAAAACACGAATCACACGATTAAGTACCGTTTGATGCTGAATCTGACCGGTGGTTGGGTCCTGCTATAAGTGATGATGTGGCAACCAAAACTCACACCGTTTGGCTCACCATTAGGTTGACTTAGGGTCCACCCTTCAGCACCTATATCCCCCCCACTCCTTGCATTTCGTCGAGCACCTTCTGTCACACACTGCCAGGGAGACACATGGAGCACACGCTGCGGTGCGGCTTGGGGCGAGCTGGTGCGTGCAATGTTGCTCCCCGCCGGTGTCCTGCTGCCCAATGGAGTGTAGAAACAGCATGCTGCCGGGAAACAGGACGGTTTCCTGCTGGCTGGAGGGCGCGTCTCTGCCGTCGGAGATGTCGCAGCAGCAGTTTGTCACGCTGGAAGCAGAGGGGAAGGTGGTGTGCGGGGTGCAGGGTGCTCCATCCCGATCGTCCCCCCCTCCTGAACTGGCGTGATTGGGATGGAGCACCCTGATTGGGATATAAACGATAATATTTTTAAAGAAGCTCTGGACTATGTGTTTACATGTACGGATTATGTGTAAAAGACTAGGTTTACAGGTACTAGGCCCTGTGACCTTTCTTTTAATAAAAGTGATGCATCCTGTACATGTAGACCTACAGTTTTTAATATCTTTTGGCATGAGGATTTAAATAAATGCTGAAATGCAGTCGGCGATTAGAATTTGTGTCTGCACTGCAGTCCCTATGTGCTTGCAGTCTTGCAGACAAATCAACTTGACAGATGCAGGTTTTCATGTGATGGTGATGCTATACAGTCTCTGGTTCTCTTTTCCTGCCGGTCATTATCTTTTACCCCTAATGTTACCCACTGTCGACTACATGCAAACTTGTGAGGTTTATCTCAATATTGCATCTGATAGTCTGATATGATGTTCTAATTGTTTACAGAATGACAAGGAACTATTTATGGAGTCACTTATTTGCAGACTAGATGATGACTGCGATAAGCTTTTGATCTGCAAACTTGATTTGGAATGCAAGAAAGCATTGCATTTTGACACTGAAGCCAGCATTACAAGAGTGAGTATTTGCGGTTTCATTACTGATGTATTTTTACTATGTTGAGTGTATATATGATTTTTTTCTCTAATGTGCCATTCTTAGATTCAAGGAAAAAATTGCCGGGTTGCCATTGATACTTACCGAAGTGATTTTCCTCAAGCATACACTTACGGGAGATCTCCTTTTCCAGCTCTGGATGGCTTTATTGAATCTATAGCTTCCTTTGGAAGTGTCTCAGGTTTTTGGTTCTTCCTCACAGATATCCTTCTACTTCCTTCATCCAGAAGTATGAGGCACACTATTTCGACCAGCAATTAGTCCAACTATATGTAGATTATCTGATACAGAATTGATATCGGTGAGAAGTGCTTTTATACTACAAACCAATGATGTTGATCTTGCATCACGCAATCCATATACTATTGAACAAATTCATTTTTCTAGCATACATTTATGTGTTATACAAGACTCAATTTCAACAGGTTTGTCTGCCTCCGGCAGTCTATTTGAAATTCTGAAATGTGTGTTTGTGGGCCGTCCTGTCAAAGAACGTGGTTTTCCACAATATGTCTATACTAGTTATGTTGCCACTGAATGGTTTTTATTTTGAAGATTGAAAATGGTAGTCTTGACAAACCCCTTAATTTTTTTATGCAATCATGAATGATGAAACATACTCCCTCCGTCCCAAAATAACTGTCTCAAGTTTGTACTAGCTCTAATACAAAGTTGTACTACGCTTGAGACACTTATTTTAGGACGGAGGGAGTAACAAATAATAGGAAGGATTGCTCATCTCCCAAAAGACAGTGTCACCATGTTAGTAACTGTATAGACTTGTTATCTATGGTTTGACAATTGCGCATGTCCTGTACTGACGGTTTGACATTCCCTCATACGGCAGGCGCAGCACCAACCCACGACTCAATACTCAACAGTATTAGGATATGTCTAACTTGGATGTAGCCCACCCATTTATTTAGCTATTCTGTTGCGTACTCTCAGCCAATGTACGCTATTTGAACAATAATCAACGGAATAAGTGTGCATTTCTACTGTCCCATTCCAGCATTGTAACTGACTGGTGTTAGGTATATCACATCTTCTTTCTACTTCATCATGAGCCTAGATGGTTCACCGAGCAGCGGTACTACCTCTAGCGGCACTGTTTGGTCACATCTATTATTGCCTTTTCTACTCTAGTGCACCAGATCTGCACAACAGACCTTTCCTGTCTGCTCCTTCAGGTCCAGGACTACTGCCCGTGATGCCACCTTTTCCTGGTGCTCCTAGCGAGATGCTATTTTTTGACTTCATGTCGATGTCCTAGGACTTCAGTGTGCTAGAGTAGAACAGTATTATCTTGTTGTCAGTTAAAACCGTTAAATCCAAATGTAGTGGATTAAAAGATGAATATATGCATATATGAAAGTACTTAGAACTTAGAAGCATATAATGTCAAAACATTACCTGAGCGTATGCTGTCTAGCTGTGTGCTGCTGCTGCCTTGGTGCTTTATGAATACGGCACATTGTTACACTAGCATGCTGGCCATGCATGTGACACCACCTTCAGTTGGAAATATGTCTTCCTAAGCCCCTCTACAGTAAAATAAAAAAGAATGGTTTCTGGCCATTAATCTTGAACTTTTACTGCGCTGTTTCATTTGCTGAAGGCTTCACACTATTGGTGTTTCCGCAGATAATATTGTAATATATTTTTAGGAGATTATTTCTTAGTACTCTTATTTGATTAATTTTATGTTGAAAGCAAATAAATGCTTCATTTTGGGAGATGCAAGTCTTACTCTTTCATCACTATCTTAAACATTTATTTATTTATTGCAGGGAAAATTCGATGCTGGTACTGGTTTTCCCAAGATGGTTTAATGATTTATAGCATGTCAAGGAGTAGATACTGTGAGCATATTGGAAGAGAGCATAAAAGCAATCATGGTAAGATTTTACCGTTCTCTGTATATGACTTTCTTGCACAGCAGTGTATTACTTTGTTGATGCTGCTAGCAAATGTACCATAATCAGTTAGTTGAGAAAAACCATAAGTTTATACTGTACTTTGTGTATGCTACTATAGTGTTGTTTGGATGTGTACCATCATGTGTTTGCTCTTAATTTACTGTAAGCATTTTTGCAAGAACAAATGTATAATGGCCATGTTCTGCTGCAACAATTCCTTCATGTTATGTTCCTTGCCTTAATACCTGACATGTTTGTTAAGCATTACAATCATCTCATGTTGTGTTCATCTGCTGCAAAATCATCGTAAGTGCATATTATCATAATTTTCTGTTAATGAGGATGCTTGAAGTAGTTAGCCTATAATAGCTGCAATGCATTTTTTTGCAAAAAAGTTTTCACAAACCCTACAAAGATGATCGAAGTAGGAAACATTAACTGTGTGTCAGTGACATGTGGACCTCAGCCCCCCCCTTCAGCCTTCACCAGATGTTTTCAGTTTAGATGAATACTCGCAAGCAAATTTTGCCTGCACATGTAGTTGTGATTTCTGAAGTTTGTCACCATTTCATGTTAGCATATTAGCTAATGACTGATCCTTACGGTGCACCAGTTATGTACATTGTGGATTTCCAAAGAGCCGCGTATTACCAGAAGTGTTACGATCCTGATTGTCATGGTAAGCAAGGAACGTTGGTTGTTCCAGCAACTCTCATGCATTCACTTTAATGGTTTCCTCTTAACATGAGTGCTTTGGAATGAACAGGGTACCGTTCTCCATTGCGTGCCGTACCCTGGGACATGATTCCTGAGCTCACCGCCTCCATAGCTGGTTCGGCCCAGAGAGATTATCAGGGGAAGGTTGTTGAAATCAATATGGAAGGCAGCAGAAACGATGGTAACTCTGTTACGGAGAGCGGGGGCGACGAGGAGGAGGACCCTGGTTGGTGGGAAGAAGCGGTGAAGTTTGCTGACAGTGTCGAGAATGTCGATCACGCTCCTGCCTCTTGTAACTCGGTTAGTGGTTTGTGTCACTGCTCGCTTTTGCTGCCCCAAGTTGGTCGGTCGAAGTCATCATCCCTGACATGTGTGTGTATGCGCAGGAGGATGGTGGCTGTGATGATGCTGACTGGTGGATGGATGTGGAAAGGTTTATGGTGCAGATGGAATCCCAGGGCGATGCATAGGGAGGGTTCTTGCAACCGCGGTTACTGAACACGTCCGTTCATGTTACATGCAGATGTAGCTGCATAAGGTTATGCACATAAGAATGCCATTTTGTTCGCAGAATCTCTTTCAGAGAAGCAATGTATTTAACTGTTTGATAAAGGAAATTGGAACGGTGATCCACGGATGAGCCAAGGCTCGATGAACAGTAAATTTGAAAAAAAATAATCTGAAATAGGCATCTAAGATGCTCGGATGGGCTACGAGCATGCAAATTTCTATTATTACCAAGAAACAATGTGATGGTAAGATTTGAGGAGGGACTGATGATATTTTTTTTAGGACAAGGGACTAATGGTATTGACATAACTTTCATGTTATTAAAAGTTTGAAAGGTGCCACTCCAGTTCTCCTGTATGTCCATTATCGAGACCGAGGAGAGGGAGTCAGGGAGCAGAAGGGGTTTTCTTTGATTTTTTTCCATTTCTTTAATACACATATACATTTTGATACACGTTGAATATTTTCAAATACAGGATGAATATATTTTCAAATGCATGTTTTGGACACATGTTAAACATTGTTTCAAATACATGTTATACATGTTGAACATTTTTTTTTGTGAATGTCATGTAACATTTTAAAAAAAATGGGAACAATTTTTTATAAACATCTAAAAAAGCCATGAACATATATTTGAAATGTATGAACATTTTTTAAATATCACATTGTTTTTAATGGCACAATTTTTTCTTTAATGTACGTGAATATTTCTTTGTATTGTACGGACACTTAAGAAAACGTCACAAACATATTTTTGAAACATGTGAATATATTTTTAATGTCATGAACATTTTCTTCAATGCTATCAACAATGCGGGGAGGGGAAAACGCATTGCTCATTGGGCCAACATCTGGTTAGTAGAGGGCTTACTATGGGCTTTATGGCCCAGGTGGGCGGTGCCAAGGCGTGGGCCGCACACGCAGCGTAGCACAAGGCCCATCCGCCGACTTCCTAAACCCTAGCACCTCTCCCCTGCTTCAGCCACCAGCCGCCAGAACCATCCATACCTTCTCCGTCGCTACCGGCTCTCCTCCTCTCTCCCTCCACCGGCGGCTCTCTCCTCCTCCTCGCCACCGTCACCTCACCCCCCGCGGCGGCGGCGTCGTCGGCGGCAAGATGCCGAAGAAGAGCAAGAAGAGCAAGAGCAAGCGCGTCACGCTCAAGGCGAAGCACAAGGTGCTGCGCAAGGTCAAGGAGCACCACCGCAAGAAGCGCAAGGAGGCCAGGAAGGAAGGCAAGAGCGGCCGGAGCAAGGTCGAGAAGGACCCCGGGATCCCCAACGAGTGGCCCTTCAAGGAGCAGGAGCTCAAGGCCCTCGAGGTGCGCCGCGCCATGGCCATCAAGGAGCTCGAGGACAAGAAGGAGGCCCGCAAGGAGAGGGTAAGCAACCGTCCGCCTCTTCCGCTGCTCCTTCCCTGGCGTGCAGCTACTACCAATTTCTCAGTGTTCGGTCGGTGTCATGAGACCAAATTGTTAGTCGTATTTGATTTCTTATCTTACTATTTTTTGGTGTCAAACGATTACTCCTCCATAGTTCCATAGGTGTCATTAGATGCTTGCATAGCTAGATTTGTTGGCTAGATTATGAGAGTTGATTTCCTTTGCGAAGTCTGCCTTGGGAAGTCTGTTATTGATGATGTCTGGTTGCAGAAGTTGAATAATGATCTCAAATATTGTGGCCTCCTCTTTCAGGCTAGGAAGAGAAAGCTCGGAATACCCGACGATGAAGACATGCCTAATGAGAATGACGCAGCAGAGGAGACTGCTGCTTTAGCTGTGCCTAAGACCAACGGTTAGTTTCTTTTTCCACATTGCCGACGTTAATCGCCGTACTGCTTGCATATGCATTATTGACTAAAGCTGTTGAATGTGTATTCAGATCATTCGGAGAGAGCCTTCTACAAGGAGCTGGTTAAAGTCATCGAAGCTTCCGACGTGATTCTCGAGGTTCTTGATGCAAGGGACCCGCTGGGCACTCGCTGCGTTGACATGGAGAAGATGGTCAGGAAGGCTGATCCAACTAAACGGATCGTGCTCCTCCTCAACAAGATAGGTATAGTGTAACTTTTGATGACTTAATCACTGGTGTGGTGTGATCTTTCCTATCTTTCTGCATCTTATGTTCATCTTTTTGTGTGTGGATTGCAGACCTTGTCCCCAAGGAGTCGGTAGAGAAGTGGCTTTCATATCTGAGGGAGGAATTGCCAACTGTCGCATTCAAGTGCAACACTCAAGAGCAGAGGACCAAGCTGGGATGGAAATCGTCAAAGCTTGATAAAACAAGCAATATCCCACAAAGCAGTGATTGTCTTGGTGCTGAGAATCTGATTAAACTTCTAAAAAATTATTCCAGGAGTCATGAGGTATCCTATCTCAATGTTTTTAGATATGATCCGAGACTGCCTTTGTTTGTGTGTATTTGTCTAGCTTCAGTCAGGAGTTTCACTGGTGTTCTTAGGATTTCATAAAAAAAAATCTATCCTTTATTAACAGCAAATATGATTTGCCTGACTTCATGCTATTGGATTATGTTGTGTTGCCGTTTATCCTGTTCCATGGAAGCCATATTAACATTGACAGACAGTTTTATTTTCATGTACGCACCTAAATTTTCTATGTGGACATTGTTTAATGTCATCATGACATTTTGATAACTATTCCTCTTTCTGTTCTTTTTTGTTTTTTACCTTGCTTCCTTTGCTTTGATGCTCCTGGTTTTACAGTAATCCTCTCCCTTGTGCTTGCAGCTCAAGTTGGCAATTACTGTGGGTATCGTAGGCCTTCCTAATGTTGGCAAGAGCAGTCTAATCAACAGCTTGAAGAGGTCCCGTGTGGTTAACGTGGGTTCTACTCCAGGGGTTACTAGATCAATGCAGGAGGTTCAGTTAGACAAGAAGGTGAAGTTGTTGGATTGTCCTGGTGTTGTGATGCTCAGATCTGCCAGCAGTGGTGTGTCTGTAGCCCTTCGCAACTGCAAAAGAGTTGAGAAGATGGAAGATGTAATCACTCCTGGTAGGTGCTATCTTGTATTGTTTTTTACATCATTCCAGACAGCTTTTTGATAATTTATATTCATCCTAGTTACTGTATAATTTTCTTTGCTGATACCAATATGACAATAAGATAGTACGATACTGTACCAGGAAATGCACCATACAATTACTTACTCGGTTACTCCATATTTATTGTATTCTTGCAGTTAAAGAAATCCTAGGTCTCTGCCCACAAGAAAAATTGCTGTCTCTGTACAAGGTGCCGAGCTTTACTTCAGTTGATGATTTCCTTCAAAAACTTGCTACACTCCGGGGGAAATTGAAAAAGGGTGGTATAGTGGATGTGGAAGCTGCGGCAAAAATAGTGATTCATGACTGGAATGAAGGTACAATTGGCAAATTATCCTGTAATTGTCAATTTATTGTTTTGTTTCTTTTTTTGCAGGAATTTTTATTATTTTGTTTCCAAGCCATCTAACCCTCTTGTTATTAGGCAAGGTACCCTACTTTACACTGCCACCTAAAAGGGATGCCGTGGAGGACGCCAATGCAGTAATTATCACAGAAGACGGAAGTGAATTTAATGTTGATGAAATTTACAAAGCCGAGTCTTCATATATTAGTGGTCTAAATTCTTTGGAGGATTTCAGTCATATTGAAATTCCTTCTAATGCCCCAGCAGAGATTGATGAAACAATGCTCGAGGTATTTTTTACAGCTGCAGTGATCTTCGTTTAATTAACGCAGCAATGCTATTATTGTAGACTTTTGCAACCAATTACTCTTTTCTTGACAGTACTATGCTTTAGTTCCTATATATGCTTGGTTGTCATTGTTCTAACTAAGAGCAACTCTTAACACATTCCCCCACATTGGCTGGCGGAAGTTTTTCAGGAGCTATACATTTTATAGGCATGGATTAGAGTTGCCCTAATTGTGATTATACAGATGCATCCTTCTCTCTTGTTGTGGTACTGTGGGTTCTTTTTGGACTTTTTTTGGTTGGTTATACTGGTAACGGCCAATCGCTTTGATCTACTAACTTTGGAGCTCTGAACTCTTACCTTTTTTCTTGACTGTGAGTAATCTGTGTAAGAAGGAAGTTATAAACTGTAGTGCTGTCAAAGGCATGTCCTTTTGGGGAGATGGACGCTTGGGTAGACAGAAAAGAAACAACACGCTTGGTATCTCGTGTGTTGGAGTTGTCAAGTTATCTTTCAAGCTGCATATTACAGTAGTACAGCTAAGATGATATTTGTCTTGCATTGAACAGGACCCCCCAGCGCAGAGCGCACCTGTGAAGGACGAATCTATGTCTGATGTGAACGACCGTGAAGGAAGCAAGGCGGCTGCTGCTGGTGGCACGCAGCATGACAAGCTGTACACCGCCGAGGGCATCCTCGACCCCCGCAAGAAGAAAGCGGAGAAGAAGCGGCGCAAGGGGAACAAGTTTAGCGTGCTGAACGACATGGACGCTGACTACGACTTCAAGGTGGATTACCAGATGAAGGATGCCTCCCCTGCGGATGACGAAGATGGCGATGGCAGCAAAGGCGAAGGCGAAGAACCCAAGGGTGAAGACGACAAGAAAGATGCCCCTGCTGCGGAGTGCGAGCCCATGATGAGTTGATGTCGCGTGAGGTAAAAACTGCAGGTTGGGAGTGCGAATTAGTAGGTTGTATTACCACTGTGATGTGGGCTGCCAACAACAATTGGCATGAGTTTTTGTACGCCGTTAGGTTTAATGAAGACAGACACAACAAATGGTATGATGCTTGTTTTTTCTGTGCTTTTCTCTTGATAAATTACACGTGCAAGAAAAAGAAAGAGAAAAACTACAATTGCCGTGAAGATGGCGTAAGTTTCCCGTGTTAATTTTGAGGCAATCTACATGAGTTTTGGTCGCCTGAGCATGTTGTAAGTGGCAACAAGAAACCCAAATTAAAGTTTAAAATGACAGCTGGTAAGTGCGTTTTATCACACATAAATGAAGGAAATATAAGTGCGGTCCTCTGTTGTAGAGGAACGTTTATGTTGCTCTTTTCAAATTCCAGTTGGAAATGCCTCATCTTTTACTCACCCACGCTATCCTCTCTCCCCATGTATTTTCCTAAAAAAATGTATTTTCTAACTAAATGGTTCATTCACATGAATCAAAATCTGCAGGGGGGGGGGGGGGGCTCTAGTGTTAGCCGCATGTCTTTCCTCTTTGTTGCTGATGGAGGCCAACTGAAGTAATATTCTGAATGCATATGAAGCCTATGATTAATAAGGACAAGTCCTCGATCTTGTTTAGTAAGAACACAAAGGTACGGAAACAAGAAATGAGGGACATCTTGCAGATCTTTGTGGAGGACCTATCATCAAAATATCTAGGCATTCCAACATACGTAGGACAAGCGAGGGCGAAGACTTTTGAATATGTGAAGGAAAGAGTTTGAAAAAAGATTTAAGGCCAGAAGGAGAAGTTGCTCTCAGAGAGGCAGGGAAGGAAACCTTGATAAAAGTTATGGCACAAGCAATTCCTATCTATACTATGGCTTCTTTTGATTTCAACGAGGGCTTGTGTGAAGAACTGAACACCATGATCAACAAGCATTGGTGGAGTCAAGTTGACAAGGAAAATGAAGTGAATTGGATAAGTTAGGAGAAATTGATGAGAGTGAAGAAAAAGGGGGTCTAAGCTTTTTGGAAACTCCATGCTTTCATCCTAGCCATGTTGGCAAGGCAAGCGTGGAGGCTGCTTCAATACCCCTCTTTATGTGCACACGTTCTCTCAGCAAGATGCTACCCGAATGGCTCGATACTAGAGTCAACCCCACCTTACGACATCTCAGATACATGACATGGTTTTCTTAAGGGAGTGGAATTTTGGAAAAAGGGATCATTTGGAGAGTTGACGGTGGTGAGCATATTAATATATGGCGCGACCCATGGATCCTTAGGAATAACACAAGAAAGGTCATCGACCAAGAAGGAAATATTTTGATCACTAGAGCGAGTGAGTTGCTTAATCTTATGACGAATAGTTGGGACGAGGATTTGGCGAAGTAGACCTTGTTTCCAGAAGATGCACGAATTATACTTCAAGTTCCAATTCAAGAACATATTGATGACTTTATAGCATGGTACTTCGATGAAAGAGGTAAATTTTTAGTTAAATCTGCTTATAGAGTAGCAATAGACAATGTTCCCGAGAATCTAGGACATGCCTAACTTCCTCCTCACGTGTCGGTGAGGAACACCCCGAATCTGAGGGTCTCTTTGATTCGCAGGATTCGAAAAATACATGAATAGGAAAAGTATAGGATTGAAGTGGTAATCCATTTCTATACCTAATATTAAAGGGAGGATTGTTTCTTCACTTTTTTTGGTCCATCAGACCTTTTTTTTATGTCAACGTTTCCTTCATTGGTTTGAGCCCAAACGCCCGAACCCACCCACCCAGCTAACCTATTGTTGATGAAAGTAAAGGAATAATAGTTTTTATATTCATTGTACTGATGTTGGTCCTCACAAAATAAAGAAGAAAAAGATTGAGCTGATGCTGCTGGTTCGAACTTAGGACCAAAACCCTACCACCCAAAGTGCTAAACCAATTGAGCTAGGCTATAGATGTGTACAAACAAATGGTTCGTTTTCTAAGTAAATAGGCTGTGTCCTTTTATATATCATGGTACCAATTAGTCCCACCATGCTGCTTTAGATCAAATCTAACCAATTTAAATACAGTCAAGAGTAGTCTGAAGAAACAACAAGAAAAGGACCCAATAGAAAAGAAAATGCTTGTCCGCTTGTTGGCTGGAGGGAGATGCATGCATCTTTGGCTGGAAAAAATAAACTTTTTTTTTTTTTGCGACGATGGAAGAAATAAACTTGCCTTGCCATTAGAATTGGAGGCCTCATGCATGTACGCAGACCTAGACATGCTGGTGCACGACAAAGCTACCAACGCCCTTCTCCATGTTACAAGTGCAAGCATGCATCATGTTTCTATTGTGTATTTACGACTCCTATTTTTTCCTCGGTATATTCAAAAGGAATTATACTATTACAAGGCATTCTCTACTTTTTTTTGCAGGGTTAGGCATTCCCTACTCTTTAGACAAGAATTATTTATACGCAAGCACGCACTCTCATTCGTTGAACACACAATATATGTGTTTCTATATGCATATATTTTTCGGTGTTCATGTCTCATAACAAGATTTTCTTTTCTTCTGTATGAGTATATCATGGATGCACATGTGATAACTCATAATGCAACATAACAGTTAATTATGCAATTTGATAGAGCTTCCCGAGAAAATTTCCCGTGAGAAATTGTCCCAGGTTTACAAAATATAATTATTCGTGTTTCTGGTTTTCGATTTTCAATTCATGAACCAGTCATAATAGCTAACCCAATATCACAGGCCCTTCTGTGTCTCACACTACATATGTCTCGCATTAAGCGCGGATAATTAGTATACCATTGTTGGCACATGACACAGTGGAAGTCAAAATTAAATAGAAAAGTTGCAAACCAAACAATCCATACATTCCTTAGCAGTTTTGAAAAAAAGATTTGTCTGAAGGCGAAGTTCTTTTTGTTAGGAAATGTTGATACTTATTCGATTAGGGAAGTGCGACATTTTTTCTACCCGTTGCAACGCACGGGCATATGTGCTACACATTTTCTTCTTCTTTCCGGACACCCAACAGCCCGAGCATGCAAGAACAGTAGCACCAGCCGGCCATGTTGTGCAACATCATTAGAGCACTCTCATTGCAGCGGAACTACTTGGGTGTCTGTGACGACAAGATGCTTGATATTGAAGTTGAAGAGTGTAGCACGGTTGATGAGATGAAGTGGCATGAAAACTTATCTTTTATTAAAAATAAGGACCTTTCCATGTTTAACCTTATTATCGATGTTTATTAAAATTGGATAAAAAGGTGCACAATGACACATTAAGCAGGTTGTGCCCCTTTTATCGCCCGGTGCAACGCACGGGCATTTGTACTAGTTAATCCTATAGGAATAGCAATGAGTGTTTGACACCACAAGGAAAACAAAGAAATTGTAAAAAGAGGTTGAAGTGGATGTTAGATTTCCTGTGAAATGTAGTAGAAAAGATTTCATAGAAAAAATTACTATGAAAATGGAATCCAATGCTATGAATCAAAGGGCCAACGTAGGAAATATACATAAGGATTTCAATCCTCCAAAAATCTTATAGAATTCCTTTGAATCAAAGGAGCCCTGATTGGCACAAGCTATGGTCTCTTCCCCTTCCAAATAAAGTGATTCACTTCTTATGGTATCTATCTACAAACAACATACCAATACTGTTGGAAATATGCCCTAGAGGCAATAATAAATTATTTATTATCATATTTCCTTGTTCATGATAATCGTTTATTATCCATGCTATAATTGTATTGATCGGAGAGTTAAATGCATGTGTGGATACATAGACAAAACCATGTCCCTAGTATGCCTCTAATGGACTAGCTCGTTGATCAAAGGATGGTTAAGGTTTCCTAGCCATGGACATGAGATGTCATTTGATAACGGGATCACATCATTAGGAGAATGATGTGATGGATAAGACCCAAACTACAAACATAGCATATGATCGTGTCAGTTTATTGCTACTGTTTTCTGCATGTCAAGTATATGTTCCTATGACCATGAGATCATGCAATTCACGGATATCAGAGGAGTGCCTTGTGTGTATCAAACGTCGCAACGTAAATGGGTGACTATAAAGGTGCTCTACAGGTATCTCCGATGGTGTCTGTTGAGTTGGCATGGATCGAGACTGGGATTTGTTACTCCGTGTGACGGAGAGGTATCTCAGGGCCCACTCGGTAATACAACATCACAACAAGCCTTGCAAGCAATGTGGCTAAGTGTTAGTCACGGGATCTTGTATTACGGAACGAGTAAAGAGACTTGCCAGTAACGAGGTTGAACTAGGTATGGAGATACCGACGATCGAATCTCGGGCAAGTAACATACCGAAGAACAAAGGGAACGTTATACGGGATTAACTGAATCCTTGACATAGAGGTTCGACCGATAAAGATCTTCGTAGAATATGTAGGAACCAATGTGGATGTCCAGGTCCCGCCATTGGTTATTGACCGTAGAGGTGTCTCGGTCATGTCTACATAGTTCTCGAACCCGCAGGGTCTGCACACTTAAGGTTCGGTGACGTTCCGGTAGTGTAGAGTTATGTATGGTGGTGACCGAAGTTTGTTCGGAGTCCCAGATGAGATCCCGGACATCACGAGGATCTCCGGAATGGTCCGGAGGTAAAGATTCATATATAGGAAGTCCAAGTTTGGTTTTCGGAAAAGTTTCGGGCTCATCGGTAGTGTACCGGGAGTGCCGGTAGTGTACCGGGAGTGCCGATAGTGTACCGGGAGGCCTCCAGGAGGGGTATTTTGACCCCAAGAGGTCCATGGGCTGTGGGAGAATAATAACCAGCCCTTAGTGGGCTGGGAAAACAGCCACAAAGGCCCATGGCGCAGGAGAGAAAGTCCTAAAGCAAAAAGTGGAAAATCAGCCAATAGGAGGCAATCCTACTCCAACTAGGATTGGAGGTGAAGTAGGATTGCTTCCCACCTCCTATTTCGGCCGACCCAAAGGCCTTGGCTGCCTCTCCTCTCCTCTCCTCCTATATATACTAGTGGATTGGGTGGTTTTTGGACAGAATTTCCGGCCACGTGCTACCCGTTACACCGGTGCATAGTTTCTCCTCTAGATCGGTTTTCTGCAGCGCTTAGGCGAAGCCCTGTCGGAATTGCTCCACCACCATCACCGGAGCGCCGTCACGCTGCCGGTGAACTCTCTCTCCTCTCCACCTCCTCTCGCTGGATCGAGACGGTGGAGATCGTCATCAAGCTGCACGTGTGCTGAACGCGGAGGTGTCGTCCGTTCGGCGCTAGATCGGAAGGACCGTGATCGAGATCGCGAGACGGTTCGTGATGTGATCACAGAACGGATCGTGATGAGTTCGTGGGACAGATCGTGATCAAGATCGTGAGATGGATCATGATGAGTTCGCGGGACGGATCATGATGTGTTCGCGGGACGGTTCGTGATTGGATCGCGGGACGCTCGGCGATTTGGATCGCGAAGAAGTTCGACTACACCAACCGCGTTTCTTAACGCTTCCCGCTTAGCGATCTACAAGGGTACATAGATCCACTCTCCCTCTCGTAGATGCTCATCACAATGGATAGGTTTGTGTGTGCGTAGGAAATTTTTTGTTTCCCATGCGACGTTCCCCAACAGTGGCATCATGAGCTAGGTTGATGGTTCGATGAGATCTCGAGTAGAACACAAAAGGTTTGTGGGCGTTGATGCTTAGATTGCTTCCTCCCTTGGTCGGATTTTGGTTCAGCGGGATTGTGAGATGAAGCGGCCCGGACCAACATTACTCGTACGCTTACGAGAGACCGGTTCCCTCGACACAACGTGTTGCTTAGATGGCTTGCGGGTGACAGTTTCTCTCACTTTAGTTGGATCGGATCCGACAAAGGCGGTCCTTGAGAAGGTTGAAAAGCAATCTATGTATCACCGTTGTGGTTTATGTGTAGGTGAGAATCGTTCTTGCTAGATACCCGTAGGAGCCACGTAAAACATGCAACAACAATTAGAGGACGTCTAACTTGTTTTTGCAGGGTATGTTGTGATGTGATATGGCCAATTACATGATGAGATATATGTGATGTATAAGATGATCATGTGATGTATAGAATTTCACGACTTGCATGTCGTTGAGTACGGCAACCGGCAGGAGCCATTGGGTTGTCTTTAATTATTGTATGACCTGCGTGTCAATCATTAAGCGCTATGTAATGCTTTACTTTATCGCTAAGTGGTAGAAATAGAAGTAGAAGCAGGGCTGGCGCCACAACCCCAACGGAAACACATTGATGGAGATCAAGATGATGGAGATCATGGTGTTGTGCCGGTGACGATGGAGATCATGCCGGTGTTTCGAAGATGGAGATCTTAAACACAAGTTCATGGCCATATCATGTCACTTATGAATTGCATGAGATGTTAATCCTTTTATGCACCTTGTTTTGCTTAGTACGGCGGTAGCATTATAAGGTGATCCCTCACTTGAATTTCAAGATGAACTGTGTTCTCCCCGAGTGTGCACCGTTGCGAAAGTTCGTCGTGTTGAGACACCACGTGATGATCGGGTGTGATAGACTCTACATTCACATACAACGGGTGCAAGCCAGATTTGCACGCGCAAAACACTCGGGTTAAACTTGACGAGCCTAGCATGTACAGACATGGCCTCGGAACACAAGAGACCGAAAGGTCGAGCATGAGTCATATAGTGGATATGATCAACATAATGATGTTCACCATTGAAGCCACCTTAACTCACGTGATGATCGGACTTGAGTTGGTGAATTTGGATCATGTATCACTCGAATGACCCGAGGGATGTCAATTTGAGTGGGAGTTCTTAAGTAATATGATTAATTGAACTCATTATCATGAACATAGTCAAAGTGTCTTTGCAAATTATGTTGTAGATTACTAGCTCGCGCTGTAGCTCCCTTGTATTTTTATATGTTCCTAGAGAAATAGAATTGAAAGATGTTGGTAGCAAAATTGCGGACTGGGTCCGTGATCTGAGGATTGTCCTCATTGCTACACAGAAGGCTTATGTCCTTAATGCACCGCTCGGTGCGCCACCCCATCTAGCGTCGTCTGTAGATGTTGTGAACATCTGACAGGCACGTTTCGATGACTACTTGATAGTTTAGTGCATCATGCATTACGGCTTAGAATTGAGGCTCCGAAACGTTTTGAACGTCACGGAACATATGAGATGTTCTAAGAGCTGAGATTGTGATCTCGGGCTCGTGCCCGAGTTGCGAGATATAGGATCTCCAACGAGATTCTTTGCCTGCAAGATGAAAGAGAATAGCTCAATCGTTGAGCATGTGCTCAGATTGTCTGGGTACTACAATCGCTTGAATCGAGTGGGAGTTGATCTTCCAGATAAGATAGTGATTGATGTAGTTCTCCAAGTCATTTTCACTGAGCTACTAGAACTTGGTGATGAACTATAAAATGCCAGGGAAAGAAATGTTGATCCCTGAGCTGTTCGCGGTGTTTGACACCGCGAAGGTAGAAATCAAGAAGGAGCGTCAAGTGTTGATGGTTAATCAAACCACTAGTTTCGAGAAGGGCAAGAGCAAGGAGGGAAACTTCATGGATAGCAAGTCAGTTGCTGCTCCAGTGAAGCAACCCAAAGTTGAACTCAAACCCGAGACTAAGTGCTTCTGTTATGAGGTGAGCGGTCACTGAAGCGGAACAACCCTAGATACTTGGTAGATAAGAAGGCTGGCAACATTGATAGAAGTATATTTGATATACGAGTTACTAATGTGTACCTTGCTAGTACTCTTAGTAGCACCTGGGTATTGGATACCGGTTCGGTTGCTAAATGTTAGTAACTCGAAATAAAAGCTACGGAATAAACGGAGAACTAGCTAAGGGTGAGGTGACGATATGTGTTGGAAGTGTTTCCAAGGTTGATGTGATCAACATCGCATGCTCTCTCTACCTTCAGGATTAGTGACGAACCTAAATAAATGTTATTTGGTCTTTTGCGTTGAGCATGAACATGATTAGATCATGTTTATTGCAATACGGTTATTCATTTAAGTTAGAGAATAATGGTTATTCTGTTTACATGAATAATACCTTCAATGGTCATGCACCCAGTGAGAATGGTTTGTTGAAATCTTGATCGTAGTATTACACATGTTCATCACATTGATGTCAAAAGATACAAAGTTAATAATGATAGTACCACATACTTGTGGCACTGCCGCTAAATGTCATATTGGTATAAAGCGCATGTAGAAACTCCATGCTGATGGATATTTGGACTTATTCGATTTCGAATCGGTTGAGACATGCGAACCATGCCTCTTGGGCAAGATGACTAAAGGACCCCGTTGGATGGAGCGGGCAAGTGATTCATTGGAAATGATACATGTTGATGTATGCAATCTAGTGAGTCTTGTAGCGTGCAGTGGATATCGTTATTTTCTTACCTTCACTGATGATTTGAGTAGATATAGTGTATATTTACTTAATGAAACACAAGTCTGAATCGTTTGAAAGGTTCAAGCAAATTCAGAGTGAAGTTTAAAGATCATCGTGACAAGAAGATAAAAATGACTGCGATATGATCGTGGAGGTGAATATCTGAGTCACGAGTTTGGCATACAACTTAAGACAATGTGAAAGTTGTTTCACAACTAAACGCCACCTGGAACACCATAGTGTGATGGTGTGTCCGAACATCATAGGTATGCTCTATTGGACATCATGCGTGCTATGATGTCTCTTGTCGTTTTACTACTATAATTTTGGGGTTATGCATTAGAGACAACTACATTCACTTTAAATAGGGCACCATCTAAATCCGTTGAGATGACACCATGTGAATTATGGTTTGATAGAAACCTAAGCTGTCATTTCTTAATATTTGGGGATGTGACACTTGTGTGGAAAATGTTTTCACCTAATGAGGTCGAACCCAAGGCGGAAAAATTGCATCTTCATAGAATACCCTAAGATCAGTTGGGTGAACCTTCAATCTCAGATCCTAGTGCAAAGTGTTTGTTGCTTAAACGAATCCTTTCTCGAGGAAATGTTTCTCTCGAAAGAATTGAGTGGGAGGAAGATAGAACTTGATGAGGTTGTTAAACCTTTGTTCAACCAGAGAGTAGCGCAGCGCAGAAAGATGTTTCTATGAAGCCTACGTTAGTTGAAGAGGAAGTTAATGATGAGGATCATGAAGCTTCAGGATCAAGTTACTATCGAACTTCGTAGGTCGACAAGGATGTGTACTGCTCCTAAATGGTACGACAACTCTGTCTTGGAGATCATGTTGTTGGACAACGATGAACCTACGAGCTATGGAGAAGCGATGATGGGCCCGGATTCCGACCAATGGTTAGAGGCCATGAAATCCGAGATAGGATACATGTATGAAAACCAAGTGTAGACTTTGGTAGACTTGCTCGTTGTACGGTAGGTCGTTGAGTACAAATGGATCTTTAAAATGAAGACAGACACTGATGGTGAATGTCACTATTTGTAAAGCTCGACTTGTTGCAAAGATGTTTGTGACAAGTTCAAGGAGTTGACTATGATGAGACTTTCTCACTCGTAGTGGTGCTAAAGTCTGTTGGAATTATGTTAGCAGTTGCTATGTTTTCAATTATGAAATCTGGCAGATGGATGTCAAAACATCGTTTCCTTAACGGTTTACTTAAGGAAAGGTTGTATGTGATACAACTAGAAGGTTTTGTCAGGCCTAAGGATGCTAAAAGGTGTGCAAGATTCGATGATCCTTCCATGGACTGAAGCAAGCATCTCGGAGTTGGAATATACGCTTTGATGAGGTGATCAAAGTTTTGATGTTTATACAAAGTTTACGAGAAACTTGTATTTGCAATAAAGTGAGTGGGAGCACTATAGAATTTCTGATAAGTATATGTGGATGACATATTGTTGATCAGAAATAATGTAGAGTTTCTGGAAAGCATAAAATGGTCATTTGGAAAGTGATTTTCAAAGGAAGACCTGGATGAAGCTACCTAATTGTTGAGCATCAAAATCTATGGAGATAGATCAAGATGCTCGATGAGACTTTCAATGAGTGCATACCTTGACAAGATTTTGAAAGAGTTCAAAATGGATCAGTCAGAGAAAGAGTTCTCGCCTGATTTGCAAGGTGTGAAAGTTGAGTGAGACTCAAAGATCGACAACGGCAGAAGAAAGAGAAAGGACGAACGTCGTCCCCTATGCCTTAGCCATAGGCTCTATATTATGCCATGTTGTGTACCGCACCTGTGTGTGCCTTGCCATGAGTCCGTCAGGGGGTACAAGAGTGAACCAGGAGTGGATCACTGGACAGCGGTCAAGATTATCTCAGTAACTAAGAGACTGAGGAGATGTTTCTCGATTATGGAGGTGATAAAGAGTTCGTCGTAAGGAGTTACGTCGATACAAGCTTTAACACTAATCCGGATGACTCGTAGTAGCAATCTGGATACGTATAGTGGAGCAGCCATTTGGAAATAGTACCAAGTGGAGTGTGGTAGCGTGTTTACGGTTTGACATAGAGATTTGCAAAGTACACACGGATCTGAATATCGCAGACCCATTGACTATAAGACCTCTCTCACATGCAAAGCATGATCGAGCCCCAGAACTCATTGGGTGTTAGATTCATAACAATGCGAATCACATGGTGATGTGAACTAGATTATTGACTCTAGTGCAAGTGGGAGACTGTTGGAAATATGCCCTAGAGGCAATAATAAATTATTTATTATCATATTTCCTTGTTCATGATAATCGTTTATTATCCATGCTATAATTGTATTGATTGGAGAGTTAAATGCATGTGTGGATACATAGACAAAACCATGTCCCTAGTATGCCTCTAATGGACTAGCTCGTTGATCAAAGGATGGTTAAGGTTTCCTAGCCATGGACATGAGATGTCATTTGATAACGGGATCACATCATTAGGAGAATGATGTGATGGATAAGACCCAAACTACAAACATAGCATATGATCGTGTCAGTTTATTGCTACTGTTTTCTGCATGTCAAGTATATGTTCCTATGACCATGAGATCATGCAACTCACGGATATCGGAGGAGTGCCTTGTGTGTATCAAACGTCGCAACGTAAATGGGTGACTATAAAGGTGCTCTACAGGTATCTCCGATGGTGTCTGTTGAGTTGGCATGGATCGAGACTGGGATTTGTTACTCCGTGTGACGGAGAGGTATCTCAGGGCCCACTCGGTAATACAACATCACAACAAGCCTTGCAAGCAATGTGGCTAAGTGTTAGCCACGGGATCTTGTATTACAGAACGAGTAAAGAGACTTGCCAGTAACGAGGTTAAACTAGGTATGGAGATACCGACGATCGAATCTCGGGCAAGTAACATACCGAAGAACAAAGGGAACGTTATACGGGATTAACTGAATCCTTGACATAGAGGTTCGACCGATAAAGATCTTCGTAGAATATGTAGGAACCAATGTGGATGTCCAGGTCCCGCCATTGGTTATTGACCGTAGAGGTGTCTCGGTCATGTCTACATAGTTCTCGAACCCGCAGGGTCTGCACACTTAAGGTTCGGTGACGTTTCGGTAGTGTAGAGTTATGTATGGTGGTGACCGAAGTTTGTTCGGAGTCCCAGATGAGATCTCAGACATCACGAGGAGCTCCGGAATGGTCCGGAGGTAAAGATTCATATATAGGAAGTCCAAGTTTGGTTTTCGGAAAAGTTTCGGGCTCATCGGTAGTGTACCGGGAGTGCCGGTAGTGTACCGGGAGTGCCGATAGTGTACCGGGAGGCCTCCAGGAGGGGTATTTTGACCCCAAGAGGTCCATGGGCTGTGGGAGAATAATAACCAGCCCTTAGTGGGCTGGGAAAACAGCCACAAAGGCCCATGGCGCAGGAGAGAAAGTCCTAAAGCAAAAAGTGGAAAATCAGCCAATAGGAGGCAATCCTACTCCAACTAGGATTGGAGGTGAAGTAGGATTGCTTCCCACCTCCTATTTCGGCCGACCCAAAGGCCTTGGCTGCCTCTCCTCTCCTCTCCTCAAGGAGGTGTGGAGGAGATTAATCCCGGGGCATATTAGGTTGCTTTTAGCCGGTTGTACTAGTGCTTCAAGCATCCTATAACAGATCCTTAATCTAGAATATGAGTATAAATTAAAAACTTGCTTGCTCCTCTGGTGCTGGTGGCATGTATGCAGTAAGGGAAACTCGGGTGAAGCCTCTCTCACATGTTGATGTTTGCTCTTCCATTAATTATCATCTATTGAATGTAACGAAGAGCAAAAAGATTGACAAAGGGCAAAAACATCAGCTATTTGACCACCAACTGGTTTCTCAAGATTAATATTGATGTTGCTTTCCACAGGGACTCCAACTCTAACAGCTGGGGATTCATCACCCAAGATGACCAAGCCAGGGTGATGGTTGCACGTGTAGGTAATCTGGTGCACATCTCCGATGTTCTGCACGACGAACCTTTGGCTTTGTTGTATGCTATGAAAATGGCTATTCATATGGGGTGCGACAAGGTATTGTTTGAAATCGATTCAACATAGTTAATGAGGGCAGTGAATTCTAACTTACTCCCTCCGTCCGGAATTACTTGTCACACAAATGTATAAAAATGGATGTATCTAGAACTAAAACACATCTAGATACATCCATTCCTATGACAAGTATTTCCAGACGGAGGGAGTATGATCTAGTGAATCTAGGAGCTACTACCAGGAGTATCAAATTCCAGCCGTGTGTTGGGTTTTTATGTTGTAAGCGTTGTGTATTTCCCTCTGGCTGGCTGGTAACATGGCGGAACATGCTTTAGCTACATATGGAGCTAATTTGGGAGCTGATGTGTGTGTAACCTGGTTGGACCAGCTCCCATAATTTGTATTGAACTATGAAACAAACATTTTCTCCAACAATTTTATGTAATGAAATGCATCATGTGTTCCTTTGAAAAATACGTGCGCCGAGAACAAATGGAATCATAAAATGAGGTATAAAAAGTTCTTGCATTTACAACTTTTGCTAAATCAAGTGTTCCTAAAAATCCTTGTCAAATTCACCCCTGCCTACTTACCCACACGTGACTAACGGTCAACCATTGCATAGGCCTGTCATCCAAACTAGGGTCACACAGACATGGACAGACAAACTAATCGACATTGACAGGCCAACTGAAGGTGGGATGCATAACGAAATGCAAGTGAGCTTAGAGACAACCTCACTGGTTTGTGTTTCCCTCTAGGAGATCAAGGGAACCGGTGACACATACTCTAATATCACATGGCCCTTGCATTTGATGTTGACGATGAAGTGCTTTGGGTATATTGATGATGAAGCACGTGGAGTGGAGAGAGCCGGGAATAAACAAGCGAGTGGAGAATTTTGGGAATGCAGACCCACATAGCATCGCGATTTCAAATACTAACTCGCTTTGGTAACGATGACAAGAGTCACACTGTAAAACAGGATACAACGCCTTATTTATGCGGTAGTTTTTTTGGACCAAAAGGGATTTTTCTCCCGATTTCACTTAAAGAGACCACATGTCTTTACACCGGGAGCACACTACCACACGAAATGTCACCCAAAAATCGTCCCGAGGGGTGGGGGTGCCTTACAAATAACATGCATCAGACACCTTAGTAAGTAAGGCTACACAAAGTGTAAATAAGCAACACAACTAAAAACTACACGTAGCAAATCTACCCATTTCAAAGCAAACACTTTCAATAAAGGATTAGACGCTTCTATTAACAAAACAACAATAACAAGACCTCCCGGATATTCCCATTTTCCGTAATTTTGTCGCCTTTTATTGACCCAACCACTAATGGTATCCACGATGTGTATCTCCTTCTGGCTTGGAAGATCTTGGCTGTGACTTATTCCAGTGGCTTTGCGTTGCATCGTAGCCCTAGTCTTGCGTCATCCTTCTCTTGCAAATCAAGCCAAATATTATTCCAGTGGGTTACTGATACTTGTGATCTGTGTTGGGTTTTCCGTGAAGAGGAACGAGTAATTGCAACCCAATACGGGTAAGTATTTTTCTCAGTTATGAAACCAAGATTTATTGGACCAATAGGAATATCAATCCACAACCGTCTTCAGTGGCTGCACACAAAAGAGCAAACAACTTGCACCCAACGCGGGCAAGAGGGTTGTCAATCCCGTTGATATCGTTATTTGCAAGCAAGTGCAGTGTGTAGATAATAGTAGATAATTTTTAATTGCAAAATAAAATAAAAAGTAAATAAGAACAACAAGGTATTGTAGCGTTTGTAAATATATAAGTGAATATACCTCGGGGCTATAGTTTTCCCTAGCGGCATGTCTCATGAAAGTAAGCATGCAGTGGGTAAACAAATTACTGTTGGGAAATTAATAGAAAAGCGCATAGTTATGTGATATTCACAGCAATGATCATGTGTATACAAGCATCACATCCAAAAGAAATAGGTCGACTCCTTCCTGCACCTATTACTATTACTCCACTTCAAGAGTGCTTCTATGCTTGCCTCTCTACGTATTAAGTTCATGACAAACAGAGTAATGCATGGAGAACGATGACATGATGTAGACAAAGTAAACTCAATCAATATGAATAAACCCCATCGTTTTATCCTTAGTGGCAACAATACAAAGACGTATCTTGTCCTCTTCTGTCACTGGGATATAGAAACCTGTCAGGTTGAACCCACTACAACGCACCCCTCTTCTCGAAGAAAGATTAGTCTACTTGGCCAAAGCAAATCAATAGATCGGAGAGAATTACGAAGCTATAATGATCATGCAAATAAGAATCATAATAATTTCAGAGAAGACTCAAATACTTTTCATGAATAATTTGAACATAAACCCACAATTCATCGGATCCCAACAAACGCACCGGACAAAAGAGTTACATCGGATGGATTAAAGCGAAGATGCGGTGATCATTGTATTGAAGATCAAGAGAGAGAGAGAGAGAGAGAGAGAGAGCCATCTGTATACTAACCATGGACCCGTAGGTCTGTGGTGAACTACTCACACATCATCATGAGGACAACAAGGTTGACGAAGAGGCCCTCTGTGATCGAGCCCCCCTCCGACAGGGTGCCCGAATGGAGCTCCAAATGAGATCGCGATGGAACAGAGACTTGCGACGGCGGAAAAAGTGTTCTGGGATGTCCCCTAGGGTTTTTGTAATATATGTGAATTTATATGCCAGAGAATGGGGGTAGGAGCGCCAACAGGGAGGGGAAAGCCATCAAGGCGCGGCCACCCCCATGGGTGCACCCTGCTGGCTTGTGCCTCCCTCGTGCGGCCTTCGGTCTTCTCCCAAAGCTTCCAACTCTTCTTTTCGTCCAAAAAAACATAAAACAATTCGGGGCAATTGGACTTCGTTTGGTACTGTAAACCTAAAAAGTAAAAAACACGGAGAAAACAGGAACTTGCACTGGGCACTGTGTCAATAGGTTAGTGCTCAAAAACAATATAAATTGGTAAATTATTACTCCAAAAGTATCCTAGAATGACAATATAATAGCATGAAAAAAATAAAAAATTATAGATACATTGGAGCCGTATCAAGCATCCCCAAGTTTAATTCCTGCTCGTCCTCGAGTAGGTAAATGATAAAAAGAGAATTTTTAATGTGACATATTACCCAATATGTAATCTTTTACATGTATGCTCACTAAGAAACTATGAATTAACAAACATCAACATAGTAATCTTTATAATCACAAGCAACAAAATCATCAATCTTTCAAAGTATACGATCCTAAAAGATTGTTTACCCCCATTCATCTTATAATATTAGCAAGGCATGGCTCCGTCTTCACCACATTAATACAAATTTCAAACACCACGGTATCCAAGTCAAACAATTGGACTGTACCTTTTCAAAGTGCATCAACTTGCGCAATACATGAGCGTGAACCATGGACATAGCATAAGGGTGGAATTTAATATGGTGGTAGATATCAAAACGGGTAAAAGTGGAGAAGGTAATCTCTCATCAACTAGGCGTATCAACGGGCTATGGAGATGCCCATCGATATATGTCAATGCAAGGAGTAGAGATTGACATGCAAGTGATGCACTAGAGCTATAAGTGTATGAAAGTTTAACTGAAGCTAAGTGGGGTGTGCATCCAACTTGCTTGCTCATGAAAACCTCGGACATATGAGGAAGCCCGTCATCGGAGTATACAAGACAAGTTTATAATAATGAAAAAGTGATTCCCACTATCATATGAAAATTTCCTAAAATGAGACTCTTTATATGAAGAACACGGTGCCACTTTGAGGCACAAGCGTGGTAAAGGATAGTAGCAAAGTCCCTTCTCTCTTTTTCTCTCTTATTCATTTTTTTATATGGTGGGCTCATTTGGCCTCCCCCATTTATTATTTCCTCACTAGGACAATGCTCTAATAATGATGACCATCACACTTTTATTTGCTTACAACTCAATATGAAGAACTATGAAACAATATGACTCAATATGAATGCCTCTCGCGGTGTACTAGGATGTGCAATGATATAGCGTGACTGTTGGAAATATGCCCTAGAGGCAATAATAAAATGGTTATTATTGTATTTCCTTGTTCATGATAATTGTCTATTGTTCATGCTATAATTGTGTTAACCAGAAACCGTAATGCATGTGTGAATACATAGACCACGACATATCCCTAGTGAGCCTCTAGTTGATTAGCTCGTTGATCAATAGATGCTCACGGTTTCATGACCATGGACATTGGATGTTGTTGATAATGGGATCACATCATTAGGAGAATGATGTGATGGACAAGACCCAATCCTAAGCCTAGCACAAGATCGTGTAGTTCGTTTGTTAAAGCTTTTCAATGTCAAGTATCGTTTCCTTAGACCATGAGATTGTGCAACTCCCGGATACCGTAGGAATGCTTTGGGTGTGCCAAATGTCACAGCGTAACTGGGTGGCTATAAAGGTGCACTATGGGTATCTCCGAAAGTGCCTGTTGGGTTGGCACAAATCGAGACTGGGATTTGTCACTCCGTATGACGGAGAGGTATCTCTGGGCCCACTCAGTAAGACATCATCATAATGAGCTCAATGTGACTAAGGAGTTAGACACAGGATGATGTGTTATGGAACAAGTAAAGAGACTTGCCGGTAACGAGATTGAACAAGGTATAGGGATACCGACGATCGAATCTCGGGCAAGTATCATACCGATAGACAAAGGGAATTGCATACGGGATTGATTGAATCCCCGACATCGTGGTTCATCCGATGAGATCATCATGGAGCATGTGGGAGCCAACATGGGTATCCAGATCCCGTTGTTGGTTATTGACTAGAGATGTGTCTCGGTCATGTCTACGTGTCTCTCGAACCCGTAGGGTCTACACACTTAAGGTTCGATGACGCTAGGGTTATAGGGAAATGTTGTACGTGGTTACCGAAGGTTGTTCGGAGTCCCGGATGAGATCCCGTATGTTACGAGGAGCTCCGGAATGGTCCGGAGGTAAAGATTGATATATAGGAAGTCCAGTTTTGCTCACCGGAAAGTTTTCAGGCTCATCGGTAGTGTACCGGGAGTGCCAGGAGGGTGTCGGAGGACCCCCGGGAGGGGTGTGACGACCAAAGGACTTCGTGGGCCCTTAGAGGAGGTGTACCAGCCCTTTTGGGTCTGGCCAAGACCTTCCGGAAGGGCCCATGCGGCTAGGTATAAGAGATAAGGCTGAAAAGGATTCAAAAGGAAGAGATCCACCTCCCTTGTGGGAGGTGTACTCCTCCCTAGGTTCGGCCGAACCTCTCCTCCTTGGAGAAGGGGCCAAGGAATCCCTCCCTCTCCCTCCTCCTATATATATCCAAGGTATTGGGGCTGATTTGAGATACGACTTCTCTCTCTCTCGGCGCAGGCCTACCCTTCCTCTTCCTCGTTCTCCGTAGCGCTTGGCGAAGCCCTGCTGGAGTCCACGTAGCTCCACCATCACCACACCGTCGTGTTGCCGGAGATCTCCCTCAACCTCTCCTTACTCCTTGCTGGATCAAGGCATAGGAGACGTCACCGGGCTGCACGTGTGTTGAACGTGGAGGCGCCGTTGTTCGGCGCTCAGATCGGAGTCCACCGCGATCTGAATCGCTGCGAGTACGACTCCACCAACCGCGTTCTTGTAACGCTTCCGCTTAGCGATCTTCAAAGGTAAGAAGATGCAATCTCTCCCCACTCGTTGCTGGTTTCTCCATAGATAGATCTTGGTGATCATAGGAATTTTTTTGATTTACTACCACATCTCCCAACAGTGACGTGTAAAAATATGATGAACGGTGGCCTTGCCACAAATACTATGTCAGTTCTATATGATCATGCAAAGCAATATGATGATGAACGAACTAGTCATATGGTGTGATGGTGGAATTTGCATGGCAATATATCTCATGATGGCTATGGAAATGCCATAATAGGTAGGTATGGTGGCTATTTTAAGGAAGATATAATGAGGCTTATTTGTGATAGAGCGTATCATTTCATGTGGTTTGGATGCAGCGACGAAGTTTGCATTGATCCTCGAGGTGGGAATGGGCAAGGCATGGTACCGAAGAGGCTAGCAAAATATGAGGAGGTGAGACTGCGTATGTCCATGGTTTCACACTAGTCATGAATAACTCATATACTTATTGCAAAGTTTTATTAGTTTTATCACAAATCAAAGCACTACTCGCATGCCCCGAGGGAGGAGGCTAGGAGGAGTCAACCATCGCGCGTCTCCGACCCGAAACAACACTAGGATTTTAACGAGGAATAGAAGTGCTCACATATCACCACCATGCCTTTTTAATATTTAGACAAACAATAAATTAACACCTCTTAATACCGATACTTCTATGAATCAACAATTATGCACTCACACCTTTTTTCATATTACCACATCAGTATCATTAACCCACAATTTCTCTTTTATGTGCTACATGATGGTTTTGATTATCACTCATCAAATACCTATTATATTTGGACTAGTCTTATGACCCATGAAAATTGCCGTCACTATTTATTAACTCTCAAACAAATATAAGTGAAGAACGATAGTGCAATTATTTTTATAAAATCTATACGCCACCGTGCTAAAAATACACAAAAGTGAAGTCCTAGAGCAACTGCTAAGCTCAAAAGATATAAGCGAACCACATAGAGTATTCTAACAAATCATGATGAATATATGTCTCTCTCAAATAGGTGTGTCTAGAAAACGATGATTGTGGCAAACTAAAAATAAAATCAAACAAAAGCAAATGATGCTCCAAGAATAACTCATATCATGTGACGAATAAAAATATAGCTCCAAGTGACATACTGATGGATTGAGACGAAAGAGGGGATGCCTTCCGGGGCATCCCCAAGCCTAGACGCTTGAGTCTTCCTAGAATATTACCTTGAGGTGCCTTGGGCATCCAAGCTTAGGCTCTTGCCACTCCTTATTCCTTTGTCCATCATGATAACACCCAAAACTTGAAAACTTCAACCACATAAAACTCAACAAAACTTCGTGAGATCCATTAGTATAAGCAACATATCAAATACTTTAATTACTATTATAAATTGATTCATATTTCATTATTGCATAATAGGTACTGTATTCTAACTTATCCATGGCTTATACCCCCAGATACAATCCATAACATCATCA
Organism: Hordeum marinum; assembly: GCA_022496015.1. NCBI lineage: Eukaryota > Viridiplantae > Streptophyta > Magnoliopsida > Poales > Poaceae > Hordeum > Hordeum marinum. The sequence goes on along the minus strand of CM039673.1, from coordinate 58,399,538 downwards.
AAACAAGCAAACTATGCATCAAAAACCTAATTTGTCTAAAACATAACCGTCTGTAATGATCTGTAAAGAACCTATACTTATTTAACTCTAAAAAATAGAAAAAATTAGGAAACCCTCAAGCATTTGTATAGAAATACTGTGTAAGAATTTCAGATAAAAATGACGTTCCAGTAAAATCAGAGAAATTCTGCATTGGACGCTAAAGTTTCTGTTTTTACACCGTATCAATTGTACTCATCTTGTGAGTCATCCCAAAAGCTTTACTTGGTACAAACACTAATTAAAACATAAAAACACAATCATTACAGAGGGAGTAATCATGTTATCGCAGCAAAACAGAAAGTATTGGGTTGTCTCCTAACAAGCCCTTTCTTTATAGCCATTAAGATAGGCTTGGGATAATAATAATGCTCACATAAAAGACAAGAATTTAAGCACAAAGAGAGAATCATAAAGCATGTGACAAACACATTTAAGTCTAACATACTTCTATGCACATGAATTTTATAATAATTTTTTTTATCAATACAAGAAGAATCTAGGGTATGCAAATAGGAAGAGTGAAACATTAATAATTTCAACACAAAGGAGGTAATTAAGTAACACGCAAATTCCTATAACCATATTTCCCTCTCTCATAATAATTACATGTAGGGTCATAATCAGATTCAACAATATAGCTATCATATAAAATACTATCTTCATGATCCACATGCATAAATTTTTTATAATCTTCCAAGATAGTGGGATTAACATCAAACCCACTTTTATCGAGATCATAAGAAATATCATGATTATCACGCCAATCATGATCATTAGCACAATTGACATTCATAGAATTTATACTAACAAAATTTCAATCATGCTTTTCATTCAAGGAACTATCATGAATCACTTTATAAGTTTCTTTTAACACTTCATTGCGATTTTTAGACTCATGATTTTAAAGCAAGACCACATAAAGATAATCTAGTGAACTCTCACTAACAATTGTTCAACATAATCAGGTCTTTTGAAAAGATTAGCAAGTGTACGAGGATCCATTTATCTTAAACTTTTGCATTTACTTTCTGTTTTGGCAATACAAAGATAAATATAACATAACTAAGCGAGCAAGCAAATAGAAATATTTTTGTATTTTTTATTTTTATGACACAAGATAAATATAACAGCAAATAAAAATAAGGACAATTGAATGATAATTTATGTGAAGTTACTTGATATTTGGTGAGGGTATTCCCCGACAATGGCGCCAGAAATCCTTCCTGATACTTATGATTTGCGTTGGGTTTTCCGTGAAAAGGAACGGGTAATTGCAGCACAATACGGGTAAGTATTTCCCTCAGTTATGAAACCAAGGTTTATCGAACCAATAGGAATATCAATCCACAACCGTTTTCTGTGGCTGCACACAAAAGAGCAAACAACTTGCACCCAACGCAGGCAAGAGGGTTGTCAATCCCCTTGATCTTGTTATTTGCAAGCAAGTGAAGTGTGTAGATAATTGTAAATTGCAAAATAAAATAAAAATTAAATAAGAACAACAAGTTATTGTAGCGTTTGTAAATATAGAAGTGAATAGACCCAGGGGCCATAGTTTTCCCTAGTGGCATCTCTCATCAAAGTACGCATATGGTGGGTAAACAAATTATTGTTGGGCAATTGATAGAAAAACACATAGTTACGTGATATTCACGACAATGATCATCTGTATACAAGCATCACATCCAAAAGAAATAGGCCGACTCCTTCATGCACCTAGTACTATTACTCCACTTCAAGAGCGCTTCTATGCTTACCTCTCTATGTATTAAGTTCAAGACAAACAGAGTAATGCATGGAGAACGTGTTGGAAATATGCCCTAGAGGCAATAATAAAATGGTTATTATTGTATTTCCTTGTTCATGATAATTGTCTATTGTTCATGCTATAATTGTGTTAACCGGAAACCATAATACATGTGTGAATACATAGACCACAACATGTCCCTAGTGAGCCTCTAGTTGACTAGCTCGTTGATCAATAGATGGTCACGGTTTCATGACCATGGACATTGGATGTCGTTGATAACGGGATCACATCATTAGGAGAATGATGTGATGGACAAGACCCAATCCTAAGCATAGCACTAGATCGTGTAGTTCGTTTGCTAAAGCTTTTCAATGTCAAGTATCATTTCCTTAGACCATGAGATTGTGCAACTCCCGGATACCGTAGGAATGCTTTGGGTGTGCCAAACGTCACAACATAACTGGGTGGCTATAAAGGTGCACTACGGGTATCTCCGAAAGTGTCTGTTGGGTTGGCACGAATCGAGACTGGGATTTGTCACTCCGTGTGACGGAGAGGTATCTCTGGGCCCACTCGGTAAGACATCATCATAATGAGCTCAATGTGACCAAGGAGTTAGTCACGGGATGATGTATTACGGAACGAGTAAAGAGACTTGCCGGTAACGAGATTGAACAAGGTATAGAGATACCGACGATCGAATCTCGGGCAAGTATCATACAGATAGACAAAGGGAATTGTATACGGGATTGATTGAATCCCCGACATCGTGGTTCATCCGATGAGATCATCGTGGAGCATGTGGGAGCCAACATGGGTATCCAGATCCCGCTGTTGGTTATTGGCCGGAGAAGTGTCTCGGTCATGTCCACGTGTCTCCCGAACCCGTAGGGTCTACACACTTAAGGTTCGATGACGCTAGGGTTATAGCGAAATGGTATACGTGATTACCGAAAGTTGTTCGGAGTCCCGGATGAGATCCCGGACATCACGAGGAGCTCCGTAATAGTCCGGAGGTAAAGATTGATATATAGGAAGTCCAGTTTTGGTCACCTGAAAGTTTTCGGGCTCATCGGTATTGTACCGGGAGTGCCGGGAGGGTGCCGGAGGACCCCGGGAGGGGTGTAACGACCATAGGACTTTGTGGGCCCTTAGAGGAGGTGTGCCAGCCGTTATTGGGCTGGCCAAGACCTTCTAGAGAGGCCCATGCGGTTGGAGGAGTAGAGATAAGGGCAAAGGAGTTTGAAAAGGAGGAGATCCACCTCCCTTGTGGGAGGTGGACTCTCCCTTTGATTCGGCCGAAGCTCTCCTCCTTGGAGGAGAGTCCAAGCCAGCCCTCCCTCTCTCTCCTCCGATATATACTTGAGGTTTTGGTCTTTTGAGAACAGTTATGAACTCTCTCTCTCACGGCAAAGCCCTACCTCTCTTCTTCCTCCTCCGCAGCGCTTAGGCGAAGCCCTGCCGGAATACCTTGCTACTCCACCACCACCACGCCATCGTGCTGCTGTTGGAGCCCTTCCCCAACCTCTCCTTCATCCTTGCTGTATCAAGGCTTAGGAGACGTCACCGGGCTGCACGTGTGTTAAACGCGGAGGCGCCGTTGTTTGGCGCTTAGATCGGAATCCACCGCGATCTGAATCGCTGCGAGTACGACTCCATCAACCGCGTTCTTGTAACGCTTCTGTTTAGCGATCTTCAAAGGTATGAAGATGCAATCTCTCCCCACTCGTTGCTAGTTTCTCCATAGATAGATTTTGGTGACATGTAGGAAAATTTTGATTTACTACTACGTTTCCCATCAGTGGCATCATGAGCTAGGTCTATGCGTAGAATCCATGCACGAGTAGAACACAAAGCAGTTGTTGTTGGAAATATGCCCTAGAGGCAATAATAGATTAGTTATTATCATATTTCCTTGTTCGTGATAATCGTTTATTATCCATGCTATAATTGTATTGATCGGAAACTCAGATACATGTGTGGATACATAGACAACACCATGTCCCTAGTATGCCTCTAGTAGACTAGCTCGTTGATCAAAGGATGGTTAAGGTTTCCTAGCCATGGACATGAGATGTCATTTGATAACGGGATCACATCATTAGGAGAATGATGTGATGGATAAGACCCAAACTACAAACATAGCATATGATCGTTTCAGTTTATTGCTACTGTTTTCTGCATGTCAAGTATATGTTCCTATGACCATGAGATCATGCAACTCACGGATATCGGAGGAGTGCCTTGTGTGTATCAAACGTCGCAACGTAACTGGGTGACTATAAAGGTGCTCTACAGGTATCTCCGATGGTGTTTGTTGAGTTGGCATGGATCGAGACTGGGATTTGTTACTCCGTGTAACGGAGAGGTATCTCGGGGCCCACTCGGTAATGCAACATCACAATAAGCCTTGCAAGCAATGTGACTAATTGTTAGTTGCGGGATCTTGTATTACGGAACGAGTAAAGAGACTTGCCGGTAACGAGGTTGAACTAGGTATGGAGATACCGACGATCGAATCTCGGGCAAGTAACATACCGAAGAACAAAGGGAACGATATACGGGATTGACTGAATCCTTGACATAGAGGTTCGACCGATAAAGATCTTCGTAGAATATGTAGGAACCAATGTGGACGTCCAGGTCCCGCCATTGGTTATTGACCGTAGAGGTGTCTCGGTCATGTCTACATAGTTCTCGAACCCGCAGGGTCTGCACACTTAAGGTTCGGTGACGTTTCGGTAGTGTAGAGTTATGTATGGTGGTGACCGAAGGTTGTTCGGAGTCCCGGATGAGATCCCGGACATCACGAGGAGCTCCGGAATGGTCCGGAGGTAAAGATTCATATATAGGAAGTCCCAGTTTGGTTTCCGGAAAAGTTTCGGGCTCATCGGTAGTGTACCGGGAGTATCGGTATTGTACCGGGAGTGCCGGTAGTGTACCGGAGGACCTCCGGGAGGGGTATTTCGACCCCAAGAGGTCCATGGGCTGTGGGAGAATAATAACCAGCCCTTAGTGGGCTGGGAAAACAGCCACAAAGGCCCATGGCGCAGGAGAGAAAGTCCTAAAGCAAAAAGTGGAAAATCAGCCAATAGGAGGCAATCCTACTCCAACTAGGATTGGAGGTGAAGTAGGATTGCTCCCACCTCCTATTTCGGCCGACCCAAAGGCCTTGGCTGCCTCTCCTCTCCTCTCCTCCTATATATACTAGTGGATTGGGTGGTTTTTGGACAGAATTTCCGGCCACGTGCTACCCGTTACACCGGTGCACAGTTTCTCCTCTAGATCGGTTTTCCGCAGCGCTTAGGCGAAGCCCTGCCGGAATCACTCCACCACCATCACCGGAGCGCCGTCACGCTGCCGGTGAACTCTCTCTCCTCTCCACCTCCTCTTGCTGGATCAAGATGGTGGAGATCGTCATCAAGCTGCACGTGTGCTGAACGCGGAGGTGCCGTCCGTTCGGCGCTAGATCGGAAGGACCGTGATCGAGATCGCGAGACGGTTCGTGATGTGATCACGGAACGGATCGTGATGAGTTCGCGGGATAGATCGTGATCAAGATCGTGAGATGGATCGTGATGAGATCGCGGGACGGATCGTGATGAGTTCACGGGACGGATCATGATTGGATCGCGGGACGGATCGTGATGAGATCGCGGGACGCTCGGCGATTTGGATCGCGAAGATGTTCGACTACACCAACCGCGTTTCTTAACGCTTCCCGCTTAGCGATCTACAAGGGTATGTAGATCCACTCTCCCTCTCGTAGATGCTCATCACCATGGATAGGTTTGCGTGTGCGTAGGAAAATTTTTGTTTCCCATGCGACGTTCCCCAACAGTGGCATCATGAGCTAGGTTGATGGTTCGATGAGATCTCGAGTAGAACACAAAAGGTTTGTGGGCGTTGATGCTTAGATTGCTTCCTCCCTTGGTCGTATTTTGGTTCAGCGGGATTGTGAGATGAAGCGGCCCGGACCAACATTACTCGTACGCTTACGAGAGACCGGTTCCCTCGACGCAACTTGTTGCCTAGATGGCTTGCGGGTGACAGTTTCTCTCACTTTAGTTGGATCGGATTCGACAAAGGCGGTCCTTGAGAAGGTTGAAAAGCAAACTAGTGTATCACCGTTGTGGTTTATGCGTAGGTGAGAATCGTTCTTGCTAGATACCCATAGCAGCCACGTAAAATATGCAACAACAATTAGAGGACGTCTAACTTGTTTTTGCAGGGTATGTTGTGATGTGATATGGCCAATTACATGATGAGATATATGTGATGTATGAGATGATCATGTGATGTATAGATTATCACGACTTGCATGTCGATGAGTACGGCAACCGGCAGGAGCCATAGGGTTGTCTTTAATTATTGTATGACCTGCGTGTCAATCATTAAGCGCTATGTAATGCTTTACTTTATCGCTACGGTAGCAATAGTAGTAGAAGCATGCAGGGCGTGACAACCCCAATGGCAACACATTGATGGAGATCAAGATGATGGAGATCATGGTGTTGTGCCGGTGACGATGGAGATCATGCCGGTGTTTCGAAGATGGAGATCTTAAACACAAGTTCATGGCCATATCATGTCACTTATGAATTGCATGAGATGTTAATCCTTTTATGCACCTTGTTTTGCTTAGTACGGCGGTAGCATTATAAGGTGATCCCTCACTTGAATTTCAAGATGAACTGTGTTCTCCCCGAGTGTGCACCGTTGCGAAAGTTCGTCGTGTTGAGACACCACGTGATGATCGGGTGTGATAGACTCTACGTTCACATACAACGGGTGCAAGCCAGATTTGCACGCGCAGAACACTCGGGTTAAACTTGACGAGCCTAGCATGTACAGACATGGCCTCGGAACACGAGAGACTGAAAGGTCGAACATGAGTCATATAGTAGATATGATCAACATAATGATGTTCACCATTGCAGCCACCTCAACTCACGTGATGATCGGACTTGAGTTGGTGAATTTGGATCATGTATCACTCGAATGATCGGAGGGATGTCAATTTGAGTGGGAGTTCTTAAGTAATATGATTAATTGAACTCATTATCATGAACATAGTCAAAGTGTCTTTGCAAATTATGTTGTAGATTACTAGCTCGCGCTGTAGCTCCCTTGTATTTTTATATGTTCCTAGAGAAATAGAATTGAAAGATGTTCGTAGCAAAATTGCGGACTGGGTCCGTGATCTGAGGATTGTCCTCACTGCTGCACAGAAGGCTTATGTCCTTAATGCACCGCTCGGTGCGCCACCCCCTCTAGCGTCGTCTATAGATGTTGTGAACATCTAACAGGCACGTTTCGATGACTACTTGATAGTTTAGTGCGTCATGCATTACGGCTTAGAATTGAGGCTCCAAAACGTTTTGAACGTCATGGAACATATGAGATGTTCTAGGAGCAGAGATTGTGATCTCAGGCTCGTGCCTTTGTTGCGAGATATGAGATCTCCAACAAGATTCTTTGCTTGTAAGATGAAGGAGAATAGCTCAATCGTTGAGCATGTACTCAGATTGTCTGGGTACTACAATCGCTTGAATCAAGTGGGAGTTGATCTTCCAGATAAGATAGTGATTGATATAGTTCTCCAAGTCACTGTCACTAAAGCTACTAGAACTTAGTGATGAACTATAATACACCAGGGATAGAAGTATTGATCCCTGAGCTGTTCGCGATGTTTGACACCGCGAAGGTAGAAATCAAGAAGGAGCGTCAAGTGTTGATGGTTAATCAAACCACTAGTTTCGAAAAGGGCAAGAGCAAGGAGGGAAACTTCATGGATAGCAAGTCAATTGCTGCTCCAGTGAAGCAACCCAAAGTTGAACTCAAACCCGAGACTAAGTGCTTCTATTATGAGGTGAGAGGTCGCTGAAGCGGAACAACCCTAGATACTTGGTAGATAAGAAGGCTGGCAACATCGACAGAAGTATATTTGATATACGAGTTATTGATGTGTACCTTGCTAGTACTCCTAGTAGCACCTGGGTATTGGATACCGGTTCGGTTGCTAAATGTTAGTAACTAGAAATAAAAGCTACGGAATAAACGGAGAACTAGCTAAGGGTGAGGTGACGATGTGTGTTGGAAATGTTTCCAAGGTTGATGTGATCAACATCGCACGCTCTCTCTACCTTCAGGATTAGTAACGAACCTAAATAAATGTTATTTGGTGTTTTGCGTTGAGCATGAACATGATTAGATCATGTTTGTTGCAATACGATTATTCATTTAAGTCAGAGAATAATAGTTATTCTGGTTACATGAATAATACCTTCAATGGTCATGCACCAAGTGAGAATGGTTTGTTGAAATCTTGATCGTAGTAGTACACATGTTCATAACATTGATGTCAAAAGATACAAAGTTAATAATGATAGTACCACATACTTGTGGCACTGCCGTTAAATGTCATATTGGTATAAAGCGCATGTAGAAACTCCATGCTGATGGATATTTGGACTCATCGATTTCGAATCGGTTGAGACATGCGAACCATGCCTCTTGGGCAAGATGACTAAAGGACCCCGTTGGATGGAGCAAGCAAGTGATTCATTGGAAATGATACATGTTGATGTATGCAATCTAGTGAGTCTTGTAGCGTGCAGTGGATATCGTTATTTTCTTACCTTCACTGATGATTTGAGTAGATATAGTGTATATTTACTTAATGAAACACAAGTCTGAATCGTTTGAAAGGTTCAAGCAAATTCAGAGTGAAGTTTAAAGATCATCGTGACAAGAAGATAAAAATGACCGCGATATGATCGTGGAGGTGAATATCTGAGTTACGAGTTTGGCATACAACTTAAGACAACGTGAAATTTGTTTCACAACTAACGCCACCTGGAACACCATGCTGTGATGGTGTGTCCGAACATCATAGTCATGCTCTATTGATATAGTGCATACTGTGATGTCTCTTATCATTTTACTACTATAATTTTTTGGGTTATGCATTAGAGACAACTACATTCACTTTAAATAGGGCATCATCTAAATCCGTTGAGATGACACCGTGTGAATTATGGTTTGATAGAAACCTAAGCTGTCATTTCTTAATGTTTGGGGCTGCGATGCTTGTGTGGAAAATGTTTTCACATAATAAGCTAGAACCCAAAGCGGACAAATGTATCTTCATAGAATACCCTAAGAACAGATGGGTATGCCTTCTATCTCAGATCCGAGTGCAAAGTGTTTGTTGCTAGAACTGGGTCCTTTCTCGAGAAAAAGTTTCTCTCAAAAGAATTGAGTGGGAGGAAGATAGAACTTGATGAGGTTGTTAAACCTTTGTTCAACCAGAGAGTAGCGCAGCGCAGAAAGATGTTTCTGTGAAGCCTACGTTAGTTGAAGAGGAAGTTAATGATGATGATCATGAAGCTTCAGGATCAAGTTACTATCGAACTCCGTAGGTCGACAAGGATGTGTACTGCTCCTGAGCGGTACGACAACTCTGTCTTGGAGGTCATGCTGTTGGACAACGATGAACCTACGAGCTATGGATAAGCGATGATGGGCCCGGATTCCGACAAATGGTTGGAGGCCATGAAATCCGAGATAGGATCCATGTATTAAAACCAAGTGTAGACTTTGGTAGACTTGCTCGTTGGACGGCAGGTCGTTGAGTACAAATGGATCTTTAAAATGAAGACAGACACTGATGGTGAATGTCACTATTTGTAAAGCTCGACTTGTTGCAAAGATGTTTGTGACAAGTTCAAGGAGTTGACTACGATGAGACTTTCTCACTCGTAGCGATGCTAAAAGTCTGTTGGAATTGTGTTAGCAGTTGCTGTGTTTTCAATTATGAAATCTGGCAGATGGATGTCAAAACATCGTTTCCTTAATGGTTTACTTGAGGAAAGGTTGTATGTGATACAACCAGAAGGTTTTGTCAGGCCTAAGGATGCTAAAAGGTGTGCAAGCTTCGGTGATCCTTCCATGGACTGAAGCAAGCATCTCGGAGTTGGAATATATGCTTTGATGAGGTGATCAAAGTTTTGATGTTTATACAAAGTTTATGAGAAACATGTATTTGCAATAAAGTGAGTGGGAGCACTATAGAATTTCTGATCAGTATATGTGGATGACATATTGTTGTTCAGAAATAATGTAGAGTTTCTGGAAAGCATAAAACGGTTATTTGGAAAGTGATTTTCAAAGGAAGACCTGGATAAAGCTACCTAATTGTTGAGCATCAAAATCTATAGAGATAGATCAAGATGCTTGATGAGACTTTCAATGAGTGCATACCTTCACAAGATTTTGAAAGAGTTCAAAATGGATCAGCCAGAGAAATAGTTCTCGTCTGATTTGTAAGGTGTGAAGTTGAGTGAGACTCAAAGCTCGACAACGGCAGAAGAAAGAGAAAGGACGAACGTCGTCCCCTATGCCTTAGCCATAGGCTCTATATTATGCCATGCTGTGTACCGCACCTATGTGTGCCTTGCCATGAGTTTGTCAAGGGGTACAAGAGTGGTCCAGGAGTGGATCACTGGACAGCGGTCGGAATTATCCTTAGTAACCAGAGGACTAAGGAAATGTTTCTTGATTATGGAGGTGATAAAGAGTTCGTCGTAAATAGTTACGTCGATGCAAGCTTTAACACCTATCCGGATGACTAGTAGTAGCAATCTGGATACGTATAGTGGAGCAGCCATTTGGAAATAGTACCAAGTGGAGTGTGGTAGCAGTGTTTACGGTTTGACATAGAGATTTGCAAAGTACACACGGATCTGAATATCGCAGACCCGTTGACTATAAGACCTCTCTCACATGCAAAGCATGATCGAGCCCCAAAACTCATTGGGTGTTAGATTCATAACAATGCGAATCACATGGTGATGTGAACTAGATTATTGACTCTAGTGCAAGTGGGAGACTGTTGGAAATATGCCCTAGAGGCAATAATAGATTAGTTATTATCATATTTCCTTGTTCGTGATAATCGTTTATTATCCATGCTATAATTGTATTGATCGGAAACTCAGATACATGTGTGGATACATAGACAACACCATGTCCCTAGTATGCCTCTAGTAGACTAGCTCGTTGATCAAAGGATGGTTAAGGTTTCCTAGCCATGGACATGAGATGTCATTTGATAACGGGATCACATCATTAGGAGAATGATGTGATGGATAAGACCCAAACTACAAACATAGCATATGATCGTTTCAGTTTATTGCTACTGTTTTCTGCATGTCAAGTATATGTTCCTATGACCATGAGATCATGCAACTCACGGATATCGGAGGAGTGCCTTGTGTGTATCAAACGTCGCAACGTAACTGGGTGACTATAAAGGTGCTCTACAGGTATCTCCGATGGTGTTTGTTGAGTTGGCATGGATCGAGACTGGGATTTGTTACTCCGTGTAACGGAGAGGTATCTCGGGGCCCACTCGGTAATGCAACATCACAATAAGCCTTGCAAGCAATGTGACTAATTGTTAGTTGCGGGATCTTGTATTACGGAACGAGTAAAGAGACTTGCCGGTAACGAGGTTGAACTAGGTATGGAGATACCGACGATCGAATCTCGGGCAAGTAACATACCGAAGAACAAAGGGAACGATATACGGGATTGACTGAATCCTTGACATAGAGGTTCGACCGATAAAGATCTTCGTAGAATATGTAGGAACCAATGTGGACGTCCAGGTCCCGCCATTGGTTATTGACCGTAGAGGTGTCTCGGTCATGTCTACATAGTTCTCGAACCCGCAGGGTCTGCACACTTAAGGTTCGGTGACGTTTCGGTAGTGTAGAGTTATGTATGGTGGTGACCGAAGGTTGTTCGGAGTCCCGGATGAGATCCCGGACATCACGAGGAGCTCCGGAATGGTCCGGAGGTAAAGATTCATATATAGGAAGTCCCAGTTTGGTTTCCGGAAAAGTTTCGGGCTCATCGGTAGTGTACCGGGAGTATCGGTATTGTACCGGGAGTGCCGGTAGTGTACCGGAGGACCTCCGGGAGGGGTATTTCGACCCCAAGAGGTCCATGGGCTGTGGGAGAATAATAACCAGCCCTTAGTGGGCTGGGAAAACAGCCACAAAGGCCCATGGCGCAGGAGAGAAAGTCCTAAAGCAAAAAGTGGAAAATCAGCCAATAGGAGGCAATCCTACTCCAACTAGGATTGGAGGTGAAGTAGGATTGCTCCCACCTCCTATTTCGGCCGACCCAAAGGCCTTGGCTGCCTCTCCTCTCCTCTCCTCCTATATATACTAGTGGATTGGGTGGTTTTTGGACAGAATTTCCGGCCACGTGCTACCCGTTACACCGGTGCACAGTTTCTCCTCTAGATCGGTTTTCCGCAGCGCTTAGGCGAAGCCCTGCCGGAATCACTCCACCACCATCACCGGAGCGCCGTCACGCTGCCGGTGAACTCTCTCTCCTCTCCACCTCCTCTTGCTGGATCAAGATGGTGGAGATCGTCATCAAGCTGCACGTGTGCTGAACGCGGAGGTGCCGTCCGTTCGGCGCTAGATCGGAAGGACCGTGATCGAGATCGCGAGACGGTTCGTGATGTGATCACGGAACGGATCGTGATGAGTTCGCGGGATAGATCGTGATCAAGATCGTGAGATGGATCGTGATGAGATCGCGGGACGGATCGTGATGAGTTCACGGGACGGATCATGATTGGATCGCGGGACGGATCGTGATGAGATCGCGGGACGCTCGGCGATTTGGATCGCGAAGATGTTCGACTACACCAACCGCGTTTCTTAACGCTTCCCGCTTAGCGATCTACAAGGGTATGTAGATCCACTCTCCCTCTCGTAGATGCTCATCACCATGGATAGGTTTGCGTGTGCGTAGGAAAATTTTTGTTTCCCATGCGACGTTCCCCAACAGTTGTGGGCGTCAATTTTGTTAATTTGCTTACCACTACTAGTCTTATCTTGATTTGGCGGTATTGTGAGATGAAGCGGCCCGGACCAACTTTACACGTACGCTTACGTGAGACTGGTTCCACCGCCTGACATGCACTTGTTGCATAAGGTGGCTAGCGGGTGTCTGTCTCTCCCACCTTAGTCGGATTGGATTTGATGAAAAGGGTCCTTATGAAGGTTAAATAGCAATTGGCATATCACGTTGTGGTTTTGATGTAGGTAAGAAACGTTCTTGCTAGTAACCTATAGCAGCCACATAAAAACTTGCAACTACAAAATAGAGGACGTCTAACTTGTTTTTGCAGCATATGCCTTGTGATGTGATATGGCCAAAGGATGTGATGTGATGCATTGTGATGTATGAGATTGATCATGTTCTTGTAATAGGATTCACGACTTGCATGTCGATGAGTATGACAACCGCAGGAGCCATAGGAGTTGCTTATTTTATTGTATGACCTGCGTGTCAATCATAAAAGCCATGTAATTACTTTACTTTATTGCTAAACGTTATCCATAGTAGTAGAAGTAATAGTTGGTGAGACAACTTCATGAAGACACAGTGATGGAGATCATGGTGTCGTGCCGGTGACAGTGATGATCATGGTGCCCCGAAGATGGAGATCAAAGGAGCAAGATGATAATGGCCATATCATGTCACTATATTGATTGCATGTGATGTTTATCATGTTTACATCTTATTTGCCTAGAATGACGGTAGTAAATAAGATGATCTCTCACTAAAATTTCAAGAAAAGTGTTCACCCTAACTGTGCACCGTTCCTAAGGATCGTTGTTCCGAAGCACCAGGTGATGATCGGGTGTGATAGGTTCTAACGTTCACATACAATGGGTGTAAGCCAGATTTACACACGCGAAACACTTAGGTTGACTTGACGAGCCTAGCATGTACAGACATGGCCTCGGAACACGGAAGACCGAAAGGTCAAACATGAGTCGTACGGAAGATACGATCAACATGGAGATGTTCACCATGGATGACTAGTCCGTCTCACGTGATGATCGGACACGGGCTAGTTGACATCGATCATGTGTCACTTGGATGACTAGAGAGATGTCTATCTAAGTGGGAGTTCATTAAATAATTTGATTATGTGAACTTAATTATCATGAACTTAGTCTAAAATTATCTTTACAATCTATATTGTAGATCCAATGGCCAACGCGAATGTCACCCTCAATTTCAACGCGTTCCTAGAGAAAACCAAGCTGAAAGATGATGGAAGCAACTATGCAGACTGGGTCCGTTGCTTGAGGATCATCCTCATAGCTTCCAAGAAATTGTATGTCCTTGATGCACCACTAGGTGACCCACCCCTTCTCCCAGCAGAGCAAGACGTTGCGAACGCTTGGCATTCTCGCTGCGATGATTACTCCATTGTTCAGTGCGACATGCTCTACAGTTTAGAACCGGGGCTCCAAAAGCGTTTTGAGCAACACGGAGCATATGAGATGTTCCAAGAGCTGAAACTGGTTTTCCAAGCTCATGCCCGGGTCGAGAGATATGACGTCTCCGACAAGTTCTTCAGTTGTAAGATGGAGGAGAATAGTTCTGTCAGTGAGCACATCCTCAAGATTTCTGGGCTACACAACCGCTTGACTCAGCTGGGAGTTAATCTCCCGGATGACTCGGTCATTGACAGAATCCTCCAGTCGCTTCCACCTAGCTACAAGAGCTTTGTGATGAACTACAACATGCAAGGGATGGAGAAGTCCATTCCTGAGCTGTACTCGATGCTGAAATCAGTAGAGGTCGAGATCAGAAAGGAGCATCAAGTGTTGATGGTAAATAAGACCACTAGTTTCAAGAAAGGCAAGGGTAAGAAGAACTTCAAGAAGGACGGCAAAGTTGTTGCCGCGCCCGGTAAGCAAGTTGTCGGGAAGAAGAAGAACAAGCATGGACCCAAGCCTGAGACTGAGTGCTTTTACTGCAAGGGTACCGGTCATTGGAAGCAGAACTGCCCCAAGTACTTAGCGGATAAGAAGGACGGCAACATTAAAGGTATATGTGATATACTTGTTATTGATGTGTACCTAACCAGCGCTCGTAGTAGCTCGTGGGTATTTGATACCGGTGCAGTTGCTCACATTTGTAACTCCAAGCAGGAGCTGCGGAATAAGCGGAGGCTGGCAAAGAACGAGGTGACGATGCGTGTCGGGAATGGTTCCAAGGTCGATGTGATCGCCGTCGGCACGCTACCTCTACATCTACTTTCGGGATTAGTGTTAAACCTTAATAATTGTTATTTAGTACCAGCTTTGAGCATGAACATTGTATCTAGATCTCGCTTGATGCGAGATGGCTACTCATTTAAATCTGAGAATAATGGTTGTTCTATTTATATGAGAGAAATGTTTTATGGTCATGCCCCGCTGGTCAATGGTTTATTTTTGATGAATCATGAAGGTGATGTTACACATGTCCATAGTGTGAGTACCAAAAGTGTAAGGTTGATAACGATAGTCCCACTTACATGTGGCACTGCCGCCTTGGTCATATTGGTGTCAAACGTATGAAGAAGCTCCATACTGATGGACTTTTGGAGTCTCTTGATTTCGAATCATTTGACACGTGCGAACCATGCCTCATGGGCAAGATGACTAAGACTCCGTTCTCCGGAACAATGGAGCGAGCAACTGACTTGTGGGAAATAATACATACCGATGTATGCGGTCCAATGAGTGTCGAGGCTCGTGGTAGCTACCGTTATGTTCTCACCCTCACTGATGACTTGAGTAGATATGGGTATGTCTACTTAATGAAACATAAGTCCGAAACTTTTGAAAGGTTCAAAGAATTTCAGAGTGAGGTAGAGAATCAGCGTGACAGGAAAATAAAGTGCCTACGATCTGATCGTGGCGGAGAATATTTAAGTCACGAGTTTGGCACGCACCTAAGGAAATGTGGAATTGTTTCACGACTCACGCCGCCTGGCACACCTCAGCGAAATGGTGTGTCTGAACGTCGTAATCGCACTCTATTAGATATGGTACGATCTATGATGTCTCTTACCGACTTACCACTATCATTTTGGGGATATGCATTAGAGACTGCCGCATTCACTTTAAATAGGGCACCGTCAAAATCCGTTGAGACGACACCGTATGAATTATGGTTTGGAAAGAAACCTAAGCTTTCGTTTCTAAAAGTTTGGGGATGCGATGCTTATGTGAAGAAACTTCAACCTGAGAAGCTCGAACCCAAAGCGGAAAAGTGCGTCTTCATAGGATATCCTAAAGAGACTATTGGGTATACCTTCTACCTACGATCCGAGGGCAAAGTCTTTGTTGCCAAGAATGGATCCTTTCTCGAGAAAGAGTTTCTCTCGAAAGAAGTAAGTGGGAGGAAAATAGAACTTGATGAGGTAATTGTACCTCCACTCGAACCGGAGAGTAGCGCAGCACATGAAGTTGTTTTTGTGGAGCCTACACCGGCTGGAGAGGAAGTTAATGATGATGATCATGAAACTTCATATCAAGTTACTATTGAACGTCGAAGGTCCACTAGGACACGTTTCGCACCAGAGTGGTACGACAACCCTGTCCTAGAGATCATGTTGTTAGACAACGGTGAACCTTTGAACTATGAAGAAGCAATGGCGGGCCTGGATTCCAACAAATGGCTTGAAGCCATGAAATCCGAGATAGGATCCATGTATGAGAACAAAGTATGGACTTTGGTGGACTTGCCTGACGATAAGCGAGCCACTGAAAATAAATGGATCTTTAAGAAGAAGACTGGCGCGGATGGTAATGTGACCATCTATAAGGCTCGGCTTGTCGCTAAGGGTTATCGACAAGTTCAAGGAGTTGACTACGATGAGACTTTCTCACCCGTAGCGATGCTGAAGTCTGTCCGAATCATGTTAGCAATTGTCGCATTTTATGATTATGAGATCTGGCAAATGGACGTCAAAACGGCATTCCTTAATGGCTTCCTCAAGGAAGAACTGTATATGATGCAGCCGGAAGGTTTTGTCGATCCTAAAGATGCTAAAAAGGTATGCAAGATCCAGTGCTCCATCTATGGGCTGGTGCAAGCATCTCGAAGTTGGAACATTCGCTTTAATGAGGTGATTAAAGCGTTTGGGTTTGTACAGGTTTATGGAGAACCCTGTATTTACAAGAAAGTGAGTGGGAGCTCTATATCATTTCTCGTATTATATGTGGATGACATACTGATAATGGGAAATGATATAGAACTCTTGGAAAGTGTAAAGGCCTACTTGAATAAGTGTTTTTCAATGAAGGACCTTGGAGATGCTGCTTACATATTAGGTATTAAGATCTATAGAGATAGATCGAGACGCCTCATAGGTCTTTCACAAAGCACATACCTTGAAAAGATATTGAAGAAGTTCAATATGGATCAGTCCAAGAAGGGGTTCTTGCCTGTGTTACAAGGTGTGAGATTGAGTACGACTCAATGCCCGACCATGGCAAAGGATAGAGAAGAGATGAGTGTCATCCCCTATGCTTCAGCCATAGGGTCTATTATGTATGCCATGCTGTGTACCAGACCTGATGTGAACCTTGCCATAAGTTTGGTAGGGAGGTACCAAAGTGATCCCGGAGCGGAACACTGGACATCAGTCAAGAACATCCTGAAGTACCTGAAAAGGACAAAGGACATGTTTCTCGTATATGGAGGTGCCAAAGAGCTCGTCGTAAAGGGTTACGTCGATGCTAGCTTCGACACAGATCCGGACGACTCCAAGTCACAAACCGGATACATGTATATTTTGAACGGAGGGGCAGTCAGCTAGTGCAGTAGCAAGCAAAGCATCGTGGTGGCATCTACATGTGAAGCGGAGTACATAGTTGCTTCGGAAGCATCAAAGGAAGGAGTCTGGATGAAGGAGTTCATCACCGACCTAGGAGTAATTCCAAGTGCGTCGGGCCCGATGACTCTATTATGTGACAACACTGGAGCTATTGCCCTTGCGAAGGAGCCCAGGTTTCACAAGAAGGCAAGACACATCAAGCGCCGCTTCAACTCCATCCGTGATTACATTCAGGAGGGAGGTATAGATATTTGTAAAGTGCATACGGATCTGAATGTCGCAGATCCGTTGACTAAACCTCTCTCACGAGCAAAACATGATCAACACCAGAATGCTATGGGTGTACGATTCATCACAATGTAACTAGATTATTGACTCTAGTGCAAGTGGGAGACTGTTGGAAATATGCCCTAGAGGCAATAATAAAATGGTTATTATTGTATTTCCTTGTTCATGATAATTGTCTATTGTTCATGCTATAATTGTGTTAACCGGAAACCATAATACATGTGTGAATACATAGACCACAACATGTCCCTAGTGAGCCTCTAGTTGACTAGCTCGTTGATCAATAGATGGTCACGGTTTCATGACCATGGACATTGGATGCCGTTGATAATGGGATCACATCATTAGGAGAATGATGTGATGGACAAGACCCAATCCTAAGCATAGCACTAGATCGTGTAGTTCGTTTGCTAAAGCTTTTCAATGTCAAGTATCGTTTCCTTAGACCATGAGATTGTGCAACTCCCGGATACCGTAGGAATGCTTTGGGTGTGCCAAACGTCACAACGTAACTGGGTGGCTATAAAGGTGCACTACGGGTATCTCCGAAAGTGTCTGTTGGGTTGGCACGAATCGAGACTGGGATTTGTCACTCCGTGTGACGGAGAGGTATCTCTGGGCCCACTCGGTAAGACATCATCATAATGAGCTCAATGTGACCAAGGAGTTAGTCACGGGATGATGTATTATGGAAAGAGTAAAGGGACTTGCCGGTAACGAGATTGAACAAGGTATAGAGATACCGACGATCGAATCTCGGGCAAGTATCATACCGATAGACAAAGGGAATTGTATACGGGATTGATTGAATCCCCGACATCGTGGTTCATCTGATGAGATCATCATGGAGCATGTGGGAGCCAACATGGGTATCCATATCCCGCTGTTGGTTATTGGCCGGAGAAGTGTCTCGGTCATGTCCACGTGTCTCCCAAACCCGTAGGGTCTACACACTTAAGGTTCGGTGACGCTAGGGTTATAGGAAAATGGTATACGTGATTACTGAAAGTTGTTAGGAGTCCCGGATGAGATCCCGGACGTCACGAGGAGCTTCAGAATGGTCTGGAGGTAAAGATTGATATATAGGAAGTCCAGTTTTGGTCACCGAAAAGTTTTTGGGCTCATCGGTATTGTATCGGGAGTGCCGGGAGGGTGCCGGAGGACCCTGGGAGGGGTGTGACGACCATAGGACTTTGTGGGACCTTAGAGGAGGTGTGCCAGACCTTATTGGGCTGGCCAAGACCTTCTAGAAAGGCCCATGCGACTGGAGGAGTAGAGATAAGGGCAAAGGAGTTTGAAAAGGAGGAGATCCACCTCCCTTGTGGGAGGTGGACTCTCCCTTTGATTCGGCCGAAGCTCTCCTCCTTGGAGGAGAGTCCAAGCCAGCCCTCCCTCTCCCTCCTCCTATATATACTTGAGGTTTTGGCCTTTTGAGAATAGTTCTGAACTCTCTCTCTCACGGCAAAGCCCTACCTCTCTTCTTCCTCCTCCGCAACGCTTAGACGAAGCCCTGCCGGAATACCTTGCTACTCCACCACCACCACCACGCTGTTGTGCTGTTGTTGGAGCCCTTACCCAACCTCACCTTCCTCCTTGCTGGATCAAGGCATAGGAGACGTCACTGGGCTGCACGTGTGTTGAACGCGGAGACGCCGTTGTTCGGCGCTTAGATCGGAATCCACCGCGATCTGAATCGCTGCGAGTACGACTCCATCAACCGCGTTCTTGTAACGCTTCCGCTTAGCGATCTTCAAAGTTATGAAGATGCAATCTCTCCCCACTTGTTGTTGGTTTCTCCATAGATAGATCTTGCTGACACGTAGGAAAATTTTGATTTACTACTACGTCTCCCATCAGAACGATGACATGATGTAGACAAAGTAAACTCAATCAATATGAATAAACCCCATCATTTTATACTTAGTGGCAACAACACAAAGACGTATCTTGTCCCCTTGGGTCACTAGGATATAGAACCCCGTCAGGTTGAACCAACTACAACACACCCCTCTCCCTGAAGAAAGATCAATCTACTTGGCCAAAGCAAATCAATAGATCGGAGAGAATTACGAAGCTATAATGATCATGCAAATAATAATCATAATAATTTCAGAGAAGACTCAAATACTTTTCATGAATAATCTGAACATAAACCCACAATCATCGGATCCCAACAAACGCATCACACAAAAGAGTTACATCGGATGGATCAAACTGAAGATGCGATGATCATTGTATTGAAGATCAAGAGAGAGAGATAGCCATCTAGGTACTAACTACGGACCCGTAGGTTTGTGAAGAACTACTCACACATCATCATGAGGTCAGCAAGGTTGATGAAGAGGCCCTCTATGATCGACCCCCCCTTCGACAGGGTGCCAAAACGGAGCTCCAAAGGAGATTATGGCAGAAGAGAGACTTGCGGCAACAGAAAAAAGTGTTTCGGGATGTCCCCTAGGTTTTTTGGAATATATGTGAATTTTCAGGCCAGAGAACGGGGGTAGGAGGGTACTAGGGAGGGACAAGCCATCAGGGTGCGTCCACGCCCCTAGGCGCGCCCTGTTGGCTTGTGCCTCCTTCGTGTGGCCTCTGGTCTTTTCCCCAAGCTTCTAGGTCTTCTTTTGGTCGAGAAAAAATCATAAAAAAGTTTCAGGGCAATTGGACTTTGTTTGGTACTGTAAACCTGAAAAGTAAAAAACACGCAGAAAACATGAACTAGCACTAGGCATTATGGCAACAGGTTAGTGCTAAAACATAATATAATTTGGTAAATTATTACTCAAAAAGTATCCTAGAATGATAATATAATAGCATGAAACAATCAAAAGTTATAGATACGTTGGAGACGTATCAGTTACTTTGTATAATACATCAATAGGCCCAGCATGGCGTTTCTGATGGAAGCAAGCAAGGTTACAAGCTTTCCAATCGCTCTAGAGCACTACTACAGTACCCACAAAAAGCTTCCCTTCTTGTCACCCTTGCCTTTTGACCACACATTAGAATATGTGTCAGCATGAGGACAGTAAAAACCAAGGATGAAATTGATCACATTTCAAAGAGCAGTTTTAACATGCTCCCTCTTACCCCCCTTTTCACATGAGAGGTATGACTATATAATAGATCTGAGTTGTTGATCTCATAAATTAGTGGTCTGGTAACTCTTACCTTCTTACCTCACATGTAAAAACAGGGTGTAAGAGGGAGCATGGTAAAATTAGTCCATTCTAAATATATCTTACAAGAGGACAATAAAAGAAAGATGATCAATAGTTTGTCTTTTTACCACAAAATAAGCAATCAGGTTCACTAAGATGCTTTTTTAAGAACCAACCAGAGAATGTTTTTCACCCTAAAGAGAATCAACTTTCCAAAGATACTTATATGGTGTTGTCCCACAACCCTGCATTGTAAATCTAGTTTACAAATCCAGCAAGTAACCAACTTATTCTATGACCACCATCACACAAAAATACATTCTCACATAAATCCTGCAAGGCCCTCCATTGCACAAATCTCTCACCCACTGGAGGTCTACTAAATTTAGAGGCATCGAGGTTGCTAGTAATAACCTCTTTAACTGTCACATTTTGATCAAGGGATATATGAAGTAATGCCTTGGGAACTTTTGAGCTAGGGAATCATTGGCCAACCATTTATCCTCCCAAAACCTAGTTCTACCCCCCTTTTAGACACAAAATTTATGACACGACAAGACAAGTGCCCTCACTTCCAGCAGTCCCTGCTAAAAATGTGAGCCCCGGCCCCTTCCATATGTTGAACGTGACATGGAGTGTCTTTTTCTTAGTGTTTATTCTTGAGAAAATCCTTCCATAAACCTTATTCTTTAAGAGGGAATATCCATCAATCTTAGGTCCATGATGCACCACCCATTCTTGCGCAAACAAACTATAGACCAAGACACCAGATGTTATTTCCTCTTGCAGATGTCACCACTCCAAAGAAACCTAGTCCTAGGCATGTCATACTTCTTGTTCATCATTTTGGGTGAAAATAGAAGTATAACACGCATAAAGTATCGAAAGGCACGAGATAATTAATGTAGGAAATTTTTTAATTTTGCCACTCTAGTTCTTGCCAATTTTCCTTATGTCATTTTAGATTTTGATATTTCACTTTTGCCACTCTTAGCTTTTGCCAATTATCACAATTGCCATTTTGTGAAAAAAGTAAATGATTTTATTTCTCTTTTGCCACTCTTAGATTTTGACAATATATCACAACTGCCACTCTGGAAATTTTGTTTATGCCACGGAATGACAATTGTGATAATTAACAAAAGCTAAGTGTGGCAAAAATGAAATGTCAAAATCGAGAGTGGCATAAGGAAAATTGGCAAACGCTAGGGTGGAAAAAACAAAAAATTCCCATTATTATAACACCGCCTTTTATATTTAGAGTCATATTTTATGAATATCACATGTTGATCCTATGTTTTTAGACATAGCCATCTTAATCATGAGTCTTTAATCTATTTTCATCTACCGACATCTTAAACAAACTTGCACTTTCTTTGGCTTGTCCTATAAAGAAACCTCACTCTTACTATGATAGTTTACTTTCAATCATTGCAACATTAATATATCTGGTAGTTCTAGGTATGATACACCTTGAAGTGGTGCGACTACCTTGTAAAAGTGGAAGGTGAACATGGGTATATCATCAAAGTATAACACGCATAGGGGTACGCTTGAAAGGGACGAGTCAATTAATATAGCCCTGCCTCCTACATTCCGAGTTTTACCTATCCAACATCACATGTTGTGTCCCATCATTTTTGACAGAGGCATCCCAATTACTAAAAATAAACTAAGGATATGTTTGGTTACCCGCATATACCTCAGCCAGGCCCGCGTGGGAAGAAAATGTCCCGTTTGGTTACCCGCATTGACTGTTTGGCCTGCATAGCATGAACATTAAAGAACCTTTGCGCCTGCATCCATAGGAACGCTCAAGTCAGTCGTTTTTGTGGAGCTAAACCTGAGCGGTGCAACCCTAGGCACGTGGGTGTGGGTGCCTGCACGCGTGGATGCAGTCTCGAGATGTTGCATTGTTTCCCGAAGCGATGTCATAAATTACTCTCACCTCCCTTCCTCACCTCTCTCTCCCCTCTTCCCCACTCACATCGACGGCAACGACCTCCGGAGCGACAACAAGACAATCCAAGACGGCGATGACCATCGCAGCGACTGCAGACCTCCACCAGAGTGCATCTGCCATGGCGGTAAGTCTTTGCCCTCTCTAGAATACCTTTGTCGACTCAGGCTAGATTTAATAGGAGCACGTGTTTGGAGAGTTAGGGAGGGGATTGAACACATCAAGGGTGGTGGGACTGGATTCTACACCGATGGAATCTTGAGTTCATTACTAATTTGTCGATTACGTTAGGGGCAGGGATTGGGGCACAAACTCCACGACGACCCTGGAGTCGCGTCGAGCCGTGGTGGGACGTAGGCATCTTCTTTTATTCCTCATTGTCTTCTTCCTCATCATCATCGTCAAGAACAATGGGTCTTGCACGATTGCCTGCCAGTGGTGCCCTGGCCACCATCTTCACGTCGTCGTTGTCCTTCGCTGGGTCCACCAAAGTCCTTGTCGTCTAGTACACCGCGACACAGTGGTCATTAGGGCGCATATACTCCCTGTACTTGTCCCACTTGGCCCTCTACCGAGCGTCATCGGAGTCGGCCTGATTCATGGCCCAACGAAGGATGTCGACCGACATAGCGCCCTTCATTGGGTTAGGAATTAACGTCTTCAACCCCTTCGTCGTCCCCTTCTTCACCATAACGTCGGCCTCCTTGTGCACTTCTTCCATGCTGCTAAAGTTTGAGCACACTTCCGTTGTGTCCTCGAACTTCACGCGATCATCGAGCGAGCACCCAAGGAAGAATTCCCTCCATCCCATACCCCAAGGAAAAAGGTTGGGGTTGGAGTTCATGGTGAGAAAGGTGGTGAAACAGAGAGGTTGAAGAAGAGAGTAGGTGAAAATGAGAGAGGGTTTGAGTGCGGTGCTTGGGTAAGAAGTGTGAGTAAATATGGGAGTGTTAGGCCGATAGGAATGAATGCTGACCTTTGAACTGCGTGTTGTTGATAATGCAGATGGACAAGGGCAACTAGGTCGTGTCACCATTGGAGAAGGGCAATGGGGTCATGCCGCCATTGGTGGACTTGTTGGTGCAGGATCACCCTAACGCCAAGCGATGGAACTACGGGCACTACCATGAGGATGCATGACCAACCCACTTCTGCAAGGTGATATTTGCTCAGAAGCTGGAGGCTCTGCCTTTGCCTCTGGACTTCACAAACACTTCCCCGTCGTGCCTATAGAGTTCAATCTGAAGACAAACACCGGCTGCTCATGCTGGGTCACGGTGAAGGTGATCAACAACAAGGACACACTTGATCAGGGTTGGGCCACCTTCGTCGTCGTTCACCAGGTCTGAATCGGGTACATGGTGACTTTCAAGTTCCTCACCCCGAACACCATGAAGGTGATCGTCTTTAACGACGACGGCATGGAGGTGGTCACCAAGTGCAAGAAGCATGACGACGCCTTCACCGCGAGGGCATAAATGATCTCTAGTTCCTAGTTACGTGTTGGTTGTAGGTTTAAAACTATGTTATGTGTTGTGGTTTTGTTTCGAACTTATTGTACTATGTTAAACATATCGTACTATGTGGTACGGTTTCAATGTGTGCTTAAGTTTGTTCTGATTGCTCTAGTTATGTGCGTCTGGTAACCTCACCACGGTAAGGAGGAGATTAACACACTATTGTTCTGAATGTAACCAAACAACCGGACTTGTGTTTCCCCTCAAACTAAGCCACAACTAAATATCCCCCCTTCTGTTTCGGCACATGCAGGCTAGAGGGGTGTAGGCAACCAATCAACATGCAAAATATTAGTTTTTTACCTGCATATGCTCAGCCAGGCCTCACTGGAACAAGTATGCAAAATGCCTAAAAATGACGCAGGTAACCAAACGCGCCCTAACCTTATCTTTGGCTTGAAACATCACTCTTATGATAGCTTACTTTCAATCTTTGCCTCATTAATACTCCCTCCGTCCGAAATTATTTGTTGTAGAAATGAATGTATCTAAATGTATTTTAGTTCTAGATACATCCATTTTTTACACGATAAGTAATTAGGGGTATGTGTAGTTTTAGGTGCTATGGTACACCTACATTAAACATGGGCAAACACTGTCGAGCCGGGTTTTGGGCCGGGCTTGAGAAAGCCCGAACTGAAAACCCCAAGCCCAAGCCCGACCTGACCAAATAGATAAATATTCAGGCCTGAGTCTGGCTTGAACTGGCACAAAAGATCAATTTCGAGTCGGACCGAGTCGGGTCTTCGTGTAAACTGACTATTTCCCAAACTCAAGCCCGACCCGAAATACACACCAGACCTAGTTTTCAAGCCAGAGCCTGGCCCGAACACAATGCCCAACCCGGCCCGGACCGGGATTATTCGGCCCGGTCCTGGCCGTGTTTTTTGGGCTGGGTTCGGGCATCGTGTTTAGGCCGGGCTGCCCATCCACGCGGAGAGCTCCGATTGAAATGTGATCTAAGCAAGAAAGAGCACTTGCCATTCGTTGGTTATTAAAAGCATCTCAAAAGCGTTCGGATCAAAATATGGCTTTCAAATTAAGTTCCGAATTATGCAGGGTCTAACCTACATTGAGAAATCCCACCGACCAAACATATCTCACACAGTGATTTTTCTGGTTCGCAGAAGTAAAGGAAAAATCAGTACGCTTTCCTCTCCCCAACTCCCCAAAGCCAAGCAGTGATGGAAATGGTGGCGAAGAATGGCTGACTGACCGACACGCACACCCTCCCTCTCTAAACCCCAACCAACCACCCTCCGCCCTCCGGCAAGAAAACCCCAGCCCCTTCCCGGAATCCCATCCCCGTTCCGTTCCGGCCGACCTCCGATGGCGTCGGCGTCGGCGACGTCGGAGCTGGAGGCCGCCATCGCCGCCCTCCCCGCCAAGAAGCAGCGCCTCCGGGACTCCTTCGACCGCCTCGCCGCCGCCTCCCCCGTCCCCATCCCCTTCACCTGGGCCGACGTCGACGCCCACATCTCCTCCCTCCAGTCCTCCATCGCCGCCCGCTTCCGCCTGCTCCAGTCGCGCCAGGCCGCCGCGCGCCTAATCCCCGTCGAGCACCAGCGCCGCCTGAGGGTCAAGGACCAGGACAGCAGCCAGGAGGAGGAGGATGATGGGTGGCGGCCCAATCGCGCGCCTTTGGACCTCAATGCCGGGGAGGAGGGGGAGCAGGGGAGTGCGGAGATGTCAATCGAGTCGTCTCCCGACCTGTACGGCGCCGTCGAGGAGGGGGAGGCGTCCCCTGGCCTTGAACCGGAGGAGGAGGAGGATGGGGCGCGGGACAATCGGCCGCCTTCGGACCTCAATGCCGCGGAGGAGGGGGAGCAGGGGAGGGCGGAGATGGCACCCGAGTGGTCTCCCGACCAAGACGACGCCGTCGAGGAGGGGGAGGCCGAGATGGCACCCCAGTGGTCTCCCGACCAAGACGACGACGTTGAGGAGGGGGAAGCGTCTCGTGGCCTCGAATCAGAGGAGGACGGGGAGGAGGACGACGAGGATGCCGAGGACACCACCACAGGGGCGTACCCAGGCCATCGCCACGGGGAGACAATGCCGGACCCCGCAGGCGGCGCGGGGGAGGCCGGGAGGTGGGATCTCGCGGCGGCGCACGCGATCAGGGAGGCCGTGAGGTGGGATCTCGCGGCGGCGCGCGCGGTCAGGGACGCGTCGCTGCTGGCGGACATGCTCTACTGGGGCAACAAGAGGAGCCTGCGCGCCCGGAGCCAGTTCCGCCCGGCGCTGCTGTGCGCGGCCGAGCCGCACGCGCTCGTCGTCGGCGCCGTGAGGGACTTCCTGGACAGAGCCGAGCCCAAGAGCGACAAGAACTGGGAGAACTGCGCCGCGCTGCTCTGCCTGGTCCCCAGCCTCACCGCCGAGCCACCGGCGGCCACGCTGGAGCGTGCCAGCCGGCTGGCGGAGGACTGGAGGGAGATGATCGTCGGCAAACCTGAATGCCGAAGGGACCTCGGCCGGCTCGCCGTATGGGGCCTTCTGCAGTTCCTCGTCTCGTTCAAGATCGCCTTGGAGCTGGACGCTCGTGGGATAATCCGCCTCCTTGCCGACGTCCCGCGCAACAAGAAGCAGAGCTGCGTCGAGCTCTGCAACAGCCTTGGGCTGATTCAAACCGTCGCTGGTATGCTGGGATGCCTCTCACCGCTGAATCATACCTAGTTTCATGAAATGCTGTGCTCGAATGCAGATTGTCAGTGTGTTCTACAGTCCACTTAGCATACTTTGCGGTTTCGGCTACATGGATTGTTGTTCATTCATCGGTGTCGTCGGTCGTCACTTCACATTGTCGATGTTCAGCTTGTTTTGCATACCCCGGTGGAAGTTGCCTCATGACACATTTAGCTAAGCATTTAGGTGTTGTGAAACCTTTCAAGTAATAAAGCGTCCCTTTTCAAAATTTAGGTGTTGTAAAGTAGATGAATTTTGTTGTCGACTTCAGTTTGATGACGATCCTCTCTGCGCAGAACTTTTGTTTTTTGCAGTGCCACAGTCTCCAAAACAACTTGATAGTACTGGTTATTAGTATAATCATTGGCATAAGACTATGACGGTGTGAACCTATTCGTATCATTTTCATGTGTCCTATTGAGATACTTTCAGTCGTATCATGTTTATGAGTCATGATCCTATAATGTTGCACTTTAGTGTTCCATGTACTCTCTCTGGACCTCTACCATGTTCTTCTCAATTGCTAGCATGTGAAATTATCTGGTTGCTAGCATTTACATAATATACTGGTGTTTAAATGTTGCCAACCTGTAGCTGTACAAGTTAAAATCTTACCGCATGCATGTTTGGCCCTTTCTGAAACACAATAATTCGACAGGAAATAGTTCAAATCCCACAAGAATTGGATTTTTTTTCCTGCATTCCAAACAAGTCCATTTCTCCATGTTATTTTGTTGATGCAGTGGCGAAACTGTCAGTCATGCACATACATTTGTTTGCTATTGGTTCCTATATTATTTGCTCATTTACCACCTGTTGATGAATAATTTATGTCAAGTGGACAAGCTGCTACTTTGCTCATTTCAAGCTGAAATATAGGTTACGTTGTCATCATGCATGCATGCATCCAAATTTAGTAAGTGGGCAATGATATGGTCTTTTACTGGCTGACCTTCTGCCTATGTCTCATTTGCACATAATAATTGTAAATATCTTTTTGCAGTTAATACCTGTATCTAGAAAACGTTACTTATTACTTTTTCCGGAAAGGGGATAACCCCGGCCTCTGCATCTTGTGATGAACACAGCCATATAAAACGTTATTACTTGTAGCAGAGCATCTTTTGTAACTCTTGATATACTCCTAAACCTCTGATTTAAATAGACTTTGTAATGAGAGTGTTAGCTCTCTGTCATACCAGCTTTGCCAGTTGCATGTGTTGTGTTGAGCTGTGGACTCTGTTCTTGTGCAGACTCGGTGAACTATCTGGTTGAGAGTGGGCAGCAACATGCTGCTATCAACTATCTGATTGAGAATGGGCAGCAACTTGATGCTATCAAACTGGCGCGTGACTTGAATCTGACCGAAAAGTATCCTCCACTTACCCTCATGAATGAATACGTTGAGAAGGCTAAGAAGACTGCTCAGGAGATATTAAGCAGGGAAGGCGATCCACCGGAGTCTCTGGTTTGTCCTATACCTTCTTCAATAAGAATTATTATCTTGTGTTGCATAGGAGTGATTTGCCAAAATTGAACATCAGATATCTTGTTAATAATAGTATCTTTATTGTAGGCAAGCTCATATGAATGTGAGTAGAGTTAGAGCAATGCAATCATCATCTGCTTTAACACTTGTACGTAGTAGTTCCAAGAACTAGATTGAAGCACATTTTGAAGCAAACATCCTTCAGCTCTTTCAGTATTAATATCAGACCCCTCGTCGTGATTAGAAAAACAGTTTCACGGCATTTCTTTTCTTCTTATTTTGCTTTCCATATGCTGCAAGTACATCAATGTATCATTTCGTCATAAACTTTTAACTGATCTAGTTCCTTGCAATTATCCCTTGGACTTGGACAGAACGAGGCCATGACGAAGCAGGTGAACGCTCTGATACTGTCGTGGAAGGCGGTCGACGAGCACATCGACATCGCGGACCGCACCGGCGTCAAGGCGGAGATCACCCAGCTGCTGCATGGGTACGCGCACAAGCGGCAGAGCCTGCCGGTGCCGGGCGCCTCTTCTTCCTCGCCTGCTTGGAGCCCACGGCAGACGCCGGAATGGCAGCAGCAGCGGCAGCAGAAGGAGCGGCATGGCGGGCAGAGGCTGGGGGAGAAGCAGAGCAGGAAGCGCACGAGAGAGCACGACCACCACCGGAAGCGGAATTGCATGGCACGCGCGGAGAGGTGGCGGCGTCGGTTCTCCGAGCTGTCCCGCGGCGGCGGTTCATTCGCCTGCGACGCCGGTGGGATAGGTGATCGTCGCGGCCAGCGGTCCTCAGAGGATCGAGGAGGACCGTCTCCATGCTCTGGTCCGTGTTAGCAGTAGTGTTGAGTAGTGCTGACGGTCTCAGCCTCCTCCGGCGTCCAGACCTGGTGGTGCGTGCGACTGATCGGTCGGAGTCGGACTGTACTGAGGAACAAGTCTCTGCAACTCCGGTTCGTGTGGATTGTGGCTTTTGTCACTGGACGGTCTTAGCATAAAACTTTAGGGTTAACATGAACTTCCTTCTTAACCTTGTGATTAGTATGCGACGTATGTATGAACGTCTGAGTATGTATTATGTTAGAAAAATAACTTTTAGGGATTTAATTTTTTATGATCCTCGGGATACCCTCTCACCCTCCATGGTCCAACCAAACCAACTAAATTTTTAGAAGCAAAATTTTACAAGTTATATTTGAATTTTTGAAAAGTTAGTGCATTTAATTGAACTAAAGGACACCCATTTACACCTCTAGTGATTAGGTACCTCATTAGAGCATCTACTGTCGGGCGTTCCAAACCTCCTTCAAACGTTTGGCCAGGCTGTCCGGTTATGAAATTTTGACCCAACCGGACGCCTCAAACGGGTCTCAAACGCCAGGCGGCTGACCATCACACCTTATATCTAGCCTAAATATATGGAAGATATGATGGCATTTGGACGCACCCGGACATTTCCGTCACGTAGGATTGATGATGGGGTTCCACGCGGACTTGCGTGGAAACCTGGCGGTCTGCAGCCACCCGCATCGCTTGGGGCTGCCTCCGGACTCTTCGGAGCCGGAGAAGGAGGAGCAACAGTTGGAGGAGGAGGGAGAACAGCTGCCAGAGCCGATGAAGGACGAGGCGGAGCAGCCTGCTCCGGGGTTCAACATGACGAAAGCAGAGGCGAAGTTCGCCGTCGCCCAAGCCGAGGAGATGGCGGAGTAGCAGCCCATCCTAGAGTCCATCCACAGTATAGTTACTTTAGGCCGTTTGGAACACTTCATAATGATTGTATTTTAACAGAACAAAAGTTTTAAAAAAATTGCAGGTTATCGTCAAGGCCATCAGGTGGAATCGTACGTGGTCGTTACTACATAAGGAGAAGGATAGGGTAGCCATGATCCATGGATGCAACCGATGGGATATGATCGTTCGGGATATGTTCAACCGATTTGATTGGCAGCCTGCTAATAGGATTTTTTATGCATGAGGCTCATTTTCCTATGTTTTTTTTAATTTGCCCTTGGGGCAGCCATGTGTGGCAGTTTTTGTTGAACCTTTTTGTCATCGGATGATGCATTTTTAAAAAATCAATAAAAGAATGTGTGCATCACTCGATGCAAAGGCCAAAGGATATCCCCTCTTTTTGAAAAAAAATGTACCACGATCTTAACCAACCATACGTCACAGAGGATAAATACATACAGATCCAACTTGTAAGAGAGAGAAATTTATTGTCTAAATTGCATGCATGATTGATGGTTTGGGTATTAGGAGATCAAGAGTATAAGCAGTGCACATCCACGGCTACAAGCATGCCTACAACGTGTTTGATATCCAACATAACAACAAGGGCAATGTAGTAAAAAAAACAAGGCATGAGCAGGTACGGCTATTTCTCCTGTAGCTCTAAGTGATTCTCACCACCCAGTCCCTAAGCGGTGCACAAAGTAGCGATGAAGATGGAGATCCATAGAAGTCCTCATACGTGTGTGACATCCGGCCATCCGTGAGATTGCTCGCCCAAATGAATACATGCATTACAAGCAGTATGAAAGAGGAGCAGTATACTTACGTGTACAGGGAATGTAACAGGCTCTTTCTTCTCTGGTACCTCGATCCTAGTAAACTTCATAGGAGGCTCTTGGTGTTTTCTTGGAACATGAGTATACAGAAAAGCAGAGTTGTGCCTGGACTTTGCAAATGAGCGGGACTTTGCGGATGAGCTAGATGGAGCTGCCTCTGCGTATTAGTAACACGGTCGTTAGATGTTGTGTTAAACTTGAAACACTTATTTTGGAACAGAGGAAGTACTACGTGACATACACCAAGATACAAAATAACGTATCCATACCACTAGATAGTGTACGAATAAGTTTGAATAACAAGCGTTGGATGAAGCCAATGCAACGACAGAGATGTGGCAAATACGAGTATTCCTGGCCGTTGGATCTTCTCATTACTTCACTAGATTCTGCCACGTGTACTATCTAGAAGATTCTATGATTGATCTTGAGCCAGATGAACATTTTGCACAAAACTTAAGCCACACTTCTATTTTATTCTAGACTCTTCCATACTCAGTCTGTCCTAAATTCTTTTTCTATCCAAATTATCATTCATTTTTATGTCATATTCTAGGCTAGGTACCTTCATAAATCATATTTATCTTTGCGGATAGTACGTTAACTTTGAGATAGCTGAAAAAGACACCTACAGAAAACATGCTCGATATATTTTACGTGATTTGTGCATCTCATAATTCATGCATATACCTCACAATTCCACTAGCCTGTTATATTTAATACAGTAACATTATGTCTACTTTGGTTGTAATTTGACTACCACGTGCATAACTTACTAGTATGAAGCAGAGACACAATAGAAACAACACAAGAAATAAAGTAAAATAAATGTTTATTTAAGGATGATTGGACTGCTGAGCAAAAGGAACATATATAATAAGGTCCAACTATAATCTACAAAGTACTTTTACTGTATATGTTCAACCTTTTCTTCTGTCACCAATTCATAATACTAATGTGGATGCTCCTCTACTAACTTATATGGCAGATAGCAAGCATTGTGTGTTCTGGTATTCAATCTCTTTACAATCTCACCTTGGTGGTAAGTACTATTGGAAATATGCCCTAGACGCAATAATAAATGGTTATTATTATATTTTCTTGTTCATGATAATCGTTTATTATCCATGCTATAATTGTATTTATTGGAAATACATTGCATGTGTGGATACATAGACAACACTTTGTCCCTAGTATGCCTCTAGTAGACTAGCTCGTTGATCAAAGATGGTCAAGGTTTCCTAGCCATTGACATGAGATGTCATTTGATAACGGGATCACATCATTGGGAGAATGATGTGATGGACAAGACCCAAATTATAAAGATAGCATATGATCGTGTCAGTTTATTGCTATAGTTTTCTACATGTCAAGTATATGTTCCTATAACCATGAGATCATGCAACTCACTGGCACCGGAGGAGTACCTTGTTTGTATCAAACGTCGCAACGTAACTGGGTGACTATAAAGATGCTATACAGGTATCTCCGAGGGTGTTTTGTTGAGTGGGCACGGAACAAGACTGGGATTTGTTACTTCGTGTGACGGAGAGGTATCTCAGGGCCCACTCGGTAACACAACATCACAACAAGCCTTGCAAGCAATGTGACTAAAGTGTTAGCCACGGGATCTTGTATTACGGAACGAGTAAAGATACTTGTCAGTGACGGGATTGAACTAGGTATACAGATACCGACGATCGAATCCCGGGCAAGTAACATACCGATGAACAAAGGGAACAACATACGGGATTAATTGAATCCTTGACATAGAGGTTCAACCGATAAAGATCATCGTAGAATATGTAGGAACCAATGTGGTCATCCAGGTCCCGCTATTGGTTATTGACCGTAGAGGTCTCTCGGTCATGTCTACATAGTTCTTGAACCCGCAGGGTCTGCACACTTAAGGTTTGGTGATGTTTCAGTAGTATAGAGTTATGTATGGTAGTGACCGAAGGTTGTTCGGAATCCTAGATGAGATCCCGGACGTCACGAGGAGCTCCGGAATGGTTCGGGGGTAAATATTAATATATAAGAAGTCATGTTTTGGTCATCGGAAAAGTTTCGGACTCATCGGTAGTGTACCGGGAGTGTCGGGACGGTACCGAGGGACCATCGGGAGGGGTGTCTCGACCCAAAGGGCCTCATGGGCTGTGGGAGGAGCTAGACCAGCCCCTGGTGGGCTGGACGAAGCCCCCCTAAGGGCCCATGCAGCTGAGGAGGAGGGAAAATGGTAAAGCTCAAAAAAAGGGGAAGACGTTCGACTACATCAACCGCGTTTCTTAACGCTTCCCGCTTAGAGATCTACGAGGGTATGTAGATCCAATCTCCCTCTCGTAGATGCTCATCACCATGGATAGATCTTGCGTGTGCGTAGGAAATTTTTTGTTTTCCATGCAACATTCCCCAACAAGTACTGACCATGCATTACTAAGTATATGACAACGACTGAATGTTCTTTGTGTATAATTTGATTGGCAGTGCACGTGAGGCCCATAGAGGGACGACTACCCATGTGTGTTGTGCAATACTATTAATAAGAAATGCAGCAATGTATGGCAAGAAGAAGAGTGCATACAATTATCTTCTTGATTTGGTTCTTCAGAAGCTCTGATGCGTGTTAGCACGTCTTCCAACATCCTCCTTATAAAGTTGATCCTACTATATGTATCAATGCCCTCAACGAATCCTACATGCATGCCCTTTGTTTTCGGATCAAAGGGGGCGTGGACATTCAATGCCTGCAGACCTCAATGGACGCAACAACCAAATTACTAGCCATCAAGAGGATCTTTGCACGTAGAAATGCAATAAACAAGGAAATTCCTCAATGCCCTTGTGCTCTTGTTGAGCGTGTTCAACGCTTCCCCCAGCTTCCTTGTCACCATCACTCCTTCACTGTCCTCTAAGGATAGCAGTTGTACATAGGTGAGGAACACGTGAGTCCTGATGCAATATTTGAAGTCATGGGACATTGATTGAGCTAAATCCAACACTTTCTCCAAAGTG
Source organism: Hordeum marinum (assembly GCA_022496015.1). Lineage (NCBI taxonomy): Eukaryota > Viridiplantae > Streptophyta > Magnoliopsida > Poales > Poaceae > Hordeum > Hordeum marinum. The sequence goes on along the minus strand of CM039673.1, from coordinate 58,365,356 downwards.
GAGACCTCTCTCGAGCCGCATCAACGAGTTGGTACATTTGAAAGGGATATGCCGATGAGATATCATTGACTCAAATCGTTGAACTTCTTTTACTGCCTCAGCGTGTGCCTTCCTAATCCTTGCGATGGGAGTTGTGTGTAGGATCTCCTCTGAACTTGCCCGGCGTCGAATGTCGTAGCCGACATTGTGTTCGGATGGGTCATCGATGCTGTCGGTCAAGATGGAAGCTCCCCTTTGCAGTTCTTGTTGTGCTGATGCAAATAGCTACGATAGTGCTAGCACCTTGCCGTGAGCCACAACCGTGACAATGCACCTTGGAGCGAGCCGCGCTACTGCCTAGCCATGGAGTAATCGAAGGCCGCTGCACGGCTAGCCTCCTCATCGCCATGATGAACCAGCTGCACCACAGCGCCCGCGTTGTGGTGCAGATCGACACAGAGGTTGAGCGCAACATTGAACATTGTTTTCAGGGCATTTGTTGTTAACGGCGAGGTACAAAAAACTAAGTGTTTTATTTTATTTTTATACAAAACTAGTGCCATGATCCACAACCAAGAACTGTTTTATACAAAACTTTTATAGTTTTTATTTTTATTTCATTTTACTACAATATTAAGGAGTATAATTTTGATTTTAGTTGGTATTAAGTGCATAATTTGGTCGGTATACTTAACAAGTGTTTTTTGTTGTGAGTTGTAATGTGTATGACCAGTCATTTTGTTTATGCTAAATTTGAATTAAGTGAGGTGACATAAATTATCTTTGAATTGTTTTTGTGACAATTGAAAAAATTGCATAGTGGACACATATATATTTGTATGTATGTGCATTTATTAATGTATATTTTATTTTCACTAAATATCATGCGAGAGGTTTCTAAAGAATAGTGTCCAACTAATATTTTAATAGTGATTTCTAGTTTATCATTAGGTGTGCATATTTCTAGAACCTATAAATTGTACCATTTGAACATGTGCTACAAGTTATATAAAATAATAAATTCAACATATGAATGGTATTGAAAATAATCACCGACGAACATAACATATCACCGATTCAGCTATGCTTACCAGCAATTTATTTATTTAGTATGCTCATCTAGACATTTGGTTTCATCAGGTGTATAAAAAAAACTCATGTCAGTTCGTACAATAAAAGGTTTTGTACATATTAAACTTAGAATCTATCTATCGAAGAGAGGCTAGCAGGCTAACTAAGTTTATTGTAACCTATCAGATTCACTATTGCCTATCAGATAGGTTGTTAGTTTGATGTGATGTTGATTTGCTCCTGTAAAATTACAGTTTTTATTTTACATGTTTGCAACAATCTTTGAAGAGAATAGATAATATGACTTGATAGCAATGTTTTACATAGGGGGCTATGCCAAATAGCGGCGGTTCTACAAATCGGCTATAGGGCGGCTATAACTGGCTATTAACGAACTATTGTATGAGTACCATTTAGGGGCCCTTGGTCAAAAATCTATAGACAGGTACTTAAATCATTGCTTGATAAATAATATTATAGTGCTTATTACCATATTTAATATTTGGGTCTCTCCTCCTCTTGGGGCCCGGGGCGGTCGCCCTCTTTGCCCGACCTATGGGCCAGCCCTAGCGTGAAGTATGATGGGCCCTAAGGTGGCCTACGTAAGGGAGCCCGACCTCGTCAACTACAAGGGTCCCACCTAGCCATGGAAAGAAGGAAGCCCTAGGAAGCGGTGACTATATTCGTGCCCTCTAAAACTAGAGGGGGCGGCGCCCTAGATCGCATCTAGGGCCACATAAACCCTAGAACTCTGTTGCCTAATAAAGGGAGGTCTAGGGTCCTCACTTCCATCTATCATCAGATAGGCAACTCTCAGTACCAGTTTCGTATACCATTGTAACCCCTCACATGAGTTATCCCTCCACTACGAATAACGAAAACCAACAGGACATAGGGTATTACTCTCTGGAGGCCTGAACCTAGATAAACCCCTTGTGTGACCTCCGATCCAGGAATTCCAGCTGCGCTCGGACCCCTACCGAGGGTTCTGATGATATTTTGCACTGTCAGTTGGAGCGCCACGCACGAGTGATGCCGGTTGGAGACCGATCTTGGATCAGATTTTTTTTGCTTCCAACGGTCTTCTGCCGGGGGAGAGCCTAACCTTCGACTCCCTCATGTTCATCACCGGTAAGGTTGATGTCAAACCCCCAACCCACCCCATAACTTCACAACCTCAAAAGGACCCCACGGCGGTTGCACCCAATCCAAAGGGTGCACATCGATACCCGGATCAGCGGGATACGCGGGCCACCTCGGGTCTATACACCCATAAAGGGCCGCACCATCCATCCAATTGGCCTCGATGGTCTGTGATGGTGCAAAATACCGTGAGACCCCTCGGTAGGGGTCAAAGCGCAGCTGGAAGTCATGGATCAGATGTTGCACAAGGGGTTTGTCCAGGTTCGGGCCTCGGGAGAGTAATACCCTATGTCCTACTGGTTTTTGTTGTTCATGGTGGAGGGATACCCTGTGCAAGGGGTTACAATGGTGTACGAGATTGCTACCGAGAGTTTGCCTATCAAATGATAAATGATGTTGAGGACACTAGACCTCTCTTCATATAGGCACTAGAGGTCTAGGATTTATGCGGGAGTAGATGCGATCTAGTGTGCTACTTCCCTTTAATCTTGGAGGGCACGAAGGTCGTCTTTGTCTCCTAGGGTTTCTTCTCGCCTTGGGCCTAGCAGGACCCTTGTATTCATCGAGGCCAGGATCCCTTGTGTTAGCCACCCCTAGTACAAGGCTCATCAGTAGCCCTTGAGCGTGACGTAGGTCGCAGGAGGATCCTACGAGACTTTCGGCAGGCTCCCACATTCTTTTGAGTTTTTTCATGAGTCCCCTTCTACAGGGAGGCCGGGTGACAGGTCACTGACGCCTCTGGCCGATCGAGGGGAGCCCTATACCGGATTTCTCCCAAATGTCGTCGCGGGGGTGGGGGGGCTCTTGTTAAGCACCCCATGAATGTTGGCAATGCAGCCGTGACTGTTGCACTATCTGTCTTCAAAAGGGGAACTTGTCGAATCGGAAGAAACCGCATGTCCCGTCTCCGCGGGGAGGCGCTTTGGTTTTCGAGCGTCTAAGAGGGAATCTGAGGGTTTTCAATCTCACCCATATCTGCTCATTTACACCTTTGCGTTTGCCTCTGGACTTCTAGACGCGCCGCCACTGCTTTGCTTTCATACGTTCTCCGCACCCTCGCCGTCTCCTCGCCGACGATGGCCAAGATAAGGAGTGTGCAGGGGGAGCGGGTTCCTAGTTAGGAGTCTTCCTCTAGCATCGCCGACAAGAAGCAGAAGCAGATTTCCCCCCAAAGCAGTGAGAACTCGGCGCGCTCGGCCCCCAAATTGAGGGGGGAAGTGGTTCCCCTCCGTGCTCACATAGGGTGAAATCCAAGGCCACAACAACCAACTCTTGATGCTGGCAGATCTAAGCGTCGCGGTGTTCTGTTTATATTGTTCTAAACCAAATTGAAGGGAAACATAAAAATATAAACTGGTATATTATTCTAAACCAAATTGGAGGTGTGCTTTGTTTTTTCCAGTTTGGGTTAGTTTCTTACTAGACATCCATTTATGAAGCCAATTGGTGCACTAAAATCAGGTGATCTTCTTTGTGTCCTTCGGTTGAGATCCCAAATGAATTCTCGCTAGTCTGATTGTTGTCTTATGGTAATCGAAATTCAACATCATGTTAATCAACATGATATAGTTAGTATGTTGTGTTCCAGTAGAAACAAATAACTTCCAAGATGGGTAAGTTAGTTTGTAGTTCGTAAAGTATATATGTTAACTAGTTTAAGTACAAGGGAACATAAGCCTCACAATGATCTTCCAAAAGGAATGAAAAGCATTGCAAGCTCCTAAGATCCTATCCAAAATCGAAAAAACTATTTGTCGACTCTTTCTGAATTCTAAACCAAATGTGCATTTTTTGGAACGGAGGCAAAATCTTTGCCTCATTTCATTAATAAAGTAGGAGAGAGTTGCCCGGTTCATAAACGGAAAACCGGGCGAAAAACTGTTACAAATCGTTGCGCGGCACACACGCCTCACATAGAGGGTCTCGTCAACATCACACACCGGTGGCATCGTCATCACTTCTTGCCAACAGGCGTCATCGCCCTCCCTAAACTCCGAGCAAGAGACTCTGACTTCTTCGGAGACAAAAGGCGACCCAACCAGCACCATAGACGTGAAACACAAGAAACCCCACGTCAAACTCAGCCACCCGCGCCAATGACAGCACAACTCCGACTTTGAAAGATAGCTCCAAACAAAAACAATGCAAGGCTGACGCCGCAGAAGACCATCGAACGGACCACCTCTTGCATGTCATCGTCGCCACAGGGGCCCGCCGCCACAGCTCCGACCTCACCGCAACAAAACAAGTGATTCAGAGAAAGATGATACTTCTTGCGTATGTCAAGGGTGCAGCACAACGGAGAACTCTTGGGGTCGTACTTTGATTAAGTGTACAGGTTGTCAAGTTAAAAATGAGTTTAGGCCTTACTGAATGAAAACCAGATGAGGTTCTAGCTAATCTGAATACGTCAAATGCAAAATAATGGGTTTTCAGATTATATATATCAGCAACAAATTAGCAAATACATAAGTTGCTTTTGTTAAAGTGTATATGTGGATTGCTAGTCCTTTTCATCAGTTTGGACTTTTGATTGTGTTGGCTAGCGCATGAAACTTAACAACTTTCACAAATGTGAATTACCAAATTCTAATCTCCTTTCGAACAAGCATTATAAATCAATAGATGACTAGATTAACAGTGTTGCTGCTATCTAATCACACGAAAGGAAGTGTGATAAAAAGATATAAATAGATATGCAAACATAACAGATCCCTACCTGACCGGAACTATGCAAACATAACGGTATCATGAATCACAGGAAAGGAAGTTGGGTATAAATAGATATTGTCAGTTTCAAGAACAGGCCATTGTGATGTGCGGATATATGGACCAAAGAACAGAGTGATTTCATATCACTAGAGTCTAGAGATTTTGTTCTTGTCTTAATCCTGAATAACTACATTCTAAGCACTAATCCCTCAGCTAAACATATGAGAGTGTCACTGCAAGATATTTTCACCTGTTCATAACAAACACAAAAGAACAAAAACTATAAAACTTCATTTTAAATGAAAACTATAAAACTTTGTACAATCAAACAACACTAATCAATGGTTCGTACTTGAGTCCTGTTAATGAAATATCCTCCACCAAGATCTATGCCATCCAACTCCAATCCAAGGGCTCACATTGAGTTCTTCCATATTTTTTCTACCAAAGGTCCATTTTCTATCCTAGTCGCTCCTGCATATTCCCCACCCCTCCTCTTCCGTCGCGGTGAAGATGATGGAGACAGTTAGCCGGTTGGCAAGCCATGCTCGGTCTCGGAGCCACCAGGGTCGCACGCCTCCCATGCCCCTACCCTTCCCCATGCTCCGCCGCCCAGGCGGCCTCACACTCCGGGCCCGCACGCCAATGGAACACAATAAGGCACCGAGGCTAGATGGGTTCCCAACGGAGTTCTATCAACGGTTCTGGTCTATCATAAAAAGGGACTTCATGCCAATGTTGGTTGAATTATACAATTGGAACTTGACTTTATATAAGTTAAATTTTGGTATTATTAACCTTCTTCCTAAGAAGGAAGAGGCCATTAAGATTCAACAATTTTGTCAAAAATTTCTACTAAACGTAAATTTCAAAATATTCACCAAAGTGAAAACCAACAGTGTGATAATGATCACTCACAAAGTGGTGAGACCAATGCACATGACGTTTATGCCAGGGCAATACATCCTGGAGGGGGTTGTTGTCTTACGTGAAACGATCCAAGAGGTACGCTCGAAGAAACTTGATGGAGTTATCTTCAAAGTGGATTGAAAAAATCATATGACAAAGTTAAATGGCCATTCTTGCAACAATGTATGCACATGAAAGGCTTCCAGACAAAATTGAGTCAATGGATTGACTCATTTGTCAAAGGGAGAAGCGTGGGTGTGAGGGTAAATAATGGCATTGGTCACTATTTCCAAACACGAAAGGGATTGCGATGGGAAACCCTCTGTTGCCTATTCTTTTCAACATTATGGCGGGTCTTCTAGCGGTTCTCATTAGCCGAGCCAAGGAAGCAGGTCATGTTGTGGGCTTAATTTCTCATCTTGTCGATGGTGAGGTTTTAGTACTTTAGTATGCTGATGACACCATTATCTTCATGGAACATGACATTGAGAAGGAAAAATATGAAACTTATTATTTGTTTATTCGAGCGGTTATCTGGTCTCAAGATTAACTCCTACAAGAGCAAACTCTTCTGCTTTGTAAAGGCCAAAGAAGAAGAGAATCCGTACAAACAACTATTTGGTCGTGAATCTGGCTCTTTCCCTTTTAGATATATTGGTATCCCAATGCACTTTTGTAAACTTCTTAATAAGGAATGAAAAGATATGAAGGACCACTTTGAGGGGAAAAAACTGAGTTGTTGGATTGGTAAGGTTATGTCTTAGGGGCAAGACTCATCCTAATCAATGTTGTTCTCACAAGTTTACCTATGTTCATGTTATCTTTCTTTGGAATACCTAAAGGAGCAAGGAAAAATTGGATTACTACATATCCATATTTTCCTGGCAATCTGATGAACACAAGTGTAAATACTGCCTGACGAGGTGTGACATGACTTTTCGCCCCGAGGACCAAGGAGGTGTAGGGGTGGAAGACCTTGAGATTAAAAATAATTGTTTGTTGAGCAAATGTCTATAGAAGGTAATTACTGAGGACGAGGTTTGGTGAGAATTACTTAGGAATAAGTACCTTTCTAAAACCCTTGCCGAGGTTCAGGTAAAACCAACACACTCGCCTTTCTGGGAAGGCCAAATAGGGGGTCAAAACTGACTTATTTCATAGAGGGGTGTTTGCGGTAAGGAATGACCTAACTACTACATTGTGTGAAGATACATGGCTTGGGGACATGTCACTAACCATGCAACCCCCGTCTTTATCATATTGTGCAGCGAAAATATGTATTTGTTGCGTCTGTGATGGGCAAGGTACCATTGAATGTTGCCTTTAGAAGAGCACTCATCGGAGATAAATAGACGGACTGGTTAAATCTTGTTGAAAGGTTGGTCAACCTTTCACATGAATCAGACACATTCCATTGGAGGTTGACTACTTCTAGTGTCTTCATAGTCAAATTCATGTATATGGGTCTCATCAATGATGGGCACCTTTCCACCACAAATATATTTGGAAAATGAAAGTCCCATTAAAACTAAAAATATTTATGTTTTTTAGATCGCAAGGTCATCTTGACAAAAGATAATCTGAAGAAAAGGAATTGGCAAGGATGCACTAAGTGTTGCTTTTGTTGTGATGAGGAGTTGTTTCAACATCTATTCCTTCACTGCCCACTTGCCAGGCTATTATGATGATCCGTTCATATAGCTTTTAATCTACCTCCACCCAGGAGTAGTACAAATATGTTCGAAAACTGGTTATTGGAGGTGCATATGAAGTTGAAGTCTCAGATTCATGTGGAAATTTTCATTTTATTTTAGGACATTTGGAACACTCGTAATGATTGTATTTTTAATGGAATGAAAGTTTCAAAAAATACATGTTATCTTCAAGGCCATCAACTAGATCCGTACGCGGTCGTTACTATGCAAGGATGATGATTGGGCAGCCACGGTCTAAGAGTGCAACCGATGAGAGATGATCGCTCAGGATTTGTTCAACCGATTTGATTGGTGGCCTACTAATAGGATTTGTGCTGCATGAGGCTTATTTTTCCTGGGTTTTTTTATTTTGCCCTTGGGGCAACCATGTGTGGCAGTTTTTCCTGTACCTTTTTGTCATTGGATGATGAACTTTTAAATAATCAATAAAAAGATGTGTGCATTGATAATCCCCAAGTGTAAGGAATCATCGTAGCAATTTCCAAAAGTGGAAGTGATAAGTATGGAGTGTCGAACCCATAAGGAGCTAAAGGTAAGATCAATATTCTCTCAAGTCCTATCTGCCACCGATACGACTCTACGTAAACCGAACGTTTGCTTCCATCTAGAAACGAGAAATAAAACTATGTTTTGGGTATGAAGAGGATAGCTTTGCATGAAATCAGAGAACTAAAATATAAAAATAGTTGTTGTTATCATAATATCACAATATATTACAAACAGCGAGTGTGGAATAATGATGAGTCGATGTGCGAAATTATCCTAGGCAATTGTTAACAAGATCGGAAATCATTATTGCAATTTTAAATGAGGGAGAGGCATAAGCTAACATAATTTCTCTACTTGGATCATATGCACTTATGATTGGAACTCTAGCAAGCATCCGCAACTACTAATGATCATTGCGGTAAAACCCAACCATAGCATTAAAGCATCAAGTCCCCTTTATCCCATACGCAACAACCCCCTTACTCGGGTTTATGCTTCTGTCACTCAAGCAACCAACTATAAGCGAATCATGAACGTATTGCAACACCCTACGGTGAGAATCCTTCATGTGTGCGTGGCACGGAAGGCACCATAGGGCAGCACCAAAATAAACATACAACTCAAACCAATCTAGATCATCAATCAACCCAAAGGACAAAAGTAATCTACTCAAAACATCATAGGATGGCAACACATCATTGGATCATAATATGTAGCATAAAGCACCATGTTCAAGTAGGTGATTACAGCGGGGTGCTGGAGAGTGGACCGCTAAAAGTAGATGAGGATGGTGATGAAGAAGGTGATGTTGATGAAGACGATCACCGAGGCGATGGTTCCCCCGATGGCACTCCGGTACCACCGGGAGAGAGGGGGAGATGTTCTCCCCCTTGTGCTTCATCCTCCATGGCATCCCCCCTCTGTGGGGAGAGGTTCTCCCTCTGGTCCTTGGCCTCCATGGAGTTGATGGCCCCTCCGGGACGATGAAGATGGCCTCCGATGATGGTGACCCCTTCGGCAGGGTGCCGGAGAGGGACAAGATTGGTTTTTTGTGGCTCTGGAGGTGTGCGGTGGCGGAAATCCCAATCTAGGTTTCTTTCTAGAGTTTTCTTGATTTATAGGAGGTATTGGCATTGGAATCACGTCAGGGGAGTGCTCGAGGGGCCCACAAGCCAGGGGGCGCGCCCCTCTGGCTTGTGGCCTCCTCGGGACTCCTCTTTGGTATCTTTTCGCTCCGGTATTTTTTATATTTTCCAAAAATATTCTCCGTAAATTTTCAGGTCATTCCGAGAACTTTTATTTCTGCACAAAAACAACACCACGGTAGTTCTGCTGAAAACAGCGTTAGTCCGAGTTAGTTCTACTCAAATCATACCAAAATCATGTAGAATTATTGCAAACATGGCATGAATACTTCATAAGTTATAGATACGTTGGAGACGTATCAGCATCCCCAAGCTTAATTCCTGCTCGTCCTTGAGTAGGTAAATGATAAAAGAAATAATTTATGAAGTGCGAATGCTAGCAAGTGCACAAGTTTGATCAATGATAATTCCAGACACTTTTTCCAGCATCATTATATATCATAAACACTAGCTCATCTCATAAACCTTCTCATGATGAAATAAGAAGCTATCCACATGTTAAAGTATAGACTAACAAACTATGCTTTCAGTCACCACACAATTGCAATTCATGTTATTTTCAGGAAGGGTCTATGTAAGAGCTTTGATTTAGTAAATTCCACATACTCAACTATCATATAGTCTTCCATGATTGCTAACACTGAAAGCATATTTTTAGAACAAATAGCATTCATCGAACATAGAGAAAGATAGGGGCTTAATGTTTCGCCTCCAACTTATTTATCATAAAGATAATTGTCAACAATAATAATTCATGATCAAATATATTTGAATGGCCATATATTCTTGGATCTTTCCCAAACACATGACACTTGACAAGAGAAAAAGGCAAAATATAGGAAGTGGTGAAGCCACCATGACTCTTGCATAAAGGTAAGTACTAGAAAGTAAAAGATAGGCCCTTCACAGAGGGAAGCATTGATTTGTAGAGGTGCTAGAGCTCGAGCTTTTAAAACAGAGATGAATAATAATTTTGAGCCATATGCTTTCATTGTCACCATAACAACCGAGAGATCTCGGTATCTTCCATGCTATATACATTATAGGCGGTTCCCAAACAGAATGGTAAAGTTTTTACCCCCCTCCACCAATCAATCACACTCCACGGCGAGCCGAATCCACGGGTACCGTCCATACCAAAAACATTCCTGGGGGAGTTTTGTTTAATAATTTACAAAAAATTTCTTTGATTTCGGGACTGGGAATCCCTATTACCAGCCACTTTCTTGTGAATGATAGTGAATCAACACATATCGTGAGAATAGCCCACCTATAATGGAAGATACTGACAGCCCCTAGTTACTATATGAGCGATTTGAGCATACAGAACAGAATATTATTTGAAGGTTTAGAGTTTGGCACATGCAAATTTACTTGGAACGGCAGGTAAATACTGCATATAGGTAGGTATGGTGGACTCATATGGAACAACTTTGGGTTTAAGGGTGTTTGGATGCACAAGTATATTTCTACTTGGTGCGGAAGTTTTGGCTAGTATGAGGTGGAAGCAAGCACCACATGTTGGAGGATCCATAACAATATAACTTCTATGCAAATATACGCAACCATAACTCATTAAGTTGTCTTGCTCATCCAACTTCAAATAATTTCTCAAGTTTGACAATAATTAATGGGTAATCACAATCATAGAAGATGTCCAAGATAGTATATTTATATGTGAAATCTCTCTTCCTACAATATTCTTTCATGAATTGTTCAAGTGATGAATGCGGTGTTTGCTAACTTTCAATAAATTTTACCACCTGTACTTCTTATATGTGAAGTCATTACTACCCATGGGATAAGCAAATAAAACATATATAATTTCAGATTTATGATATTCAGTTCATTCAACCATTTAATCATAGGATATAAGTGAAGCACGAGAGTAAATGACAAAACTACTCCAAAACATATAAGTGAAGATCAATGAGTAGTCAAACAATTAAGTAGCTATGTCGGGACTTTCTATCTCTCTCAATAAAGATTTTCATATCTGAGTATTTTATTGAAACATAAAGCAAAACAAAAATAGCACTCCAAGAATACCACACATCATGTGAATGAATAAAAATTTAGGCTCAACATAGGCTAACCGAAAATTGTTGATGAAGAGATGTGTGATGTGTAACATCCCCAAGCTTATATGCTTGAGTGTTATTGAAATATTTACTTGTGGTTCCTTGGTCATGCCCAAGATTGAGCTTTTGTATCTTGTTCAATCCTTTCATATCCCGGTTTCACCTATTCTCAAAAAACTTCATCCACACAAAACTCAAAAAGAACTCGTGAGATAGGTTAGTACACATAAGAACAAACCAACACTTAATGTACTGCAAAGAAAAGTTTCACAATAATTTTCAAACATTAGGTACTGTATACTATCATTTCCACAATTTATATCTACTAATATAGGCTATGAAAACTATAGGATAAGTAGATAACAAAACTATGACAACAATCTGTCCAAACAGAATAGTCTGTAGCAATTTATTATAAAAGTGTACCTATGTAACTCAAACAATTCTTGAAATTTATTAAATGCTAAGTAATTTATATGAAAACACTGTGTAAAATTTTCAGAAACTTTCCACGTTCCAGTAAAATATGAAAATTCAAACACTACAGCAAAAGTTTCTGTTTTTTACAGAGCACACAGAAAACATGCAATGCAAGCATCCTAAGGCAATTCTTGGAACTTTTTATTGAAAAACAAGATTATAAATAACACCTAACAGATAAAAATAAAATAAAATGACGATCCAAGCAAAACTCATGTTATGTGACGAATGAAAATATAGCTCCAAGTAAGATATACCGATAGTGTTGAAGACGAAAGAGGGGTGCCTTCCGGGGCATCCCCAAGCTTAGACGCTTGAGTCTTCCTTGAATATTACCTTGGGGTGCATTGGGAATCCCCAATATTAGGTTCTTTTCACTTCTTATTCTTCTCATATAGGTGTCTCACCCAAAACTTGAAAACTTCAATCACACAAAACTTGACGGAACTTTGTGAGAAGGGTTAGTGTAATAAATAAAGATCATTCACTTAGGTACTGTCAAGACAAGATTCATAAATGTTCCCACATTATACCTATTGTATTATATCATTACCACAATTATATTACTCAATATAAGCTATAGAAACACTTGAAACAAGCAAACTATGCATGCAAAACAGAATATGTCAAAAACAGAACAGTCTGAAAAGATTTGAATGATCACCATACTTCCCCGAATCTAACAATTCTTGAAAATTATTAAATATCACAGAATTTGCATAGAAATATTTTGTAAAAATTTCAGAATTTTTTGACTCCCAGTAAAATCAGATAATTCAAATACTAGACACAAAACTTTCTGTTCTTGCACATAATCAAACGAGCAAGTATCCACACTATCCCAAAGGCTTTACTTGGCACTTTATTGAAATAAAAGGCACAAAACATGATTACTAAAGTATCTTAATCATGTTAAAACATCAAAACAGAAAGTAAAAGTGTTGGGTTGTCTCCCAAGAAGCGCTTTTCTTTAATGCCTTTTTAGCTAGGCATGATATTTCAACGATACTCTTCCAAGCCAAATTCCGATGATAATTATATTCATACTCTAAAAGATATAAGTGAAGTTCATAGATCATTCTTAAAAAGCCATACTCAAAAGGTTTAAGTGAAGCACAAAGAGCATTCTACAATTTCCTACGCACACGCAGATCTATCCATGGTGATGAGCATCTACGAGAGGGAGAGTGGATCTACATACCCTTGTAGATCGCTAAGCGGGAAGCGTTAAGAAACGCGGTTGGTGTAGTCGAACGTCTTCGCGATCCAAATCGCCGTGCGTCCCGCGATCCAATCACGATCCGTCCCGCGATCTAATGACGATCTGTCCCAGGAACTTGATCATGATCCGTCCCATGAACTTGATCACGATCCATCCCACGAACTTGATCACGATCCTTCCGATCTAGCGCCGAACGGACGACACCTCCGCGTTCAGCACATGTACAGCTTGATGACGATCTCCACCGTCTTGATCTAGCAAGAAGGAGTGGAGAGTAAGAAGAGTTCTCCGCCAGCGTGATGGTGCTCCGGCGATGGTGGTGGAGCAATTCTGGCAGGGCTTCGCCTAAGCACTGCAGAAATCCGATCTAGAGGAGAAACTATTCACTGGAGGAACGGGTAGCATGTGGCTAAAAATCTAGTGCAAAAACCCTAAAACCTCCAGTATATATAAGAGGAGAGGAGGAGAGGCCTTGTCACAAGGGCCAAGGCCTCCTTGCTTCGGCCGAAGGAGAGAGGGAGAGGTGGAGTCCACCTCCAATCCTAGTAGGACTAGGATTCACCCTATTTTGCCTTCTTTCCACTTTTCCTCTTAGGCCTTTTTCCTCCAGCCGCATGGGACTCTTGTGGATGTTCCACCAGCCCAGTAAGGGATGGTTTACACCCTCCTACAGCCCATGTAGCCTCTTGGGTCGAAATACCCCTCCCGGTGGCCTCCCGGTACACTACCGGCACTCCCGATACACTACCGATGAGCCCGAAACTTTTCCGGCGACCAAAATAGGACTTCCTATATATGAATCTTTACTTCTAGACCATTCCGGATCTCCTCGTGATGTCCGGGATCTCATCCGAGACTCCGAACAACCTTCAGTCACCACCATGCATAACTCTATACTACCGAAACGTCACCGAACCTTAAGTGTGCAGACCCTGCGGGTTCGAGAACTATGTAGACATGGCCGAGACACCTCTACAGTCAATAACCAATGGCAGGACCTGGATGTCCACATTGGTTCCTACATATTATATGAAGATCTTTATCGGTTGAACCTCTATGTCAAGGATTCAATTAATCCCGTATGATGTTCCTTTCGTTCTTCGGTATGTTACTTGCCCGAGATTCGATCGTCGGTATCTTCATACCTAGTTCAATCTCGTTACTGACAAGTCTCTTTACTCGTTCCGTAATACAAGATCCCTCAACTAACATTTAGTTACATTGCTTGCAAGGCTTATTGTGATGTTGTATTACCGAGTGGGCCCTGAGATACCTCTCCGTCACACGGAGTAACAAATCCCAGTCTTGATCCATGCCAACTCAATAGACACCTTCGGAGATACCTGCAGAGCACCTTTATAGTCACCCAGTTATGTTGCAACGTTTGATACACACAAGGCACTCCTTCAATGTCCGTGAGTTGCATGATCTCATGGTCATAGGAACATATACTTGACAAGCAGAAAACAGTAGCAATAAACTGACACGATCATATGCTATGTTTGTAGTTTGGGTCTTGTCCATCACATCATTCTCCTAATGATGTGATCTCGTTATCAAATGACATCACATGTCAATGGTTAGGAAACCTTGATCATCTTTGATCAACGAGATAGTTCACTAGAGGCATACTAGGGACAGAGTGTTGTTTATTTACCCACACATGTAATGTGTTTCCAATTAATACAATTATAGCATGGATAATAAACGATTATCATGAACAAGGAAATACAATAATAAACACTTTATTTATTGCCTCTAGGGCATATTTCCAACAGTCTCCCACTTGCACTAGAGTCAATAATCTAGTTCACATCACTATGTGATTTACATTGTAATGAATCAAACACCCATGCAGTTCTGGTGTTGATCATCTTTAGCCCTTGGAAGAGGTTTAGTCAACGGGTTTGCAACACTCAGATCCGTGTGCACTTTGCAAATATTTATGTCTTTCTCCACGATGTAATCGCGGATGGAGTTGAAGCGTCGCTTTATGTGTCTGGTCCTCTTGTGAAACCTTGGTTCCTTGGCCAAAGCAATGGCACCAGTGTTGTCACAGAACAGGTTCATTGGATTCAGTGCACTGGGCACTACTCCAAGATCTGTCATGAACTGCTTCATCTAGACACCTTCCTTTGCCGCCTCCGAGGCTGTGATGTATTCCGATTCGCACGTAGAATCAACTACCACGTTTTGCTTGGAACTGCACCAGTTTACCGCTCCCCTGTTAAGAATAAATACGTATCCGGTTTGCGATTTAGAGTCGTTCGGATCAGTGTCAAAGCTTGCATCGACGTAACCCTTTATGATGAGCTCTTCATCACCTCCATAAACGAGAAACATTTCCTTAGTCCTTTTCAGGTACTTAAGGATATTCTTGACCGCTTGCCAGTGCTCCATTCCAGGATCACTTTGAAACCTTCTCAGCATACTTATGGCAAGGCTGACATCGGGCTTTGTGCACATCATTGCATACATGATAGAGCCTATGGATGAAGAATAGGGGATGACACTCATCTTTTCTCTATCTTCTGCAGTCACTGGGCATTGAGTCTTATTCAACTTCACACCTTGTAACGCAAGCAAGAACCCCTTCTTGGACTGATCCATTTTGAACTTCTTCAAAACTTTATCAAGGTATGTGCTCTGTGAAAGTGCTATTAAGCGTCTCGATCTATCTCTATAGATCTTAATGCCTAATATGAAAGCAGCTTCTCCTAGGTCCTTCATTGAAAAACTCTTGTTCAAATATTCCTTCACGCTTTCCAGCATTTCTATATTGTTTCCAGTCAGCAATATGGCATCCACATATAATACTAGAAATGCTATAGAGCTCCCACTCACTTTCTTGTAAATACAAGCTTCTCCGTAAACTTGTATAAACTCAAACGCTTTGATCACCTCATCAAAGCACTTATTCCAACTCCGAGATGCTTGCACCAGTCCATAAATGGATCGCTGGAGTTTGCAAACTTTGTCAGCATTCTCTGGATCGACAAAACCTTCGGGTTGCATCATATACAACTCTTCCTCAAGGAAACCATTGAGGAACGATGTTTTGACATCCATCTGGCAAATTTCATAGACGAAATAAGCAGCTATTGCTAACATGATTCTGACAGACTTAAGCATCGCTACGGGTGAGAAAGTCTCATCGTAGTCAACTCCTTGAACTTGTGAAAAACCCTTTGCCACAAGTCGAGCTTTATAGACGGTGACATTACCATCCGCGTCTGTATTCTTCTTAAAGATCCATTTGTTCTGAATGGCCTTTCGCCCATCAGGTAATACTTCCAAAGGTCATACTTTGTTTTCATACATGGATCCCATCTCGGATTTCATGGCCTCTAACCATTTCTTGGGATCCGGGCCCATCACTGCTCCTCCATAGCTCGTAGGTTCATTGTTGTCCAACAACATGACCTCCAAGACAGGGTTGCCGTACCACGCAGGGGTAGTACGCGGCCTTGTCAACCTACGAGGTTCAATAGCAGCTTGATCCGAAGCTTCATGATCATCATCATTAACTTCCTCTTCTACCGTCGTAGGTTCTACAGAAACATCTTTCTGCGCTGCGCTACTTTCTGGTTGAAGTAAAGTTTCAATAACCTCATCAAGCTCTATTTTCCTCCCACTCAATTCTTTCGGGAGAAACTCTTTCTCAAGAAATGTTCTGTTCTTAGCGACAAACACTTTGCCTTTGGATCTGAGATAGAAGGTATACCCGACTGTCTCTTTCGGGTATCCTATGAAGACGCATTTCTTCGCTTTGGGTTCCAGCTTTTCAGGCTGAAGCTTTTTGACATAAGCATCACATCCCCAAACTTTAAGAAACGACAACTTTGGCTTCTTGCCAAACCATAGTTCATATAGCGTCGTCTCAACGGATTTTGATGGTGCCCTATTTAAAGTGAATGCAGTTGTCTCTAATGCATAACCCCAAAACGATAGTGGCAAATCAGCAAGAGACATCATAGAACGCACCATATCTAATAAGGTTCAATTACGACGTTCGGACACATCATTACGTTGTGGTGTTCCGGGCGGTGTCAACTGTGAAACAATTTCCACACTGTCTTAAGTGACTGCCAAACTCATAACTCAGATATTCACCTCCTCGATCGGATCGCAGGAACTTAATCTTCTTGTTACGATGATTCTCAACTTCACTCTGAAATTGCTTGAACTTTTCAAACGTTTCAGACTTGTGTTTCATTAAGTAAATATACCCATATCTACTTAAGTCATCAGTGAAGGTGAGAAAATAACGATATCCATCACGCGTTGTAACATTCATTGGACCGCACACATCAGTATGTATGATTTCCAATAAGTCACTCGCTCATTCCATTGTTCCAGAGAACGCCATTTTAGTCATCTTGCCCATGAGGCATGGTTCACATGTGTCAAGTGATTCAAAATCAAGTGACTCCAAAAGTCCATCAGCATGGAGCTTCCTCATGCGTTTTACACCAATATGACCTAAACGGCAGTGCCACGAGAAAGTCGTACTATCATTATCAACTCTACATCTTTTGGCATCAATGTTATGAACATGTGTGTCATCACTATCAAGATTCAATATGAATAAACCCCTAACATTGGGTGCATGACCATAAAAGATATTACTCATATAAATAGAACAACCTTTATTCTCTGATTTAAATGAGTAACCATCTCGCAATAAACAAAATCCACATATAATGTTCATGCTTAACGCATGCACTAAATAACAATTATTCAGGTTCATCACTAATCCCGATGGTAATCGAAGAGAGAGCGTGCCAACGGCGATCACATCAACCTTGGAACCATTTCCCACGCGCATCGTCACTTCGTCCTTTGCTAGCTTTCGTTTATTCCATAGTTCCTACTTTGAGTTGCAAATGTGAGCAACCGAACTGGTATCAAATACCCAGGCACTACTACGAGAGCTAGTAAGGTACACATCAATAACATGTATATCATATATACCTTGTTTGTTGTTGGCCGCCTTCTTGTCAGCCAGGTACTTGGGGTAGTTCCTCTTCCAGTGACCAGTTCCCTTGCAATGAAAGCACTCAGTTTCTAGCTTGGGTCCATGCTTGGGCTTCTTTACAGGAGTAGCAACTGCTTTGCCATCCTTCTTGGTTTTAACCTTCTTTCCCTTGCCCTTGACCTTGCCATTTTTCTTGAAACTAGTGGTTTATTGACCATCAACACTTGATGTTCTTTCTGGATTTCAGACTCAGCGACTTTTAGCATTGCAAACAGCTCGGCGACTGAATTGTTCATCCCGTGCATGTTATAGTTCATCACAAAGCTCTTGTAACTAGGTGGCAATGATTGAAGAACTCTGTCAGTGATCGCCTCTGGCGGAAGGGCAATTCCCAACTCCGCTAGACGAGTTGAATACCCAGACATTCTGAGTATATGTTCACTGATAGACCCGTTCTCCTCCATCTTGCAAGCATAGAACTTATCAGAGGTTTCATACCTCTCGATCCGGGCGTTCTTCTGAAAGATAAACTTCAACTCCTGGAACATCTCATATGCTCCATGACGTTCAAAACGTCTTTTAAGTCTCGGTTCTAAGCCATACAATATCGCACACTGAACTATTGAGTAATCTCCAGTACGTGCCTCCCAAGCGTTCTTAACGTCTCCGGAGGTCATGTCTTCTGGTTGGTCACCAAGTGGTGCATCAAGGACATATGATTTCTGGGAAGCCGTGAGGATAATTCTCAGATTACGGGCCTAGTCAACAAAGTTACTTCCATCATCTTTCAACTTAGCTTTCTCTAGGAACGCATTAAAATTCAGGGGTGCTACTGCGCGAGCCATTGATCTACAACATAAATATGCAAAGTTCACTTAGACTATTGTTCAAGATAATGAGTTTATTTAATCAAATTACTAAAGCTCCCACTCAAATTGACATCCCTCAGGTCATCTGTGTGTCACATGATCCAAATCCACCAACTCAAGTCCGATCATCACGTGAGTTGAGGTGGCTTCAATGGTGAACATCATTATGTTGATCATATCTACTATATGACTCTTGTTCAACCTTTCGGTCTCTTGTGTTCCGAGGCCATATTTGTACATGCTAGGCTCGTCAAGTTTAACCCGAGTGTTCTGCGTGTGCAACACTGGCTTGCACCCGTTGTATGTGAACGTAGAATCTATCACACCCGATCATCACGTGGTGTCTCAACATGATGAACTTTCGCAATGGTGCACACTCGGGGAGAACACAATTCATCTTGAAATTTAAGTGAGGGATCACCTTATAATGCTACCGTCGTACTAAGAAAAACAAGGTGCATAAAAGGATTAACATCACATGCAATTCATAAGTGACATGATATGGCCATGAACTTGTGCTTTAGATCTCCATCTTGAAAGCACCGACATGATCTCCATCGTCACCGGCACGACACCATGATCTCCATCATCTTGATATCCATCAACGTGTCGCCATTGGGGTTGTCACGCCCTGCATGCTTCTACTACTATTGCTACCATTTAGCGATAAAGTAAAGCATTACATTGCGCTTAATGATTGACACGCAGGTCATACAATAATTAAAGACAACCCTATGGCTCCTGCCGGTTGCCATACTCATCGACATGCAAGTCGTGATAATCTATACATCACATGATCATCTCATACATCACATATATCACATCATGTAATTGGCCATATCACATCACAACATACCCTGCAAAAACAAGTTAGACGTCCTCTAATTGTTGTTACACGTTTTACGTGGCTGCTACGGGTTTCTAGCAAGAACGATTCTCACCTACGCATAAATCACAACGATGATACATAATTTGCTTTTCAACCTTCTCAAGGACCGCCTTTGTCGAATCCGATCCAACTAAAGTGAGAGAAACTGGCACCCGCAAGCCATCTATGCAACAAGTTGCGGTCGAGGGAACCGGTCTCTCATAAGCGTACGACTAATGTTGGTCCGGGCCGCTTCATCTCACAATACCGCTGAACCAAAATCCGACCAAGGGAGGAAGCAATCTAAGCATCAACGCCCACAAACCTTTTGTGTTCTACTCGAGATCTCATCTACACATAGACCTAGCTCATGATGCCACTGTTGGGGAACGTTGCATGGGAAACAAAAAATTTCCTACGCACACATAGATCTATCCATGGTGATGAGCATCTACGAGAGGGAGAGTGGATCTACATACCATTGTAGATCGCTAAGCGGGAAGCGTTAAGAAACGCGGTTGGTGTAGTTGAACGTCTTCGCCATCCAAATCGCCGTGCGTCCCGCGATCCAATCACGATCCGTCCCGTGATCTAATCACGATCCGTCCCAGGAACTTGATCATGATCTGCCCCATGAACTTGATCACGATCCGTCCCGCGAACTCGATCACGATCCTTCTGATCTAGCGCCGAACGGACGACACCTCCGCGTTCAGCACATGTACAGCTTGATGACGATCTCCACCATATTGATCCAGCAAGAAGGAGTGGAGAGGAAGAAGAGTTCTTCGGCAGCGTGATGGTGCTCCGGCGATGGTGGTGGAGCAATTCCGGCAGGGCTTCGCCTAAGCACTGCAGAAATCCGATCTAGAGGAGAAACTATGCACTGGAGGAACGGGTAGCATGTGGCTGAAAATCTAGTGCAAAAACCCTAAAACCTCTAGTATATATAAGAGGAGAGGAGGAGAGGCCTTGGCACAAGGGCCAAGGCCTCCTTGCTTCGGCCGAAGGAGAGAGGGAGAGGTGGAGTCCACCTCCAATCGTAGTAGGACTAGGATTCACCCTATTTTGCCTTTTTTCCACTTTTCCTCTTAGGCCTTTTTCCTCCAGCCGCATGGGACTCTTGTGGATGTTCCACCAGCCCACTAAGGGCTGGTTTACACCCTCCTACAGCCCATGTAGCCTCTTGGGTCGAAATACCCCTCCCGGTGGCCTCCCAGTACACTACCGGCACTCCCGATACACTACCGATGAGCCCGAAAATTTTCCGGCGACCAAAATAGGACTTCCTTTATATGAATCTTTACCTCCGGACCATTCCCGAGCTACTCGTGACGTCCAGGATCTCATCCGAGACTCCGAACAACCTTCAGTCACCACCATGCATAACTCTATACTACCGAAACGTCACCGAACCTTAAGTGTGCAGACCCTGCGGGTTCGAGAACTATGTAGACATGGCCGAGACACCTCTACGGTCAATAACCAATGGTAGGACCTGGATGTCCACATTGGTTCCTACATATTCTATGAAGATCTTTATCGGTTGAACCTCTATGTCAAGGATTCAATTAATCCCGTATGATGTTCCTTTCGTTCTTCGGTATGTTACTTGCCCGAGATTCGATCGTCGGTATCTTCATACCTAGTTCAATATCGTTACCAACAAGTCTCTTTACTCGTTCCGTAATACAAGATCCTGCAACTAACATTTAGTTACATTGCTTGCAAGGCTTATTGTGATGTTGTATTACCGAGTGGGCCCTGAGATACCTCTCCGTCACACGGAGTAACAAATCCCAGTCTTGATCCATGCCAACTCAATAGACACCTTCGGAGATACCTGCAGAGCACCTTTATAGTCACCCAGTTATGTTGCGACGTTTGATACACACAAGGCACTCCTCCGATGTCCGTGAGTTGCATGATCTCATGGTCATAGGAACATATACTTGACAAGCAGAAAACAATAGCAATAAACTGACACGATCATATGCTATGTTTGTAGTTTGGGTCTTGTCCATCACATCATTCTCCTAATGATGTGATCTCGTTATCAAATGACATCACATGTCAATGGCTAGGAAACCTTGACCATCTTTGATCAACGAGCTAGTTCACTAGAGGCATACTAGGGACAGAGTGTTGTTTTTTTACCCACACATGTAATGTGTTTCCAATTAATACAATTATAGCATGGATAATAAACGATTATCATGAATAAGGAAATACAATAATAAACACTTTATTTATTGCCTCTAGGAAATATTTCCAACAATAGATTCATCAAAATAAGAGAACAATGCATAGAAAACAGAATCTGTTAAAAACAGGACAATCTGTAGTAATCTGGAAACTTCGTATACTTACGTAACTCAAAAAATCTGAAAAATTAGGACAAATTAAAAAATTGCATAGCAGTACTGTGTTAAAATTTCAGAAAATTTTGACGTTCCAGTAAAACATGTAAATTCACGCACTACAGCCAAAGTTTCTGTTTTTGCACTGCACACACCAAACAAGCAATCTAATCATCCTAAAAGTAAATTTTGGCACATTATTTTTATAATAAAATGGATATATACAAGGTGATAATTACTTTATAGAATCTTCCATGAAAAATTCTACATTGTTTCCATGAGCATGAACACAAGTGTTCAAGGTCGACCCTCACTTCTCCAATGCACAACCTTCCAATCACTTCACTTTTTGAAAAACTTCTTAGGCATAAGAGGCAAGTAACTCTTTTTGTATTTTTGTATTTTTTGTATTTTTTGTATTTTTTGTTTGAATCACCCACAACTACAAAAAGTAAAAAGGGAAAACAAAATCTATTTAGTGAATAAAGCAAACAAGCATACAGGAGAATATCAACCCTACGCAACTCCCGGCAACGGCGCGAGAAAAGAGCTTGATAATCCCCAAGTGCAAGAAATCATCGTAGCAATTTCCGAAGGTGGAAGTGATAAGTATGGAGTGTCGAACCCACAAGGAGCTAAAGGTAAGATCAATACTCTCTCAAGTCCTATCTGCCACCGATACGACTCTACGTACACCGAACGTTTGCTTCCATCTAGAAACGAGAAATGAAAATACGTTGTGGGTATGAAGAGGATAGCTTTGCATGAAATCGGAGAACTAAAATATAAAAATAGTATCTATTATCATAATATCACAATATATTACAAATAGCGAGTGTGGAATAATGATGAGTCGGTGTGCGGAATTATCCTAGTCAATTGTTAACAAGATCGGAAATCATTATTGCAATTGTATATGAGGGAGCGGCATAAGCTAACATACTTTCTCTACTTGGATCATATGCACTTATGATTGGAACTCTAGAAAGCATCCGCAACAACTAAAGATCATTAAGGTAAAACCCAACCATAGCATTAAAGCATCAAGTCCCCTTAATCCCATACGCAACAACGCCCTTACTCTGGTTTATGCTTCTATCACTCAAGCAACCCACTATAAGCGAATCCTGAATGTATTGCAACACCCTACAGCAAGAATCCTTCACGTGTGTGTGGCACGGAAGGCACCATAGGGCAGCACCAAAATAAACATGCAACTCAAACCAATCTAGATCATCAATCAACCCAAAGGACAAAAGTAATCTACTCAAAACATCATAGGATGGCAACACATCATTGGATCATAATATGTAGCATAAAGCACCATGTTCAAGTAGGTGATTACAGTGGGGTGCTGGAGAGTGGACCGCTAAAAGTAGATGAGGATGGTGATGAAGAAGGTGATGTTGATGAAGACGATCGCCGAGGCGATGGTTCCCCCGATGGCACTCCGGTACCACCGGGAGAGAGGGGGAGATGTTCTCCCCCTTGTGATTCCTCCTCCATGGCATCCCCCCTCTGTGGGGAGAGGTTCTCCCTCTGGTCCTTGGCCTCCATGGAGTTGATGGCCCCTCCGGGATGATGAAGATGGCCTCCGGTGATGGTGACCCCTTCGGCAGGGTGCCGGAGAGGGCCAAGATTGGTTTTTTGTGGCTCTGGAGGTGTGCGGCGGCGGAACTCCCGAGCTAGGTTTCTTTCTAGAGTTTTCTTGATTTATAGGAGGTATTGGCATTGGAATCACGTCAGGGGAGTGCTCGAGTGGCCCACAAGGCAGGGGCGCGCCCTAGGGGGGGGCCTATGGCTTGTGGCCTCCTCGAGACTCCTCTCCGGTATCTTTTTTCTCCGGTATCTTTTATATTTTCCAAAAATATTCTCCATAAATTTTCAGCTCATTCCGAGAACTTTTATTTTTGCACAAAAACCAACAACACGGTAGTTCTGTTGAAAACAACGTCAGTCCGGGTTAGTTCTACTCAAATCATACCAAAATCATATAGAATTGTTGCAAACATGGCATGAATACTTTATAAATTATAAATACGTTGGAGACGTATCATGCATCACTCGATACAGAGTCTGAAGGATATCCCCTCTTTCTTGATTTTTTTTACCACGATCTTACTGTAGGAGATATGCCCTAGAGGCAATAATAAATGTTATTGATTATCTCCCTGTTCATAATTAGGTTTATGTTGCATGCTATAACTGATATGGTTCTCGAGTCTACAATAACCACGAGGCTTGAAGGAAGACTCATATGCACGTGTGGAATAATAAACGGTAAATTGTACTCCTAGTCTGGCCTCTAAGACTGGCTCAAGTATTGTATGATGATCCTGTTTTCCTGATCATGAGCATGGCTATGCCGGCAATTTTGAGGGCACAATGTTAGAAGAACATTTGTGTTGAATCGACCCGAATTGATGTTATGCTATGAGATACATTCGTCATAATTTAATGGTTAATAACACAGAGAAGTTAATGTTTGCATAATTCCTTAGACCATGAGAGTATCGAGTTTCTTCATGCTTGCTTCATGAACTTTGGGGTTTGTTAAACGTCATTCGTAAATGGGTGGCTATTACGACGGCTTACGGGTTCATGGAAAAGTATGATAAGTAACTTGATAGATCAAGATTGGGATTTGCTCCTCCGACGGTGGAGAGATATCTCTGGGCCCTCTCGGTGTTACTTATCCATCATCGTCTGGCCAGACACTTTGTGATTTGATCACGGGGATGCCGGAACACGGGAACGAGAAAAGAGAACAATACCGGTAACGAGGTAACTAGCATAGTGGACAAGTTGTTGATCCACGGGGATGCCAACATGTCTCACCTCAGGTATTTGTAACATATCACGAAGCAACGGGAATAGCACACGGCAACTGGAGGTTCACTCGAATATTCATTCGTGTGGGTATAGGGGTCAATATGGGTGTCCACGGCTCCGATGTTGATCATTGATCGGAAGGGGTTCCGGGTCATGTCTATGCTTCACCGAACCTATAGGGTCACACGCTTAAGGGTCATCTATCTGCTGAATACTAGACAGGGAGTCTGAGAGAAAATCACCGAAAAAGTTTCGGACACCGGAAAAGTTTCAGATAGCGGAAAAGTTCCGCAGGGAGAACACTGGAACAGTTTCGGTAAAATTGAAAAGTTGTTTCAGGGGATACCATTAAGTCAAATTGGTTTCAGCACATGCCTGGTAATTCTTGGAGGGTGCCAGAATCATTCTGGAAACTTTTGGGAATTTTTCGGAAGAAAAACCGGAAATGTTCCGGAGCTGCCGGAACCGCTTCAAATGCTTTTCGCAGATGAAAATCACTAAACCGGAATTGTTTTGAAAAGTGTTGAAAATTATTTTAGTGGGTACTGGAAATGTTCTAAGCCCACATAAATATTTTCAGTTCGATCAGACGCTGAAAAATGTCGTCGTAAATAGTGAAATCAGCTTTATGGTTACTTTTTGGAAAGCCACCTTTTTGGGCTTTTGCTCCAAAATATCTTGGAGATGACATGGATGGATGTGGCTGAAATTTCAGCCCCTCCACCCCTCCTTCTCCTATAAATAGAGGTGGAGGGGGCAGCCCAAAACTCACTCCTTCTCACATACAAGTGACATTGCAATGATCTGGCTTCTTCTCTCCCTCCCAGCGAAATAGTTTCGTAGAGCCGAAAGGCTGTCTGGGTTCCGGCAGGAACTAGTTCTGGACGGCGAAGCCCTGCCGGATAGATGACACCGTATGTGTGCAACTTTGTAAAGAGATTGTAGTTTTGGTCTTAGTTCGAGAGTGCCTCCCGAAGGGCTGTCCATGTGACCGTCCGAGTTTTGGAGGTCCTCCCGAAGGGTTGTCCGAGTTTTGGAGGTCCTCCCGAAGGGCTGTCCGCGACACCGTCTGGGGGACTGTCCGACCGCCTCCCGGAGGGCTGTCCGCAGGGCAGATGAGTGTATACATCCTCGCGGTTGGGAGGTTGTAAATCCTAGCTGCGGGGATCTGCATCGCCAATCGTCATCGACTTTACTTCCGCTGCGCTACGAGTCGGTAACGAAATAGATTAAACCTTGTATGCAATCTCCATAGTGGTCCTGGGCTGGTGCTTAGGTCGGGAAATTTTTGTTTTCTGCTGCGTTACTCAACAGTGGCATCAAGAGCCGTGCTATGCGTAGATGCAAGTTGCGATCTAGAATACATAGAGATGTATGGGTGTTGCACAATATAATTAGGTAGTAGATGAGATCTATTGCTGAAAATTATTTGTACGGGTAGCATATGAAATCTGTTACCCGATGTTCCTTTTGCTTCCCCTGAATTTGCATAGTCCTAATCTTGACGGAATGGTCGAATCTCACAAAGTTCTGGCAATCCGCGATCCTTTCATGCTGCTCCTGAGTATGCTGATTGACAGATCAACGAAGTGCTAACAGTTCTTTGGGTTCCACCATAGTTGAGAAAGATGGATGTTTCGCAGACGAAAGGGCAATGCAGATGTGATCTGCACGGGGGTCACGCGTATGACAAAGTTTAGTATGGGGCTCGAGATTTTATTATCTCGTGTTTTATACACCCTGGAAATTTAATCTAGCAACTTGAATTATCATACTTGATGATGGACGTTGGTAGATTTAGTTTGTTTCAAAGCCTTAGAAGCCATGTAAAACAAGTTTTTGCATGAACCGATTAGAGGCGTCTAACTTGGTTTTGCAGGATGGTTTGCATGTGCATATGATGTGGTATAGCAATGCTCATATTAATTTGATTATGTATGAGATGACTATATGGTGTAATATTAACATGACCTGCATGTCATGATTCGGCATGATGGCTGGAGCCATATGATTGTCACTTTAATGACATGTGTGTCAACCTTAAGTAATGCACTTATTTTATTAGCTATAGAGATAGCAATATTATCTGGTGCATCGACAAGGTGGTGGCAATCTTCGCAAAGGTGAACACCGATGCGAATGCCTAAGACGAAGGAATGAAAGACTTCTTCATCAGAAAGGGCTATACCATATCATGCTATTATGAATTGCCTGAGATGTTTATCCCTCTTGATGCACCCTTCTTGATTGCGCGGTAGTCGCTTTTTATTAGGGTGATCTCTCACAAAATATCAAGTAGTTAGTGTTCTCCCAAGTGTAGCACCGTCACGGCACCTATCTCTTCAGGGTATCACATAGTTACATGGGTACGAACTATTAGAGAAGTGTGAGGCGGGTGAGTTGAGACCTCGCAGCGAGATCACTTGGTTGTCTTGACATTCAGGCATGAAAGTCATGAGCTCGGAACACACGCATCGAAAGATGAACAAGAGTCACATAGAGATGTGATTGGCAAGTTGGCCTACCAATTGAAATTCTCATCACTTGAGATGGTTACATCCTTGACGTTGAATTGAAAGTTGGGTCTTGCATCACTCAAAATCAATTATGAGATATATTGATTTGACTAGGAGCGCATTATAGAATTAACTTTGTTTAATTCTCAGTGCAATTAATTTTGAACTCTGTCTAAGTGTGATTTGCATAATAGTTGTAGAATAATGGCTCGCGTTTCCACCTTCCCTATTAAAATTGAATAGTTGTTAAATATCTGGTTAAAACTTTACGGTTGGTAACGTAATTGTGAGGATTGTCCTCAAGAGTGCCGAGAAGGACTTGTCCTATCTCATGCTTTCGGTATTCTCCCGCTAATGCTATGGATCATGTGACTCTCGTCCTTCAATCCAAAAGCTAGAATTCTGTTTCAGTCAAATGCAATACGTTTGCTTCCATGAGACCCGAACTTCGTAAGTTTGGATAGTTATGTAATATTCATGGAATCTGAAAAATCATTTTCAGAGACAGACAAAGGCTAAAAGATATGAGATATCCAAAGCAATGTTTGTTTGCAAACTATTAGTAAAGGAGTTTACTATGCATTAGACTGATAAGAGAGGGATCCAGAAGAACGACTGTCATATGATGATGGTGAATAAAACAACAACTTAAAGAGAAAGGAAGTGTCTGAAGGGTGTTAGTGAGACTTTCACGCCTAGGAAGTCCACGGCTAACGCCACTCTTAAGTTGGATGCTTCTTCTGAGAGTAGGAGAAATACTGAAAAGTTAAACTGTTAGAAGTATAATGGCAAAAGGAAAGAAGACTGGAATATCCAGCTCATGTATGAATGTCATACAAGTTTTTGATGTATAGAAGGCTGGTCAAAGATATAGTTCTTGGGAATTATGGTTAAACATGTTAATCACTAATTCTTGGGTATTGTGAGTTAATCACAAAGATACCCGCTCAATTGCATTCTGTTGCAACTCGATGTAAGAACTACTATGGCCTAAAAGACTAGCCAGGGATGAGGTTTAGATACACGCAGGGAACATAGTAAATGTTACTATGCCTTCCATCGGTGTATTCCCTATATATTTACTTTCATAATTCATTTAGAGTTTCACACTCTAGCCCTTTGCATAAGGTATCTTGCAAGAAGGTTGTTCATAAGAGAACTTTTGATGTTCGGTGTTATGAATAACATAAGGGCCATACTTCCATTATGAATGAGACATATGCTATGAATATTGATAATAATACATTACCTCTCGGTTTACTTTCATAATTCATTTTAGAGTTTCATACACTCTAGCCCATTGCACCATGTTTGTTGCAATAGAGTTGTTCATAAAAACAACAATTGTTGTTCAGTATTATGAATAAAATGAAGGGCCATGCTTCCATCCTAGATGGGATGTATGTTATGAATATTGATGGTTATATGATACATCCATAAACACTGACGCTAAATGTCGCAAGACTAAAAGAATACCACACAAGTGTGGCACTGCATTTGGTCACATTGGAGAAACCCGCATGGAAAATTCCATTATGATGGATTTTGAAGTTGTTTGTTTTTGAATCATCTGACACTTGCAACTTTCCTCTGAAAAGTGAAGTGACTGAAATACTGTTCACAGGCCATAAGGAACGAGCAAAGAACATATTGGTGATCATACATTATGATGTGTGTAGTCCAATAAATGTTGTTGCAAGTAGTGGATTTATCTATCTTCAGAAATGACTCAAGTAGATATATGGATATTTACTTGATGGGACATAAGTCTGGATCTTTTGAAATCATTCGAAAGGTTTTCAAAAATGAAGTAGAAGTTATTGTAACAAGAAAGTTATGTTTCTGCGATTTGATTGCGGAAAGGAATATTTGAGTTACAAGTTTAGCGAATGTCTGATGAGTTGTGAAAAGAGTTTCATAACTTGCACCTCCCGGAACACCACTGCAAGTGGAAAGTCCGTGAAGATGTAATCGAACCATTTATGACATGGTAAGATCAAAGATGACATAAATAGATTTGCCATTATCCCTTTTATAGAGTGATGCTTTAGAGACTGCGGCTTTTACACTGAAAAGAGATCCATCAGGTCTGTTGAAATGACGCCATGGTATGGTACACCTAACCATGTTATATCTTTTCTTAACATTTGGAATATGGGGCTCGTGTAAAAGGTTACAAGCCTATTCCAAATTAGACAAGTGCTACTTTGTATGGTTATCCCAAGTCATTGGGTATTCCGCCACCACTATACCGAGGCAAAGGGTTTTGCCACAAAATGGTATGCTTTTAAAGAGAATAGTTCTTACAAAAGGTGAGTGGGAGGACAGTGCAACTCGACGAGATAACCAGTATCTTCATCATCAGTTCAAAGGAAAGAAACCCTGGAAGTGATTCCGTTGTTTCCTACTACGACTGATACGGAAGTCTCTACAACAAAATGTATGGACTTCGGTCGAACGTGCAGCTAAACCACGTAGGCAAAGCTCGTGCAAACCTATTAGGTGTGCAAACGAGATATTGTTGTTAGATAACAGTATACCTACAATACACAAGGAAGCGTTGATGGGCCCTGACTCCGGGATTGGCTAAATGCCAATACAATCTGAGATAGTTTCCATATAAGTGATTCAAGATTAAAACCTTGATACACCTTTAAGAGGACTTAGAGTCTAACGAATATTTATGGAACTAAAAACTGATATGGATAAAAATTGTTTTATCCATAAAGCTCGACTTGTTGAAATAACAAGTTCAAGGAGTTGACTACTATGAGGTTGTTTCACCGTAGCGATGCTTAAGGTCGGTTCGGGTTGAACTAGCAATTAATACATATATCAATCATGAGATATGAAACATGGATGACAAAAGGATTTTCATCTGATGGAAATGAAACCTAGGACTTGTATGTGATACAGTCCAAAGTAATTTGTCGATCCAGAGGATTCTAGTAAGTATGCAAACTTCAGAGTTCCAGCAATGGATACAAGGGAGCAAAATGGAGTTGGAATCTTCTTGGTTTGATGAAATGGTCAAAAGGGTTTTCTGATTTCATCAATGGGTAACGAAGATGCTTGTGATTCAAGAAAGTAAGTGGGAGCATAATAATATTTCTAAAACGTTGTGTGCTTGACACATTGTTAATTGGAAATAAATTTCTTGACACGAATTAGGACTTCATTTGAAAATAGTTTTGCGATGAAGTGCTTAGGCTAAATAGCCTCAATATTAGGCATGATGATCTATGGAGATGGATTTACCTAATGGGGCTAAGCAATGAATACATATTGACAAGGTGCTAAAACCTTTTAGCATTTAAAAACGCCAAGGAGTGATTCTTGCCGAAGTCACATGGAAAGAGTTTTTGCAAGACTCAGTGTCCCAAAACACTGACGAGTAAAATACATGATGGAGATTCCACACACTCTAGTGTTTGGATTAAATCATGTATTCCATGGTATGTAAAAACAACCAGATATGTCCGATACTCCCAAGTTGTTGCGAGTATAGATACCAAAGTGATCAAAGCACTGATAATGGGACAACAGTGAAAGATGTCATTAAGTACTAGAGTAGTGCTGATGACATGTTTTCTCGCAAGCAAAGATTATGAAGTGCTCGTTGTAAGTAATTACATCGATGCAGTCTCAATCAATGCTCCATGAGATTTTCGATTTAAGTTAAGGGTTTTGTGTAATACACAATATGGTGGCACGGTAGTTGGAAATTGTTCCAAACAAGATACTGTGGCGAATTCTGTAACAAAGGCTAAGTATGTTGATGCTTTGGAAGCGACAAAGAAGTTGTTGAATCATATAGTTCATTCATGAACTTAGTATGGTTCCAAGATGGCTTTGGTCTATGAGACACTATTGCAGATAGTTGCTCCATAGCTCAGTCTGAGGAATCAGGTTTCGACCAATGATTCACACATATGCAAAGCCAAGTTCACACAAAATACGAATTTTGTGATAGCGTGAAAACGCGAGGATATGCATAGTTACACATGGAGCTGAAGTTGTCAGATCCGTTGGACATCAGGCTATACCACAAGCGAAGCATATTTTACACCAGTATGCCATAGGTGTAAAGTGCATTAGCATTGACTAGATTATTGACTCTAGTGCAAGTGGGAGTCTGTAGGAGATATGCCCTAGGGGCAATAATAAATGTTATTGATTATCTCCCTGTTCATAATTAGGTTTATGTTCCATGCTATAACTGCTATGGTTCTCGAGTCTACAATAACCACGAGGCTTGAAGGAAGACTCATATGCACGTGTGGAATAATAAACGGTAAATTGTATTCCTAGTCTGGCCTCTAAGACTGGCTCAAGTATTGTATGATGATCCTGTTTTCCTGATCATGGGCATGGCTATGCCGGCAATTTTGAGGGCACAATGTTAGAAGAACATTTGTGTTGAATCGACCCGAATTGATGTTATGCTATGAGATACATTCGTCATAAGTTAATGGTTAATAACACAGAGAAGTTAATGTTTGCATAATTCCTTAGACCATGAGAGTATCGAGTTTCTTCATGCTTGCTTCATGAACTTTGGGGTTTGTTAAACGTCATCCGTAAATGGGTGGCTATTACGGCGGCTTATGGGTTCATGGAAAAGTATGTCAAGTAACTTGATAGCTCAAGATTGGGATTTGCTCCTCCGATGATGGAGAGATATCTCTGGGCCCTCTCGGTGTTACGGTATCCATCATCGTCTGGCCAGACACTTTGTGACTTGATCACGGGGATGCCGGAACACGGGAACGAGAAAAGAGAACAATACCGGTAACGAGGTAACTAGCATAGTGGACAAGTTGTTGATCCACGGGGATGCTAACATGTCTCACCTCAGGTATTTGTAACATATCGCGAAGCAACAGGAATAGCACACGACAACTGGAGGTTCACTTGAATATTCATTCGTGTGGGTATAGGGGGTCAATATGGGTGTCCACGGCTCCGATGTTGATCATTGATCGGAAGGGGTTCCGGGTCATGTCTATGCTTCACCGAACCTACAGGGTCACACGCTTAAGGGTCATCTATCTGCTGAATACTAGACAGGGAGTCTGAGAGAAAATCACCAAAAAAGTTTCGGACAGCGGAAAAGTTCCGCAGGGAGAACACTGGAACAGTTTTGGTAAAACTGAAAAGTTGTTTCAGGGGATACCATTAAGTCAAATTGGTTTCGGCACATGCCTGATAATTCTTGGAGGGTGCCAGAATCATTCTGGAAACTTTTGGGAATTTTCCGGAAGAAAAACCGGAAATGTTCCTGAGCTGCCGGAACCGCTTCAGATGCTTTTCGCAGATGAAAATCACTAAACCGGAATTGTTTCGAAAAGTGTTGAAAATTATTTTAGTGGGTACTGGAAATGTTCTAAGCCCACATAAATATTTTCAGTTCGATCAGACGCTTGAAATCAGCTTTATGGTTACTTTTTGGAAAGCCACCTTTTTGGGCTTTTGCTCCAAAATATCTTGGAGATGACATGGATGGATGTGGCTGAAATTTCAGCCCCTCCACCCCTCCTTCTCCTATAAATAGAGGTGGAGGGGGAAGCCCAAAACTCACTCCTTCTCACATACAAGTGCCATTGCAATGATCTGGCTTCTTCTTTCCCTCCCAGCGAAATAGTTTTGTAGAGCCGAAAGGCTGTCTGGGTTCCGGCAGGAACTAGTTCTGGATGGCGAAGCCCTACCGGATAGATGACACTGTATGTGTGCAACTTTGTAGAGAGATCATAGTTTCGGTCTTAGTTCGACAGTGCCTCCCGAAGGGCTGTCCGTGTGACCGTCCAAGTTTTGGAGGTCCTTCCGAAGGGCTGTCCGAGTGACAGTCCGAGTTTTGGAGGTCCTCCCGAAGGGCTGTCCGCGACACCATCCGGGGGACTGTCCGACCGCCTCCCAGAGGGTTGTCCGCGGGGCAGATGAGGGTATACATCCTCGTGGTTGAGAGGTTGTAAATCCTAGCTGTGGGGATCTGCATCGCCAATCGTCATCCACTTTACTTCCGCTGCGCTACGAGTCAGTAACGAAATAGATCAAACCTTGTATGCAGTCTCATAGTGGTCCTGGGCTGGTGCGTAGGTCGGGAAATTTTTGTTTTCTGCTGCGTTACCCAACACTTACCCAACCATACGTTAGAGGGATACATACATACATATCCAACTTGTAAGATAGAAAATATTATTTTCCAAATTGCATGCATGATTGACGGTTTGGGTATTATGAGATCAAGAGTATGAGCAGTGCACATCCACAGCTATAAACATGCCTACAAAGAGTTTGATGTCCAACATAGCAACAAGGGCAATGTAGCAAAAAGAAAAGGAGAACCCACGGCGCGAGCAGGTACGACTAGTTCTCCTCTAGTTCTATGTGATTCTCCACCACTCAGTCAGTAAACAATGCACAAAGTAGCGATGAAGATGAAGATCCATGGAGGTCCTCATATGTGCTGTGACACCTGACCACCTCGCAGCGGATGTACTCCGCCAACATTTTGTCCACGTCCACGTGCAGTCGATGATGATGCACAATCTTCTAGAGTGAAAATTTGAGGTCAACTTGCATTTTAATTTTTTATGGACATTAATATAATTGACATTGTAAGATAGTTACATATTGAAACAACAGAGGTGACATGCAATCTGACGTTCTCCACATCTCGAACTTTACAGAATTTCCTGTGTAGGCTCAAGACCCACAATGATACTAGCCTACCCCTTACAAACTATCCACACAAATAAATCAGTTGATACGATGAGCCTTGGGTGAAATAAAAGTGACAGTTTTATACCAAACTTTTGTACTTATTTATTTTTATTTTATCTTACTAAAATATTGAGTATAATTTTAATTTTAGTTGGTATAGTTAATCACATAATTTACTTGGTATACTTAACAAGTGTTTTTCGTTGTGAGTTGTAATGTTTATGACCGGTCACTTTGTTTATGCTAAATTTCAATTAAGTATGTCACATAAATTATCTTTGAACTATTTTTGTGAAAATTGAAAAAATTGCATAGTGCACACCTATATATTTGTATGTATGTGCATTTGTTCATGTATAGTTTTTTCATTGAGAGATTTCTATAGAATAGTGTCCAAGTAATATTTTGATAGTGATTTCTAGTGCATCATTAGGTGTGTATATTTCTCGAACCTATAAATTGTATCATTTGGATATGTGCTACAAGTTAGATACAATAATAATTTCAAAATATGAATGACATTGAAAATAATCGCCGACGAACATAAATATCACCGATTCAGTTATGCTTACATGCACTTTATTCTTTTGGTATGCTCATTAGACATCTGGTTTCATCAGGTGCATACAAACAGCTCGTACCAGTTCCTAAAATAAAAGGTGTTTTACATATTAAACTTAGAATCTATCTATCGAACAGAGGCTAGCAGGCTAACTAAGCTCATCGTCACCTATCAGATTCACTATTGCCTATCAGATATATTGTTAGTTTGATGTGATGTTGATTTGCTCTTGTAAAATTGCAATTTTATTTTGCATGTTTGCAATAATATTTGAAGAGAATAGATACTATGACTTGATAGCAATGTTTCAAATAGAGGGCTATGCCAAATAGTGGCGGTTCTACAAATAAGCTATAGGGAGGCCATAACCGGCTATTAGCGGACTATTGTATGAGTACCATTTAGGGCCTCTTGGTCAAAAAGCTATAGAGATGCTATAGTCGGGTACTTAAAACATTGCTTGATAGATAATACTATAATGCTTAGTACACACCATATTTAATATTTGGGGCTCTCCTTCTCTTGGGGACTGGGGCGGTTGCCCTCTTTGCCCGGCCTATGGGCCAACCCTGGCCACAGTCGTGCTTATGCATTGTGAAGCGTGATGGGGCCATGTACCAAGGGTGGCTTACGTAAGGGATCCCGGTCTCATACACTACGAGGGTCCCACCTGGCCCAGGGCAAGAAGGAAGCCTTAGGAGGTGGTGACTATCTTCGTGCCCCCCAAGAGTAGAGGAGGGCGATGCCTTAGATCGTATCTAGGGCCATGTAAACCCTAGACCTCTATTGCCTATATAAAGGGAGGTCTAGGGTCCTTATTCCCATCTATCATCAGATAGGAAACTCTCGGTAGCAATCTCATACACCGTTGTAACCCCTCGCATGAGGTATCCCTCTACCATGAATAAAGAAAACCAGCAGGATGTAGGGTATTACTCTCTGGAGTCCCGAACCTGGATAAACCCATTGTGTGACCTCCAATCCAGGACTTCCAGCTGCGTCCGGACCCCTATCGAGGGTTCTGGCGGTATTTTGCACTGTTAGTTGGAGCGTCAGGCACGAGCGCCGCCGATTGGAGACCGATCTTGGATCGGATCTTTTTCTATTTTTGGCGGCTTTCTTTCGGGGGGAGAGACCAACCTCTGGGTCCCTCACATTCACTGCTGACAGGGCGGGTCAGGTCGACGTCAAATCGCCGGCCCACCCCATAACTTCACAAACCTCAGAAGGACCCCGCGACGGTTGCACCAAATCGAGAGGGCGCGCACGAACACCCGGATCATTGGGATCCATGGGCCACCTCAGGTCTATACACCCGGAGAGGCCTGCACCAACCATCCAATTGGTCTCAATGGTCTGTGATGGTGGAAAATACCGCAGATCCTTCGGTAGGGGTCCAAGCACAACTGGAAGTCGTGGATCTGAGGTGGCACAAGGGGTTTATCCATATTCTGGCCTCTGGAGAGTAATACCATACATCTTGCTGGTTTTCGTTATTCATGGTGGAGGGATACCTCGTGCCAGGGGTTACAATGGTGTATGAGATTGCTACCGAGAGTTTGCCTATCTAAGATAAATGATGTTGAGGACCCTAGACCTCTCTTTATATAGGCATTGGAGGTCTAGGGTTTACGCGGGAGTAGATGCGATCTAGGACGCTACCGCCCTCTAATCTAGGAGGACAGTAAAGTCATATTTGTCTCCTAGGGTTTCCTTGGGCCTAGCGTTCCCCTTGTAGCCGTTGAGGCCAGGATCCCTTGTGTTAGCCACCCCTGGCACAGGGCCCATCAGTAGACCCGAGCATGGTGGAGGTTGTAGGAGGAGCCTAAGAGACCTTTGTGGGCTCCCACACTCTTCTGAATTTTTTCATGAACCCCGTTCCGCAGGGAGGCCGGGCGACAGGTCACTGGCGCCTCTGCCGATGGAGCGGAGTCCTGGCCCGGAGTTCTCCCAAATGTCGCCGGGAGGGGGGCTCTTGTTAAGCACCCCGTGAATCTTGGGCGTAGTGGCGATGCCGCTATGAGTATCGCATTGTATTTCGGCAAAAAAAGAACTTGTCGAACCGGAAGAAACCACATGTCCCGTCTCCGCGGGGCGGTGCTTTCGTTTTCGGGCGTCTATAAGAGAGAGAGAATCAGATGGTTTTCAATCTCAACCCATATCTTCTCATTTCAACCTTTTCATTCGCCTCCTGACTTCCAAACGCATCACCACCTCTTTTCTTTCATTCATTCGCCGCACCCCTCGCCACCTCCCCAGCCTTCCTCAAGCGCCGCTGGCAAGAAGTGGAAGCGGATCGCCTCCTGAAGCAGTGAGAACCCGGCGCACTCCGCCCCCAAATCAACGGGGAAGTGGTTCTCCTCCGTGGTCACGGAGGGTGAAATCCAGGGACACAAGGATCAACTCTTGATGCCGACGGATTTGAGCGTTCGGGTGTGCTTTGTTTATATTGTTCTAACCAATTGGAGGGAAACATAAAAATATAAAATGGTTATATTGTTCTAAACCAAATACCATGTGTGCTTTGTTCTTTACAGTTTGGGTTAGTTTCTTACTAGACATCCATTTATGAAGCCAATTGATGCACTAAAATCAGGTGATTTAGTTTGTGTCCTTCGGGTGAGATCTCAAATGATTTTTGGCACTCTGATTATTGTTCTACCGGTAATCAAAATATCAACATCATGTTAATCAAAATGATATACTCCCTCTATCCGAAAATACTTGTCATAGAAATGGATGTATCTAGATGTATTTTAGTTCTAGATACATCCATTTTTATTCATTTGGACGACAAGTAATTCTGAACGGAGGGAGTAGTTAGTATGTAGTGTTCCATTACAAACGAATAACTTCAAGGTAGGTAAGTTAGTTTGTAGTGCGTAAAGTATTGCTACCTCCGTCCGAAACTACTTGTCGAAGGAATGAATATATCTAGATGTATTTTAGTTCTAAATACATTTATTTTTATCCATTTTTACGACAAGTAATTTTGAATGGAGGAAGTATATGTTAACTCGTTTACGTACAAGGGAATATAAGCCTCACGGTGATCTGCCAAAAGGAATGAAAATCCTTGCAGGTTCCTAAGATCCCATCCAAAATCGAAAAAATTGTTTGTCGCCTCTTTCTGAATTCTATACCAACTGTACAAATTATGAATCAGAGAAAGATGGTACCTCTTGTGTATGTCAAGTGTGCAGCACAACGGAGAATTCTTTGGGCCGTACTTTGATTAATTGTACAGGTTGTCAGGTTAAACATGAGTTTAGGACTTACTGGATGAAAACCAGATTGAGGTTCTAGCTAATCTGACTACGTCAAATGCAAAATAACGGGTTTTCGGATTATATATATCAACAACAAATTAGCAAATAGAGAAGTTAGTTTTATTAAAGTGTATATATGGATTGACTGGCCTTTTTCATCAGTTCGAACTTTTGGTTGCGTTGGCTAGTGCATGAAGCTTAACAACTTTTACGAATATGAATTGCCGAATTCCAATCTCCTTTGAACAAGCATTATAAATCAAATGGTGACAAGATTAACAGTGTTGCTGCGAGAGTGGCGTTTTGGTGCCCGGGCTCAGATGAGCCCGGGCATGAACAGTGTCGCGATTTGAAAAGGGAAAATATTCAAAAAAATTCTGAATTTTTTTGTGATGCAAGATGTTTTTATGCGTGAGCTCCGGGCGAAATTTTTGTGAAGTTTGGACATTCGAGGAGCTCGCAGAAAAAAGACAAATTTTAAATGTTTGAGTAACTTTTGAAAATCGCATTGTTCACGCTTGATTTTGTCTCTTTTGCCGCGAGCTTCTCGAATGTTCAAACTTTACGAAATTTTGCACGGAGCTCACGCACAGGAACATCTTACATCATAAAAAAATTCAAAAAATTTTGAACTTTCGAATCGCGGTACTGTTCACCGGGCTCATCTGAGCCCGGGTTTAGGAGTGAATTATCGTGTTGCTGCTATCTAATCACAAGAAAGGAAGTGTGATAAAAAAAGATATAAATAGGTATGCAAACATAACGGATCCCTGCCTGACCGGGAACTATGCAAACATAACGGTATCATGAATCACAAGAAAGGAAGTTGGGTATAAATATATATTGTCACTTTCAAGAACAGGTCATTATGATGTGGGGATATCTAGACCAAAGAACAGAGCGATTTCATATCACCGGAGATTGTGTTCTTATCTTAATCCTGAATAGCTACATTTCGAGCGCTAATCTCTCAGCTAAACACATGCGAGTGTCACTGCAGGATATTTTCACCTGTTCACAACAAACACGAAAGAACATAAACTATAAAACATTTTTTTTAAATGGAAACTATAAAACTTTGTACAGCCAAACAACACTAATCAATGGTTCGTACTTGAGCCCTGTTTATATAATAAAATATCCTCCACCAAGATCTGTGCCATCCAACTCCAATCCAAGGGCTCACGTTGAGTTTTTTTCTTTTTTTTTTCAACCAAAGGCCCATTTTATTTTCTATCCTAGTCGCTCCCGCATATCCCCCACCCCCTTCCCCTTCCGTCGCGGTGAAGACGACGGCGACAGTTAGCCGGCCGGCCAGCCATGCTCGGTCTCAGAGCCACGAGGGCCGCGCGCCTCCCGTGCCCGTACCCCTCGTGCTCCGCCGCCCAGGCGGCCTCCCTCTCCGGGCCCGCACGCCGCGCCCCGCCCCTCGCCGTCGCCAGCCCCGCGCCGTCGCCGCCCGCCGCCCTCTCGCTCCTCGCGTCCGCGCGGCCCGTCTCCGCGGCGTGGGGCTCGTCCATGCGCCCCGCCGGCGAACACCCCAGGCCCGGCACCAGGGGTGAGTGGGTAGGGCACCCGCTGTCGCTCGCGTGCCTGTCAGTCTGGCCGCGGGGATTGGGGAACATTTTGTTTTGTTCAGTTGTGGACTTTCGCTTCCTTTTATCTTAGACATGGATGCAAAATGATTTGCATCGATTTGGGGGTGATTAGTTAGGGGCACGGAACTGGTTACTGATTAGCTGACATGAATCTCTGTTGACTGTTGGATAGTTCTCTGCACTGCCGCCAGTGGTAGCCCTCCGAGAGAGGGGAAGGAAGTGCTGGTTCAGCATCTGCTTGTCGGCGAAAAGGACGCCAGGCTTCTGGTCGATCTGGAGAAGAGCATTGCGTCAGGTGACTACTCAAATTGTTCTTGATTTTTCCTTTGGGTGGTTCAGGACTATGTTTGCTTTGTAATATCTGATATATTTAATTAGTCTAGAATCATATGATCCAATGTGACGCGGTGGCTTTTTCAAATGGATGTCAAGTTATGCTCTGTACAACCCTCTCTGGTTGAATGCATTCCAATCCATGACGTATGTTTTGTGTCTAAATTCGAGGCTGTTTTACGAAATAACAAATGCTGATTGCTAAGCATACATGCTGAGCTGAACTACATAATTTATGTGGATGGTGTATATATGATCATTTTGTTTTTTGGATAATTATTGTTGGGGATGACCCTAAAGAGTAAGAGACTTTTGAAGTGCTCAAAATAGCTGGCTTGTTTTTGTTGTTGAGAAGTCATTGATTTTTGCTATTGTTTATTTTGTGTAATTTCAGGGGCGGACTTGAGTGACTTAGCCGTGGAGCACTCCTTATGTCCATCAAAAGAAAATGGTGGTATGCTTGGGTGGGTTCGGAGGGGACAGATGGTACAACATTAACTTGCTTTTCTAGTATGTGTACTAGTAGTAGAGCATTGTAGTAGCACTTCATTGTTCAGCTGGAACAACTATGTACCTAAGCTGCACAGTGAAATTGCACTGATTATCTAACTTTGCTGGCCATCGGTCATGATGTCCATGTAGGATACAACTGCAAGTGTTATGCTTCATAGTACATCTTTGTTAGTATTTAGCATTGAATTTGTTTGATTCTGTGGTAGAACTTAGTTTTTTCGGACTTATAAATTATCAAGAGCTATCAACACCATCAACTGTAGACCAAGAACGTGTAAAATATTATTGTTGGTACTGTTTCTTAGTTGTCTGCATATTTGCGGGGAACTGGTAGCCTTACAACAAGTTTATTCCATCTTGTTGAACACTAATATACGTTGCTATACATATCTAAATCCATCTGCCACCGATTTCACTGTTCTTGACTGACTTGCTGCTGTCAGCCATCTAAGTGTCTGGCTAGGATTTAGGACTAGCTAGTTTATTTCCTGAAACTCACATCTTTTCATCTGTTGCCACCATCTAAACGGTTTTTTTCCGCTGGATACTGATATTTCTGTTTCTAGCACTGGATCTGTCCACTGATATTTCAGTTTCTGTCAGTACTCTGTACAATTGTACATTGTGTTCAGCAGTAATTTGAATGTTATTGCTTAACTTGAGCAGGTACCAGAGTTTGAAGCAGCAGCATTTAGTGCACCTTTGAATAAAGTTGTACGGTGTAAGACAAAATTTGGATGGCATTTAGTGCAGGTGCTCTCTGAGAGGTAGATGATTCTAACAACACATGATGTTGTATCTTGGTACACATGAGTAGGTGTTCATATCTTTTGCCACCAAATGGCAGGGACCAATGCTTGCTGCAAGATATTCAACCAGAAGATCTTCACGCAAAAATGCAAGATCCTAGTTTTATTGAAGAAGCTCAACTGATTGATGTTCGGGAGCCTGATGAAGTGTAAGATTCTTCACTATTGCACCCATGTCCTAGTTATTGTAAATACACTGATCCAACATTCCAAATAGTAAGTCGTTCACTAACTCATGATAGATGCATGTATGAAAAGCACGCATCTACAACTGGGATGCAAGATACATCTCCAGTATTTTGCATTTTGCTCAATAGCACAAAAATTCTTGCAACAAATGGTCAGGCAACAGTCATAATCTTGACTTTGACGAGAAGATGATAAAGGTTTATGTGGTGAACCAGAACGTTAATGTGGGACTTGTCCACATCTTTTGAGAGTTTGGTAGATAGTGAATTTTATTTTGTCCCTTCTGAACAATTAAAACACAAACGTGCTTACCAGCTACGTCATCTTTATTGTTGTTCAAAAACATCCCTGTATGTTATATCAGGATTAAACTGTTAGAACAGTGACATAGTTTGCAGCCTTATATAGACTTTCAGTTTGTAAATCCTTTTATAGACTTATAGAGTGTGTTATTCCCCTTACACTCGAGAGACCAAACTGGGTTACCGAATCCACGATTCATCATGTGAAGTCAGATGCTTGACCAAGTTTTTTCTTTTGCGGACCATATTATTGTGATGGCCCTGTTTGTTGTGTTTGCTTATCCTAATTTTTCACCCAGTGGGTCATCCGAGGGAGTTGATGCTCATTTTATACTTCTTCCGTGGCAGGGAGAGAGCATCCCTTCCAGGCTTCAAAGTTCTCCCTCTCCGCCAATTCGGAACCTGGGGACCAGTCATGACTGATGAATTCAATCCTCAAAAGGACACTTATGTTCTGGTAAGCTCGCTACTATGACCGAAATTTCTGCATAAATGCCAGTGACATAAAAGACTGAAGTATATAATACTTCCACTTCCTACACATAAAGATTGATGAGTTGATAGCAACTGCTTCAGTGTGTTATGCCACTTTCTAACTTTGCCTTATGCCCTTTGTTTCAGTGCCACCATGGCATGCGCTCGATGCAGGTAGCGAAGTGGCTGCAGTCACAGGTAATTGAAGTACCCACACAAATTTTAGACTCCTGACTTGTGTGTAGAGTAATAGTGCAACGGTATCCTCTGACATGGTGACCCATCGTTTTGCAGGGATTCCAAAAGATTTACAACGTCGCGGGTGGAATCCACGCGTACTCAGTGAAAGTTGATTCTTCCATCCCGACTTACTAGCCGTCATACTGATCCACCATTCCAACTCCAGAGGCTTCTCTGCGCTTTACTGCCCGGTGCCTATTTTGTAGAATTTGACATTGGTTTTGTGTCAATGTCAGAATTCAGAGATATTTTTTCTTCCCATGCCGAATCTTGTAAGAGCTGTTTTTGGAGAACTAGCACGGATCATATCAATACGAATATAAATGAAATATTCGAGAAACGGTTATTGGAAGAGTCATCATCGAATTCCCTTTGTGGCGTTTTTGAATTTGTGATCATATCGGCGCCTTTTGTTTTTCAAAAGCCATCACATGTGATATTATATGGATCCTGTTTAGGCTGCTTTAGAAACGCAATCAAGCAGGAGTGGGAAAGAAATAAAGTTTAGAAAAGAATTCAAGCAGGAACGGGAAAGAAATAAAGTTTAGAAAAGAATTCAAGCAGGAATGGGGAAGAAATTAATGAAGTCTTCTGCTGCAATCTTATATACTATCTGGTAAAATGGAGAAAATCTGAAAACTTGTTGTATAGTGGGTAGAAGGAAAACAAATACAAAAAAGTTGGAGGTGCGGGGAATCGAACCCCGTGCCTCTCGCATGCGAAGCGAGCGCTCTACCATATGAGCTACACCCCCATGTGCTGGTTCAATCATTACTGATGCTTATATAATTACGTCGAGTAGAAAGAAGCGCACAGTGAGCTGCTGTATCCATTTTGTCTTTGCATTGTCTGCACTTATTCGCGTAAGATCTATGCATGTTTCCTGAATTTACCTCATGTCTCATCGAATGGCTCTATAGAACCGCAGTGACTAGGGACTAGTGAGACGGATGTTATTGGCTGGCTTAGAGTTGAGTGTCTTTCCAATCTGAGCTATAGTGTTGTCTGCTACGAGTTCAGTTCTTGAATTAAGAGGACCGATGTGTCACATCCCCAAACATTCACATGTTATCGTTAAGTTGTGTATGAGATATAGGATAGACCGTAGATTTATTTATCTTAGCAGCCTTTGCTTTAAATATACATATTGTTTCAGTACGATGTATTTTTTAAAACTCAACACATGATATTAAACATCAAAGTCCATAGTGAGGCTGGTAGGAACTATGGTTCTACCGGGTCGGGAACGGAGGTTGTAGGGGAAGGAGGGGGTCGGGTGTGGCCGATCGTGCGGCCGCCGCCGGTTGGGCGCCGTCGTGCGCGCGGGAGGAGGCGGCGACGGTGGAGGAAGGCGGCGGCTAGGGTTTAGGGTTCCCGTTCCTCTGGGAACCGGGCAATAGAATAGTCTTATTCCTTAATTTCTAAAAGAGTTTTACAACTTGTATATATAACCACGATGCTGAAAATAAGAGAACTTATGGGTTAAGCCCCTAACAAAACCGGCCCAGTGGGCCTTCTACGGGTATAAGTTACCCCGGTCATAACATCTCTCCCCGCCTGCACAAACAGCTCGTCCTCGAGCTGGAAGTCTAAGTAGTGTTGGCGCAACTCGTCACACTACTCCCAAG
Source organism: Hordeum marinum (assembly GCA_022496015.1). Classification (NCBI taxonomy): domain Eukaryota; kingdom Viridiplantae; phylum Streptophyta; class Magnoliopsida; order Poales; family Poaceae; genus Hordeum; species Hordeum marinum. Next base: position 58,321,347 of record CM039673.1, on the reverse strand, counting down.
TGGCCTCCTCCTTCGGAAGGCCAGCCCACTGGATCAACAAGTACCATATCCCGCGACGAAGCTGGGCCTGCAACACCTTCACTGGTCCCGGAAGGAGGCGCCCATCGGCGATCGGAGAAAGTGCTGGAGTGGCCGCCGGCGGCTCCCCATGGAAGGGCTTCAAGAGCCCCACATGGAAGACGTCGTGGATGCGAGCGCCGCCCGGCAGCTGAAGGTGGTAGGCCACCTTCCCGATGCGCTCCAAGACGATAAACGTAACTGGGTGGCTATAAAGGTATACTACGGGTATCCCCGAAAGTATCTGTTGGGTTGGCACGAATCGAGACTGGGATTTGTCACTCCGTGTGACGAAGAGATATCTATGGGCCCACTCGATAAGACATCATCATAATGAGCTCAATGTGACTAAGGAGTTAGCCACGGGATGATGTGTTACGAAATGAGTAAAGAGACTTGCCGGTAACGAGATTGAACAAGGTATAGGGATACCGACGATCGAATTTCGGGCAAGTATCATACCGGTAGACAAAGGGAATTGTATACGGGATTAATTGAATCCCCGACATCGTGGTTCATCCGATGAGATCATCGTGGAGCATGTGGGAGCCAACATGGGTATCCAGATCCCGTTGTTGGTTATTGACCGGAGAGGTGTCTCGGTCATGTCTACGTGCCTCCCGAACTCGTAGGGTCTACACACTTCAGGTTCGATGACGCTAGGGTTATAGGAAAATAGTGTACGTGGTTATCGAAGGTTGTTCGGAGTCCCCGATGAGATCCCGACCGTCACGAGGAGCTCCGGAATGGTCCGGGGGTAAAGATTCATATATAGGAAGTGAGGTTTTGGTCACCTGAAGAGTTTCGGCATCACCGGTAACGTACTAGGACCACCGGAAGGGTTCCGGGGGTCCACCAAGTGGGGCCACTAGCACCAGAGGGCTGCGTGGGCCAAGAGTGGAAGGGACCAGCCCCAGAGTGGGCTAGTGCTCCCTCCACCCTGGCCCAAGGCGCAACAAAAGGTGGGAAGGGAGTGGGGAACCCTAGGCGCAGATGGGCCTAAGGCCCACCTAGGGCACCGCCCTCCCCTCTCCCTCTCTGGCTGCCGCCGCCTAGGCCATCTAGGGCTTCTGCACCACCCTAGGGTGGGAACCCTAGGGGTGTGCACCCTCCTCCCTCTCCTCCTATAAATAAAGGAGCCCTTGGGGCTGCCGGAGACACGCATCTCTTTCTCTCTCAGCGCAACCCTACCCCTCCTCCTCGTCGTCCTCCGTAGCGCTTGGCGAAGCCCTGCCGGAGTACCACGCAGCTCCACCGTCACCACGCCGCCGTGCTGTCGGAGATCTCCCTCAACCTCTCCTTCCTCCTTGCTGGATCAAGGCGTAGGAGACGTCACTGGACTGCACGTGTGTTGAACGCGGAGGCGCCGTTGTTCGACGCTTAGATCGGATTCCACCGCAATCTGCATCGCTGCGAGTACGACTCCACCAACCACATTCTAGTAACGCTTCCGCTTTGCAATCTTCAAAGGTATGAAGATGCACTCTCTCCACTCGTTGCTGGTTTCTCCATAGATGGATCTTGGTGAAAACTTAGGAAAATTTTGATTTACTACTACGTCTCCCAACAGTGGCATCATGAGCTAGGTCTATGCGTAGAATCTATGCACGAGTAGAACACAAGTTGTTGTGGGCGTCGATCTTGTTAATTTTCTTACCGTTACTAGTCTTATCTTGATTCGGCGGTATTGTGGGATGAAGCGGCCCGGACCAACTTTACACGTATGCTTATGTGAAACCGTTTCCACCGCCTGACATGCACTTGTTGCATAAGGTGGCTAGCGGGTGTCTGTCTCTCCCACCTTAGTCGGATTGGATTCGATGAAAAGGGTCCTTATGAAGGGTAAATAGAAATTGGCATATCACATTGTGGTTTTGGCGTAGGTAAGAAACGTTCTTGTTAGAAACCTATAGCAGCCACGTAAAAAACTTGCAACAACAAATTAGAGGACGTCTAACTTGTTTTTGCAGCATATGCCTTGTGATGTGATATGGCCAAAGAATGTCATGTGATGCATTGTGATGTATGAGATTGATCATATTCTTGTAATAGGATTCACGACTTGCATGTCGATGAGTATGAGAACCGGCAGGAGCCATAGGAGTTGTCTTATTTTATTGTATGACCTGCTTGTCAATCATAAATGCCATGTAATTACTTTACTTTATTGCTAATTGTTAGCCATAGTAGTAGAAGTAATAGTTGGCGAGACAACTTCATGAAGACACGATGATGGAGATCATGGTGTCGTGCCGGTGACAGTGATGATCATGGTGCCCCGAAGATGGAGATCAAAGGAGCAAGATGATATTGGCCATATCATGTCACTATATTGATTGCATGTGATGTTTATCATGTTTACATCTTATTTGCTTAGAAAGACGGTAGCTAAATAAGATGATCTCTCACTGAAATTTCAAGAAATGTGTTCACCCTAACTGTGCACCGTTGCTAAGGATTGTTGTTCCGAAGCACCACATGATGATCGGGTGTGATAGGTTCTAATGTTCGCATACAATGGGTGTAAGCCAGATTTACACACGCAATACACTTAGGTTGACTTGACGAGCCTAGCATGTACAGACATGGCCTCGGAACATGGAAGCCCGAAAGGTTGAACATGAGTCGTATAGAAGATACGATCAACATGAAGATGTTCACCATGGATGACTAGTCCGTCTCACGTGATGATCGGACACGAGCTAGTTGACGTGGATCATGTGTCACTTGGATGACTAGAGAGATGTCTATCTAAGTGAGAGTTCATTAAATAATTTGATCATGTGAACTTAATTATCATGAACTTAGTCTAAAATTGTCTTTACAATCTATATTGTAGATCCAATTGCCAACGTTAATGTCACCCTCAACTTCAACGCGTTCCTAGAGAAAACCAAGCCGAAAGATGATGGAAGCAACTATGCGGACTGGGTCCGTAGCTTGAGGATCATCCTCATAGCTTCCAAGAGATTGTATGTCCTTGATGCACCCATTTTCCCAGCGGACCAAGACGTTATGAACGCTTGGCAGTCGCATTGTGATAATTACTCCCTGGTTCAGTGTGGCATGCTTTACAGTTTAGAACCGGGGCTCCAAAAGCGTTTTGAGCAACACGGAGCACATGAGATGTTCCAAGAGCAGAAATTGGTTTTCCAAGGTCATGCCCGGGTCGAGAGATATGATGTCTCCGACAAGTTCTTCAGTTGTAAGATGGAGGAAAATAGTTCTGTCAGTGAGCACATACTCAAAATGTCTGGGTTTCACAACCGGTTGACTGAGCTGGGAGTTAATCTTCTGGATGAGTCGGTTATTGACAGAATCCTCCAGTCGTTCCCACCTAGCTACAAGAGCTTTGTGATGAACTACAACATGCAGGGGATGGAGAAGTCCATTCCTGAGTTGTACTTGATGCTGAAATCAGCGGAGGTCGAGATCAAAAAGGAGCATCAAGTGTTGATGGTCAATACGACCACTAGTTTCAAGAAAGGCAAGGGTAAGAAGAACTTCAAGAAGGACGGCAAAGAAGTTGCCATGCCCGGTAAGCAAGTTGCCGGGAAGAAGAACAAGAATGGACCCAAGCCTAAGACTGAGTGCTTTTATTGCAAGGGTACCGGTCACTGGAAGCGGAACTGCCCCAAGTACTTAGCGGATAAGAAGGTCGACAACGTTAAAGGTATATGTGATATACTTGTTATTGATGTGTACCTAACCAACGCTCGTACTAGCTCCTGTGTATTTGATACCGGTGCAGTTGCTCACATTTGTAACTCCAAGCAGGAGCCGCAAAAAAAGCGGAGGCTGGCAAAGGACGAGGTGACTATGCGCGTCGGGAATGGTTCCAAGGTCGATGTGATCGCCATCGGCATGCTACCTCTACATCTACCTTTGGGATTAGTTTTAAACCTTAATGATTTTTATTTAATACCAGCTTTGAGTATGAACATTGTATCTGGATCTCGTTTGATGCGAGATGGCTACTCATTTAAATCTGAGAATAATGGTTGTTCTATTTATATGAGAGAAATGTTTTATGGTCATGCCCCACTGGTTAATGGTTTATTTTTTATGAATCTCGAACGTGATGTTACACATGTCCATAGTGTGAGTACCAAAAGATATAAGATTGATAACGATAGTCCCACTTACATGTGGCACTGCCGCCTTGGTCATATTGGTGTCAAACGCATGAAGAAACTCCATGCTAATGGACTTTTGGAGTCCCTTGATTTTGAATCATTTGACACATGCGAACCATGCCTCATGGGCAAGATGACCAAGACTCCGTTCTCCGGAACAATAGAGCAAGCAACTGACTTGTTGGAGATAATACATATCGATGTATGCGGTCCAATGAGCGTCGAGGCTCGTGGTGGCTACCGTTATGTTCTCACCCTCACTGATGACTTGAGCAGATATGGGTATGTCTACTTAATGAAACACAAGTCTGAAACCTTTGAAAGGTTCAAGGAATTTCAGAGTGAGGTAGAGAATCAACTGACAGGAAAATAAAGTGCCTACGATATGATCGTGGTGGAGAATATTTAATTCATGAGTTTGGCACGTACCTAAGGAAATGTGGAATTGTTTCACAACTCACGCCGCCTGGCACACCTCAGCGAAATGGTGTGTCCGAACGTCGTAATTGCACTCTATTGGATATGGTGCGATCTATGATGTCTCTTACCGACTTACCACTATCATTTTGGGGATATGCATTAGAGACTGCCGCATTCACTTTAAATAGGGCACCGTCTAAATCCATTGAGACGACACCGTATGAATTATGGTTTGAAAAGAAACCTAAGCTGTCATTTCTGAAAGTTTGGGGATGCGATGCTTATGTGAAGAAACTTCAACCTGAGAAGCTCGAACCCAAAGCGGAAAAGTGCGTCTTCATAGGATACCCCAAAGAAACTATTGGGTATACCTTCTACCTCAGATCCAAAGGCAAAGTCTTTGTTGCCAAGAATGGATCCTTTCTAGAGAAAGAGTTTCTCTCGAAATAAGTAAGTGGGAGGAAAATAGAACTTGATGAGGTAATTGTACCTCCACTCGAACCGGAGAGTAGCGCAACACAGGAAGTTGTTTCTGTGGAGCCTACAACGGCTAGAGAGGAAGTTAATGATGATGATCATGAAACTTCAGATCAAGTTGCTATTCGAAGGTCCACCAGGACACGTTTCGCACTAGAGTGGTACGACAACCCTGTCATGGAGATCATGTTGTTGGACAACGGTGAACCTTCGAACTATGAAGAAGCAATGGCGGGGGCTCAGATTCCAACAAATGGCTTGAAGCCATGAAATCCGAGATAGGATCCATGTATGAGAAATAAGTATGGACTTTGGTGGACTTGCCTGATGATAAGCGAGCCATAGAAAATAAATGGATCTTTAAGAAGAAGACTGACGCGGATGGTAATGTGACCGTCTATAAGGCTTGACTTGTCACTAAGGGTTATCGACAAGTTCAAGGAGTTTACTACGATGAGATTTTCTCACCCGTAGCGATGCTGAAGTCCGTCCGAATCATGTTAGCAATTACCGCATTTTATGATTATGAGATCTGGCAAATGGACGTCAAAACGACATTTCTTAATGGCTTCCTTAAGGAAGAACTGTATATGATGTAGCCGGAAGGTTTTGTCGATCCTAAAGATGCTAACAAGGTATGCAAGCTCCAGCGGTCCATCTATGGGTTGGTGCAAGCATCTCGGAGTTGGAACATTCGCTTTAATGAGGTGATTAAAGCGTTTGGGTTTATACAGGTTTATGGAGGACCCTGTATTTACAAGAAAGTGAGTGGGAGCTCTGTAGCATTCTCATATTATATGTGGATGACATGTTGTTGATGGGAAATAATATAGAACTTTTGGAAAGCATAAAGTCCTACTTGAATAAGTGTTTTTCAATGAAGGACCTTGGAGAAGCTGCTTACATATTAGGCATCAAGATCTATAGAGATAGATCGAGATGCCTCATAGGTCTTTCAGAGAGCACATACCTTGACAAGATATTGAAGAAGTTCAATATGGATCAGTCCAAGAAGGGGTTCTTGCCTGTGTTACAGGGTGTGAGATTGACTACGACTCAATGCCCGACCACGGCAAAGGATAGAGAAGAGATGAGTGTCATCCCCTATGCTTCAGCCATAGGCTCTATTATGTATGCCATGCTGTGTACCGGACCTGATGTGAACCTTGCCATAAGTTTGGTAGGGAGGTACCAAAGTGATCTCGGAGCGGAACACTGGACAACAGTCAAGAATATCCTGAAGTACCTGAAAAGGACCAAGGACATGTTTCTCATATATGGAGGTGCCGAAGAGCTCATCGTAAAGGGTTACGTCGATGCTAGCTTCGACACAGATCTGGATGACTCGAAGTCACAAACCAGATACGTGTATATTTTGAACGGAGGGGCAGTTAGCTGGTGCAACAGCAAGCAAAGCGTCGTGGCGGCATCTACATGTGAAGCGGAGTACATAGATGCTTTGGAAGCAGCAAAGGAAGAAGTCTGGATGAAGGAGTTCATCACCGACCTAGGAGTAATTCCCAATGCGTCGGGCCCGATGACTCTATTCTATGACTACATTGGAACTCCATTCGTGATTACACTCAGGAAGGAGATATAGATATTTGTAAAGTATATACGGATCTGAATGTCGCAGATCCGTTGACTAAACCTCTCTCACGAGCGAAACATGATCAACACCAGAACTCTATGGGTGTTCGATTCATCACAATGTAAATAGATTATTGACTCTAGCGCAAGTGGGAGATTGCTGGAAATATGCCCTAGAGGCAATAATAAAATGGTTATTATTGTATTTCCTTGTTCATGATAATTGTCTACTGTTCATGCTATAATTGTATTAACCAGAAACCGTAATGCATGTGTGAATACATATACCACAATATGCCCCTAGTGAGCCTCTAGTTGGCTAGCTCGTTGATCACTAGATGGTCACGGTTTCATGACCATGGACATTGGATGTCGTTGATAACGGGATCACATCATTAGGAGAATGATGTGATGGACAAGACCCAATCCTAAGCATATCACAAGATCGTGTGGTTCGTCTGCTAAAGCTTTTCTAATGTCAAATATCGTTTCCTTAGACCATGAGATTGTGCAACTCCCGGATACCGTAGGAATAATTTGGGTACGCCAAACGTCACAACGTAACTGGGTGGCTATAAAGGTATACTACGGGTAACCCCAAAAGTATCTGTTGGGTTGGCACGAATCGAGACTGGGATTTGTCACTCCGTGTGACGGAGAGGTATCTCTAGGCCCACTCGGTAAGACATCATCATAATGAGCTCAGTGTGACTAAGGAGTTAGCCACGGGATGATGTGTTACGGAATGAGTAAAGAGACTTGCCGATAACGATATTGAACAAGGTATAGGGATACCGACGATCGAATCTTGGGCAAGTATCATACCGGTAGACAAAGGAAATTGTATACGGGATTAATTGAATCCCCGACATCGTGGTTCATCCGATGAGATCATCGTGGAGCATGTGGGAGCCAACATGGGTATCCAGATCCCGCTGTTGGTTATTGACTGGAGAGGTGTCTCAGTCATGTCTACGTGCCTCCCGAACCCGTAGGGTCTACACATTTAAGGTTCGATGATGCTAGGGTTATAGGGAAATAGTGTACGTGGTTACTGAAGGTTGTTCGGAATCCCGGATGAGATCCCGGATGTCACGAGGAGCTCCGGAATGGTCCGGAGGTAAAGATTCATATATAGGAAGTGAGTTTCTGGTCACCGGAAGAGTTTCGGGTATCATCGGTAACGTACCGGGAGCACCGCAAGGGTTCCGAGGGTCCACCAAGTGGGGCCACCGGCACCAGAGGGCTGCGTGGGCCAAGAGTGGAAGGGAGAAGCCCCAGAGTGGGCTGGTGCGCCCTCCACCCTGGCCCAAGGCGCATCAAAAGGTGGGAAGGGGGGGGAACCCTAGGCGCAAATGGGCCTAAGGCCCACCTAGGGCGCCGCCCTCCCCTCTTCCTCTCTGGCCGCCGCCGCCTAGGCCATCTAGGGCTGCCGCACCACACTAGGGTGGGAACCCTAGGGGTGCGCACGCTCCTCCTCCCTCTCCTCCTATAAATAGAGGAGCCCTTGGGGCTGCCGGAGACACGCATCTCTTTCTCTCTCGGCGCAGCCTTACCCCTCCTCCTCGTCGTCCTCCGTAGTGCTTGGCAAAGCCCTGTCGGAGTACCATGCAGCTCCACCGTCACCACGCCACCGTGCTTCCGGAGCTCTCCCTCAACCTCTCCTTCCTCCTTGCTGGATCAAGGCGTAGGAGACGTCACCGGGCTGCACGTGTGTTGAACGCGGAGGCGCCGTTGTTTGGCTCTTAGATCGGATTCCACCGCGATCTGAATCGCTGCGAGTATGACTCCATCAACCGCGTTTTAGTAACGCTTCCGCTTTGCGATCTTTAAAGGTATGAAGATGCACTCTCCCCACTCGTTGCTGGTTTCTCCATAGATGGATCTTGGTGAACACGTAGGAATTTTTTGATTTACTACTACGTCTCCCAACACTAAAACTAGTGGTGGACTCGTGTTCTACCACATCTCAATAGGGGTACTTAATTAACTTACAGAAGAAATTGTACTTGGATTGGTAGCTCCATGTACATTGTAGGTCATTTTTTGTCTTTGTGCTATGAATAAAGTGGAACAAAGTAGGACTACAATGGTTCAGTCACCTGATGATCTGGTTTGAATCATAAATTCACAATGTAGGAGTATATGGACAAGTAGCTAACAAGAACAATTGTGATGCATTGTCTCTCTTACAAAATATCTACTATGGATTCTCTTTCTCTCATTTCCCTCTCTCCATCATCCTTCTCCGTTGATAGTGTGCCTCGTTTTCTCAACACCTCTATTTCTTCTTTGGCAATGCTACTACTTGGAGTGGAGATGAGAGAGGAGCTTGGGCTCCTACCGTATATAGTAGGATTAGGGTCTTCGTCTTCGTGGTGTTTGGCCTTGCTCCAGTGACTAGCATTGGCCATCGGAGCTCCCGTGTAGCGCGTGATGGTCGTCTTTTGCACTGCCTCCATGGCGGAGAGATGATGAAGGGAACACATTCCTTATAAATAAGATCACATGGTACCTGGGACAAGCCTTTGTGGGGTCCACCTATTCCCTTCATGTTGTCGCAAAGGCTTAACGCTGAGGGATCCCAACATGCTTGCTTTGCCGGTGCTTTGCCTCGTCGGATCTTAGTTTCCGACGATGATGGAGTTGTTCCCTGACCTGGAAGTGATACTTTGGCTTCTCTTTGCATTGCAAGTTGATCCAACATGAGTGAAGCAACGAAGAAGATGCAGATACAAACGACACGGTCAATCAAACAACACTGAACTTGGAGAGGCCATGGCACCCACTAGGTTTGAAGGCCCATTCCCTCTAGTGATCCATGGTCGAACGGTGACCCTTTTTACTCCTGTTAGGCTCTTGGCCATGATGCCACATGGGGAATGCAAACACAACTTCAGTGTAGGGCCCATGTCGTGTAGCCATCGAGGGTGGCTCATTGGACAAAGTGGCCTCGATGGCTGGGGTCCTCTATGCATAAATTACCATATTGCCTTTTCATAACATGAAAGTTGTGTGGTACAACGGGAGGAAGCCATTGACCAAAAAGAATTTCAAACGGTCGAGCATGTACGATGGATTTGTTGAATTTCGTCTAAACCACCACACAAACACCTTGATTTTTGACACTAAATTAATGTCAAAAATGCTCTTATATGGATGATCGTAAAAACAAAAAACATACAGTATGAAAGTCTTGTGAAACAACAAGATGATACTACATGTCAAAGGAAATTTCAAACCTTTACCTTGCACGACAAGTTTGGCAAACTCCATCCAAAATAGCTCTGAACATGAACATAAAGTTAAACATATGCAGTCAATGAAACTATAAATCGGTCGCCTGAATGAGACCACGATGTCAATGTGTATCTTTTTGATGTACAACTTTTCTTTTTATCTTAAACCGAAGTATCGTTGTTATTAGAAGTGACTAGGTGCAAAAGATCAACGAGTATAGTCCAGTAGAAAGATTTAAATTTTATTCGTCTACTATCGTAACAGCAGAGAACGTGCAACACGAAAGTTATGCGCAACGGTGAGATTTGATTTAAACATCGCGCAAACCAAGATCAAAGCGTTCGATTTTTACACCGCGCACGCCTGATTGAGCCTCATGCTCGCCGCCAAATGCAACACAAACAAAGAAATGCGCCACAAACAAATCAGAAACGGAAGGAAGCCGAAGGCCACAATGCAAGGATCCACAAGCGCAGTTCGATGGCACCAAGAATCACTTGGAACGATGCTGTTATTAAATTAAACTAAACTAATCCTGGCAGGCAGCGTCGTTCCACCGTCAGCGATCACGTGCGCGTCACCGGGCCGCGGACCCGCAGGCAAGCGGCTCCGGCGCCACGGCCCACGGATAACGCCTTCCGTCCGTCTCCGGTGGGCAAGTCAAATACGCCACCCGCGTCGTCACGGAGTGAGGAGTTGGTGAGGCAAGCAAGGCGGGCGGGCCCCCCGCCCCCCTGACGCCCCCCGCGCCTAACCGGTCCACGCGTCGCCCGTCGCGGCGGCGGGGCCCGCGCGTCACCCGCACCCCGGCCCGTGCGCCGGGTCCAGGCTACCCCCCCGCCGCTTTGGCGCCTTCCCCTGCCCCCCTCCCCACTAGTCCTCCACCACCACCAGCAGCAGCACCCGAAAGAGCTTCTCGAAGCTTCCCCGATTCGCCGCCGCTCCCCCCACCAAATCGGCGACGCCGCCGGCCGGAGCTCGCCCACCGGAGGACGACGAGGAGGAGCCGCCCGTACCGGATTCGTGGCGGAGTTCTGAAGCTCCCACCATCCATCCCAGGCGGCTGACCACCTACCATGGCCGCGGCCCGCCGGCGCCACGCCGAGCTCCGCTCCGGACGACCCCTCCGACCGTGCACCGTATGCGCCCCCGCTCTGAGCTCGTCTCCCCCATCCCATCCGCCCCCCTTCCCGTTGCTTGTTTGTTGTTTCGGTTGGTTCTGTTGTTCCGGATCAGGATAGCTGTGGTTGTACCTACTGTGTCTCTGTATGGGATATGGTGGGTGGATCATGGCTGACAGGCTGAGTACTGAAGAACAGCCCTGCCTGGCTGTGCTTTTCTAGTTGCTGGATTCGTGTGCTTGCTCCTCCAGTGGCACAGAGGGGAGCGGCACTGGCACTGTGCAAAACTTCTTCTGTGGCCCTTCAGGGAGATTGACCACCAGCCTGCAGGGTTTGAGATAGGCACTTTCTAGTTCATAAATGTGCATATATCCTTGTTCCCACATGCCAATAATTTGGATTATGCTGTGTATCTTCGTACTGCTGCGTACTGAGGAAAAAACTTATTTTGTTGCAGGCCATACGGTTGTAGTAAAATCCTGGGCAGCTACTTATAACTTGGATCAGGGACAAGTAAGTACAAGCATGTGCTGTATTTCGTTACATGTATGTATGCAGTCACTGTCTTTGAGTTATTACTTATCTGTGAGTGTTTGCTTACTTGTTCTTCATTGTTATGAATAGATTCTGGCAAAGATCGATCTCGCGCAGCATAGGGCTGGGTTCACCACTTTGCTGTTAGGAAGTGGGGAGCAGAGTGATTTTCTGTCTCCTTGTGGTTGTGGTCCGCTGAGTGATGGCAGATGCTAGCTCAAGGACTGACAACTCAACTGTTGTAGACAACGACGGCAAAATCTATAGGGTAATCATGCTTCTGAATTTTGGGTTTTAACTGTTCCCCCCTCTTTTTTTATCTAAAGAGGCTTTAAGCTGAACTCAACTATGTAAGCATCTATGTCTTTACCTGCACCAATGTTCTAGAGATAAAATAGATAATTGTTATGCTCACACACCGTTTTAGCATTTCAACTGTGAATCGCGCTGTGATTGGAATTAGTTGTTATAGATTAACAGCGGAGTTGATAATCTTAAGTTATATAGCACTACTGTGGTCAGATTTGGTAATTACTAGGACTTGGATTCTGGAGTCACAAGAACTTGACAAATATACTGTGGAGACATCTTCGTATTCTATAACAGCAGTAATAAATTGTTAGTTAAAAACAACCATTTTTATCCTACGATTTACATGCTGTTTCACTTGCTCATATGGATCAACTACGAAGCACCGATATGGCGCACCCATGCGGAAATACGAGCACGGGAACATGGGACATGGCAATTTCTAGAAACAGCAATACGGCGAGTATATAATGAAATGACATGTAGTAAAGACAAAACATAATAGAATGCATGAGATGAGATCAAAATACTGCCCCATTGGTTGCCTCCATGCCTCTTTTCAAGTCCTGAATAATCATCAGTGTCTTCAATCCACATGGCGTATGCAAAATACTCCCTCCGTATATTATTAGACTTTGTCAATGATTGACAAGTGTGAAAAGTCCAAACCAGTAAAGAAGTTGGCTTGCTGCCATGCCATTCCCCGCAGATGACATCTCCCTAGCAGTAGCAGCAAAACAGTAACATCAGCAAACAATAGCAACTTAGCAAGCAGCCAAGCACCAAGCACATACGCATACGCCAACACGCGCGCACACACAGACGCGCCAGCAAGCAGCCAGTCAGCCACTCGAGACGGCGGCTGCGATGGAATCAATTACCTCGCTCAAGGCGGAGGCGAGGCGAGTTGACAGGTTGGCGAGGCGAATCGACAGGTTGGCGAGGCGATTCCAGGCGGCGGTGGCATAATCAATTACCACGCTCAAGTCGTCGTCAGCGGCAGCAGCAGACTCCTGCAGTAGCCATCGATCCAAAGCTTGTGCGGCTGAACACAGAGCGATAGAGAGAATTTTAGGGTTAGTCGTGGCTCGTGGGCTTCTATTGGGCTTGGGGCTGACATCCTCACCGCATCGAGCTGTGTCCACAGCCTGTTGCCCCCCATATTGAATTTGTTTTCCACTCTTTTTAAATTGAAAATCACGACACCTCCAGGATACACTTATCAGCTTATCTGCCGCGTGCAGGACACCGACATGGCAAATCTGTGCGTATCGGTGCTTCAGAGTGGATCAGCTGCCAACTCATACTCTAAATATGCCAAAGTTGTCAACTAAAACTTGCAGTTCTTAGTCTGTTTTATACTTGTCAATTCTGTTCCGGTACTTGGAATGGAATGTTTTGGTACCGGAGCATTCCGTTGTTCCGTTTTGGCTTTTCATAACTCATTTGCATCCCATTTATATACACATACATGATGCGCATAATATAAAAGGAAGAGGAAAATAAATAAAAATAAGGTGACAAACGGACTAGTGGGTGGCCTGGCCTTTGTATCAACCTAGTGCATGCGGACCCACTGTAAGAGCAAGAAGCCCACCAGTCAAATCTCTGTAGTGAAGTATGGGCCCATTCCCCGCCTCCTCCTGGCTGTCACACAATGTGGGATTGTACCACCTCGCCGAGGAAACCAAGATGCGGTGCGGCTGATGCCTTTATAAGGAAACCAGAGAGTAGCGAAACCAAAATGCGGTGCAGTTGACGCCTTTATAAGAAAACTAGAGTAGCACAGAGGGTTGTAGTGTTGGTTCTATCAGCTGGTACCTATACAACTGGAATGGAAATGTTTAACCTGAACATTTCGTTTCAGCAGGAGCAGCTGGAATCTTGTCCGGTATGGAATGCCAGCTTGTGCATACCATTTTGTTTTGGTTAAAAAGGCAATTAATAAGTTTGGTTGAACTTACTCATTGATACTCTAAACATGCTCAAGTTATCTACTGTTTGCAGTTAGAACAAGGACAGAGTGGTGGGGCAATCATGGCTTCTAATTCTTCGGATAGGTCTGACAGGTCCGACAAACCCTTGGACCAAAAGGTATTTTGTTCTGTCCTTTTTTCTTGTATATTGTTATGTTTCTTGCCTTTTTATGTTATTAATTTCTTGTCATATTTGCCATACAATAGACATTGCGTCGTCTTGCTCAAAATCGTGAGGCTGCAAGGAAAAGTCGACTAAGGAAGAAGGTATCACTAAATCTTAACTTGATTCACGTTAGATCTGTAATTTGAGAATATGCTTAAAGAATTAAGGAGTTTAGAGATTCTGGGTAGAGTTGTTTGTAGTTGTGTTGAAACAGGAAAAGGAAAGGAAACTCCCCTCGGCAAACCCTAGCGCAGCCGCGGGGGCTCCCCCTCCTCCCTCGCCGCCGCCAGAGCGCGTGGGCCGGACAAAGCCCCGGCGGCGGTGGCGGCGGGGAGTTCTTGTCTCCTCGCGCGGAGGATTCGGCGTGTGCCGGGTCATCAAAGCCTGGATGCGGCGCTTCACGTTGGGTGTGGCAGCACGGCGGCGTGCCGATGTGTGTTGGTGCAGGGCGGAGGTGTGACGGGCGACATAGAGGTGGTCCCTCCTTGGGGCCTGAGATGGCGGCGGCAGTGGGATGCGGTGACGCGTCCAGATCTGGCTTCAAGTGGTCCGTGGGCGACGTGGGTTGCGGGCGTCCGCCCCTGCCGTGGCTATCTGCTGGTGTAGTGGCGACGCGACAATGGTGGCGACCTATCCCTCCTCCGCTCATTCGGCTGGACCTTGGTGGCTGTTGTTGGTGGCCCGGTGTGTGTCGTTGATGGCAGGGGCGACCCGGGGAGGGAGCAGGGGGCCTTTTGGCCGTGTCGAAGTTGAGATCTGGAGAAGCCAGATGGGTCCTGTCGGTGGCCCTTGTCCCCGGTGGAGCGGCGGGGTGGCTGTGGCAAGGCAGGTGGTTGCTGACGACCCTCCCCTGTTTGGTGTTGACCAGCTTGGCCACCTTTCAGCCAGAGGGTTCGTTGTTGGGTCGAAGGAGGGGCCTTTTGCCCTTCGCTGGTCGTCGGTGTTCTAATGTCGTGGTGGCGGTCGAGGGGTTATCTGGTTTCCAAGGTGCGCGTCTTAGGTGCGGGCTGGCGGCCATGGTCGTTTGGGCAGCATGGCGGCCGGTGTTTCGGCGATCAGTGGTGTTTCGTAGGTGAAGTGTGAGTGTCGGGGGGTAATCCTTGTTCGGCTTTGGTCGGGCCGTCGACGGCGGTGTCCATGGGCGTCGTTTCCTTCCTAAAGGCGCCGTCGCGGATACTCTCCTCCTTCGGATTGCTCCGAGTGAAAACCATGATCCTTTGGATCGGGCCGTGGTGGCATTCCAGTGCCGTTCCCTCCTGGAAGGTGCTGCGCCGTCTTGGAGGCCGCTGTTCGTCGGGTACAGTTTCGTCTCTTCATGACACCTCGGTCATGGAGGAGATCTCCGACGACCTCAAGCAGGGCTCTTATTGCACATTTGTCGTCGGCTTGGCGTTGGTTGGGGTGGTGTGGCTGTCCGCTTGCATGTTGTATCCGGCATTGGGTGTGTGTGTTGTGTGTGGTTTTGAGTTGTACGTGTTGGTCTTGTATGGTCGTTGCTTTATATATACAGAGGGGCGGGAGCCTTTTTTGGTTTAGTTGAAACAGAGCTGTTTGTAGTTGTGTTGATGAACTCAACAGCATGTTTCTTTACTGTAGTTCTATATGCATAATGGCTCCGTTTTATTTGTTCGGTCATAATTTCCTCCATGTGTTTCAGTATACAAGACTTGAAAAAATTCTTAGTTATCTGTGCATATAGGCAGTTGAATTATATCAACTAACTGAATTCTCCATCCACGAGCCTTTGTGTTTGTTCATTTTGTTCGGAATCACTGATAATGTTTTTCTGTTTGTTTGAAGTCATATGTGCAACAGCTAGAAAGCAGCAAGCTGAAGCTTGCACAACTAGAGCAGGAGCTCCAGAAAGCTCGCCAGCAGGTAAATCTTTATTGGCTGAATGTTGGTTGTGATATCTTGTTCAGTAGAGCATGCTTTTGCTGTTATTAATGCCCGTGTTGGATATTTATTTGCAGGGAATCTTCATTTCTAGCTCCGGAGACCAAACCCATGCCATGAGTGGAAATGGTATTTTCTTCTCCAAATTTCTTTGTATGCCATAAATTTTGGCAGCATCATCCTTTTGTTACATAATGTTCAATTACATTGTGTTATCAATCTATGTTTGAGGTTCATCTGAAAATAAACTTATCTTTGCAGGAGCAATGACTTTCGACCTGGAATACACTAGATGGCTTGAGGACCAAAACAAGCAAATCAATGAGTTGAGGACTGCAGTTAATGCTCATGCAAGTGACAGTGACCTGCGCCTTATCGTAGATGGGATAATGTCACATTATGATGAGATATTTAAGGTCAAAGGTGTAGCTGCCAAGGCTGATGTGTTCCATATACTGTCAGGCATGTGGAAGACGCCTGCTGAAAGGTGCTTCCTATGGCTTGGGGGTTTCCGGCCATCCGAGCTCTTAAAGGTGAGTGAAGTATTAAATCTCAGAGTTCGTTGTTAGTTCAATTTCCCTTACTGGTCCTGTAAGCTGATTCGTCGATGCGACATGAAATTTCAGCTGCTGGTGAATCATCTGGAGCCGCTAACCGAGCAGCAGATGTTGGGGTTGACCAACCTCCAGCAATCTTCCCAGCAGGCAGAGGATGCACTGTCACAAGGTATGGAAGCATTGCAGCAATCACTGGCAGAGACTTTGGCTGGATCTCTGGGTTCCTCCTCTGGTTCTTCAGGGAATGTTGCAAACTACATGGGTCAGATGGCCATGGCCATGGGCAAGCTTGGAACACTCGAGAACTTTCTTCGCCAGGCAAGCCTCTTTCCTGGCATCTTCCAGTCTTGAACCTGTGATATTTCAGCATATTTGCTGGCATGAACTTGGCTGCCCACTTTCGTCAGTTTGGTTTATTTGACAATTTCCTTTCGTTTGTATCTACCAGGCTGACAACCTGCGACAGCAGACCTTGCATCAGATGCAGCGAATCCTGACGATCCGTCAGGCCTCTCGTGCCCTCCTAGCTATACATGACTACTTCTCGCGTTTGCGCGCGCTGAGCTCTCTGTGGCTCGCTAGGCCCAGGGAATAACCAAGGATCATCGCTCGCTCGCCGGATTCCCCCCAAGCTGATCTGTACAACGCTGGGGGTGCTCTTCATATTGCTGCAGATAATTTGGGTATTCGAGTTTTTCTTTCTTGTATAATTATGTGTAGCTGCTTTTTGGGTCCAGGGTTTGTACCCAGGTGGTATACAAGTAGGTGGGGGGAGCCTGTAAGTTACAATGGTTGTAGAACTGTGTTGGGAATAAAAACTAGATAAGTCAGGACGAGTTCTAATTAAGTCGTGTCTCAGTACTGTGGTGGCTGGAAGATCGGTGCTCCGTGTGTTTTAGCTGTTGTTCCTGTGGTGGTTGAACATGGTGAATACATATGAACTTGTTCCATTTTGTTGGTCAATCCTGTGCTTGTAATGAAACGACTATACTGTATCCATATGCTACATGTTGCGGTCTGGACTCTGGAGAGCGTCTGTAGACGAAGCAGTAGGTAAATTCCATAGCACTCCCTCCATTAATTATCTACTTGTTGCTTACAGAGGGGGTGTGTAGGACGCATGCCAGTGATTATGTCTTTTATCCACTTAGAGATGTCAATTAGTTTCAGCTATTCTTTTTGGCGAAGGGTATGCGATATATCTGAGCTGGAGCTTTGCAAAAAACCGTAGAGGCTGCAGTACGGTGATAAATTATTATATGGTTACCGGCTTTGCAACACAAAAAATGTAACATGAAACTGTTGTATTAATAAAACAGCACTGCTACACGGACGGTATCTTGGGAGGCCGATTTATTCACGATACGTGATTGATGCCATCCATCACTTTGGCTCCATGGGTTCGTGCCATCGATCACAGCTTCGCTCATAAATCGTCCGCCAAGGCGTCGTGTGCGCAGTGATTTCGCTAATAAAAATACGCAACAGACTGGTGTTGTTTACCTAAAGAAAACTGGTTGTGCAGTAGGAACCAACACAGAAAATATTGTCCTGTAACATCCCAAAATTTTAACAATAATTTTATTAAATAAATTTTGACAGAAATAAAATTTAGAATTATATTAGGTCAATTATTAGTTTCAGTATCTTCTCTGGTTCCTAATTTCTAAAATTCTTCCCTCCATATAGATATGTTTGAAAAATATTGTGGGTTTTGAAACCATCTCTCAATACATTTATTTATCCTTATAATACCAGTATTAATTATTTTATAATTATTTGGCCTCAATAAAATTCTTTTATTAATGATTTCAAAACTCCAGAATGCTTCTGTTGCACTAAAACTACTTGATATAGTTCTTTTAAAATTTCACAAAAATTCTGAGAGGTCACCGGATGCGTGTAGTTCACTTCTATGAAGAAAAAAAACATCTTGTTATTTTGAAAATTTTGAGCAAACCATCCTCTTTCCAATTTGGGTCCAGATTTAGAATTGAACTACAAACCTATTTTACGTTGCTCAAATAATTCTGAAAATTTTCAATCACATAGTCCTTCCAACTAAACCCTTAAGTCCAGATATCAGACCCACATGACCCAGTTGAGATCACCACATGATTGCTCCAAAACTTGGTTCATAACTGAATTCCAATTAAACTTGCACTAGCAAGTTTTCTCTCTTCTCAAACCAACCCCACCATCACTTCTAGCATCCAAAGATACCCCATCCTGCCAAGTTTCACCATCATAAAAAAGCCCTAGGTCACTGTTACATTTCGTCAAACACCTGCTGTGCATGCAGAATGTATGCAACTCTCTGAGCTACAGATGGTCCTTGCTCTCCTTGCCAACAAAGCTCTCTTAGCACATTAGAAAACGCCACCCTGCCAAATTATGGCTCGATTGGGTCAGTATCTACGACATCAGCATTTCGTCTAACAGCTCGTGCGCCTGTTCAGGACGCGGCCAGAGCGCCCTTATGGCTGTCAGTGGCACCGAGCCGCCGCGACCACCCCTGCTGCCTCCCTGAACCTCGTAGCTGCCCAGACGGCGTCTCCGTAAACCCCACTCCCCGACGACACCACAGCTTGGCCCTTAGCGCCGACCACCGCCGCCTATATCGACCCAGAGCGCCGCCCGTCGAACCTCACTCCGCCACGTCTCTGACGGAGCCCTCTCGCCTTAATTGCCAGCGGCCAAAGCTCGCCCGCGGCTCACCGACCGTGCAGCGACCACGCCGACCATCCAGCGAACCGCGCAGACCTCGCCACCGTCCACGGCTCGCCATTAGGGTCGCCGCTGTAGTCAGCCCGTGGCTGGCGCCGCCGAAGTAAATTGGACGCCGCCGTCCTCGACTAATCACACCGACCACTCCACCGGCGCTATACCTATAGAAGGGGACCCCGAGATAGCCCTGCTCCTCACCGCTCCTCCCCCATCTCTCCTGAGCCTCCGAGAGTAAGCAGTCGACAGGGAGCTACCCTCTTCTTCATTTCCGATGACCACAGCCGCCGCAACCTCTCGGATGAATCCGAACTAACCGGAGTTCCCCTTCCCAAGATTCTCACACCAATCAAACCACAAGACCACCACGCACTGATTTCCCCCTATCAATTTCGATGGAGAAAGCCTGTGGGCAGGACCCAATTCTCCTCAGCCGGAGCAGCTCGGGAGACCTCGCTGCCGACGAATTTTTGTCCGAAATGATCACCTGCCGAGTCGAAATGTCAAAAGAGACAACATGCGAAAGAAATTGACGGATCGGACCCCTTGCCGCCACCGGCAGAGGCGGCTGGGGCCTGCCGCCACCCGGGCCGGCGGCCGGCGTGGGCTGGTGGGGCCTGCCACCAATGGCCGAGGCGGAAAGGCGGCAGCAGAGGAGAAAGCAAAGCAAGAGAAAGAGTGGCAAGAGTATTGTGTGAACCAGAGGGCTTTTCTTGATGAGATGAAGAAGAAAAACCGAGAAGAGGGACTACGACGGGCGGAGGTTCAACGACAGCGAGAGGAGGCCCATGAGGCTGAGAGGCAGATGAAAAAAGAAAGGATTCGTGCAGCCAAGCCAGCAGAAGAAGCTGACGATGAAAAAGGAAAATATTCACGTTGGATTCAGTAGATTTATGTTATTGTATACTAAAATTCGCATCGCAATAAGTTGTATCTTAACATTCGCAGCAAGTTGTATCTTAATTTGAACATGTTAATTTTTATGTATCTTATTTTATGCCTGTTATTTTATGTATCTTATTTTATGCATGTTATTTTCAATGCATCTTAATTTCAACAGTTTAATGTATCTTATTTTATGCATGTTATTTTAAATTTAAAAAATGCCTCGAAATAAACTAACAACTTTTATTTCGTCATAATATATAGATGTCTCGTACATATATCTGAAAGTTGAAAACTGACATAGATAGATACAATAGTTCGCACACATAGATAGACGAATCACCCTATGCGACGACGGCCAGCTGGCCTTTCCCGAGGACCGGAAGGTGACAAGCGAGTAGGGGGTCAGTGTTCACGAAGACCACGACCGTACTGCCCCTCTTCTTCCTGTGTCTGGGACTCATGCATAGGTGGTGGAGTCTGCAATCCATATTGAGATGATGATTTAAAATTATAGGTGTATGGTTGTGACTGGGAAGGGATATAAGATGGGCCAAATAACGTCCATCCCGAAAAAGTCATTTACAAATCCTGGGATCCTGCATCGAGGATCAAGGGATTCTGTGAGTATGTCTTTGTTTACGCCACGCTGGGTTTCTTCATCTTCCCATGATGTATCATTACTTTTCTGCATAGAAAAACCATATGTAAATAAAAGTCATGTAAATGTTGTACGCTTGTAATTGCTTATTATGGTTGAACATACCTGAGCGGTGTTGTAGCTTTGTGATCCCTCGCCCTAGTGTGCTGGTTTATGTTAGGAAAACGAGTCTCTCGGGCATCCTGATCCCTCGCGTGGAGGGATACGGCTGAGATCCGTCACCTTGGGTGTATGCGCCATATCCTGTGTCCGCATTTCGGTCCACGAAATGAGTCTGCTCGGCCATGGAATCCAAGCCTGCAACATTTACCTGGGATGTATGCCCTGTAGTGGCAGAGACGAGTCATGTCGTGGAAATGTCGTTGTAGTATTTGGACCCTCTCCTCACCGCCTGGATGACGACAGCGCTGCACTCGTTCTAGCTAACCTCGGTTCCGGCATGTTGTACGCTCCCGTGTCAACATCGTTCCGTCTACCGCATCTCATCGTTTTGGCGACGAATTCACCAATTTTTTTAAGGCGGGCGTTCGACCTGGTGTGTCTCGGGCTTGCATGCCTTCCCTCGCCATCTCTGCTACTTCGTTGCAAATATCAATCTAAAAAAATAGGTTGTTGGCTGCTTGAATTGTTCATGAAAAGATGGACTTGAATAGTAAGTTGTTGATGATTACCGTGCGGTCACGATAGTAAGCTGATGATGTGTCTATCCGTCTCTACAACTGTTTCATATGTGTGGGATGTGTTGGCATCATAGGTGGTTGATACGTCAGTCGAGTACGCGTGCTCATGCAGTATCACTCGTAATACGCTTGTGTTGTAGTCGCGGCGTACGGTCTGCATAATTAAATAATTACATCAACTTGTTTATGTACATAAATTACCGTACATAATTAAATAATATGTACGCTTCCTCAACGTGTTACCCTGTAATATAAATTCCGGAACAAGTGACAAGTTGTAATACACTTTCCACAATCTTATATGATGTGTGAGATTCCCTTAGTTGCTCGTCTTTCCTTCCACTGCTTGAATGTAGCATAAATTCCAAAAGCTAAGGTATGATTGTATAACAAAGATACAATAAATTTCAACACCAATATTATCTCGTTGTCCTCAGGAGTTCAAACAAAATTCCTAACTGTGTTTGGTTCTAGGTACTTTAATAAGTTTGCAATTTTCCATAGAAAAAAGTTTAAAACATACCCTACGTAGTTCCACTCCTAAAACATAGGAAGCTTCAAACGTTCCTTTCATATGAAAATTAAAACATGACCAAGCTTTCACTTCCATCAATGTGATTTTGTAGATGACCACCTTGCTTCATTTAGAAAACCATATGACCTAATATTCCATTGATGTCAAGCTTGTCATAAGACCATACATTAATGTCTTCAATTAGCAAACCATGTCTTTAGTTCCTCTTCCCCAAAATTCCAGAAGAGAGAGTTTCCACAAAGTATATTTTCCTTTGTGTAAAGAGTTGAATAACAAGAGTGACATTATAATATTCTAGTAAGCAAAATTTCCTTACAAAAAATCAATTCCACACAATAGGCTTGCGGTTGTTTGGTATGAATTTAAGTTCCCAAACTATTCTCTTCCTCATTCGAGTTTATTCCTTCCCGCAATTCTTCCACCCATGGTTGACATTTTCATAAATAAAAAACCCTTGTTAATAGTCTTCCTCTAGAATTTAGTGTGACTTCCCCAACAATCACATAACAATTATCCAGAGATGACATTCCAACTTAATTCCTCCCACTTATCCTAAGCATATCAGTGTTGGGAGTGTCTCTTGTAGTTTTCTTGGGGCCAAGATTGTATTCCAGTATGATTGTCAATAATTCCATCCTTGATCATAAAAGTTATTGTGTTCCTAATTTCCACCAGTTTTCCTTTTCCAGATAAAAATAATACACACTTTGATCCACTAGAATAACCCTGAAAATATTCCTGGTGTGTGCTTTGTAGTAATTAAGAATTCCATGCCAATACAATATATTCTATTCCAGTCTACAAACCATAAGGAGTGACTGTGCGATATTGACAACCAACAGTATATATGCAATGCTTCTTCAACAATACAAATACTAGTACAAGTATTGAATTCCTCCATTTAATTGCGGAGTTTACGGTCTATTACAATGGTGAATAATTCCATGCTCTTTTCATGTTTAATTAATATATTCCTGAAGTGTATTCCCCCCACCAATCAGTTGTTAAAACTTTGCTATCTTTTAATCAACTGATTTTCCACTTCAGTACGTAATGTGACAAGCACAATAAAACATTCCGACTTGTATTTGAAATAGTATAAACATAACCATATCAAGTGCAATTATCAACAAATGTGATAAATAAATAATCTAGCCTCTAGTGGGAGCCACCTTAATTAAAGGTGTGCCAGTAAAAATTTCTAGTATCTATGCTTCACAAAATACTAAAGTCCTTTAGAATTCCATAATCAGTAAGCCAATTCATCTAGTTCCAAGATATGTGACCA
Source organism: Hordeum marinum (assembly GCA_022496015.1). Taxonomy (NCBI): domain Eukaryota; kingdom Viridiplantae; phylum Streptophyta; class Magnoliopsida; order Poales; family Poaceae; genus Hordeum; species Hordeum marinum. Next base: position 58,298,095 of record CM039673.1, on the reverse strand, counting down.
AGTCGTTGATGATGTAGATAATAAAATTCCAAGCGTGTGTTCCCATTGTCGGTATTCCTCCATATGGAGTTATCTTTTCCAAATAAACAAATTTGGTTTGCCAACTTCCAATGCACCATCAACAAGACACCATTGTGTAAAATTCAACAATGCACTAATTTTACCACCAAGCAATATTTCCAATCTTCCTTTTTCTAAATAGTATTTCATAATCAATGATTCCAACATAGAACAGTAAATTAAATCCCTCCTCACTGAAGTTGCACATAGTGTCCCATAACAATAATAGTTTTCCTCCACAAGGGAGTTTGATGGCAAAATTTCAATTCCAAAGTGTATAAAATTTAGCAACAATAACAAAGCACAAAAATATATATAGTTTCCTTTGGAACTGTTAGTATGCCAATAAATTTGCTATTGTATTCCAGCAATAAGACATAGCCACAAGCCAACCATACTTTAAAAAAAAGCCACATATAAATAAATATAGTGTAAATAAATTATCGTCAAGAATACCGATAAATGAAGAGCAAATTTCCTTGTCCTCAGAGTGACTCTCATCTTCCTCCACAAACAAGTAATGTTCAATAATAATGCTTCTTTGAAATCCCCTTCCAGGTTATCTTTATATTTTTTTTTCCGAACAATATTTCCACCAAATCAATTTCCAACATTAATTATTTGCTGGTGCAGTCCATCCACGCAATTATAATCCGGAGTCCTCCTAAATTTCTTCCAAGGAGTAGACATCTTTTCCTTGCTAGGTTTTACATGCACTGGATTAGCAATCAAGCAAGTTAGTCCGTAAATCAACGATCAAATAAAATAAAATAATCAATAGATACTAGGTAGTATTTGTAATCAGCATCCGTTCTCGCATAGCATGTATGCACATATGCATGTGGTTTTTCCGGCCGCCCAGTTGGCCGTGCAGTTGACTAGATGTTAGGCTCAATAGCAACAATAGAAGTTCCTTCTCTTTCCATTGACTAATGCCGTGAAATTCCAACAATTTTCGGTGGAAAACTGTTGTTCTCGATGATGTAGGAGCGGCAGGCCGGCAGCAGGCGTGGGTATGCCCTGTAATTTCCGAGCAGTTGCTCGTCCGGTTTGGTGACTCATCGAGGGTGAAAATTTTTAGAGCAGCATCCCTCGTCAGGGCGGAAGACTTGGCCTAGGACAGTTTTGGGTTCCGCGCGAGGTCAGGAGGGCCGGCCAACGTGTCCGGCTTGAACGCAGTACTAGCACTTTCTGATTTTCGTGGAGAGAAAAACAATCTGATGATCAACGGTGCCCGAAGCAATCGGACAGAGAAAAAAATAATCTGCGCTGGTAGCAGATCTCACGTCAAGTAATAGTACTCCTAGTACTGCTGCGTGGATTTCGTTGGTTCACGTGATGAAGAATTTCCTCCTTGGTCCATGCAGGAGCAAGGCATCACGTGGACGAGGGTACTGTGGATTAAGCAATCAGCCACATGCGTCCATGCAACCACACGAGCAAAGCGGCCCGGAACGGGAGCACCTTGGTCGGAGGGACACGGCAGCCCAATATAGACGACCGGCGACAAATCAATGCGAGCTGAGCGGACGTGTGCCACACCGGGGGATGCGCAGCGGAATACGATCATGGTTTGCAGCGGAGTCGACCAGCGATAGAGTACGCAGCGGATCTTGGTTATGAGTGACGACCACGTCGGCGGTAGATTAGCGACCGCGCCGGCGATGGCCCGATAACACAGTTGTTGATCGAACCTAAACTCATGATGTCAATGTTAGAAATTTAGGATTTATGGTCTACCCTTTATTCCTTTGCGTTTATCCGTGATGCCGTTCACAATTCGCATCTCTGAGGTTAGGGGTAGAGACCTTCTTATACTGTCTTTTCAAAGAGTCCACTTCTTATACAGATATAAGTTTTCTAGTTAATTTTTCAAGTTAATGAGGAAGGAAAGACTCGGATGGATATCTACATCAAATTTGACAGAGGAATGAGTCATCCTGTAAATGCAGAGATGGATTTGATCATGGATCATTATTTCTATGGCACTGTAGCCAAAGCATATATAGGTAGCACCAACCCATGTCTTCTCTATTTGAGGTTTTAAAAGAGACAAAACCGTGAGAACTTAGAAGAGAGAAAGAAAGAAGAGAGTAGTCAAATTAGACCTTTAATCAAATAGTTGACGGAGCTTATGTACTAGGCATTTGTACCTTCTAATCTGCAGCTAGCACATAAAAAATTCTTAAAATGAAGAAGGGGAAAAATAGAGTAGATACATCACACGCATACTACAGCAAGTCCGATCTATGATAGAACAGTGATCACTAATTCAGTAATTAGAAGGTCATGTCAGGCATAGTGAAGATCATGTAAAATATATAGCTTTCAGTACTGCTTTCCCTCCTCAACGGCCTGCTCCTTCCATTGTCACCAGCATCCTCCCGCTCCCTTGATAGTGACCATATCGAACATGTTGAGGGTCACATGGTAGGAACAAGAATGCACAAGAAGAGCACGGATCTCGACGAAATATACCTACTCATTGTCACCTGAGTTCGCGTGTATTGTGTCAGAAATAGGGTCAAGAAAAGAAGGTTCACCTTGTTCTTCACTCTTCCTCAACATCCTTCCTCTTCTCTTCTTCCTCTGATCTGCACATATCTTTTTCAGGAAAAAGCTGAAAATCGAGAAATTGAAATAAGATTATCAAATAACCGATAAAATCAAAAGGCAAAAGCTGGGAGGAAGAAGATAGGGGCCAAAGATGTGCAACCTAAACTGGGGTTGAGGGACGATGATCAGAAGCAGCTGTGGGTAGTGATGGGCGGCTCCAGACCTCTGTAACGCGAGCGCCGCTACAGATCCAGCCTTGCTGCGCCTTCCCACATGTCCGCCATCCTCACCCTCCCCCGCTCCTCCTTACGCATCACAGAAACCATGCCGCCCACTTCCATGGCTGCGACCTGCGCGGCAACGCCGGATCGAGAACGTGGGAAGACGATGTTTTGCCGGGACGGAAGAAAGAGGTAGGTAGATGGTCAACGGTGCTGCTGGAGGAGAGGAACCTAGAAGAGGAGAGAAGCCAAGGGGAGGAGGAGGACCGTGACGGCGGCGGAGTGCATGGGAGGAGATGGAGCAGGGAGTGGGGACGCGGCGCTGGGGACGGAAGGGGATTGGGGCTAGGTTTGGACTGCACGCCCTGCAACCCACGCTCGCTGTGGCCCATCCCTCTTTTCCAGCCGAACGCGCGCACGCTGGGCTCACTGTGACTGCAACAGCGGGCCCATGCAGAACGATGGCTCATGCGTCATTCACTGCAACCCAAACACACAACGTACAGAAAAAACGAACGCTCAGATGTTTACCAGCGAAATAAAAAAAATACACTATTAGTGGACAGCGAGGCAGATTGTGCGGGCTGGATGAATTCGAAATCGTGATGCTGCTGGCTATGCGGGTAGCCCAGCGTCATTTATATGTTTGATGTGTACGCATCCATTCCTGCTCCGTTGCATGTCTTAAGACGTGTTTGGCAGCCGTTCCAATGCAAGCCGGCTCACCAAAGGCTGGGTGAGGAAATGCAAGCCAAAAACTAATATCTGCACATTGTTTGATTGCTCCCATCTAGTCCTTTCGCATTAGGAAATCAATTTTGGTATAGTGTTTGATTGCCTGCATTGGCTCAGCTCACGCAACTACACGATGTTTGGTTGCATACATGGGATATGATTAATAGCTAACACTTATATTTAACATACACAGTTATACCGTGCCTCGTGACTACGGCTCCGCGACCGACACGACGAGCACGGAGTCCCGAACGAGCATTCCAGCCGGCGCCGCGGCAACTAGTTGCTAGCGCCGTGACCGCAAAGAAAATCCATGCGGAGGAGCGTTGAGACAGAGGACGGGGGAGGAAAAATGCAGTGTGTGTCGAACCATGGCGAATGCGGTGAACGGTGACCGCAGCGCCGCGTCCGACATGACGAGCAGGAGTCTCGAACGAGCATTCCTGTTGACTCCACGACAAACTAGTTTCTAGCATCGCCACCACAAAGAAATTCCCGCGGAGGAGCCTGAGGCAGAGGATGGGCGAGGAGAAATGCAGTGCGTGTGACGATTGCGGTTCAGAGGTGGTCGTGGTGCCGCGTCCGACATGACATGCACGGAATCATGCGCGAGCGACCCTGCCGGCGACGTGATGAACTAGTTGCTAGCCTCGTCATTGCAAAGACAGTGGACAGAGGTGGAAAAATGCAGTGCTCGCGCCATGGTAGGGTTAGTGCACTAGGACGAGAGAGAGCACACCAAGATGACTGACACCGAAGACGACTCCATGTAGTATGATGCGGGCAAGAAGGTCAAGAGGAACGCCATCGACGTCGAACAGGACGAATAAGATAGCTGTGAGACAGAGGATAGAGGAGAAAAAATAACTGCGGCGTCAGTGCTGTATGATCGTCGAAATAGAAAACTTGCAACATGAATATTATGTGAAACTGCGTGATGAAGTTGTCGATCAAACGAAATTTCAAACGGTCTACCATACTATCGTCCAAAATAGCTCCAAACATGAACATAAAATTAAGCATTGACACTAGTGGAAACTACGAACCGATCGAAAAAATTGAACCGTAACGTCGGCGTGCATCTTTTTCATATAGAGCTTATCTCGAATCGTTGCACTGTTGTGTAGATTAGAAGAGAGAAGTCGCTCGGGCCAAGCTCTGAAGAAACTGCCGACCTAAACGTGCCCAACAAGACATGTCCAGAGGTGCTTTAAGTTTCGTGTGGTGTGAGCCCAACATTGAACACAAGTAACCAAACATCCTGTTTTCTTTCCGCACGGACCTGGTTGGGCCTTACGCGGACAACCAAACACGCCCTTGCTCTCATAGATGAGTTTTTTCTATCTTTTGACACGTGGGTTGTTTGTTTGTGTTATGAACTAACCTTGGGGACGGTCAGATGTAACACGAGCCAGGGTTCACAAGGAAATGGAAAGGTGAAAAGTTGAGCTGAGGGAGGACGAAGCTTCAGAGAGGAGAGATAATTCAGGGCTCAAAACACAACCTCAATTTAGAAACGCCCAGGCTTATAAGTAGAGTAAAATTTATCGGCGGTCCTTGAACTTGCGCACCGTACACATGAACTTGTGCAATACGGTCACTCACTATGATGTGACGTGAAAATTCGATCACTGTGAGGCATACGCCACTCGTACGCCGTATTTTTTTACTAGTCCACGAGCTTCGCATAGGCGTGCGGAGGATTTATGTTAAACTATCATTTTGCGGGATGGTGTACTTGCAAAAGAGCCAATCGGCTAGAAATCTCCAATACCCCCATCCACCCCCAAATCCCTACTTCTTCTCACCCATGTTCTCCTCGCCACCACCGCCACCACTATCTCTCGCCACTGCCCATCTTCCCCTTTTCCTGGCCATGTCTTCTACTAGTTTTGTCCGGTCAGCTCTTCGCGACCGAACAATGGTGATGCTGCTCATCCCATGTCCTCACTGTCTGTTAACGGCGAAGTACTACATTCGAACATAGAGGATCACGAGGGCTGGGTCTTCTACATGTGTCCAATCACTCTATAAGTAACTGCAATTTCTTTCGTTCTTCTACTGGATTTGCAACTGTTTTCCCCTCGATGTTCAACGTTACAATTTTTTCCCACATTTTCTTTTGGTTTGCGGCATGGGTGTGATTTCTAGCATTGGGAGATGGAATATGTTACCTAACTTGTTGATGGTCATTACTTGGTTGGGGGCCAAGCTGTTGATGTCATTGGAGCAACACATGACATGAGAGAAGAACTCATTAGGGTTAGGAATGAAAGGAGAAGGATTGTATGTCAAGTGGCAACTGATAGAGCTGCCATGCAAGGCCTGACTCTCTGCAACATAACATAAGCAAGCAACAAGCTAGTGCATTGTTGTATTAGGTGCATAGATGTTGTTGCCGCTGAAGCTTCTGTTAGGTGTTGTGATGTTGTTGTGTGTTCTCTGTGTTCTGATGCCGATGAAGAAGTGAGCACAAGTGGCACTGACTACAACTGAAGAAGAAGTGATGCATTGAAGACAAGTGCTCATTTTGGTAGTGACGAAGGGAAGACCAGTTCCGGTTAGTTTAAGTAGTTTTAGTAGTATTAGTATTTTCAGTACTTTCAGTAGTTTAATGTTAGTAGATGCCAAAGTACAACTCAGTTTGGTTGTACCAAATGCTTCAAATGATGGCTATTAAGTCCAAAATGTATGAAATGATTTATCTAAAATGAAAAGGATGGCTATCCATTATATTATCTTTCTGAAATGAAAGGAATGACTATCTATCATATGATCTTTCTGAAATGAAAAGAATGGTTATCTATCATATGGTCTTTTTGAAATGGAAAGAATGGTTATCTATCATATGGTCTTTCTCAAATGGAAAGAATGGCTATCTATCATATGGTCTTTCTCAAATGGAAAGAATATCTTTCTTAAATGGAAAGAATGGCAACACAAATGAAATGTGTAAGAAATATTGACAACAAGAATCAAATGAAAAGCATGGGAAGACAGAACATATAGTTTTCACGCCAAAATATAGATTCTGAAGTGCATCAACAATACTATTGCTCAAAATACAATATCATAAGATCTTCAATTGACAACAAAGGGAAACGTAGTCATATTTTACATTGATTAAACAACAGACATAATCTCATAGCTCATGTGAATATGTCAAACATGCTTGTTCTTTGTGGCACATGCCCAACTTATTCTATGTTTGGAAATGCTCTTTTTATTTTATTGTTTCCACAGCTACTCCTTTTTTGTTGCAAGGGCTTGTCTCTATGCTTCTTTATTTGCAGCAAGGGCTTGTTTTTCTTACAATTTCTATGCTAGAAGTGCATGTCTGTCTGCTTCCTTCTGTGCAACAATGCCTTTCTTCTCTTCTAGTTTCTTTGCAGCATCAACTGATAACCCACAAGTGTAGGGGATCACAATAGTTTTCACGGCTAGTATTACACCCTGATTTATTGATTCGACACAAGGGGGTCCAAATAATATTTATTGGCCCTTTGCAGTTGAGTTGTCAATTCAACCACACCTGGGATATCTCTCTTCAACAAAGATTTTATAGGGGGTACCTAGGGTTGGTGATGGATAGGGTTGAAGAGAGATACCCCAGGTGACAGTAGCAGCGACAATAGTAACTTAGCAAGATTCAATATATGTAAAGCGTAGGCACGTGGATCGGTGATGGATAATGATTTAGATGACATCAATCATGTAACAGTTACATACTAGAGTGACACAGAACTAGCTCCAATTCATCAATATAATGTAGGCATGTATTCCGTATATAGTCATACGTTCTTGCGGTAAGAACTTGTATGTCATCTTTTGTCCTACCCTCCCATGGCAGTGGGGTCCTATTGAAAACTAAAGGATATTAATGCCTCCTTTTAATAGAGAACTGGAACAAAGCATTAACATGGTGAATACATGAACTCCTCAAACTATGGCAATCACGGGAAAGAATCCCAATTATTGTCACCTTGGGGTATGCAAATCAAGACACGTAATTAAGGACAGTAAAACCGCACCAATTTCGCGTCCTAAATGTTTCTGGTTGTCCAATCTAGATGTCCTGTGGGCATCTAGCCCCGTAGCTATTTTGGACGTCTGTCGTTAACTGGGCTATCTGGCCCGTTTCTTTTCTCAACCCATTTGAAAGCAAAGGCGCAAAAGGGGAGAGAGATTTCCATCCCTGACCCCCGACCCCTGATCCCCTCCGTCTCGCTCTCTCGGCCGTACCCTCGAGAAACCCTAGCAACGCTGGCGGCGGAGACAACAACTACCCTGGTGTTGTTCCTCCAACCTTTCCTCGCCCCTTTCATAGCAACAGGCAACATCAGGCGAGGACAACGACGACAGATACCTGCTGTCGGTGTCAAAACCGGCGGATCTCGGGTAGAGGGTCCCGAGCTATGAGACTAGGATCAATGGTAACAAGGAACGAAGGAGACAATGTTTACCTAGGTTCGGGCCCTCCTATGGAGGTAAAATCCTACGTCCTGTTCGATTATATTGATGGTATGAGGGTTACAGAGTTGATCTACCTCGAGATCAGATAACTAAAACCCTAGGTGAGTTTCTCTGCCCTATAATCTAAACCCCTCCCGATTTATATAGACACCAGGGGTACCTAGGGTTTACACATGGTAGGTCTCCTGCCGGGGATGGAGATGTCAGTTTCCTCATCTTGACTTGGAGTGCACGATGCGCCTTCAGGACTTCCTTCTAGAATACAGGGTCTTGATGTATCTAGCTCCTCCTGCGACAGTCAGAATGCGGCCCACTAGGCCGGCCTATTCAGAGACAGACCAGCAACCCGAGGACCCCTTAGTCTAGGACTCCCTCAGTAGCCCCCGGACTAGCCCCCAACGCCAAGGGTCTTAGCTCTGGCAGCTTCATATGATCAGAGTCTTTGGCTTGCGGGGTGAGTTCTTCCTCCCATTAATGATTGGCTGAGACTAGTCCGACTTCCGATGACGCATAATCTCTCCGACCATACGACCATCCGGACACCATGAATTGCTTAGTCCCGAAGGCCAAACATCGAAGTGTAAACAATGTTTTTTGATGACCTTTCCGACAAAGGGTCGTGGCCTACCACGACCGCTGAACCAGTTATGAAAACTCGATCCGCGGTTCGAGGCCGTTTTTACATTGGAGACTCATCAATGCTTAAATCGTGCCCCGTTTCACACGGGATATGATTAACATCTCAGCTTACTTTACGCATGTATAACGGCACGCACGTCTTGGGAAGCGGAGAGATTTGCGGCGCAGTAAAGGGCGGCTAATCGGCGTCACACCTCATAAAAAGGAAAAAAACCCAAGGCCTATTCACGCTTCCCATTCGCATCCTCTGCTTCCTCAATCTCCCCAAGCTCCAAGAGCCCAGATCCAGTTCTTCCTCGACTTCTCCTCCGAGTTTAGCCATGGCGGGTTCAGGCTCCATGGGCAAGTGGGAGGCCTCCACGGTCACCGACAAGGACATCCGGGACCTAAAGCTCGCCGGCTACCTCCCCGCCACCGTCTTCCACCATGCCGCAGAGGCTAAGCAGGTGATCCCCACCCCCAAGCCAGACGAGAGGGTGGTGTTGATATGTTTCCAACGTATCTATAATTTATGAAGTATTCATGCCATGTTTACAATAATTCTACATAATTTTGGTATGATTTTATTAGAACTAACCCGGACTGACGCTGTTTTCAGCAGAGCTACCGTGGTGTCATTTTTTTGTGCAGAAATAAAAGTTCTCGGAATGGGCTAAAAATTTAGTATGATTTTTTGTGGACCAAAAGAGACCCCCGAAGCATTGGAGCTGGTCCAGAAGAGCCACGAGGATGCTACAAGGCTGCCAGGCGCGACCACCCCCCTGGCCGCGCCCGGTAGCCTTGTCACCGCCTCGTGGCCCTCCTTGATGTGAGATCGACGCCAAAAATTCTTATAAATCCATAAACCACCGAAAAAGAAACCTAGATAGGGAGTTTCGCCGCCGCAAACCTCCAGAGCCACGAAAAACCAATCTTGGCCCTCTCCGGCACCCTGCCGGAGGGGGTCACCAGCACCGGAGGCCATCTTCAACGTCTTGGAGGGGCCATCAACACCATGGAGTCCAAGGACCAGAGGGAGAACCTCTCGCCACAGAGGGGGAGGCCATGAAGGAGGAAGCATAAGGGGAAAAACCTCTCCTCCTCTCTCCCTGTGGTGCCGGAGTGCCATCGGGGGAACCATCGCCGCGGTGATCGTCTTCATCAACATCATCTTCTTCGTCACCATCCTCATCTCCTTTTAGCGATCCACTCTCCCACACCCCATTTGTAATCACCTACTTGAACATGGTGCTTTATGCTACATATTATGATCCAATGATGTGTTGCCATCCTATGATACTTTGATTAGATTACTTTTGTCCTTTGGGTTGATTGATGATCTAGATTGGTTTGAGTTGTATGTTTATTTTAGTGCTGTCCTATGGTGCCTTCCGTGCCGTGTGCACGTGAAGGATTCTCGCTATAGGGTGTTGCAATACATTCATGATTCGCTTATAGTGGGTTGCTTGAGTGACAGAAGGATAAAACCGAGTAAGGGGGTTGTTGCGTATGGGATAAAGGGGACTTGATGCTTTAATGCTATGGTTGGGTTTTACCTTAATGATCTTTAGTAGTTGTGGATGCTTGCTAGAGTTCCAATCATAAGTCCATGTGATCCAAGTAGAGAAAGTATGTTAGCTTATGCCTCTCCCTCATATGAAATTGCAATAATGATTTCCGATCTTGTTAACGATTGCCTAGGATAATTCCGCACACCGTACCATCATTGTTCCACACTCGCTATTTGTAATATATTGTAATATTATGTTAACAACACCTATTTTAATATTTTAGTTATCCATTATCATGCAAAGCTATCCTCTTCATACCCACAACATAGTTTTATTTCTTGTTTCTAGATGGAAGCAAACGTTTGGTGTACGTAGAGTCGTATCGGTGGCAGATAGGACTTGAGAGAATATTGATCTTACCTTTAGCTCCTTGTGTGTTCGACACTCCATACTTATCACTTCCACCTTTGGAAATTACTACGATGATTCCTTGCACTTGGGGATTATCAAGCTCTTTTCTGGTGCCATTGTCGGGGAGCAATAGCATGGGGTTGATATTCTCGTGTGTGCTTGTTTGCTTTCTTCACTATATAGATTTTGTTTTCCCTTTTTTGCTTTCTTTAGTTGTGGGTGAAACAATTTATTTTTTAAAAATAAAAAATACAAAAGGAGTTACTTGCCTCTTATGCCTAAGAAGTTTTTCAAAAAGAGAAGTGATTGGAAGGTTGTGCATGAGAGAAGTGAGGGTCGACCTTGAACACTTGTGTTCATGCTCATGGAAACAATGTAGAAATTTTCATGGCAGATTATGAAAAATAATTACCCCCTTGTATATATCCATTATATTATAAAAATAATGTGCCAAGATTTGCTTTTAGGATGATTAGATTGCTTGTTTGGTGTGTGCAGTGTAAAAACAGAAACTTTGGCTGTAGCGCGTGAATTTACATTTTTTACTGGAACGTCAAAAGTTTCTAATTTTTTTACACAGTACTGCTATAATTTTTTTTAAGTTTTCCTAAATTTTCAGAATTTTTTGAGTTACAGAAGTATACGAAGTTTCTAGATTACTACAGATTGTCCTGTTTTTGATAGATTTTGTTTTCTATGCATTGTTCTCTTATTTTGATGAATCTATTGCTTGTATCAGGGGTATGAACCATGGTGAAGTTGGACTACAGTAGATATAATGCTAATATGAATTTGGAATGAGTTCACAACAGTACTTAAGGTAGTAATTTGCTTTATTATACTAACGGATCTCACGAGTGTTTTGTTAAGTTTTGTGTGAATGAAGTGTTCGAAGATCGAGGAGGTATCGATATAAGAAGAACACAGAGAGACAAGAGTTCAAGCTTGGAGATTACCAAGGCACCCCAAGTAAATATTGCAAGGAGACTCAAGCATCCAAGCTTGGGGATGCCCCGGAAGGCATCTCATCTTTATTCTTCAACAATTATTGGTATACCTCGGTTTTTGTTTTGTTCACATAATATGTGTCTTTAGTGTTTGTTTTCTCCTTTATGCTCCCTTCTACTATGATTTAGTCCTTAATTTATTTGTATAAAGCTTCATGAACTTCACTTAAATCTTTTGAGTATGGATTTATATAATGCTCGTTGTGCTTCACTTAAATCTTTTGAGTATGGCTTTGTAGAATGCTTCATGCATTTCACTTAAATCTTTTGAGTACGGATTTATAGAATGCTTCGTGTGCTTCACTTATATATTTTGAGCTTGGATATTGGTTAATATATACTAATTTTAGAATTCTCTATGAGCTTCACTTATATCTTTTAGAGTATGAATATAATGATCATTGGAATTTGGCTTGGAAGAGTATCATTGAAATATCATGCCTAGCTAAAAAGGCATTAAAGAAAAGCGCTTGTTGGGAGACAAACCAACACTTTTACTTTATGTTTTTATGTGTTCACATGATTAATATACTTTATTAATCATGTTTTGTGCCTTTTATTTCAATAAAGTGCCAAGTAAATCCTTTGGGATAGTGTGGATACTTGCTTGTTTGATTCTGTGCAAAAACAGAAAGTTTTGCGTCTAGTATATGAATTTTATGATTTTACTGAGAGTCAAAAAATTTTGAAAATTTTACACAACATTTCTATGAAAATTATGTGATATGTACTATTTGTTTAGAATTTTTAGAGTTAGGGAAGTTTGGTGATCATTCAGATCTTTATAGACTGTTCTGTTTTTGACAGATTCTGTTTTGCATGCATAGTTTGCTTGTTTCAAGTGTTCCTATATCTTATATTGAGTAATATAAATTATGGGAATGATATAATACAGTAGGTATCATGGGGTAACAATTATGAATCTTGTCTTGACAGTACCTAAGTGAATGATTTATCTTTATTACACTAACCATTCTCACGAAGTTCCGTTAAGTTTTATGTGATTGAAGTTTTCAAGTTTTGGGTGAGATACCGATATGAGGGAAATAAGCAGTGACAAGAACCCAAGATTGGGGATGCCCAAGCCACCCCAAGGTAATATTCAAGGAACACTCAAGCGTCTAAGCTTGGGGATGCCCCGAAAGGCATCCCCTCTTTCGTCTTCAACACTATCGTTTTTGAGAATAGGTGAAACCGGGATATGAGAGGATTGAACAAGATAGAAAAGCTCAAGCTTGGGGATGCGCAAGGCACACCAAGAAAATATTTCAAGAAATATCAAGTATCTAAACTTGGGGATGCTACGCATCCCACCTCTGTTCATCAACAATTATCGTTTAGCCTATGTTGAACCTAAATTTTTATTCGTTCACATGATGCGTGCTATTTTTGGAGTGCCATTCTATTTTGTTTGCTGTTTCAATAAAATCACTGGATATGAAATTTTGAATAAGAGAGAGTCCTCATGGCTATTTAACTAATTAACTACGCATTGATCTTCACTTATATCTTTTTGGAGTAGTTTGTCATTCACTCTCGTGCTTCACTTATATCCTATGAGTAAATGGTTGAATGAATTGAATATCATAAATTTGAAATTAAAAATGCTTCATATACTTATCCCATGGGGAGTAATTACTTCACACATAATAAGTATATGTGGTGAAATTTATTGAAAGTTAGCAAACACCGCATTGGTCGCTTGAACAATTCTTGAAAGAATATTGAAGGAAGAGAGATTTCACATATACATATACTATATTGGACATCTTCTATGATTGTGAATACCAATTAGTTATTTTCAAACTTGAGAAAATTAGTTGAAGTTGGACAAGGAAGGCAACGTAATGAATTATGCTTGGTCATATTTGTATACAAGTTATATTGTTTTGGATCCTCCAACATGTGGTGCTTGCTTCCACCTCATACTAGCCAAAACTTCCGCACCAAGTAGAAATACTACTTGTGCATCCAAACACCCTTAAACCAGTTTTGCCATGAGAGTCCACTATACCTACCTATGGATTGAATAAGATCCTTCAAGTAAGTTGTCATTGGTGCAAAACGCAATAAAATTGCTCCTAATATGTAAGATATTTTATTGTAAGGGAAAATAAGCGTTGTACAAATTTGTGATGACAAAGAAATAAAAGCGACGAACTACATAATAAAGGTTGCTATCACAAAGGCAATACAACGTGACGTTCCTTTGCATTAAGAGTTTGCACATCCAAAAGCAAAAAGCGCATGACAACCTCTGCTTCCCTTTGCGACGGTCCTATCTTTTATTTTCTAGTACTTACCTTTATACAAGAGTCATGGTGATCTTCACCACTTCCTATATTTCACCTTTTTCTCTTGGCAAGCATCATGTGATGGGGAAAGATCCAAGCATATATGGACATCCAAATATATTTGATCATGATTATTATTGTTGACAATTATCTATATGATAAATTAGTTGGGTGGAGAAACTCTAAGCCCCTATCTTTCTTTGTGTTCGATGGATGCCATTTGCTCTAAAACTATGCTTTGAGAGTTAGCAATCATGGAAGACTATATGATAGTTGATTATGTGGAATTTGCTAAATCAAAGCTCGTACATAGACCCTTGCTGAAAATAGGATGAACTGCAATTTTTTGGTGATTGAAAGCATAGTTCTTACTTTTCAAGAAACTTTATGGTCTATACTTTAACATGTGAATAGCTTGTTACTTCATCATGAGAAGTTTTATGAGATGAGCTACTATTTATGATATATAATGACGCTAGAAAAAATGTTTGGAATTATCATTGATCAAACTTGTGCACTTGCTAGCATTCACACTTCATAAATTATTTCTTTTATCATTTACCTATTCGAGGACGAGCAGGAATTAAGCTTGGGGATGCTGACATGTCTCCAACATATATATAATTTATGAAGTATTCATGCCATGTTTAAAATAATTCTATATGATTTTGGTATGATTGTATTAGAACTAACCCAGACTGACGCTGTTATCAGTAGAACTACCATGGTGTTGTTTTTTATGCAGAAATAAAAGTTCTCGGAATGGGCTGAAAATTTAGTATGATCTTTTGTGGACCAAAAGAGACCCCCGAAGCATTGGATCTAGGCCAGAAGAGCCACGGGGAGGCGACAAGCCTGCCAGGCATGGCCAGGGGGGTGTGGCCGAGCCTAGCGGGCTTGTCACCGCCTCGTGGCCCCCCTTGACGTGAGATCGACGCCAAAAATTCCTATAAATCCATAAACCACCGGAAAGAAACCTAGATTGGGAGTTCCACTGCTGAACACCTCTAGAGCCACGAAAAACCAATCTTGGCCCTCTCCGGCACCCTGCCAGAGGGGGTCACCATCACCGGAGGCCATCTTCATCGTCCCAGAGGGGCCATCAACACCATGCAGGCCAAGGACCAGAGGGAGAACCTCTCCCCACAGAGGGGGAGGCCATGGAGGAGGAAGCACAAGGGGGAGAACCTCTCCCCTCTCTCCTTGTGATGCTGGAGTGCCATCGGGGGAGCCATCGTCGCGGTGATCATCTTCATCAACATCACCTTCTTCATCACCATCCTCATCTCCTTCTAGCGGTCCACTCTCCCACATCCCACTATAATCACCTACTTGAATATGGTGCTTTATGCTACATATTATGATCCAATGATGTGTTGCCATCCTATGATGCTTTGAGTAGATTACTTTTGTCCTTTGGGTTGATTGAAGATCTAGATTGGTTTGAGGTGTATGTTTATTTTGGTTCTGTCCTATGGTGCCTTCCGTGCCGCGCACACGTGAAGGATTCCCGTTGTAGGGGGTTGCAATACGTTCGTGATTCGCTTATAGTGGGTTGCTTGAGTGACAGAAGCATCAACCCGAGTAAGGGGGTTGTTGTGTATGGGATAAAGGGGATTGATGCTTTAATGCTATGATTGGGTTTTACCTTAATGATCTTTAGTAGTTGTCGATGCTTGCTAGAGTTCCAATCATAAGTGCATATGATCCAAGTAGAGAAAGTATGTTAGTGAAAGTGCGTTATATCGACTAGAGGGGGGGTGAATAGGCGATTTTTACAAATTCATCACCTGAGGAATTTCAACTTGAGGAATTTAAAATGTGATGAATAACTAGCAGCAGAATAAGTACTCAAGTGAATGAGAAACATAGCAACAACATAGTCATGATGATGAAATGAACATGCACAGAATACAAGTAGCGTGATACAGGATAAGTAGGTGAGGAACAAGATAACGTGAAGAATTTGAGGTGAGGAAATTGTGAAAGTCTTCAGTCAAATTCTTCAAACAGTAACAATCAATTTCATCAACAAGTATGTGAGGAAATAGAGGGGTTGAGGAAATAGAACCAGGTAGCTCGATGAAGACAATGGTTTGATGACCCTGTTCCAACTGTTGTGATAGTCGTACGTCTGGTTTGGAGCGGCCTGGTATTTAAACCAGAGGACACACAATCCCAAGACACACAATCCTTACCGTATTCTCCTTGAGCTAAGGTCACAAAGTCCTCGCCCAACACCCGTGGTAAGTCTTCAGGGTAGACTTCCAAAACCCTCACAAACTGGTCACCCGGCGATCCACAATTTACTGCTGGATGTTTTAGACCAAGGTCACTCTATGATCCCCAATTGACCGTAGGATGCACTAGACCATGACGCCTAACCGTCTGGAGGATACACAGTCCTCAAAGTAACAAGCATCGGTTCCACAGAGGAACAATATCTTCAATGATGCTCAATCACTTTGGGTTTGGTGGTTTGGATTTGTTTTTTTTTCACTGATGATTTTCTCTCAAAGTCCTCGGAGGATGGGTTGCTCTCAAATGACAAGTGTCAGTTCTTTCTCAGAGCAGCCAACCAACTAGTGGTTGTGGGGGGTGGCTGTTTATAGCAAGGGTGCAACCTGACATGATAAGACATAAATGCCCCAATGATATGACCGTTATGTGAATAATATGATTGGGGACAGCTGGCGCTAAGCACATCAACGGTCGGAGTTTCGAACTATGAAAGTCCTCATGCTTATCATGTTCCTCATTTGTAGGCAATTCGCACTGGCAAAATCCTAACTCCTCAGTCAGATCAATTTCACTAGAGACCAGAAGAACATCGTCTCTGTCATTGAATAACTTGACTGAATTGCAAAAGATTTCCAAAGGCTTCACTCGAAGGATTGGATAGGTTGAGGCTTTTGGAGTTGAGCATCAGTTGGAAATTTTCCTTAGTATTACCTCGGCCCCCTTTAATAGTACAGTGTTTCCTATGACTCAAAGAAAGGAAATGAAACTACGAAAACAAAAGTCTTCACGCTTCATAGTCCTCGTTCATATCTTCAAGGTCACACCAACTTCTTCATTTTCAAAGTCTTCAGGGAATACCAAAGTCTTCCGCAAAGTCTTCAGTTGAAGACATACATTTTTAGGGGTCGGTAATCTCCGAATATATCAAACTCCTCATTGACTTATAGAGCCTATGTACACTCACAAACAAATTAGTTCCTTAACCTATAAGTCTTCAATACACCAAAATCACTAAGGGGCACTAGATGTACTTACAATCTCCCCCTTTTTGGTGATTGATGACAAATAGGTTAAGTTTTCAATGGGGATAATAATATGAAGTGTAAGTATTGAGTTTGAGGAATTTGATTGCAAGATATAGAAGAACTCCCCCCGAAGATGTGCATATTTGAGGAATTTTCTTTGGACTGCAAATGCACATGGCAGGTTAAAACATGGAGAACTCCCTCTCTATCTTGTAATTCACACACGCATTTGAACATATGATATGAAGAATTTGAAATGCATGATGAAAATGGTATCTGACGAAATTCAGCATGCATGCATTAAGGTGCTTGAGGAAATAAGCATGCGGAAAGCAGTTCAAAAGAGTCAGACCACCATCGGACTTAAGTTTACAACTCAACCAATAAAAGCTTTAGAAGAGCGAGAGTTGTAACATAAACAAAAATAGCCCATATATATTGACCCGCTTGAAGACTAACTCAAATTTTCTCCCCCTTTTTCATCGAAGACCAAAAGGGACGAGAAAGTGAGGACTAACGCCCCTTGAAGAATTTCATCTTGTTGGTGAGGAAGGAGCGCCAGCGTTGTCAGGGTCGCTTGTCGATGCAGGGCCTGCCGCAGTGTCGTCAATATCCTTAGCTTCATCCGTTTCACGCGATGAAGAATATGAACTTGTAACCAACTGAGGAACTTGAACTTTCTTGAATTTCTTCTAAGGAGGATGAGACCGGTCAAAGTTTTGCTGAAATTCCATGTCTTTGAGTTCCTCAGGAGTCTTGAGATGTGCGAGAATGGCCCATGCGCGATCGAAGATTTCATGCACATAGTAGTGATTTTTCCTCACAGAGTTCTGCGTCACAGTCATGTTCTGAAGAATTGAAGCAAACTGACGCTTCACCCACTTGTGGTTGCGAGCAACCTTCTGATGAAGACTTATGAGAAGCTCATGATCAGTCATCACATGAGGGGCAGACTCTTGAGGCTTTTGCAGCAGAGTCCTGTGTAGTAGTGTCATCATTGGTGGAGTAAGATGCAGCTTTGCGAAACTGACCATCCAATGGACGAGTACCTTCATCAATGACGGCTTTGCCTTTTCCTTAAACTGAGGCAATTGTGCTCTTGAGGACTTCAATCAGGGGCAAAAAGCCGTAGTGATTTTGGAAGTCAGCTTTGAAGGGAATTGAAGACCTTGATCTGATAAATTTCATGATCGAGGGAGCATAAGACTTCAATTCAAATGGGGCTAATGCTGCATTGGCCAATGTCCTCATGAAGAAATCGTGGTAGTTGATGGGAATCCCATGAATGATGTTGAATAGCATGTTCTTCATGATTCCCTCAACTTCTTCTTCAGAGTTGTGACCCTTCTGAGGACAAAGGGTGTTGGTGAGGATGCGATAAACTGTCCTGGGTACATAGAGCAAATCCTTCACAAGGAAGGTTGTCCTTTGAGGTTTTCCAGGAGCCAGTGGTTTCATCAGCACTTGCATCATATGGTTGGGGAGAGCAGGTTCATCAAACAGGTAGCGGGCTTCTTCTGAGGGAATTGGAACTAGGACTGAATGAAGCAATTCAGAGGCTGGTGCAGCATAATGGGTTGATCTAGTCATCCAATCCAAGACCCATGAGTTGATGTCAGAAGCATCACTTGTGATGTGCAGAGTGGCATAGTATTGAAGAATGAGCTCTTCATTCCAATCGCAGACATCCACATAGAACGGAAGAATTCCTGCATCATGAAGAATTGAGAGCACTGTCGTGAAGAATGGGATTGTTTCCATATCCACATGAGGAATTTGATGGTGCTCGAAGACTTTCTTCTTGTCAAACAGGACTGATGCATAATTGTTCATCTGTGTTGCAGTCTAGAACCTGGTGCGACCAACCCTAGCTGAGTCATAAGGATTCGGCCCATTGAAGAAAATGTGCTCATTGAAGAAATTTGTTTTGATGAATTTGGGGCGCTTTGTGCCTTTGAAGGGCATTCTTGGCTTTGGCTGAGGGTTTGGCTTGAAGCGGCCCACAATCTCCTTAGGCATAGGAGGAACTTCTTCAGACTAAGGAATTTGCACAGCAGTTTCCTCAGTGGCAGTTGGAGCAACAATTTCTTCAGCTGATGCAACTGGAATTTCTTTAGTGGCTGTTGCGGCCAAGTCATCAGATCCTATATGAATTTTTTCAGTCTGGGCTGGGGACTGAGGAATCTGTGATAGAGGAGTGGTCATTGGTGAACTTGGGTGTGCAACTTCCCAATATTCATCATTGATGATAGGAGTTGTGTTGCCAATGTCCACGTCCTCATCAATTTCTTCAACGCCGGCCTATTCAGTAGTCAACTGAGGCAGGGGCGATGATACCTTTGGATTTGAAGTATTTGCTTCCACTTCAATTTCTTCATCAATCTGCTCTGAGGTAGCAACAGATTGATCCTTTTCTTCTTGATCATCATTTGGGATGACATGGTAAACACCAAATGGCACTATTGCATAAGCTGGCACGGAGTTGATAGGCATTGCATCAAACGGTTCTATTGAAGAACTTGGCAGTGTCTTCAATTTCTTCACTGCCGAGGAATCTGTCGCTGATGCCTTTCTCTTTAGTGCCTTCTTCTCCGCAACCTTGGTCTTCTTTGATTCTGTTGCAGAAGGAAGGTTGATTGTCTTCACCCTTGATGATTTAGCTGTTTCAGCAGAGGGTGAAGGAGGTGCATTTTCTTCAAGCACGACTGATGCAGTCGCTCTTGTGGTATCGATTTCCTCAGGCACAACAACAACTTCAACTGGCATGTTAGTCTCTTCAGGCACAACAGTGGAGGTTGTCCTGGTATCTTCTTCAACAACCTGAGTTTCTTCAGCTGCGGGAGCAGTTTCATCAGCAGGCTGAGCAGATTCTTCAGCCTGAGGAATTTGTGGTTGCGATCGTGCTGCAACCCTTGAGTTATAGTCTTTGATGGCTTGATCAGCCACTTTAACAAAACAAACTTTGGCGCCTTGCCAATCAGCATAGTATCTGTTGAATTCATCAGTGAGGTTTTTGATTTCAGACTGCATCTTGACAAGTTCCTCAAGAGAAAGCCTCAGAACATTGTTGTTCAAGTACTGCTCTTTCTTGTACTGAGCCTTCTTGGTTTGTCTGGCCTTCTCATATTTGCACTTTTCTTCAGCTATGAAGGCAGCAAGGACATGATCTGGACCAGGCGTCAGTTTCAAATCATCAATTGGAGTTTTGGGATCCTTGTGCCAGATGTCAATGAAGTTCAGCACCATCTTAGGATCTAGCCATAGAGGAATTTGAGTGCCCTTTGCTTGGGCCACTCGTTCTTGCTTGTTTCTGATGATTGCCTCAAGTTCCTCATCATAGGCTTCATCTGAAGAATCTGATGGTATTTTGAACACCACTTTCTTCAGTTGAGGACTTGGTCGAGTACCTTGTCCAGGAGTAGCTTTCAGTTTCATCAGAGAGGCACTGGTTGAGGAATGTGCTTGGGCTAAATAACTTGCTGATGCCTTTGAAGCAATTGAGAATCCCTCTGTCCTCTGACATGATGCAAGGTGCACGGGAATTGAGGTCTTAGCAGCAACAATAGAAGACTACGTAGCTATTGAATCAGCGGCTGAGGCCTTTGAAGGCTTTGCTTGAGGAATCTGCTGTGATGATTTTGAAGTTGAAGACTTTGACTTCACACCAGATTTCTTCAATTGATTTCTTGGGAGCACTTGCAGAGGCTCCAATAGCAGTAGCAGCAGAGTCTTTGTTGAATTTATTCACAACCTCTTTTGCTTTCTTAGCCAGCTTGGCTTGCTGTTTTTCCCATTCATGAGGAAAGTCATTTCCAGTCTTGAGACTAGTGGGATCAGCTGTTTGATTTGGAGCCAAGGGTGGCCTACTACAAGGGGGTTTAACTGCGAATTTCATCATATACTTAGGAGTGACATAGCGATATTCTTTCCACTCCTTTGCCCATCTCCTCTCAATTTTCTGTAAGCGGATCTTTATCTGCTTTGTTGTTTCTTTGCCATGAATTTCTTCATCTGACGTGCAATATTCCTCATACAAGTCATCAGGTATCTCAAAAGTAGTCTGCACATCAGGTTTCTTTCCACCTTTCTGTGGCTTCTTCCCATCAGCCATTTTCTTCGACTGAGGATTCTGAATTCTTGAAGATTTTGAAGAAGTACACAATTTTTCCTCAAGGAATGCTGCAAATGAGTTAAGTTGATGAGAACCTAGTGATTCATCAATGGACATGTTTGTACCTGTGAACAGAGTATAGGTGCGAGGAATTTGAAGAGGTCATATGCGTTCTCAGAAGTTTTTCAAAAACATGAAGTGTGAGGAATTTGACCATGGGTGTCTTGAGGATTTTCACTAAGTGTTCTTTGTCTTAGGTTCCAGAGTTGTGCAAATTTTGAGGATTCACACAATTGAGGAATCTTGAAGAAAATCACAACTTAGGGAAAAACATCAAGTGTATGAACATGTAAGGTGCTTTAGAATGAGATTCTTGAAGAGTAAACACCTTTGAGAAAATTAAGGAAACTTGAAGATCAAACAAGGGCAATAAAATCAGATTTTATTTGCCCTAATGAAGAACACGACAAACTATGAGAAGAAACCGAGGAAGTTCGTCAGTCTAGATCTCTCACGCCCTAGCTTGGTAGAGGGAGACAGCTACAACGTCAGCGTGGTGAAGACTTCCGCGGCTGATGCGAGTATGACGACGACGAGGTCGAGGCTGTGAAGCTCTTCCACACCGGCGGCGATGATTTTAGCAGCGGCGCTAGGTTTGAGCTTGGGAGAGAGTAGGGGTGAGGAGTAACCAAGCACAGTGAAAGGGAAGGGGTATTTATAGCGGAGGTGAAAACCAATCTGTCCAAAGATTTTGGACCAGATTGCCCCTGACTCTTGCTCTCCACGCGACATGAGTCACCCACGTTCTTAGTGGTGGCGATAGTGGGGGATCGTGGGTTATCCAGTCGTGGGAATAGGAACAGTTTTAGCGGGAAACGCCGAAAACTTTGATAGTAAATTTTTTAAAGTTTATGTTCGCAAATTCTTCAGCTGTCATGGACACAATGAAGACTTTGAACGAGTTTCAAAGTAGAACGCATATGAAGAATTTATGAATAGACTGGGTTGAGTTTAGCATAGAGGGGGAACGGGTCCGATCACATTCACTTAGATGAAAATCAACTTGAAGAACTAGCGATAAGTGAATGCTATTGAGGACATTGAAAACTCAAATATATATGTATATAGTCAATGCAGAACATGAGTTTCATAGTTTCAAGAATTTGAAAAGTTGAGGAATTTGTAAACTTGAGGAATTTGAAAATTTGAAGAATTTGCAAAGTGACGAAAAACTCAACTTTGAAGAATTTCAACTATGGTTGGTGGCGTGACCCACCGTATAAGAATGATGATTTTAGACACCGCGTACAATTGTGGTAGGGTTCTGAGAATCAAATTTTTTATTAATTTCTTCACACTTAGAGGGTTATGCTTCATCGATTGAAGAAAAACGTTACTTCGTGTGTTGCACATCTAAGTCATCAATTTTGCATAAGTGTTGGGATGAATGTCCTTTTTCAAAGAACATTCAAAGATTCTAAGATATTTAGCTCACACCACAACTTGCAAAATATCTTTTCATCCAAGGGATTTGCGAAGATATCGGCCAGTTGTTATTCAGTAGGGATGTGGGATGTGGTCGATGGAGATGTCACCCTTGAGTACATGATCTCGAAGAAAATGATGACGAATCTGGATGTGCTTGGTCTTGGAATGCTGAACTGGGTTATAAGCAATCTTGATGGCACTCTCGTTGTCGCAGTAGAGAGGCACATTCTTCACCTTGATCCCATAGTCCTTGAGGGTTTGCGTCATCCACAGTAGCTGAGCGCTACATGAGCCAGCAGCAATGTACTCAGCTTCAACAGTAGATAGTGACACGTAGTTCTGCTTCTTCGAGGACCAACAGACTAAGGATCATCCGAGGAAATGACATGTGCCTGAGGTTGACTTGCGATCCACACGATCTCCAGCATAATCAGCATCAGAGTATCCGACGAGGTGAAGATTTGACCCCTTGGGATACCATAATCCAAGCGTTGGTGTGTGAGCTAAGTATCGAAGAATATGTTTCATAGCTTTATGCTGTGATTCCTTCGGTGTTGCTTGGAATCGGGCACACATGCAAACACTCAGCATAATATCAGGCCTAGATGCACATAGATACAATAATGAGCCAATCATGGAGCAATATACCTTCTAATCGAAATCTTTACCATTTTCGTCAGTGCAGAGGTGGCCTTTTGAAGGCATTGGAGTTTTGACGCCTTTGCAATTTTGCATGTCGAATTTCCTCGGAACATCCTTGACATATTTCTCTTGAGATATGAAGATGTCATTGTCTTGCTGACGAATTTGAAGACCTAAGAAGAATTTCAACTCACCCATCATAGACATTTGGTATTCTTCACTCATCATATAGGCAAATTCATCACTGTAACGTTTGTCAGTACAACCAAAAATAATATCGTCTACGTATATTTGGCATATGAACAGTTCATTGCCATAGGATTTTGTGAAAAGAGTTGGGTCGAGTGAACCGGATTTGAAGCCTTTATTCATGAGGAACTCCTTCAGAGTGTCGTACCACGCCCGAGGGTCTTGCTTGAGGCCATAGAATGCCTTGTTGAGTCTGAAGACTTTGTCATGATGCTTAGGGTCTTCAAAACCTAGGGGTTGAGCAACATATACTTCTTCCTCAAGCTTACCATTGAGGAATGCACTTTTCACATCCATTTGATATAAGATGATATCATGATGGTTAGCATAAGCAAGCAATATGCGAATAGCTTCAAGTTTAGCAACAGGTGCAAAAGTTTCATCAAAGTCAATTCCTTCAACCTGAGTGTAGCCTTGAGCTACAAGACGAGCCTTATTCCTTACCACAAGGCCATTTTCATCTTGCTTGTTGCGGTAGATCCACTTGGTACCTATGATGTTATGCTTGCGAGGATCTGGCCGCTTGACAAGTTCCCACATGTTGTTGAGCTTGAATTGTTACAATTCCTCTTGCATAGCTTGAATCCACTCAGGCTCCTTGAATGCTTCATCAACTTTGGTGGGCTTTATGATAGAGACAAAAGCAAAGTGCCCACAAAATTTAGTCAAATGTGAAGCTCTTGAGCGAGTGAGAGAACCTGGTGCATTGATGTCGTCGATGATTTTGTCAATTTGCACTTCATTTGCAACTCTTGGATGAGCAGGTTGACATGGCTGAGGATTTTCTTCAGCACCATTTTCTTTAGGTGTATCAGCATGAATGTCTTCATTCGTTGGAATGACTTCCTCAGTGGGTACGACGTCTTTAGTAGCCTTTAGCTTAATGGATTCCTCAAGAGACTATTCATCTAGCATAGAAGGAAGGTGCTCTCTTTGCGAGCCTTCAGTTTCATCGAACCGCACATCTACAGTTTCAACAACCTTGTGGTGGTAGGTGTTGAAGAGTTTGTAGGTGTGTGAGTCCTTTTCGTAACCAAGCATAAAACCATCGAGTGCTTTCGGTGCAAATTTAGAACTATGGTGAGGATCTCTAATCCAACATTTTGCACCGAAGACTTTGAGATAACTTACATTGGGTTTCTTGCGAGTCATAAGTTCATACGAAGTCTTCTTGAAGAATTTGTGAAGATATACCCTGTTGATGATGTGGCATGCAATATCAATTGTCTCGGGCCAGAAGCGACGAGGAGTCTTGTATTCATCAAGCATGGTGCGAGCCATCTCAACAAGAGTCCTGTTCTAATGCTCCACGACGCCGTTCTGCTGAGGAGTATATGGGGCAGATAACTCATGAGTAATACCAAGTTCATCAAGATATTCATCAAGATTGGTGTTCTTGAACTCAGTCCCATTATCACTCCTGATATGCTTGATCTTGACGCCGAAGTTCGTGGAGGCCCTTGAGGCAAATCGTCTGAAGACATCCTGCACTTCAGACTTGTACAAAATAATATGCACCCAAGTGTAACGAGAGTAATCATCAACAATGACAAAGCCATACAAACTTGAAGAATTTGTTAGTGTGGAGTAATGAGTGGGGCCAAAGAGATCCATGTGAAGCAATTGAAAGGGTCGAGTCATGGTCATGATTTTCTTCAAGGGATGGTTGGATCTGGTCATCTTCCCAGACTCACATGCACCACAAAGGTGGTCCTTGAGGAATTTGACGCCTTCAATGCTAATGACGTACTTTTTCTTCACGAGTGTGTGCAAGTTCCTCATACCAGCATGTCCATGTCGTCGATGCCACAACCAGCCTTCTGAGGACTTTGCAAGTAGGCACGTGGTAGGCTGAGGACCTGTAGAGAAATCAACAATATACAAGTATCCTCTCCTAAAGCCTTCGAAGACTTTGGAATTGTCAGATTCCATGATGACAACACAACGATATTTTCCAAATACGACAACCATATCAAGATCACAAAGCATTGAGACAGACATAAGGTTGAACCCGAGGGATTCGACTAACATCACCTTATCCATGGTTCGGTCCTTTGAGATTGCAACCTTACCTAGACCCAATACTTTGCTTTTTTCCTTTGTCTGCATAGGTGATATGCTTCAGATGAGATGGAGCAAGTGACAAATTCATCAGTAGATTCTTGTCACCAGTCATGTGGTTTAAGCATCCACTATCAAGGACCCACTCATTGGTTTTTGAGGTTCATCCTGCAGATGAATTAGTACAACTTACGAACTCATATGCTTCAGGCTGAAGAATATGACATCAATTTCATTAGACGGAATCTCATCACACAAGATAGTAAGCAAGTGGTGTGAGGACGTGAGAAATGAGGAATTCATTTCTACATGGTTAGCTTGCGTCCTTTCAAGCATTTCCTCAGGCCTCCAACAAATTCATTAGACGATCAAGTTCATCTGGAGACCTGACCCTGCATAAGAAATTAGTTCAATTTCTTCACCACCCACATCTGGAGGGGTGGCAAAGAGTTCATCATTCTGCGAGCACCATATGAGAAGGGAGGCATTGAAGCAAGTGTGCTTCGTTTTACAGGACGCGGGTTAGAGTACTCATATGAATAAGCAGAGAAATTCTTCGAGGACTTATGAACATAATGATTTGAAGAATAATGCACATATTCAAAACTCTTAGATTTTCCCTGCGAAACAGAGGCATTAGCACGAGAATGATATTTTTGATCATTTGAGGAATTTGGTCCAAGTGAAGACTTGGTCCATATGAGGAATTTGTTCTAAGGTTCCTATTCTTCATGAGTGGTGTCATGAGGACATTCACTTGAAGATTTTGTAGGTAGCTCTTGGGAACCTAGATTTTCTTCATAGGAGAACCGTTCCTGTAGTTAGTTCCAACAAATCTGGCAAATACTTCACCTTTATGGTTTTTGAAGAATTTGTAGTTGGAGTCAAGTGACTCATTAGAGGAATATGAAGTTTCACAAGTAAAGCCATATAAAGTGGATGGATCTACAGGAGGTCCTTTTGCAGCAACCCATGAGGTTTTGGGGTACTGCTCAGGAGTCCAGTAGGATCCATCAACATTGATTTTCCTCTCAAATGCAATACCCTCTTTCCTAGGGTTCCTGTTCAGAATATGCTTTTTGAGGACATTACAAAGGGTTTGATGCCCTTTGAGACTTTTGTACATGCCTGTCACATACAATTCCTTCAACCCTGCATTTTTGTTAGTGATAGTTGTGGTATCCTCAGATGAGGAGTTTGTGACCACTGGAATAGTTGAAGAATTTGCAGCAATAGAAGCATTTGAACATTCAGGGGAAGAATTGACAGTTTCACGTTCAATGCATTTCAAACTAGGTGGAGCAAATTCTTCCCGAGCGGTACTAATCTGTTAAGCCAGTACGAAATCGTTTTCCCTTTGGAGATCCTCATGTGGCACCCTTAGTTTCTCAAGATCTTGCTTTCTTTGAAGAAATTCATAAGAAACCTTCTCATGATCGGCTAAGAGAGCATTATGATGACTCTGAAGGTTATCATACTTTGTCTGAAGACTTTTGAGATCGTCAGACAGAGTTTGAGTCTGATCCACTTCCTCATTAAACAGATCATCGCTTTTGTCTAGCATTTTCTGAAGCTTTTCAAGTGCACTTTGTTGCCTAGTAGCAATATTAGCAAGTTTGGCATAGCTAGGTTTCACATATTCATTAGATTCACCATTACTTGATTCAGAGGAGGAGTGATGCTTATGTACCTTGGAACCTTTAGCCATGAAGCAATAGGTGGGAGCAAAATCATCATTGCTGATGTCAGAGTCGTTGGAGTAGTCATTTTCTTCATCGTTGAAGATGGACTTGCTGACGAAGGCAGTAGCGAGAGCAAGGCTAGCGACACCAGATTCATATTCCACCTCAGATTCTTCCTCTTCTTCATATTGTTCTTCTGAGTCCATTTCCTTGCCAATGAAATCCCGAGCCTTTCTGGAACCATTCTTCTTGTGCATTGAGGACTTTGAAGATGAGGACTTTGCAGATGAGGACTTTGAAGATTTCTTCTTTTTCTTCGAGTCGTCAGAACTGCCGTCCTTGTACTTCTTCTTCTTCTTCTTCTTCTTCTTTGATTCTTTTTCCCAGAGAGGACAGTCAGAGATGAAGTGACCAAATTTCTTGCATTTGTGACAAGTTCTTTTCTTGTAGTCATCTGAGGAATATGATTTCCTCAAACCACTTGTTGATGACTTTCCAAATCCACCTCTCCTTGAGAACTTCTGGAATTTCCTCATGAGCATTGCTAGCTCCTGACTTAGTTCTTCAGGATCACCAAGGCTACTATCAGAATATTCTCCTTTGGATGAGGAAATTGCTTTTGCCTTCAGAGCACGAGATCTTCCATAGCTTGGCCCGTAGAGGTCTCTCTTCTCAGCTTGTTGGAATTCATGAGTATTCAGTCTCTCAAGAATATCAGCAGGATCAAGTGACTTGTAGTCTCCACGTTCTTGAATCATCAAAGCCAGAGTATCGAATGAGGAATCAAGAGATCTTAGCAGTTTCTTCACCACCTCATGGTCGGTGATATCAATAGCACCCAGTGCTTGAGGCTCATTGGAGATATCAGTGAGACTATCAAAAGTTTGCTGAACATTTTCATTGTCAAGTCTCTTGAAGCGGTTGAAGAGATTGCGAAGAACATCTACACGAGAGTCACGTTGAGTGGAAACACCTTCATTGACTTTGGACAACCTATCCAAGATAAGCTTAGCAGACTCCAAAGCACTCACTCTGCCATACTGACCTTTGCTCAGATGGCCATAGATGATATTCTTCGCTTGAGAATCGAGTTGCTTGAATCTCTTCACATCAGCAGCAATGATTGTGGGAGTAACAGAGGGAACACCATTTTCCACAACATACCAGAGATCGTTGTCAATTGCCTCAAGATGCATGCGCATCTAGTTCTTCCAGTAGGGATAGTTCGTCCCATCAAAGGTAGGACATCCTGTGGAAACCTTGATCATACCTATAGTCGACATAACTAGAACTCCAGGTGGTTAAACCAAAATCACACAGAACAAGGGAGTACCTTTCTCTGATACCAATTTAAAGTGCGTTATATCGACTAGAGGGGGGGGGGGTGAATAGCAGATTTTTACAAGTTCATCACTTGAGGAATTTCAACTTGAGGAATTTGGAATGTGATGAATAACTAGCAGCGGAATAAGTACTCAAGTGCATGAGAAACATAGCAACAACATAGTCATGATGATGAAATGAACATGCACAGAATACAAGTAGCGTGATACAGGATAAGCAGGTGAGGAACAAGGTAACATGAAGAATTTGAGGTGAGGAAATTGTGAAAGTCTTCAGTCAAATTCTTCAAACAGTAATGATCAATTTCATCAACAAGTATGTGAGGAAATAGATGGGTTGAGGAAATAGAACCAGGTAGCTCGATGAAGACAATGGTTTGATGACCTAGTTCTAACTGTTGTGATAGTCGTACGTCTCGTTTGGAGCGGCCTGGTATTTAAACTATAGGACACACGGTCCTTACCGTATTATCCTTGAGCTAAGGTCACAAAGTCCTTGCCCAATACTCGTGGTAAGTCTTCAGGGTAGACTTCCAAAACCCTCACAAACTGGTCACCCGATGATCCACAATTTACTGCTGGATGCTCTAGACCAAGGTCACTCTGTGATCCTCAATTGACTGCAGGATGCACTAGACCATGACGCCTAACCGTCTAAGGGATACACAGTCCTCAAAGGTAACAAGCATCAGTTCCACACAGGAACAATCTCTTCAGTGATGCTCAATCACTTTGGGTTTGGTGGTTTGGATTTTTTTCACTGATGATTTTCTCTCAAAGTCCTCGAAGGATGAGTTTCTCTCAAATGACAAGTGTTAGTTCTTTCTCAGAGCAGACAACCAACTAGTGGTTGTGTGGGGTGGCTATTTATAGCCAGGGTGCAACCTGACATGATAAGACATAAATGCCCCCAATGATATGACCGTTACGTGGATAAGATGATTAGGGACAACTGGAGCTAAGCACAACAATGGTCGGAATTTCGAACTATGAAAGTCCTCAGGCTTATCATGTTCCTCACTTGTAGGCAATTCGCACTGGCGAAATCCTAACTCCTTAGTCAGATCAATTTCATCAGAGACCAGAAGAACATCGTCTCTGTCACTGAAGAACTTGACTGAACTGCAAGAGATTTCCAAAGGCTTCACTCGAAGGATTGGATAGGTTGAGTCTTTTGGAGTTGAGCATCAGTTGGAAATTTTCCTTAGTATTACCTCGGCCCCCTTTAATAGTACGATGTTTCCTATGACTCAAAGAAAGGAAATGAAACTACAAAAACAAAAGTCTTCACGCTTCATAGTCCTCGTTCATATCTTCAAGGTCACACCAACTTCTTCATTTTCAAAGTCTTCAGGGAATACCAAAGTCTTCAGCAAAGTCTTCACCAAAGTCTTCACCAAAGTCTTCAGTTGAAGACATACATTTTTAGGGGTCAGTAATCTCCGAATATATCAAACTCCTTATCGACTTATAGAGCCTGTGTACACTCACAAACACATTAGTTCATTAAACTATAAGTCTTCAATACACCAAAATCACTAAGGGGCACTAGATACACTTACAGTTAGCTTATGCCTCTCCCTCATATAAAATTGCAATAATGATTTCCGATCTTGTTAACGATTGCCTAGGATAATTCCACACACGGTCTCGTCATTATTCCACACTCGCCATTTGTAATATATTATAATATTATGTTAACATCACCTATTTTAATATTTTAGTTCTCCGTTATCATGCAAAGCTATCCTCTTCATAACCACAACATAGTTTTATTTCTCGTTTCTAGATGGAAGCAAACGTTCGGTGTACGTAGAGTCATATCGTTGGAAGATAGGACTTGATAGAATATTGATCTTACCTTTAGCTCCTTGTGGGTTCGACACTCCATACTTATCACTTCCACCTTTGGAAATTGCTACGATGATTCCTTGCACTTGGGGATTATCAGGTGTTCGTCCCCCATTTCATACGGGGACTGAGCTTCCCACTCCACCCCTTCGTCAGGGGCCTCATGTTCTTCAGTGGGTTGGACTTCCATGACCTCGCCCCGAACTCATTTATGCATATTTCGGCCTTCATTACTATCTGTGAAGCCTTCCTGCGGGTTGAACTACACTTCGGCCTGTGGCTCAAGGTGTTCAACATCAAGCCTAAGACCGTTGCGGGCAAGCACGCTGACTGCGAGGGGCGGTAATCAGCAAGCTCCGCCACGTCGAGTGGCCGACTGGCACTTTGATTAACACAATCAAGATCTGTCAGAAGGAATGGTTCTACATCACTGAACCAAGGGACGATGGTTGGGAGGCACCTACCGAGTTCAGATCCGCCCCCACGAGATTAACCCCGTGGCTTAGGAAGGGCCTCGACTAGGGATCAGACACAGAGGTGGAATCGCTGCAAAAGCGTATCTCCTCGATGATCAAGGCCAAGATCAAGTTGGTCAATGTGGTCCAGGTCATGCTCCACCGCCGCCTCCTTCCCTACTAGTGCCGGGCATCACCCGTGTGGGATTATCAGCTTGCGAACGAGCCTACCGTGCACCAATTCTTCCGCACTACTTCCGAGAAGTTATGGAAGGCCTTATTCAAGCCCCAGAAGAGCTGGCTAGCCGAGGAGGAGGACTCGGGCTTGAGCGCCGACAACCCTCCTACCCAGGTATAATAATGTTTTGACACTCCGGCCCTATTGTTTAACAAATAGCTGAACAAACTTTGCTTTATCTTTACAGAAGTGGCTAAGCAGAGCTTTCAAAATGGACTGCCCGACCCCACAGCCCGAAGGCCCCAGATCATAATTGTTGACGGCGATGCTCGTCGAGGCGCCTTACACGGCGCCAGAGAAGAAGAAGGAGGAGGAGAAGAAGAAAGTCAGAGAAGGTCTCCGCATAAGGGACTAGCCGGACGCCATGTCCGAGGAAACCCATGCCTCCTCTACTCATGAGGAAGAGCATGAGGATGGGGGGCTGGGGAGTCGATTCCCCCCTTACAAGAAAGAGGGCGGTGTCGTCGGACATCACAGAGGATGTACCTCCTCCCGCCCCGAAGAGGGCGTGTCGGCCGAGGTTGATCCTGGCCGACGACAACTCGGACTCCGATGCTGAGTCCGAGGACATTGAGAAGGTTCCCCATAAGGGTCAAGCCCCTAGCTCGAAGGTATGAATCCGAAGACTCCCTGGGTCATTTATGCTTAGTTTTTAATGTTTTAGATGTAAAAACGCCCTTTGATCCGCAGCCCACCACGCATTCTCCCCATCGACCAAGTTTTGGATGGGGAGTCACCACCCGCCGAGCTAGCGGAGAGCGGGACTGCGTCATACCCACACCTTCAGGGCCCGCAAAGGATGCCGTGGAAGTGTCATCCCTCCAGGCTCCTTTGGAGCCAAACACAGGCGGTGGGGGTGATGACGTCATGGCCAAGGTTAATGCCTCGGCCGCCGAAGACCGAGGGGAGGAGCCCCTCCTAGCCACTAAGGAGGAAGGACAAAGGCATGTCCAGTCCCCTCCAAGGCCATCTCCGGAGCGCACCGTGCCTCCGGAGCTACCGGCTCAATCCCCGATCAGAGATCGGGTTAACCAGTCACCACCGGCGCTACCGATGTCTGGGTGGCCGGTCATGGAGGAGGCTCTATCAAGCATCTCCATCTCTGGGGATCACCGCACTCTTATGGGTGCGTTTTTGCAAGGCATTTAGTCCGTTGATAGCGGACTGAAAGAGGCCTTCAATGGTCTCTTGACGGGCTTCCAGGTGAGCCACGTAATACCCTTTTCCTAAAATTTTAATTTTATTAGATTTGTTCTATCGTTATATATATAGCAGCCCCCGAGCCCTGGGTGAGTTTAGAAAAACTCACCCGGGGGTCAAATACTCAGTAGTAACCAACGATGCGCAAGACATAATTCATCCCATATTGTTCTAAAAAGCCCTTAAGAGGACCAAGCACAGGGGTGTATTCTTGACAGTTCAGGGGTTTAAACGCACATAGTCTGATATATATTTATTGTTTGTAGGCCTCGTTATTGGTGGCGTCCATTAATGCTGCAAAGCTTGCCGAGCTAAATCGGAAGCTCAAGAGCTTCGAAGAGGAGCTTGACGCCCTGTACAAGAGGGTCGATGAGGCACAAGGTAAGCCGAATTATAATATCCGGGTTTTCTATCATTAGTGATCCACACTGATGACCCAATGTAATTATATATTTATTGCTTACACAGCTTCGGCCAAGGAGGTCGAGAATCTCAAGGCTGAGCATAGAAGGATGAAGCAAGAGGCCGCGGACGAGAAGGCAGCAACCGAACAAGCAGTAGCCACGCTCTCCGCATTGAAAACCGCGAGCACTAAGCATGAAGCTCGGGTGGAGGAGGTGCAACAGGAGCTCAAGGATGCCAACACGAAGTGCGAGGCCCTTGAGCATAAAGGCAATGAGCAAGCCATCGAGCTATCCACGCTGAAATCCGAGCTCCAAAAGGAGCAGCCAGTAAGCCGTATTTACTACAATGTGCCTTTGGCGATAGCAGGTTCGCATTGCTCACCCATGTGTGGCGTTCCTCAGGTGCCTGTTTGGACCTCCAAAAGAGTGTAGCAGACGCGAACCAATTCTATGCTTCATGAGAAGAAGGCGATGAGGCGCGGCTCTTTTGGGCACAATTTGAAGCCCCCGAGCACTCTCCTCTTCTCATCAAGAAGATGTAGCAACTGATGGAGCTACACAGGATGTCGGAGCTGGCCATGAAGGATCTCTGCATACAGCTATGGCCCAACGAGCTGTTGCCGAGCAGCTACTTCGACCTGGTGCGGAGGCTGAGTGATGCTGCACCTCGGATTGACAGACTAAAGCATTCTACCTGCATCGAGGGAGCTCGAATGGCATTTGCAAGGACCAAGATGCACTGGCCAAGGCTCGATCCGACCAAGATGGCCACCGCACCTCTAGCCCTGGAAAGGAGTATAGGTGCCCCGAGCGATACTTCTCCATAGTGATGGAGGGTGCTCGAGCAATAGAGGCTCAATGCTCGAAGGATAAATTTTATGAATGAGCGCATTGTAATATGTCTGAAGACTGTTTAACGCTTCATGATGATGTTGCATGGTTTATCGTGTCTTTTAAGTTTTGCATTATTTGTGACTCCCATGTGACCATTTAATGTGAAAGTTGCGAGTCGTCGGCTTCATCCCCCACGTAGATACTATGCGAGGTGTCTCTGCCTCCGCACTTTGACCCTTAGTCGAGGTATCGGTGCCCAAAGGCGGTAGTGCGAGGGGGACAAGGCAATCAGACTATGATGCTTTATTGCTTTCACTTAGTTGTAGGAGCGTGAAAAAGGAATGCGGGGGCTGATGACTAGCCCCCAGTGGTTTGTGATGTTTGGATGAACCGCAGCTGAAGCCAGCATCACATGGTTTGTATGAGTACGAAACCCATCGTATGACACAGAATAACCTCTAACGATTTTTAGTATGACACTTATGCTCGGATTTGCAGACCGGTTCTCGCTTACTATGACAGTCAGTTTTCGGCTTTCTCCCCTGAGGTGCTTGACCAGGCGAGATGGAAACACAATTGTAGTGGTTCTCCCTTTGCCCTTTTAGCTGAACGAGCGGAACATAAGAGGGAAATCACAGGAGCCGGGCAACCCAACTATTGACCCAAGACATAGTTTGGATCCGATGCATATAAAGAAAAATCCAAGATGCCTAATACGCAATCAGTTGTGTTGGAGTGATGCTTAGGGTGATATTTTAAATTCAATCCCCCGGTCTATTGGCCGGTTGCATCGTAATTTATAACGAACAGTTTCGCGAGAAGCGTTGATGAGGGAAGAACAGAGTATGTAGCATAAGATATAGCGAAGAGGCCATGCATAATGGTCTTTTATTTGCTCAACAATTCTTATAACTCAAATTGCCGAAGCAACGGTTTGCAAGTATTTGAAAATGAAATATAAAATTTACAAAGGAGATGTTGTATTGGGGGTCTTCAATTGGTGGCTTGACGTCCTCGATGAGTCCTGTCGCTAGTCTGCTACTGTGCTTCCTAGGGAGTTGCATTCCTTTAAGGGTGATGTTGTCGGGGAGTGAACCTTGGAAAGGAGATCTTGAGAAGTCACCAAAGTGTGGATGAGCTTTGTGCTTTAATAGGTACTTAATGGTACCTGTGGTATGTCCGAGGACGTGTATTGGTAGTAGTTCGGTCCAGCCAAATACTTACCATTTCATGGTTGTTCCCCACTGCTGTCCATGGAATCTTGAGTGCAAATTTGTGCCTTCTCGGCACATGTTTGGCAGACAGTAGGGCTGTGCAATGGGGAACGTGTCCCTATTTATAGGGAGAAGAAGGTTCTGGGAGTTCAGACTGAAACTAAGCTCGTTTGTCAACCTGACGTGCCTTTATGGAAGATTTCGGCGTTTGCCGATCATCATCGTAATGGAATTCGGCCGCCAGGGCCAATGCATGTTCCTCAGTTCGGAGGGAATGCTCTATGTTGCCATTGACAGTAATGACCCCCTTGGGCCTAGGCATCTTGAGCTTGAGGTATGCGTAGTGTGGGACGGCGTTAAAGCGAGCGAATGTTGTACGACCTAGTAGGGAGTGATAACCACTGCAGAAAGGTACAATGTCAAAGATCGAGTCCTCGCTACGGAAGTTATCAAGAAAACCGAACACTACTTCTAGGCTCACAGAGCCCGTGCACCGGGCTTCGACGTCTGGGATCACTCCTTTAAATGTAGTGTTGCTAGGTTTGATCCTTGATGGATCTATACCCATCTTTTTCACCGTGTCTGAGTAAATCAGATTGAGGCTACTTCCTCCGTCCATTAGGACTTTAGTGAGGTGATACCCATCGACAATGGGGTCTAGGATGAGGGCGGCTGAACCCCCGTGACGGATACTGGTCGGGTGGTCTCGTCGATTGAAGATGATCGGGTATGCCGACCATGGGTTATACTTCAGGGCTACGTGCTCTACGGCGTAAACCTCTCGAAGGGCACGCTTCCTCTCCTGTTTAGGTATGTGAGTGGCGTATATTATATTCACAGTCTTCACCTCTAGAGGGAACTGCTTCCGTCCACCATTGATCGAACCACGGGGCTCATCATCGTCCTTGTTGCGTGGGCCCTTGCCTGGCTCCTCGACTGCGAGTTTACCGGCTTGTTTGAACACCCAACAGTTATGGTTGGTGTGGGTGGTGGGCTTGTCTTGAGTGCCATGGATCTGGCAAGGCCTCTCTGTCGGTGTCAAAACCGACGGATCTCGGGTAGGGGGTCCCGAACTGTGAGACTAGGATCAATGGTAATAGGAGACGAACGGGACACGAGTTTACCCAGGTTCGGGCCCTCCAATGGAGGTAATACCCTACATCCTGCTTGATTGTATTGATGGTATAAGGGGTTACAAAGCTGATCTACCTCGAGATCGTATGTCTAACCCTAGATGAGTTGTCCTATATACCCTAAAACCCTCCGGCTTACATAGATGCTGAGGATGCCTAGGGTTTACACATGGTCGGTTACATGCCGAAGAGATAAACTTGCCTAACTATTACATCAGACGTGGAGCGCAAGCCTTGTTTCCCGAAGCTTCGATCTAAGAGACTGGGCCTTCAAATCCTTCGGTGTTCGGTAAGTAGCCCTCATAGTCTGGCCCATAACAATAGGTCAGCCATCCAAGGACCCCCTGATCGAGGACTCCCTCAATAGCCCCCGAACTTGCCTCCAACACCAAGGGTCTTCAGCTCTGACTGCTTCACGAACAGGGTCTTCGGCTTACGAGGTGAGTTCCTTCCTGCCGAATTGTAGTTCGGCCTCCGATGACAAGTAGTCTCCCATATAGTGGCACGTCCGAATACCATAAATTGATTGGCTTTGAAGCCCAAACGTCAGGGGATACACAACGGCCCTCTGATGACCTTTCCGACGAAAGGCTACGGCCCACCACGACCGCCAGACTAGTTGCATAGACTCGATTTGCGGTTCGAGGCCATTTTAATCATCATGATCTATCAATATACTGATCATATCCTGTTTTACACAGGATATACTTAACTACGCGCGCGCAACGTCTCGCGCATCTCGGGAAGTGGAGGGATTCACGGCGCGGCGAGGGGAATCCACATCGACAGGCCTCATAAAAGGAGAAGGAAAACCCCAAAAGCTTTTTTACGCTTTGCATTCGCCTTCTATGCCTCCCATTCTCTTGCACCTCCAGAGCACAGATCTAGGTCTCTCCGCCCCCATCTTCAAGCTCGGTAATGGAGGGCTCCAATGGCAAGTGGGAATCTTCCACGGTCACCAACAAGGACATCCTCGACCTCAAGATGGCCAGTTATCTCCGCCGACATTCCTCACCGCGCGACAGAGGAGGGCCAAGTGATCCCCACCCCCAGGCCAGGCAAGAGGGTGATGTTCATCCCCCACTTCCTCACGGGGTTGAGCTTCCCACTCCACCCCTTCATCAGGGGGTTAATGTTCTTCTACGGCCTCGACTTCCACGACCTCCCTCCGAACTCCATTATGGATATCTCGGCATTCATCCTCGTCTACGAGGCCTTCCTGCGCATCGAGCTGCACTTCAGGTTCTGGCTGCAGGTCTTCAATATCAAGTCCAAGTGCATCGGAAGCAAGCATGGGGCAGTCATCGGCAGGCTCGCCCGCGTCGGGTGGCCATCGGGCACCTTCATCGACACCATCAAAGGACGACAAAAGGAGT
The DNA here is from genome assembly GCA_022496015.1 of Hordeum marinum. Taxonomy (NCBI): domain Eukaryota; kingdom Viridiplantae; phylum Streptophyta; class Magnoliopsida; order Poales; family Poaceae; genus Hordeum; species Hordeum marinum. The sequence goes on along the minus strand of CM039673.1, from coordinate 58,260,662 downwards.
GGTTCTACGTCACCGAACCACGAGAGGGGGCCAATTCCCCGCCGCCGCATTCAGATCTATACCCCCACCAGACTGGCTTCATGGCCCGAAAAGGGCCTGGCCTAGGGTTCGAGCAAAGAGGTGACCGACTTGCAGAAGCGCCTCTGCTCCCTGGTCGAGGAGGGCATCAAGCTAGCTGATGTGGTCCAGGTGATGCTCCGAAGACGCATCCTCCCCTTCCAGCATCGGAACACTCCTCTATGGGCTCGAGAAATTGAAGCTGAGCTCACAATCCAGAATCTCTTTTGCACTACGCGGGAGAAGCTGTGGAAGGCGCTCTTCAAGTTGATGAAGATCTGGCCATCCGAGGAGGAGGACAAGGGTCTGCACACCGCCAAGCCAGACTCCGAGGTATGATTTCCCCCAACTTGGTTAGCTCTATTACACAGAGAATCCCTTCATCCTCTTATCCGATCTATTCTAGCAGAGATGGGAGAAGAAAGCCATCCACATGAATAGTCTAGCTCCTCAGCCTGAAGACAAGTGGACCGGTATGTTACCCAGGATGCTCACGGAGAATCCTTACGAGGCTCCCACGAAGAAGGAGAAGAAGAAACTAGGTCAGGCTGGCCTTCGCATCAAGGACCAGCCTGATGCTGCAACCGAAGACACCCCTGCCTCCTCAAATCAGGAGGAGGCCGAAGAGGAGGAAGAAGAGGAGGAGGAGGTCGAGAGCGAGGGGGGAGACAATTTTCCCCTTTCCAAGAAGAGAGATACGTCTTCAGATGCCTCGGGGCAGGCAACTTCTCCTGCCCCGAAGAGGGCACGACAGGCGCGAATGGTCTTGTACGATGACAGCTCGGACTCGAGCTCCACATCCGAAGACCCCGAGGAGGTTCCATGAAGGAGCCTAAGGGTCAAGCCCCCTCCATCCAGGTTAGGATCCGAAGACCCTTCTACCTATAGATAGTATCATAGTAGATTCAGAGATTGCTAACACACTGGTTATTGGTCCAACAGCCCCCCCACACGTTATCCCCACCGAGGTAGTATCAGATGGGGAGACCCTGCCCGCCAAACTGGCAGAGAGCGGGGATGCTTCACACCCCACCACTCCAGGCGCCATGAAGGACGTCGTGGAGGTGTCGTCCCAGCCTACTCCAATGGAGGCGGACACAGGGGCGAGGGTGAAAGCAATGTGGCCAAGGCTAACGCTTCGGCCGCCAAAGACCAGGGGACAACACCCCACCCGGACACCGAGGAGGCCAGCCGGACGGGCAATCAGTCCCCTCCGAGGACATCTCCGGAGCGCACTATGCCTCCGGAGGCATCGGTCCAATCCCTGGTGGGTGATCAGGAAATCCGATCATTCCTGGCACCGCCGACCAACAGGTGGTCGACCATGGAGGAGGCTCTATCGAGCGCCTCCATCCTCGAGGATCACCGCACCCTTATCGGTGTGGTAATACAAAGCGTCCAGTCCGCTGACAATGGACTGAAGGAGGCCTTCAAAGGTCTCCTTGCGGGCTTTCAAGTAAGTCGCCCGATATTTTGCTAAGATTTTTATTTATTCGTATTGTATACATGGCAGCCCCCGAGCCCTAGGTGAGGTGAAAAAACTCACCTAGGGGTCATATCCATAATTTGGGAAGTGAGTGCCGATGTGATGTATGCATTGTGTGTGTAATGTAGGCTTCGTCATCAGTGGCAACCAAAAACGGCGTCGAGTTGGACGAGCTACATCGGAAGCTCAAGCGCTTTGCGGATGAGGTGGAAGCCCTCAACAAGAGGTTCGATGAGGCACAGGGTAAGTCCGAATTAAATCTGAATAGTTTACCCCGAATACTATCAATGCAGATTCCTTTTTGTATAAGGTTTTATCTTTTTCACCTTCGTCGAAAGAGATCGAAAGCTCAAGGCCGAGCTTCAACGTGCCAAAGACAAAGCGGCCATGGAGATGGCGGCGACCAAATAAGCGGCCACTACACTCTCCGCCCTACGAGCCACTAGCGAAAAGCACCAGGCTTGTGTTGCAGAGATATAGGATGAGCTCAAGGACGCTAGCAAAAAGTGCGAGGCCTTGGAGCAAAATAATAAGGCGAGCTCGACTGAACTGTCCACCATGAAGTCCGATCTCCAGAAGGAGCGGATGGACAGATGGTTCTTCGCGGAACAAGTTTGCCAAGCCAAGGAGATAGCCGATGGCAAGCCGTACTCCCTAAAGTGCGTATTCAGGGATAGCATATTCGAATTGATGACGCGGGTGTGGCGATCCTCAGGCGCATCCACCAATCTCCAGAAGAGCGTGGCGAACGCCAATCAGCTGCTCGCCTTGCGGGGAGAGGAAGAGGAAGCTCGGACGTTCTAGGCATAGTTCGGAGCCCCCGAGCGTCCTCCTTTGCTGGTGGAGCAGCTGAAACAGCTGATGGAGCTGCACCAAATGGCGGAGCCAGCCATGAAGGACCTCTACATCCGCTTATGTCCCGGCGAGCCACTCCCAAACACTTACTTCGGCCTTGGTGCAGTGACTGATTGCTGCCACACCCCGCCTCGATGCTGTCAAGCGCTCCACCTGCATTGAAGGAGTCCGGATGGCTCTTAACAAGGCCAAAGTGCACTGGCCGGGGCTCAATCCGATGAAGGTCGCCACCGACCCGCCGCCACCCGGAAACAAGCACCGACGCCCCGAGCTATACTTCGATGGACTGATGGAGAGTGCGCGAGTGATAGCGTCGCAGTGTTCGGGTGAAAAATTATTTGATTGAGCTTGTAATGTGTCAGAAGACTCGTGATAACTTTTAATGATAATAGTATCCGCTCTCATATGGTTTTGTATTCCTTTTATAACTCCTGTGTGGTTGTTTAATACTGAAAGATGCGAGTTGTCGGCTTGAGCCCCCACGTAGATACTACCTGGGGTGTCTATACCAATGCACTATGTCCCTTAGCCGTATTATCGGAACCCGAAGGCGGTGTAGTGTGGCAGACTAGGCAATCAGACTATAGTGCTTTATTTCTTTCACTTAACCAAAGGGGCACGAAAAGGACTACGGGAAGCATACGATTAGCCACCGGAGTGTTTGCGATGTTCGGACGAACCGAGGCCAAAGCCCACATCATAATGTTTGCGCAAAAGGCAAGTTCCTCGTATAACACAGAATAACCGCTTACTAGGATTGAAGTATAATACTTCTAACTTGGGGTTCACAGATTGGATATCGCATACTATGACAGTTTGTTTTCAACTTTCTCCCCTGAGGTGCTTGACCTATCCGAAAACACAATCGCAGGGTGCTCCCTTTACCCTTATAGCCGAACGAGCGGAACATAAAGGGGCAAGCACCGGAGCCGGGCAACCCAACTTAATGACCAAAGACATAGTTCAGAATCGATGAATATAAAGCAAACGCCAAGACGCCGAACATGCAATATTTAAGGCGATTTGTGTTTGAAATCGAGCCCCCGATCTATTGGCCAGTTACCTCGCGTCATGCCGAACAGGTTCACGAGAAGATAAAGGAGAACAAGTATGTGCCGAAAACAGGACAGATGAGGCGTACTTGCGCGAAGCAGTTTTGCATTTTCTCAACAACTCTTATAACTCGGATTGCCGAAGCAACTGTTTACAGGTATGCGAAAGAAAATAAGAAATTACATCCTACAGGAGTTGTTGTACCAGGGGTCTTCAATCGGTGACCTGACATCCTCGATATGTCCCCTTTGCTGGTTGACTCCTGCTCTTGGATGCACCATGATGGGTGTTAGTGCGGGTGGATTTTTTGAACAAAATCTTGAGAGGCCGCAGCATTATAAGTGAGCTCTACGCTGTAGACATGCTCTTTTAGGAGCGCCTGCATCTTGTCTGAAGACGTATTGGTGGTAGTAGGTCGGGGCAGCCGAACACCCACCTGTATTTCCCCAACACTTCCCATGGAATCTTAAGTGTGAAATTATGCCTCCTCAGCACGTACTTTGCTGGTCCAGAAATTCTGCGGTGGGGGGTGAGTCCCTCTAGAGGGGAAGAGGAAGGATCCGAGTTATCGGTCTGAAGCCAAACTCGCTTCCCAGCTTTATGTGCCTTTATGGTGGATATCGGAGCTTGCCGATCTTCTTTATAACTGAATTCGGCCGCTAGGGCCAGTGCATGCTCCTCAGTCCTAAGGGAGCGCTCGATATTGCCGTTGACAGTAATGACCCCCTTGGGGCCTGCCATCTTGAGCTTGAGGTATGCGTATTGTGGGACCGCGTTGAAACGAGCAAACACTGTCCGTCCAAGCAGCGCATGATAGCCGCTGCGGAGGGCATGATGTCGAAGATCAAGTCTTCGCTACGAAAGTTGTCGGGTGAGCCGAACACGACCTCTAGAGTTAATGAGCCCGTGCATCGGGCCTCAACACCCGGGATCACTCCCTTGAAGGTAGTGCTGCTAGGCTTGATCTTTGATGGATCGATGCCCATCTTTTTCATCGTATCTGAGTAGATCAGTTTAAGGCTACTTCCTCCATCCATTAGGACCTTTGTGACGTGATACCCATCTATAATGGGATCTAGGACGAGGGACGCAGAACCCCCATGATGGATACTAGTCGGATGATCACGCCAATCAAAGGTGATTGGGTATGCCGACCATGGGTTGTACTTTCGGGGCTATGGGTTCCACCGTGTAGACTTCCTAGAGGGCGGGATTCCTCTCCTTCTTCGGTATGTGGGTGGCGTATATCATGTTCACCGTTTTTACTTCGGGAGGGAACTTGTTCTGATTGCCACCCATTGGACCCCGAGGCTCATCTTCGTCCTCGCTGCGTGAGCTTTTGCCCTGGTCTTCGGGTTGTATCTTGCCGGCCTATTTAAACACCCAGCAGTTGCGGTGCATGTGGTTGGCGGGCTTTTCCGAAGTTCCATGGATTTGGCAAGGCCTTTCCATGATCTTCTCGAGCTGAGTGGGTCCATCCTGATTGCCTTTAGGGGGCTTTTTACGCTGCCCAGGTCGGGAATTGCAGAATCCGGCAATAACCATCGTGTCATCGACATCATTACTATTGTGTCGACACTTATTCTTATTGCACTTTGGCTTTGAGTTGCCATCCTGGGCTTCAGGTGCCACGGGATCTTCAGAATTATGGCTGCGTCTAGCCAGCCAGTTATCCTCCCCATGCAAAAGCGGTTCATGAGGGAGGTAAGGGCGGACATAGTTCGAGGCTTGTCCTGGCCTAGCTGGCGGGCCAGCCATTCATCCCGAATATTGTGCTGGAAGGAGGCTATGGCCTCAACATCTAGATAGTCAACGATTTGGTTCTTCTTAGTCGAGAACCGATTCCAGAACTGCCGGGCGGATTCGCCGGGCTTCTGGATAACGTTGTTGAGGTCGAAAGAGTGCGGCGGGCGGACGTAGGTCCCCTGGAAGTTAGAGCGGAACGCGTCTTCCAGGTCTTCCTAGCATCCTATGGAGTTTTCGGGGATGCTGTTTAGCCAGTGCCGAGCTAGTCCCTTAAGCTTAAGAGGTAGGTATCTAATGGCATGGAGATCATCTCCTCGTGCCATGTGGATATGGAGGAGGAATTCCTCAATCCATACAGTTGGGTCAGTGGTCCCGTCGTACTGTTCTATATTCACGGGTTTAAACCCTTCGGGGAACTGATGCCGCATTACCTCATCCGTGAAGCACAGAGGGTGAGCGGCACCTCTGACACGTGCTATGTCACGCCTGTATTCGGCGTCTGTATGGGGCCGGTTGTGTTCCTGGACCCTGTTGTTTTGGTTGAACCATGGTCTGTACTCGGCACGTCTAAAGGGCACGTACTCTTTGGATCCATAAATGGATATAGTGCAACCTACTCTATGATCCAGGTCATCTTGCAGGTCGAACCTGTCATCGGGCTCTAATGGCTCTTTGCCCCATCTTCTGGGCACTGCCGGTATGTAACCAACATCGTCAGCCGTCCTATCTCGACCACGAGGGGGGTGGTCCGGCTTTTCATACGGAGTACGGTTTGGAGATGGAGTATCAGTAAGCTCGTTATCAAATTGTGGCAGGAACCTTCTCGAAGGGTAGCTTTTGGGCTGGTTTGATGGGCCAGTGCCATATACTTCCTCAACTGAGAGGACTTTCGTCCATCGATCGTTGAGGTCGGCCTGTTCGGCTTTGAGTTGCTGTTCTTTGGCCTTTAAGCTACGAGCCGTTGCTATGAGACGTTGCCTGATTTCCTCCTGATCCTCGAGGTTAACAGGGATGTACAAGTCCTCGGCTTATGGTATATCTTCCTCCTCGACCAAGGGAAGGTAATCGTCGCCTTCAGGGTCATTGATGGTATTGGGGTCGTTTTGATCCTTAGGCTCTTTCGGACCCTCAAATGGGTGCTCGGGGATGTCGGGATTGTCATGATCGGGCAGGGCATTATCTTCCCCGTTGCTCATAATAGCTCTTCTTCCCTTTTTTTTGCTTCTGGACCGCCTATGCGATTTCCGGCGCCTTGATGGCACATCACCCGATTTGTCACCGTTGTTGTGAGGCATATTGTCGCTGTTGGTGGAAGGAGTGTCCATCTTGTAGACGTCGTATGTAGAAGTGGCGGCCCAACTCCTGATATTAACGGTGGTGGGAGCACGGTCCTCTTCATCCATGTATTCTGCCTCCTTGGAGGCATAGTCTAGCACGTCGGTTAAGTCTTCGACGGTGGCTATTAAGTGGGTGGTGGGTGGGTCAAAAAATCCGTCCCTGCCCGAACTATAACTAGGCCGGGTGTAGATCGGGTCTGGATAGTCGGTGATCCTCATCGATGAGAATTGCTCCAAGGCCTCATCAACCACTGAGGGCCCGATCGGATCCAGCTATTCGGAACTCACGGAGTCAACCCCCGTGAGGCCCACCCGTGGGGAGTGTTTGACAGGAACACATGTTCCGTCACATGGCTTGATGGCCAGACTGAGATGAGAGATCGGACTGCCTCCATGGGTGACCCCATTGGCATGTCCGAAGAAGGGGCTTGAGGTTAAGGCCTCAGAGTTCTCGGGGGCTACATGCGAAGCCATGAGACCGATTAGTGACAGGTGGCCTCGAGAGTTGACGGAGAACTCTAAGTTTCCAAATCTAACCTCTTGATCAGGGACGAAGCTCTCAACGCGTCCTAGATGGCCGGCGGAATCTGCATGCAACACAACGCTGCCAAAGGCGAAGATCTGCCCGAGGACAAAAATGTCCAAGTTACGAACCTCTTCATTGATGAAGAGATGAGGTGTCGATTCCATCTTTCTCACATCGAAACTCTCAATGAAAGCACCAATGTCGGTGTCAAAACCGGCGGATCTCTGGTAGGGGGTCCCGAACTGTGAGACTAGGATCAACGGTAACATGAGACGAAGGGGACACGAGTTTACCCAGGTTCGGGCCCTCCAATGGAGGTAATACCCTACGTCCTGCTTGATTGTATTGATGCTATAAGGGGTTACAGAGTTGATCTACCTTGAGATCGTATGTCTAACCCTAGATGAGTTGTCCTATATACCCTAAAACTCTCCGGCTTATATAGATGCCGAGGATGCCTAGGGTTTACACATGGTCGATTACATGTCGAAGAGATAAACTTGCCTAACTATTACATCAGACGTGGAGCGCAAGACTTGTTCCTCAAAGCTTCCATCTAAGAGACTGGGCCTTCAAATCCTTTGGTGTTCTGTAAGCAGCCCTCATAGTCCGGCCCATAACAATAGGTCGGCCATCCAAGGACCCCCTCATCCAGGACTCCCACACTCTCCATGATTTTTTCCAGCGAGGTAGGTCTATCACGATTGCCTTTAGGAAGCTTCTTCTTCTGCCTGAATTGAGGGTTGCGGAAACCGACGTTAACGGCCGTGTCGTGGGCATCACTATTGCTGTGCCGGCGCTTATTTTTGTTGCGTCTTGGTTTCCTGTTTCCGTCCCGAACTTCGGAAGTTCTGGGGTCTTCGGGGTTGTGGCTCCATCTAGCTAGCTAGTTATCCTGGCCCATGCAAAAGCGAGTCATGAGTGATGTAAGGGCGAACATTGTCCTAGGCTTGTCCTGACCGAGCTGACGAGCCATCCATTCATCCCAAATATTGTGCCTGAAAGAGGCTATTGCCTTGGCATCCGGGCAATCAACGATCTGGTTTTTCTTGGTCAAGAACCGATTCCAGAATTGTCGAGCGGACTCTCCTACCTTCTGGACGACGTTGCTTAGGTCGGAGGAGTCTGGCGGCCGTACATAGGTGCCTTGGAAGTTAGATCGGAAAGCATCCTCTAGATCCTCCCAGCACCCGATAGAATTATGGGGGAGTCTGTTTAACCAGTGCCGAGCTAGCCTCTTAAGTTTTAGGGGAAGGTACTTGATGGCGTGGAGGTCGTCTCCTTGTGCCATGTGAATGTGGAGGAGGAAATCCTCGATCCATACTGTTGGGTCAGTTGTTCCGTCGTATTGCTCTATGTTCACGGGTTTAAATCCTTCTGGGAACTATTGCTAGATCACCTTGTCGGTGAAGCATAGTGGGTGGGCGGTGCCTTCGACCCGGGCTATGTCACGCCGGTAGTTGGCGTCTATTCTGGCCCAGTTTCGTTCCCGACCTCTATTGTTGTGGTCGAGCCAAGACCGGTACCCATACCTTCTATCGGCGGAGTACCCTCTGGATCTGTAGATGGATCTTGTTTGGCCTGTTTTGTAATCTAGCCGTGTCGCAGGTCATACCCGTCCTCAGGCTCTATTGGCTCTTTTCCCCTTCTGCGGGGTATTGCCGGCCTATAATCGGTGTCGCCAGCTGTCCTATATCGTCCTCGGGGAGGGAAATCCAGCTGGTCGTATGGAGTGTGCGTGGGAAACTGTGTATTAGGCACCTCGTCGTCGAAATGCGGTAGTAGCCGTCAGCGTGGGTAGCTCTTGTGTTGGTCCAATAGACCGGTACCATACCCTTCCTCGACTCATAGGACTCTCGTCCATCTATCATTGAGGTTATCCAGTTCGGCCTTAAGCTGCCATTCTTTTGCCTTCAGGCTTCGGGTAGTGGCTATAAGTTGTTGCCTAAACCGTTCATGTTCCTCAAGGTTTTCGGGGAAAACGAAGTCTTCGGCTTTCGGGCTGTCCGCCACCTCTATAGGGGGGATGTAGTTGTCATCCTCGGAATCCTTTAGACCCCCGAGGTCGCGCTGGTCCTCCGGCCTCTCCTGGTCCTCTAACGGAATATCGGGATCGCTGAGGTCTTTCGGGGTACCGCTTTCCCCGGTGCCAGCAATAGATTCCCTTCCCCTTTTTGCCTTTGACCGTTTGTGCAGTTTTCGGCGCCTTGACGACGCTTCACCCAATTTATCGCCATTGTTTCCGGGTGTGTGCTCACCATTATCGGCTGGAGTATCCACCATGTAGACGTTGTAGCTGGAGGTGGCAGTCCATCGCCCGGTGTTGACGGGGGTGGGAGCACCGTCTTCTTCATCCATGTCTTCTACCTCCTTGGACGCGTAGTCTGCTACCTCTTGAGCTTGCGTTGGTTTCCCCTTGAAGAGGAAAGGGTGATGCAGCAAAGTAGATAAGTATTTCCCTCAGTTGATGAGAAGCAAGGTATCAATCCAGTAGGAGAAACAAGCAAGTTACGAATGGATGCACCTACACAAACAATCAAACTCTTGCACCCAACGCTATAAAGGGGTTGTCAATCCCTTCACAGTTATTTGCAAGGATTAGATCTGATAGAGATAGATGTAAAAGATTGTGGAAAGTAAAAACTAAATAAATTGCATCTATATATTTTTGGTATTTTTGGTTTATAGATATGAAAATATAATATGGAAAGTAGACCCGGGGGCCATAGGTTTCACTAGAGGCTTCTTTCTTGAAGGAAAATAATGCGGTGGGTGAACAAATTACTGTCGAGCAATTGATAGAAAAGCAAATAATTATGATGATATCCAAGGCAATGCTTATGCATATAGGCATCACGTTCGTGTCAAGTAGACCGAAACGATTGTACATCTACTACTATTACTCCACACATCGACCGACTCCTGCCTGCATCTAGAGTATTAAGTTCATGAAGAATAGAGTAACACATTAAGTAAGATGACATGATGTAGAGGGATAAACTCAAGAAATATGATGAAGACCCCATCTTTTTATCCTTGTTGGCAACAATACAATACATTCCTCGCTACCCCTACTTTGTCACTGGGTGAGGGCACCGCAAGATTGAACCCAAAACTAAGCACTTCTCCCATTGCAAGAATTACCAATCTAGTTGGCCAAACCAAATCAATAACTCGAAGAGACTTACAAAGATATGAAATCATGCATATAAGAATTCAGAGAAGAACCAAATAATATTCATAGATAAGCTGATCATAAACCCACAATTCATCGGATCTCGACAAACACACCACAAAAGAGTATTACATCGGGTAGATCTCCATGAAGATCATGAAGAACATGGTATTGAAGCACAAGGAGAGAGAAGAATCCATCTAGATATTAGCTATGGACCCGTAGGTCCATGGTGAACTACTCACGCATCATCAGAGGGGTAGTGGAGTTGATGTAGATGCCCTCCGTGATCGAATCCCCCTCCGGCAGATTACGGGAAAAGGCTCCAAGATTGGATCTCTCGGGAACAGAAGGTTGCGGCGGCAGAGAAGTATTTGCGTGGCCCTTTTTGGTATTGGAAGAATATTTGGGTATTTATAGGACAAAGATTAGGGTTAGGAGACCTGCTAGGGCACCACAAGCCTGCCAGGCATGGCGAGGGGTGGTGGCCGTGCCCCTGGCTTGTGACCTCCTGGCAGGTCCCTTGCCTTGCACTCCAAGTCTGGTAGATGTCTTCTGGTCCAAGAAAAATCATCGCAAAGATTTTATTCCATTTGGACTCCATTTAATATTCCTTATCTGCAATACTCAAAAACAAGGAAAAACAGAAATTGGCACTAGGCTCTAGATTAATAGGTTAGTCCCAAAAAAAATATAAAAGAGCTTATTAATGCATATAAAATATTGAAAACAGATAATATAATAACATGGAACAATCAAAAATTATAGATACGTTGGATACGTATCAAGCATCCCAAGCTTAATTCCTGCTCATCCTCGAGTAGGTAAATGATAAAAACAATTTTTTTGGTGTGGAATGCTACCTAACAAATTTATCCATGTAATATTATTTATTGTGGCATGAATGTTCAGATCCATAACACTCAAAACAAAAGCTTAATGTTGACATAAAAACAATAATATGTCAAGCATACTAGCAAAGCAATTGTATCTCTTCAAAATATAATCGGCAAAATAAAGTTATCCCGACAACATCATATGGTCTGGCTATGCTCCATCTTCCCCACACAAAGTATTTATATCATGCACAACCCCGATGAGAAGTCAAGCAATTGTTTCACACCTTTTATTTTTTCAAACTTTTTCAACTCTCACACAATACATGAGCGTGCGCCATGGATATAGCACTATAGGTGGAATAGAATATGGTGGAGGTTGTGAAGAAAAAGGAGAATATAGTCTTACATCAACTAGGCTTATCAACGGGCTATGGAGAAGCCCATTAATAGATATCAATGTGAGTGATCAGGGATTGCCATGCAACTGATGCACTAGAGCTATAAGTGCATGAAAGCTCAAAAGGAAACTAAGTGGGTGTGCATACAACTTGCTTGCTCATGAAGACCTAGGGCAATTTGAGGAAGCCCATCATCGGGATATACAAGCCAAGTTATATAATGAAAAATTTCCACTAGTATATGAAAGTGACAAAATAGGAGATTCTCTATCATGAAGATCATGTTGCTACTTTGAAGCATAAGTGTGGAAAAAAGATAGTAGCATTGTCCCTTCTCTCTTCATCTCATTTTATTTATTTTGGTGGGCATATAAGGCCTCTTTTTTTATTTGGGCTTCGCTAGCCTCTTTTATTTTTCATAAAGCCTGGAGTCTCATCCCCACTTTTGATGGAATCATAACTTCCATCATCCTTTCCTCACATGGGACAATGCTCTAATAATGATGGTCATCACACTTTTATTTACTTACAACTCAAGAATTACAACTCGATATCTAGAACAAAATATGACTCTATATGAATGCTTCCGGTGGTGTACCGGGATATATAATGATCTAGCATAGCAAATGACATAAAAAAAGGGACAAGCCATGAAAACATCATGCTAGCTATCTTACGATCATGCAAAGCAATATGAAAATGATGGTGCGTGTCATAATAAACGGAACGGTGGAAGTTGCATGGCAATATATCTCGGAATGGCTATGGAAATACCATAATAGGCAGGTATGGTGGCTGTTTTGAGGAAAGATATATGGTGGGTTTAATGCACCGACAAAAGTTGCGCGGTACTAGCGAGGCTAGCAAAAGTGGAAGGGTGAGAGTGCGTATAATCCATGGACTCACATTAGTCATAAAGAACTCACATACTTATTGCAAAAGTCTATTAGTAATCAAAGCAAAGTATTAGACACATGCTCCTAGGGGAGAGGTTGGTAGGAGTAAACCATCACGTGCTCCCGACCCTCATACAAAGGTCGACAATCAATAAACAAATCATGCTCCGACTTCCTTACATAACGGTTCACCATACGTGCATGCTACGGGAATCACAAACCTTTACACAAGTATTTTCACCAATTCACAATTACTTCCTAACATGAATCTTAATATTACCATCTTTATATATCAAAACTTTATGCAAAGAATCAAACTTCTCACAATACTCAATGCACTTAATATGGAAGTTTTTATTATATCCCTCTTGAATGCCTATCATATTAGGACTAAATTCATAACCTAAACCAATTACCATGCTGTTTAAGGACTCTCAAAATAATATAAGTGAGGTACGAGAGTTCAATTATTTCTATAAAACCAAACACCATCATGCTGTAAAAAGATATAAGTGAAGCACTTTAGCAAAATTGCCTATCTCAAAAGATATAAGTGAAGCACATAGAGTATTCAAATAAATTCACGATTCATGCGTGTCTCTCTCATAAGATGTGTGTAGCAAGGATGATTGTGGCAAACTAAAAAGAAATGACTCATATCATACAAGATGCTCCAAGCAAAACACATATAATGTGGTGAATACAAATATAGCCTCAAGTAAATTTACCATTGGATTGAAGACGAAACAGGGGATGCCTTCCGGGGCATCCCCAAGCTTAGGATCTTTGGCATCCTTGAATATGGCTTGGGGTGCCTTGGGCATCCCCAAGCTTAGGCTCTTGCCACTCCTTATTCCATAGTCCATCAAATCTTCACCCAAAACTTGAAAATTTCACAACACAAAACTCAACAGAAAACTCGTGAGATCCGTTAGTATAATAAAAATAAATCACTACTTTAGGTACTATTGTGAACTGATGTCTACTATGCAACCTTCTTCTTGTAGACTCGTGTTGGTCCCCCAAGCATAGAGTTTTGTAGGACAGTGGCAATTTTCCCTCAAGTGGATGACCTAAGGTTTATCAATCCGTGGGAGGTGTAGGATGAAGATGGTCTCTCTCAAACAACCCTTCAACCAAATAACAAAGAGTCTCTTGTGTCCCCAACACACTCAATACAATGGTAAATTGTATAGGTGCACTAGTTCAACGAACAGATGGTGATACAAGTGCAATATGGATGGTAGATATAGGTTTTTGTAATCTAAAAATATAAAAAACAAGGTAAAAAATAGTAAACAACGAGCAAAACGTTGTATAAATGCTTAGAAACAAGTCCTAGGGTCCATACTTTCACCAGTGCAATTTCTCTCAACATTATTGACATAGTTTAATCATATGTAAATACCTCTCGTGCGACAAAGAGTTCACTCCAAAGTCACAAATAGTAGAGAACCAACGAAGAAATTATTGTAGGGTACGAAACCACCTCAAAGTTATCTTTTCCGATCAATCTTATGAGCTATCCCTATAAGTGTCACATACAGCCCTAGAGTTCATACTAAAATAACACCTTAAGAGACACATCAACCCAAACCATAATGTCATCTAGATACTCCAATGTCACCACAAGTACCCATGGGCTTGATTATACGATATGCATCACATAATTTCAGATTCATCATGTTCAATCCAACACAAAGAACTTCAAAGAATGCCCCAGTTCTACCGGAAAGTCAAGACGAAAACATGTGCCAACCCCTATGCATAGATTCCCAAGGTCACAGAACCCGTAAGTTGATCACCAAAACATACATCAAGTGGATCAATAGAACATCCCATTGTCACCATGGATATCCCATCGCAATACATACATCAAGTGTTCTCAAATCCTTAAAGATTCAATCCGATAAGAAAACTTCAAGGGAAAACTCAATTCATCACAAGAAGATAGAGAGGGGAAAACTCCATATGATTCATTTATATCAATAAAGCTCGTGGTACATCAAGATCGTGCCATCTCAAGAACACGAGAGAGAGAGAGAGATATCAAACACATAGCTACTGGTACATACCCTCAGCCCCGAGGGTGAACTACTCCCTCCTCGTCATGGATACCGCCAGGATGATGAAGATGGCCTCCGGTGATGGTTTCCCCCTCCGACAGGGTGCAAAAATGGGCTCCCGATTGGTTTTTCGTGGCTCTGGAGGCTTGCGGCGGTGGAACTGCCGATCTAGGTTTTTTTTGGAGGTTTTAGTATATATAGGAATTTTTGGCGTTGGAATCACGTCAAGGGGTGCCACGAGGCGGTGACAAGCCTACTAGGCGCGAGCAGGGGGGTGGCCACGCCCGGCAGGCTTGTGACCTCCTCATTTCTCTTCTGCCCCAACTCCAATGCTTCGGGGGTCTCTTTTGGTCCAAAAACAATCATACTAAATTTTCAACCCGAGAACTTTTATTTCTGCACAAAAACGACACCACTTCTACTGAAAACAGTGTCAGTCCGGGTTAGTTTTGATAAAATCATACCAAAATCATATAGAATTATTGTAAACATGGCACGAATACTTCATAAATTATAGATACGTTGGAGATGTATTAGCATCCCCAAGCTTAATTCCTGCTCGTCCTCGAGTAGGTAAATGATAAAAGAAATAATTTATGAAGTGTGAATGCTAGTAAGTGCACAAGTTTGATCAATGATAATTCCAAAAGCTTTTCTAGTTTCATCATATTTCATAAATAGTAGCTCATCTCATAAAACTTCTCATGATGAAATAACAAGCTATCCACATGTTAAAGTATAGACTAACAAACCATGCTTTCAGTCATCAAACAGTTGCAATTCATCTTATTTTCAGGAAGGGTCTATGTAAGAGCTTTGATTTAGCAAATTCCACATACTCAACTATCATATACTCTTCCATGATTGCTAATGCTCAAAGCATATTTTTAGAGCAAATGGCATCCGTCAAACACAAAGAAAGATAGGGGTTTAAAGTTTCGCCTCCCAACTTATTTATCATATAAATAATTGTCAACAATAATAATTCATGATCAAATAAATTTGAATGGCCATATATGCTTGGCTCTTTCCCCAACACATGACGCTTGCCAAGAGAAAAAGGCGAAATATAGGAAGTGGTGAAGATAACCATGACTCTTGCATAAAAGTAAGTACTAGAAAGTAAAAGATAGACCCTTCCCAGAGGGAAGCATTGATTTGCGGCGGTGCCAGAGCTTGAGCTTTTAAAACAGAGATGAATAATAGTTTTGGGCGGTACGCTTTCATTGTCACCATAACAACCGAGAGATCTCCGTATCTTCCATGCTAGATACATTATAGGCGGTTCTCAAACATAATGGTAAAGTTTTTACTACCCCTCCACCAATCAATCACACTCCATGGCGAGCCGAATCCACGCATACCATCCATACCAACACCATTCTTGGGGGAGTTTTGTTTAATTATTTGCATTTTTTCTTTGATTTCGGGACTGGGAATCCCTATTACCAGCCACTTTCTCATGAATGATAGTGAATCAAAACATATCGTGAGAATAACCCACTTAGTATGGAAGATACTGACAACCCCTAATCATTATATGAGCGATTCGGGCATACAAAACAGAATATTATTTGAAGGTTTAGAGTTTGACACATGCAAATTTACTTGAAATGGCAGGTAAATACCGCATATAGGTAGGTATGGTGGACTCATATGGAACAACTTTAGGTTTAAGGGTGTTTGGATGCAAAAGTAGTATTTCTACTTGGTGCGGAAGTTTTGGCTAGTATGAGGTGGAAGCAAGCACCACATGTTGGAGAATCCATAACAATATAACTTATATGCAAATATACGCAACCATATCTCATTACGTTGTCTTTCTTGTCCAACTTCAACTAATTTGCTCAAGTTTGAAAAATGGGTAATCATAATCATAGAAGATGTCCAAGATAGTATATTATATTTGAAATCTCTCTTCCTTCAATATTTTTTAATGAATGGTTCAAGTGACCAATGCGGTGTTTGCTAACTTTCAGTAAATTTAACCACCTATACTTCTTATGTGTGAAGTCACTACTCCCCATGGATAAGCATATAAAACATTTATAATTTCATATTTATGATATTCAATTCATTCAACCATTTACTCATAAGATATAAGTGAAGCACGAGAGTAAATGACAAAACTACTACAAAACATATAAGTGAAAATCAACGAGTAGTCAACCAAATAAGTAGCTCTGTGAGGACTTTCTTTCTCTCTCTCTATCTCAATAAAGATTTTTCAGATCTGAGTATCTATTATGTTATTAAAACAATAGAAAACGAACGGTGACGATTTATCGCTGTACAGTTAAGTAATTTAAACGTCCAATATTCATAGATGTATATAAAGTAGAACCAAACAATCAGCCCATAAAAAAACTATCAACTGGACGTATAACAATCTGCCACTATGTATACATGTACCAAAGATTCAATCAACCGGACCATAAATAAAAAATCAATCATCTAGACGTATAACACTTGGCCACTATGTACGTGTACCAAAAAGCCAATCAACCAGCTCATAAAAAGACAACTAGACGTATAACACTCGGCCACCCTGTATGTGTACTAAAGATCTTGATTTCTGGCAAGGAGTACACGTGTTTTGGACGAACAAATCTGCCATAGTAGTACGTGCATGCATGCATTGGACATGAGGGATTTGCAATAGCTGCCGTTTAAAATACAAAATAAATAAATAAAAATAAAATACAAACGTGCTTTCTAATTGCGTCAAGAGTGTACTTCTGCTTCCTAATCATGTAAAGATTTGATCACACTTGCAAAATAAAAATCTGTCTGATCACAGAAGAGTTGTTATTACCAAACATTGTTTCACCAATCTAGAATGATTAATTTTTTATTTGCCTCGCCAAGTATATTATTGCTTAGAAATCCTTCAATTCAGTTTGCGTGTGAATCACGTACACATGGCATGTCACATGTTAGAAACATACATTGGTGGGATAACCCTCAAAATCTTACAAGGTTGTAGCTAAACACTGCCCAGGATATGGCCGCACACAAGTAGAGTTATTTCGTGGTGAACTCCACAGATGAGGCATACCTTTTAATGAAGCTAACCCGGACGATTGTAAAAAGTCGAGTAGCACAAATTAGAATAATAGTCAGAAAATATTGCTTGAGATGAGGAACTACAAGAATTCTTATAATTGATAAAGGTAGAAGAATAAAACAAATTTGAGCTTGCTTCTTGACCGAGGAAATATGCTTAGCTCATTAATAGTTTCGTGGAGACTTTGTAAGTTTTTAATTAACAAAGTAATAATAATTCTTAAGAAACTACCTTATATATATAGGACCCTATATATATATATTTATACACACACACACACACATGTGCAATGCTAAAACCATAGATAGTAACAATATTTAAACCTTTAAGCCCCAAATGAAAATTAATACAATGGCACATGCATATTTTAATTTAATGGTTCTAATATAATTTTTCGTCATGTTCTTAAAATCCTGATAACTCATTACAGAAATTGAGTATATAGCAATATAATTTATTTATTTTTATTTGAAATATAAAAAGTGTACAACGGTCACAATAGAGAACATTTTTCTTGAGAATCAAAATCAACAAAATTATATCTAGCCGCGCAAATGCGAGGGTAACTTTGCTAGTTTTATTTAAACATCAAGTAAAAGAAAAATATCACTCCAAGAATAGCACATATCATGTGGACAAATAAAAATTTAGGCTCAACATAGGCGAACCGATAATTGTTGATGAAGAGAGGTAGGATGCGTAGCATCCCCAAGCTTAGATGCTTGAGATTTCTTGAAATATTTACTTGGGGTGCCTTGGGAATCCCCAAGATTGAGCTTTTGTATCTCGTTCATTCCTCTCATATCATGGTTTCACCTATTCTCAAAAACTTCATCCACACAAAACTCGAAAAGAACTCGTGAAATAGGTTCGTACACATAAGAACAAATCAACACTTCATGTACCGCCAAGACAAGTTGCAAAATAATTTTAAATCATTAGGTACTGTATACTATCATTTCCACAATTTATATCTATCAATATAGGATATGGAAACAATAGGACAAGTAGATAACAAAACTATGACATCAATCTGTCCAAACAGAACAATCTGTAACAATTCATGAAAACAGTGTACTTATGTAACTCAAAAAATTATGAAAATTTAGGATATGCTATAAACTTTATATGAAAACACTGTGTAAATATTTCATAAACTTTACACGTTACAGTAAAATATGAAAATTCAAACACTACAACAGAAGTTTCTGCTTTTACCTAGCACATATCAAAACATGCAATGCAAACACCCTAAGGCAATTCCTGGAACTTTTTATTGAAAAACAAGATTATAAATAACACCTAACATATAACAAAAAAATAAAATGATACTCCAAGCAAAAATCATATTATGTGATGAATAAAAATATAGCTCCAAGTAAGATATACCGATAGTGTTGAAGACAAAAGAGGGGATGCCTTCCGGGGCATCCCCAAGCTTAGGCGCTTGAGTTTTCCTTGAATATTAAATTGGGGGTGACTTGGGCATACCCAATCTTAGGTTCTTGTCACTCCTTATTCTCCTATATCGGTGTCTCACCCAAAACTTGAAAACTTCAATCAAACAAAACTTAATGGAACTTTGTGAGAAGGGTTAGTGTAATAAAGATAGATCATTCACTTAGGTACTATCAAGACAAGATTCATAATTATTCTCACATGATACCTACTGTATTACATCATTCCCACAATTTATATTACTCAATATAAGTTATAGGAACACTTGAATCAAGCAAAGGATGCATGCAAAACAGAATCTGTCAGAAACAAAATAGTCTGTAAAGATCTGAATGATCAGCAAACTTCCCTGACTCTAAAACTTCTGAAACATCAGGACAAACCAAGTAATTTTAATATAAATGTTTTTTAAAAATTTCAGAATTGTTTGATGCTCCAGTATAATCAGATAATTCCTATACTGGACGCAAAACTTTCTATTTTTGCAGAGAATCAAACAAGCAAGTATCCACACTATCCCAAAGGCTTTACTTGGCACTTTATTGAAATAAAATACACAAAACATGATTAATACAGTAGCTTAATCATGTGAACACATAAAAAAAGAAGGTAAAAGTGTTGGCTTGTCTCCCAACAAGCGCTTTTCTTTAATGCCTTTTAGCTAGGCATGATGATTTCAATGATGTTCGTATAGGAATAATAATTGAAACATGCAAAAGCGCATCATGAATCTCATGACAAGCACTTTTAAGTCTAACCCGCTTCCTATGCATAGGGATTTTGTGAGCAAACAATTTATGGGAGCAAGAATCAACTAGCATAGGAAGGCAAAACAAGCATAACTTCAAAACCTTGAACACATACAGAGGAAACCTGATATTATTGCAATTCCTACAAGCATATGTTCCTCCCTCATAATAATTTTCAGTAGCATCATGAAGAAATTCCACAATATAACTAACACATAAAGCATTCTCTTCATGATGCACAAGCATAGAAAATTTGTCAACAACTTGTCCACTATGCAAGTTACCTCGTTACCGGTTTTGTTCTCTTTTCTTATTTTCGTGTTCCGGCATCCCTGTGATCAAATCACACTGTGTCCGGCCAGACAATGATGGATACCGTAACACCGACAGGGCCCGAGGATATCTCTTCATTGTCGGAGGAGCAAATCCCAATCTTTAGGTATCATGTTACTTGCCATAGTTTTCCGTGAACCCGTAAGCCGCCGTAATAGCCACCCAGTAACGGATGACGTTTAACAAACCCCAAAGTTCATGAAGCAAGCACGAAGGAACTCGATACTCTCATGGTCTATGGAATTATGCAAACATTAACTATCTCTGTGTTATTAACCATTAAATTGTGACGAAAGAATCTCATAGCATAACATCAAATTGGGTCGATTCAACACAAGTGTTCTACCAACATCGTGCCCTCAAAATTGCCGGCATAGCCATGCCCATGATCAGGAAAACAGGATCATCATGCAATACTTGAGCCAGTCTTAGAGGCTAGACTAGGAAAACATTTTACCGTTTATTATACCACACGTGTAAATGAGTTTCCCTCCGGGCCTCATGGATATTGCAGACTCAAGAATCATTGTAGTTATAGCATGGATCATAAACATTCATTACAAACTCGGAGATACAAAATAACTGTTATTACTGCCTCTAGGGCGTATCTCCTACACCGCATGCTCCTCTTCACCAATCAGACTGGATTTCCTTCGTAGGTGAGTGTTGTAGTGTTGCTTCATCTTTTGCTCGCATGTGCGACTCATGGTGCGGCCATTTGTTTTCGCGAGGTACGTCAATGATGAAGATGCCGAGGAGGTCTCCTCCTGCTCCTTCTGCGAGGAGCAAAAGTACTTTTCCAACACCGGCAACTCCAAATCTGGCGACCAGGCGAAAGAGGGCAAGGCGAATTGGGGGGTGGATGAGGAGGAGATCGAGGTTGTCACAACTGGTGCGGGCGCTAATGAAGAGGATGGCAACGGTGCTGCCACTGTAGCGGGTAAAGAAGGTGAGGAGGAGCCAGAGTCCACCAACTACAACGAGGTGAGTAAGGGGCTAGGGTTTGGGTGCTCGATTTAGAGGGCGCCCGTCCTCCTGTGGCAGCGTGAGGCATTGTTGAAGTTTCTTGGTGGTGTATGGTGATGACGATGCTCTTAGCAACCCCTCCCCTTGTGATTTCCCAACCACACCTCCCCCTCCCATGCCCCCTCCCTCTAGGTTTTCCTCAGGTTAAACCATGTGAGTTTAGGGTTGTGCACAACTAACCAAACTATCTCAGATTCATTGTTACTTTGCAATGCAAATTCTTGATGATTGTCATGTGATAAGTTGGACCATATAAACGATTTATCTATGCCAATTGCTTGAAATGAAAGATAAAATGGTTCTCTTTTTGGTGTGGGAGATCTTATAACTGATACAAATGCAAAGTTAGTAATGACAGTTATGGTTGCTCAAACTACATATAATCTGTTCCATGTTGTGATGTATGATTAAAATAGGGTCTTGAGGTTAATAGTTGTGTCATTAAAATTCTAGAGCATACTTTCAGATATGATCATGTGATTCTGGAGTGAAATTCACTGGCAGGTTTTCACGGAACTTATTTTATTGGCAAGAAACACACAACTGTGTAGTTCACTTATGAGTTAACATCAAATTTGCCTAAAAGTTGTGCTCACATGTAGCAGTAAATTGCTGTTTGAGAATTCAGTTATTGCTATCAGTTGATGTTCTTCCATTTAATCAACTATGATTAATAGCTCTTTATGCTAATTCTTATAATTTTATAAACATAGTTATTCTGAACAGTAGCAAATAGTGTTGGTAAATGGCTGCATAATAAAGGCCAATGAATCTGCACAATGTAGATGCTTGTATTTGTCAATTTCTATTCAACTACAGTATTTCTATGGTTAGTTATGTCCTAATGCTATATACAATAGTACAAGCGTGTTGTGTGATGATCTTGAAAACAATGTCTTCTACATGATTGGTTGGATGCAAGTAAATTGTGCTAAGCTGTAATCAATACAGTAAAAAATCCACTTTATTCACAAAATATTTACAAGGGTGTTACTTCCCGTTTGAGCGATAATCAATCAGGCTATTCATCTTCATACACTGAATTTTTCATAGCAATGTAACCAATAAAGTAAATCGTCTAATTTATTCCATCACAATTGATACAGACTGGTTTGCTTCTCTTCTAACAGAGCTATGGCTATGAGATACATAAAACAAAAAATGGACCATTTTTCCTTAATGGATAATAGAGAGTCACATTTGAATATCTATGATTGATCATTCATATTTAGATTTATTAGTTCACTCCACATGTTATTGTCATTATTTCAATATTGGAACAATCGTATCTACTATGTGGACTTCTGTTATTACGAGTTGGCTAGGGTCACAGCTAGGATTAAAAGGCACATGTGATTTACTGGTTGTCGGCATTAATGGACATTAGCGTTTGGCTAAAAGACAGACATAGAGAGGAGCTGTAGAAGTCAATTGTTAATGAAAAACTATTATTGACACAGGCTCATCTTATTGCCTCCTGATACGTCTCCAACGTATCTATAATTTTTGGTGATGGAATGCTATTATATTATCTGTTTTGGATGTTTTATATGCATTAATATGCTATTTTATATTATTTTTGGGGCTAACCTATTAATCTAGAGCGTAGTGCCAGTTTCTGCTTTTTCCTTGTTTTTGCATTTTGCAGAGATGGAATATTAAACGGAGTCCAAATGGAATAAAACCTTCGGAAGGATTTTTTGGGAAGGAAACAAATCGATCAAGCTTGGAGTGCATGGCAGGGATGGTGCCGGGGAGCCACAAGCCTGCTAGGCGCGGCACCCCTGGACGCGCCTAGCAGGCTTGTCGCCTCTCGGCAGGTCTCCTAACCCTAATTCTTGGCCTATAAATACCCAAATATTCCCCCAACACTAGAATGAACCACACAAATACTTTTCCGCCGCCGGAAGCCTCTGTTTCCGAGAGATCCAATCTTAGAGCCTTTTCCGGTAATCTACCGAAGGGGGTTTTGATCACGGAGGGCATCTACATCAACTCCATTGCCCCTCCGATGATGCGTGAGTAGTCCACAACAGACCTACGGGTCCATAGCTAGTAGCTAGATGGCTTCTTCTCTCCCTTTGATCTTCAATACCATGTTCTCCATGATCTTCATGGAGATCTATCCGAGGTAATC
This sequence comes from Hordeum marinum, assembly GCA_022496015.1. Classification (NCBI taxonomy): domain Eukaryota; kingdom Viridiplantae; phylum Streptophyta; class Magnoliopsida; order Poales; family Poaceae; genus Hordeum; species Hordeum marinum. The sequence goes on along the minus strand of CM039673.1, from coordinate 58,237,458 downwards.
CTCTTTTGTGGTGTGTTTGTCAAGATCCGATGAATTGTGAGCTTATGTTCAGATTATCCATGAATCTTATTTGAATCTCCTCTGGATTCTTATGTGCATGATTTCATATCCTTGCAAGTCTCTTCGAGTTATTGGTTTGGTTTGGCCAACTAGATTGGTAATTCTTGCAATGGGAGAAGTGCTTGGTTTTGGGTTCAATCTTGCGGTGTCCTCACCCAGTGACATAGTAGGGGTAGCGAGGCATGTATTGTATTGCTGCCATCAAGGGTAACAAGATAAGGTTTTCATCATATTGCTTGAGTTTATCCCTAATGCGTTACTCTGTTCTTCATGAACTTAATACTCTAGATGCAGGCATGAGTCGGTCGATGTTGGAGTAATAGTAGTATATGCAGAATCATTTCGGTCCACTTGACACGGACGTGATGCCTATATGCATGATCATTGCCTTGGATAACTACATGATTATTCGATTTTCTATCAATTGCTTGACAATAATTTGTTTATCTACCATGATATTTGCCTTCAAGAGAGAAGCCTCTAGTGAAACCTATGGCCCCTTGGTCTACTTTCCATAATATATTTTCAGATCTATAAACAAAAAATACCAAAAGAAGTTTTCTGCAATTTTTAACCTTTTACTTTTTGTTCTTGTTTACATCTATATCTATCGGATCTAATCCTTGCAAATAATCGTGAAGGGATTGACAACCCCTTTATAGCGTTGGGTGCAAGAGTTTGATTGTTTGCGTAGGTGCAACCATTGGTGATTTGATTGTTCCTCCTACTAGATTGATACCTTGGTTCTCAACAATTGAGGGAAATACTTATCTACTTCGCTGCATCACCCTTTCCTCTTCAAGGGAAAACCAATGCACGCTCAATAGGTAGCAAGAAGGATTTCTGGCGCCATTGCCGGGGAGGATATACATCAAGCCTACCAAGTACCCATCTCAAACTCATATCTTTCATTTACATTATTTTCCATTTGCCTCTCATTTTCCTCTCCCCCACTTCTAAAACGATTTTTAGAAAATACCAAAAAGATTTGCCTTTTTGTTTGCCCTTCTTTTGTTTGCCTTATGCTTGCTTGTGTGTTTGATTGCTTGGCTTGTCACGATGTGTGAGAATGCCAAGTTGTGTGACTTTTCCAATACTAATAATAATGATTTTATTAGTACTCCGATTGCTCCCGCCACTAGTGTGCAATCTTATGAAATCAATGCTGCCTTGCTTAATGTTGTTATGAAAGAACAATTTTCTGGCCTTCCTAGTGAAGATGCCGTATCCCATCTAAATACTTTCATTGAGTTGTGCGATATGCAAAAAAAGAAAGATGTGGATAATGATATTGTGAAATTGAAGCTATTTCTGTTCTCACTACGAGATCATGCTAAAACTTGGTTTTCATCTTTGCCTAAAAGTAGTATTGATTCATGGAATAAGTGTAAAGATGCTTTTATTGTTGGAAATATGCCCTAGAGGCAATAATAAATTGGTCATTATCATATTTCCTTGTTCATGATAATCGTTTATTATCCATACTATAATTGTATTGATCGGAAACTCAGATACATGTGTGGATACATAGACAAAACCATGTCCGTAGTATGCCTCTAATAGACTAGCTCGTTGATCAAAGATGGTGAAGGTTTCCTAGCCATGGACATGAGATGTCATTTGATAACGGTATCACATCATTAGGAGAATGATGAGATGGACAAGACCCAAACTATAAACATAGCATATGATCGTATCAGTTTATTGCTACAGTTTTCTGCATGTCAAGTATTTGTTCCTATGCCCATGAGATCATGCAACTCACTGACACCGGAGGAGTACCTTGTGGGTATCAAACGTTACAACGTAACTGGGTGACTATAAGGGTTTTCTATAGGTATCTCCGAGGGTGTCTGTTGGGTTGGCATGGATCAAGACTGGGAATTGTTACTCTATGTGACGGAGAGGTATCTTAGGGCCCACTCGGTAATACAACATCACAATAAGCCTTGCAAGCAATGTGACTAAGTGTTAGCCACGAGGTCTTGTATTACGGAACGAGTAAAGAGATTTGCCGGCAACGAGATTGAACTATGTAATGAGATAACGACGATCGAATCTCGGGCAAGTAACATACTGAAGAACAAAGGGAACATCATACGGGATTAAATGAATCCTTGACATAAAGGTTCGACCAATAAAGATCTTTGTAGAATATGTAGGAATCAATATGGGCATCTAGGTCCCTCTATTGGTTGTTGACCGTAGAGGTGTCTCGGTCATCTCTACATAGTTCTCGAACCCGCAAGGTCTACACACTTAAGGTTCGGTGACGTTTCGGTAGTATAGAGTTATGTATGGTGGTGACCGAAGGTTGTTTGGAGTCCTGAGTGAGACCTCGGATGTCACGAGGAGCTCCGGAATGGTCCATAGGTAAATATTGATATATAGGAAGTCCTGTTTTGGTCATCGGAAAAGTTTCGGGCTCATCGATAGAGTACCGGGAGTGCCGGGAGTGTGCCGGGGGACCATCGGGAGGGGTGGCTCGAGCCAAAGGACCTCATGGCCTGTGGGAGGAGTTAAACCAGCCCCTGGTGGGCTGGACTAAGCCCCCACTAAGGCCCATGCGGCTAGGGGTGGGAAATACCCAAAAGGTGGAGAGGTGGAAAGAGTTTCCAAGTGGAAAGGAGGAATCCTACTCCTAATAGGATTGGAGTAGGACTCCTCCACCTCCAATTTCGACCAAACCTTGAGGGTTTGAGGCTGCCTCTGCCCCTCCCTCCCTCCTATATATACTAGAGGATTTGAGGGAAGAGATAATCCTAATTGCCACATGCTCCATCTAATTCATCTAGATCGGTTTTCTCCTCTAGTCTAGTTCGGTGGTGCTTAAGCGAAGCCCTGCCAGAATAGTTCCACCACCATCGCCGCCACGCCGTCGTGCTACCGGAGAACTCATCTACATGTCCACTCCCTCTTCCTGGATCAAGAAGGTGGAGATCTTCATAGAGTTGTACGTGTGTTGAACGCGAAGGTGCCGTCCGTTCGACACTAGATCGGAAGGACCGTGATCAAGATTGCGAGACGATTCGTGATTTTAACGTGGGACGGATCGTGATGAGATCGCGGGAAAGATTGTGATTGGATCGTGAGATGGATCGTGATGGGATCACGAGACGCTCGGCGATTTGGATCGCGAAGATGTTCGACTACATCAACCGCGTTTCTTAACGCTTCCAGCTTAGCGATCTACAAGGGTATGTAGATCCACTCTCCCTCTTGTAGATGCTCATCACCATGGATAGATCTTGCGTGTGCGTAGGAAATTTTTTGTTTCCCATGTAACATTCCCCAATAGTGGCATCATGAGCTAGGTCTATGTGTAGATGAGATTGCGAGTAGAACACAAAGGAGTTTGTGGGCGTCGATGCTTAGATTGCTTCCTCCCTTGGTCGTGTTTTGGTTCAGCGGTATTGTAGGATGAAGCATCCCGGACCAACCTTACTCGTACGCTTACGAGAGACCGGTTCCATCGACTGACATGTAACTTCGTTGCAGAAAGATGGATGGCGGGTGTATGTTTCTCCTACTTTAGTTGGATCGTATTCGACAAAGGTGGTCCTTGAGAAGGTTGAAAAGCAACTTATGTATCACCGTTGTGGTTTTTGCGTAGGTGAGAATTGTTCTTCCTAGATACCCGTAGCAGCCACGTAAAACTTGCAACAACAATTAGAGGACGTCTAACTTGATTTTGCAGGGTATGTTGTGATGTGATATGGCCAATTACATGATGAGATATATGTGATGTATGAGATGATCATGTATTGTATAGAATATCATGACTTGCATGTCGATCAGTACGGCAACCAGCATGAGCCATAGGGTTGTGTTTAATTATTGTATGACCTGCGTGTCAATCATTAAGCTCTATGTAATTCTTTACTTTATCGCTAAGCGGTAGCAATAGTAATAGAATCATGGTGGGCGTGACATCCCTGATGGCGACACGTTGATGGAGATCAAGATGATGGAGATCATGGTGTCATGCTGGTGACGATGGAGATCATGCCAGAGCTTTATAGATGGAGATCAACAGCACAAGCTCATGGCCATATCATGTCACTTATGATTTGCATGTGATGTTAATCCTTTTATGCACCTTGTTTTCCTTAGGACGACGGTAGCATTATAAGGTGATCCCTCACTTAAATTTCATAGTGTGTTCTCCCCGAGTGTGCACCGTTGTGAAAGTTCGTCGTGTCGAGACACCACGTGATGATTGGGTGTGATAGAGTCTATGTTCACATACAACGGGTGCAAGCCAGTGTTGCACGTGCAGAACACTCGGGTTAAACTTGACGAGCCTAGCGTGTATAGACATGGCCTCGGAACACAAGAGACCGAAAGGTCGAACATGAGTCATATAGTAGATATGATCAACATGATGATGTTCACCATTCAAACCACCTCAACTCACGTGATGATCGGACTTGGGTTGGTGAATTTGGATCATGTATCACTCGAATGACCGGAGGGATGTCAGTTTGAGTGGGTGATCTTAAGTAATATGATTAATTGAACTCATTATCATGAAAATAGTCAGTAGTGTCTTTGCAAATTATGTTGTAGATTACTAGCTCACGTTGTAGCTGCCTTGAATGTATATATGTTCCTAGAGAAATAGAGTTGAAAGATGATGGTAGCAATACTGTGTACTGGGCCCGTGATTTGAGAATTGTTCTCATTGCTGCACAAAAGGCTTATATCCTTAATGCACCGCTCGGTGCGCCACCCCCCTCTAGCATCGTCTATAGATGTTGTGAACATCTGACAGGCACGTTCCGATTACTACTTGATACTTCAGTGCGTCATGCATTACGGCCTAGAATTGAGGCTCCGAAATGTTTTGAATTTCACAAAACATATGAGATGTTCTAAGAGCTGAAATTGGGATCTCAGGCTCGTGCCCGTGTTGTGAGATATGAGATCTCCAACAAGATTCATTGCCTGCAAGACGAAGGAGAATATCTCAATCGTTGAGCATGTGCTCAGATTGTCTGGGTGCTACAATCGCTTGAATCGAGTGGGAGTTGATCTTCCAGATAAGAGAGTGATTGATATAGTTCTCCAAGTCACCATCACTAAGCTACTAGAACTTCGTGATGAACTATAATTATGCCAGGGATGGAAAGAATGATCCCCGAGCTATTCGCGATGTTTGACACCGCGAAGGTAGAAATCAAGAAAGAGGATCAAGTGTTGATGGTTAGTAAAACCACTAGTTTAGAGAAGGGCAAGGGCAAGGAGGGAAATTTCATGGATGACAAGTCAGTTGCTGCTCCAATGAAGCAACCCAAATATGAACCTAAACCCGAGACTAAGTGCTTCTATCATGAGGAGAGCGGTCGCTGAAGCGGAACAACCCTAGATACTTGGTAGATAAGAAGGCTGGCAACGTCGACAGAAGTATATTTGATATACGTATTATTGATGTGTACCTTGCTAGTACTCCTAGTAGCATCTGGGTATTGGATATCGGTTCGGTTGCTGAATGTTAGTAACTCGAAATAAAAGCTACAGAATAAACGGAGACTAGCTAAGGGTGAGGTGACGATGTGTGTTGGAAATGTTTCCAAGGTTGATGTGATCAACATCGCACACTCTATCTACCTTCGGGATTAGTGACGAACCTAAATAAATGTTATTTGGTGTTTGCGTTGAGCATGAACGTGATTAGATCGTGTTTATTGCAATACGGTTATTCATTTAAGCCAGAGTATAATGGTTATTCTGTTTACATGAATAATACCTTCAATGGTCATGCACCCAATGAATGGTTTGTTGAATCTTGATCGTATAGTACACATGTTCATAACATAGATGCCAAAAGATACAAAGTTAATAATGATAGTACCACATACTTGTGGCACTGCCGCTAAATGTCATATTGGTGTAAATCGCATGAAGAAACTCCATGCTGATGGATCTTTGGACTCATTCGATTTTGAATCTGTTGAGACATGCGGACCATGCCTCTTGGGCAAGATGACTAAAATCCCGTTTTTTGGCTTGATGGAATGGGCAAGTGACTTACTGGAAATGATACATGTTGATGTATACGGTCCAATGAGTATTGTACCGTGCGGTGGATATCGTTATTTTCTTACCTTCACTGATGATTTGAGTAGATATAGTGTATATTTACTTAATTAAACACAAGTCTAAATCGTTTGACAAGTTCAAGCAGAATCAGTGTGAAGTTTGAGATCATCGTGACGAGAAGATAAAATGTCTACGATATGATCGTGGAGGTGAATATCTAAGTTACGAGTTTGGTATACAACTTAAGACAATGTGAAAAGTTGTTTCACAACTCACGCCACCTGGAACACCATAGTGTGATGGTGTGTTTGAATGTCGTAGTCATGCTGTATTGGATATGGTGCAAATTATGATGTCTCTTGTCGTTTTACCACTATCGTTTTGGGTTATGCATTAGAGACAACTACATTCACTTTAAATAGGGCACCATCTAAATCCATTGAGATGACACCATATGGTTTGGCAGAAACCTAAGCTGTCATTTCTTAATGATTGGGGCTGCGAAACTTATGTGAAAAGAGTTTTCACCTGAACAGCTCGAACACAAAGCGGACAAATGCAGCTTCATAGAATACCCTAAGAACAGTTGGGTCCTTCTCGAGAAAGAGTTTCTCTCGAAAGAATTGAGTGGGAGGAAGATAGAACTTGATGAGGTTGTTGAACCTTTGTTTCAACCAGAGAGTAGCGCAGCACAGAAAGATGTTTCTATGGAACCTAAGTCAGTTCAAGAGGAAGTAAGTGATGAGGAAGTAAGTGTTTCGGATCAAGTTACTATCGAACCTCGTAGGTCTACAAGGACGTGTACTACTCCTGAGTGGTACGGCAACCCTGTCTTAGAGGTCATGTTGTTGAACAACGATGAACCTACGAGCTATGGAGAAGCGATGATAGGCCTGGATTCTGACAAATGGTTAGAGGCCATGAAATCCGAGAAAGGATCCATGTATGAAAACCAAGTATAGACTTTGGTAGACTTGCTCGTTGGACGGTAGGTCGTCGAGTACAAATGGACCTTTAAGATGAAGACGGACGCTGATGGTAAATGTCACCATTTGTAAAGCTCGACTTGTCGCAAAGAAGTTTCTAACAAGTTCAAGGAGTTGACTGCGACGAGACTTCCTCACTCGTAGCGATGCTAAAGTCTATTGGAATTATGTTAGCAGTTGCTGCATTTTTCAATTATGAAATCTGGCAGATGGATGTCAAAACATCGTTTCCTTAACGGTTTACTTGAGGAAAGGTTGTATGTGATACAACCAGAAACTTTTGTCAGTCCTAAGGATGCTAACAGGTGGGAGAGCTACAACAATCCTTTTATGGGCTAGATCAAGCATCTCGGAGTTGGAATATATGCTTTGATGAGGTGATCAAAGTTTTTGAGTCTATACAAAGTTTACGAGAAACTTGTATTTGCAATAAAGTGAGTGGGAGCACTATAGAATTTCTGATAAGCATATGTGGGTGACATATTGTTGATCGGAAATGATATAGATTTTCTGGAAAGCATAAAGGGTTGTTTGAAAAGAGTTTTTCAAAAAAAGACATGGATAAAGCTACTTAATTGTTGGGCATCGAGATCTATAGAGATATATCAAGACGCCTGATAAGACTTTCAATGAGTACATACCTTGACAAGATTTTGAAAGAGTTCAAAATGGATCAGTCAAAGAAAGAGTTCTTGCCTGATTTGTAAGGTGTGAAGTTGAGTGAGACTCAAAGCTCGACCACGACAGAAGAAAGAGAAAGGACGAACGTCATCCCCTATGCCTTAGCCATAGGCTCTATATAGTAGGCCATGCTATGTACTGCACCTGTGTGTGCCTTGCCATGAGTTTGTCAAGGGGTACAAGAGTGATCCAGGAGCGGCTCACTGGACAATGGTCAAGATTATCCTTAGTAACTAAAGGACTAAGGAAATGTTTCTCGATTATGGAGGTGATAAAGGTTCGTCGTAAAGAGTTATGTCGATGCAAGCTTTAACACCAATCCAGATGACTCTTAGTAGCAATCCAGATACGTATAGTGGAGAAGCCATTTGGAATAGCTCCAAGTGGAATGACGGGGTTATTACCCTTGGGTAGGCCAAAGCAGCGGGGTTCTCCTCCTTGCTTTGTGCGATTGGCTGGCCCTGGCCGGCTGGAGCACAGCCGGCAGGTGCGATCGCCGGCTGGCTCGGGGACGGCTGGTCAAGGTGCCCGCTCGGCCCCCGGCTGGCTAGGCGTGACCGGCTGCCCTCAGGCCGCCTCCTCCATTGACCCCAGGGCGGACAAGCAATGTCCCGTCCCTCTACGCGCGGGTACGGCGACATGACGTGACCGCCACGACGAGCGCCATTGTAGCCACAGTGGCCGCTGACGCACGGGTGTGCATGGCTACAGTTCGGCTGTCTAGGTCGTCGACCTTGGCGACTGCGACCGGGCGGGGAAACAGTGCCGACATGCCCCCACCCACTCTATTAGCTGCCCCGGCGTGGCTACAGTGCAGCCGGCCGTATCGAAGACTTCGGCCGGCTAGCACTAGATGACGCCACCCGGGCGGCCTGTGCCGCAGCAGGTGGGCGGGGGCCAATCACGGAGCCGGATGGCGGGCCCCAGCGGGCGATGGGACCGCACATCCAGTGGACCCTACAGGTGACGAGACGGCTCGAGGGGCGGGACCCCCTGGTCAACCGGAGAGGCTGCCAGCCAGGTCCCCCCACTTATGTACCTCAAGAATATTGTAAGCCGGGGGATTGGCCTATAAAACCCCCCGAGCCCCCCCATGGATCCAGGAGAAAAAGTCTCTCTCTCACACACACACCTACGGGATACTTCCCTCACAGTCTCACACTTCATAGCGGAGGAGGGCGAGCCGGCTGCTCCCTCTTCCTCCTCTAGACACAGCTCCAGGAGCAACTTTGTAAACATACCCATCCATCAAACTAGACCAAGCAGGACTAGGGGTGTTACCTCCCATTGAGGGCCCTGAACTGGGTACATCGTGTGTCACCACCGCTTGTACCTAATCTTGCTCCCGGAGCCCATCGGCGTCCTCCGGCCCCAACCACCTACGATAAGCCTACCCATGGCATCTGTCGTGACAAAACGACGACAGTTGGCGCCCACCGTGGGTCCGTACGCGGCGCCAGCCGGATTCATGCTCCGGGCAGGACCCCTCGCCATTCCGCACCGTCACCGCACATCTAGGCGAAACCGCGGGCTCGTGGGGCTTGCTCCGGTAGGCCCTGCGGGCAGCTCCGTCGACCTCACACTCGACATCGACACACTCACCGAGCGCTTTGGCAGGCTTAGCCTTGCCGAAGCTCCGACCGCCGACGAGTACCCTAGGTAGGTGCTCGTCTGCGTCGGTCCACCCACGGCTGTGGGCGCACTTGCTACGACCCAGTCCAGTGGCTCCCACGATCGTGTGGGAGCAATGGCCATCATCCCCTCCACCTCCTCCAAACATGTGCGGGCCGAGGCTGACGACACCATGACCCGCGTCAGCACCTGTGACCCGCTCGGCGCGGCCCTCCGGGGCTTGAGCACCCCTATTGCCCCGACCGCAAACCCCGACGCCACCACGGCCGAGCTCGAGGTGGCACGCCATCTCCTCTTCAAGGAATCTAGTTCCCTCTTAGCCACGCGACACCGCATGGAGGACGCTCAACGAGAATACGCTTCCGCCTACGGTCTCACCTCGGCTGGCACTGAGCCTAGCCGGCGTGGGGCTGTGCGCGACCGCGGTCGTGTGGTCGCCGAAATCTTGGGCGGCAACATGCCCGTCTATGACACCCCCGTAGCCAACCTGTGGGCCGCCAAGGTAGCCTACGAGGATTTGGCTACCTTGAAGGGCGAAGAGCGTGCCGCCCGCGAGCATCACATCAAGGACCTCATCAACGCCACCGACCTGCAGCAACACCTGCTCGCGGCAGGCGGTGCCGCCTCCGAAGGCCCCTGGCCCGAGCACGAGGACACGGGGACTGCTGGCCGTCAGCCGGCTCAGCACTCCTACTCCCCTCGCGTTTCCGGCCGCCGGGTCGGGGAAAGCAACCTCCGGCCCTCTCAGCTCCCGGGAACGAGCAGCTGGCTATAAACAGCCGACGCACCAATGACCCGCCTCGTAGCGGCCGCCACCACGAGGCACCGGTAGACGGCAGCCGGCGCAGCCACGGGCATACGCCACCCTCGCGGCGCGAGCCGGAATGGTCGGTTCCGCCAATCATCCGTCCCGAGCTCTCGGCTCGGCTCGGACCGCGTGTCCCCCATAGCGAGTGTTGGAAATATGCCCTAGAGGCAATAATAAAATGATTGTTATTGTATTTCCTTGTTCATGATAATTGTCTATTGTTCATGCTATAATTGTATTAATCAAAAACCATAATGCATGTGTGAATACATAGACCACAACGTGTCCCTAGTGAGCCTCTAGTTGACTAGCTCGTTGATCAATAGATGGTCATGGTTTCATGACCATGGACATTAGATGTCGTTGATAACGAGATCACATCATTAGGAGAATGATGTGATGGACAAGACCCAATCCTAAGCATAGCACAAGATCGTGTAGTTCGTTTGCTAAAGCTTTTCAATGTCAAGTATCGTTTCCTTAGACCATGAGATTGTGCAACTCCCGGATACCGTAGGAATGCTTTGGGTGTGCCAAATGTCACAACGTAACTGGGTGGCTATAAAGGTACACTACGGGTATCTCCAAAAGTGTCTATTGGGTTGGCACGAATCGAGACTGGGATTTGTCACTCCGTATGAAGGAGAGGTATCTCTAGGCCCACTCGGTAAGACATCATCATAATGAGCTCAATGTGACTAAGGAGTTAGCCACGGGATGATGTGTTACGTAACAAGTAAAGAAACTTGCTCGTAACGAGATTGAACAAGGTATAGGGATACCGACGATCGAATCTCGGGCAAGTATCATACCGGTAGACAAAGGGAATTGAATACGGGATTGATTGAATCCCCGACATCGTGGTTCATATTATGAGATCATCGTGGAGCATGTGGGAGACAACATGGGTATCCAGATCCCGATGCCGGTTATTCACCGGAGAGGTGTCTCGGTCATGTCTACGTGTCTCCCGAACCCGTAGGGTCTACACACTTAAGGTTCGATGACGCTAGGGTTATAGGGAAATGGTATACGTCATTACCGAAGGTTGTTCGGAGTCCCGGATGAGATCCCAGAAGTCACGAGGAGCTCCGGAATGGTCCGGAGGTAAAGATTGATATATAGGAAGTCCTGTTTTGGTCACCGGAAAGTTTTCGGGCTCATCAGTAGTGTACCGGGAGTGCCGGGAGGGTGCCGGAGGACCCCGGGAGGGGTGTGACGACCAAAGGACTTCGTGGGCCCTTAGAGGAGGTGTACCAACCCTTATTTGTCTGGCCAATACCTTTCGGAAGGGCCTATGCAGCTAGGGATAAGAGGTAAGGCTGAAAAGGATTCAAAAGGAAGAGATCCACCTCCCTTGTGGGAGGTGGACTCCTCCCTAGGTTCGGCCGAACCTCTCCTCCTTGGAGGAGGAGCCAAGGAAGCCCTCTCTCTCCCTCCTCCTATATATACCCAAGTTTTTGGGATGATTTGAGACACGACTTCTCTCTCTCTCTCGGCGCAGCCCTACCCTTCCTCTTCCTCATTCTCCGTAGCGCTGGGCGAAGCCCTGTCGGAGTCCACGTAGCTCCACTGTCACCACACCGTCGTGCTGCCGGAGCTCTCCCTCAACCTATCCTTCCTCCTTGCTGGATCAAGGTGTAGGATACGTCATCGGGCTGCATGTGTGTTGAACGCGGAGGCACCATTGTTCGACGCTTAGATCGGAGTCCACCACGATCTGAATTGCTACGAGTACGACTCCACCAACCGCGTTCTTGTAATGCTTCCGCTTAGCGATCTTCAAAGGTATGAAGATGCAATCTGTCCTCACTCATTGCTGGTTTCTCCATAGATTGATCTTGGTGACACGTAGGATTTTTTTTGATTTACTACTACGTCTCCCATCAGTGCCATCATGAGCTAGGTCTATGCGTAGAATCTATGCACGAGTAGAACACAAAGCAGTTGTGGGCGTCGATCTTGTTAATTTGCTTACCACTACTGGTATTATCTTGATTCGGCGGTATTGTGGGATGAAGCGGCCCGGACCAACTTTACACGTACGCTTATCTGAGACCGGTTCCACCGCCTGACATGCACTTTTTGCGTAAGGTGGCTAGCGGGTGTTTGTCTCTTCCACCTTAGTCGGATTGGATTCGATGAAAAGGGTCCTTATGAAGGGTAAATAGAAATTGGCATATCACGTTGTGGTTTTGGCATAGGTAAGAAACATTCTTGCTAGAAACCTATAGCAGCCACGTAAAAACTTGCAACTACAAATTAGAGGACGTCTAACTTGTTTTTGCAGCATGTGCCTTGTGATGTGATATGTCCAAAAGGATGTGATGTGATGCATTGTGATGTATGAGATTGATCATGTTCTTGTAATAGGATTCACGACTTGCATGTCGATGAGTATGACAACCGGCAGGAGCCATAGGAGTTGTCTTATTTTATTGTATGACCTGCGTGTCAATCATAAACGCCATGTAATTACTTTACTATTTTGCTAAATGTTAGTCATAGTAGTAGAAGTAATAGTTGGCGAGACAACTTCATGAAGACACAATGATGGAAATCATGATGATGGAGATCATGGTGTCGTGCCGGTGACAGTGATGATCGTGGTGCCCCGAAGATGGAGATCAAAGGAGCAAGATGATATTGGCCATATCATGTCACTATATTGATTGAATGTGATGTTTATCATGTTTACATCTTATTTTCTTAGAACGACGGTAGTAAATAAGATGATCTCTCAATAAAATTTCAAGAAAGGTGCTCACCCTAACTGTGCACCGTTGCTAAGGATCGTTGTTCCGAAGCACCACGTGATGATCGGGTGTGATAGGTTCTAACGTTCGCATACAATGGGTGTAAGCAAGATTTACAAACGCGAAACACTTAGGTTGACTTGACGAGCCTAGCATGTACAAACATGGCCTCGGAACACGGAAGACCGAAAGGTCGAACATGAGTCGTATAGAAGATACGATCAACATGGAGATGTTTACCATGGATGACTAGTCCGTCTCACGTGATGATCGGACACGGGCTAGTTGACATGGATCATGTGTCACTTGGATGACTAGAGATATGTCTATCTAAGTGGGAGTTCATTAAATAATTTGATTATGTGAACTTAATTATCAAGAACTTAGTCTAAAATTGTCTTACAATCTATACTGTAGATCCAATGGCCAACGCTAATGCCAACCACAACTTCAACGCGTTCCTAGAGAAAACCAAGATGAAAGATGATGGAAGCAACTATGCAGACTGGGTCCATAGCTTGAGGATCATACTCATAGCTTCCAAAAGATTGTATGTCCTTGATGCACCGCTAGGTGACGCACCCGTTCTCCCAACAGAGCAAGACATTGCGAACGCTTGGCATTCACACTGCGATGATTACTCCCTTGTTCAGTGCGGCATGCTTTACAGTTTAGAACCGGGGATCCAAAAGCGTTTTGAGCAACACGGAGCCTATGAGATGTTCCAAGAGCTGAAACTAGTTTTCCAAGCTCATGCCCGGGTCGAGAGATATGACGTCTCCGACAAGTTCTTCAGCTGTAAGATGGAGGAGAACAGTTCTGTCAGGGAGCACATCCTCAAGATGTCTGGGCTACACAACCGCTTGACTCAGCTGGGAGTTAATCTCCCGGATGACTCGGTCATTGACAGAATCCTCCAGTCGCTTCCACCTAGCTACAAGAGCTTTGTGATGAACTACAACATGCAAGGGATGGAGAAGTCCATTCCTGAGTTGTACTCGATGCTGAAATCAGCGGAGGTCGAGATCAAAAAGGAGCATCAAGTGTTGATGGTAAATAAGACCACTAGTTTCAAGAAAGGAAAGGGTAAGAAGAACTTCAAGAAGGACGGCAAAGCTGTTGCCGCGCCCGGTAAGCAAGTTGCCGGGAAGAAGAACAAGAATGGACCCAGGCCTGAGACTGAGTGCTTTTATTGCAAGGGTACCGGTCACTGGAAGCGGAACTGCCCCAAGTACTTAGCGGATAAGAAGGCCGGCAACGTTAAAGGTATATGTGATATACTTGTTATTGATGTGTACGTAACCAGCGCTCGTAGTAGCTCCTGGGTATTTTATACTGGTGCAGTTGCTCACATTTGTAACTCTAAGCAGGAGCTGCGGAATGAGCGGAGACTGGCGAAGGACGAGGTGACGATGCGCGTCGGGAAAGGTTCCAAGGTTGATGTGATCGCCGTCGGCATGCTACCTCTGCATCTACATTCGGGATTAGTTTTAAACCTTAATAACTGTTATTTAGTACCAGCTTTGAGCATGAACATTGTATTTGGATCTCGCTTGATACGAGATGGCTACTCATTTAAATCTGAGAATAATGGTTGTTCTATTTATATGAGAGAAATGTTTTATGGTCCTGCCCCGCTGGTCAATGGTTTATTTTTGATGAATCTCGAACGTGATGTTACACATGTCCATAGTGTGAGTACCAAAAAGTGTAAGGTTGATAAGGATAGTCCCACTTACATGTGGCACTGCCGCCTTGGTCATATTGGTGTCAAACGCATGAAGAGGCTCCATGCTGATGAACTTTTGGAGTCTCTTGATTTTGAATCATTTGACACGTGCGAACCATGCCTCATGGGCAAGATGACCAAGACTCCATTCTCTGGAACAATGGAGCGAGTAACTGACTTGTTGGAAATAATACATACCGATGTATGCGTTCCAATGAGCATCGAGGCTCGTGGTGGCTACTGTTATGTTCTCACCCTCACCGATGACTTGAGCAGATATGGGTATGTCTACTTAATGAAACACAAGTCTGAAACCTTTGAAAGGTTCAAGGAATTTCAGAGTGAGGTAGAGAATCAATGTGACAGGAAAATAAAGTGCCTACGATCTGATCATGGCGGAGAATATTTAAGTCACGAGTTTGGCACGAACCTAAGGAAATGTGGAATTGTTTCACAACTCACGCCGCCTGGCACACCTCAGCGAAATGGTGTGTCTAAACATCGTAATCGCACTCTATTGGATATGGTGCGGTCTATGATATCTCTTACCGACTTACCGCTATCATTTTGGAGATATGCGTTAGAGACTGCAGCATTCACTTTAAATAGGGCACCGTCAAAATCCGTTGAGACGACACCGTATGAATTATGGTTTGGAAAGAAACCTAAGCTGTCATTTCTAAAAGTTTGGGGATGCGATGCTTATGTGAAGAAACTTCAACCTGAGAAGCTCGAACCCAAAGCGGAAAAGTGTGTCTTCATAGGATATCCCAAAGAGACTATTGGGTATACCTTCTACCTCAGATCCGAAGGCAAAGTCTTTGTTGCTAAGAATGAATCCTTTCTCGAGAAAGAGTTTCTCTCAAAAGAAGTAAGTGGGAGGAAAATAGAAATTGATGAGGTAATTGTACCTCCGCTCGAACCGGAGAGTAGCACAGCAAAAGAAGTTGTTTCTATGGAGCCTACACCGGCTAGAGAGGAAGTTAATGATGATGATCATGAAACTTCAGATCAAGTTACTATTGAACGTCGAAGGTCCACTAGGACACGTTCCGCACCAGAGTGGTACGACAACCCTGTCCTGGAGATCATGTTGTTAGACAACGGTGAACCTTCGAACTATGAAGAAGCGATGGCGGACCCGGATTCCAACAAATGGCTTGAAGCCATGAAATCCGAGATAGGATCCATGTATGAGAACAAAGTGTGGACTTTGGTGGACTTGCCTGATGATAAGCCAGCCATTGAAAATAAATGGATCTTTAAGAAGAAGACTAACGCGGATGGTGATGTGACCGTCTATAAGGCTCGGCTTGTCGCTAAGGGTTATCGACAAGTTCAAGGAGTTGACTACGATGAGACTTTCTCACCTGTAGCGATGCTAAAGTCTGTCCGAATCATGTTAGCAATTGCCGCATTTTATGATTATGAGATCTGGCAAATGGACGTCAAAACGGCACTCCTTAATGGCTTCCTTAAGGAAGAACTGTATATGATGCAGCCAGAAGGTTTTGTCGATCCTAAAGATGCTCACAAAGGATGCAAGCTCCAGTGCTCCATCTACGGGCTGGTGCAAGCATCTCGGAGTTGGAACATTCGCTTTAATGAGGTGATTAAAGCGTTTGGGTTTGTACAAGTTTATGGAGAACCCTGTATTTGCAAGAAAGTGAGTGGGAGCTCTATAGAATTTATCATATTATATGTGGATGACATACTGATAATGGGAAATGATATAGAACTCTTGGAAAGTGTAAAGGCCTACTTGAATAAGTGTTTTTCAATGAAGGACCTTGGAGAAGCTACTTACATATTAGGTATTAAGATCTATAGAGATAGATTGATACGCCTCATAGGTCTTTCACAAAGCACATACCTTGAAAACATATTGAAGAAGTTCAATATGGATCAGTCCAAGAAGGGGTTCTTGCCTGTGCTATAGGGTGTGAGATTGAGTACGTCTCAGTGCCCGACCACAACAAAAGATAGAGAAGAGATGAGTGTCATCCCCTATGCTTCAGCCATAGGCTCTATTATGTATGCCATGCTGTGTACCACACCTGATGTGAACCTTGCCATAAGTTTGGTAGGGAGGTACCAAAGTGACCCCAGAGCAGAACACTGGACAGCGGTCAAGAATATCCTAAATTACCTGAAAAGGACAAAGGACATGTTTATCGTATATGGAGGTGCCGAAGAGCTCGTCGTAAAGGGTTACGTCGATGCTAGCTTCGACACAGATCCAGACGACTCCAAGTCGCAAACCGGATACGTGTATGTTTTGAACGGCGGGGCAGTCAGGTGGTGCAGCAGCAAGCAAAGCGTCGTGGCGGCATCTACATGTGAAGCAGAGTACATAGCTGCTTCAGAAGCAGCAAAGTAAGGAGTCTGGATGAAGGAGTTCATCACCGACCTAGGAGTAATTCCAAGTGGGTCGGGCCCGATGACTCTATTCTGTGACAACACTGGAGCTATTGCCCTTGCGAAGGAGCCCAGGTTTCACAAGAAGACAAGACACATCATGCGCCGCTTCAACTCCATTCGTGATTACATTCAGGAGGGAGATATAGATATTTCTAAAGTGCATACGGATCTGAATGTCGCAGATCCGTTGACTAAACCTCTCTCACGAGCAAAACATGATCAACACCAGAATGCTATGGGTGTTTGATTCATCACAATGTAACTAGATTATTGACTCTAGTGCAAGTGGGAGACTATTGGAAATATGCCCTAGATGCAATAATAAAATGGTTGTTATTGTATTTCCTTGTTCATGATAATTGTCTATTGTTCATGCTATAATTGTATTAACCGGAAACCAGAATGCATGTGTGAATAGATAGACCACAACGTGTCCCTAGTGAGCCTCTAGTTGACTAGCTCGTTGATCAATAGATGGTTACGGTTTCATGACCATGGACATTGGATGTCATTGATAACGAGATCACATGATTAGGAGAATGATGTGATGGACAAGACCCAATCCTAAGCATAGCACAAGATCGTGTAGTTCGTTTGCTAAAGCTTTTCAATGTCAAGTATCGTTTCCTTAGACCATGAGATTGTGCAACTCCCGGATACCGAAGGAATGCTTTGGGTGTTCCAAACATCACAACATAACTGGGTGGCTATAAAGGTACACTACGGGTATCTCCGAAAGTGTCTGTTGGGTTGGCACGAATCGAGAATGGGATTTGTCACTCCGTATGACGGAGAGGTATCTCTGGGCCCACTCGGTAAGACATCATCATAATGAGCTCAATGTGACTAAGGAGTTATCCACGGGATGATGTGTTACAGAACGAGTAAAGAAACTTGCTAGTAACGAGATTGAACAAGGTATAAGGATACCGACGATTGAATCTCGGGCAAGTATCATACTGATAGACAAAGGGAATTGAATACGGGATTGATTGAATCCCCGACATCATGGATCATCCGATGAGATCATCGTGGAGCATGTGGGAGACAACATGGGTATCCAGATCCCGCTGTTGGTTATTGATTGGAGAGGTGTCTCGGTCATGTCTACGTGTCTCCCGAACCCGTAGGGTCTACACACTTAAGGTTCGATGACGCTAGGGTTATAGGGAAATGGTATACGTGATTACCGAAGGTTGTTCGGAGTTCCGGATGAGATCCTAGATGTCACGAGGAGATCCGGAATGGTCCGGAGGTAAAGATTGATATATAGGAAGTCCTGTTTTGGTCACCGAAAAGTTTTCGGGCTCATCGGTAGTGTACCGGAAGTGCCGGGAGGGTGCCGGAGGACCCCGGGAGGGGTGTGACGACCAAAGGACTTTGTGGGACCTTAGAGGAGGTGTACCAGCCCTTATTGGGCTGGCCAGGACCTTCCGGAAAGGCCCATGCGGCTAGGGATAAGAGATAAGGCTGAAAAGGATTCAAAAGGAAGAGATCCACCTCCCTTGTGGGAGGTGGACTCCTCCCTAGGTTCGGCCGAACCTCTCCTCCTTGGAGAAGGGGCCAAGGAAGCCCTCCTTCTCCCTCCTCATATATATACCCAAGGTTTTGGGCTGATTTGAGACACGACTTCTCTCTCTCTCGGTGCAGCCCTACCCTTCCTCTTCCTCGTTCTCCGTAGCGCTTGGCGAAGCCCTGCCGGAGTCCACGTAGCTCCACCGTCACCACGCCGTCGTGCTGCCGGAGCTCTCCCTCAACCTCTCCTTCCTCCTTGCTGGATCAAGGCGTAGGAGACGCCATTGGGCTGCACGTGTGTTGATCGCGGAGACGCCGTTGTTCGGCGCTTAGATCGGAGTCCACCGCGATCTTAATCGCTATGAGTGCGACTCCACCAACCGCGTTCTTGTAACGCTTCCGCTTAGCGATCTTCAAAGGTATGAAGATGCAATCTCTCCTCACTCGTTGCTGGTTTCTTGATAGATCTTGGTGACACGTAGGAATTTTTTTGATTTACTACTACGTCTCCCATCAGCGAGAATGATGATTGCCTCCGCATCGATCGGCTCGCGCAGTCGGCCCTCCTCGAGGATGAGGGCTCAATTGGCCCAGCGTGCTTCGGCCCTCGGATCTGGAACAAGCCGTTCCCAACCGGCTTCACGCTCCCCTGAGACACCCCGAAGTACACAGGGGCCGCCAAGCCCGAGGACTGGCTGATCGACTACACCACCGCGGTCGGCATCACCAGGGGCAACAAACACGTAGCCGTTCGCTATGCTCCCCTCATGTTGATCGCCTCGGCCCGCACCTGGCTCAACAGCCTGGCAGCCGGCAGCATCAACACTTGGACGGACTTAGAGGAAGCCTTCATCCGCAACTTCACCGACACCTACAAGTTGCCTGGCCGCTCCCGCGAACTGGCCATGTGCATTCAGGGGCCGGATGAGTCCCTACGCGACTACCTCACCCGGTGGACCGAGCTCCGCAACTCCTGTGATGGGGTGCATGAGGTGCAGGCCATACAGTACTTCATCAAAGGCTGTCATGATGGCAACCCCCTCAAGCACGAGCTTCTGTACTCCGAGACGGCTACGCTCGCCGAGCTCATGACCAAGCCGGACAAGTACGCCACGGTTGATTCCGCCATTCGGGTCAAGACAGCCCCGCCCTCTAAGGCAACGTTGACACCAGCGATGTCCCGACCGGCTGCTGACAACCGGCAGCTGCAGAACAACAAGTGCAAGAATGACCAACGGACTCCTGCTATGGGAGCCGGCAGGTCGCCACCATCGAGGAGCAGGAACCGGCTGCCCAGTTTTCCAGCTAGCGCCAGTGCACTAGCAAGGCTGCCTGGCAGCCGAAGCTCACCTTCGAGCAGATGCTCGACCTCCCTTGCAAGAACCACTCTGGGGCCAAGCCCTCTACGCAGACGCTCTGGCAGTGCAGCTTCACACAGTGATTGCCCCAGTGGGACGGCCTTCCGGCTCCTCCCGTGCGGCCTGCCCGCGCGCCGACCCCGGCCCCAGCTGCTACCCCGGCGCCGGCTGCGGCTCCGGCCCAAAATGATGGTCGTCTACACGACCAGTTCCCCAACCAAGACGGTTGCTATGTCGTCTTCACCAGTGAAGAGACGAGCAAACATGCTCAACATGGCTCCATCGTGAGGTGAACGCCACCATGCCGGCAACTCCCCAATTCATGCACTGGTCGCAGAAGCCGGTCACCTGGAGCCGGGCAGATCACCCCGCTGTGATGCCGAGTCCTGGCAGCTACGCCTTGGTCCTCGACCCCACCATTGCCACCGAGAAGCGCACCTGCCGCTTCTCACGGGTGCTGATAGACGGTCGTAGCAGCATCAACATCATTTACCTCGACACGATACGCAAGTTGGGGCTGAAGATGGAAGACCTGCAGGCGAGCCGGACGGTTTTCCATGGCATCGTGCCTGGAAAGTCCTGCTCCCCTATCGACAAGATCACGCTTGACGTCCTCTTTGGCGGCCCCGGCCACTTCCGCCATAAGACTGTGTTGTTCGAGGTAGTGGACCTCGCGAGTCCCTACCACGCGCTGTTGGGCCGTCCGGTCCTCGTCAAGTTCATGGCGGTCCCCCATTACGCCTACCTCAAGCTCAAGGTGCCGGGCCCCAAGGGAATCATCACCATCACGGGTGACTACAAGAGGTCGCTCGAGTGTGCTCGAGACAGCAGCCGGCTGGCCGAGGCCCTGGAGATAGCCGAGGAAAAGCGGCAACTCGACCGGCTCATGGCCCTCGCTGCCAGCCAGCCGGCCGTGCCGACTCCTCCCTCATAGTCCGTCGGTGAGGCCTCCTTCCAGCCGTCCAAGGATACCAAGCAAATCCCGCTCGACCCGGCCAACCCCGCTCAATGCGTCACCATCGGCTCTCACCTCGATAGCAAATAGGAAGGCGAGCGCATCGACTTCCTCCGTGAGAATCGGGACATCTTTGCGTGGTCCCCCAAGGATATGCCGGGTGTTCCGAGGAAGGTCACCGAGCACAAACTAGATGTCCGGCCGGACGTCAAGCCGGTCAAGCAACCCCTACGCCCTTTCTCTAAGGAGAAGCGGCGTACAATAGGAGAAGAGATCGCCCGACTACTCGCTGCCGGCTTCATCATGGAAGTTTTCCACCCGGACTGGCTGGCCAACCCAGTCCTAGTGCTGAAGAAGAACAAGACCTGGCGCATGTGCATCGACTACACTAGCCTGAACAAGGCATGCCCCAAGGACCCATTCGCCCTGCCGTGGATTGATCAAGTCATAAACTCCACGGCCAACTGCGACTTGCTGTCCTTCCTGGACGCCTACTCCGGCTACCACCAGATCAAGCTGGATCCGGAAGACCGGCTCAAGACCTCCTTCATCACGCCCTTCGGGGCCTACTGCTATATCACCATGTCCTTTGGCCTGAAGAACGCAGGTGCCACCTTCTAGCGGTGCATGTAGAAGTGTCTCCTGCCTCAGATAGGTAGGAACGTCCACGTCTACATCGACGACATCGTCATCAAAACCAAGAGGCACTTCAGCCTCCTCGACGATCTCCGGGAGACCTTCGCGAACCTGCGCGAATACAAGATCAAGCTCAACCTGGAGAAGTGGGTCTTCGGTGTCCCAGCCGGCCAGCTCCTGGGTTTCTTTGTGCCCGCCCAGGGCATCGAAGCTAATCTAGAGAAATCAGCGCAATCGAGCGCATGCCCAAGCCAACCCGGCTCCGCGACGTCCAGAAGTTCACTGGCTGCCTCGCCTCGCTCAGCCAGTTCATCAGCCGGCTGGGGGAGAAAGCCTTGCCCCTCTATGGGCTCCTTCGCAAGATGGCTCTGGTCGAGCTGGGTCACACCAAGAAGCCGGGCATGTTCAATTGGCCCGACGGGGCGGACGAGGCCTTCCGTGACCTCAAGAAGGCTCTCACCCACGCGCCCATCCTAGCCGCGCCGGCTAAGAAGGAACCCTTGCTTGCCTACATCGTGGCGACCACCCGCGTCATCAACGTCGTCTTGGTGGTCGAGCGGCCGAAGGAGGGCAAGTCCCTCCCGGTCTAGCGCCCCGTCTACTACCTCAATGAGGTCCTCTCCACGTCCAAGCAGAACTACCCCCACTACCATAAGATGTGCTATGGCATATACTTCCCTGCCAAGAATGTCAAGCAGTACTTCCAGGAGCACACCATCACCATGGTGAGCACGGCCCCGCTCGGCGAGATCATGAGCGGCCGTGACTCCATTGGCTGGATCGCCAAATGGGTCATCACCCTCGCTGACCACGAGATTCAATACGAACCTCGTACCGCCATCAAGTCACAGGCATTGGCTGACTTCCTCGTCGACTGGGTGGAGACCGAGTTCGTGCCGCCTCCCCCAGACTCCACGCAATGGCGCATGCGTATCGACGGCTCAAAAATGAGGATCGACCTGGGTTCCGGCATAGTCCTCTCCTCCCCAAAAGGTGACCAACTCATGTACGCCCTCCAGATCCACTTCGCCGCCTCCAACAACGTGGCCGAGTATGAGGCCATCGTCCATGGCCTTCGGCTCGCCAAGGAGATCGGCATCAGGTGCATCCTATGCTTCGGCGACTCCGACCTTGTGGTATACCAGGCCTCTGGCGAATGGGACGCCAGGGACGCCAACATGACCAGCTACCGCTTCCTCGTACAACAACTCACCGGCTCCTTCGAGGGCTGTGAGTTCCACCACGTCCCACAGGCGGACAACGAGGCGGCCGACGCACTAGCAAAGATTGGCTCCACCCAGTAGGCCATCCCAGCTGGCGTCTCCCTCGAGCGGCTGCTCAAGCCATCGATCAAGCCTTCCCCAGAATCAGAATCCATATTCGTGCCGGAAAACGCTGCTGGCCCATCGGCGGCTCTGGCTGCCCCCTCGCCATCTTTGCCACTACTCCATCGACCTCGGTTGTCTTGCCAACACCAGTTGAGCCGGCTGCATCCGGAGGAGCCGGCTCCATCGCCATGACTGTCATGATGGCAATCGATGCCGCCACGGCCGTTCCCGACTTGGGGGCTGGCGAGTCGGTCCCGAGGGCCTGTGAGCCGGTCCCGGGGACTGATCATCCAGATCCGGGGGCTCCCGAGCTAGCCCCCGTCTCGGCTCCCTTATGGGCCTAGGCCATCCTAGCTTTCCTTCTGCGTGGTGAGCTCCCCCCGGACGAGGCCATGGCTAGGCAAATTCAGCACTGGGCCTTGGCCTACAGCATCATCAACAACGAGCTCGTCCATCGCAGCACCACCGACGTCTTTTAGCGGTGCGTCGAGCCGGAAAAGGGTCTGGAGATCCTCCTTGACATCCACTAGGGCGAGTGCGGGCATCATGCCGCCTTCAGGACCCTGGTGGCCAAGGCTTTCCTCCATGGTTTCTACTAGCCCATCGCCTTGGATGCGGCCAAGAAATTGGTCAACGAGTGCAAGGGCTGCCAGTGCTTCAGCACGCAGAGCCACCTGCCGGCGTCGGCCCTCCAGACCATCCCCCTCTCGTGGCCCTTCACCATCTGGGGGATGGACATGGTGGGTCCCTTCAAGACCGCATGAGCCGGCATGACACATCTATCGGTGGCCGGCGACAAATTCACCAAGTGGATCGAGGCCCACCAATCAAGAAGCTGGACGACCCCACAGCTGTTCGGTTCATCGATGACATCATGGTTCTCTACGGCGTCCCCCACAGCATCATCACCTACAACGACATGAACTTCGCCAAGGGCGCGCTCGCACATTTCTTCACCAAGCAGGCATCCGGCTTGACCTGGCCTCCGTCGCTCATCCACAGTCAAACAGCCAGGTCGAGAGGGCAAACAGCCTAATCCTGTCCGGCATCAAGCCCTGGCTCGTAACACCGCTGGTGAGGTCAGCCGGTTGCTGGGTCGATGAGCTGCCGTCTGTCCTTTGGAGCCTCAGGACCACCCCCAACCGATCAACCGGCTACACGTCCTTCTTTCTTGTTTATAGGTCCGAGGCGATCATCCCCACCGATATTGAGTTCGAATCGCCTCGGGTCGCCCTATACACGAAGAAGGACGCAAACGAGACAAGAGAAGATAGCGTCGACTTACTCGAAGAAGCCCGCGAGCTGGCCTTGAGCCAGACGACAATCTATCAGCAGAAGCTCCGGCACTACCACAACAAGTGGATCCGGCCGCTCTACTTCCGCGAAGGGGACCTGGTGCTCAGGCGGATCCAGCGGACAGCCGGACTACACAAGTTGTCCTCCCCATGGGAGGGCCCGTTCATCGTCAGCAAGGCGCTTCATAACAACGCATACTACCTAATAGATGCCCAGAAGCCACAGAAGCGCAAAAGACACGCCTCCGGCAAGGAGACTGAGCGCCCATGGAACACAGCGCTCCTTCGTCCGTTTTACTACTGAAGAGACTAGTGTATGTATGTATCCCTCCCCTTTTGGGCTTATGAATGCAATGGGACCCCTAGGCCGGCTCTTGGGGCATGCCCTTTTTCGTTTCCCTCAAATGTCTCCTCACTCACCGGCTCCCCGACCCGGCTCTCTGGCCCGTGGGCTCTCCGGCTGGTGCTAGGTCGCCTCTCCCAAAATCGACCAAGTAGGTGAGCTGAGCAAGCTCCCCCACCCCTCCTAGCTACAGACCGGCTCCCGGCTGTCCGGCTGACGGGGCCTCAGGGCAACAAAACTTAGCACACACGAAAGTTCGATCGCAAAGGGGTTGCCAGTTTGGTCCAGCCGGACCACCGCCTCGCCTCTGCCACTCAACTTACCCAAAAAAACTCCCGCGGTTCCTAAGTTCAGAACTGGCTCCCTCGAGGCAGACGCCCGGACCCAGCTACAGACCGGCTCCCAGCTATCAGGCTAGTGGGGTCGCAACCAAAGGGGAAAAGGGATCGAGCAGATGGAACCAAAGGGGCAAAAAGGGTAAGGACGAGCAGGCACGCGTGATAGGCAAATGCATCAAACATTCAGAATACGAATCTTAAGATAAAAGAGGCCCATGGCCATCACGGTTCATTACATTACACCCCCAGTGGGTGGACTTAAGTCTAACATGCAGGAAAGTTAACAAGGGAAAAAGACAAGATGCCCGGGGGCTTAGGCCACTCGCGCGTCTCCAGCCGACGCATCGATGGGTGGCTCGACCCCCATCCCGGAGGTGGTTGCGGCCTTCGGGTCGGCTTCCGTGGCCTTCGAGGCAGCCTCCGCGGTCCCAGCCGTCTCGGTTCTGGAGTCAGTACTCTCGTCAGCAACCTCCTCGTCCTCCGACCTTGGGGGATGCCGAAGGAGTCTTCGGCTGCTGGCTCGCCGTCCTCGCCAAGTGCTGGCAGGAGCTCATCCGGGTCGACGTATGACGCGAGCTCGTTGGTTCGGCGGACAAGGACCGACTCACGGGCTGCCCGCTCCATGGCCGGTTAGTCCTGCATAGTGGCCAGCCGGTCCAAGTCCATGCCATGGTACCACGGAGTGACAAACCGGAGCGCCATCTGTGTGCCGGCTCGAGCCACCGACGCCTTCCAAACCTCGAGACGGGCCATGGCGTGCTCCAGCCACAAGGCCTCGCGGTTCTCCGGAGCCCCTCCATGGCCCGACCACAAGGCGACGATGATCTCCTTGCCAGCCGTCTTCAGCCACTCCACGCTCCGCTCGAGGTGGATCAGCCGGTTTTCTATGGCGAGCCCAAGCTCCGCCATACTCCACGCAGCATGCTCCTCGATGGAGCACCCGCGCACCCGGAGATACTCCTGGTAATCCTCGACGACACGTTCAGCGTGACGCTGGGTTTTCGGGAAGCGCCCTGAGGAGGAAAGGGCAGAAGGAGAGGAAGGCAAATCAAAAACAAGAACCGGCAAGAAAAAGGCAACCGACTGAAAAAAGAAAATTGGACACTCACGCTCAATGGTGTCGTCCGTCTTGATGGCAAGGTGGAGAGAGGAGTCCCGTTCCGACGCCAGCGCTGCCTTTGCCTCGGCAATGGCCTCCCTGCTCTCCTTGAGCGTCCTCTTGAGGTGGGTCAACTCGTTTTGGAGGGCGGCGGTGCGTTGGACGGCTTCGGCCGCCTCCTTGATGGCTTTCTCCTTAGCCGCCACCTCCCGTACCACGTCGTCCTGCAGGCGGTCTTGGGCCGCCTACCCATCTGCCAGCCGGGCGCTAAGGTGGTCCCTCTCCCGAGTGACCGCCTGGACGCTCTGTGCCAGCCGGTCCCGCTCGGAGACCACCGCGGCCTTCTCCGACCGGAGGGTGACCAGCTCCCCTACGAAGTAAAAGCCAACATCAACCGGGCGTTCAAGAACACTTCTCGGCTGCCAGGCAGCCGACTGCTGGCTCCCGGGGGCTACGTCCCCCTTCCTGCAAGACCAATCGCACCTTGCACTCGCACCTGCTCCTCCTCCAGCCGGTAGAAGCCATGCTTGCCACGGTCGTGGATGGAGACCGCCTCCTCAAAAAGTTTCTATCGCTGGGAGTTCCCCTCCTGCCACATAAAAGTCGGAGTCAAAAGACGCACAAAGAGATCCGGCCCAGCTACCCGTCAGCCGGTCAGCCAGCTCGCATGACGGGGGCTACATCCAGTGGGTGCGCTTGCGCGCCCTCACTAAAAATTTCGACAAAGACAACAACGCTTACCTCCGCATGGCGCAGGGTGGTGTCGACCGCCTTCGCGAACCAGGCCAGCTCCTGGTGGCACCGATCCAGGACACTCCACAGCTACCCGAACGCGGGGACCGGGCCACCTACCGGGGGAGCTGGAAGGGTTGGGATGCGCACCAGCGCCTCCCAGTCCCGGATGATGTCCTGCATGGACCTCCGGGCCCGGATGTCGTCGCCACCCATCCCAACACTCGCCACGGTGCCAGTCGCTCGCACCGCCTCCTTCCCCTGCCGGTCCGACGCGGTGACCGCAGCGGGCGGCGTCTCCGTCTCCATGGCGGCCGCCGCCGTCGCCACCTCCGATGCCGCCGCCGTCGCCACCTCCGGCGCCGCCTCCGGTATGTTGACCAGGGGCGGATCGGCCATGGGTGGCGTCACGTCCGGCACCAGCGGCCGGGTCGCCTCGGGGGCCAGCTCCGTAGCCGCCGCCCCCGATCGGGTCGTCTCCTCCGCAGACGACGGCGCAGCCATCTCCATAGCCGCCCCTTGCGGCTCACTCGACGGGGGCCTCGATAGACGAGTCGATTCTGCCGCCGAGTCGAACGCCCACGCGGGGTCCGCGGACCTCCTCCACCTCCTGCCGCTTGAAGTCCCGGAATGCGAGGCTCCGCCTCGCGTTACGGACTTTGAGGCTCGCAGCTCCGCAGGACTCCTCTTCTCCTCCTGCTATGTGGCCACGTGCTCATGGGCCAGCCGGCCGGTAGTGTCCATCGGGTCCACCCCTGACTCCACTTCATGGAGCTTGATGGGGTCCCTATGACACATAAGGGTAAAACACCCGCCAACCCGCGACTCGGAAAGAAACACACGCAAGAAAAAGGAAGGTACTCACCCGGTGACGACGGGCAGAGCCTGCTTGGCACGTGCCGGTGGCTTCCATGCAGCCACTTTCACCCGCTTATGTCTAGGTGGCGGGGCCGCCGGCTCCTCCTGAGCCAGCCTCTTCGGCAGGCTAGCGGCTCTGGCCGCCCGGGCTTGAGCCGGTCGCTCCTCGCTCCGCCCGCGCCGGCTCTGCTGAACTGAGGGGAGGCACGTTCAGGATCATCACATCATCATCGTCATCATCGTCATCAGTCTAGTCCCTGATCGTGGGACCGGTAGGGTACTCACCGGCTCCGCTAGGCTCTCCGTCTGCACCGGACCCTCCAGCTCCGCTGGGCCTGCCGGCTTCCGGATCAGCCGGCTCCTCGACCCCTACCGAGGAATCAACCCCCTCTACGGAGTCAGAGTGGTCGCGCTCCGCTTCAAAGATTTGGGGGGTGTGGGCCATCCGGCGCATTCTGTCGCACGAGCAACTGCGGTCAGCATGGAGAAGTAAGGTCTGATGCCGGCTGGCTTGCGACATCATTACCCGCCGCGTGGCGCGCGGCGGGACGACCTGGGTCTCGGGGCGCTGCGCCGGAACCCGAGGCGCCGGGTTCGACCGCCGAGCCGGCTGGCCTTTCGGCTTCACGCCTGAGGCGGGAACCGTTAGGGGGAAGCCGTTGCCTCCCCTTCATCGGCTTCGGGGACTACTGAAGGGTTTACTACCCCTGGTAGGCCAAAGCAGCGGGTTCTCCTCCTCGCTTCGAAGAAAAAGTATGCGCTCGGCTGGTCCCGGCCGGCTGGATCGCAGCCGGCAGGTGCGATCGCCGGCTGGCTCGGGGACGGCTGGTCAAGGTGCTGGCTCGGCCCCCTGCCGGCTGGGCGTGACCGGCTGCCCTCGGGCCGCCTCCTCCATTGACCCCGGGGCAGACAAGCAACATCGCGTCCCTCTGCACGCAGGTACGGCTACACGACGTGACCGCCACGACGGGTGCCATTGTAGCAACAGTGGCCGCTGACGAGCGGGTGTGCATGGCTACTGTTCGGCCGTCCAGGCCGCTGACCTTGGCGACCACGACCGGGTGGGGAAACAGTACCTGCACGCCCCCGCCCAATCGATTACCTGCCCTGGCGTGGCTACAGTGCAGCCGACCATACCGAAGACTTTGGCCGGCTGGCACTAGACGACGCCACCTGGGCGGCCCGTGCCGCAGCAGGTGGGCGGGGGCCAATCGTGGAGCCGGCTGGCAGGGCCCCAGCAGGCGATGGGCCGCGTAGCCGGTGGACCCTACATGCGACGAGACGGCTCGAGGGGCGGGACCCCCTGGTCAGCCGGAGAGGCTGCCAGCCGGGTCCCCCCCACTTATGTACCTCAGAAATATTGTAAACCGGGGGGTTGGCCTATAAAACCCCCCAAGCCCCCATGCAACAATGAGAAAAAGTCTCACACACACACCTACAGGATACTTCCCTCACACTCTCACACTTCATAGCGGAGGAGGGCGAGCCGGTTGCTCCCTCTTCCTCCTCTAGACACAGCTCCAGGAGCAACCTTGTAAACATACCCATCCATCAAACTAGACCAAGCAGGACTAAGGGTGTTACCACCCACGGAGGGCCCTGAACCTGGGTACATCATGTGTCACCATCGCTTGTACCTAATCTCGCCCCCGGAGACCGTCGGCATCCTCTAGCCCCAACCACCTACGATAAGCCTACCCATGGCATCTGTCATGAGAAAACAACGACATGGAGTGTGGTAGAAATGTCTACAGTATGACATAGAGATTTGCAAAGTACACACTGATTTGAATGTCGCAGACCCGTTGAGTAAAAGACCTCTCTCACATGCAAAGCATGATCGAGCCCCAGAACTCATTGGGTGTTAGATTCATAACAATACGAATCATATGGTGATGTGAACTAGATTATTGACTCTAGTGCAAGTGGGAGACGGTTGGAAATATGCCCTAGAGGCAATAATAAATTGGTTATTATCATATTTCCTTGTTCATGATAATCATTTATTATCCATGCTATAATTGTATTGATTGGAAACTCAGATACATGTGTGGATACATAGACAAAACCATGTCCCTAGTATGCCTCTAATAGACTAGCTCATTGATCAAAGATGGTCAAGGTTTCCTAGCCATGGACATGAGATGTCATTTGATAATGGGATCACATCATTAGGAGAATGAGGTGATGGACAAGAACCAAACTATAAATGTAGCATATGATCGTGTCAGTTTATTGCTACAGTTTTCTACATGTCAAGTATTTGTTCCTATGACCATGAGATCATGCAACTCACTAACACCGAAGGAGTACCTTGTGGGTATCAAATGTCACAACGTAACTGGGTGACTATAAAGGTGCTCTATAGGTATCTCCGAGGTTGTCTGTTGGGTTGGCATGGATCAAGACTGGGATTTGTTACTCCGAAGAACAAAGGGAACGTTATACGGGATTAACGGAATCCTTGACATAGAGGTTCGACCGATAAAGATCTTCGTATAATATGTAGGAATCAATATGGGCATCTAGGTCCCGCTATTGGTTATTGACCGTAGAGGTGTCTCGGTCATGTCTACATAGTTCTCGAACCCGTAGTGTCTGCACACTTAAGGTTCGGTGACGTTTCGGTAGTATAGAGTTATGTATGGTGGTGACCGAAGGTTGTTCAGAGTCCCAGATGAGATCCCGTACATCACGAGGAGCTCCGGAATGGTCCGGAGGTAAAGATTGATAAATAGGAAGTCCTGTTTTGGTCACCGACAAAGTTTCGGGCTTATCGATAGTGTACCAGGAGTGCCGAGATGGTGCTGGGGGACAATCGGGAGGGGTGTCTCGACCCAAAGGACCTCATGGGCTGTGGGAGGAGTCAAACCATCCCCTAGTGGGCTGGACTAAGTCCCCACTAAGGCCCATGCGGCTAGGGGTGGGAAAAAACCCAAAAGGTGGAGAGGTGGAAAGAGTTTCCAAGAGGAAAGGAGGAATCCTACTCCTAATAGGATTGGAGTAGGACTCTTCCACCTCCAATTTCGACCAAACCTTGAGGGTTTGATGCTGCCTCCTCCCCTCCCTCCCTCCTATATATACTAGAGGATTTAGAGGGAAGAGCTAACCCTAATTGCCACATGCTCCCTCTAAATCATCTAGATCGGGTTTGTCCTCTAGTCTAGTTCGGCGGTGCTTAGGCGAAGCCCTGCCGAAATAGTTCCACCACCATCGCCGCCACACCATCGTGCTGCCGGAGAACTCATCTACGTCTCCGCTCTCTCTTGCCGGATCAATAAGGCGGAGATCTTCATAGAGCTGTACGTGTGCTAAACATGGAGGTGCTGTCCGTTCAGCACTAGATCGGAAGGACCGTGATCAAGATTGCGAGATGATTCATGATTTGAACGCAGGACGGATCATGATGAGATCGCGGGACAGATCATGATTGGATCGCGAGATGGATCGTGAAGGGATCGCGGCACGCTCGGCGATTTGGATCACCAAGACGTTCGACTACATCAGCCGCGTTTCTTAACGCTTCCCGCTAAGCGATCTACAAGGGTATGTAGATCCACTCTCCCTCTTGTAGATGCTCATCACCATGGATAGATCTTGCTTGTGCGTAGGATTTTTTTGCCCATGCAACGTTCCCCAACATTTATCTCCAAGTAGTTTCCGCCCGCTAAGATCATCCCTTAGGAACGATATAATGAATTTTAAGCAGCTTGATCATGAGCATGTGGCACAATCTTGGGAGAGGATGAAATTAATGATTAGGAATGTTCCCGCACATGGTTTGATTTTTATGGATGATTATACAAATTTTCTATGCGGGATTGAACTGTGCTTATAGAAATCTTTTAGATTCAGCCGTGGGGTGGTACTTTTATGGAAATCACGTTAGGAGAAGCTACTAAACTCGTAGATAATATTATGTCAAACTACTCCCAATGGGACACCGAAAGATCTCCTACTAGTAAAAAAGCGCATGCTATTGAAGAAATAAATACTTTGAATAAAAAGATGGATGAATTGATGAAATTGTTTGCTAGTAAGAGTGATCCTATTGATCCCAATGATATGTCTTTGTCTTCTTTGATTGGAAATAATAATGAAACTAGGGACGTAAATTTCGTTGGTAGGAACAATTTTGGTAATAACGCGTATAGAGGTAATTTCAACCCTAGACCGTTTCCTAGTAATTCCTCTAATAATTATGATAATTCCTACAACAATTTCTATGGAAATAGTAATAATATTTCCTCTGATCTTGAGAATATTGTTAAAGAATTTATTGGTTCGCAAAAAGTTTTTAATGCTTCTATTGAAGAAAAAGTGCTCAAGATTTATGATTTGGCTAGGAACGTTGATACAATTTCTCTTGAGATTGATTCTTTGAAATTTAGATCTACTCCACCTATGAATGATATTAATGAGTCTTTAAAATCTATGATAATTTCTATTGATGAAAGTAAGGAAAGAACCGCTAGAATACGTGCTAAGTGTGAATGGCTTAAAAAGTGTTTTCTCGCAATAATAATGATGAAGATCTTAAAGTGATTGGTGTGACTCCTATTGAATATTTGTTTACCAATATAAATCTTGATAATGATGGGACTGGAGATAAGTCAACTTTAGTTAAAAGGAGTCCCATTGATTCGGAGTCTATAGATCTTAATGCTAAGACTGATAAAAGTGGGATTGAAGACGTCAAAACTTTAAATAGCAATGAACCCACCCTTTTGGATTTTTATGATAGTTGATCATTGATTGATTGTATTTCCTTGTTGCAATCCATGATGAATTTTCCTCATGCTTATAGTCAAAAAAAGGCTCTTACTAAACATATAGTTGATTCTATGATGAAATCTTTCTAAGAAAAACTTGAGTTAGAAGTTTCTATCCCTAGAAAGCTTCATGATGAGTGGGAACCTACTATTAATATTAAAATCAAATATTATGAGTGCCACGCTTTGCGTGATTTGGGTGCTAGTGTTCCATGATTCCAAGAACTTTATGTGATGTGCTAGGTTACCATGATCTTGATGATTGCTCTCTAAATTTGCATCTTGCGGATTCCACTATTAAAAAACCTATGTGAAGGATTAATGATGTTCTTATTGTTGCAAATAGGAATTATGTGCCCGTAGATTTCATTGTTCTTGATATAGATTCCAATCCTACATGTCCTATTAGTCTTGGTAGACTTTCCTTAGAACGATTGGTGCAATTATTGACATGAAAGAAGGAAACATTAGATTCCAATTTCCATTAAGGAAAGGCATGAAACACTTTCCTACAAAGAAAATAAGATTACCTTTTGAATCTATTATGAGAGCTACTTTTGGATTGCACACCAAAGATGACAGTACCTAGATCTATTGTGTTTTGCCTAGCTAGGGGCGTTCAACAATAGCGCTTGTTGGGAGGCAACCGAATTTTATTTTTGTGTTCTGTTTTTGCTTCTGTTTCTGAGTGTTTCCCAAATTATTACTTCTTTAGTAATTGTGTTTTGGTGTTTTCATTAGTGTTTGAGACAAGTAAAACCTTTCGGGTGATCTATATTAGTTGTTGATTTGATCTTCCTGAAAAATAGAAACTTTTGCGCTCAGTCCAGGAATTTTGTAAATTTTTCAAGGCGTCGAATGAGTCTGAATTTTTTCACAATATTGATATATAAATTTCCCAGGTTGTCCTAATTTTTCAGAATTGTTTGTTTTATAGTAGTATATGAAGTTTTTAGATTGCTACAGACTGTTCTGTTTTCTTTGAGTTGTTTGCCTATTTTGATGAACCATGGAGAAGTTAGATTACAGTAGGTATAACACCAATATGAATAAAGAATGAGTTCACAACAGTACCTAAAGTGGTGATTTATTTTCTTATACTAACGGATCTCACGAGTTTTCTGTTAAGTTTTGTGTTGTGAAGTTTTCAAGTTTTGGGTAAAGATTTGATGTACTATGGAATAAGGAGTGGCAAGAGCCTAAGCTTGGGGATGCCCAAAGCACGCCAAGTCATATTCAAGGATGCCAAATAGCCTAAGCTCGGGGATACCCCGGACGACATCCCCTCTTTCGTCTTCAATCCATCGGTAAATTTACTTGAGGCTATATTTTTATTCAACACATGATATGTGTTTTGCTTGGAGTGTCTTGTATGATATGAGTCTTTGCTTGTTAGTTTGCAACAATCATACTTTCTGCACACATCTTTAGAGACAGACACGCATTGGGGAACGTAGTAATAATTCAAAAAAATTCCTATGTGTCACCAAGATCAATCTAGGAGATGCTAGCACAAGAGAGAGGGAGTGCATCTTCATACCCTTGAAGATCGCTAAGTGGAAGCATTGAAAATAACACGGTTGATGGAGTCGTACTTGCGGCGATTCAAATCGCGAAAGATCCGATCCAAGCACCGGACGGACGGCACCTCCACGTTCAACACACATTCAGCCTGGTGACGTCTCCTCCTTCTTGATCCAGCAAGGGGAGGAGAAGTTGAGGGAGAGCTACGGCAGCACAACGGCATGGTGGCGGTGGAGCTCGTGGTTCTCCAGCAGAGCTTCGCTAAGCACTATAGAGGAGGAGGAGGTGTAGGAGGGGAGGGATGCGCCAGGGGCAACGGGGTGCGGCTGCCCTCCCCCTCCCCTCTATTTATAGGCTGAAGGGGAGAGGGGGCCGCCCCCTAGATCCATCTAGAGGGGGGGAGCGGCAGCCAAGGGGGAGGGAGGTTGCCCCCAAAGTTGGAGGGAGGTGCCCCCACCCCTTAGGGTTCCCAACCCTAGGTGCCTTGGGCCCTGGGGGGTGCATCAGCCCACTAGGAGGCTGGTTTGCACCCATATTCAGCCCACGTGGTCCTCCGGGGCAGGTGGCCCCTCCCGGTGGACCCCCGAAACCCTTTTGGTGGTCCCGATACAATACCGATAAACCCTGAAACCTTTCCGGTGACTGAAACTGGACTTCCCATGTATAAATCTTCACCTCCGAACTATTCCGTAACTCCTCGTGATGTCCGGGATCTCATCCGGGACTCTGAACTACTTTCGGTAACCACATACAATTCCCATTACACCTCTAGCGTCACCGAACCTGAAGTGTGTAGACCCTACGGGTTCGGGAACTATGCAAACATGACCGAGACACCTCTTCGGCCAATAACCAATAGCGGGATCTGGATACCCATATTGGCTCCCACATGTTCCACGATGATCTCATCGGATGAACCACGATGTCAGGGATTCAATTAATTCCGTATACAATTCCCTTTGTCCATCGGTATGTTACTTGCCCAAGATTCGATCGTTGGTATCCCTATACCTTGTTCAATCTCGTTACCTGCAAGTCTCTTTACTCGTTCCGTAACAGATGATCCCATGACTAACTCCTTAGTCACATTGAGCTCATTATGATGATGTATTACCGAGTGGGCCCAGAGATACCTCTCCATCACATGGGGTGACAAATCCCAGTCTCGATTCGTGCCAACCCAACAGACACTTTTGGAGACACCTGTAGTGCACCTTTATAGTCACCCAGTTACGTTGTGACATTTGATACACCAAATGAATTCCTATGGTATCTGGGAGTTGCACAATCTCATGGTCTACGAAAATGATACTTGACGTAAGAAAAGCTCTAGCAGACGAACTACCCGATCTTGTGCTATGCTTAGGATTGGGTCTTGTCCATCACATCATTCTCCTAATGATGTGATCCTGTTATCAAGGACATCCAATGTCCATGGTCAGGAAACCATGACCATCTATTGATCAACGAGCTAGTCAACTAGAGGCTCACGAGGGATATGGTGTGGTCTATGTATTCACACATGTATTACGGTTTCCGGTTAATACAATTATAGAATGAACAAAGAAAATTATCATGAACAAGGAAATATAATAATAACCATTTTATTATTGCATCTAGGGCATATTTCCAATAGTCTCCCACTTGCACTAGAGTCAATAATCTAGTTACATTGTGATGAATCGAACACCCATAGAGTTCTGGTGTTGATCATGTTTATCTTGTGAAAGAGGTTTAGTCAATGGATCTGCGACATTCAGATCCATATGTACTTTACAAATATCTATATCTCCATCCTGAATGTAACCGCAAATGGAGTTGAAGCGGTGCTTGATGTGCTTGGTCTCCTTGTGAAACCTGGGCTCCTTGGCAATGACAATAGCTCCAGTGTTGTCACAGAAGAGAGTCATCGGGCTCGACGCATTGGGAATCACTCCTAGGTCGGTGATGAACTCCTTCATCCAGAATCCTTCCCGCGTTGCTTCCGAAGTAGCGATGTACTCTGCTTCACATGTAGACGCCGCCACGATGCTTTGCTTGCAACTACACCAGCTGACTGCCCCACCATTCAAAATATACATGTATCCGGTTTGTGACTTGGAGTCATCCAGATCTGTGTCGAAGCTAGCATCGACGTAACCCTTTACGATGAGCTCTTCGGCACCTCCATAAACGAGAAACATATCCTTAGTCCTTTTGAGGTACTTAAGGATATTCTTGACTGCTGTCTAGTGTTCCATTCCGGGATCACTTTGGTACCTCCCTACCAAAATTATGGCAAGGTTCACATCAGGTCTGGTACACAACATGGCATACATAATAGAGCCTATGGCTGAGGCATAGGGGACGACACTCATCTTTTCTCTATTTTCTGCCGAGGTCGGGCATTGAGCTGTGCTCAATCTCACACCTTGCAATACAAGCAAGAGCGCCTTCTTTGACTGATCCATATTGATCTTCTTCAATATCTTGTCAAGGTATGTGCTTTGTGAAAGACCAATGAGGCGTCTCGATCTATCTCTATAGATCTTGATGCCTAATATGTAAGCATCTTCTCCAAGGTCCTTCATTGAAAAACCCTTATTCAAGTAGGCCTTTATGCTTTCCAAAAGTTCTATATCATTTCCCATCAAAAATATGTCATCCACATAAAAAATGAGAAATGCTACAGAGCTCCCACTCACTTTCTTGTAAATACAGGCTTCTCCATAAGTCTGTATAAACCCAAATGCTTTGATCACCTCATCAAAGCGAATGTTCCAACTCCGAGATGATTGCACCAGCCCATGATGGAGCGTTGGAGTTTGCATACCTTGTAAGCATTCTTAGGATCGACAAAACCTTCTGGTTACATCATATACAATTCTTCCTTAAGGAAACCGTTAAGGAATGCTGTTTTGACGTCCATTTGCTAGATCTCATAATCATAAAATGCGGCAACTGCTCACATGATTCATACGGACTTCAGCATCGCTACGGGTGAGAAAGTCTCATTGTAGTCAACTCGTTGAACTTGTCGATAACCCCTAGCAACAAGACGGGTCTTATAGACGGTCACATTACCATCCGCGTCAGTCTTCTTCTTAAAGATCCATTAATTTACTATGGCTTGCCGATCATCAGGCAAGCCCACCAAAGTCCATACTTTGTTCTCATACATGGATCCTATCTCGTATTTCATGGCTTCAAGCCATTTGTTGGAATCGAGGCCTGCCATGGCTTCTTCATAGTTCGAAGGTTCACCGTTGTCTAACAACATGATTTCCAGGACAGGGTTGTCGTACCACTCTGGTGCGGAACATGTCCTTGTGGACCTACGAAGTTCAGTAGTAACTTGATCCGAAGTTTCATGATCATCATCATTAACTTCCTCTCTAGTTGGTGTAGGCACCACAGAAGCATTTTCCTGCGCTGTGCTACTCTCCGGTTCGAGAGGAGGTACAATTACCTCATCAAGTTCTACTTTCCTCCCACCTACTTCTTTCAAGAGAAACTCTTTCTCTAGAAAGGATCCATTCTTGGCAACAAAGATCTTGCCTTTGGATCTAAGATAGAAGGTATACCCAATAGTTTCCTTAGGGTATCCTATGAAGACAGACCTTTCCGATTTGGGTTCGAGCTTTTTAGGTTGAATTTTTAGGACATAAGCATTGCATCCCCAAACTTTCAGAAATGACAGCTTAGGTTTATTTCCAAACCATAATTCATATGGTGTCGTCTCAACGGATTTATACGGTGCCGTATTTAAAGTGAATGCGGCAGTCTCTAATGCATATCCCCAAAATGATAGCGGTATATCAGTAAGAGACATCATAGATCACACCACATCCAATAGAGTGCGATTATGATGATCGGACACACCATTACGATAAGGTGTGCCAGGTGGCGTGAGTTGTGAAACAATTCCACATTTCCTTAAGTGCGTGCCAAACTCGTGATTCAAATATTCTCCTCCATGATCAGATTGTAAGAACTTTATTTTCTTGTCACGTTGATTCTCTACCTCATTCTGAAATTCCTTGAACTTTTCAAAGGTCTCAGACTTGTGTTTCATTAAGTAGACATCCCATATTTGCTTAAGTCATCAGTGAGGGTAAGAACATAATGATAGCCACCGCGAGCCTCAACGCTCATTGGACCGCATACATCGGTACATATTATTTCCAACAAGTTGGTTGCTCGCTCCATTGTTCAGGAGAACGGATTTTTAGTCATCTTGCCCATGAGGCATGGTTCACACGTGTCAAATGATTCATAATCAAGAGACTCCAAAAGTCCATCTGCATGGAGTTTTTTCATGCGTTTGACACAAATATGACCAAGGCGGCAGTGCCACAAGTATGTGGGACTATCATTATCAACCTTACATCATCTGGTATTCACACTATGAATATGTATAACATCACGTTCGAGATTCAATAAAAATAAACCATTGACCAGCGGGGCATGACCATAAAACACATCTCTCATATAAATAGAACAACCATCATTCTCGGATTTAAATAAGTAGCCATCTTGCATCAAACGAGATCCAGATATAGTGTTCATGCTCAAAGCTGGTACCAAATAACAATTATTGAGGTTTAAATCTAATCCCGAAGGTAGATGTAGAGGTAGCACGCCGACGGCGATCACATCGACCTTGGAACCATTTCCGACACGCATCGTCACCTTGTCCTTCGCTAGTCTCCGCTTATTTCGTAGCTCATGTTTTGAGTTACAAATGTGAGAAACCGCACCGGTATCAAATTCCCAGGAGCTACTGCGAGCGCTGGTAAGGTACACATCAATAACATGTATATCATATATACCATTAACGTTGCTGGCCTTCTTATCCGCTAAGTACTTGGGGCAGTTGCGCTTCCAGTGACCAGTACCCTTGCAATAAAAGCACTCAGTCTCAGGCTTGGTTCCATTCTTGGGCTTCTTCACGGCAACTTGCTTACTGTGCGCGGGAACAGCTTTGCCGTCCTTCTTGAAGTTCTTCTTACCCTTGCCTTTCTGGAAACTGGTGGTCTTATTCACCATCAACACTTGATGTTCCTTTTCGATCTCCACCTCCGCTGATTTCAGCATCGAATATAATTCAAGAATGGACTTATCCATCCCTTGCATATGGAAGTTCATCACAAAGCTATTGTAGCTAGGTGGAAGCGACTGGAGGATTCCGTCAATAATTGAGTCATCCGGAAGATTAAATCCCAGCTGAGACAAGCGGTTGTGGAACCCAAACAATTTGAGTATGTGCTCGCTGACATAATTTCCTCCATCGTACAACTGAAGAACTTGTCTAAGACTTCAGATTTCTCGACCCAGGCACGAGCTTGGAAAACCATTCTCAGCTCTTGGAACATCTCATAGGCTCCGTGTTGCTCAAAACGCTTTTGGAGCCCCGGTTCTAAGCTGTAAAGCATGCCGCACTGAACCAGGGAGTAATCATCACTATGCGACTGCCATGTGTTCATAATGTCTTGAGTTGCTAGGAAAATGGGTGCATCACCTAGCGGTGCATCAAGGACATATGCTTTATTGGAAGCTATGAGGATGATCCTCAAGTTATGGACCCAGTCTGTATAGTTGCTTCCATTGTCTTTCAGCTTGGTTTTCTCTAGGAACCCGTTGAAGCTCAGGGCAACATAGCATGGGCCATTGGATCTACAAGATAGATTGTAAAGACAATTTTAGACTAAGTTCATGATAATTAAGTTCATCTAATCAAATTATTTAATGAACTCCCACTCAGATAGACATCCCTCTAGTCATCTAAGTGATACATCATCCATATCGACTAGGCCGTGTCCGATCATCACGTGAGATGGACTAGTCATCAATGGTGAACATCTCCATGTTGATCGTATCTACTATATGACTCATGTTTGACCTTTCGGTCTCTCTTGTTCTGAGGCCATGTCTGTACATGCTAGGCTCGTCAAGTCAACCTAAGTGTTTCACGTGTGTAAATATGGCTTACATGTGTTGTATGCGAGCGTTAGAATCTGTCACACCCGATCATCACGTGGTGCTTCGAGACAACGATCCTTCGCAACGATGCACACTTAGGGGGAACACATTTCTTGAAATTTTGGTGAGGGATCATCGTATTTATCCTACCATTGTTCTAAGGAAATAAGATGTAAAAACATGATAAACATCACATGCAAATCATAAAGTGACATGATATGGCCAATATCATCTTGTGCCTTTGATCTCCATCTTTGAGGCGCGGCATGATTACCATCATCACTGGCACGACACCATGATATCCATCATCATGATCTCCATCATTGTGTATTCATGAAGTTGTCTCGCCAACTATTACTTCTACTACTATGGCTAATAGTTAGCAATAAAGTAAAGTAATTACATGGCATTTTTGATTGACACGTAGGTCATACAATAAATTAAGACAACTCCTATGGCTCCTGCCGGTTTTCATACTCATCGA
This sequence comes from Hordeum marinum, assembly GCA_022496015.1. Classification (NCBI taxonomy): domain Eukaryota; kingdom Viridiplantae; phylum Streptophyta; class Magnoliopsida; order Poales; family Poaceae; genus Hordeum; species Hordeum marinum. The sequence goes on along the minus strand of CM039673.1, from coordinate 58,197,145 downwards.
CATGCAAGTCGTGATTCTTATTACAAGAACATGATTAGTCTCATAAATCACATATACTTCATCATATCCTTTTGGCCATATCACATCACATAGCATACCCTGCAAAAACAAGTTAGACGTCCTCTAATTGTTGTTGCAAGTTTTAGGTGGCTGCTACGGGTTTTTGGCAAGAACGTTTCTTACCTACGCAAAAGCCACAACAGTGATATGCCAATTTCTATTTACCCTTCATAAGGACCCTCTTCATAGAATCTGATCCGACTAAAGTGGGGTAGACAGGCACCCGCTAGCCACCTTATGCAACAAGTGCATGTCAGGCGGTGGAACCAGTCTCACGTAAGCGTATGTGTAATGTCGGTCCAGGCCGCTTCATCCCACAATGCCGCCGAATCAAGATAGGACTAGTAATGGCAAGCAAATTAACCAAATCATTGCCCACAACTACTTGTGTTCTACTCGTGCATAGAATCTACGCATAGACCTAGCTCATGATGCCACTTTTGGGTAACGTAGTAATAATTCAAAAAAATTCCTACGTCTCACCAAGATCAATCTAGGAGATGCTAGCAATGAGAGAGAGGGAGTGCATCTTCATTCCCTTGAAGATTGCTAAGTAGAAGTGTTGCAAAGAACGCGGTTGATGGAGTCCTACTCGTGGCGATTCAAATCGCGGAAGATCCGATCCAAGCGCCGAACAGGCGGCGCCTCCACGTTCAACACACGTACAACCCGAGGACGTCTCCTCCTTCTTGATCTATCAAGGGGGGAGGAGAAGTTGAGAGAGAGCTCCGGCAGCACGGTGACATGGTGGCAGTGGAGCTCGTGGTTCTCCGTCAGAGCTTCGCTAAGCACTACGGAGGAGGAGGAGGTGTAGGAGGGGGAGGGCTGAGCCATGGGCAAGGGGGCGCGGCTTCCCTCCCACCTCCCCTCTATTTATAGGCTGAAGGGGCAAAGTTGTTAGAATCACTATTCTGAATCGGACCGGAGCTCCGTTGCTAGGATCGTGAATCGTAGAATCTTAACTATCAGGATCGTAGAAACTTAGATTATATGAGGAAAATCGTAGAATTGGAGGGGCCATTTTGGATCGAAAGATCGTAAGATTCTAAGACATGAGTCACGATTCTGACAACTTTGTGTAGGGGAGAGGGGGTCGGCCCCCCTAGAACCATCTAGAGGGGGGGCAAGGGGGGAGCTTGCCCCCCCAAGTTGGTGGGGTTCCCAACCCTAGGCGCCTTGGGCCCTTGGGGGGCGGGGCACACCAGCCCACTAGGAGGCTGGTTCCCACATATATTTAGCCCACGTGGTCCTCCGGGGCAGGTGGCCCCTCCCAATGGACCCCCGGAACCGTTTTGGTGGTCCCGATACAATAGCGATAAACCCTGAAACCTTTCCGGTGACTAAAACTGGACTTGCCATGTATAAATCTTCACCTCTGGATTATTCCGGAACTCCTCATGACATCCGGGATCTCATCCGGGACTCCGAACAACTTTCGGTAACCACATAGAATTCCCATTACAACTCTAGCGTTCCACGATGTTGGATCCCACATGTTCCATGATGATCTCATCGGATGAACCACGATGTCGGGGATTCAATTAATCCCGTATACAATTCCCTTTGTCCATCAGTATGTTACTTGCCCAAGATTCGATCGTCGGTATCCCTATACCTGGTTCAATATCGTTACCGGCAAGTTTCTTTACTCGTTCCGTAACAAATGATCCCGTGACTAACTCCTTAATCACATTGAGCTCATTATGATGATGTATTACCAAGTGGGCCCAGAGATACCTCTCCGTCACATGCAGTGACAAATCCCAGTCTCGATTCGTGCCAACCCAACAAACACTTTTGGAGACACCTATAGTGCACCTTTATAGTCACCCAATTACATTGTGATGTTTGACACACCCAAAGCATTCCTACGGTATCCGGGAGTTGCACAGTCTCATGGTCTAAGAAAATGATACTTGACATTAGAAAATCTCTAGCACATGAACTACACGATCTTGTGCTATGCTTAGGATTGGGTCTGGTACATCACATCATTCGCCTAATGATGTGATCCCATTATCAATGACATCCAATGTCCATTGTCAAGAAATCATGACCATCTATTGATCAACGAGCTAGTCAACTAGAGGCTCACTAGGGACATGGTGTGGTCTATGTATTCACACATGTATTACGGTTTCCGGTTAATACAATTATAGCACGAACAATAGAAAATTATCATGAACAAGGAAATATCATAATAACCATTTTATTATTGCCTCTAGGGCATATTTCCAACAACACGCTGAATCGTGAATTTGTTAGAATGCTCTATGTGCTTCACTTATATCTGTTGAGTTAGGAAATTTTGCTCTATGTGCTTCACTTATATCTTTTAGATCATGGTGGTGTTTCCGTTTTTTGAGAGTCTCTAAACAGAAAGGTAATTGTTATAGGTTATGATTTTACTCCTAATATGATAGGCATCCAAGAGGGATATAATAAAAATTTCCATATTAAGTGCATTGGGTATTTATGAGAAGTTTGATTCCTTGCATAAAGTTTTGAGATATAAAGATGGTAATATTAAGATACATGTTAGGAAGTAATTGTGATTTGGTAAAAATACTTGTGTAAAGGATTGTGATTCCCGTAGCATGCACATATGGTGAACCGTTATGTAAGGAAGTTGGAGCATGACTTGTTTAAAGATTGTCGACCTTTGTGTGAGGGTCGGGGGTGCGCGATGGTTAACTCCTACCAACCTCCCCCCTAGGAGCATGCGGTTAATACTTTGCTTCAATGACTAATAGACTTTTGCAATAAGTATGTGAGTTTTTTATGACTAATGTTGAGTCCATGGATTATATGCACTCTCACCCTTACACCTCTGCTAGCCTCTCTCGTACCGTGCAACTTTTGCCGGTACAACAAACACCTTCCTCAAAATAGCCACCATATACCTTCCTGAAAATACTCACCATATATCCTTCCTCAAAACAGCCACCATACCTACCTATTATGGCATTTCCATAGCCATTCTGAGATATATTTCCATGAAACTTACACCGTTTCCTTTTATGACTTGCACCATCACTTCCATATTGCATATAGAGTCATATTTTGTCATAGGTATCGAGTTGTAATTTTCTTTTGAGTTGTAAGTAAATAAAAGTGTGACGATTATCATTAATAGAGCATGTCCCATGTGATGAAAGGATGATGGAAGCTATGATTCCCTCACAAGTGGGGATGAGATTCCGGACTTTATGAAAAATAAATAAATAAAAGAGGCCAGCGAAGCCCAAATAAAAAAAATGAATAAAAGAGGCCTTAGATGCCCACCAAAAAAATGAGAGAAAAGAGAGAAGGGACATTGCTACTACCTTTTTCCACACTTGTGCTTGAAAGTAGCACCATGATCTTCATGATAGAGAGTCTCCTATTTTGTCACTTTCATATAGCTAGTGGATTTTTTCTTCATGATACACGTGCACTTAGTTTCTTTTTGAGCTTTCATACACTTATAGCTCTAGTGCATCTGTTGCATGGGAAACCCTACTCACTCACATTGATATCTATTAATGGGCATCTCCATAGCCCGTTGATATGCCTAGTTGATGTGAGACTATCTTCTCCCTTTCCTTGACAACCTCCACCATATTCTATTCCACCTATAGTGTTATATCCATGGCTCACGCTCATGTATTGCGTGTGAGTTGAAAAAGTTTGAGAAAATAAAGGTGTGAAAACAATTGCTTGACTTTTCATCGGGGTTGTGCATGATATAAATACTTTGTGTGGGGAAGATGGAGCATAGCCAGACCATATGATATTGTAGGGATAACTTTATTTTGCCATTATATTTTGAAGAGATACAACTGCTTTGCTAGTATGCTTGAAACATTATTGTTTTTATATCAATATTAACCTTTTGTTTTGAGTCTTACAGATCTGAATATTCATGCCACAATAAATAAAATTACATGGATAAATATGTGAGGTAGCACTCCACATAAAAAAAAATCTGTTTTTATCATTTACCTACTCAAGGACGAGCAGGAATTAAGCTTAGGGATGCTGATACGTCTCGAACGTATCTATAATTTTTGATGATGGCATGCTATTATATTATATGTTTTGGATGTTTTATATGCATTAATATGCTATTTAATATTATTTTTGGTACTAACCTATTAATCTAGAGCCTAGTGCCAGTTTATGTTTCTTCCTTGTTTTTGAGTTTTGCAGATATGGAATATTAAACGGAGTCCAAACGGAATAAAACCTTTGGAAGGATTTTTTTGGAAGGAAACAAATCGATCAAGCTTGGAGTGCACGATAGAAGAGGTGCCACAGAGCCACAAACCTGCTAGGCGCAGGCCCCCCTAGCTGCGCCTAGCAGGCTTGTCGCCTCCCTGCAGGTCTTCTAACCCGAATTCTTGGCCTATAAATACCCAAATATTCCCCCAACACCAGAACGAGCCACGCAAATACTTTTCCTGCGCTGGAAGCCTCCGTTCCCGAGAGATCCAATCTTGGAGCCTTTTCCAGTAAGCTGCCGAAGGGGATTTCGATCACGGAGGGCATCTACATCAACTCCATTGCACCTCCGATGATGCGTGAGTAGTCCACCACAGACCTACGGGTCCATAACTAGTAGCTAGATGGCTTCACTAGTGGAAAAGGCCCATTTGTCCCGGTTCGTAAGGCCCATTTGTCCCGGTTCTGGAACCGGGACTAATGTGTCGGGACTAAAGCCCACGACCTTTAGTCCATGTTCACTTACGAACCGGGACAGATGGGGCTACACGTGGCCGCTTTGCCGAGCCCAGGCAGGAGGTCCTTTGGTCCCGGTTGGTAACACCAACCGGGACCAAAGAGCGTCCATGCGTCAGCAAATGAGGAGCTGTTTTTTTTGAAAGAGGGAGTGTTTTGAGGGTGTTGGAGGGTTAATTTAGGGGTTTCATATATTTTGTTAGATAGCTATTAGAGAGAAGTGATCTCTCTTATCTTCGTGCTTGGTCATGATGCTACGTACTATACTTATAGATAGAACATATAACACAATTTAATCATCATTTTCGTCAATGAGACATCATATAACAAGTTGGTCACTAGTCATAATCACAACTCCTCCTCCTCCTCCTCCTCATCAACTCTAACACATTGTAGCACATAATAACACATTGTACCTAGGACCTACGTACTCCTATCTCGTAGGACCTACTCTACCCTCTCTTAGGTTCAATATCATAAAACAAGATAGGCCCTGACTCTCCATTATGGAGAACGGAGATCATCCTGTCTCCCATTCTTGGCAAACACACAATGTTGCTTCCAAGTAGCTCTCTACGATTGAGCATACATTTTTTCCAATCTTTGATTGTCATGACTCCATCGGTTTCAGAAATCCGGTATGCACAGGAGTGATGCGTAGGCTGACTTGGCCGTGGTGGCCCTAAGCTCGTAACAACAATGCGACCTCTCGGAAACATCAGATGAGGCACACAATCCTCCGGGATTTTCTATTGAAAAACATAGTAATAACTTTGTAGTTAGCAATGTAGTTTAGTTTTAGAAGAATTTATGCAAAAGATGTACGGATGTCATAATAGTAGAATTAAAATCTTACCATGCAATCTCCATGGATGTTACCGTAGTTCACCACGTGCACTAGTGGCACGTATTGACCTAATGTGCAGGAGTTTGATAATAGCTATTGTAATTCTCAAGATGACTAAGAAATGCGGTAAGATGATCTTTCTCCTTATAAGTTAATTCTGTTCATCACTGTAGTAGTAGGTTCTGTCTACCATCTTCCGTACATTTTTTGAAGAATGAAAATAAGCTGTCAATGCAAATAAGTTGTCAAATATTTTTAAATAAACAATATAAATTACTTAATAAATATGGTTGAGAAACTAACATAATGGTAGAACTGGAGGCGTCTGCACATCGACCCAGATGTCGATATTACCTTCAATTTCATGTTCCGGATGAATATCAAAGGTGATAAGCATATTAGGCTCAAATGCATAAGCCTTGCATATTGCTTGCCAACTTTTGCATTCAAAATAGCAATAGGTGTCTGCATGGTACAATTTTACCACAAAAGTAAAACCATGCTCGGTCCTCAAGTGAACTATCTTTACCTCCATATCTTTTTTAGTATTGAAACCAATCTTATCCGAGACAGCAATTCTTGCATGGCGGGGGATACGCTAGTAGAACAGTAAAAAATTAAAATTAATTATAAGTTGAAGCAAAAGAGGCAGAAGTCATGCCGAATTACGAAAAAAGACTTGTCATTGTGACTTACTGTATCCACTTCGAAGGTCTCATGCAGCATGATGCTGAAGCGCCTACTATCAACTAGGAATGTCTTGTCACACAGGCCGCGCTCGTCATCGCAGTATTCGCACATAGTGAATTCCCTTTCTTCGTCAGACATTTCCTATGTTCATGGTTGAAACATTTAAAATCGATCGAAGGAAACTACGAGAAAACTGATCAACACACAGATCACTATTACTCAATATGCAACGGGTTGACTTTAGGTCTGTCGAGTCTTTCCTTCCTAAACTCTCATCTCACGTATATGGTGGGAACTCCCTCTGATATTGCGACCATCGGTGATGGTGGCTCCTCCATTCGTCCCAGAGTGCATTACACCAAAATGTCTAGCACACTGGAACGAAGGAGACGTGACCCCCACGACAACAGTCGGGATCCTTCCTCTCTCTCTCTCATATATATATATATGTATATATGGTGGACACTCTCCCTCACCGACACACAATGAGCCGAAAGAGACCTAAAGTCAACCCGTTTCATATATCGAGCAATGACATAGAAAAAATTCCCTATGTTTTACTGGAACGCAAATCACAAATACATTTATAATGAACTCTAATATAATATCACTAATACATCATCCCGAATAAGCCAGTTCAAAAATTACGACACGCTTTGGACCCTAATGCATGTGTGAATTTCGGTCCGTCGAGGATTTCCTTAAGTAACTCTCATATCTCATGGTTGTGTTGGTGCGCTCTCTCTCACACTGATATGGTGGTGTATATATATGTTGGTGGGAAATCTCTCACAGTAATAGTTCGACCGCCGGCGATGGACGCCTCTCCTCTTCTCTTCTTGTGCAATATATCGACGAGTATATCGCAAAGAAGAGAAAAAAGAGGAGGAGCCCCCACGACAATAGTCAGGATTCCTCGATCAAGAACACACATGAAAGTCATACAATGAGCAACGACAAACCGAAAGTCACACACGCATTATATTGATAAAATATCACAAATACATTAATATTTATAATGACCTCGAATATAATATCACTAATACATCATCCCGAATAATCCAGTTAATGCATCATCAAATATTAACTAATACATCTCGAATATTATCATATAATATCACTAATATAGGTCAAATATCCTAGAATCCAAAGTGGAGGACGGTGAACTCGGTTCACTAGTGGTCTCTGAGTCGCCGGCGGTGGACACCCAAAGACAAGGAACCATCACGGGATCATAACTCAAGTGAGGTCCCTGAAGCATCTGCCAGGTATTGTCGAACCGGGCGTCCAACGCCGCCATGTAGCGACGGACGTGCTCGTCCTCCTCCTTGACACGACGACGTACCACCTTCGCGGGTGCCCGCTCCCTCCGCACCAAAAGTGGCCCGCGTGACCGCCACCACAGAAGGTCCGAGTCGACGACAATATCCGGATTCCTCACCAACCTCCGAGCCCGGGAAGGTAGCACCTCCCAGTGCCATCCCGACGGAGCCCAGTCCCGGACATGGCACCTATCAAGTAGGCTCTCGCGGACTACTCGACGACGAGGATGTAGGCGGGCATCGTCAACAAATTCCTATGAGAATGTTTTCTTATCGTTAAATCACTAATATTTCATAAAACCCAAATTTTTTCTGTAATCCAACATACACATACTAATTTTTCCTAGGACTCCTAATAATTAAATAAAACATAAAACAACTAAAACATAAACATTCATCATAAACAAAATCAACTAATCTGGCAGAACATATAGCCACATACATATATACATTATATATTTTATAGCCACATACATATATACATTATATATGAACAAAAACATTCATCATATAAAAAAATCAACATATATTTTAAAAAGAAATTGCACAGAGCCGGGACGGCGGCGGCTCACAGCGGGGGCAGCGACGGGGCGGTGATGGGGGCGGCAGGGGAGGCGATGGGAGCGGGGCAGCGACGGGGGAGGCGACGAAGACGGGGCGGCGACGGGGGCGGCGGGGGCGGCGACAAGGGCGGGGTGGCGACAGGGGAAGCAACGGGGACGGGGCGGCGACGAGGAGGGGGATGATGACAGCGAGGGCGGCGACGGGGAGGCGACGGGGCCGACGACGGGGACGAGAACGGCGACGACGGGCTCGAGGCGGCAAGCGATGACGGGGACAAGGACGGCAGGCTCGGCAAAGTGGCGATGAAACCTACGAAATTTCCTAATTGCTACTTATATAGAAGAAGCATTGGTCCTGGTTGGTGCCACCAACCGGGACCAATGCCCCCCCTTTAGTCCCGGTTCGTGCCACAAACCGAGACCAAAGCCCTGTTTTCAGCAGCCCAAAGGGTGGGAAATAGGGACCTTTGGTCCCGGTTGGTGGCACCAACCAGCACTAAAGGGGGGCATTGGTCTCGGTTGGTGCCACCAACCGGGACCACTGGTCCCTTTTCGACGGACGGCGGGGAAACAGGGACCTTTGGTCCCGGTTGCTGCAACCAACTGGGACCAAAGGCCTGGCACAACAAATGTTCAGTCCCACCTCGCTAGTGAAGGGGTGACAACACCTGTTTATAAGCCCCGATGTGCTTGACCTGTCAAGCTCCTCTCATAGTGAAAATAGATGCCCTTATACATGAAATTCGACCTAAATTCAAAATGCTAGTTAGGTGCCTAACGAGCACTTTGAATTTTGGTTGAATTTCAGTGTAAGCGCATCTATTTTCACTTTTGCTATTTTTTATGTTATTTCTTCGCTATTTTTCCTTCTATTTAATATTACTTTGTTTTAACATTATATTCAATTTGGTAATTTTTAGGTTTTATATAATTTTAGTTTCAAAAATACTAGAGGTTTATAATTTTAGTTATTGATTTTTTCGAGCTAAATGACCCTGAAATTGAAAAGCACTACAAATGAACTCTGAAAAGGTTGAAAGTTGGCATGGTATCATCATTTCACCCACGTAGCATGTGCTAAAAAGTTGAGAGGGTTACGGCAAAAGCAGGATGCACTTCGTGTACAAAACGGACAGTCTCTTTCGAAGTATCAGTGTTTCGGATGGAAACTCATCTGTTACATAAGGCATTTCGTTTTTCTTGAACTTATTTGAACTCCAGGCTTTTTATGGGTTCAAAATGCACCATTCAAAGCCACATCATCAATTTTCAACCCATTATGACTTCATTTGTTATTTTTCATGTAGTTATTGATTTTTGCGAGCTAAATGACCCGGAAATTGAAAAGCACTACAAATGAACTCTAAAAAGGTTGAAAGTTGGCATGGTATCATCATTTCACCCACATAGCATGTGCTAAACAGTTGAAAGGGTTATAGCAAAAGCTGGATGCACTTCGTGTACAAAACGGACAGTCTCTTTCGAAGTATCAGGGTTTATTTGAACTCCAGAATTTTTGTTTGTTCAAAATGCACCATTCAAAGCCACATCATTAATTTGCATCCCTTTCTGACTTCATTTGATATTTTTCACGCAGTTATTGATTTTTTGGAGCTAAATGACCCTGAAATTGAAAAGCACTTCAAATGAACTCTGAAAAGGTTGAAACTTGGCATGGTATCATCATTTCACCCACATACCATGTGCTAAAAGGTTGAGAGGGTTACAGCAGAAGATGGATGCACTTCATGTACAAAACGGACAGTCTCTTTCGAAGTATCAATGGTTTCGGACGGGACTCATCTGTTACAAAAGGCATTTCATTTTCTTGAAATTATTTGAACTCCAGGATTTTTCTGTGTTCAAAATGCACATTCAAATCCACATCATCAATTTTCAACCCTTTCTGACTTCATTTGTTATTTTTCATGCAGTTATTAATTTTTTTCGAGCAAAATGACCTTGAAATTGAAAAAGCACTACAAACGGACACTGAAAAGGTTCAAAGTTGGCATGGTATCATCATTTCACCCACATAGCATGTGCTAAACAGATGAAAGGGTTACACCAAAAGTTGGATGCACTTCATGTACAAAACGGACATTCTCTTTCGAAGTATGAGGGTTTCAGACGAAAACTCATCTGTTACAGAAGGCATTTCATTTTCTGGAACTTATTTGAACTCCAGATTTTGTGTGTGTTCAAAATGCACCATTCAAAGCCACATTATAAATTTTCAACTCTTTCTAACTTCATTTGTTATTTTTCATGCAGTTATTGATTTTTTCAAGCTAAATGACCCTGAAATTAAAAAAACACTACAAATGAACTCTAAAAAGGTTGAAAGTTGGCACGGTATCATCATTTCACCCAAATAGCATGTGCTAAAAAGTTGAGAGGGTTACGACAAAAGTTGGATGCACTTCCTGTACAAATCGGACAGTCTCATTCGAAGTATCAGGGTTTCAGACGGAAACTCATCTGCTAAAAAGGCATTTCATTTTCTTGAACTTATTTGAACTCAGGGCTTTTGTGTGTTCAAAGTGCACCATCAAAGCCACATCATCATTTTTCAACCCTTTTTGACTTCATTTGTTATTTTTCATGTAGTTATTGATTTTTTCGAGCTAAATGACCCTGAAATTGAAAAGCACTACAAATGAACTCTGAAAAGGTTGAAAGTTGGCATGGTATAATCATTTCACCCACATAGCATGTGCTAAAAAGTTGAGAGGGTTACGGCAAAAGCTGGATGCACTTCGTGTACAAAACGGACAGTCTCTTTCGAAGTATCAGGGTTTCGGACGGAAACTCATATGTTACAAAAGGCATTTCATTTTCTTGAACTTATTTGAACTCCATGGTTTTTGTGTATTCAAAATGCACCATTCAAAGCCACGTCAACAATTTTCAAGCCTTTCGGACTTAATTTGTTATTCTTCATGCAGTTATTGATTTTTTCGAGCTAAATGACCCGAAAATTGAAAAGCACTACAAATGAACTCTAAGAAGGTTGAAAGTTGGCATGGTATCATCATTTCACCCACATAGCATGTGGTAAAAAGTAGAGAGGGTTACAACAAAAGCTGGATGCACCTCATGTACAAAACGGACAGTCTCTTTCGAAGTATCAGGGTTTCGGACGGAAACTCATCTGTTACAAAAGGCATTTCATTTTCTTGAACTTATTTGAACTCCAGGATTTTTAGGTGCTCAAAATGCAGCATTCAAAGCCACATCATAAATTTTCAACCCTTTCTGACTTCATTTGTTATTTTTCATTGATTTTTTGATTTTTTCAAGCTAAATGACCCTGAAATTCAAAAGCACTTCAAATGAACCCTAAAAAGGTTGAAAGTTGGCAAGGTATCATCATTTCACCCACATAGCATGTGGTAAAAAGTTGAGACGGTTACGGCAAAAGCTGGATGCACTACATGTACAAAACGGACAGTCTCTTTCGAAGTATCAGGGTTTCGGACGGAAACTCATCTGTTACAAAAGGCATTGCGTTTTCTTGAACTTATTTGAACTCCAGTATTTTTAGGTGCTCAAAATGCAGCATTCAAAGCCACATCATAAATTTTCAACCCTTTCTGACTTCATTTGTTATTTTTCATGCAGTTTTTGATTTTTTCAAGCTAAATGACCCTGAAATTCAAATGCACTTCAAATGAACTCTGAAAAGGTTGAAAGTTACCATGGTATAATCATTTCACCCACATAGCATGTGCTAAAAAGTGAGAGGGTTACGGCAAAAGCTGGATGCACTTCTGGTACAAAACGGACAGTCTCTTTCGAAGTATCAGGGTTTCGGACGAAAACTCATGTGTTACAAAATGCATTTCATTTTCTTGAACTTATTTGAACTTCAGGCTTTTTGTGTGTTCAAAATGCACCATTCAAAGCCACATCATCAATTTTCAACCCTTTCTGACTTCATTTGTTATTTTTCATGTAGTTATTGATTTTCTCGACCTAAATGACCCTGAAATTCAAAAGCACTACAAATGAACTCTAAAAAGGTTGAAAGTTAACATGGTATCATGATTTCACCCACACAGCATGTGCTAAAAAGTTAGAGGGTTACGGCAAAAGCTGGATGCACTTCGTGTACAAAACGGACAGTCTCTTTCGAAGTATTTGGGTTTCAGACGGAAACTCATCTGTTACAAAAGGCATTTCATTTTCTTGAACTTATTAGACCTCCAGATTTTGTGTGTGTTCAAAATGCACCATTCCAAGCCTAATCATCAATTTTCAAACCTTTCTGACTTCATTTGTCATTTTTCATGCAGTTATTGATTTTTTCGAGCTAAATGACCCTGAAATTGAAAAGCCCAACAAATGAACTCTGGAAAGGTTGAAAGTTGGCATGGTATCATCATTTCACCCACATAGCATGTGCTAAAAAGTTGAGAGGGTTACGGCAAAAGCTGGATGCACTTCGTGTACAAAACGGTCAGTCTCTTTCGAAGTATCAGTGTTTAGGACGGAAACTCATCTGTTACAAAAGGCATTTCATTTTATTGAACTTATTTGAATGCTAGATTTTGTGTGTGTTCAAAATGCACCATTCAAAGCCACGTCATCAATTTTCAACCCTTTCTGACTTCATTTGTTATTTTTCATGCAGCTATTGATTTTTTCGAGCTAAATGACCCTGAAATTAAAAAAACACTACAAATGAACTGTGAAAAGGTTGAAAGTTGGCACGGTATCATCATTTCACCCACATAGCATATGGTAAAAAGTTGAGAGGGTTACGGCAAAAGCTGGATGCACTTCATGTACAAAACGGACAGTCTCTTTCGAAGTATCAGGGTTTCGGACGGAAACTCATCTGTTACAAAAGGCATTTCGTTTTCTCGAACTTATTTGAACTCCAGGATTTTTATGTGCTCAAAATGCAGTATTCAAAGCCACATCATAAATTTTCCACCCTTTCTGAGTTCATTTGTTATTTTTCATGCAGTTTTTGATTTTTTCGAGCTAAATGACCCTGAATTCAAAAGCACTTCAAATGAACTCTAAAAAGGTTGAAAGTTACCATGGTATCATCATTTCACCCACATAGCATGTGCTAAAAATTCGAGAGGGTTACGGCAAAAGTTGGATGCACTTCGTGTACAAAACGGACAGTCTCTTTCGAAGTATCAGGGTTTTGGAAGGAAACTCATCTGTTGCAAAAGGAATTTCATTTTCTTGAACTGATTTGAACTCCAGGATTTTTGTGTGTTCAAAATGCACCATTCATAGCCACATCATCAATTTTCAACCCTTTATGACTTCATTTGTAATTTGTCATGCAGTTATTGATTTTTTCGAGCTAAATGACCCTGAAATTGAAAAGCACTACAAATGAACTCTGAAAAGGTTGAAAGTTACCATGGTATCATGATTTCACTTCGTGTACAAAAGTTAGAGGGTTATGGCAAAAGCTGGACGCACTTCGTGTACAAAACGAACAGCCTCTTTCGAAGTATTTGGGTTTCAGACGGAAACTCATCTGTTAAAAAAGGCATTTCATTTTCTTGAACTTATTTGAACTCCAGGCTTTTTCTGTGTTCAAAATGCACCATTCAAAGCCTCATCATCAACTTTCAACCCTTTCTGACTTCATTTGTTATTTTTCATGCAGTTATTGATTTTTTCAAGCTAAATGACCTTGAAATTGAAAAGCACTACAAATGAACACTAAAAAGGTTGAAAGTTGGCATGATATCATTATTTCACCCACATAGCATGTGCTAAAAGTTGAGAGGGTTACGGCAAAAGTTGGATGCACTTGATGTACAAAACGGACAGTCTCTTTCGAAGTATCAGGGTTTCGGACGAAAACTCATCTGTTACAAAAGGCATTTCATTTTCTTGAACTTATTTGAACTACAGGCTTTTTGTGTGTTCAAAATGCACCATTCAAAGCCACATCAGCAATTTTCAACCCTTTATGACTTCATTTGTTATTTGTCATGCAGTTATTGATTTTTTCGAGCTAAATGACCCTGAAATTGAAAAGCACTACAAATGAACTCTGAAAAGGTTGAAAGTTGGCATGGTATCATCATTTCACCCACATAGCACGTGCTAAAAAGTCGAGAGGGTTACAGAAAAAGCTGGATGCACTTCGTATACAAAACGGACAGTCTCTTTCGAAGTGTGTGGGTTTCAGACGGAAATTCATCTGGTACAAATGGCATTTAATTTCCATGAACTTATGTGAACTCAAGGCCTTTAGTGTGTTCAAAACGTACCATTCAAAGCCATATCATCAATTTTCAACCCTTTCTGACTTGATTTGTTATTTTTCATGTAGTTATTGATTTTTTCGAGCTAAATGACCCTGAAATTGAAAATCACTACAAATGAACTCTGAAAGGGTTGAAAGTTGGCATGGTATCATCATTTGACCCACATAGCATGTGCTAAAAAGTTGAGAGGGTTACGGCAAAAGCTGGATGCACTTCGTGTACAAAACGGACAGTCTCTTTCGAAGTATCATGATTTCGGACGGAAACTCATCTGTTACAAAAGGCATTTCATTTTCTTGAACTTATTAGAATTCCAGGCTTTTTCTGTGTTCAAAATGCACCATTCAAATCCACATCATCAATTTTCAACCCTTTCTGACTTCCTTTCTTATTCTTCATGCAGTTATTGATTTTTTCGAGCTAAATGACCTTGAAATTGAAAAGCACAACAAATGAACACTGAAAAGGTTGAAAGTTGGCAAGGTATCATCATTTCACCCACATAGCATGTGCTAAAAAGTTGAGAGGGTTACAGCAACAGCTGGATGCACTTCGTGTACAAAACGGACAATCTCTTTCGAAGTATCAGGGTTTCAGACGGAAACTCATCTGTTACAAAAGGTATTTCATTTTCTTGAACTTATTTGAACTCCAGATTTTTTGTGTGTTCAAAATGCACCATTCAAAGCCACATCATCAATTTTCAACCCTATCTGACTTCATTTGTTTTTTTTCATGTAGTTATTGATTTTTTCGAGCTAAATGACCCTGAAATT
This sequence comes from Hordeum marinum, assembly GCA_022496015.1. NCBI lineage: Eukaryota > Viridiplantae > Streptophyta > Magnoliopsida > Poales > Poaceae > Hordeum > Hordeum marinum. The sequence goes on along the minus strand of CM039673.1, from coordinate 58,181,917 downwards.
AAAAAAACACTACAAATGAACTCTGAAAAGGTTGAAAGTTGGCACGGTATCATCATTTCACCCACATAGCATGTGCTAAAAATTTGAGAGGGTTACGGCAAAAGTTGGATGCACTTCGTGTACAAAACGGACAGTCTCTTTCGAAGTATCAGGGTTTTGGAACGAAACTCATCTGTTGCAAAAGGAATTTCATTTTCTTGAACTGATTTGAACTCCAGGATTTTTGTGTGTTCAAAATGCACCATTCATAGCCACATCATCAATTTTCAACCCTTTATGAATTCATTTGTAATTTGTCATGCAGTTATTGATTTTTTCGAGCTAAATGACCCTGAAATTGAAAAGCACTACAAATGAACTCTGAAAAGGTTGAAAGTTTGCATGGTATCATCATTTAACCCACATAGTGCGTGCTAAAAAGTCGAGAGGGTTACAGAAAAAGCTGGATGCACTTCGTGTACAAAACGGACAGTCTCTTTCGAAGTATGTGGGTTTCGGACGGAAATTCATCTGCTACAAAAGGCATTTCATTTCCATGAACTTATGTGAACTCCAGGCCTTTAGTGTGTTCAAAATGTACCATTCAAAGCCATATCTTCAATTTTCAACCCTTTCTGACTTGATTTGTTATTTTTCATGTAGTTATTGATTTTTTCGAGCTAAATGACCCAGAAATTGAAAATCACTACAAATGAACTCTAAAAGGGCTGAAAGTTAGCTTGGTATGATCATTTCACCCACATAGCATGTGCTAAAAAGTTGAGAGGGTTACGGCAAAAGCTGGATGCACTTCGTGTACAAAACAGACAGTCTGTTTCGAAGTATCATGGTTTCGGACGGAAACTTATCTGTTACAAAAGGCATTTCATTTTCTTCAACTTATTTGAACTCGAGGCTTTTTCTATGTTCAATATGCAGCATTAAAATCCACATCATCAATTTTCAACCCTTTCTGACTTCATTTGTTATTTTTCATGCAGTTATTGATTTTTTCGAGCTAAATGACCTTGAAATTGAAAAGCACTACAAATTAACACTGAAAAGGTTGAAAGCTGGCATGGTATCATCATTTCACCCACATAGCATGTGCTAAAAAGTTGAGAGGGTTACAGGAAAAGCTGGATGCACTTCGTGTACAAAACGGACAGTCTCTTTCGAAGTATCAGGGTTTCGGACGGAAACTCATCTGTTGCAAAAGGCATTTCATTTTATTGAACTTATTTGAACGCTAGATTTTGTGTGTGTTCAAAATGCACCATTCAAAGCCACGTCATCAATTTTCAACCCTTTCTTACTTCATTTGTTATTTTTCATGCAGCTATTGATTTTTTCGAGCTAAATGACCCTGAAATTAAAAAAACACTACAAATGAACTGTGAAAAGGTTGAAAGTTGGCACGGTATCATCATTTCACCCACATAGCATATGGTAAAAAGTTGAGAGGGTTACGGCAAAAGCTGGATGCACTTCATGTACAAAACGGACAGTCTCTTTCGAAGTATCAGGGTTTCGGACGGAAACTCATCTGTTACAAAAGGCATGTCGTTTTCTCGAACTTATTTCAACTCCAGGATTTTTGTGTGTTCAAAATGCACCATTCATAGCAACATCATCAATTTTCAACCCTTTATGACTTCATTTGTAATTTGTCATGCAGTTATTGATTTTTTCGAGCTAAATGACCCTGAAATTGAAAAGCAGTACAAATGAACTCTGAAAAGGTTGAAAGTTTGCATGGTATCATCATTTCACCCACATAGTGCGTGCTAAAAAGTCGAGAGGGTTACAGAAAAAGCTGGATGCACTTCGTGTACAAAACGGACAGTCTCTTTCGAAGTATGTGGGTTTCGGACGGAAATTCATCTGCTACAAAAGGCATTTCATTTCCATGAACTTATGTGAACTCCAGGCCTTTAGTGTGTTCAAAATGTACCATTCAAAGCCATATCATCAATTTTCAACCCTTTCTGACTTGATTTATTATTTTTCAAGTAGTTATAGATTTTTTCGAGCTAAATGATCCTGAAATTGAAAATCACTACAAATGAACTCTGAAAGGGTTGAAAGTTGGCATGGTATGATCATTTCACCCACATAGCATGTGCTAAAAAGTTGAGAGGGTTACGGCAACAGCTGGATGCACTTCGTGTACAAAACAGACAGTTCATTTCGAAGTATCACGGTTTCAGACGGAAACTCATCTGTTACAAAAGGCATTTCATTTTCTTCAACTTATTTGAACTCCAGGCTTTTTCTGTGTTCAATATGCACCATTGAAATCCACATCATTAATTTTCAACCCTTTCTGACTTCATTTGTTATTTTTCATGTAGTTATTGATTTTTTCGAGCTAAATTACCTTGAAATTCAAAAGGACTACAAATGAACACTCAAAAGGTTGAAAGCTGGCATGGTATCATAATTTCACCCACATAGCATGTGCTAAAAAGTTGAGAGGGTTACAGCAAAAGCTGGATGCACTTCGTGTACAAAACGAACAGTCTCTTTCGAAGTATCAGGGTTCCCGACGGAAACTCATCTGTTACAAAAGGCATTTCATTTTCTTGAACTTATTTGAACTCCAGATTTTGTGTGTGTTCAAAATGCACTATTCAAAGCCACATCATCAATTTTCCACCCTTTCTGACTTCATTTGTTATTTTTCATGCAGTTATTGATTTTTTCGAGCTAAATGACCCTGAAATTGAAAAGCACTACAAATGAACTCTGAAAAGGTTGAAAGTTGGCATGGTATCATCATTTCACCCACATAGCTCATGCTAAAAAGTCGAGAGGGTTACGGCAAAAGCTGGATGCACTTAGTGTACAAAACGGACAGTCCCTTTCGAAGTATGTGGGTTTCAGATGGAAATTCATCTGCTACAAAAGGCATTTCTTTCCATGAACTTATGTGAACTCCAGGCCTTTAGTGTGTTCAAAATGTACCATTGAAAGCCAGATCATCAATTTTCAGCCCTTTCTGACTTGATTTGTTATTTTCCATGTAGTTATTGATTTTTTCTAGCTAAATGTCCTGAAATTGAAAATCACTACAAATGAACTCTGAAAGGGTTGAAAGTTGGCATGGTATCATCGCTTCACCCACATAGCATGTGCTAAAAAGTTGAGAGGGTTACGGCAAAAGCTGGACGCACTTCGTGTACAAAACGGACAATCTCTTTCGAAGTATCATGGTTTCGGACGGAAACTCATCTATTACAAAAGGCATTTCATTTTCTTGAACTTATTAGAACTCCAGGCTTTTTCTGTGTTCAAAATGCACCATTCAAATCCACATTATAAATTTTCAACCCTATCTGACTTCCTTTGTTTTTTTCATGTAGTTATTGATTTTTTCGAGCTAAATGACCCTGAAATTAAAAAAACGCTACAAATGAACTCTGAAAAGGTTGAAAGTTGGCACGGTATCATCATTTCACCCACATAGCATGTTCTAAAAATTTGAGAGGGTTACGGCAAAAGTTGGATGCACTTCGTGTACAAAACGGACAGTCTCTTTCGAAGTATCAGGGTTTCGGACGGAAACTCATCTGTTGCAAAAGGAATTTCATTTTCTTGAACTTATTTGAACTCCAGGATTTTTGTGTGTTCAAAATGCACCATTCATAGCCACATCATCAATTTTCAACCCTTTATGACTTCATTTGTAATTTGTCATGCAGTTATTGATTTTTTCGAGCGAAATGACCCTGAAATTGAAAAGCACTACAAATGAACTCTGAAAAGGTTGAAAGTCTGCATGGTATCATCATTTCACCCACATAGTGCATGCTAAAAAGTCGAGAGGGTTACAGAAAAAGTTGGATGCACTTCGTGTACAAAACGGACAGTCTCTTTCGAAGTATGTGGGTTTCGGACGGAAATTCATCTGCTACAAAAGGCATTTCATTTCCATGAACTTATGTGAACTCCAGGCCTTTAGTGTGTTCAAAATGTACCATTCAAAGCCATATCATCAATTTTCAACCCTTTCTGACTTGATTTGTTATTTTTCATGTAGTTTTTGATTTTTTCTAGCTAAATGACCCTGAAATTGAAAATCACTACAAATGAACTCTGAAAGGGTTGAAAGTTGGCATGGTATCATCGTTTCACCCACATAGCATGTTCTAAAAAGTTGAGAGGGTTACGGCAAAAGCTGGATGCACTTCGTGTACAAAACGGACAATCTCTTTCGAAGTATCATGGTTTCGGACGGAAACTCATCTGTTACAAAAGGCATTTCATTTTCTTGAACTTATTTGAACTCCAGGATTTTTGTGTGTTCAAAATGCACCATTCATAGCCACATCATCAATTTTCAACCCTTTATGACTTCATTTGTAATTTGTCATGCAGTTATTGATTTTTTCGAGCGAAATGACCCTGAAATTGAAAAGCACTACAAATGAACTCTGAAAAGGTTGAAAGTCTGCATGGTATCATCATTTCACCCACATAGTGCATGCTAAAAAGTCGAGAGGGTTACAGAAAAAGTTGGATGCACTTCGTGTACAAAACGGACAGTCTCTTTCGAAGTATGTGGGTTTCGGACGGAAATTCATCTGCTACAAAAGGCATTTCATTTCCATGAACTTATGTGAACTCCAGGCCTTTAGTGTGTTCAAAATGTACCATTCAAAGCCATATCATCAATTTTCAACCCTTTCTGACTTGATTTGTTATTTTTCATGTAGTTATTGATTTTTTCTAGCTAAATGACCCTGAAATTGAAAATCACTACAAATGAACTCTGAAAGGGTTGAAAGTTGGCATGGTATCATCGTTTCACCCACATAGCGTGTGCTAATAAGTTGAGAGGGTTACGGCAAAAGCTGGATGCACTTCGTGTACAAAACAGACAGTCTGTTTCGAAGTATCATGGTTTCGGACGGAAACTCATCTGTTACAAAAGGCATTTCATTTTCTTGAACTTATTTGAACTCCAGGCTTTTTCTGTGTTCAATATGCACCATTCAAATCCACATCATTAATTTTCAACCCTTTCTGACTTCATTTGTTATTTTTCATGCAGTTATTGATTTTTTCGAGCTAAATTACCTTGAAATTGAAAAGCACTACAAATGAACACTGAAAAGGTTGAAAGCTGGCATGGTATCATCATTTCACCCACATAGCATGTGCTAAAAAGTTGAGAGGGTTACAGCAAAAGCTGGATGCACTTCGTGTACAAAACGAACAGTCTCTTTCGAAGTATCAGGGTTCCGGACGGAAACTTATCTGTTACAAAAGGCATTTCATTTTCTTGAACTTATTTGAACTCCAGATTTTGTGTGTGTTCAAAATGCACTATTCAAAGCCACATCATCAATTTTCAACCCTTTCTGACTTCATTTGTTATTTTTCATGCAGTTATTAATTTTTTCGAGCTAAATGACCCTGAAATTGAAAAGCACTACAAATGAACTCTGAAAAGGTTGAAAGTTGGCATGGTATCATCATTTCACCCACATAGCTCATGCTAAAAAGTCGAGAGGGTTACAGCAAAAGCTGGATGCACTTAGTGTACAAAATGGACAGTCTCTTTCGAAGTATGTGGGTTTCAGATGGAAATTCATCTGCTACAAAAGGCATTTCATTCCATGAACTTATGTGAACTCCAGGCCTTTAGTGTGTTCAAAATGTACCATTGAAAGCCAGATCATCAATTTTCAACCCTTTCTGACTTGATTTGTTATTTTCCATGTAGTTATTGATTTTTTCTAGCTAAATGACCCTGAAATTGAAAATCACTACAAATGAACTCTGAAAGGGTTGAAAGTTGGCATGGTATCATCGTTTCACCCACATAGCATGTTCTAAAAAGTTGAGAGGGTTACGGCAAAAGCTGGATGCACTTCGTGTACAAAACGGACAATCTCTTTCGAAGTATCATGGTTTCGGACGGAAACTCATCTGTTACAAAAGGCATTTCATTTTCTTGAACTTATTTGAACTCCAGGATTTTTGTGTGTTCAAAATGCACCATTCATAGCCACATCATCAATTTTCAACCCTTTATGACTTCATTTGTAATTTGTCATGCAGTTATTGATTTTTTCGAGCGAAATGACCCTGAAATTGAAAAGCACTACAAATGAACTCTGAAAAGGTTGAAAGTCTGCATGGTATCATCATTTCACCCACATAGTGCATGCTAAAAAGTCGAGAGGGTTACAAAAAAAGTTGGATGCACTTCGTGTACAAAACGGACAGTCTCTTTCGAAGTATGTGGGTTTCGGACGGAAATTCATCTGCTACAAAAGGCATTTCATTTCCATGAACTTATGTGAACTCCAGGCCTTTAGTGTGTTCAAAATGTACCATTCAAAGCCATATCATCAATTTTCAACCCTTTCTGACTTGATTTGTTATTTTTCATGTAGTTATTGATTTTTTCTAGCTAAATGACCCTGAAATTGAAAATCACTACAAATGAACTCTGAAAGGGTTGAAAGTTGGCATGGTATCATCGTTTCACCCACATAGCATGTGCTAATAAGTTGAGAGGGTTACGGCAAAAGCTGGATGCACTTCGTGTACAAAACAGACAGTCTGTTTCGAAGTATCATGGTTTCGGACGGAAACTCATCTGTTACAAAAGGCATTTCATTTTCTTGAACTTATTTGAACTCCAGGCTTTTTCTGTGTTCAATATGCACCATTCAAATCCACATCATTAATTTTCAACCCTTTCTGACTTCATTTGTTATTTTTCATGCAGTTATTGATTTTTTCGAGCTAAATTACCTTGAAATTGAAAAGCACTACAAATGAACACTGAAAAGGTTGAAAGCTGGCATGGTATCATCATTTCACCCACATAGCATGTGCTAAAAAGTTGAGAGGGTTACAGCAAAAGCTGGATGCACTTCGTGTACAAAACGAACAGTCTCTTTCGAAGTATCAGGGTTCCGGACGGAAACTTATCTGTTACAAAAGGCATTTCATTTTCTTGAACTTATTTGAACTCCAGATTTTGTGTGTGTTCAAAATGCACTATTCAAAGCCACATCATCAATTTTCAACCCTTTCTGACTTCATTTGTTATTTTTCATGCAGTTATTAATTTTTTCGAGCTAAATGACCCTGAAATTGAAAAGCACTACAAATGAACTCTGAAAAGGTTGAAAGTTGGCATGGTATCATCATTTCACCCACATAGCTCATGCTAAAAAGTCGAGAGGGTTACAGCAAAAGCTGGATGCACTTAGTGTACAAAATGGACAGTCTCTTTCGAAGTATGTGGGTTTCAGATGGAAATTCATCTGCTACAAAAGGCATTTCATTCCATGAACTTATGTGAACTCCAGGCCTTTAGTGTGTTCAAAATGTACCATTGAAAGCCAGATCATCAATTTTCAACCCTTTCTGACTTGATTTGTTATTTTCCATGTAGTTATTGATTTTTTCTAGCTAAATGACCCTGAAATTGAAAATCACTACAAATGAACTCTGAAAGGGTTGAAAGTTGGCATGGTATCATCGTTTCACCCACATAGCATGTTCTAAAAAGTTGAGAGGGTTACGGCAAAAGCTGGATGCACTTCGTGTACAAAACGGACAATCTCTTTCGAAGTATCATGGTTTCGGACGGAAACTCATCTGTTACAAAAGGCATTTCATTTTCTTGAACTTATTAGAACTCCAGGCTTTTTCTGTATTCAAAATGCACCATTCAAATCCACATCATAAATTTTCAACCCTATCTGACTTCATTTGTTTTTTCATGTAGTTATTGATTTTTTTCGAGCTAAATGACCCTGAAATTAAAAAAACACTACAAATGAACTCTGAAAAGGTTGAAAGTTGGCACGGTATCATCATTTCACCCACATAGCATGTGCTAAAAATTTGAGAGGGTTACGGCAAAAGTTGGATGCACTTCGTGTACCAAACGGACAGTCTCTTTCGAAGTATCAGGGTTTCGGACGGAAACTCATCTGTTGCAAAAGGAATTTCATTTTCTTGAACTTATTTGAACTCCAGGATTTTTGTGTGTTCAAAATGCACCATTCATAGCCACATCATAAATTTTCAACCCTTTATGACTTCATTTGTAATTTGTCATGTAGTTATTAATTTTTTCGAGCTAAATGACCCTGAAATTGAAAAGCACTACAAATGAACTCTGAAAAGGTTGAAAGTTTGCATGGTATCATCATTTCACCCACATAGTGCGTGCTAAAAAGTCGAGAGGGTTACAGAAAAAGTTGGATGCACTTCGTGTACAAAACGGACAGTCTCTTTCGAAGTATGTGGGTTTCGGACGAAAATTCATCTGCTACAAAAGGCATTTCATTTCCATGAACTTATGTGAACTCCAGGCCTTTAGTGTTTTCAAAATGTACCATTCAAAGCCATATCATCAATTTTCAACCCTTTCTGACTTGATTTGTTATTTTTCATGTAGTTATTCATTTTTTCGAGCTAAATGACCCTGAAATTGAAAATCAGTACAAATGAACTCTGAAAGGGTTGAAAGTTGGCATGGTATGACCATTTCACCCACATAGCATGTGCTAAAAAGTTGAGAGGGTTACGGCAAAAGTTGGATGCACTTCGTGTACAAAACAGACAGTCTGTTTCGAAGTATCATGGTTTCGGACGGAAACTCATCTGTTACAAAAGGCATTTTATTTTCTTCAACTTATTTGAACTCCAGGCTTTTTCTGTGTTCAATATGCACCATTCAAATCCACATCATTAATTTTCAACCCTTTCTGACTTCATTTGTTATTTTTCATGCAGTTATTGATTTTTTCGAGCTAAATTACCTTTAAATTGAAAAGCACTACAAATGAACACTGAAAAGGTTGAAAGCTGGCATGGTATCATCATTTCACCCACATAGCATGTGCTAAAAAGTTGAGAGGGTTACAGCAAAAGCTGGATGCACTTCGTGTACAAAACGAACAGTCTCTTTCGAAGTATCAGGGTTCCGGACGGAAACTCATCTGTTACAAAACGCATTTCATTTTCTTGAACTTATTTGAACTCCAGATTTTGTGTGTGTTCAAAATGCACTATTCAAAGCCACATCATCAATTTTCAACCCTTTCTGACTTCATTTGTTATTTTTCATGCAGTTATTGATTTTTTCGAGCTAAATGACCCTGAAATTGAAAAGCACTACAAATGAACTCTGAAAAGGTTGAAATTGGCATGGTATCATCATTTCACCCACATAGCTCATGCTAAAAAGTCGAGAGGGTTACGGCAAAAGCTGGATGCACTTAGTGTGCAAAACGGACAGTCTCTTTCGAAGTATGTGGGTTTCGGACGGAAACTCATCTGTTACAAAAGGCATTTCATTTTCTTGAACTTATTAGAACTCCAGGCCTTTAGTGTGTTCAAAATGCACCATTCAAATCCACATCATAAATTTTCAACCCTATCTGACTTGATTTGTTATTTTTCATGTAGTTATTGATTTTTTTCGAGCTAAATGACCCTGAAATTAAAAAAACACTACAAATGAACTCTGAAAAGGTTGAAAGTTGGCACGGTATCATCATTTCACCAACATAGCATGTGCTAAAAATTTGAGAGGGTTACGGCAAAAGTTGGATGCACTTCGTGTACAAAACGGACAGTCTCTTTCGAAGTATCAGGGTTTCGGACGGAAACTCATCTGTTGCAAAAGGAATTTCATTTTCTTGAACTTATTTGAACTCCAGGATTTTTGTGTGTTCAAAATGCACCATTCATAGCCACATCATCAATTTTCAACCCTTTATGACTTCATTTGTAATTTGTCATGCAGTTATTGATTTTTTCGAGCTGAATGACCCTGAAATTGAAAAGCACTACAAATGAACTCTGAAAAGGTTGAAAGTTTGCATGGTATCATCATTTCACCCACATAGTGCGTGCTAAAAAGTCGAGAGGGTTACAGAAAAAGTTGGATGCACTTCGTGTACAAAACGGACAGTCTCTTTCGAAGTATGTAGGTTTCAGACAGAAATTCATCTGCTACAAAAGGCATTTCATTTCCATGAACTTATGTGAACTCCAGGCCTTTAGTGTGTTCAAAATGTACCATTCAAAGCCATATCATCAATTTTCAACCCTTTCTTACGTGATTTGTTATTTTTCATGTAGTTATTGATTTTTTCGAGCTAAATGACCCTGAAATTGAAAATCACTACAAATGAACTCTGAAAGGGTTGAAAGTTGGCATGGTATGATCATATCACCCACATAGCATGTGCTAAAAAGTTGAGAGGGTTACGGCAAAAGCTGGGTGCACTTCGTGTACAAAACAGACAGTCTATTTCGAAGTATCATGGTTTCGGACGGAAACTCATCTGTTACAAAAGGCATTTCATTTTCTTGAACTTATTTGAACTCCAGGCTTTTTCTGTGTTCAATATGCACCATTCAAGTCCACATCATCAATTTTCAACCGTTTCTGACTTCATTTGTTATTTTTCATTCAGTTATTGATTTTTTCGAGCTAAATGACCTTGAAATTGAAAAGCACTACAAATGAACACTGAAAAGGTTGAAAGCTGGCATGGTATCATCATTTCACCCACATAGCATGTGCTAAAAAGTTGAGAGGGTTACAGCAAAAGCTGGATGCACTTCGTGTACAAAACATACAGTCTCTTTCGAAGTATCAGGGTTCCGGACGGAAACTCATCTGTTACAAAAGGCATTTCATTTTCTTGAACTTATTTGAACTCCAGATTTTGTGTGTGTTCAAAATGCACTATTCAAAGCCACATCATCAATTTTCAACCCTTTCTGACTTCATGTGTTATTTTTCATGCAGTTATTGATTTTTTCGAGCTAAATGACACTGAAATTAAAAAAACACTACAAATGAACTTTGAAAATATTGAAAGTTGGCATCGTATCATCATTTCACCCACATAGCATGTGCTAAAAAGTTGAGAGGGTTACGGAAAAAGTTGGATGTACTTCGTGTACAAAATGGACAGTCTGTTTCGAAGTATGAGGGTTTCGGACGGAAACTCATCTACTAAAAACGGCTTTTCATTTTCTTGAACTTATTTGAACTCCAGGCCTTTTGGGTGTTCAAAATGCACCATTCAAAGTCATATCATCAATTTTCAACCCTTTCTGACTTGATTTGTTATTTTTCTTGTAGTTATTGATTTTTTCGAGCTAAATGATCCTGAAATTGAAAAACACTAGAAATGAACTCTGAAAAGGTTGAAAGTTGGCATGGTACCATCATTTCACCCACATTGCATGTGCTAAAGAGTTGAGTGGGTTACGGCAAAAGCTGGATGCACTTCGTGTACAAAACAAACATTCTCTTTCGAAGTATCAGGGTTTCGGATGGAAACTCATCTGTTATAAAAGGCATTTCGGTTTCTTGAACTTATTTGAACTCCAGGCTTTTTATGTGTTCAAAATGCACCATTCAAATCCACATCATAATTTTTCAACCCTTTATGACTTCATTTGTTATTTTTCATGTAGTTATTGATTTTTTCGAGCTAAATGACCCTAAAATTGAAAAGCAATACAAATGAACTCTAAAAAGGTTGAAAGTTGGCATGGTACCATCATTTCACCCACATAGAATGTGCTAAAAATTTGAGAGGGTTACGGCAAAATATGGATGCACTTCGTGTACAAAACGGACAGTCTCTTTCGAAGTATCTGGGTTTCGGACGGAAACTCATCTGTTACAAAAGGCATTTCATTTTGTTGAACTTATTTGAACTACAGAATTTTTGTGTTTTCAAAATGCACCATTCAAAGCCACATCATCAATTTTCAACCCTTTCTAACTTCATTTGTTATTTTTCATGCAGTTATTGATTTTTTCGAGCTAAATGACCTTGAAATTGAAAAGCACTACAAATGAACTCTGAAAAGGTTGAAAGTTGGGATGGTATCATCATTTCACCCACATAGCATGTGCTAAAAAGTTGAGAGGGTTGTTGCCAAAGATGGATGCACTTCGTGTACAAAACGGACAGTCTCTTTCGAAGTATCATGGTTTCGGACGGAAACTCATCTGTTACAAAAGGCATTTCATTTTCTTGAACTTATTTGAAATCCAGGCTTTTTCTGTGTTCAAAATGCACCATTCAAATCCACATCATCAATTTTCAACCCTTTCTGACTTCATTTGTTATTTTTCATGCAGTTATTGATTTTTCCGAGTTAATGACCTTGAAATTTAAAAGCACTACAAATGAACACTGAAAAGGTTGAAAGTTGGCATGGCATCATCATTTCACCCACATACTATGTGCTAAAAAGTTGAGAGGGTTACGGCAAAACTTGGATGCACTTCGTGTACAAAACGGACAGTCTATTTCGAAGTATTAGGGTTTCGGACGGAAACTCATCTGTTACAAAAGGCATTTCATTTTCTTGAACTTATTTGAACTCCAGATTTTTTCGGTGTTCAAAATGCACCATTCAAAGCCACATCATCAATTTTCTGTGCTTTCTGACTTCATTTGTTATTTTTCATGCAGTTATTGATTTTTTCGAGCTAAATGACCCTGAAATTAAAAAAACACTACAAATGAACTCTGAAAAGGTTGAAACTTGGCATGGTATCATCATTCGCCCACATAGCATGTGCTAAAAAGTTGAGAGGGTTACGGCAAAAGTTGGATGCACTTCGTGTACAAAACGGACAGTCTCTTTCGAAGTATCATGGTTTCGGACGGAAACTCATCTGCTACAAAAGGCTTTTCATTTTCTTGAACTTATTTGAACTCCAGGCCTTTTGTGTGGTCAAAATGCACCATTCAAAGCCATATCATCAATTTTCAACCCTTTCTGACTAGATTTGTTATTTTTCATGAAATTATTGATTTTTCCGAGCTAAATGACCCTGAAATTCTTAAGCACTACAAATGAACTCTGAAAAGGTTGAAAGTTACCATGGTATCATCATTTTACCCACATAGCATGTGCTAAAAAGTGAGAAGGTTACGGCAAAAGCTGGATACACTTCGTGTACAAAACGGATAGTCTCTTTCGAAGTATTTGGGTTTCAGACGGAAACTCATCTTTTACAAAAGGCATTTCATTTTCTTGAACTTATTTGAACTCAATATTTTGTGTGTGTTCAAAATGCACCATTCAAAGCCTCATCATCAATTTTCACCCCTTTCTGACTTCATTTGTTATTTTTCATGCAGTTATTGATTTTTTCGAGCTAAATGACCCTGAAATTGAAAAGCACTACAAATGAACTCTAAAAATGTTAAACTTGGCGTGGTATCATTATTTCACGCATATAGCACGTGCTCGAAAGTTGACAGGGTTACGGCAAAAGCTGGATGCACTTCGTGTACAGAACAGACAGTCTCTTTCGAAGTATCACGGTTTCGGACGAAAACTCATCTGTTACAAAAGGCATTTCATTTTCTTGAACTTATTTGAACTCCAGAATTTTTGTGTGTTCAAAATGCACCATTCAAAGCCACATCATCAATTTTCAACCCTTTATGACTTCATTTGTTATTTTTCATGCAGTTATTGATTTTTCGAGCTAAATGACCCTGAAATTGAAAAGCACTACAAATGAACTCTGAAAAGGTTGAAAGTTGGGATGGTATCATCATTTCACCCACATAGCATGTGCTAAAAATTTGAGAGGGTTACGGCAAAAGATGGATGCATTTCATGTACAAAACGGACAATCTCTTTCCAAGTATCATGGTTTCAGAAGGAAACTCATGTGTTACAAAAGGCATTTCATTTTCTTGAACTTATTTGAACTCCAGATTTTGTGTGTGTTTAAAATGCACCATTCAAAGCCTCATCATCAATTTTCAACCCTTTCTGACTTCATTTGTTATTTTTCATGCAGTTATTGATTTTTTCGAGCTAAATGACCTTGAAATTGAAAAGCACTACAAATGAACTCTAAAAATGTAGAAAGTTGGCATGGTATCATTATTTCACGCATATAGCACGTGCTCGAAAGTTGACAGGGTTACGGCAAAAGCTGGATGCACTTCGTGTACAAAACAGACAGTCTCTTTTGAAGTATCACTGTTTTGGACGGAAACTCATCTGTTACAAAAGGCATTTCATTTTCTTGAACTTATTTGAACTCTAGATTTTGTGTGTGTTCAAAATGCACCATTCAAAGCCACATCATCAATTTTCAACCCTTTCTGACTTGATTTGTTATTTTTCATACAGTTATTGATTTTTTCGAGCTAAATGACCCGGAAATTAAATAAACAGTACAAATGAACTCTGAAAAGGTTGAAAGTTGGCACGGTATCATCATGTCACCCACATAGCATGTGCTAAAAATTTGAGAGGGTTACGGCAAAAGTTGGATGCACTTCCTGTACAAAACGGACAGTCTCTTTCGAAGTATCAGAGTTTCAGACGGAAACTCATCTGTTACAAAAGGTATTTCATTTTCTTGAACTTATTTGAACTCCAGGATTTTTGTGTGTTCCAAATGCACCATTCAAAGCCACATCATCAATTTTCAACCCTTTATGACTTCACTAGTTATTTTTCATGCAGTTATTGATTTTTTCGAGCTAAATGACCCTGAAATTGAAAAGCACTACAAATGAACTCTAAAAAGGTTGAAAGTTGGCATGGTATCATCATTTCACCCACATAGCATGTGCTAAAAAGTTGAGAGGGTTATGGCAAAAGCTGGATGCACTTCGTGTACAAAATGCACCATTCAAATCCACATCATCAATTTTCAACCCTTTCTGACTTCATTTGTTATTTTTCATGCAGATATTGATTTTTGCTAGCTAAATGACCTTGAAATTGAAAAGCACTACAAATGAACACTAAAAAGGTTGAAAGTTGGCATGGTATCATAATTTCACCCACATAGCATGTGCTAAAAAGTTGAGAGGGTTACAGCAAAAGCTAGATGCACTTCGTGTACAAAACGGACAGTCTCTTTCGAAGTATCAGGGTTTCGGACGGAAACTCATCTATTACAAAAGGCATTTCATTTTCTTGAACTTATTTGAGCTCTAGATTTTTTGTGTGTTCAAAATGCATCATTCAGAGCCACATCATCAATTTTCAACCCTTTCTGACTTCATTTGTTATTTTTAATGCGGTTATTGATTTTTTGGAGCTAAATGACCCTGAAATTAAAAAAACACTAGAAATGAACTCTGAAAAGGTTGAAAGTTGGCACGGTGTCATCATTTCACCCACATAGAATGTGCTAAAAAGTTGAGAGGGTTACGGCAAAAGTTGGATGCACTTCGTGTACAAAACGGATAGTCTCTTTCGAAGTATCAGGGTTTCGGACGGAAACTCATCTGCTACAAAAGGCATTTCATTTTCTGGAACTTATTTGAACTCTAGGCCATTTGTGTGTTCAAACTGCACCATTCAAAGCCACATCATCAATTTTCAACCCTTTCTGACTTCATTTGTTATTTTTCATGCAGTTATTGATTTTTTCGAGCTAAATGACCCTGAAATTAAAACAACACTACAAATGAACTCTGAAAAGGTTGAAAGTTGGCACGGTATCATCATATCACCCACATATCATGTGCTAAAAAGTTGAGAGGGTTACGACAAAAGTTGGATGCACTTCGTGTACAAAACGGACACTCTCTTTCGAAATATCACGGTTTCAGACGGAAACTCATCTGTTACAAAAGGAATTTCATTTTCTTGAACTTATTTGAACTCCAAGGTTTTTGTGTGTTCAAAATGCACCACTCAAAGCCACATCATCAATTTTCAACCCTTTCTGACTTCACTTGTTATTTTTCATGCAGTTATTGATTTTTTCGAGCTAAATGACCCTGAAATTGAAAAGCACTACAAATGAACTCTAAAAAGGTTGAAAGTTGGCATGGTATCATCATTTCACCCACATAGCATGTGCTAAAAAGTTGAGAGGGTTATGGCAAAAGATGGATGCACTTCGTGTACAAAACGGACAGTCTCTTTCGAAGTATCATAGTTTCGGACGGAAACTCATCTGTTACAAAAGGCATTTCATTTTCTTGAACTTATTTGAACTTCAGGATTTTTCTGTGTTCAAAATGCACCATTCAAATCCACATCATCAATTTTCAACCCTTTCTGACTTCATTTGTTATTTTTCATGCAGATATTGATTTTTGCTAGCTAAATGACCTTGAAATTGAAAAGCACTACAAATGAACTCTAAAAATGTTGAAACTTGGCGTGGTATCATTATTTCACGCATATAGCACGTGCTCGAAAGTTGACAGGGTTACGGCAAAAGCTGGATGCACTTCGTGTACAAAACAGACAGTCTCTTTCGAAGTATCACGGTTTCGGACGAAAACTCATCTGTTACAAAAGGCATTTCATTTTCTTGAACTTATTTAAACTCCAGAATTTTTGTGTGTTCAAAATGCACCATTCAAAGCCACATCATCAATTTTCAACCCTTTATGACTTCATTTGTTATTTTTCATGCAGTTATTGATTTTTTCGAGCTAAATGACCCTGAAATTGAAAAGCACTACAAATGAACTCTGAAAAGGTTGAAAGTTGGGATGGTATCATCATTTCACCCACATAGCATGTGCTAAAAATTCGAGAGGGTTACGGCAAAAGATGGATGCACTTTGTGTACAAAACGGACAATCTCTTTCCAAGTATCATGGTTTCAGAAGGAAACTCATCTGTTACAAAAGGCATTTCATTTTCTTGAACTTATTTGAACTCCAGATTTTGTGTGTGTTTAAAATGCACCATTCAAAGCCTCATCATCAATTTTCAACCCTTTCTGACTTCATTTGTTATTTTTCATGCAGTTATTGATTTTTTCGAGCTAAATGACCTTGAAATTGAAAAGCACTACAAATGAACTCTAAAAATGTAGAAAGTTGGCATGGTATCATTATTTCACGCATATAGCACGTGCTCGAACGTTGACAGGGTTACGGCAAAAGCTGGATGCACTTCGTGTACAAAACAGACAGTCTCTTTCGAAGTATCACTGTTTTGGATGGAAACTCATCTGTTACAAAAGGCATTTCATTTTCTTGAACTTATTTGAACTCTAGATTTTGTGTGTGTTCAAAATGCACCATTCAAAGCCACATCATCAATTTTCAACCCTTTCTGACTTGATTTCTTATTTTTCATGCAGTTATTGATTTTTCGAGCTAAATGACCCTGAAATTAAATAAACACTACAAATGAACTCTGAAAAGGTTGAAAGTTGGCACGGTATCATCATGTCACCCACATAGCATGTGCTAAAAATTTGAGAGGGTTACGGCAAAAGTTGGATGCACTTCCTGTACAAAACGGACAGTCTCTTTCGAAGTATCAGAGTTTCAGACGGAAACTCATCTGTTACAAAAGGTATTTCATTTTCTTGAACTTATTTGAACTCCAGGATTTTTGTGTGTTCCAAATGCACCATTCAAAGCCACATCATCAATTTTCAACCCTTTATGACTTCACTTGTTATTTTTCATGCAGTTATTGATTTTTTCGAGCTAAATGACCCTGAGATTGAAAAGCACTACAAATGAACTCTAAAAATGTTGAAAGTTGGCATGGTATCATCATTTCACCCACATAGCATGTGCTAAAAAGTTGAGAGGGTTATGGCAAAAGCTGGATGCACTTCGTGTACAAAATGCACCATTCAAATCCACATCATCAATTTTCAACCCTTTCTGACTTCATTTGTTATTTTTCATGCAGATATTGATTTTTGCTAGCTAAATGACCTTGAAATTGAAAAGCACTACAAATGAACACTAAAAAGGTTGAAAGTTGGCATGGTATCATAATTTCACCCACATAGCATGTGCTAAAAAGTTGAGAGGGTTACAGCAAAAGCTAGATGCACTTCGTGTACAAAACGGACAGTCTCTTTCGAAGTATCAGGGTTTCGGACGGAAACTCATCTATTACAAAAGGCATTTCATTTTCTTGAACTTATTTGAACTCCAGATTTTTTGTGTGTTCAAAATGCATCATTCAGAGCCACATCATCAATTTTCAACCCTTTCTGACTTCATTTGTCATTTTTAATGCGGTTATTGATTTTTTGGAGCTAAATGACCCTGAAATTAAAAAAACACTACAAATGAACTCTGAAAAGGTTGAAAGTTGGCACGGTGTCATCATTTCACCCACATAGAATGTGCTAAAAAGTTGAGAGGGTTACGGCAAAAGTTGGATGCACTTCGTGTACAAAACGGATAGTCTCTTTCGAAGTATCAGGGTTTCGGACGGAAACTCGTCTGCTACAAAAGGCATTTCATTTTCTGGAACTTATTTGAACTCTAGGCCATTTGTGTGTTCAAACTGCACCATTCAAAGCCACATCATCAATTTTCAACCCTTTCTGACTTCATTTGTTATTTTTCATGCAGTTATTGATTTTTTCGAGCTAAATGACCCTGAAATTAAAACAACACTACAAATGAACTCTCAAAAGGTTGAAAGTTGGCACGGTATCATCATATCACCCACATATCATGTGCTAAAAAGTTGAGAGGGTTACGGCAAAAGTTGGATGCACTTCGTGTACAAAACGGACACTCTCTTTCGAAATATCACGGTTTCAACCGGAAACTCATCTGTTACAAAAGGAATTTAATTTTCTTGAACTTATTTGAACTCCAAGGTTTTTGTGTGTTCAAAATGCACCACTCAAAGCCACATCATCAATTTTCAACCCTTTCTGACTTCACTTGTTATTTTTCATGCAGTTATTGATTTTTCCGAGCTAAATGACCCTGAAATTGAAAAGCACTACAAATGAAATCTAAAAAGGGTGAAAGTTGGCATGGTATCATCATTTCACCTACATAGCATGTGCTAAAAAGTTGAGAGGGTTATGGCAAAAGCTGGATGCACTTCGTGTACAAAACGGATAGTCTCTTTCGAAGTATCATAGTTTCGGACGGAAACTCATCTGTTACAGAAGGCATTTCATTTTCTTGAACTTATTTGACCTTCAGGATTTTTCTGTGTTCAAAATGCACCATTCAAATCCACATCATCAATTTTCAACCCTTTCTGACTTCATTTGTTATTTTTCATGCAGATATTGATTTTTGCTAGCTAAATGACCTTGAAATTGAAAAGCACTACAAATGAACACTAAAAAGGTTGAAAGTTGGCATGGTATCATAATTTCACCCACATAGCATGTGCTAAAATGTTGAGAGGGTTATAGCAAAAGCTAGATGCACTTCGTGTACAAAACGGACAGTCTCTTTCGAAGTATCAGGGTTTCGGACGGAAACTCATCTATTACAAAAGGCATTTCATTTTCTTGAACTTATTTGAACTCCAGATTTTTTGTGTGTTCAAAATGCATCATTCAAAGCCAGATCATCAATTTTCAACCCTTTCTGACTTCATTTGTTATTTTTAATGCGGTTATTGATTTTTTGGAGCTAAATGACCCTGAAATGAAAAAAACACTACAAATGAACTCTGAAAAGGTTGAAAGTTGGCACGGTATCATCATTTCACCCACATAGCATGTGCTAAAAAGTTGAGAGGGTTACGGCAAAAGTTGGATGCACTTCGTGTACAAAACGGACAGTCTCTTTCGAAGTATCAGGGTTTCGGACGGAAACTCATCTGCTACAAAAGGCATTTCATTTTCTTGAACTTATTTGAACTCCAGGCCATTTGTCTGTTCAAACTGCACCATTCAAAGCCACATCATCAATTTTCAACCCTTTCTGACTTCGTTTGTTATTTTTCATGGCGTTATTGATTTTTTCGAGCTAAATGACCCTGAAATTGAAAAGCACTACAAATGAACTCTGAAAAGGTTGAAAGTTGGCATGGTATCATCATTTCACCCACATATCATGTGCTAAAATATTGAGAGGGTTACGGCAAAAGTTGGATGCACTTCGTGTACAAAACGGAGAGTCTCTTTCGAAGTATCAGGGTTTGGGACGGAAACTCATCTGCTACAAAAGGCATTTCATTTTGTTGAACTCATTTGAACTCCAGGACTTTTGTCTGTTCAAAATGCACCATTCAAAGCCACATCATCAATTTTCAACCCTTGCTGACTTCATTTGTTATTTTTCATGCAGTTATTGATTTTTTCGAACTAAATGACCCTGAAATTGAAAAGCACTACAAATGAACTCTGAAAAGGTTGAAAGTTGGCATGGTATCATCATTTTACCCACATAGCATGTGCTAAAAAGTTGAGAGGGTTACGGCAAAAGCTGGATGCACTTCGTGTACAAAACGGGCAGTCTCTTTCGAAGTATCAGGGTTTCACACGGAAACTCATCTATTACAAAGGCATTTCATTTTCTTGAACTTATTTGAACTCCAAGGTTTTTGTGTGTTCAAAATGCACCATTCAAGGCCATATCATCAATTTTCAACCGTTTATGATTTCATTTTTATTTTTCATGCGGTTATTGATTTTTTTGAGCTAAATGACCCTGAAATTAAAAAAAACACTACAAATGAACTCCAAAAAGGTTGAAAGTTGGCACGGTATCATCATTTCACCCACATAGCATGTGCTAAAAAGTTGAGAGGGTTACGGCAGAAGTTGGATGCCCTTCGTGTACAAAACGGCAGTCTCTTTCGATGTACGAGGGTTTCGGACGGAAACTCATCTGGTATAAAAGGCATTTCATTTTCTTGAACTTATTTGAACTCCAGGCCATTTGTGTGTTCAAAATGCACCATTCAAATCCACATCATCAATTTTCAACCCTTTCTGACTTCATTTGTTATTTTTCATGCAGTTATTGATTTTTTCGAGCTAAATGACCCGGGAATTGAAAAGCAATATACATGAAATCTAAAAAGGTTGAAAGTTGGCATGGTATCATCATTTCACCCACATAGCATGTGCTAAAAAGTTGAGAGGGTTATGGCAAAAGTTGGATGCACTTCGTGTACAAAACGGACACTCTCTTTCGAAATATCACGGTTTCAACCGGAAACTCATCTGTTACAAAAGGAATTTAATTTTCTTGAACTTATTTGAACTCCAAGGTTTTTGTGTGTTCAAAATGCACCACTCAAAGCCACATCATCAATTTTCAACCCTTTCTGACTTCACTTGTTATTTTTCATGCAGTTATTGATTTTTCCGAGCTAAATGACCCTGAAATTGAAAAGCACTACAAATGAAATCTAAAAAGGGTGAAAGTTGGCATGGTATCATCATTTCACCTACATAGCATGTGCTAAAAAGTTGAGAGGGTTATGGCAAAAGCTGGATGCACTTCGTGTACAAAACGGACAGTCTCTTTCGAAGTATCATAGTTTCGGACGGAAACTCATCTGTTACAAAAGGCATTTCATTTTCTTGAACTTATTTGAACTTCAGGATTTTTCTGTGTTCAAAATGCACCATTCAAATCCACATCATCAATTTTCAACCCTTTCTGACTTCATTTGTTATTTTTCATGCAGATATTGATTTTTGCTAGCTAAATGACCTTGAAATTGAAAAGCACTACAAATGAACACTAAAAAGGTTGAAAGTTGGCATGGTATCATAATTTCACCCACATAGCATGTGCTAAAATGTTGAGAGGGTTACAGCAAAAGCTAGATGCACTTCGTGTACAAAACGGACAGTCTCTTTCGAAGTATCAGGGTTTCGGACGGAAACTCATCTATTACAAAAGGCATTTCATTTTCTTGAACTTATTTGAACTCCAGATTTTTTCTGTGTTCAAAATGCATCATTCAAAGCCAGATCATCAATTTTCAACCCTTTCTGACTTCATTTGTTATTTTTAATGCGGTTATTGATTTTTTGGAGCTAAATGACCCTGAAATGAAAAAAACACTACAAATGAACTCTGAAAAGGTTGAAAGTTGGCACGGTATCATCATTTCACCCACATAGCATGTGCTAAAAAGTTGAGAGGGTTACGGCAAAAGTTGGATGCACTTCGTGTACAAAACGGACAGTCTCTTTCGAAGTATCAGGGTTTCGGACGGAAACTCATCTGCTACAAAAGGCATTTCATTTTCTTGAACTTATTTGAACTCCAGGCCATTTGTCTGTTCAAACTGCACCATTCAAAGCCACATCATCAATTTTCAACCCTTTCTGACTTCGTTTGTTATTTTTCATGGCGTTATTGATTTTTTCGAGCTAAATGACCCTGAAATTGAAAAGCACTACAAATGAACTCTGAAAAGGTTGAAAGTTGGCATGGTATCATCATTTCACCCACATATCATGTGCTAAAATGTTGAGAGGGTTACGGCAAAAGTTGGATGCACTTCGTGTACAAAACGGAGAGTCTCTTTCGAAGTATCAGGGTTTGGGACGGAAACTCATCTGCTACAAAAGGCATTTCATTTTGTTGAACTCATTTGAACTCCAGGACTTTTGTCTGTTCAAAATGCACCATTCAAAGCCACATCATCAATTTTCAACCCTTGCTGACTTCATTTGTTATTTTTCATGCAGTTATTGATTTTTTCGAACTAAATGACCCTGAAATTGAAAAGCACTACAAATGAACTCTGAAAAGGTTGAAAGTTGGCATGGTATCATCATTTTACCCACATAGCATGTGCTAAAAAGTTGAGAGGGTTACGGCAAAAGCTGGATGCACTTCGTGTACAAAACGGGCAGTCTCTTTCGAAGTATCAGGGTTTCACACGGAAACTCATCTATTACAAAGGCATTTCATTTTCTTGAACTTATTTGAACTCCAAGGTTTTTGTGTGTTCAAAATGCACCATTCAAGGCCATATCATCAATTTTCAACCGTTTATGATTTCATTTTTATTTTTCATGCGGTTATTGATTTTTTTGAGCTAAATGACCCTGAAATTAAAAAAAACACTACAAATGAACTCCAAAAAGGTTGAAAGTTGGCACGGTATCATCATTTCACCCACATAGCATGTGCTAAAAAGTTGAGAGGGTTACGGCAGAAGTTGGATGCACTTCGTGTACAAAACGGCAGTCTCTTTCGATGTACGAGGGTTTCGGACGGAAACTCATCTGGTATAAAAGGCATTTCATTTTCTTGAACTTATTTGAACTCCAGGCCATTTGTGTGTTCAAAATGCACCATTCAAATCCACATCATCAATTTTCAACCCTTTCTGACTTCATTTGTTATTTTTCATGCAGTTATTGATTTTTTCGAGCTAAATGACCCGGGAATTGAAAAGCAATATACATGAAATCTAAAAAGGTTGAAAGTTGGCATGGTATCATCATTTCACCCACATAGCATGTGCTAAAAAGTTGAGAGGGTTACGGCAAAAGCTGGATGCACTTCATGTACAAAACGGACAATCTCTTTCGAAGTATTAGGGTTCCGGACGGAAACTCATGTGTTACAAAAGGCGTTTCATTTTCTTGAACTTATTTGAACTTCAGATTTTTTGTATGTTCAAAATGCACCATTCAAAGACACATCATCAATTTTCAACCCTTTGTGACTCCATTTGTTATTTTTCATGCGGTTATTGATTTTTTCGAGCTAAATGACCCTAAAATTAAAAAAACACTACAAAAGAACTCTGAAAAGGTTGAAAGTTGGCACGGTGTCATCATGTCACCCACATAGCATGTGCTAAAAAGTTGCGAGGGTTACGGGAAAATTTGGATGCACTTCGTGTACAAAACGGACAATATCTTTCGAAGTATCAGAGTTTCAGACGGAAACTCATCTGTTACAAAAGGTATTTCATTTTCTTGAACTTATTTGAACTCCAGGCTTTTTGTGTGTTCAAAATGCACCATTCAAAGCCACATCATCAATTTTTAACCCTTTATGACTTCACTTGTTATTTTTCATGCAGTTATTGATTTTTTCGAGCTAAACGACCCTGAACTTGAAAAGCACTACAAATGAACTCTAAAAAGGTTGAAAGTTGGCATGGTATCATCATTTCACCCACATAGCATGTGCTAAAAAGTTGAGAGGGTTATGGAAAAAGCTGGATGCACTTCGTGTACAAAACGGACAGTCTCTTTCGAAGTATGATAGTTTCGGACGGAAACTCATCTATTGGAAAAGGTATTTCATTTTCTTGAACTTATTTGAACTCCAGATTTTGTGTGTGTTCAAAATGCACCATTCAAAGCCACATCATCAATTTTCAACCCTTTCTGACTTCATTTGTTATTTTTCATGCGGTTATTTGTTTTTTGGAGTTAAATGACCCTGAAATTAAAAAAACACTACAAATGAACTCTCAAAAGGTTGAAAGTTGGCACGGTATTATCATTTCACCCACATAGCATGTGCTAAAAGGTTGAGAGGGTTACGGCAAAAGTTGGATGCACTTCGTGTACAAAACGGACAGTCTCTTTCGAAGTATTAGGGTTTCGGACGGAAACTCATCTGCTACAAAAGGCATTTCATTTTCTTGAACTTATTTGAACTCCAGGCCATTTTTGTGTTCAAACTGCACCATTCAAAGCCACATCATCAATTTTCAACCCTTTCTGACTTCATTTGTTATTTTTCATGCAGGTATTGATTTTTTCGAGCTAAATGGCCCTGAAATTGAAAAGCACTACAAATGAACTCTGAAAAGGTTGAAAGTTGGCATGGTATCAGCATTTCACCCACATATCATGTGCTAAAAAGTTTAGAGGGTTACGGCAAAAGCTGGATGCACTTTGTGTACAAAATGGACGGTCTCTTTCGAAGTATCACGGTTTCGGACGGAAAATCATCTGTTACAAAAGGCATTTCATTTTCTTGAACTTATTTGAATTCCAAGGTTTTTGTGTGTTCAAAATGCACCACTCAAAGCCACATCATCAATTTTCAACCCTATCTGACTTCATTTGTTATTTTTGAATCAGTTATTGATGTTTTCGAGCTAAATGACCCAAAAATTGAAAAGCACTACAAATGAACTCTAAAAAGGTTGAAAGTTGGCATGGTATCATCATTTCAACATCATAGCATGTGCTAAAAAGTTGAGAGGGTTATAGTAAAAGCTGGATGCACTTCGTGTACAAAATGGACAGTCTCTTTCGAAGTATCAGGGTTTCGGACGGAAACTCATCTGTTACAAAAGGTATTTCATTTTCTTGAACTTATTTGAACTCCAGATTTTGTGTGTGTTGAAAATGCACCATTCAAAGCCACATCATCAATTTTCAACCCTTTCTGACTTCATTTGTTATTTTTCATGCGGTTATTGATTTTTTCGAGCTAAATGACCCTGAAATTAAAAAAACACTACAAATGAACTCTGAAAAGGTTGAAAGTTTGCACGGTATCATCATTTCACCCACATAGGAGGTGCTAAAATGTTGAGAGGGTTACGAAAAAAGTTGGATGCACTTCGTGTACAAAACGGAAAGTCTCTTTCGAAGTATCAGGGTTTCGGACGGAAACTCATCTGCTACAAAAGGCATTTCATTTTCTTGAACTTATTTGAACTCCAGGCCTTTTGTGTGTTCAAAATGCACCATTCAAAGCCACATCATCAAATTTCATCCCTTTCTGACTTCATTTTTTATTTTTCATGCAGTTATTGCTTTTTTTGAGCTAAATGACCCTGAAATTGAAAAGCACTACAAATGAACTCTGAAAAGGTTGAAAGTTGGCATGGTATCATCATTTTACCCACATAGCTTGTTCTAAAAAGTTGAGAGGGTTACGGCAAAAGCTAGATGCACTTCGTGTATAAAACGGATAGTAACTTTCGATGTATCAGGGTTTCGGACGGAAACTCATCTGTTACAAAAGGCATTTCATTTTATTGAACTTATTTGAACTCCAAGGTTTTTGTGTGTTTAAAATGCACCATTCAAAGCCACATCATCAATTTTTAACCCTTTTTGACTTCATTTGTTATTTTTCATGCAGTTATTGATTTTTTCGAGCTAAATGACCAGAGAATTGAAAATCACTACACATGAACTCTAAAAAGGTTGAAAGTTGGCATTGTATCATCATTTCACCAACATAGCATGTGCTAAAAAGTTGAGAGGGTTACGGCAAAAGCTGGATGCACTTGATGTATAAAACGGACAGTCTCTTTCGAAGTATCAGGGTTTCAGACGGAAACTCATGTGTTACAGAAGGCATTTCATTTTCTTGAACTTATTTGAACTACAGATTTTTTGTATGTTCAAAATGCACCATTCAAAGCCACATCATCAATTTTCAACCCTTTGTGACTCCATTTGTTATTTTTCATGCGGTTATTGATTTTTTCGAGCTAAATGACCCTGAAATTAAAAATACACTACAAATGAACTCTGAAAAGGTTGAAAGTTTGCACGGTATCATCATTTCACCCACATAGGAGGTGCTAAAATGTTGAGAGGGTTACGAAAAAAGTTGGATGCACTTCGTGTACAAAACGGAAAGTCTCTTTCGAAGTATCAGGGTTTCGGACGGAAACTCATCTGCTACAAAAGGCATTTCATTTTCTTGAACTTATTTGAACTCCAGGCCTTTTGTGTGTTCAAAATGCACCATTCAAAGCCACATCATCAAATTTCATCCCTTTCTGACTTCATTTTTTATTTTTCATGCAGTTATTGCTTTTTTCGAGCTAAATGACCCTGAAATTGAAAAGCACTACAAATGAACTCTGAAAAGGTTGAAAGTTGGCATGGTATCATCATTTTACCCACATAGCTTGTTCTAAAAAGTTGAGAGGGTTACGGCAAAAGCTAGATGCACTTCGTGTACAAAACGGATAGTAACTTTCGATGTATCAGGGTTTCGGACGGAAACTCATCTGTTACAAAAGGCATTTCATTTTATTGAACTTATTTGAACTCCAAGGTTTTTGTGTGTTCAAAATGCACCATTCAAAGCCACATCATCAATTTTTAACCCTTTTTGACTTCATTTGTTATTTTTCATGCAGTTATTGATTTTTTCGAGCTAAATGACCCGAGAATTGAAAATCACTACACATGAACTCTAAAAAGGTTGAAAGTTGGCATTGTATCATCATTTCACCAACATAGCTTGTGCTAAAAAGTTGAGAGGGTTACGGCAAAAGTTGGATGCACTTGATGTATAAAACGGACAGTCTCTTTCGAAGTATCAGGGTTTCAGACGGAAACTCATGTGTTACAGAAGGCATTTCATTTTCTTGAACTTATTTGAACTACAGATTTTTTGTATGTTCAAAATGCACCATTCAAAGCCACATCATCAATTTTCAACCCTTTGTGACTCCATTTGTTATTTTTCATGCGGTTATTGATTTTTTCGAGCTAAATGACCCTGAAATTAAAAATACACTACAAATGAACTCTAGAAAGGTTGAAAGTTGGCACGGTATCATCATTTCACCCACATAGCATGTGCTAAAAAGTTGAGAAGGTTACGGCAAAAGTTGGATGCACTTCCTGTACAAAACGGACAGTCTCTTTTGAAGTATCAGGGTTTCGGACGAAAACTCATCTGCTACACAAAAGGCATTTCATTTTCTTGAACTTATTTGAACTCCACGCCTTTTGTGTGTTCAAAATGCACAATTCAAAGCCACATCATCAATTTCCGACCCTTTCTGACTTAATTCGTTATTTTTCTTGAAGTTATTGATTTTTCCGAGCTAAATGACCCTGAAATTCAAAAGCACTACAAATGAACTCTTAAAAGGTTGAAAGTTACCATGGTATCATCATTTTACCCACATAGTATGTGCTAAAAAGTGAGAGGGTTACGGTAAAAGCTGGATGCACTTCGTGTACAAAACGGACAATCTCTTTCGAAGTATTTGGGTTTCAGACGGAAACTCATCTGATACAAAAGGCATTTCATTTTCTTGAACTTATTTGAACTCCAGATTTTGTGTGTGTTCAAAATGCACCATTCAAAGCCTCATCATCAATTTTCAACCCTTTCTGACTTAATTTGTTATTTTTCATGCAGTTATTGATTTTTTCGAGCTAAATGACCCTGAAATTGAAAAGCACTACAAATGAACTCTAAAAAGGTTGAAAGTTGGCATGGTATCATTATTTCACGCATATAGCACGTGCTCGAAAGTTGACAGGGTTACGGCAAAAGCTGGATGCACTTCGTGTACAAAACATGCAGTCTCTTTCGAAGTATCACGGTTTTGGACGGAAACTCATCTGTTACAAAAGGAATTTCATTTTCTTGAACTTATTTGAACTCCAGATTTTTTGCGTGTTCAAAATACAGCATTCAAAGCCACATCATCAATTTTCAACCCTTTCTGACTTCATTTGTTATTTTTCATGCCGTTATTGATTTTTTCGAGCTAAATGACCCTAAAATTAAAAAAACACTACAAATCAACTCTGATAAGGTTGAAAGTTGGCACGGTATCATCATTTCACCCACATAGCATGTGCCAAGAAGTTGAGAGGGTTACGGCAAAAGTTGGATGTACTTCGTTTACAAAACGGACAGTCTCTTTCGAAGTATCAGGGTTTCAGACGGAAACTCATCTGTTACAAAAGGCATTTCATTTTGTTGAACTTATTTGAACTCCAGATTTTGTGTGTGTTTAAAATGCACCATTCAAAGCCTCATCATCAATTTTCAACCCTTTCTGACTTCATTTGTTATTTTTCATGCAGTTATTGATTTTTTCGAGCTAAATGACCCTGAAATTGAAAGCACTACAAATGAACTATAAAAAGGTTGAAAGTTGGCATGGTATCATCATTTCACCCACATAGCATGTGCTAAAAAGTTGAGAGGGTTACAGCAAAAGATGGATGCACTTCGTGTACAAAACGGACAGTCTCTTTGGAAGTATCAGGGTTTCACACGGAAACTCATCTGTTACAAAAGGCATTTCAGTTTGTTGAACTTATTTGAACTCCAGATTTTGTGTGTGTTTAAAATGCACCATTCAAAGCCTCATCATCAATTTTCAACCCTTTCTGACTTCAATTGTTATTTTTCATGCAGTTATTGATTTTTTCGAGCTAAATGACCCTGAAATTGAAAAGCACTACAAATGAACTCTAAAAAGGTTGAAAGTTGGCATGGTATCATCATTTCACCCACATAGCATGTGCTAAAAAGTTGAGAGGGTTATGGCAAAAGCTGGATGCACTTCGTGTACAAAACGGACAGTCTCTTTCGAAGTATCATAGTTTTGGACGGAAACTCATCTGTTACAAAAGGCATGTCATTTTCTTGAACTTATTTGAACTCCAGAATTTTTGTGTTTTCAAAATGCACCATTCAAAGCCAGATCATCAATTTTCAACCCTTTCTGACTTCATTTGTTATTTTCCATGCAGTTATTGATTTTTTTGAGCTAAATGACCCTGAAATTGAAAAGCACTACAAATGAACTCTGAAAAGGTTGAAAGTTGGTATGGTGTCATCATTTCACCCACATAGCATGTGCTAAAAAGTTGAGAGGTTTATGGCAAAAGATGGATGCACTTCGTGTACAAAACGAACAATCTCTTTCGAAGTATCATGGTTTCGGACGGAAACTCATCTTTACAAAAGGCATTTCATTTTCTTGAACTTATTTGAAATCCAGGCTTTTTCTTTGTTCAAAATACACCATTCAAATCCACATCATCAATTTTCAACCCTTTCTGACTTCATTTGTTATTTTTCATGCAGTTATTGATTTTTCCGAGTTAAATGACCTTGAAATTGAAAAGCACTACAAATGAACATTGAAAAGGTTGAAAGTTGGCATGGTATCATCATTTCACCCACATAGCATGTGCTAAAAAGTTGAGAGGGTTACGACAAAATTTGGATGCACTTCGTGTACAAAACGGACAGTCTATTTCGAAGTATTAGGGTTTCGGACGGAAACTCATCTGTTACATAAGGCATTTCATTTAGTTGAACTTATTGGAACTCCAGATTTTTTGTGTGTTCAAAATGCACCATTCAAAGCCACATCATCAATTTTCAACCCTTTCTGACTTCATTTGTTATTTTTCATGCAGTTATTGATTTTTTCGAGCTAAATGACCCTGAAATTAAAAAAACACTACAAATGAACTTTGAAAAGGTTGAAACTTGGCATGGTATCATCATTTCGCCTACATAGCACGTGCTAAAAAGTTGAGAGGGTTACGGCAAAAGTTGGATGCACTTCGTGTACAAAACGGACAGTCTCTTTCGAAGTATCAGGTTTTCGGACGGAAACTCATCTGCTACAAAAAGCTTTTCATTTTCTTGAACTTATTTGAAGTCCAGGCCTTTTGTGTGTTAAAAATGCACCACTCAAAGCTATATCAACAATTTTCAACCCTTTCTGACTTGATTTGTTATTTTTCATGAAGTTATTGATTTTTCCGAGCTAAATGACCTTTAAATTCAAAAGCACTACAAATGAACTCTTAAAAGGTTGAAAGTTACCATGGTGTAATCATTTTACCCACATAGCATGTGCTAAAAAGTGAGAGGGTTGCGGTAAAAGCTGGATGCACTTCGTGTACAAAACGGACAGTCTCTTTCGAAGTATTTGGGTTTCAGACGAAAACTCATCTGATACAAAAGGCATTTCATTTTCTTGAACTTATTTGAACTCCAGATTTTGTGTGTGTTCAAAATGCACCATTCAAAGCCTCATCATCAATTTTCAACCCTTTCTGACTTCATTTGTTATTTTTCATGCAGTTATTGATTTTTTCGAGCTAAATGACCCTGAAATTGAAAAGCACTACAAATGAATTCTAAAAAGGTTGAAAGTTGGTATGGTATCATTATTTCACGCATATAGCACGTCCTCAAAAGTTGACACGGTTACGACAAAAGCTGGATGCACTTCGTGTACAAAACAGGCAGCCTCTTTCGAAGTATCACGGTTTTGGACGGAAACTCATCTGTTACAAAAGGCATTTCATTTTCTTAAACTTATTTGAACTCTAGATTTTTTGTGTGTTCAAAATGCAGCATTCAAAGCCACATCATCAATTTTCAACCCTTTCTGACTTCATTTATTATTTTTCATGCGATTATTGATTTTTTCGAGCTAAATGACCCTGAAATTAAAAAAACACTACAAATAAACTCTGAAAAGGTTGAAAGTTGGCACGTTATCATCATTTCACCCACATAGCATGTGCCAAGAAGTTGAGAGGGTTACAGCAAAAGATGGATGCACTTCGTGTACAAAACGGACAGTCTCTTTGGAAGTATCAGGGTTTCACACGGAAACTCATCTGTTACAAAAGGCATTTCATTTTGTTGAACTTATTTGAACTCCAGATTTTGTGTGTGTTTAAAATGCACCATTCAAAGCCTCATCATCAATTTTCAACCCTTTCTGACTTCATTTGTTATTTTTCATGCAGTATTGATTTTTTCGAGCTAAATGACCCTGAAATTGAAAGCACTACAAATGAACTATAAAAAGGTTGAAAGTTGGCATGGTATCATCATTTCACCCACATAGCATGTGCTAAAAAGTTGAGAGGGTTACAGCAAAAGTTGGATGCACTTCGTGTACAAAACGGACAGTCTCTTTCGAAGTATCAGGGTTTCGGACGGAAACTCATCTGTTACAAAAGGCATTTCATTTTCTTGAACTTATTTGAACTCCAGGATTTTTCTATGTTCAAAATGCACCATTCAAATCCACATCATCAATTTTCAACCCTTTCTGACTTCATTTGTTATTTTTCATGCAGATATTGATGTTTGCTAGCTAAATGACCTTGAAATTGAAAAGCAGTACAAATGAACACTAAAAAGGTTGAAAGTTGGCATGGTATCATAATTTCACCCACGTAGCATGTGCTAAAAAGTTGAGAGGGTTACAGCAAAAGCTAGATGCACTTCGTGTACAAAATGGACAGTCTCTTTCGAAGTATCAGGGTTTCGGACGAAAACTCATCTATTACAAAAGGCATTTCATTTTCTTGAACTTATTTGAACTCCAGATTTTTTGTGTGTTCAAAATGCGCCATTCAAAGCCACATCATCAATTTTCAACCCTTTCTGACTTCATTTGTTATTTTTCATGCGGTTATTGATTTTTTCGAGCTAAATGACCTTGAAATTGAAAAGCACTACAAATGAACACTAAAAAGGTTGAAAGTTGGCATGGTATCATATTTTTACCGACATAGCATGTGCTAAAAAGTTGCGAGGGTTACAACAAAAGCTAGATGCACTTTGTGTACAAAACGGACAGTCTCTTTCGAAGTATCACGGTTTCGGACGAAAACTCATCTGTTACAAAAGGCATTTCATTTTCTTGAACTTATTTGAACTCCAGATTTTTGGTGTGTTCAAAATGCAACATTCAAAGCCACATCCTCAATTTTCAACCCTTTCTCACTTCATTTGTTATTTTTCATGCGGTTATTGATTTTTTCGAGCTAAATGACCCTGAAATTAAAAAAACACTACAAATGAACTCTGAAAAGGTTGAAAGTTGGCACGGTATCATTATTTCACCCACATAGCATGTGCTAAGAAGTTGAGAGGGTTACGGCAAAAGTTGGATGCACTTCGTGTACAAAACTGACAGTCTCTTTCGAAGTATCAGGGTTTCAGACGGAAACTCATCTGTTACAAAAGGCATTTCATTTCCTTGAACTTATTTGAACTTCAGATTTGTGTGTGTTTAAAATGCACCATTCAAAGCCTCATCATCAATTTTCAACACTTTCTGACTTCATTTGTTATTTTTCATGCAATTATTGATTTTTTCGAGCTAAATGACCCTGAAATTGAAAAGCACTACAAATGAACTCTAAAAAGGTTGAAAGTTGGCATGGTATCATCATTTCACCCACATAGCATGTGCTAAAAAGTTGAGAGGGTTATGGCAAAAGCCGGATGCACTTCGTGTACAAAACGGACAGTCTCTTTCGAAGTATCATAGTTTCGGACGGAAACTCATCTGTTACAAAAGGCATTTCATTTTCTTGAACTTATTTGAACTCCAGGATTTTTCTGTGTTCAAAATGCACCATTCAAATCCACATCATCAATTTTCAACCCTTTCTGACTTCATTTGTTATTTTTCATGCGGTTATTGATTTTTTCGTGCTAAATGACCTTGAAATTGAAAAGCACTACAAATGAACACTAAAAAGGTTGAAAGTTGGCATGGTATCATAATTTCACCAACATAGCATGTGCTAAAAAGTTGAGAGGGTTACAGCAAAAGTTAGATGCACTTTGTGTACAAAACGGACAGTCTCTTTCGAAGTATCACGGTTTCGGACGAAAACTCATCTGTTACATTTCATTTTCTTGAACTTATTTGAACTCCAGATTTTTGGTGTGTTCAAAATGCAACATTCAAAGCCACATCCTCAATTTTCAATCCTTTCTGACTTCATTTGTTATTTTTCATGCGGTTATTGATTTTTTCGAGCTAAATGACCCTGAAATTCAAAAAACACTACAAATGAACTCTGAAAAGGTTGAAAGTTCGCACGGTATAATCATTTCACCCACATAGCATGTGCTAAGAAGTTGAGAGGGTTACGGCAAAAGTTGGATGCACTTCGTGTACAAAACTGACAGTCTCTTTCGAAGTATCAGGGTTTCAAACGGAAACTCATCTGTTACAAAAGGCATTTCATTTTCTTGAACTTATTTGAACTCCAGATTTTGTGTGTGTTTAAAATGCACCATTCAAAGCCTCATCATCAATTTTAAACCCTTTCTGACTTCATTTGTTATTTTTCATGCAGTTATTGATTTTTTCGAGCTAAATGACCCTGAAATTGAAAAGCACTACAAATGAACTCTAAAAATGTTGAAAGATGGAATGGTATCATCATTTCACCCACATAGCATGTGCTAAAAAGTTGAGAGGGTTATGGAAAAAGGTGGATGTAGTTCGTGTACAAAACGGACAGTCTCTTTCCAAGTATCATAGTTTCGGACGAAACTCATCTGTTACAAAAGGCATTTCATTTTCTTGAACTTATTTGAACTCCAGGATTTTTGTGTGTTCAAAATGCACCATTCAAATCCACATCATCAATTTTCAACCCTTTCTGACTTCATTTGTTATTTTTCATGCAGATATTGATTTTTGCTAGCTAAATGACCTTGAAATTGAAAAGCACTACAAATGAACACTAAAAAGGTTGAAAGTTGGCATGGTATCATCATTTCACCCACATAGCATGTGCTAAGAAGTTGAGAGGGTTACAGAAAAAGCTAGATGCACTTCGTGTACAAAACGGACAGTCTCTTTCGAAGTATCAGGGTTTCGGAAGAAAACTCATCTGGTAGGAAAGGCATTTCATTTTCTTGAACTTATTTGAACTCCAGGCCATTTGTGTGTTCAAAATGCACCATTCAAAGCCACATCATCAATTTTCAACCCTTTCTGACTTCATTTGTTATTTTTCATGCAGTTACTAATTTTTTCGAGCTAAATGACCCTGAAATTGAAAAGCACAACAAATGAACTCTAAAAAGTTTGAAATTTGGCATGGTATCATCATTTCACCCACATAGCATGTGCTAAAAAGTTGAGAGGGTTACGGTAAAAGCTGGATGCACTTCGTGTACAAAATGGACAGTCTCTTTCGAAGTATCACGGTTTCGGACGAAAACTCATCTGTTACAAAAGGCATTTCATTTTCTTGAAGTTATTTGAACTCCAAGGTTTTTGTGTGTTCAAAATGCACCATTCAAAGCCACATCATCAATTTTCAACCCTTTCTCACTTCATTTGTTATTTTTCAAGCAGTTATTGATGTTTTCGAGCTAAATGACCCTGAAATTAAAAAAACACTACAAATGAACTCTGAAAAGGTTGAAAGTTGGCATGGTATCATCATTTCACCCACATAGCATGTGATAAAAAGTTGTGAGGATTACGGCAAAAGATGGATGCACTTCGTGTCCAAAATAGACAGTCTCTTTCGAAGTATTAGGGTTTCGGACGGAAACTCATCTGCTACAAAAGGTATTTCATTTTTTTGAACTTATTTGAACTCCAGGACTTTTGTGTGTTCAAAGTGCACCATTCAAAGCCACATCATCAATTTTTAACCCTTTCTGATTTAATTTGTTATTTTTCATGTAGTTATTGATTTTTTCGTGCTAAATGACCCTGAAATTGAAAAGCACAACAAATGAACTCTAAAAAGATTGAAAGTTGGCATGGTATCATCATTTCACCCACATAGCATGTGCTAAAAAGTTGAGAGGGTTAGGGCAAAAGCTGTATGCACTTCGTGTACATAATGGACAGTCTCTTTCGAAGTATCACGGTTTCGGACGGAAACTCATCTGTTACAAAAGGCATTTCATTTTCTTGAACTTATTTGAACTCCAAGGTTTTTGTGTGTTCAAAATGCACGATTCAAAGCCACATCATCAATTTTCAACCATTTCTGACTTCATTTGTTATTTTTCAAGCAGTTATTGATGTTTTCGAGCTAAATGACCCTGAAATTAAAAAAAACACTACAAATGAACTCTGAAAAGGTTGAAAGTTGGCACGGTATCATCAGTTCACCCAGATAGCAGGTGCTAAAAAGTTGAGAGGGTTACGGCAAAAGTTGGATGCACTTCGTGTACAAAATGGACAGTCTCTTTCGAAGTATCAGGGTTTCGGACGGAAACTCATCTGCTACAAAAGGCATTTCATTTTCTTGAACTTATTTGAACTCCAAGCCTTTTGTGTGTTCAAAATGCACCATTCAAAGCCACATCATCAATTTTCAACCCTTTCCGACTTCATTTGTTATTTTTCATGCAGTTATTGATTTTTTCGAGCTAAATGACCCTGAAATTGAAAAGCAATACAAATGAACTCTGAAGAGGTTGAAAGTTGGCATGGTATCATCATTTTACCCACATAGCATGTGCTAAAAACTTGACAGGGTTACGGCAAAAGCTGGATGCACTTCGTGTACAAAACGGACAGTCTCTTTCGAAGTATCAGGGTTTCAGATGGAAACTCATCTGTTACAAAAGGTATTTCATTTTCTTGAACTTATTTGAACTCCAGGCTTTTTGTGTGTTCAAAATGCACCATTCAAAGCCACATCATCAATTTTCAACCCTTTATGACTTCGTTTGTTATTTTTCATGCAGTTATTAATTTTTTCGAGCTAAATGACACTAAAATTGAAAAGCACTACAAATGAACTCTAAAAAGGTTGAAAGTTGGCATAGTATCATCATTTCACCCGCATAGCATGAGCTAAAAAGTTGAGAGGGTCACGGCAAAAGCTGGATGCACTTCCTGTACAAAACAGACAGTCTCTTTCGAAGTATTCGAGTTTCGGACGGAAATTCATCTACTACGAAAGGCATTTCATTTCCATGAACTTATGTGAACTGCAGGCCTTTAGTGTGTTCAAAATGTACCATTCAAAGCCATATCATCAATTTTCAACCCTTTCTGACTTGATTTGTTATTTTTCATGTAGTTATTGATTTTTTCGAGCCAAATGACCCTGAAATTGAAAAGAACTACAAATGAACTCTGAAAAGGTTGAAACTTGGCATGGTATCATCATTTCAGCCACATAGCATGTGCTAAAAAGTTGAGAGGGTTAAGGCAAAATCTGGATGCACTTCGTGTCCAAAACGGCAGTCTCTTTCGAAGTATCAGGGTTTCGGACGGAAACTCATCTGTTACAAAAGGCATTTCAATTTCTTGAAGTTATTTGAACTCTAGATTTCTTGTTGTTCAAAATGCACCATTCAAAGCCACATCATCAATTTTCAACCCTTTCTGCCTTCATTTGTTATTTTTCATGTAGTTATTGAGTTTTTCGAGCTAAATGACCCTGAAATTGAAAAGCACTACAAATGAACTCTGAAAAGGTTGAAAGTTGGCATGGTATCATCATTGCACCCGTATAGCATGTGATAAAAAGTTGTGAGGATTTCGGCAAAAGATGGATGCACTTCGTGTCCAAAACAGACAGTCTCTTTCGAAGTATCAGGGTTTCGGACGAAAACTCATCTGCTACACAAAAGGCATTTCATTTTCTTGAACTTATTTGAACTCCAGGCCTTTTGTGTGTTCAAAATGCACCATTCAAAGCCACATCATCAATTTTCAACCCTTTCTGCCTTCATTTGTTATTTTTCATGTAGTTATTGATTTTTTCGAGCCAAATGACACTGAAATTGAAAAGAACTACAAATGAACTCTGAAAAGGTTGAAACTTGGCATGGTATCATCATTTCAGCCACATAGCATGTGCTAAAAAGTTGAGAGGGTTAAGGCAAAATCTGGATGCGCTTCGTGTACAAAACGGCAGTCTCTTTCGAAGTATGAGGGTTTCTGACGGAAACTCATCTGTTACAAAAGGCATTTCAATTTCTTGAACTTATTTGAACTCTAGATTTCTTGTTGTTCAAAATGCACCATTCAAAGCCACATCATCAATTTTCAACCCTTTCTGCCTTCATTTGTTATTTTTCATGTAGTTATTGATTTTTTCGAGCTAAATGACCCTGAAATTGAAAAGCACTACAAATGAACTGTGAAAAGGTTGAAACTTGGCATGGTATCATCATTTCGCCTACATAGCATGTGCTAAAAAGTTGAGAGGGTTACGGAAAAAGTTGGATGCACTTCGTGTACAAAACGGACAGTCTCTTTCGAAGTATCAGGTTTTCGGACGGAAACTCATCTGCTACAAAAAGCTTTTCATTTTCTTGAACTTATTTGAAGTCCAGGCCTTTTGTGTGTTAAAAATGCACCATTCAAAGCCATATCAACAATTTTCAACCCTTTCTGACTTGATTTGTTATTTTTCATGAAGTTATTGATTTTTCCGAGCTAAATGACCCTGAAATTCAAAAGCACTACAAATGAACTCTTAAAAGGTTGAAAGTTACCATGGTTTAATTATTTTACCCACATAGCATGTGCTAAAAAGTGAGAGGGTTGCGGTAAAAGCTGGATGCACTTCGTGTACAAAACGGATAGTCTCTTTCGAAGTATTTGGGTTTCAGACGGAAACTCATCTGATACAAAAGGCATTTCATTTTCTTGAACTTATTTGAACTCCAGATTTTGTGTGTGTTCAAAATGCACCATTCAAAGCCTCATCATCAATTTTCAACCCTTTCTGACTTCATTTGTTATTTTTCATGCAGTTATTGATTTTTTCGAGCTAAATGACCCTGAAATTGAAAAGCACTACAAATGAATTCTAAAAAGGTTGAAAGTTGGTATGGTATCATTATTTCACGCATATAGCACGTGCTCGAAAGTTGACAGGGTGACGGCCAAAGCTGGATGCACTTCGTGTACAAAACAGGCAGCCTCTTTCGAAGTATCACGGTTTTGGACGGAAACTCATTTGTTACAAAAGGCATTTCATTTTCTTGAACTTATTTGAACTCCAGATTTTTTGTGTGTTCAAAATGCAGCATTCAAAGCCATATCATCAATTTTCAACCCTTTCTGACTTCATTTATTATTTTTCATGCGATTATTGATTTTTTCGAGCTAAATGACCCTGAAATTAAAAAAACACTACAAATAAACTCTGAAAAGGTTGAAAGTTGGCATGTTATCATCATTTCACCCACATAGCATGTGCCAATAAGTTGAGAGGGTTACGGCAAAAGATGGATGCACTTTGTGTACAAAACGGACAGTCTCTTTGGAAGTATCAGGGTTTCACACGGAAACTCATCTGTTACAAAAGGCATTTCATTTTGTTGAACTTATTTGAACTCCAGATTTTGTGTGTGTTTAAAATGCACCATTCAAAGCCTCATCATCAATTTTCAACCCTTTGTGACTTCATTTGTTATTTTTCATGCAGTTATTTATTTTTTCGAGCTAAATGACCCTGAAATTGAAAGCACTACAAATGAACTAGAAAAAGGTTGAAAGTTGGCATGGTATCATCATTTCACCCACATAGCATGTGCTAAAAAGTTGAGAGGGTTATGGCAAAAGCTGGATGCAGTTCGTGTAGAAAACGGACAGTCTCTTTCGAAGTATCATAGTTTCGGACGGAAACTCATATGTTACAAAAGGCATTTCATTTTCTTGAACTTATTTGAACTCCAGGATTTTTCTGTGTTCATAATGCACCATTCAAATCCACATCAGCAATTTTCAACCCTTTCTGACTTCATTTGTTTTTTTTCATGCAGATATTGATTTTTGCTAGCTAAATGACCTTGAAATTGAAAAGCACTACAAATGAACACTAAAAAGGTTGAAAGTTGGCATGGTATCATAATTTCACCCACATAGCATGTGCTAAAAAGTTGAGAGGGTTACAGCAAAAGCTAGATGCACTACGTGTACAAAACGGACAGTCTCTTTCGAAGTATCAGGGTTTCGGACGAAAAGTCATCTGTTACAAAAGGCATTTCATTTTCTTGAACTTATTTGAACTCCAGATTTTTTGTGTGCTCAAAATGCACCATTCAAAGCCACATCATCAATTTTCAACCCTTTCTGACTTCATTTGTTATTTTTCATGCGGTTATTGATTTTTTCGAGCTAAATGACCTTGAAATTGAAAAGCACTACAAATGAACACTAAAAAGGTTGAAAGTTGGCATGGTATCATAATTTCACCCACATAGCATGTGCTAAAAAGTTGAGAGGGTTACAGCAAAAGCTAGATGCACTTTGTGTACAAAACGGACAGTCTCTTTCGAAGTATCACGGTTTCGGACGAAAACTCATCTGTTACAAAAGGCATTTCATTTTCTTGAACTTATTTGAACTCCAGATTTTTGGTGTGTTCAAAATGCAACATTCAAAGCCACATCCTCAATTTTCAATCCTTTCTGACTTCATTTGTTATTTTTCATGCGGTTATTGATTTTTTCGAGCTAAATGACCCTGAAATTCAAAAAACACTACAAATGAACTCTGAAAAGGTTGAAAGTTGGCACGGTATAATCATTTCACCCACATAGCATGTGCTAAGAAGTTGAGAGGGTTACGGCAAAAGTTGGATGCACTTCGTTTACAAAACAGACAGTCTCTTTCGAAGTATCAGGGTTTCAGACGGAAACTCATCTGTTACAAAAGACATTTCATTTTCTTGAACTTATTTGAACTCCAGATTTTGTGTGTGTTTAAAATGCACCATTCAAAGCCTCATCATCAATTTTCAACCCTTTCTGACTTCATTTGTTATTTTTCATGCAGTTATTGATTTTTTCGAGCTAAATGACCCTGAAATTGAAAAGCACTACAAATGAACTCTAAAAAGGTTGAAAGTTAGCATGGTATCATCATTTCACCCACATAGCATGTGCTAAAAAGTTGAGAGGGTTATGGCAAAAGGTGGATGCAGTTCGTGTAC
Organism: Hordeum marinum; assembly: GCA_022496015.1. Taxonomy (NCBI): domain Eukaryota; kingdom Viridiplantae; phylum Streptophyta; class Magnoliopsida; order Poales; family Poaceae; genus Hordeum; species Hordeum marinum. The sequence goes on along the minus strand of CM039673.1, from coordinate 58,141,794 downwards.
AAAACGGACCGTCTCTTTCGAAGTATCATAGTTTCGGACGAAACTCATCTGTTACAAAAGGCATTTCATTTTCTTGAACTTATTTGAACTCCAGGATTTTTCTGTGTTCAAAATGCACCATTCAAATCCACATCATCAATTTTCAACCCTTTCTGACTTCATTTGTTATTTTTCATGCAGATATTGATTTTTGCTAGCTAAATGACCTTGGAATTGAAAAGCACTACAAATGAACACTAAAAAGGTTGAAAGTTGGCATGGTATCATCATTTCACCCACATAGCATGTGCTAAAAAGTTGAGAGGGTTACAGAAAAAGCTAGATGCACTTCATGTACAAAACGGACAGTCTCTTTCGAAGTATCAGGGTTTCGGACGGAAACTCATCTGCTACAAAAGGCATTTCATTTTCTTGAACTTATTTGAACTCCAGGCCAATTGTGTGTTCAAAATGCACCATTCAAAGCCACATCATCAATTTTCAAACCTTTCTGACTTCATTTGTTATTTTTCGTGCAGTTATTGATTTTTTCGAGCTAAATGACCCTGAAATTGAAAAGCACAACAAATGAACTCTAAAAAGTTTGAAAGTTGGCATGGTATCATCATTTCACCCACATAGCATGTGCTAAAAAGTTGAGAGGGTTACGGCAAAAGCTGGATGCACTTCGTGTACAAAATGGACAGTCTCTTTCGAAGTATCACGGTTTCGGACGAAAACTCATCTGTTACAAAAGGCATTTCATTTTCTTGAAGTTATTTGAACTCCAAGGTTTTTGTGTGTTCAAAATGCACCATTCCAAGCCACATCATCAATTTTCAACCCTTTCTCACTTCATTTGTTATTTTTCAAGCAGTTATTGATGTTTTCGAGCTAACTGACCCTGAAATTAAAAAAACACTACAAATGAACTCTCAAAAGGTTGAAAGTTGGCATGGTATCATCATTTCACCCACATAGCATGTGATAAAAAGTTGTGAGGATTACGGCAAAAGATGGATGCACTTCGTGTCCAAAACAGACAGTCTCTTTCGAAGTATTAGGGTTTCGGACGGAAACTCATCTGCTACAAAAGGCATTTCATTTTTTTGAACTTATTTGAACTCCAGGACTTTTCTGTGTTCAAAATGCACCATTCAAAGCCACATCATCAATTTTCAACCCTTTCTGACTTTATTTGTTATTTTTCATGCAGTTATTGATTTTTTCGAGCTAAATGACCCTGAAATTGAAAAGCACAACAAATGAACTCTAAAAACTTTGAAAGTTGGCATGGTATCATCATTTCACCCACATAGCATGTGCTAAAAAGTTGAGAGGGTTACGGCAAAAGCTTTATGCACTTCGTGTACATAATGGATAGTCTCTTTCGAAGTATCACGGTTTCGGACGGAAACTCATCTGTCACAAAAGGCATTTCATTTTCTTGAACTTATTTGAACTCCAGGCCTTTTGTGTGTTCAAAATGCACCATTCAAAGCCACATCATCAATTTTCAACCCTTTCTGACTTCATTTGTTATTTTTCATGCAGTTATTGATTTTTTCGAGATAAATGACCCTGAAATTGAAAAGCACTACAAATGAACTCTGAAAAGGTTGAAAGTTGGCATGGTATCATCATTTTACCCACATAGCATGTGCTAAAAACTTGACAGGGTTACGGCAGAAGCTGGATGCACTTCGTGTACAAAACGGACAGTCTCTTTCGAAGTATCAGGGTTTCAGATGGAAACTCATCTGTTACAAAAGGTATTTCATTTTCTTGAACTTATTTGAACTCCAGGCTTTTTGTGTGTTCAAAATGCACCATTCAAAGCCACATCATCAATTTTCAACCCTTTATGACTTCGTTTGTTATTTTTCATGCAGTTATTAATTTTTTCGAGCTAAATGACACTGAAATTGAAAAGCACTACAAATGAACTCTAAAATTGTTGAAAGTTGGCATAGTATCATCATTTCACCCACATAGCATGAGCTAAAAAGTTGAGAGGGTCACGGCAAAAGCTGGATTCACTTCCTGTACAAAACAGACAGTCTCTTTCGAAGTATTCGAGTTTCGGACGGAAATTCATCTGCTACGAAAGGCATTTCATTTCCATGAACTTATGTGAACTCCAGGCCTTTAGTGTGTTCAAAATGTACCATTCAAAGCCATATCATCAATTTTCAACCCTTTCTGACTTGATTTGTGATTTTTCATGTAGTTATTGATTTTTTCGAGCCAAATGACCCTTAAATTGAAAAGAACTACAAATGAACTCTGAAAAGGTTGAAACTTGGCATGGTATCATCATTTCAGCCACATAGCATGTGCTAAAAAGTTGAGAGGGTTAAGGCGAAATCTGGATGCACTTCGTGTACAAAACGGCAGTCTCTTTCGAAGTATGAGGGTTTCGGACGGAAACTCATCTGTTACAAAAGGCATTTCAATTTCTTGAACTTATTTGAACTCTAGATTTCTTGTTGTTCAAAATGCACCATTCAAAGCCACATCATCAATTTTCAACCCTTTCTGCCTTCATTTGTTATTTGTCATGTAGTTATTGAGTTTTTCGAGCTAAATGACCGTGAAATTGAAAAGCACTACAAATGAACTCTGAAAAGGTTGAAAGTTGGCATGGTATCATCATTTCACCCACATAGCATGTGATAAAAAGTTGTGAGGATTACGGCAAAAGATGGATGCACTTCGTGTCCAAAACAGACAGTCTCTTTCGAAGTATCAGGGTTTCGGACGAAAACTCATCTGCTACACAAAAGGCATTTCATTTTCTTGAACTTATTTGAACTCCAGGCCTTTTGTGTGTTCAAAATGCACCATTCAAAGCCACATCATCAATTTTCAACCCTTTCTGCCTTCATTTGTTATTTTTCATGTAGTTATTGATTTTTTCGAGCCAAATGACCCTGAAATTGAAAAGAACTACAAATGAACTCTGAAAAGGTTGAAACTTGGCATGGTATCATCATTTCAGCCACATAGCATGTGCTAAAAAGTTGAGAGGGTTAAGGCAAAATCTGGATGCACTTCGTGTACAAAACGGCAGTCTCTTTCGAAGTATGAGGGTTTCGGACGGAAACTCATCTGTTACAAAAGGCATTTCAGTTTCTTGAACTTATTTGAACTCTAGATTTCTTGTTGTTCAAAATGCACCATTCAAAGCCACATCATCAATTTTCAACCCTTTCTGCCTTCATTTGTTATTTTTCATGTAGTTATTGATTTTTTCGAGCTAAATGACCCTGAAATTGAATAGCACTACAAATGAACTCTGAAAAGGTTGAAAGTTGGCATGGTATCATCATTTCACCCACATAGCATGTGATAAAAAGTTGTGAGGATTACGGCAAAAGATGGATGCACTTCGTGTCCAAAACAGACAGTCTCTTTCGAAGAATTAGGGTTTCGGACGGAAACTCATCTGTTACCAAAGGCATTTGAATTTCTTGAACTTATTTGAACTCCAGATTTCTTGTTGTTCAAAATGCACCATTCAAAGCCACATCATAAATTTTCAACCCTTTCTTACTTCATTTGTTATTTTTCATGTAGTTATTGATTGTTTCAAGCTAAATGACCCTGAAATTGAAAAGCACTACAAATGAACTCTGAAAAGGTTGAAAGTTGGCATGGTATCATCATTTTACCCACATAGCACGTGCTAAAAAGTTGAGAGGGTTACGGCAAAAGTTGGATGCACTTCGTGTATAAAACGGACAGTCTCTTTCGAAGTATCATGGTTTCGGACGGAAACTCATCTGTTACAAAAGGCATTTCAATTTCTTGAACTTATTTGAGCTCCAAGGTTTTTGTGTGTTCAAAATGCACCATTCAAAGCCACACCATCAATTTTCAACCCTTTCTTACTTCATTTGTTATTTTTCATGTAGTTATTGATTGTTTCAAGCTAAATGACCCGAGAATTGAAAAGCACTACAAATGAACTCTAAAAAGGTTGAAAGTTGGCATGGCATCATCATTTCACCCACATAGCATGTGTTAAAAAGTTGACAGGGTTACGGCAAAAGCTGGATGCACTTCATGTACAAAACGGACAATCTCTTTCGAGGTATCAGGGTTTCGGACGGAAACTCATGTGTTACAAAAGGCATTTCATTTTCTTGAACTTATTTGAACTCCAGAATTTTTGTGTTTTCAAAATGCACCATTCGAAGCCACATCATCAATTTTCAACCCTTTCTGACTCCATTTGTTATTTTTCATCAGTTATTGATTTTTTTGAGCTAACTGACCCTGAAATTGAAAAGCACTACAAATGAACTCCGAAAAGGTTGAAAGTTGGCATGGTATCGTCATTTAACCCACATAGCATGTGCTAAAAAGTTGAGAGGGTTACGGCAAAAGCTGGATGCACTTCATGTACAAAACGGACAGTGTCCTTCGAAGTATCAGGGTTTCGGACGGAAACTCATCTGTTACAAAAGGCATTTCATTTTCTTGAACTTATTTGAACTCCAGATTTTTTGTGTGTTGAAAATGCACCATTGAAAGCCACATCATCAATTTTGTACCCTTTCTGACTTCATTTGTTATTTTTCATGCAGTTATTGATTTTTTCGAGCAAAATGACCTTGAAATTAAAAAAACACTACAAATGAACTCTGAAAAGGTTGAAAGTTGGCAAAGCATCATCATTTCACCCACATAGCATGTGCTAAAAAGTTGAGAGGGTTACGGCAAAAGTTGGATGCACTTCGTGTACAAAACAGACAGTCTCTTTCGAAGTATCAGGGTTTCGGACGGACACTCATCAGTTACAAAAGGCATTTCATTTTCTTGAACTTATTTGAACTCCAGATTTTTTGTGTGTTCAAAATGCACCATTCAAAGCCACGTCATCAATTTTCAACTCTTTATGAATTCATTTGTTATTTGTCATGCAGTTATTTATTTTTTCGAGCTAAATGACCCTGAAATTAAAAAAACACTACAAATGAACTCTGAAAAGGTTGAAAGTAGGCACGGTATCATCATGTCACCCACATAGCATGTGCTAAAAAGTTGAGAGGGTTACGGCAAAAGCTGGATGCACTTCGTGTACAAAACGGACAGTCCCTTTCGAAGTATCAGGGTTTCGGACGGAAACTCGTCGGTTACAAAAGGCATTTCATTTGCATGAACTTATTTGAACTCCAGGCTTTTTGTGTGTTCAAAATGCACCATTCAAAGCCACATAACCAATTTTCAACCCTTTATGACTTCATTTGTTGTTTTTCATGCAGTTATTGATTTTTTCGAGATAAATGACCATGAAATTGAAAAGGACTACAAATGAACTCTAAAAAGGTTGAAAGTTGGCATGGTATCGTCATTTCACCAACATAGCATGTGCTAAAAATTTGAGAGGGTTACGGCAAAAGCTGGATGCACTTCCTGTACAAAACAGACAGTCTCTTTCGAAGTATTCGAGTTTCGGACGGAAATTCATCTGCTACGAAAGGCATTTCATTTCCATGAACTTATGTGAACTCCAGGCCTCTAGTGTGTTCAAAATATACCATTCAAAGCCATATCATCAATTTTCAACCCTTTCTGTCTTGATTTGTTATTTTTCATGTAGTTATTGATTTTTTCGAGCCAAATGACCCTGAAATTGAAAAGAACTACAAATGTACTCTGAAAAGGTTGAAACTTGGCATGGTATCATCATTTCACCCACATAGCATGTGATAAAAAGTTGTGAGGATTACGGCAAAAGATGGATGCACTTCGTGTCCAAAATAGACAGTCTCTTTCGAAGAATTAGGGTTTCGGACGGAAACTCATCTGTTACCAAAGGCATTTGAATTTCTTGAACTTATTTGAACTCCAGATTTCTTGTTGTTCAAAATGCACCATTCAAAGCCACATCATAAATTTTCAACCCTTTCTTACTTCATTTGTTATTTTTCATGTAGTTATTGATTTTTTCAAGCTGAATGACCCTGAAATTGAAAAGCACTACAAATGAACTCTGAAAAGGTTGAAAGGTGGCATGGTATCATCATTTTACCCACATAGCACGTGCTAAAAAGTTGAGAGGGTTACGGCAAAAGTTGGATGCACTTCGTGTATAAAACGGACATTCTCTTTCGAAGTATCATGGTTTCGGACGGAAACTCATCTGTTACAAAAGGCATTTCAATTTCTTGAACTTATTTGAGCTCCAAGGTTTTTGTGTGTTCAAAATGCACCATTCAAAGCCACACCATCAATTTTCAACCCTTTCTGACTTCATTTGTAATTTTTCATGCAGTTATTGATTTTTTTCGAGCTAAATGACCCGAGAATTGAAAAGCACTACAAATGAACTCGAAAAAGGTTGAAAGTTGGCATGGCATCATCATTTCACCCACATAGCATGTGTTAAAAAGTTGAGAGGGTTACGGCAAAAGCTGGATGCACTTCATGTACAAAACGGACAGTCTCTTTCGAGGTATCAGGGTTTCGGACGGAAACTCATGTGTTACAAAAGGCATTTCATTTTCTTGAACTTATTTGAACTCTAGAATTTTTGTGTTTTCAAAATTCACCATTCGAGGCCACATCATCAATTTTCAACCCTTTCTGACTCCATTTGTTATTTTTCATGCAGTTATTGATTTTTTTGAGCTAACTGACCCTGAAATTGAAAAGCACTACAAATGAACTCCGAAAAGGTTGAAAGTTGGCATGGTATCGTCATTTAACCCACATAGCATGTGCTAAAAAGTTGAGAGGGTTACGGCAAAAGCTGGATGCACTTCGTGTACAAAACGGACAGTGTCCTTCGAAGTATCAGGGTTTCGGACGGAAACTCATCTGTTACAAAAGGCATTTTATTTTCTTGAACTTATTTGAACTCCAGATTTTTTGTGTGTTGAAAATGCACCATTGAAAGCCACATCATCAATATTGTACCCTTTCTGACTTCATTTGTTATTTTTCATGCAGTTATTGATTTTTTCGAGCAAAATGACCTTGAAATTAAAAAAACACTACAAATGAACTCTGAAAAGGTTGAAAGTTGGCAAAGCATCATCATTTCACCCACATAGCATGTGCTAAAAAATTGAGAGGGTTACGGCAAAATTTGGATGCACTTCGTGTACAAAACAGACAGTCTCTTTCGAAGTATCAGGGTTTCGGACGGAAACTCATCAGTTACAAAAGGCATTTCATTTTCTTGAACTTATTTGAACTCCAGATTTTTTGTGTGTTCAAAATGCACCATTCAAAGCCACGTCATCAATTTTCAACTCTTTATGACTTCATTTGTTATTTGTCATGCAGTTATTTATTTTTTCGAGCTAATTGACCCTGAAATTAAAAAAACACTACAAATGAACTCTGAAAAGGTTGAAAGTAGGCATGGTATCATCATGTCACCCACATAGCATGTGCTAAAAAGTTGAGAGGGTTACGGCAAAAGCTGGATGCACTTCGTGTACAAAACGGACAGTCCCTTTCGAAGTATCAGGGTTTCGGACGGAAACTCGTCGGTTACAAAAGGCATTTCATTTGCATGAACTTATTTGAACTCCAGGCTTTTTGTGTGTTCAAAATGCAACATTCAAAGCCACATAACCAATTTTCAACCCTTTATGACTTCATTTGTTGTTTTTCATGCAGTTATTGATTTTTTCGAGATAAATGACCCTGAAATTGAAAAGGACTACAAATGAACTCTAAAAAGGTTGAAAGTTGGCATGGTATCGTCATTTCACCCACATAGCATGTGCTAAAAAGTTGAGAGGGTTACGGCAAAAGCTGGATGCACTTCCTGTACAAAACAGACAGTCTCTTTCGAAGTATTCGAGTTTCGGACGGAAATTCATCTGCTACGAAAGGCATTTCATTTCCCTGAACTTATGTGAACTCCAGGCCTCTAGTGTGTTCAAAATGTACCATTCAAAGCCATATCATCAATTTTCAACCCTTTCTGTCTTGATTTGTTATTTTTCATGTAGTTATTGATTTTTTCGAGCCAAATGACCCTGAAATTGAAAAGAACTACAAATGTACTCTGAAAAGGTTGAAACTTGGCATGGTATCATAATTTCACCCACATAGCATGTGCTAAAAAGTTGAAAGGGTTACGGCAAAAGTTGGATGCACTTCGTGTACAAAACAGACAGTCTCTTTCGAAGTATCAGGGTTTCGGACGAAAACTCATCTGTTACAAAAGGCATTTCATTTTGTTGAACTTATTTGAACTCCAGATTTTTTGTGTGTTCAAAATGCACCATTCAAAGCCACGTCATCAATTTTCAACTCTTTATGACTTCATTTGTTATTTGTCATGCAGTTATTTATTTTTTCGAGCTAGATGACCCTAAAATTGAAAAAACACTACAAATGAACTCTGAAAAGGTTGAAAGTAGGCATGGTATCATCATGTCACCCACATAGCATGTGCTAAAAAGTTGAGAGGGTTACGGCAAAAGCTGGATGCACTTCGTGTACAAAACGGACAGTCCCTTTCGAAGTATCAGGGTTTCGGACGAAAACTCGTCGGTTACAAAAGGCATTTCATTTGCATGAACTTATTTGAACTCCAGGCTTTTTGTGTGTTCAAAATGCACCATTCAAAGCCACATAACCAATTTTCAACCCTTTATGACTTCATTTGTTGTTTTTCATGCAGTTATTGATTTTTTCGAGCTAAATGACCCTGAAATTGAAAAGCACTACAAATGAACTCTAAAAAGGTTGAAAGTTGGCATGGTATCATCATTTCACCCACATAGCATGTGCTAAAAAGTTGAGAGGGTTACGGCAAAAGCTGGATGCACTTCCTGTACAAAACAGACAGTCTCTTTCGAAGTATTCGAGTTTCGGACGGAAATTCATCTGCTACGAAAGGCATTTCATTTCCATGAACTTATGTGAACTCCAGGCCTCTAGTGTGTTTAAAATGTACCATTCAAAGCCATATCATCAATTTTCAACCCTTTCTGTCTTGATTTGTTATTTTTCATGTAGTTATTGATTTTTTCGAGCCAAATGATCCTAAAATTGAAAAGAACTACAAATGTACTCTGAAAAGGTTGAAACTTGGGATGGTATCATCATTTCACCCACATAGCATGTGCTAAAAAGTTGAGAGGGTTACCGCAAAAGTTGGATGCACTTCGTGTACAAAACAGACAGTCTCTTTCGAGGTATCAGGGTTTCGGACGGAAACTCATCTGTTACAAAAGGCATTTCATTTTCTTGAACTTATTTGAACTCCAGATTTTTTGTGTGTTCAAAATGCACCATTCAAAGCCACGTCATCAATTTTCAACTCTTTATGACTTCATTTCTTATTTGTCATGCAGTTATTTATTTTTTCGAGCTAAATGACCCTGAAATTAAAAAAACACTACAAATGAACTCTGAAAAGGTTGAAAGTAGGCACGGTATCATCATGTCACCCACATAGCATGTGCTAAAAAGTTGAGAGGGTTACGGCAAAAGCTGGATGCACTTCGTGTACAAAACGGACAGTCCCTTTCGAAGTATCAGGGTTTCGGACGGAAACTCGTCGGTTACAAAAGGCATTTCATTTGCATGAACTTATTTGAACTCCAGGCTTTTTGTGTGTTCAAAATGCACCATTCAAAGCCACATAACCAATTTTCAACCCTTTATGACTTCATTTGTTGTTTTTCATGCAGTTATTGATTTTTTCGAGCTAAATGACCCTGAAATTGAAAAGGACTACAAATGAATTCTAAAAAGGTTGAAAGTTGGCATGGTATGTCATTTCACCCACATAGCATGTGCTAAAAAGTTGAGAGGGTTACGGCAAAAGCTGGATGCACTTCCTGTACAAAACAGACAGTCTCTTTCGAAGTATTCGAGTTTCGGACGGAAATTCATCTGCTACGAAAGGCATTTCATTTCCATGAACTTATGTGAACTCCAGGCCTCTAGTGTGTTTAAAATGTACCATTCAAAGCCATATCATCAATTTTCAACCCTTTCTGTCTTGATTTGTTATTTTTCATGTAGTTATTGATTTTTTCGAGCCAAATGATCCTGAAATTGAAAAGAACTACAAATGTACTCTGAAAAGGTTGAAACTTGGCATGGTATCATCATTTCACCCACATAGCATGTGCTAAAAAGTTGAGAGGGTTACCGCAAAAGTTGGATGCACTTCGTGTACAAAACAGACAGTCTCTTTCGAAGTATCAGGGTTTCGGACGGAAACTCATCTGTTACAAAAGGCATTTCATTTTCTTGAACTTATTTGAACTCCAGATTTTTTGTGTGTTCAAAATGCACCATTCAAAGCCACGTCATCAATTTTCAACTCTTTATGACTTCATTTGTTATTTGTCATGCAGTTATTTATTTTTTCGAGCTAAATGACCCTGAAATTAAAAAAACACTACAAATGAACTCTGAAAAGGTTGAAAGTAGGCACGGTATCATCATGTCACCCACATAGCATGTGCTAAAAAGTTGAGAGGGTTACGGCAAAAGCTGGATGCACTTCGTGTACAAAACGGACAGTCCCTTTCGCAGTATTAGGGTTTCGGACGGAAACTCGTCGGTTACAAAAGGCATTTCATTTGCATGAACTTATTTGAACTCCAGGCTTTTTGTGTGTTCAAAATGCACCATTCAAAGCCACATAACCAATTTTCAACCCTTTATGACTTCATTTATTGTTTTTCATGCAGTTATTGATTTTTTCGAGCTAAATGACCCTGAAATTGAAAAGGACTACAAATGAACTCTAAAAAGGTTGAAAGTTGGCATGGTATCATCATTTCACCCACATAGCATGTGCTAAAAAGTTGAGAGGGTTACGGCAAAAGCTGGATGCACTTCCTGTACAAAACAGACAGTCTCTTTCGAAGTATTCGAGTTTCGGACGGAAATTCATCTGCTACGAAAGGCATTTCATTTCCATGAACTTATGTGAACTCCAGGCCTCTAGTGTGTTTAAAATGTACCATTCAAAGCCAGATCATCAATTTTCAACCCTTTCTGTCTTGATTTGTTATTTTTCATGTAGGTATTGATTTTTTCGAGCCAAATGACCCTGAAATTGAAAAGAACTACAAATGTACTCTGAAAAGGTTGAAACTTGGCATGGTATCATCATTTCACCCACATAGCATGTGCTAAAAAGTTGAGAGGATTACGGCAAAAGTTGGATGCACTTCGTGTACAAAACAGACAGTCTCTTTCGAAGTATCAGGGTTTCGGACGGAAACTCATCTGTTACAAAAGGCATTTCATTTTCTTGAACTTATTTGAACTCCAGATTTTTTGTGTGTTCAAAATGCACCTTTCAAAGCCACGTCATCAATTTTCAATTCTTTATGACTTCATTTGTTATTTGCCATGCAGTTATTTATTTTTTCGAGCTAAATGACCCTGAAATTAAAAAAACACTACAAATGAACTCTGAAAAGGTTGAAAGTAGGCACGGTATCATCATGTCACCCACATAGCATGTGCTCAAAAGTTGAGAGGGTTACGGCAAAAGCTGGATGCACATCGTGTACAAAACGGACAGTCCCTTTCGAAGTATCAGGGTTTCGGACGGAAACTCGTCGGTTACAAAAGGCATTTCATTTGCATGAACTTATTTGAACTCCAGGCTTTTTGTGTGTTCAAAATGCACCATTAAAAGCCACATAATCAATTTTCAACCCTTTATGACTTCATTTGTTATTTTTCATGCAGTTATTGATTTTTTCGAGCTAAATGACCCTGAAATTGAAAAGGACTACAAATGAACTCTAAAAAGGTTGAAAGTTGGCATGGTATCGTCATTTCACCCACATAGCATGTGCTAAAAAGTTGAGAGGGTTACGGCAAAAGCTGGATGCACTTCCTGTACAAAACAGACAGTCTCTTGCGAAGTATTCGAGTTTCGGACGGAAATTCATCTGCTACGAAAGGCATTTCATTTCCATGAACTTATGTGAACTCCAGGCCTGTAGTGTGTTCAAAATGTACCATTCAAAGCCATATCATCAATTTTCAACCCTTTCTGACTTGATTTTTTATTTTTCATGTAGTTATTGATTTTTTCGAGCCAAATGACCCTGAAATTGAAAAGAACTACAATTGTACTCTGAAAAGGTTGAAACTTGGCATGGTATCATCATTTCACCCACATAGCATGTGCTAAAAAGTTGAGAGGGTTACGGCACAAGTTGGATGCACTTCGTGTACAATACAGACAGTCTCTTTCGAAGTATCAGGGTTTCGGACGGAAACTCATCTGTTACAAAAGGCATTTCATTTTCTTGAACTTATTTGAACTCCAAATTTTTTGTGTGTTCAAAATGCACCATTCAAAGCCATGTCATCAATTTTCAACTCTTTATGACTTCATTTGTTATTTGTCATGCAGTTATTTATTTTTTCGAGCTAAATGACCCTGAACCTAAAAAAACACTACAAATGAACTCTGAAAAGGTTGAAAGTAGGCACGGTATCATCATGTCACCCACATAGCATGTGCTAAAAAGTTGAGAGGGTTACGGCAAAAGCTGGATGCACTTCCTCTACAAAACAGACAGTCTCTTTCGAAGTATTCGAGTTTCAGACGGAAATTCATCTCCTACGAAAGGCATTTCATTTCCATTAACTTATGTGAACTCCGGGCCTTTAGTGTGTTCAAAATGTACCATTCAAAGGCATACCATCAATTTTCAACCCTTTTTGACTTCATTTGTTATTTTTCATGAAGTTATTTATTTTTTCGAGCTAAATGACCCTGAAATTGAAAAGCACTACAAATGAACTCTGAAAAGGTTGAAAGTTGGGATGGTATCATCGTTTATAGCACATAGCATGTGCTAAAAATTTCAGAGGGTTACGGCAAAAGATGGATGCACTTCGTGTACAAAACGGACAGTCTCTTTCGAAGTATCAGGGTTTCGGACGGAAACTCATCTGTTACAAAAGGCATTTCTATTTCTTGAAATTATTTGAACTCCAGATTTCTTGTTGTTCAAAATGCACCATTCAAAGCCACATCATCAATTTTGAACCCTTTCTGACTTCATTTTTCATTTTTCATTTAGGTATTGATTTTTTCGAGCTAAATGACCCTGAAATTGAAAATCACTACAAATTAACTCTAAAACGGTTTAAAGTTGGCATGGTATCATCATTTCACCCACATAGCATGTGCTAAAAAGTTGAGAGGGTTACGGCAAAAGCTGGATGGACTTCGTGTACAAAACAGACAGTCTCTTTCGAAGTATTCGAGTTTCGAACGGAAATTCTTTTGCTACGAAAGGCATTTCATTTCCATGAACTTATATGAACTCCAAGCCTTTGGTGTGTTCATAATGTACCATTCAAAGCCATATCATCAATTTTCAACCCTTTCTGACTTGATTTGTTATTTTTTGAGCCAAATGACCATGAAATTGAAAAGAAGTACAAATGAACTCTGAAAAGATAGAAACTTGGCATGGTATCATCATTTCACCCACATAGCATGTGCTAAAAAGTTGGGAGGGTTAAGGCAAAAGATGGATGCACTTCGTGTACAAAACGGACAGTCTCTTTCGAAGTATCAGGGTTTCGGACGGAAACTCATCTGTTACAAAAGGCATTTCAATTTCTTGAACTTATTTGAACTCCAGCTTTCTTGTTGTTCAAAATGTACCATTCAAAGCCACATCATCAATTTTCAACCCTTTCTGACTTCATTTGTTATTTTTCATGCAGTTATTGATTTTTTCGAGCTAAATGACCCTGAAATTGAAAAGCACTACAAATGAACTCTAAAAAGGTTGAAAATTGGCATGGTATCATCATTTCACCCACATAGCATGTGCTAAAAAGTTGAGAGGGTTACGGAAAAAGCTGGATGCACTTCGTGTACAAAACGGACAGTCTCTTTCGAAGTATGAGGGTTTCAAACGGAAACTCATCTGTTACAAAAGGTATTTCATTTTCTTGAACTTATTTGAACTCCAAATTTTGTGTGTGTTCAAAATGCACCATTGAAAGCCACATCATCAATTTTCAATCCTTTCTGACTTCATTTGTTATTTTTAATGCAGTTATTGATTTTTTCGAGCTAAATGACCCTGAAATTAAAAAAACACTACAAATGAACTCTGAAAAGGTTGAAAGTTGGCACGGTATCATCATTTAACCCACATAGCATGTGCTAAAAAGTTGAGAGGGTTACGGCAAAAGTTGGATGCACTTCGTGTACAAAACGGACAGTCTCTATCGAAGTATCAGGGTTTCGGACGGTAACTCATCTCTTACAAAAGGCATTTTATTTTCTTGAACTTATTTGAAATCTAGATTTTTTGTGTGTTCAAAATGCACCATTCAAAGCCACATCATCAATTTTCAACCATTTCTGACTTCATTTGTCATTTTTCATGCAGTTATTGATTTTTTCGAGCTAAATGACCCTGAAATTAAATAAACAGTACAAATGAACTCTGAAAAGGTTGAAAGTAGGCACGGTATCATCATGTCACCCACATAGCATGTGCTAAAAAGCTGAGAGGGTTACGGCAAAAGTTGGATGCACTTCGTGTACAAAACGGACAGTCTCTTTCGAAGTATCAGGGTTTCGGACGGAAACTCATCTCTTACAAAAAGCATTTCATTTTATTGAACTTATTTGAACTCCAAGGTTTTCGTGTGTTCAAAATGCACCATTCGAAGCCACATCATCAATTTTCAACCGTTTATGACTTCATTTTTTATTTTTCATGCGGTTATTGATTTTTTCGAGCTAAATGACCCTGAAATTAAAAAAAACACTACAAATGAACTCTGAAAAGGTTGAAAGTTGGCACGGTGTCATAATTTCACCCACATAGCATGTGCTAAAAAGTTGAGGGGGTTACGCAAAAGTTGGATGCACTTCGTGTACAAAATGGACAGTCTCTTTCGAAGTATCAGGGTTTCGGACGGAAACTTATCTGCTACAAAAGGCATTTCATTTTCCTGAACTTATTTGAACTCCAGGCCTTTTGTGTGTTCAAAATGCATCATTCAAAGCCACATAATCAATTTTCAACCCTTTCTGACTTCATTTGTTATTTTTCATGCAGTTATTGATTTTTTCGAGCTAAATGACCCTGAAATTGAAAAACACTACAAATGAGATCTGAAAAGGTTGAAAGTTGGCGTGGTATCATCATTTCACCCACATAGCATGTGCTAAAAAGTTGAGAGGGTTACGGCAAAAGCTGGATGCATTTCGTGTACAAAACGGACAGTCTCTTTCGAAGTATCAGGGTTTTGGACGGAAACTCATCTGTTACAAAAGGCATTTCATTTTCTTGAACTTATTTGAACTCTAGATTTTTTGTGTGTTCAAAATGCACCATTCAAAGCCACATCATCAATTTTCAACCCTTTATGACTTCATTTGTTATTTTTCATGCAGTTATTGATTTTTTCGAGCTAAACGACCCTGAAATTAAAAAAACACTACAAATGAACTCTGAAAAGGTTGAAAGTACGCACGGTATCATCATGTCACCCACATAGCATGTGCTAAAAAGTTGAGAGGGTTACGGCAAAATTTGGATGCACTTCGTGTACAAAACGGACAGTCTCTTTCGAAGTATCAGGGTTTCGGACGGAAACTCATCTGTTACAAAAGGCATTTCATTTTCTTGAACTTATTTGAACTCCAGGATTTTTGTGAATACAAAATGCACCATTCAAAGCCACATCATCAATTTTTAACCATTTATGACTTCATTTGTTATTTTTCATGCATTTATTGATTTTTTCGAGCTAAACGACCCTGAAATTAAAAAAACACTACAAATGAACTTTGAAAAGGTCGAAAGTAGGCACGGTATCATCATGTCACCCACATAGCATGTGCTAAAAAGTTGAGTGGGTTACGGCAAAATTTGGATGCACTTCGTGTACAAAACGGACAGTCTCTTCCGAAGTATCAGGGTTTCGGACGGAAACTCATCTGTTACAAAAGGCATTTCATTTTCTTGAACTTATTTCAACTCCAGGATTTTTGTGAATTCAAAATGCACCATTCAAAGCCACGTCCTCAATTTTCAACCGTTTATGACTTCATTTGTTATTTTTCATGCAGTTATTGATTTTTTCGAGCTAAATGACCCTGAAATTGAAAAGCACTACAAATGAACTCTAAAAAGGTTGAAAGTTGGCATGGTATCATCATTTCACCCACATAGCATGTGCTAAAAAGTTGAGTGGGTTACGGCAAAAGCTGGATGCACTTCCTGTACAAAACAGACAGTCTCTTTCGAAGTATTCGAGTTTCGGACGGAAATTCATCTGCTACGGAAGGCATTTCATTTCCCTGAACTTATGAGAACTCCAGGCCTTTACTGTGTTCAAAATGTACCATTCAAAGCCACATCATCAATTTTCAACCCTTTCTGACTTGATTTGTTATTTTTCGAGCCAAATGACCCTGAAATAGAAAAGAA
This sequence comes from Hordeum marinum, assembly GCA_022496015.1. NCBI lineage: Eukaryota > Viridiplantae > Streptophyta > Magnoliopsida > Poales > Poaceae > Hordeum > Hordeum marinum. The sequence goes on along the minus strand of CM039673.1, from coordinate 58,125,379 downwards.
GTACAAATGAACTCTGAAAAGGTTGAAACATGGCATGGTATCATCATTTCACCCATATAGCATGTGCTAAAAAGTTGAGAGGGTTAAGGCAAAAGATGGATGCACTTCGTGTACAAAACGGACAGTCTCTTTCGAAGTATTAGGGTTTCGGACAGAAACTCATCTGTTACAAAAGGCATTTCAATTTCTTGAACTTATTTGAACTCCAGGCTTTTTGTGTGTTCAAAATGCACCATTCAAAGCCACATAACCAATTTTCAACCCTTTATGACTTCATTTGTTGTTTTTCATGCAGTTATTGATTTTTTCGAGCTAAATGACCCTGAAATTGAAAAGGACTACAAATGAACTCTAAAAAGGTTGAAAGTTGGCATGGCATCGTCATTTCACCCACATAGCATGTGCTAAAAAGTTGAGAGGGTTACGGCAAAAGCTGGATGCACTTCCTGTACAAAACAGACAGTCTCTTTCGAAGTATTCGAGTTTCGGACGGAAATTCATCTGCTACGAAAGGCATTTCATTTCCATGAACTTATGTGAACTCCAGGCCTCTAGTGTGTTTAAAATGTACCATTCAAAGCCATATCATCAATTTTCAACCCTTTCTGTCTTGATTTGTTATTTTTCATGTAGTTATTGATTTTTTCGAGCCAAATGATCCTGAAATTGAAAAGAACTACAAATGTACTCTGAAAAGGTTGAAACTTGGCATGGTATCATCATTTCACCCACATAGCATGTGCTAAAAAGTTGAGAGGGTTACCGCAAAAGTTGGATGCACTTCGTGTACAAAACAGACAGTCTCTTTCGAAGTATCAGGGTTTCGGACGGAAACTCATCTGTTACAAAAGGCATTTCATTTTCTTGAACTTATTTGAACTCCAGATTTTTTGTGTGTTCAAAATGCACCATTCAAAGCCACGTCATCAATTTTCAACTCTTTATGACTTCATTTGTTATTTGTCATGCAGTTATTTATTTTTTCGAGCTAAATGACCCTGAAATTAAAAAAAAACTACAAATGAACTCTAAAAAGGTTGAAAGTAGGCACGGTATCATCATGTCACCCACATAGCATGTGCTAAAAAGTTGAGAGGGTTACGGCAAAAGCTGGATGCACTTCGTGTACAAAACGGACAGTCCCTTTCGAAGTATCAGGGTTTCGGACGGAAACTCGTCGGTTACAAAAGGCATTTCATTTGCATGAACTTATTTGAACTCCAGGCTTTTTGTGTGTTCAAAATGCACCATTCAAAGCCACATAACCAATTTTCAACCCTTTATGACTTCATTTATTGTTTTTCATGCAGTTATTGATTTTTTCGAGCTAAATGACCCTGAAATTGAAAAGGACTACAAATGAACTCTAAAAAGGTTGAAAGTTGGCATGGTATCGTCATTTCACCCACATAGCATGTGCTAAAAAGTTGAGAGGGTTACGGCAAAAGCTGGATGCACTTCCTGTACAAAACAGACAGTCTCTTTCGAAGTATTCGAGTTTCGGACGGAAATTCATCTGCTACGAAAGGCATTTCATTTCCATGAACTTATGTGAACTCCAGGCCTCTAGTGTGTTCAAAATGTACCATTCAAAGCCATATCATCAATTTTCAACCCTTTCTGTCTTGATTTGTTATTTTTCATGTAGTTATTGATTTTTTTGAGCCAAATGACCCTGAAATTGAAAAGAACTACAAATGTACTCTGAAAAGGTTGAAACTTGGCATGGTATCATCATTTCACCCACATAGCATGTGCTAAAAAGTTGAGAGGGTTACGGCAAAAGTTGGATGCACTTCGTGTACAAAACAGACAGTCTCTTTCGAAGTATCAGGGTTTCGGACGGAAACTCATCTGTTACAAAAGGCATTTCATTTTCTTGAACTTATTTGAACTCCAGATTTTTTGTGTGTTCGAAATGCACCTTTCAAAGCCACGTCATCAATTTTCAATTCTTTATGACTTCATTTGTTATTTGCCATGCAGTTATTTATTTTTTCGAGCTAAATGACCCTGAAATTAAAAAAACACTACAAATGAACTCTGAAAAGGTTGAAAGTAGGCACGGTATCATCATGTCACCCACATAGCATGTGCTCAAAAGTTGAGAGGGTTACGGCAAAAGCTGGATGCACATCGTGTACAAAACGGACAGTCCCTTTCGAAGTATCAGGGTTTCGGACGGAAACTCGTCGGTTACAAAAGGCATTTCATTTGCATGAACTTATTTGAACTCCAGGCTTTTTGTGTGTTCAAAATGCACCATTAAAAGCCACATAATCAATTTTCAACCCTTTATGACTTCATTTGTTATTTTTCATGCAGTTATTGATTTTTTCGAGCTAAATGACCCTGAAATTGAAAAGGACTACAAATGAACTCTAAAAAGGTTGAAAGTTGGCATGGTATCGTCATTTCACCCACATAGCATGTGCTAAAAAGTTGAGAGGGTTACGGCAAAAGCTGGATGCACTTCCTGTACAAAACAGACAGTCTCTTGCGAAGTATTCGAGTTTCGGACGGAAATTCATCTGCTACGAAAGGCATTTCATTTCCATGAACTTATGTGAACTCCAGGCCTGTAGTGTGTTCAAAATGTACCATTCAAAGCCATATCATCAATTTTCAACCCTTTCTGACTTGATTTTTTATTTTTCATGTAGTTATTGATTTTTTCGAGCCAAATGACCCTGAAATTGAAAAGAACTACAATTGTACTCTGAAAAGGTTGAAACTTGGCATGGTATCATCATTTCACCCACATTGCATGTGCTAAAAAGTTGAGAGGGTTACGGCAAAAGTTGGATGCACTTCGTGTACAAAACAGACAGTCTCTTTCGAAGTATCAGGGTTTCGGACGGAAACTCATCTGTTACAAAAGGCATTTCATTTTCTTGAACTTATTTGAACTCCAAATTTTTTGTGTGTTCAAAATGCACCATTCAAAGCCACGTCATCAATTTTCAACTCTTTATGACTTCATTTGTTATTTGTCATGCAGTTATTTATTTTTTCGAGCTAAATGACCCTGAACCTAAAAAAACACTACAAATGAACTCTGAAAAGGTTGAAAGTAGGCACGGTATCATCATGTCACCCACATAGCATGTGCTAAAAAGTTGAGAGGGTTACGGCAAAAGCTGGATGCACTTCCTCTACAAAACAGACAGTCTCTTTCGAAGTATTCGAGTTTCGGACGGAAATTCATCTGCTACGAAAGGCATTTCATTTCCATTAACTTATGTGAACTCCGGGCCTTTAGTGTGTTCAAAATGTACCATTCAAAGGCATACCATCAATTTTCAACCCTTTTTGACTTCATTTGTTATTTTTCATGAAGTTATTTATTTTTTCGAGCTAAATGACCCTGAAATTGAAAAGCACTACAAATGAACTCTGAAAAGGTTGAAAGTTGGGATGGTATCATCGTTTATAGCACATAGCATGTGCTAAAAATTTCAGAGGGTTACGGCAAAAGATGGATGCACTTCGTGTACAAAACGGACAGTCTCTTTCGAAGTATCAGGGTTTCGGACGGAAACTCATCTGTTACAAAAGGCATTTCTATTTCTTGAAATTATTTGAACTCCAGATTTCTTGTTGTTCAAAATGCACCATTCAAAGCCACATCATCAATTTTGAACCCTTTCTGACTTCATTTTTCATTTTTCATTTAGGTACTGATTTTTTCGAGCTAAATGACCCTGAAATTGAAAAGCACTACAAATTAACTCTAAAACGGTTTAAAGTTGGCATGGTATCATCATTTCACCCACATAGCATGTGCTAAAAAGTTGAGAGGGTTACGGCAAAAGCTGGATGCACTTCGTGTACAAAACAGACAGTCTCTTTCGAAGTATTCGAGTTTCGAACGGAAATTCTTTTGCTACGAAAGGCATCTCATTTCCATGAACTTATATGAACTCCAAGCCTTTGGTGTGTTCATAATGTACCATTCAAAGCCATATCATCAAGTTTCAACCCTTTCTGACTTGATTTGTTATTTTTTGAGCCAAATGACCCTGAAATTGAAAAGAAGTACAAATGAACTCTGAAAAGATAGAAACTTGGCATGGTATCATCATTTCACCCACATAGCATGTGCTAAAAAGTTGGGAGGGTTAAGGCAAAAGATGGATGCACTTCGTGTACAAAACGGACAGTCTCTTTCGAAGTATCAGGGTTTCGGACGGAAACTCATCTGTTACAAAAGGCATTTCAATTTCTTGAACTTATTTGAACTCCAGCTTTCTTGTTGTTCAAAATGCACCATTCAAAGCCACATCATCAATTTTCAACCCTTTCTGACTTCATTTGTTATTTTTCATGTAGTTATTAATTTTTTCGAGCTAAATGACCCTGAAATTGAAAAGCACTACAAATGAACTCTAAAAAGGTTGAAAATTGGCATGGTATCATCATTTCACCCACATAGCATGTGCTAAAAAGTTGAGAGGGTTACGGAAAAAGCTGGATGCACTTCGTGTACAAAACGGACAGTCGATTTCGAAGTATGAGGGTTTCAGACGGAAACTCATCTGTTACAAAAGGTATTTCATTTTCTTGAACTTATTTGAACTCCAGATTTTGTGTGTGTTCAAAATGCACCATTGAAAGCCACATCATCAATTTTCAATCCTTTCTGACTTCATTTGTTATTTTTAATGCAGTTATTGATTTTTTCGAGCTAAATGACCCTGAAATTAAAAAAACACTACAAATGAACTCTGAAAAGGTTGAAAGTTGGCACGGTATCATCATTTAACCCACATAGCATGTGCTAAAAAGTTGAGAGGGTTACGGCAAAAGTTGGATGCACTTCGTGTACAAAACGGACAGTCTCTATCGAAGTATCGGGGTTTCGGACGGAAACTCATCTCTTACAAAAGGCATTTTATTTTCTTGAACTTATTTGAAATCGAGATTTTTTGTGTGTTCAAAATGCACCATTCAAAGCCACATCATCAATTTTCAACCATTTCTGACTTCATTTGTCATTTTTCATGCAGTTATTGATTTTTTCGAGCTAAATGACCCTGAAATTAAAAAAACAGTACAAATGAACTCTGAAATGGTTGAAAGTAGGCACGGTATCATCATGTCACCCACATAGCATGTGCTAAAAAGCTGAGAGGGTTACGGCAAAAGTTGGATGCACTTCGTGTACAAAACGGACAGTCTCTTTCGAAGTATCAGGGTTTCGGACGGAAACTCATCTCTTACAAAAGGCATTTCATTTTATTGAACTTATTTGAACTCCAAGGTTTTCGTGTGTTCAAAATGCACCATTCGAAGCCACATCATCAATTTTCAACCGTTTATGACTTCATTTGTTATTTTTCATGCGGTTATTGATTTTTTCGAGCTAAATGACCCTGAAATTAAAAAAACACTACAAATGAACTCTGAAAAGGTTGAAAGTTGGCACGGTGTCATAATTTCACCCACATAGCATGTGCTAAAAAGTTGAGGGGGTTACGCAAAAGTTGGATGCACTTCGTGTACAAAATGGACAGTCTCTTTCGAAGTATCAGGGTTTCGGACGGAAACTTATCTGCTACAAAAGGCATTTCATTTTCCTGAACTTATTTGAACTCCAGGCCTTTTGTGTGTTCAAAATGCATCATTCAAAGCCACATAATCAATTTTCAACCCTTTCTGACTTCATTTGTTATTTTTCATGCAGTTATTGATTTTTTCGAGCTAAATGACCCTGAAATTGAAAAACACTACAAATGAGATCTGAAAAGGTTGAAAGTTGGCGTGGTATCATCATTTCACCCACATAGCGTGTGCTAAAAAGTTGAGAGGGTTACGGCAAAAGCTGGATGCATTTCGTGTACAAAACGGACAGTCTCTTTCGAAGTATCAGGGTTTTGGACGGAAACTCATCTGTTACAAAAGGCATTTCATTTTCTTGAACTTATTTGAACTCTAGATTTTTTGTGTGTTCAAAATGCACCATTCAAAGCCACATCATCAATTTTCAACCCTTTATGACTTCATTTGTTATTTTTCATGCAGTTATTGATTTTTTCGAGCTAAACGACCCTGAAATTAAAAAAACACTACAAATGAACTCTGAAAAGGTTGAAAGTAGGCACGGTATCATCATGTCACCCACATAGCATGTGCTAAAAAGTTGATAGGGTTACGGCAAAATTTGGATGCACTTCGTGTACAAAACGGACAGTCTCTTTCGAAGTATCAGGGTTTCGGACGGAAACTCATCTGTTACAAAAGGCATTTCATTTTCTTGAACTTATTTGAACTCCAGGATTTTTGTGAATTCAAAATGCACCATTCAAAGCCACATCATCAATTTTCAACCATTTATGACTTCATTTGTTATTTTTCATGCATTTATTGATTTTTTCGAGCTAAACGACCCTGAAATTAAAAAAACACTACAAATGAACTCTGAAAAGGTTGAAAGTAGGCACGGTATCATCATGTCACCCACATAGCATGTGCTAAAAAGTTGAGTGGGTTACGGCAAAATTTGGATGCACTTCGTGTACAAAACGGACAGTCTCTTCCGAAGTATCAGGGTTTCGGACGGAAACTCATCTGTTACAAAAGGCATTTCATTTTCTTGAACTTATTTCAACTCCAGGATTTTTGTGAATTCAAAATGCACCATTCAAAGCCACGTCCTCAATTTTCAACCGTTTATGACTTCATTTGTTATTTTTCATGCAGTTATTGATTTTTTCGAGCTAAATGACCCTGAAATTGAAAAGCACTACAAATGAACTCTAAAAAGGTTGAAAGTTGGCATGGTATCATCATTTCACCCACATAGCATGTGCTAAAAAGTTGAGTGGGTTACGGCAAAAGCTGGATGCACTTCCTGTACAAAACAGACAATCTCTTTCGAAGTATTCGAGTTTCGGACGGAAATTCATCTGCTACGGAAGGCATTTCATTTCCCTGAACTTATGAGAACTCCAGGCCTTTACTGTGTTCAAAATGTACCATTCAAAGCCACATCATCAATTTTCAACCCTTTCTGACTTGATTTGTTATTTTTCGAGCCAAATGACCCTGAAATTGAAAAGAAGTACAAATGATCTCTGAAAAGGTTGAAACATGGCATGGTATCATCATTTCACCCACATAGCATGTGCTAAAAAGTTGAGAGGGTTAAGGCAAAATATGGATGCACTTCGTGTACAAAATGAACAGTCTCTTTCGAAGTATTAGGGTTTCGGACGGAAACTCATCTGTTACAAAAGGCATTTCAATTTCTTGAACTTATTTGAACTCCAGCTTGCTTGTTGTTCAAAAAGCACCATTCAAAGCCACATCATCAATTTTCAACCCTTTCTGACTTCATTTGTTATTTTTCATGCAGTTATTGATTTTTTCGAGCTAAATGATCCTGAAATTGAAAAGCACTACAAATGAACTATGAAAAGTTTGAAAGTTGGCATGGTATCATCATTTCACCCGCAAAGCATGTGCTAAAAAGTTGAGAGGGTTACGGCAAAAGTTGGATGCACTTCGTGTACAAAACGGACAGTCTCTTTCGAAGCATCAGGGTTTCGGACGGAAACTCATCTGTTACAAAAGGCATTTCATTTTCTTGAACTTATTTGAACTCCAGATTTTGTGTGTGTTCAAAATGCACCATTGAAACCCACATCATCAATTTTCAACCCTTTCTGACTTCATTTGTTATTTTTAATGCAGTTATTGATTTTTTCGAGCTAAATGACCCTGAAATTAAAAAAACACTACAAATTAACTGTGAAAAGGTTGAAAGTTGGCACGGTATCATCATTTAACCCACATAGCATGTGCTAAAGAGTTGAGAGGGTTACGGCAAAAGTTGGATGCACTTCGTGTACAAAACGGACAGTCTCTTTCGAAGTATCATGGTTTCGGACGGAAACTCATCTGTTACAAAAGGCATTTTATTTTCTTGAACTTATTTGAAATCTAGATTTTTTGTGTGTTCAAAATGCACCATTCAAAGCCACATCATCAATTTTCAACCATTTCTGACTTCATTTGTTATTTTTCATGCAGTTATTGATTTTTTCGAGCTAAATGACCCTGAAATTAAAAAAACATTACAAATGAACTCTGAAAAGGTTGAAAGTAGGCACGGTATCATCATGTCACCCACATAGCATGTGCTAAAAAGCTGAGAGGGTTACGGCAAAAGTTCGATGCACTTCGTGTGCAAAACGGACAGTCTCTTTCGAAGTATCAGGGTTTCGGACGGAAACTCATCTGTTACAAAAGGCATTTCATTTTCTTGAACTTATTTGAACTCCAGGATTTTTGTGAATTCAAAATGCACCATTCAAAGCCACATCATCAATTTTCAACCGTTTATGACTTCATTTGTTATTTTTCATGCAGTTATTGATTTTTTCGAGCTAAATGATCCTGAAATTGAAAAGCACTACAAATGAACTATGAAAAGTTTGAAAGTTGGCATGGTATCATCATTTCACCCGCAAAGCATGTGCTAAAAAGTTGAGAGGGTTACGGCAAAAGTTGGATGCACTTCGTGTACAAAACGGACAGTCTCTTTCGAAGCATCAGGGTTTCGGACGGAAACTCATCTGTTACAAAAGGCATTTCATTTTCTTGAACTTATTTGAACTCCAGATTTTGTGTGTGTTCAAAATGCACCATTGAAACCCACATCATCAATTTTCAACCCTTTCTGACTTCATTTGTTATTTTTAATGCAGTTATTGATTTTTTCGAGCTAAATGACCCTGAAATTAAAAAAACACTACAAATTAACTGTGAAAAGGTTGAAAGTTGGCACGGTATCATCATTTAACCCACATAGCATGTGCTAAAGAGTTGAGAGGGTTACGGCAAAAGTTGGATGCACTTCGTGTACAAAACGGACAGTCTCTTTCGAAGTATCATGGTTTCGGACGGAAACTCATCTGTTACAAAAGGCATTTTATTTTCTTGAACTTATTTGAAATCTAGATTTTTTGTGTGTTCAAAATGCACCATTCAAAGCCACATCATCAATTTTCAACCATTTCTGACTTCATTTGTTATTTTTCATGCAGTTATTGATTTTTTCGAGCTAAATGACCCTGAAATTAAAAAAACATTACAAATGAACTCTGAAAAGGTTGAAAGTAGGCACGGTATCATCATGTCACCCACATAGCATGTGCTAAAAAGCTGAGAGGGTTACGGCAAAAGTTCGATGCACTTCGTGTACAAAATGGACAGTCTCTTTCGAAGTATGAGGGTTTCGGACGGAAACTCATCTGTTACAAAAGGCATTTCATTTTCTTGAACTTATTTGAACTCCAGGATTTTTGTGAATTCAAAATGCACCATTCAAAGCCACATCATCAATTTTCAACCGTTTATGACTTCATTTGTTATTTTTCATGCATTTATTGATTTTTTCGAGCTAAACGACCCTGAAATTAAAAAAACAGTACAAATGAACTCTGAAAAGGTTGAAAGTAGGCACGGTATCATCATGTCACCCACATAGCATGTGCTAAAAAGTTGAGTGGGTTACGGCAAAATTTGGATGCACTTCGGGTACAAAACGGACAGTCTGTTCCGAAGTATCAGGGTTTCGGACGGAAACTCATCTGTTACAAAAGGCATTTCATTTTCTTGAACTTATTTCAACTCCAGGATTTTTGTGAATTCAAAATGCACCATTCAAAGCCACGTCCTCAATTTTCAGCCGTTTATGACTTCATTTGTTATTTTTCATGCAGTTATTGATTTTTTCGAGCTAAATGACCCTGAAATTGAAAAGCACTACAAATGAACTCTAAAAAGGTTGAAAGTTGGCATGGTATCATCATTTCACCCACATAGCATGTGCTAAAAAGTTGAGTGGGTTACGGCAAAAGCTGGATGCACTTCCTGTACAAAACAGACAATCTCTTTCGAAGTATTCGAGTTTCGGACGGAAATTCATCTGCTACGGAAGGCATTTCATTTCCCTGAACTTATGAGAACTCCAGGCCTTTACTGTGTTCAAAATGTACCATTCAAAGCCACATCATCAATTTTCAACCCTTTCTGACTTGATTTGTTATTTTTCGAGCCAAATGACCCTGAAATTGAAAAGAAGTACAAATGATCTCTGAAAAGGTTGAAACATGGCATGGTATCATCATTTCACCCACATAGCATGTGCTAAAAAGTTGAGAGGGTTAAGGCAAAATATGGATGCACTTCGTGTACAAAATGAACAGTCTCTTTCGAAGTATTAGGGTTTCGGACGGAAACTCATCTGTTACAAAAGGCATTTCAATTTCTTGAACTTATTTGAACTCCAGCTTGCTTGTTGTTCAAAAAGCACCATTCAAAGCCACATCATCAATTTTCAACCCTTTCTGACTTCATTTGTTATTTTTCATGCAGTTATTGATTTTTTCGAGCTAAATGATCCTGAAATTGAAAAGCACTACAAATGAACTATGAAAAGTTTGAAAGTTGGCATGGTATCATCATTTCACCCGCAAAGCATGTGCTAAAAAGTTGAGAGGGTTACGGCAAAAGTTGGATGCACTTCGTGTACAAAACGGACAGTCTCTTTCGAAGCATCAGGGTTTCGGACGGAAACTCATCTGTTACAAAAGGCATTTCATTTTCTTGAACTTATTTGAACTCCAGATTTTATGTGTGTTCAAAATGCACCATTGAAACCCACATCATCAATTTTCAACCCTTTCTGACTTCATTTGTTATTTTTAATGCAGTTATTGATTTTTTCGAGCTAAATGACCCTGAAATTAAAAAAACACTACAAATTAACTGTGAAAAGGTTGAAAGTTGGCACGGTATCATCATTTAACCCACATAGCATGTGCTAAAGAGTTGAGAGGGTTACGGCAAAAGTTGGATGCACTTCGTGTACAAAACGGACAGTCTCTTTCGAAGTATCATGGTTTCGGACGGAAACTCATCTGTTACAAAAGGCATTTTATTTTCTTGAACTTATTTGAAATCTAGATTTTTTGTGTGTTCAAAATGCACCATTCAAAGCCACATCATCAATTTTCAACCATTTCTGACTTCATTTGTTATTTTTCATGCAGTTATTGATTTTTTCGAGCTAAATGACCCTGAAATTAAAAAAACATTACAAATGAACTCTGAAAAGGTTGAAAGTAGGCACGGTATCATCATGTCACCCACATAGCATGTGCTAAAAAGCTGAGAGGGTTACGGCAAAAGTTCGATGCACTTCGTGTACAAAATGGACAGTCTCTTTCGAAGTATGAGGGTTTCGGACGGAAACTCATCTGTTACAAAAGGCATTTCATTTTATTGAACTTATTTGAACTCCAAGGTTTTTGTGTGTTCAAAATGCACCATTCGAAGCCACATCATCAATTTTGAACCGTTTATGACTTCATTTGTTATTTTTCATGCGGTTATTGATTTTTTCGAGCTAAATGACCCTGAAATTAAAAGAACACTACAAATGAACTCTGAAAAGGTTGAAAGTTGGCACGGTATCATAATTTCACCCACATAGCATGTGCTAAAAAGTTGAGGGGGTTACGGCAAAAGTTGGATGCACTTCGGGTACAAAATGGACAGTCTCTTTCGAAGTATCAGGGTTTCGGACGGAAACTCATCTGCTACAAAAGGCATTTCATTTTCCTGAACTTATTTGAACTCCAGGCCTTTTGTGTGTTCAAAATGCATCATTCAAAGCCACATAATCAATTTTCAACCCTTTCTGACTTCATTTGTTATTTTTCATGCAGTTATTGATTTTTTCGAGCTAAATGACCCTGAAATTGAAAAACACTACAAATGAGATTTGAAAAGGTTGAAAGTTGGCGTGGTATCATCATTTCACCCACATAGGATGTGCTAAAAAGTTAAGAGGGTTACGGCAAAAGCTGGATGCATTTCGTGTACAAAACGGACAGTCCCTTTCGAAGTATCAGGGTTTCGGACGGAAACTCATCTGTTACAAAAGGCATTTCATTTTCTTGAACTTATTTGAACTCTAGATTTTTTATGTGTTCAAAATGCACCATTCAAAGCCACATCATCAATTTTCAACCCTTTATGACTTCATTTGTTATTTTTCATGCAGTTATTGATTTTTTCGAGCTAAACGACCCTGAAATTAAAAAAACACTACAAATGAACTCTAAAAAGGTTGAAAGTAGGCACGGTATCATCATGTCACCCACATAGCATGTGCTAAAAAGTTGAGAGGGTTACGGCGAAATTTGGATGCACTTCGTGTACAAAACGGACAGTCTCTTTCGAAGTATCAGGGTTTCGGACGGAAACTCATCTGTTACAAAAGGCATTTCATTTTCTTGAACTTATTTGAACTCCAGGATTTTTGTGAATTCAAAATGCACCATTCAAAGCCACATCATCAATTTTCAACCGTTTATGACTTCATTAGTTATTTTTCATGCATTTATTGATTTTTTCGAGCTAAACGACCCTGAAATTAAAAAAACAGTACAAATGAACTCTGAAAAGGTTGAAAGTAGGCACGGTATCATCATGTCACCCACATAGCATGTGCTAAAAAGTTGAGTGGGTTACGGCAAAATTTGGATGCACTTCGTGTACAAAACGGACAGTCTGTTCCGAAGTATCAGGGTTTCGGACGGAAACTCATCTGTTACAAAAGGCATTTCATTTTCTTGAACTTATTTCAACTCCAGGATTTTTGTGAATTCAAAATGCACCATTCAAAGCCACGTCCTCAATTTTCAGCCGTTTATGACTTCATTTGTTATTTTTCATGCAGTTATTGATTTTTTCGAGCTAAATGACCCTGAAATTGAAAAGCACTACAAATGAACTCTAAAAAGGTTGAAAGTTGGCATGGTATCATCATTTCACCCACATAGAATGTGCTAAAAAGTTGAGAGGGTTACGGCAAAAGCTGGATGCACTTCCTGTGCAAAACAGACAGTCTCTTTCGAAGTATTCGAGTTTCGGACGGAAATTCATCTGCTACGGAAGGCATTTCATTTCCCTGAACTTATGAGAACTCCACATCATCAATTGTCAACCCTTTCTGACTTGATTTGTTATTTTTCGAGCCAAATGACCCTGAAATTGAAAAGAAGTACAAATGATCTCTGAAAAGGTTGAAACATGGCATGGTATCATCATTTCACCCACATAGCATGTGCTAAAAAGTTGAGAGGGTTAAGGCAAAAGATGGATGCACTTCGTGTACAAAATGAACAGTCTCTTTCGAAGTATTAGGGTTTCGGACGGAAACTCATCTGTTACAAAAGGCATTTCAATTTCTTGAACTTATTTGAACTCCAGCTTGCTTGTTGTTCAAAAAGCACCATTCAAAGCCACATCATCAATTTTCAACCCTTTCTGACTTCATTTGTTATTTTTCATGCAGTTATTGATTTTTTCGAGCTAAATGATCCTGAAATTGAAAAGCACTACAAATGAACTATGAAGAGTTTGAAAGTTGGCATGGTATCATCATTTCACCCGCAAAGCATGTGCTAAAAAGTTGAGAGGGTTACGGCAAAAGTTGGATGCACTTCGTGTACAAAACGGACAGTCTCTTTCGAAGTATCAGGGTTTCGGACGGAAACTCATCTGTTACAAAAGGCATTTCATTTTCTTGAACTTATTTGAACTCCAGATTTTGTGTGTGTTCAAAATGCACCATTGAAACCCACATCATCAATTTTCAACCCTTTCTGACTTCATTTGTTATTTTTAATGCAGTTATTGATTTTTTCGAGCTAAATGACCCTGAAATTAAAAAAACACTACAAATTAACTGTGAAAAGGTTGAAAGTTGGCACGGTATCATCATTTAACCCACATAGCATGTGCTAAAGAGTTGAGAGGGTTACGGCAAAAGTTGGATGCACTTCGTGTACAAAACGGACAGTCTCTTTCGAAGTATCATGGTTTCGGACGGAAACTCATCTGTTACAAAAGGCATTTTATTTTCTTGAACTTATTTGAACTCCAGATTTTTTGTGTGTTCAAAATGCACCATTCAAAGCCACATCATCAATTTTCAACCATTTGTGACTTCATTTGTTATTTTTCATGCAGTTATTGATTTTTTCGAGCTAAATGACCCTGAAATTAAAAAAACAATACAAATGAACTCTGAAAAGGTTGAAAGTAGGCACGGTATCATCATTTCACCACATAGCATGTGCTAAAAAGTGAGAGGGTTATGGCAAAAGCTGGATGCACTTTTTGTACAAGACGGACAGTCTCTTTCGAAGTATCAGGGTTTCGGACGGAAACTCATCTGTTACAAAAGAAATTTCATTTTCTTGAACTTATTTGAACTCCAGATTTTGTGTGTGTTCAAAATGCACCATTCAAAGCCACATCATCAATTTTCAAGTGTTTATGACTTCATTTGTTATTTTTCATGCGGTTATTGATTTTTTCGAGGTAAATGACCCTAAAATTAAGAAAACACTACAAAAGAACTCTGAATAGGTTGAAAGTTGGCACGGTATCATCATTTCACCCATATAGCATGTGCTAAAAAGTTGAGACGGTTACGGCAAAAGTTGGATGCACTTCGTGGACAAAACGGACAGTCTCTTTCTAAGTATCAGGGTTTCGGACGGAAACTCATTTGCTACAAAAGGCATTTCATTTTCTTGAACTTATTTGAACTCCAGGCCTTTTGTGTGTTCAAAATGCACCATTCAAAGCCACATCATCAATTTTCGACCCTTTCTGACTTCATTTGTTATTTTTCATGCAGTTATTGATTTTTTCGAGCTAAATGACCCTGAAATTCAAAAGCACTTCAAGTGAACTCTGAAAAGGTTGAAAGTTACCATGGTATCATCATTTCACCACATAGCATGTGCTAAAAAGTGAGACGGTTACGGCGAAAGCTGGATGCACTTCGTGTACAAGACGGACAGTCTCTTTCGAAGTATCAGGGTTTCGGACGGAAACTCATCTGTTACAAAAGGAATTTCATTTTCTTGAACTTATTTGAACTCCAGATTTTGTGTGTGTTCAAAATGCAACATTCAAAGCCACATCATCAATTTTCAACCGTTTATGACTTCATTTGTTATTTTTCATGCGGTTATTGATTTTTTCGAGCTAAATGACCCTAAAATTAAAAAAAGACTACAAATGAACTCTGAATAGGTTGAAACTTGGCACGGTATCATCATTTCACCCATATAGCATGTGCTAAAAGGTTGAGACGGTTACGACAAAAGTTGGATGCACTTCGTGGACAAAACGAATAGTCTCTTTCGTAGTATCAGGGTTTCGGACGGAAACTCATTTGCTACAAAAGGCATTTCATTTTCTTGAACTTATTTGAACTCGAGGCATTTTGTGTGTTCAAAATGCACCATTCAAAGCCACATCATCAATTTTCAACCCTTTCTGACTACATTTGTTATTTTTCATGCAGTTATTGATTTTTTCGAGCTAAATGACCCTGAAATTCAAAAGCACTTCAAATGAACTCTGAAAAGGTTGAAAGTTACCATGGCATCATCATTTCACCACATAGTATGTGGTAAAAAGGTAGAGGGTTACGTCAAAAGCTGGATGCACTTCGTGTACAAGACGGACGGTCTCTTTCGAAGTATCAGGGTTTCGGACGGAAACTCATCTGTTACAAAAGGAATTTCATTTTCTTGAACTTATTTGAACTCCAGATTTTGTGTGTGTTCAAAATGCACCATTCAAAGCCACATCATCAATTTTCAACCGTTTATGACTTCATTTGTTATTTTTCATGCGGTTATTGATTTTTTCGTGCTAAATGACCCTAAAATTAAAAAAACACTACAAACGAACTCTGAAAAGGTTGAAAGTTGGCACGGTATCATCATTTCACCCACATAGCATGTGATAAAATGTTGAGACGGTTACGGCAAAAGTTGGATGCACTTCGTGTACAAAACGGACAGTCTGTTTTGAAGTATCAGGGTTTCGGACGGAAACTCGTCTGTTACAAAAGGCAGTTCATTTTCTTGAACTTATTTGAACTCTAGATTTTTTGTGTGTTCAAAATGCAGCATTGAAAGTCACATCATCAATTTTCTACCCTTTCTGACTTCATTTGTTATTTTTCATGCACTTATTGATTTTTTCGAGCAAAATGACCCTGAAATTAAAAAAAACACTACAAATGAACTCTGAAAAGGTTGAAAGTTGGCACAGTATAATCATTTCACCCACATAGCATGCGCTAAAAAGTTGAGAGGGTTACGGCAAAAACTGGATGAACTTCGTGTACAAAACGGACAGTCTCTTTCGAAGTATCAGGGTTTCGAATAGAAACTCATGTGTTACAAAAGGCATTTCATTTTCTTGAACTTATTTGAACTCTAGATTTTGTGTGTGTTTAAAATGCAATATTCAAAGCCACATCATCAATTTTCAACCCTTTATGACTTCATTTGTTATTTTTCATGTAGTTATTGATTTTTTCGAGCTAAACGACCCTGAAATTAAAAAAACACTACAAATGAACTCTGAAAAGGTTGAAAGTAGGCACGGTATCATCATGTCACCCACATAGCATGTGCTAAAAAGGTGAGAGGGTTACGGCAAAATTTGGATGCACTTCGTGTACAAAACGGATAGTCTCTTTCGAAGTATCAGGGTTTCGGACGGAAACTCATCTGTTACAAAAGGCATTTCATTTTCTTGAACTTATTTGAACTCCAGGATTTTTGTGTGTTCAAAATGCACCATTCAAAGCCACATCATCAATTTTCAACCGTTTATGACTTCATTTGTTATTTTTCATGCAGTTATTGATTTTTTCGAGCTAAATGAACCTGAAATTGAAAAGCACTACATATGAACTCTAAAAAGTTTGAAAGTTGGCATGGTATCATCATTTCACCCACATAGCATGTGCTAAAAAGTTGAGAGGGTTACGGCAAAAGATGGATGCACTTCCTGTACAAAATAGATAGTCTCTTTCGAAGTATTCGAGTTTCGGACGGAAATTCATCTGCTACGGAAGGCATTTCATTTTCCTGAACTTATGTGAACTCCAAGCCTTTACTGTGTTCAAAATGTACCATTCAAAGCTATATCATCAATTTTCAACCCTTTCTGACTTGATTTGTTATTTTTCATGTAGTTATTGATTTTTTCGAGCTAAATGACCCTGAAATTAAAAAAACACTACAAATGAACTCTGAACAGGTTGAAAGTTGGCACGGTATCATCATTTCACCCACATAGAATGTGCTAAAAAGTTGAGAGGGTTACGGCAAAAACTGGATGCACTTCGTGTACAAAACGGACAATCTCTTTCGAAGTATCATGGTTTCGCACGGAAACTCATCTGTTACAAAAGGCATTTCATTTTCTTGAACTTATTTGAACTCTAGATTTTTTGTGTGTTCAAAATGCACCATTGAAAGTCACATCATCAATTTTCTACCCTTTTGACTTCATTTGTTATTTTTCATGCACTTATTGATTTTTTCGAGCAAAATGACCCTGAAATTAAAAAAAACACTACAAATGAACTCTGAAAAGGTTGAAAGTTGGCACAGTATCATCATTTCACCCACATAGCATGTGCTAAAAAGTTGAGAGGGTTACGGCAAAAACTGGATGCACTTCGTGTACAAAACGGACAGTCTCTTTCGAAGTATCAGGGTTTCGAACAGAAACTCATCTGTTACAAAAGGCATTTCATTTTCTTGAACTTATTTGAACTCTAGATTTTGTGTGTGTTCAAAATGCACCATTCAAAGCCACATCATCAATTTTAAACCCTTTATGACTTCATTTGTTATTTTTCATGCAGTTATTGATTTTTTCGAGCTAAACGACCCTGAAATTAAAAAAACACTACAAATGAACTCTGAAAAGGTTGAAAGTAGGCACGGTATCATCATGTCACCCACATAGCATGTGCTGAAAAGTTGAGAGGGTTACGGCAAAATTTGGATGCACTTCGTGTACAAAACGGATAGTCTCTTTCGAAGTATCAGGGTTTCGGACGGAAACTCATCTGTTACAAAAGGCATTTCATTTACTTGAACTTATTTGAACTCCAGGATTTTTGTGTGTTCAAAATGCACCATTCAAAGCCACATCATCAATTTTCAACCGTTTATGACTTCATTTGTTATTTTTCATGCAGTTATTGATTTTTTCGAGCTAAAGGAACCTGAAATTGAAAAGCACTACAAATGAACTCTAAAAAGTTTGAAAGTTGGCATGGTATCATCATTTGACCCACATAGCATGTGCTAAAAATTTGAGAGGGTTACGGCAAAAGATGGATGCACTTCCTGTACAAAATAGACAGTCTCTTTCGAAGTATTCGAGTTTCGAACGGAAATTCATCTGCTACGGAAGGCATTTCATTTCCCTGAACTTATGTGAACTCCAATCCTTTACTGTGTTAAAAATGTACCATTCAAAGCTATATCATCAATTTTCAACCCTTTCTGACTTGATTTGTTATTTTTCATGCGGTTATTGATTTTTTCGAGCTAAATGACCCTGAAATTAAAAAAACACTACAAATGAACTCTGAAAAGGTTGAAAGTTGGCACGGTATCATCATTTCACCCACATAGAATGTGCTAAAAAGTTGAGAGGGTTTCGGCACAAACTGGATGCACTTCGTGTACAGAACGGACAGTCTCTTTCGAAGTATCACAGTTTCGGACGGAAACTCATCTGTTACAAAAGGCATTTAATTTTCTTGAACTTATTTGAACTCCAGATTTTGTGTGTGTTCAAAATGCACCATTGAAAGCCACATCATCAATTTTCTACCCTTTTTGACATCATTTGTAATTTTTCATGCACTTATTGATTTATCGAGCAAAATCACCCTGAAATTAAAAAAACACTACAAATGAACTCTGAAAAGGTTGAAAGTTGGCACAGTATCATCATTTCACCCACATAGCATGTGCTAAACAGTTGAGAGGGTTACGGCAAAAACTGGATGCACTTCGTGTACAAAACGGACAGTCTCTTTCGAAGTATCAGGGTTTCGGACGGAAACTCATCTGTTACAAAAGGCATTTCATTTTCTTGAGCTTATTTGAACTCCAGATTTTGTGTGTGTTCAAAATGCACCATTCAAAGCCACATCATCAATTTTCAACCCTTTATGACTTCATTTTTTATTTTTCATGCAGTTATTGATTTTTTCGAGCTAAATGACCCTGAAATTAAAAAAACACTACAAATGAACTCTGAAAAGGTTGAAAGTAGGCACGGTATTATCATGTCACCCACATAGCATGGGCTAAAAAGTTGAGAGGGTTACGGCAAAATTTGGATGCACTTCGTGTACAAAACGGACAGTCTCTTTCGAAGTATCAGGGTTTCGGACGGAAACTCATCTATTACAAAAGGCATTTCATTTTGTTGAACTTATTTGAACTCCAGGATTTTTGTGTGTTCAAAATGCACCATTCAAAGCCACATCATCAATTTTCAACCGTTTATGACTTCATTTGTTATTTTTCATGCAGTTATTGATTTTTTTCGAGCTAAATGACCCTGAAATTGAAAAGCACTACAAATGAACTCTAAAAAGTTTGAAAGTTTGCATGGTATCATCATTTCACCCACATAGCATGTGCTAAAAAGTTGAGAGGGTTACGGCAAAAGTTGGATGCACTTCATGTACAAAACGGACAGTCTCTTTCGAAGTATCAAGGTTTCGAACGGAAACTCATCTGGTACAAAAGGCATTTCATTTTCTTGAACTTATTTGAACTCCAGGCCTTTTGTGTGTTCAAAATGCACCATTCAAAGCAATATCATCAATTTTCAACCCTTTCTGACTTCATTTGTTATTTTTCATGCAGTTATTGATTTTTTGAGCTAAATGACCCTGAAATTGAAAAGCACTACAAATGAACTCTGAAAAGGTTGAAAGTTGGCTCGGTATCATCATTTCGCCCACATAGCATGTGCTAAAAAGTTGATAGGGTTACGACAGAAGTTGGATGCACTTCGTGTACGAAACGGACAGTCTCTTTCGAAGTATCAGGGTTTTGGACGGAAACTCATCTGGTACAAAAGGCATTTCATTTTCTTGAACTTATTTGAACTCCATGCCTTTTGTGTGTTCAAAATGCACCATTCAAAGCCACATCATCAATTTTCAACCCTTTCTGACTTCATTTGTTATTTTTCATGCAGTTATTGATTTTTTCGAGCTAAATGACCCTGAAATTCAAAAGCACTTCAAATAAACTCTGAAAAGGTTGAAAGTTACCATGGTATCATCATTTCACCAAATAGCATGTGCTAAAAAGTGAGAGGGTTACGGCAAAAGCTGGATGCACTTTGTGTACAAGACGGACAGTCTCTTTCAAAGTATCAGGGTTTCGGACGGAAACTCATCTGTTACAAAAGGAATTTCATTTTCTTGAACTTATTTGAACTCCAGATTTTGTGTGTGTTCAAAATGCACCATTCAAAGCCACATCATCAATTTTCAACCGTTTATGACTTCATTTGTTATTTTTCATGCGGTTATTGATTTTTTCGAGCTAAATGACCCTAAAATTAAAAAAACACTACAAATGAACTCTCAATAGGTTGAAAGTTGGCACGGTATCATCATTTCACCCATATAGCATGTGCTAAAAAGTTGAGATGGTTACGGCAAAAGTTGGATGCACTTCGTGGACAAAACGAACAGTCTCTTTCGTAGTATCAGGGTTTCGGACGGAAACTCATTTGCTACAAAAGGCATTTCATTTTCTTGAACTTATTTGAACTCCAGGCCTTTTGTGTGTTCAAAATGCACCATTCAAAGCCACATCATCAATTTTCAACCCTTTCTGACTTCATTTGTTATTTTTCATGCGGTTATTGATTTTTTCGAGCTAAATGACCCTGAAATTTAAAAGCACTTCATATGAACTCTGAAAAGGTTGAAAGTTACCATGGTATCATCATTTCACCACATAGCATGTGCTAAAAAGTGAGAGGGTTACGGCAAAAGCTGGATGCACTTCGTGTACAAGACGGACAGTCTCTTTCGAAGTATCAGGGTTTCGGACGGAAACTCGTCTGTTACAAAAGGAATTTCCTTTTCTTGAACTTATTTGAACTCCAGATTTTGTGTGTGTTCAAAATGCACCATTCAAAGCCACATCATCAATTTTCAACCGTTTATGACTTCATTTGTTATTTTCATGCGGTTATTGATTTTTTCGAGCTAAATGACCCTAAAATTAAAAAAACACTACAAATGAACTCTGAATAGGTTGAAAGTTGGCACGGTATCATCATTTCACCCATATAGCATGTGCTAAAAAGTTGAGACGGTTACGGCAAAAGTTGGATGCACTTCGTGGACAAAACGGACAGTCTCTTTCTAAGTATCAGGGTTTCGGACGGAAACTCGTCTGCTACAAAAGACATTTCATTTTCTTGAACTTATTCGAACTCCAGGCCTTTTGTGTGTTCAAAATGCACCATTCAAAGCCACATCATCAATTTTCAACCCTTTCTGACTTCATTTGTAATTTTTCATGCAGTTATTGATTTTTTCGAGCTAAATGACCCTGAAATTCAAAAGCACTACAAATGAACTCTGAAAAGGTTGAAAGTTACCATGGTATCATCATTTCACCACATAGCATGTGCTAAAAAGTGAGAGGGTTACGGCAAAAAGCTGGATGCACTTTGTGTACAAGACGGACAGTCTCTTTCAAAGTATCAGGGTTTCGGACGGAAACTCATCTGCTACAAAAGGAATTTCATTTTCTTGAACTTATTTGAACTCCAGATTTTGTGTGTGTTCAAAATGCACCATTCGAAGCCACATCATCAATTTTCAACCGTTTATGACTTCATTTGTTATTTTTCATGCGGTTATTCATTTTTTCGAGCTAAATGACCCTAAAATTAAAAAAACACTACAAATGAACTCTGAATAGGTTGAAAGTTGGCATGGTATCATCATTTGACCCATATAGCATGTGTTAAAAAGTTGAGACGGTTACGGCAAAAGTTGGATGCACTTCGTGGACAAAACGAACAGTCTCTTTCGTAGTATCAGGGTTTCGGACGGAAACTCATTTGCTATAAAAGGCATTTCATTTTCTTGAACTTATTTGAACTCCAGGCCTTTTGTGTGTTCAAAATGCACTATTCAAAGCCACATCATCAATTTTCAACCCTTTCTGACTTCATTTGTTATTTTTCATGCAGTTATTGATTGTTTCGAGCTAAATGACCCTGAAATTTAAAAGCACTTCATATGAACTCTGAAAAGGTTGAAAGTTACCATGGTATCATCATTTCACCACATAGCATGTGCTAAAAAGTGAGAGGGTGACGGCAAAAGCTAGATGCACTTCGTGTACAAGACGGACATTCTCTTTTCAAGTATAAGGGTTTCGGACGGAAACTCATCTGTTACAAAAGGAATTTCCTTTTCTTGAACTTATTTGAACTCCAGATTTTGTGTGTGTTCAAAATGCACCATTCAAAGCCACATCATCAATTAACAACCGTTTATGATTTCATTTGTTATTTTTCATGCGGTTATTGATTTTTTCGAGCTAAATGACCCTGAATTTAAAAAACACTACAAATGAACTCTGAAAAGGTTGAAAGTTGGCACGGTATCATCATTTCACCCATATAGCATGTGCTAAAAAGTTGAGAGGGTTACGGCAAAAGTTGAATGCACTTCGTGTACAAAACGGACAATCTCTTTCGAAGTATCAGGGTTTCGGACGGAAACTCATCTGCTACAAAAGACATTTCATTTTCTTGAACTTATTCGAACTCCGGGCCTTTTGTGTGTTCAAAATGCACCATTCAAAGCCACATCATCAATTTTCAACCCTTTCTGACTTCATTTGTTATTTTTCATGCGGTTATTGATTTTTTCGAGCTAAATGACCCTGAAATTAAAAAAACACTACAAATGAACTGTGAAAAGGTTGAAAGTTGGCACGGTAACATCATTTCACCCACATAGCATGTGCTAAAATGTTGAGAGGGTTACGACAAAAGTTGGATGCATTTCGTGTACAAAGTGGACAGTCTCTTTCGAAGTATCAGGGTTTCGAATAGAAACTCATGTGTTACAAAAGGCATTTCATTTTCTTGAACTTATTTGAACTCTAGATTTTGTGTGTGTTTAAAATGCAATATTCAAAGCCACATCATCAATTTTCAACCCTTTATGACTTCATTTGTTATTTTTCATGCAGTTATTGATTTTTCCGAGCTAAACGACCCTGAAATTAAAAAAACACTACAAATGAACTCTGAAAAGGTTGAAAGTAGGCACGGTATCATCATGTCACCCACATAGCATGTGCTAAAAAGGTGAGAGGGTTACGGCAAAATTTGGATGCACTTCGTGTACAAAACGGATAGTCTCTTTCGAAGTATCAGGGTTTCGGACGGAAACTCATCTGTTACAAAAGGCATTTCATTTTCTTGAACTTATTTGAACTCCAGGATTTTTGTGTGTTCAAAATGCACCATTCAAAGCCACATCATCAATTTTCAACCGTTTATGACTTCATTTGTTATTTTTCATGCAGTTATTGATTTTTTCGAGCTAAATGAACCTGAAATTGAAAAGCACTACAAATGAACTCTAAAAAGTTTGAAAGTTGGCATGGTATCATCATTTCACCCACATAGCATGTGCTAAAAAGTTGAGAGGGTTACGGCAAAAGATGGATGCACTTCCTGTACAAAATAGACAGTCTCTTTCGAAGTATTCGAGTTTCGGACGGAAATTCATCTGCTACGGAAGGCATTTCATTTCCCTGAACTTATGTGAACTCGAAGCCTTTACTGTGTTCAAAATGTACCATTCAAAGCTATATCATCAATTTTCAACCCTTTCTGACTTGATTTGTTATTTTTCATGT
Source organism: Hordeum marinum (assembly GCA_022496015.1). Classification (NCBI taxonomy): domain Eukaryota; kingdom Viridiplantae; phylum Streptophyta; class Magnoliopsida; order Poales; family Poaceae; genus Hordeum; species Hordeum marinum. Next base: position 58,101,527 of record CM039673.1, on the reverse strand, counting down.
AGTTATTGATTTTTTCGAGCTAAATGACCCTGAAATTAAAAAAACACTACAAATGAACTCTGAACAGGTTGAAAGTTGGCACGGTATCATCATTTCACCCACATAGCATGTGCTAAAAAGTTGAGAGGGTTACGGCAAAAACTGGATGCACTTCGTGTACAAAACGGACAATCTCTTTCGAAGTATCATGGTTTCGCACGGAAACTCATCTGTTACAAAAGGCATTTCATTTTCTTGAACTTATTTGAACTCTAGATTTTTTGTGTGTTCAAAATGCACCATTGAAAGTCACATCATCAATTTTCTACCCTTTTGACTTCATTTGTTATTTTTCATGCACTTATTGATTTTTTCGAGCAAAATGACCCTGAAATTAAAAAAAACACTACAAATGAACTCTGAAAAGGTTGAAAGTTGGCACAGTATCATCATTTCACCCACATAGCATGTGCTAAAAAGTTGAGAGGGTTACGGCAAAAACTGGATGCACTTCGTGTACAAAACGGACAGTCTCTTTCGAAGTATCAGGGTTTCGAACAGAAACTCATCTGTTACAAAAGGCATTTCATTTTCTTGAACTTATTTGAACTCCAGGCCTTTTGTGTGTTCAAAATGCACCATTCAAAGCCACATCATCAATTTTCAACCCTTTATGACTTCATTTGTTATTTTTCATGAAGTTATTGATTTTTTCGAGCTAAACGACCCTGAAATTAAAAAAACACTACAAATGAACTCTGAAAAGGTTGAAAGTAGGCACGGTATCATCATGTCACCCACATAGCATGTGCTGAAAAGTTGAGAGGGTTACGGCAAAATTTGGATGCACTTCGTGTACAAAACGGATAGTCTCTTTCGAAGTATCAGGGTTTCGGACGGAAACTCATCTGTTACAAAAGGCATTTCATTTTCTTGAACTTATTTGAACTCCAGGATTTTTGTGTGTTCAAAATGCACCATTCAAAGCCACATCATCAATTTTCAACCGTTTATGACTTCATTTGTTATTTTTCATGCAGTTATTGATTTTTTCGAGCTAAATGAACCTGAAATTGAAAAGCACTACAAATGAACTCTAAAAAGTTTGAAAGTTGGCATGGAATCATCATTTGACCCACATAGCATGTGCTAAAAAGTTGAGAGGGTTACGGCAAAAGATGGATGCACTTCCTGTACAAAATAGACAGTCTCTTTCGAAGTATTCGAGTTTCGGACGGAAATTCATCTGCTACGGAAGGCATTTCATTTCCCTGAACTTATGTGAACTCCAATCCTTTACTGTGTTAAAAATGTACCATTCAAAGCTATATCATCAATTTTCAACCCTTTCTGACTTGATTTGTTATTTTTCATGTAGTTATTGATTTTTTCGAGCTAAATGACCCTGAAATTAAAAAAACACTACAAATGAACTCTGAAAAGGTTGAAAGTTGGCATGGTATCATCATTTCACCCACATAGAATGTGCTAAAAAGTTGAGAGGGTTTCGGCAAAAACTGGATGCACTTCGTGTACAGAACGGACAGTCTCTTTCGAAGTATCACAGTTTCGGACGGAAACTCATCTGTTACAAAAGGCATTTAATTTTCTTGAACTTATTTGAACTCCAGATTTTGTGTGTGTTCAAAATGCACCATTGAAAGCCACATCATCAATTTTCTACCCTTTTTGACATCATTTGTAATTTTTCATGCACTTATTGATTTTTCGAGCAAAATCACCCTGAAATTAAAAAAACACTACAAATGAACTCTGAAAAGGTTGAAAGTTGGCACAGTATCATCATTTCACCCACATAGCATGTGCTAAAAAGTTGAGAGGGTTACGGCAAAAACTGGATGCACTTCGTGTACAAAACGGACAGTCTCTTTCGAAGTATCAGGGTTTCGGACGGAAACTCATCTGTTACAAAAGGCATTTCATTTTCTTGAGCTTATTTGAACTCCAGATTTTTTGTGTGTTCAAAATGCACCATTCAAAGCCACATCATCTATTTTCAACCCTTTATGACTTCATTTTTTATTTTTCATGCAGTTATTGATTTTTTCGAGCTAAACGACCCTGAAATTAAAAAAACACTACAAATGAACTCTGAAAAGGTTGAAAGTAGGCACGGTATTATCATGTCACCCACATAGCATGGGCTAAAAAGTTGAGAGGGTTACGGCAAAATTTGGATGCACTTCGTGTACAAAACGGACAGTCTCTTCGAAGTATCAGGGTTTCGGACGGAAACTCATCTGTTACAAAAGGCATTTCATTTTGTTGAACTTATTTGAACTCCAGGATTTTTGTGTGTTCAAAATGCACCATTCAAAGCCACATCATCAATTTTCAACCGTTTATGACTTCATTTGTTATTTTTCATGCAGTTATTTATTTTTTCGAGCTAAATGACCCTGAAATTGAAAAGCACTACAAATGAACTCTAAAAAGTTTGAAAGTTTGCATGGTATCATCATTTCACCCACATAGCATGTGCTAAAAAGTTGAGAGGGTTACGGCAAAAGTTGGATGCACTTCATGTACAAAACGGACAGTCTCTTTCGAAGTATCAAGGTTTCGAACGGAAACTCATCTGGTACAAAAGGCATTTCATTTTCTTGAACTTATTTGAACTCCAGGCCTTTTGTGTGTTCAAAATGCACCATTCAAAGCAATATCATCAATTTTCAACCCTTTCTGACTTCATTTGTTATTTTTCATGCAGTTATTGATTTTTTGAGCTAAATGACCCTGAAATTGAAAAGCACTACAAATGAACTCTGAAAAGGTTGAAAGTTGGCTCGGTATCATCATTTCGCCCACATAGCATGTGCTAAAAAGTTGATAGGGTTACGACAGAAGTTGGATGCACTTCGTGTACGAAACGGACAGTCTCTTTCGAAGTATCAGGGTTTTGGACGGAAACTCATCTGGTACAAAAGGCATTTCATTTTCTTGAACTTATTTGAACTCCATGCCTTTTGTGTGTTCAAAATGCACCATTCAAAGCCACATCATCAATTTTCAACCCTTTCTGACTTCATTTGTTATTTTTCATGCAGTTATTGATTTTTTCGAGCTAAATGACCCTGAAATTCAAAAGCACTTCAAATAAACTCTGAAAAGGTTGAAAGTTACCATGGTATCATCATTTCACCAAATAGCATGTGCTAAAAAGTGAGAGGGTTACGGCAAAAGCTGGATGCACTTTGTGTACAAGACGGACAGTCTCTTTCAAAGTATCAGGGTTTCGGACGGAAACTCATCTGTTACAAAAGGAATTTCATTTTCTTGAACTTATTTGAACTCCAGATTTTGTGTGTGTTCAAAATGCACCATTCAAAGCCACATCATCAATTTTCAACCGTTTATGACTTCATTTGTTATTTTTCATGCGGTTATTGATTTTTTCGAGCTAAATGACCCTAAAATTAAAAAAACACTACAAATGAACTCTGAATAGGTTGAAAGTTGGCACGGTATCATCATTTCACCCATATAGCATGTGCTAAAAAGTTGAGACGGTTACGGCAAAAGTTGGATGCACTTCGTGGACAAAACGGACAGTCTCTTTCTAAGTATCAGGGTTTCGGACGGAAACTCGTCTGCTACAAAAGACATTTCATTTTCTTGAACTTATTCGAACTCCAGGCCTTTTGTGTGTTCAAAATGCACCATTCAAAGCCACATCATCAATTTTCAACCCTTTCTGACTTCATTTGTAATTTTTCATGCAGTTATTGATTTTTTCGAGCTAAATGACCCTGAAATTCAAAAGCACTACAAATGAACTCTGAAAAGGTTGAAAGTTACCATGGTATCATCATTTCACCACATAGCATGTGCTAAAAAGTGAGAGGGTTACGGCAAAAGCTGGATGCACTTTGTGTACAAGACGGACAGTCTCTTTCAAAGTATCAGGGTTTCGGACGGAAACTCATCTGTTACAAAAGGAATTTCATTTTCTTGAACTTATTTGAACTCCAGATTTCGTGTGTGTTCAAAATGCACCATTCGAAGCCACATCATCAATTTTCAACCGTTTATGACTTCATTTGTTATTTTTCATGCCGTTATTGATTTTTTCGAGCTAAATGACCCTAAAATTAAAAAAACACTACAAATGAACTCTGAATAGGTTGAAAGTTGGCACGGTATCATCATTTGACCCATATAGCATGTGTTAAAAAGTTGAGACGGTTACGGCAAAAGTTGGATGCACTTCGTGGACAAAACGAACTGTCTCTTTCGTAGTATCAGGGTTTCGGACGGAAACTCATTTGCTACAAAAGGCATTTCATTTTCTTGAACTTATTTGAACTCCAGGCCTTTTGTGTGTTCAAAATGCACTATTCAAAGCCACATCATCAATTTTCAACCCTTTCTGACTTCATTTGTTATTTTTCATGCAGTTATTGATTTTTTCGAGCTAAATGACCCTGAAATTTTAAAGCACTTCATATGAACTCTGAAAAGGTTGAAAGTTACCATGGTATCATCATTTCACCACATAGCATGTGCTAAAAAGTGAGAGGGTGACGGCAAAAGCTGGATGCACTTCGTGTACAAGACGGACATTCTCTTTTCAAGTATCAGGGTTTCGGACGGAAACTCATCTGTTACAAAAGGAATTTCCTTTTCTTGAACTTATTTGAACTCCAGATTTTGTGTGTGTTCAAAATGCACCATTCAAAGCCACATCATCAATTTTCAACCGTTTATGACTTCATTTGTTATTTTTCATGCGGTTATTGATTTTTTCGAGCTAAATGACCCTGAATTTAAAAAACACTACAAATGAACTCTGAAAAGGTTGAAAGTTGGCACGGTATCATCATTTCACCCATATAGCATGTGCTAAAAAGTTGATAGGGTTACGGCAAAAGTTGAATGCACTTCGTGTACAAAACGGACAATCTCTTTCGAAGTATCAGGGTTTCGGACGGAAACTCATCTGCTACAAAAGACATTTCATTTTCTTGAACTTATTCGAACTCCAGGCCTTTTGTGTGTTCAAAATGCACCATTCAAAGCCACATCATCAATTTTCAACCCTTTCTGACTTCATTTCTTATTTTTCATGCGGTTATTGATTTTTTCGAGCTAAATGACCCTGAAATTAAAAAAACACTACAAATGAACTGTGAAAAGGTTGAAAGTTGGCACGGTAACATCATTTCACCCACATAGCATGTGCTAAAAAGTTGAGAGGGTTACGGCAAAAACTGGATGCACTTCGTGTACAAAACGGACAGTCTCTATCGAAGTATCAGGGTTCCGGACGGAAACTCATCTGTTACAAAAGGCATGTCATTTTCTTGAACTTATTTGAACTCCAGATTTTTTTTGTTCAAAATGCACCATTGAAAGCCACATCATCAATTTTCTACCCTTTCTCACTTCATTTGTTATTTTTCATGCACTTATTGATTTTTTCGAGCAAAATGACCCTAAAATTACAAAAAACACTACAAATGAACTCTGAAAAGGTTGAAAGTTGGCACAGTATCATCATTTCACCAAATAGCATGTGCTAAAAAGTTGATAGGGTTACGACAGAAGCTGGATGCACTTCGTGTACAAGACGGACAGTCTCTTTTGATGTATCAGGGTTTTGGACGGAAACTCATCTGTTACAAAAGGAATTTCATTTTCTTGAACTTATTTGAACTCCATGCCTTTTGTGTGTTCAAAATGCACCATTCAAAGCCACATCATCAATTGTCAACCGTTTATGACTTCATTTGTTATTTTTCATGCGGTTATTGATTTTTTCGAGCTAAATGACCCTGAAATTCAAAAGCACTACAAATCAACTCTGAAAAGGTTGAAAGTTACCATGGTATCATCATTTCACCACATAGCATGTGCTAAAAAGTGAGAGGGTACGGCAAAAGCTGGATGCACTTTGTGTACAAGACGGACAGTCTCTTTCAAAGTATCAGGGTTTCGGACGGAAACTCATCTGTTACAAAAGGAATTTCATTTTCTTGAACTTATTTGAACTCCAGATTTTGTGTGTGTTCAAAATGCACCATTCAAAGCCACATCATCAATTTTCAACCGTTTATGACTTCATTTGTTATTTTTCATGCGGTTATTGATTTTTTCGAGCTAAATGACCCTAAAATTAAAAAAACACTACAAATGAACTCTGAATAGGTTGAAAGTTGGCACGGTATCATCATTTCACCCATATAGCATGTGCTAAAAAGTTGAGACGGTTACGGCAAAAGTTGGATGCACTTCGTGGACAAAACGGACAGTCTCTTTCTAAGTATCAGGGTTTCGGACGGAAACTCGTCTGCTACAAAAGACATTTCATTTTCTTGAACTTATTCGAACTCCAGGCCTTTTGTGTGTTCAAAATGCACCATTCAAAGCCACATCATCAATTTTCAACCCTTTCTGACTTCATTTGTAATTTTTCATGCAGTTATTGATTTTTTCGAGCTAAATGACCCTGAAATTCAAAAGCACTACAAATGAACTCTGAAAAGGTTGAAAGTTACCATGGTATCATCATTTCACCACATAGCATGTGCTAAAAAGTGAGAGGGTTACGGCAAAAGCTGGATGCACTTTGTGTACAAGACGGACAGTCTCTTTCAAAGTATCAGGGTTTCGGACGGAAACTCATCTGTTACAAAAGGAATTTCATTTTCTTGAACTTATTTGAACTCCAGATTTCGTGTGTGTTCAAAATGCACCATTCGAAGCCACATCATCAATTTTCAACCGTTTATGACTTCATTTGTTATTTTTCATGCCGTTATTGATTTTTTCGAGCTAAATGACCCTAAAATTAAAAAAACACTACAAATGAACTCTGAATAGGTTGAAAGTTGGCACGGTATCATCATTTGACCCATATAGCATGTGTTAAAAAGTTGAGACGGTTACGGCAAAAGTTGGATGCACTTCGTGGACAAAACGAACTGTCTCTTTCGTAGTATCAGGGTTTCGGACGGAAACTCATTTGCTACAAAAGGCATTTCATTTTCTTGAACTTATTTGAACTCCAGGCCTTTTGTGTGTTCAAAATGCACTATTCAAAGCCACATCATCAATTTTCAACCCTTTCTGACTTCATTTGTTATTTTTCATGCAGTTATTGATTTTTTTCGAGCTAAATGACCCTGAAATTTTAAAGCACTTCATATGAACTCTGAAAAGGTTGAAAGTTACCATGGTATCATCATTTCACCACATAGCATGTGCTAAAAAGTGAGAGGGTGACGGCAAAAGCTGGATGCACTTCGTGTACAAGACGGACATTCTCTTTTCAAGTATCAGGGTTTCGGACGGAAACTCATCTGTTACAAAAGGAATTTCCTTTTCTTGAACTTATTTGAACTCCAGATTTTGTGTGTGTTCAAAATGCACCATTCAAAGCCACATCATCAATTTTCAACCGTTTATGACTTCATTTGTTATTTTTCATGCGGTTATTGATTTTTTCGAGCTAAATGACCCTGAATTTAAAAAACACTACAAATGAACTCTGAAAAGGTTGAAAGTTGGCACGGTATCATCATTTCACCCATATAGCATGTGCTAAAAAGTTGATAGGGTTACGGCAAAAGTTGAATGCACTTCGTGTACAAAACGGACAATCTCTTTCGAAGTATCAGGGTTTCGGACGGAAACTCATCTGCTACAAAAGACATTTCATTTTCTTGAACTTATTCGAACTCCAGGCCTTTTGTGTGTTCAAAATGCACCATTCAAAGCCACATCATCAATTTTCAACCCTTTCTGACTTCATTTCTTATTTTTCATGCGGTTATTGATTTTTTCGAGCTAAATGACCCTGAAATTAAAAAAACACTACAAATGAACTGTGAAAAGGTTGAAAGTTGGCACGGTAACATCATTTCACCCACATAGCATGTGCTAAAAAGTTGAGAGGGTTACGACAAAAACTGGATGCACTTCGTGTACAAAACGGACAGTCTCTATCGAAGTATCAGGGTTCCGGACGGAAACTCATCTGTTACAAAAGGCATGTCATTTTCTTGAACTTATTTGAACTCCAGATTTTTTTTGTTCAAAATGCACCATTGAAAGCCACATCATCAATTTTCTACCCTTTCTCACTTCATTTGTTATTTTTCATGCACTTATTGATTTTTTCGAGCAAAATGACCCTAAAATTACAAAAAACACTACAAATGAACTCTGAAAAGGTTGAAAGTTGGCACAGTATCATCATTTCACCAAATAGCATGTGCTAAAAAGTGAGAGGGTTACGACAAAAGCTGGATGCACTTCGTGTACAAGACGGACAGTCTCTTTTGATGTATCAGGGTTTCGCACGGAAACTCATCTGTTACAAAAGGAATTTCATTTTCTTGAACTTATTTGAACTCCAGGCCTTTTTTGTGTTCAAAATGCACCATTCAAAGCCACATCATCAATTGTCAACCGTTTATGACTTCATTTGTTATTTTTCATGCGGTTATTGATTTTTTCGAGCTAAATGACCCTGAAATTCAAAAGCACTACAAATCAACTCTGAAAAGGTTGAAAGTTACCATGGTATCATCATTTCACCACATAGCATGTGCTAAAAAGCGAGAGGGTACGGCAAAAGCTGGATGCACTTTGTGTACAAGACGGACAGTCTCTTTCAAAGTATCAGGGTTTCAGACGGAAACTCATCTGTTACAAAAGGAATTTCATTTTCTTGAACTTATTTGAACTCCAGATTTTGTGTGTGTTCAAAATGCACCATTCAAAGCCACATCATCAATTTTCAACCGTTTATGACTTCATTTGTTATTTTTCATGCGGTTATTGATTTTTTCGAGCTAAATGACCCTAAAATTAAAAAAACACTACAAATGAACTCTGAATAGGTTGAAAGTTGGCACGGTATCATCATTTCACCCATATAGCATGTGCTAAAAAGTTGAGACGGTTACGGCAAAAGTTGGATGCACTTCGTGGACAAAACGGACAGTCTCTTTCTAAGTATCAGGGTTTCGGACGGAAACTCGTCTGCTACAAAAGACATTTCATTTTCTTGAACTTATTCGAACTCCAGGCCTTTTGTGTGTTCAAAATGCACCATTCAAAGCCACATCATCAATTTTCAACCCTTTCTGACTTCATTTGTAATTTTTCATGCAGTTATTGATTTTTTCGAGCTAAATGACCCTGAAATTCAAAAGCACTACAAATGAACTCTGAAAAGGTTGAAAGTTACCATGGTATCATCATTTCACCACATAGCATGTGCTAAAAAGTGAGAGGGTTACGGCAAAAGCTGGATGCACTTTGTGTACAAGACGGACAGTCTCTTTCAAAGTATCAGGGTTTCGGACGGAAACTCATCTGTTACAAAAGGAATTTCATTTTCTTGAACTTATTTGAACTCCAGATTTCGTGTGTGTTCAAAATGCACCATTCGAAGCCACATCATCAATTTTCAACCGTTTATGACTTCATTTGTTATTTTTCATGCCGTTATTGATTTTTTCGAGCTAAATGACCCTAAAATTAAAAAAACACTACAAATGAACTCTGAATAGGTTGAAAGTTGGCACGGTATCATCATTTGACCCATATAGCATGTGTTAAAAAGTTGAGACGGTTACGGCAAAAGTTGGATGCACTTCGTGGACAAAACGAACTGTCTCTTTCGTAGTATCAGGGTTTCGGACGGAAACTCATTTGCTACAAAAGGCATTTCATTTTCTTGAACTTATTTGAACTCCAGGCCTTTTGTGTGTTCAAAATGCACTATTCAAAGCCACATCATCAATTTTCAACCCTTTCTGACTTCATTTGTTATTTTTCATGCAGTTATTGATTTTTTCGAGCTAAATGACCCTGAAATTTTAAAGCACTTCATATGAACTCTGAAAAGGTTGAAAGTTACCATGGTATCATCATTTCACCACATAGCATGTGCTAAAAAGTGAGAGGGTGACGGCAAAAGCTGGATGCACTTCGTGTACAAGATGGACATTCTCTTTTCAAGTATCAGGGTTTCGGACGGAAACTCATCTGTTACAAAAGGAATTTCCTTTTCTTGAACTTATTTGAACTCCAGATTTTGTGTGTGTTCAAAATGCACCATTCAAAGCCACATCATCAATTTTCAACCGTTTATGACTTCATTTGTTATTTTTCATGCGGTTATTGATTTTTTCGAGCTAAATGACCCTGAATTTAAAAAACACTACAAATGAACTCTGAAAAGGTTGAAAGTTGGCACGGTATCATCATTTCACCCATATAGCTTGTGCTAAAAAGTTGATAGGGTTACGGCAAAAGTTGAATGCACTTCGTGTACAAAACGGACAATCTCTTTCGAAGTATCAGGGTTTCGGACGGAAACTCATCTGCTACAAAAGACATTTCATTTTCTTGAACTTATTCGAACTCCAGGCCTTTTGTGTGTTCAAAATGCACCATTCAAAGCCACATCATCAATTTTCAACCCTTTCTGACTTCATTTCTTATTTTTCATGCGGTTATTGATTTTTTCGAGCTAAATGACCCTGAAATTAAAAAAACACTACAAATGAACTGTGAAAAGGTTGAAAGTTGGCACGGTAACATCATTTCACCCACATAGCATGTGCTAAAAAGTTGAGAGGGTTACGGCAAAAACTGGATGCACTTCGTGTACAAAACGGACAGTCTCTATCGAAGTATCAGGGTTCCGGACGGAAACTCATCTGTTACAAAAGGCATGTCATTTTCTTGAACTTATTTGAACTCCAGATTTTTTTTGTTCAAAATGCACCATTGAAAGCCACATCATCAATTTTCTACCCTTTCTCACTTCATTTGTTATTTTTCATGCACTTATTGATTTTTTCGAGCAAAATGACCCTAAAATTACAAAAAACACTACAAATGAACTCTGAAAAGGTTGAAAGTTGGCACAGTATCATCATTTCACCAAATAGCATGTGCTAAAAAGTGAGAGGGTTACGACAAAAGCTGGATGCACTTCGTGTACAAGACGGACAGTCTCTTTTGATGTATCAGGGTTTCGCACGGAAACTCATCTGTTACAAAAGGAATTTCATTTTCTTGAACTTATTTGAACTCCAGGCCTTTTTTGTGTTCAAAATGCACCATTCAAAGCCACATCATCAATTGTCAACCGTTTATGACTTCATTTGTTATTTTTCATGCGGTTATTGATTTTTTCGAGCTAAATGACCCTGAAATTCAAAAGCACTACAAATCAACTCTGAAAAGGTTGAAAGTTACCATGGTATCATCATTTCACCACATAGCATGTGCTAAAAAGCGAGAGGGTACGGCAAAAGCTGGATGCACTTTGTGTACAAGACGGACAGTCTCTTTCAAAGTATCAGGGTTTCAGACGGAAACTCATCTGTTACAAAAGGAATTTCATTTTCTTGAACTTATTTGAACTCCAGATTTTGTGTGTGTTCAAAATGCACCATTCAAAGCCACATCATCAATTTTCAACCGTTTATGACTTCATTTGTTATTTTTCATGCGGTTATTGATTTTTTCGAGCTAAATGACCCTAAAATTAAAAAAACACTACAAATGAACTCTGAATAGGTTGAAAGTTGGCACGGTATCATCATTTCACCCATATAGCATGTGCTAAAAAGTTGAGATTGTTACGGCAAAAGTTGGATGCACTTCGTGGACAAAACGAACAGTCTCTTTCGTAGTATCAGGGTTTCGGACGGAAACTCATTTGCTACAAAAGGCATTTCATTTTCTTGAACTTATTTGAACTCCAGGCCTTTTGTGTGTTCAAAATGCACCATTCAAAGCCACATCATCAATTTTCAACCCTTTATGACTTCATTTGTTATTTTTCATGCAGTTATTGATTTTTTCGAGCTAAATGACCCTGAAATTGAAAAGCACTACAAATGAACTCTAAAAAGTTTGAAAGTTGGCATGGTATCATCATTTCACCCACATAGCATGTGCTAAAAAGTTGAGAGGGTTACGGCAAAAGATGGATGCACTTCCTGTACAAAATAGACAGTCTCTTTCGAAGTATCCGAGTTTCGGACGGAAATTCATCTGCTACGGAAGGCATTTCATTTCCCTGAACTGATGTGAACTCCAAGCCTTTACTGTGTTCAAAATGTACCATTCAAAGCTATATCATCAATTTTCAACCCTTTCTGACTTGATTTGTTATTTTTCATGTAGTTATTGATTTTTTCGAGCTAAATGACCCAGAAATTAAAAAACACTACAAATGAACTCTGAAAAGGTTGAAAGTTGGCACGGTATCATCATTTCACCCACATAGCATGTGCTAAAAAGTTGAGAGGGTTACGGCAAAAACTGGATGCACTTCGTGTACAAAACGGACAGTCTCTTCCGAAGTATCAGGGTTTCGCACGGAAACTCATCTGTTACAAAAGGCATTTCATTTTCTTGAACTTATTTGAACTCTAGATTTTTTGTGTGTTCAAAATGCACCATTGAAAGTCACATCATCAATTTTCTACCCTTTTGACTTCATTTGTTATTTTTCATGCACTTATTGATTTTTTCGAGCAAAATGACCCTGAAATTAAAAAAACACTACAAATGAACTCTGAAAAGGTTGAAAGTTGGCACAGTATCATCATTTCACCCACATAGCATGTGCTAAAAAGTTGAGAGGGTTACGGCAAAAACTGGATGCACTTCGTGTACAAAACGGACAGTCTCTTTCGAAGTATCTGGGTTTCGCACGGAAACTCATCTGTTACAAAAGGCATTTCATTTTCTTGAACTTATTTGAACTCTAGATTTTGTGTGTGTTCAAAATGCACCATTCAAAGCCACATCATCAATTTTCAACACTTTATGACTTCATTTGTTATTTTTCATGCAGTTATTGATTTTTTCGAGCTAAACGACCCTGAAATTAAAAAAACACTACAAATGAACTCTGAAAAGGTTGAAAGTAGGCACGGTATCATCATGTCACCCACATAGCATGTGCTGAAAAGTTGAGACGGTTACGGCAAAATTTGGATGCACTTCGTGTACAAAACGGATAGTCTCTTTCGAAGTATCAGGGTTTCGGACGGAAACTCATCTGTTACAAAAGGCATTTCATTTTCTTGAACTTATTTGAACTCCAGGATTTTTGTGTGTTCAAAATGCACCATTCAAAGCCACATCATCAATTTTCAACCGTTTATGACTTCATTTGTCATTTTTCATGGAGTTATTGATTTTTTCGAGCTAAACGACCCTGAAATTAAAAAAACACTAGAAATGAACTCTGAAAAGGTTGAAAGTAGGCACGGTATCATCATGTCACCCACATAGCATGTGCTGAAAAGTTGAGAGGGTTACGACAAAATCTGGATGCACTTCGTGTACAAAACGGATAGTCTCTTTCGAAGTATCAGGGTTTCGGATGGAAACTCATCTGTTACAAAAGGCATTTCATTTTCTTGAACTTATTTGCACTCCAGGATTTTTGTGTGTTCAAAATGCACCATTCAAAGCCACATCATCAATTTTCGACCGTTTATGACTTCATTTGTTATTTTTCATGCAGTTATTGATTTTTTCGAGCTAAATGAACCTGAAATTGAAAAGCACTACAAATGAACTCTAAAAAGTTTGAAAGTTGGCATGGTATCATCATTTCACCCACATAGAATGTGCTAAAAAGTTGAGAGGGTTACGGCAAAAGATGGATGCACTTCCTGTACAAAATAGACAGTCTCTTTCGAAGTATTCGAGTTTCGGACGGAAATTCATCTTCTACGGAAGGCATTTCATTTCCCTGAACTTATGTGAACTCCAAGCCTTTACTGTGTTCAAAATGTACCATTCAAAGCTATATCATCAATTTTCAACCCTTTCTGACTTGATTTGTTATTTTTCATGTAGTTATTGATTTTTTCGAGCTAAATGACCCTGAAATTAAAAAAACACTACAAATTAACTTTGAAAAGGTTGAAAGTTGGCACGGTATCATCATTTCACCCACATAGCATGTGCTAAAAAGTTGAGAGGGTTACGGCAAAAACTGGATGCACTTCGTGTACAAAACGGACAGTCTCTTTCGAAGTATCAGGGTTTCGCACGGAAACTCATCTGTTACAAAAGGCATTTCATTTTCTTGAACTTATTTGAACTCCAGGATTTTTGTGTGTTCAAAATGCACCATTCAAAGCCACATCATCAATTTTCAACCGTTTATGACTTCATTTGTTATTTTTCATGCAGTTATTGATTTTTTCGTGCTAAATGAACCTGAAATTGAAAAGCACTACAAATGAACTCTAAAAAGTTTGAAAGTTGGCATGGTATCATCATTTCACCCACATAGAATGTGCTAAAAAGTTGAGAGGGTTACGGCAAAAGATGGATGCACTTCCTGTACAAAATAGACAGTCTCTTTCGAAGTATTCGAGTTTCGGACGGAAATTCATCTGCTACGGAAGGCATTTCATTTCCCTGAACTTATGTGAACTCCAATCCTTTACTGTGTTAAAAATGTACCATTCAAAGCTATATCATCAATTTTCAACCCTTTCTGACTTGATTTGTTATTTTTCATGTAGTTATTGATTTTTTCGAGCTAAATGACCCTGAAATTAAAAAAACACTAGAAATGAACTCTGAAAAGGTTGAAAGTTGGCACGGTATCATCATTTCACCCACATAGCATGTGCTAAAAAGTTGAGAGGGTTTTGGCAAAAACTGGATGCACTTCGTGTACAAAACGGACAATCTCTTTCGAAGTATCACGGTTTCGGACGGAAACTCATCTGTTACAAAAGGCATTTCATTTTCTTGAACTTATTTGAACTCCAGATTTTTTGTGTGTTCAAAATGCACCATTGAAAGCCACATCATCAATTTTCTACCCTTTCTGACTTCATTTGTAATTTTTCATGCACTTATTGATTTTTCGAGCAAAATCACCCTGAAATTAAAAAAACACTACAAATGAACTCTGAAAAGGTTGAAAGTTGGCACAGTATCATCATTTCACCCACATAGCATGTGCTAAAAAGTTGAGAGGGTTACGGCAAAAACTGGATGCACTTCGTGTACAAAACGGACAGTCTCTTTCGAAGTATCAGGGTTTCGGACGGAAACTCATCTGTTACAAAAGGCATTTCATTTTCTTGAACTTATTTGAACTCTAGATTTTTTGTGTGTTCAAAATGAACCATTCAAAGCCACATCATCAATTTTCAACCCTTTATGACTTCATTTTTTATTTTTCATGCAGTTATTGATTTTTTCGAGCTAAACGACCCTGAAATTAAAAAAACACTACAAATGAACTCTGAAAAGGTTGAAAGTAGGCACGGTATTATCATGTCACCCACATAGCATGGGCTAAAAAGTTGAGAGGGTTACGGCAAAATTTGGATGCACTTCGTGTACAAAACGGACAGTCTCTTTCGAAGTATCAGGGTTTCGGACGGAAACTCATCTGTTACAAAAGGCATTTCATTTTGTTGAACTTATTTGGACTCCAGGATTTTTGTGTGTTCAAAATGCACCATTCAAAGCCACATCATCAATTTTCAACCGTTTATGACTTCATTTGTTATTTTTCATGCAGTTATTGATTTTTTCGAGCTAAATGAACCTGAAATTGAAAAGCACTACAAATGAACTCTAAAAAGTTTGAAAGTTGGCATGGTATCATCATTTCACCCACATAGCATGTGCTAAAAAGTTGAGAGGGTTACGGCAAAAGATGGATGCACTTCCTGTACAAAATAGACAGTCTCTTTCGAAGTATTCG
Source organism: Hordeum marinum (assembly GCA_022496015.1). Lineage (NCBI taxonomy): Eukaryota > Viridiplantae > Streptophyta > Magnoliopsida > Poales > Poaceae > Hordeum > Hordeum marinum. Next base: position 58,085,800 of record CM039673.1, on the reverse strand, counting down.
AGTTTCGGACGGAAATTCATCTGCTACGGAAGGCATTTCATTTCCCTGAACTTATGTGAACTCCAATCCTTTACTGTGTTAAAAATGTACCATTCAAAGCTATATCATCAATTTTCAACCCTTTCTGACTTGATTTGTTATTTTTCATGTAGTTATTGATTTTTTCGAGCTAAATGACCCTGAAATTAAAAAAACACTACAAATGAACTCTGAAAAGGTTGAAAGTTGGCACGGTATCATCATTTCACCCACATAGCATGTGCTAAAAAGTTGAGAGGGTTTCGGCAAAAACTGGATGCACTTCGTGTACAAAACGGACAGTCTCTTTCGAAGTATCACGGTTTCGGACGGAAACTCATCTGTTACAAATGGCATTTCATTTTCTTGAACTTATTTGAACTCCAGATTTTTTGTGTGTTCAAAATGCACCATTGAAAGCCACATCATCAATTTTCTACCCTTTCTGACTTCATTTGTAATTTTTCATGCACTTATTGATTTTTCGAGCAAAATCACCCTGAAATTAAAAAAACACTACAAATGAACTCTGAAAAGGTTGAAAGTTGGCACAGTATCATCGTTTCACCCACATAGCATGTGCTAAAAAGTTGAGAGGGTTACGGCAAAAACTGGATGCACTTCGTGTACAAAACGGACAGTCTCTTTCGAAGTATCAGGGTTTCGGACGGAAACTCATCTGTTACAAAAGGCATTTCATTTTCTTGAACTTATTTGAACTCTAGATTTTTTGTGTGTTCAAAATGCACCATTCAAAGCGACATCATCAATTTTCAACCCTTTATGACTTCATTTTTTATTTTTCATGCAGTTATTGATTTTTTCGAGCTAAACGACCCTGAAATTAAAAAAACACTACAAATGAACTCTGAAAAGGTTGAAAGTAGGCACGGTATTATCATGTCACCCACATAGCATGGGCTAAAAAGTTGAGAGGGTTACGGCAAAATTTGGATGCACTTCGTGTACAAAACGGACAGTCTCTTTCGAAGTATCAGGGTTTCGGACGGAAACTCATCTGTTACAAAAGGCATTTCATTTTGTTGAACTTATTTGAACTCCAGGATTTTTGTGTGTTCAAAATGCACCATTCAAAGCCACATCATCAATTTTCAACCGTTTATGACTTCATTTGTTATTTTTCATGCAGTTATTGATTTTTTCGAGCTAAATGAACCTGAAATTGAAAAGCACTACAAATGAACTCTAAAAAGTTTGAAAGTTGGCATGGTATCATCATTTCACCCACATAGCATGTGCTAAAAAGTTGAGAGGGTTACGGCAAAAGATGGATGCACTTCCTGTACAAAATAGACAGTCTCTTTCGAAGTATTCGAGTTTCGGACGGAAATTCATCTGCTACGGAAGGCATTTCATTCCCTGAACTTATGTGAACTCCAATCCTTTACTGTGTTAAAAATGTACCATTCAAAGCTATATCATCAATTTTCAACCCTTTTTGACTTGATTTGTTATTTTTCATGTAGTTATTGATTTTTTCGAGCTAAATGACCCTGAAATTAAAAAAACACTACAAATGAACTCTGAAAAGGTTGAAAGTTGGCACGGTATCATCATTTCACCCACATAGCATGTGATAAAAAGTTGAGAGGGTTTCGGCAAAAACTGGATGCACTTCGTGTACAAAACGGACAGTCTCTTTCGAAGTATCACGGTTTTGGACGGAAACTCATCTGTTACAAAAGGCATTTCATTTTCTTGAACTTATTTGAACTCCAGATTTTTTGTGTGTTCAAAATGCACCATTGAAAGCCACATCATCATTTTTCTACCCTTTCTGACTTCATTTGTAATTTTTCATGCACTTATTGATTTTTCGAGCAAAATCACCCTGAAATTAAAAAAACACTACAAATGAACTCTGAAAAGGTTGAAAGTTGGCACATTATCATCATTTCACCCACATAGCATGTGCTAAAAAGTTGAGAGGGTTACGGCAAAAACTGGATGCACTTCGTGTACAAAACGGACAGTCTCTTTCGAAGTATCGGGGTTTCGGACGGAAACTCATCTGTTACAAAAGGCATTTCATTTTCTTGAACTTATTTGAACTCTAGATTTTTTGTGTGTTCAAAATGCACCATTCAAAGCCACATCATCAATTTTCAACCCTTTATGACTTCATTTTTTATTTTTCATGCAGTTATTGATTTTTTCGAGCTAAACGACCCTGAAATTAAGAAAACACTACAAATGAACTCTGAAAAGGTTGAAAGTAGGCACGGTATTATCATGTCACCCACATAGCATGGGCTAAAAAGTTGAGAGGGTTACGGCAAAATTCGGATGCACTTCGGGTACAAAACGGACAGTCTCTTTCGAAGTATCAAGGTTTCGGACGGAAACTCATCTGTTACAAAAGGCATTTCATTTTGTTGAACTTATTTGAACTCCAGGATTTTTGTGTGTTCAAAATGCACCATTCAAAGCCACATCATCAATTTTCAACCGTTTATGACTTCATTTGTTATTTTTCATGCAGTTATTGATTTTTTCGAGCTAAATGACCCTGAAATTGAAAAGCACTACAAATGAACTCTAAAAAGTTTGAAAGTTTGCATGGTATCATCATTTCACCCACATAGCATGTGCTAAAAAGTTGAGAGGGTTACGGCAAAAGTTGGATGCACTTCGTGTACAAAACGGACAGTCTCTTTCGAGGTATCAAGGTTTCGAACGGAAACTCATCTGGTACAAAAGGCATTTCATTTTCGTGAACTTATTTGAACTCCAGGCCTTTTGTGTGTTCAAAATGCACCATTCAAAGCAACATCATCAATTTTCAACCCTTTCTGACTTCATTTGTTATTTTTCATGCAGTTATTGATTTTTTGAGCTAAATGACCCTGAAATTGAAAAGCACTACAAATGAACTCTGAAAAGGTTGAAAGTTGGCTCGGTATCATCATTTCGTCCACATAGCATGTGCTAAAAAGTTGATAGGGTTACGACAGAAGTTGGATGCACTTCGTGTACGAAACGGACAGTCTCTTTCGAAGTATCAGGGTTTTGGACGGAAACTCATCTCGTACAAAAGGCATTTCATTTTCTTGAACTTATTTGAACTCCATGCCTTTTGTGTGTTCAAAATGCACCATTCAAAGCCACATCATCAATTTTCAACCCTTTCTGACTTCATTTGTTATTTTTCATGCATTATTGATTTTTTCGAGCTAAATGACCCTGAAATTAAAAAGCACTTCAAATAAACTCTAAAAAGGTTGAAAGTTACCATGGTATCATCATTTCACCAAATAGCATGTGCTAAAAAGTGAGAGGGTTACGGCAAAAGCTGGATGCACTTCGTGTACAAGACGGACAGTCTCTTTTGATGTATCAGGGTTTCAGATGGAAACTCATCTGTTACAAAAGGAATTTCATTTTCTTGAACTTATTTGAACTCCAGATTTTGTGTGTGTTCAAAATGCACCATTCAATGCCACATCATCAATTTTCAACCGTTTATGACTTCATTTGTTATTTTTCATGCGGTTATTGATTTTTTCGAGCTAAATGACCCTGAATTTAAAATACACTACAAATGAACTCTGAAAAGGTTGAAAGTTGGCACGGTATCATCATTTCACCCATATAGCATGTGCTAAGAAGTTGAGAGGGTTACGGCAAAAGTTGAATGCACTTCGTGTACAAAACGGACAGTCTCTTTCTAAGTTTCAGGGTTTCGGACGGAAACTCATCTGCTACAAAAGACATTTCATTTTCTTGAACTTATTCGAACTCCAGGCCTTTTGTGTGTTCAAAGTGCACCATTCAAACCCACATCATCAATTTTCAACCCTTTCTAACTTCATTTGTTATTTTTCATGCAGTTATTGATTTTTTCGAGCTAAATGACCCTGAAATTCAAAAGCACTACAAATGAACTCTGAAAAGGTTGAAAGTTACCATGGTATCATCATTTCACCACATAGCATGTGCTAAAAAGTGAGAGGGTTACGGCAAAAGCTGGATGCACTTTGTGTACAAGACGGACAGTCTCTTTCAAAGTATCAGGGTTTCGGACGGAAACTCATCTGTTACAAAAGGAATTTCATTTTCTTGAACTTATTTGAACTCCAGATTTTGTGTGTGTTCAAAATGCACCATTCAAAGCCACATCATCAATTTTCAACCGTTTATGACTTCATTTGTTATTTTCATGCGGTTATTGATTTTTTCGAGCTAAATGACCCTAAAATTAAAAAAACACTACAAATGAACTCTGAATAGGTTGAAAGTTGGCACGGTATCATAATTTCACCCATATAGCATGTGCTAAAAAGTTGAGACGGTTACGGCAAAAGTTGGATGCACTTCGTGGACAAAACGAACAGTCTCTTTCGTAGTATCAGGGTTTAGGACGGAAACTCATTTGCTACAAAAGGCATTTCATTTTCTTGAACTTATTTGAACTCCAGGCCTTTTGTGTGTTCAAAATGCACCATTCAAAGCCACATCATCAATTTTCAACCCTTTCTGACTGAATTTGTTATTGTTCATGCAGTTATTGATTTTTTCGAGCTAAATGACCCTGAAATTCAAAAGCACTTCAAATGAACTCTGAAAAGGTTGAAAGTTACCATGGTATCATCATTTCACCACATAGCATGTGCTAAAAAGTGAGAGGGTTACGGCAAAAGCTGGATGTACTTCCTGTAGAAGACGGACAGTCTCTTTCGAAGTATCAGGGTTTTGGACGGAAACTCATCTGTTACAAAAGGAATTTCATTTTCTTGAACTTATTTGAACTCCATATTTTGTGTGTGTTCAAAATGCACCATTCAAAGCCACATCACCAATTTTCAACCCTTTCTGACTTCATTTGTTATTTTTCATGCAGTTATTGATTTTTTCGAGCTAAATGACCCTGAAATTTAAAAGCACTTCATATGAACTCTGAAAAGGTTGAAAGTTACCATGGTATCATCATTTCACCACATAGAATGTGCTAAAAAGTGAGAGGGTTACGGCAAAAGTTGGATGCACTTCGTGTACAAGACGGACAGTCTCTTTCGAAGTATCAGGGTTTCGGACGGAAACTCATCTGTTACAAAAGGAATTTCCTTTTCTTGAACTTATTTGAACTCCAGATTTTGTGTGTGTTCAAAATGCACCATTCAAAGCCACATCATCAATTTTCAACCGTTTATGACTTCATTTGTTATTTTTCATGCGGTTATTGATTTTTTCGAGCTAAATGACCCTAAAATTAAAAAAACACTACAAATGAACTCTGAAAAGGTTGAAAGTTGGCACGGTATCATCATTTCACCCATATAGCATGTGCTAAAAAGTTGAGAGGGTTACGGCAAAAGTTGAATGCACTTCGTGTACAAAACGGACAGTCTCTTTCTAAGTATCAGGGTTTCGGACGTAAACTCATCTGCTACAAAAGATATTTCATTTTCTTGAACTTATTCGAACTCCAGGCCTTTTGTGTGTTCAAAATGCACCATTCAAAGCCACATCATCAATTTTCAACCCTTTCTGACTTCATTTGTAATTTTTCATGCAGTTATTGATTTTTTTGAGCTAAATGACCCTGAAATTCAAAAGCACTACAAATGAACTCTGAAAAGGTTGAAAGTTACCATGGTATCATCATTTCACCACATAGCAAGTGAGAGGGTTACGGCAAAAGCTGGATGCACTTTGTGTACAAGACGGACAGTCTCTTTCAAAGTATCAGGGTTTCGGACGGAAACTCATCTGTTACAAAAGGAATTTCCTTTTCTTGAACTTATTTGAACTCCAGATTTTGTGTGTGTTCAAAATGCACCATCCAAAGCCACATCATGAATTTTCAACCGTTTATGACTTCATTTGTTATTTTTCATGCGGTTATTGATTTTTTCGAGCTAAATGACCCTAAAATTAAAAAAACACTACAAATGAACTCTGAAAAGGTTGAAAGTTGGCACGGTATCATCATTTCACCCATATAGCATGTGCTAAAAAGTTGAGAGGGTTACGGCAAAAGTTGAATGCACTTCGTGTACAAAACGGACAGTCTCTTTCTAAGTATCAGGGTTTCGGACGTAAACTCATCTGCTACAAAAGAACTTTCATTTTCTTGAACTTATTCGAACTCCAGGCCTTTTGTGTGTTCAAAATGCACCATTCAAAGCCACATCATCAATTTTCAACCCTTTCTGACTTCATTTGTAATTTTTCATGCAGTTATTGATTTTTTCGAGCTAAATGACCCTGAAATTCAAAAGCACTACAAATGAACTCTGAAAAGGTTGAAAGTTACCATGGTATCATCATTTCACCACATAGCATGTGCTAAAAAGTGAGAGGGTTACGGCAAAAGCTGGATGCACTTTGTGTACAAGATGGACAGTCTCTTTCAAAGTATCAGGGTTTCCGAGGGAAACTCATCTGTTACAAAAGGAATTTCATTTTCTTGAAATTATTTGAACTCCAGATTTTGTGTGTGTTCAAAATGCACCATTCAAAGCCACATCATCAATTTTCAACCGTTTATGACTTCATTTGTTATTTTTCATGCGGTTATTGATTTTTTCGAGCTAAATGACCCTAAAATTAAAAAAACACTACAAATGAACTCTGAATAGGTTGAAAGTTGGCACGGTATCATAATTTCACCCATATAGCATGTGCTAAAAAGTTGAGACGGTTACGGCAAAAGTTGGATGCACTTCGTGGACAAAACGAACAGTCTCTTTCTAAGTATCAGGGTTTCGGACGGAAACTCATTTGCTACAAAAGGCATTTCATTTTCTTGAACTTATTTGAACTCCAGGCCTTTTGTGTGTTCAAAATGCACCATTCAAAGCCACATCATCAATTTTCAACCCTTTCTGACTGAATTTGTTATTGTTCATGCAGTTATTGATTTTTTCGAGCTAAATGACCCTGAAATTCAAAAGCACTTCAAATGAACTCTGAAAAGGTTGAAAGTTACCATGGTATCATCATTTCACCACATAGCATGTGCTAAAAAGTGAGAGGGTTACGGCAAAAGCTGGATGTACTTCCTGTAGAAGACGGACAGTCTCTTTCGAAGTATCAGGGTTTTGGACGGAAACTCATCTGTTACAAAAGGAATTTCATTTTCTTGAACTTATTTGAACTCCAGATTTTGTGTGTGTTCAAAATGCACCATTCAAAGCCACATCACCAATTTTCAACCCTTTCTGACTTCATTTGTTATTTTTCATGCAGTTATTGATTTTTTCGAGCTAAATGACCCTGAAATTTAAAAGCACTTCATATGAACTCTGAAAAGGTTGAAAGTTACCATGGTATCATCATTTCACCACATAGCATGTGCTAAAAAGTGAGAGGGTTACGGCAAAAGCTGGATGCACTTCGTGTACAAGACGGACAGTCTCTTTCGAAGTATCAAGGTTTCGGACGGAAACTCATCTGTTACAAAAGGAATTTCCTTTTATTGAACTTATTTGAACTCCAGATTTTCTGTGTGTTCAAAATGCACCATTGAAAGCCACATCATCATTTTTCTACCCTTTCTGACTTCATTTGTAATTTTTCATGCACTTATTGACTTTTCGAGCAAAATCACCCTGAAATTAAAAAAACACTACAAATGAACTCTGAAAAGGTTGAAAGTTGGCACAGTATCATCATTTCACCCACATAGCATGTGCTAAAAAGTTGAGAGGGTTACGGCAAAAACTGGATGCACTTCGTGTACAAAACGGACAGTCTCTTTCGAAGTATCGGGGTTTCGGACGGAAACTCATCTGTTACAAAAGGCATTTCATTTTCTTGAACTTATTTGAACTCTAGATTTTTTGTGTGTTCAAAATGCACCATTCAAAGCCACATCATCAATTTTCAACCCTTTATGACTTCATTTTTTATTTTTCATGCAGTTATTGATTTTTTCGAGCTAAACGACCCTGAAATTAAAAAAACACTACAAATGAACTCTAAAAAGGTTGAAAGTAGGCACGGTATTATCATGTCACCCACATAGCATGGGCTAAAAAGTTGAGAGGGTTACGGCAAAATTCGGATGCACTTCGGGTACAAAACGGACAGTCTCTTTCGAAGTATCAAGGTTTCGGACGGAAACTCATCTGTTACAAAAGGCATTTCATTTTGTTGAACTTATTTGAACTCCAGGATTTTTGTGTGTTCAAAATGCACCATTCAAAGCCACATCATCAATTTTCAACCGTTTATGACTTCATTTGTTATTTTTCATGCAGTTATTGATTTTTTCGAGCTAAATGACCCTGAAATTGAAAAGCACTACAAATGAACTCTAAAAAGTTTGAAAGTTTGCATGGTATCATCATTTCACCCACATAGCATGTGCTAAAAAGTTGAGAGGGTTACGGCAAAAGTTGGATGTACTTCGTGTACAAAACGGACAGTCTCTTTCGAGGTATCAAGGTTTCGAACGGAAACTCATCTGGTACAAAAGGCATTTCATTTTCGTGAACTTATTTGAACTCCAGGCCTTTTGTGTGTTCAAAATGCACCATTCAAAGCAACATCATCAATTTTCAACCCTTTCTGACTTCATTTGTTATTTTTCATGCAGTTATTGATTTTTTGAGCTAAATGACCCTGAAATTGAAAAGCACTACAAATGAACTCTGAAAAGGTTGAAAGTTGGCTCGGTATCATCATTTCGTCCACATAGCATGTGCTAAAAAGTTGATAGGGTTACGACAGAAGTTGGATGCACTTCGTGTACGAAACGGACAGTCTCTTTCGATGTATCAGGGTTTTGGACGGAAACTCATCTCGTACAAAAGGCATTTCATTTTCTTGAACTTATTTGAACTCCATGCCTTTTGTGTGTTCAAAATGCACCATTCAAAGCCACATCATCAATTTTCAACCCTTTCTGACTTCATTTGTTATTTTTCATGCATTATTGATTTTTCGAGCTAAATGACCCTGAAATTAAAAAGCACTTCAAATAAACTCTAAAAAGGTTGAAAGTTACCATGGTATCATCATTTCACCAAATAGGATGTGCTAAAAAGTGAGAGGGTTACGGCAAAAGCTGGATGCACTTCGTGTACAAGACGGACAGTCTCTTTTGATGTATCAGGGTTTCAGATGGAAACTCATCTGTTACAAAAGGAATTTCATTTTCTTGAACTTATTTGAACTCCAGATTTTGTGTGTGTTCAAAATGCACCATTCAATGCCACATCATCAATTTTCAACCGTTTATGACTTCATTTGTTATTTTTCATGCGGTTATTGATTTTTTCGAGCTAAATGACCCTGAATTTAAAATACACTACAAATGAACTCGGAAAAGGTTGAAAGTTGGCACGGTATCATCATTTCACCCATATAGCATGTGCTAAGAAGTTGAGAGGGTTACGGCAAAAGTTGAATGCACTTCGTGTACAAAACGGACAGTCTCTTTCTAAGTATCAGGGTTTCGGACGGAAACTCATCTGCTACAAAAGACATTTCATTTTCTTGAACTTATTCGAACTCCAGGCCTTTTGTGTGTTCAAAATGCACCATTCAAAGCCACATCATCAATTTTCAACCCTTTCTAACTTCATTTGTTATTTTTCATGCAGTTATTGATTTTTTCGAGCTAAATGACCCTGAAATTCAAAAGCACTACAAATGAACTCTGAAAAGGTTGAAAGTTACCATGGTATCATCATTTCACCACATAGCATGTGCTAAAAAGTGAGAGGGTTACGGCAAAAGCTGGATGCACTTTGTGTACAAGACGGACAGTCTCTTTCAAAGTATCAGGGTTTCGGACGGAAACTCATCTGTTACAAAAGGAATTTCATTTTCTTGAACTTATTTGAACTCCAGATTTTGTGTGTGTTCAAAATGCACCATTCAAAGCCACATCATCAATTTTCAACCGTTTATGACTTCATTTGTTATTTTCATGCGGTTATTGATTTTTTCGAGCTAAATGACCCTAAAATTAAAAAAACACTACAAATGAACTCTGAATAGGTTGAAAGTTGGCACGGTATCATAATTTCACCCATAAAGCATGTGCTAAAAAGTTGAGACGGTTACGGCAAAAGTTGGATGCACTTCGTGGACAAAACGAACAGTCTCTTTCGTAGTATCAGGGTTTCGGACGGAAACTCATTTGCTACAAAAGGCATTTCATTTTCTTGAACTTATTTGAACTCCAGGCCTTTTGTGTGTTCAAAATGCACCATTCAAAGCCACATCATCAATTTTCAACCCTTTCTGACTGAATTTGTTATTGTTCATGCAGTTATTGATTTTTTCGAGCTAAATGACCCTGAAATTCAAAAGCACTTCAAATGAACTCTGAAAAGGTTGAAAGTTACCATGGTATCATCATTTCACCACATAGCATGTGCTAAAAAGTGAGAGGGTTACGGCAAAAGCTGGATGTACTTCCTGTAGAAGACGGACAGTCTCTTTCGAAGTATCAGGGTTTTGGACGGAAACTCATCTGTTACAAAAGGAATTTCATTTTCTTGAACTTATTTGAACTCCAGATTTTGTGTGTGTTCAAAATGCACCATTCAAAGCCACATCACCAATTTTCAACCCTTTCTGACTTCATTTGTTATTTTTCATGCAGTTATTGATTTTTTCGAGCTAAATGACCCTGAAATTTAAAAGCACTTCATATGAACTCTGAAAAGGTTGAAAGTTACCATGGTATCATCATTTCACCACATAGCATGTGCTAAAAAGTGAGAGGGTTACGGCAAAAGTTGGATGCACTTCGTGTTCAAGACGGACAGTCTCTTTCGAAGTATCAGGGTTTCGGACGGAAACTCATCTGTTACAAAAGGAATTTCCTTTTCTTGAACTTATTTGAACTCCAGATTTTGTGTGTGTTCAAAATGCACCATTCAAAGCCACATCATCAATTTTCAACCGTTTATGACTTCATTTGTTATTTTTCATGCGGTTATTGATTTTTTCGAGCTAAATGACCCTAAAATTAAAAAAACACTACAAATGAACTCTGAAAAGGTTGGAAGTTGGCACGGTATCATCATTTCACCCATATAGCATGTGCTAAAAAGTTGAGAGGGTTACGGCAAAAGTTGAATGCACTTCGTGTACAAAACGGACAGTCTCTTTCTAAGTATCAGGGTTTCGGACGTAAACTCATCTGCTACAAAAGATATTTCATTTTCTTGAACTTATTCGAACTCCAGGCCTTTTGTGTGTTCAATATGCACCATTCAACGCCACATCATCAATTTTCAACCCTTTCTGACTTCATTTGTAATTTTTCATGCAGTTATTGATTTTTTTGAGCTAAATGACCCTGAAATTCAAAAGCACTACAAATGAACTCTGAAAAGGTTGAAAGTTACCATGGTATCATCATTTCACCACATAGCATGTGCTAAAAAGTGAGAGGGTTACGGCAAAAGCTGGATGCACTTTGTGTACAAGACGGACAGTCTCTTTCAAAGTATCAGGGTTTCGGACGGAAACTCATCTGTTACAAAAGGAATTTCCTTTTCTTGAACTTATTTGAACTCCAGATTTTGTGTGTGTTCAAAATGCACCATTCAAAGCCACATCATGAATTTTCAACCGTTTATGACTTCATTTGTTATTTTTCATGCGGTTATTGATTTTTTCGAGCTAAATGACCCTAAAATTAAAAAAACACTACAAATGAACTCTGAAAAGGTTGAAAGTTGGCACAGTATCATCATTTCACCCATATAGCATGTGCTAAAAAGTTGAGAGGGTTACGGCAAAAGTTGAATGCACTTCGTGTACAAAACGGACAGTCTCTTTCTAAGTATCAGGGTTTCGGACGTAAACTCATCTGCTACAAAAGAACTTTCATTTTCTTGAACTTATTCGAACTCCAGGCCTTTTGTGTGTTCAAAATGCACCATTCAAAGCCACATCATCAATTTTCAACCCTTTCTGACTTCATTTGTAATTTTTCATGCAGTTATTGATTTTTTCGAGCTAAATGACCCTGAAATTCAAAAGCACTACAAATGAACTCTGAAAAGGTTGAAAGTTACCATGGTATCATCATTTCACCACATAGCATGTGCTAAAAAGTGAGAGGGTTACGGCAAAAGCTGGATGCACTTTGTGTACAAGACGGACAGTCTCTTTCAAAGTATCAGGGTTTCCGAGGGAAACTCATCTGTTACAAAAGGAATTTCATTTTCTTGAACTTATTTGAACTCCAGATTTTGTGTGTGTTCAAAATGCACCATTCAAAGCCACATCATCAATTTTCAACCGTTTAAGACTTCATTTGTTATTTTTCATGCGGTTATTGATTTTTTCGAGCTAAATGACCCTAAAATTAAAAAAACACTACAAATGAACTCTGAATAGGTTGAAAGTTGGCACGGTATCATAATTTCACCCATATAGCATGTGCTAAAAAGTTGAGACGGTTACGGCAAAAGTTGGATGCACTTCGTGGACAAAACGAACAGTCTCTTTCGTAGTATCAGGGTTTCGGACGGAAACTCATTTGCTACAAAAGGCATTTCATTTTCTTGAACTTATTTGAACTCCAGGCCTTTTGTGTGTTCAAAATGCACCATTCAAAGCCACATCATCAATTTTCAACCCTTTCTGACTGAATTTGTTATTGTTCATGCAGTTATTGATTTTTTCGAGCTAAATGACCCTGAAATTCAAAAGCACTTCAAATGAACTCTGAAAAGGTTGAAAGTTACCATGGTATCATCATTTCACCACATAGCATGTGCTAAAAAGTGAGAGGGTTACGGCAAAAGCTGGATGTACTTCCTGTAGAAGACGGACAGTCTCTTTCGAAGTATCAGGGTTTTGGACGGAAACTCATCTGTTACAAAAGGAATTTCATTTTCTTGAACTTATTTGAACTCCAGATTTTGTGTGTGTTCAAAATGCACCATTCAAAGCCACATCACCAATTTTCAACCCTTTCTGACTTCATTTGTTATTTTTCATGCAGTTATTGATTTTTTCGAGCTAAATGACCCTGAAATTTAAAAGCACTTCATATGAACTCTGAAAAGGTTGAAAGTTACCATGGTATCATCATTTCACCACATAGCATGTGCTAAAAAGTGAGAGGGTTACGGCAAAAGCTGGATGCACTTCGTGTACAAGACGGACAGTCTCTTTCGAAGTATCAAGGTTTCGGACGGAAACTCATCTGTTACAAAAGGAATTTCCTTTTCTTGAACTTATTTGAACTCTAGATTTTCTGTGTGTTCAAAATGCACCATTCAAAGCCACATCATCAATTTTCAACCGTTTATGACTTCATTTGTTATTTTTCATGCGGTTATTGATTTTTTCGAGCTAAATGACCCTAAAATTAAAAAAACACTACAAATGAACTCTGAAAAGGTTGAAAGTTGGCACGGTATGATCATTTCACCCATATAGCATGTGATAAAAAGTTGAGAGGGTTACGGCAAAAGTTGAATGCACTTCGTGTACAAAACGGACAGTCTCTTTCTAAGTATCAGGGTTTCGGACGTAAACTCATCTGCTACAAAAGATATTTCATTTTCTTGAACTTATTCGAACTCCAGGCCTTTTGTGTGTTCAAAATGCACCATTCGAAGCCACATCATCAATTTTCAACCCTTTCTGACTTCATTTGTAATTTTTCATGCAGTTATTGATTTTTTTGAGCTAAATGACCCTGAAATTCAAAAGCACTACAAATGAACTCTGGAAAGGTTGAAAGTTACCATGGTATCATCATTTCACCACATAGCATGTGCTAAAAAGTGAGAGGGTTACGGCAAAAGCTGGATGCACTTTGTGTACAAGACGGACAGTCTCTTTCAAAGTATCAGGGTTTCAGACGGAAACTCATCTGTTACAAAAGGAATTTCATTTTCTTGAACTTATTTGAAATCCAGATTTTGTGTGTGTTCAAAATGCACCATTCAAAGCCACATCATCAATTTTCAACCGTTTATGACTTCATTTGTTATTTTTCATGCGGTTATTGATTTTTTCGAGCTAAATGACCCTAAAATTAAAAAAACACTACAAATGAACTCTGAATAGGTTGAAAGTTGGCACGGTATCATCATTTCACCCATATAGCATGTGCTAAAAAGTTGAGACGGTTACGGCAAAAGTTGGATGCACTTCGTGGACAAAACGAACAGTCTCTTTCGTAGTATCAGGGTTTCGGACGGAAACTCATTTGCTACAAAAGGCATTTCATTTTCTTGAACTTATTTGAACTCCAGGCCTTTTGTGTGTTCAAAATGCACCATTCAAAGCCACATCATCAATTTTCAACCCTTTCTGACTTCATTTGTTATTTTTCATGCAGTTATTGATTTTTTCGAGCTAAATGACCCTGAAATTCAAAAGCACTTCAAATGAACTCTGAAAATGTTGAAAGTTACCATGGTCTCATCATTTCACCACATAGCATGTGCTAAAAAGTGAGAGGGTTACGGCAAAAGGTGGATGTACTTCCTGTAGAAGACGGACAGTCTCTTTCGAAGTATCAGGGTTTTGGACGGAAACTCATCTGTTACAAAAGGAATTTCATTTTCTTGAACTTATTTGAACTCCAGATTTTGTGTGTGTTCAAAATGCACCATTCAAAGCCACATCATCAATTTTCAACCGTTTATGACTTCATTTGTTATTTTTCATGCGGTTATTGATTTTTTCGCGCTAAATGACCCTAAAATTAAAAAAACACTACAACTGAACTCTGAATAGGTTTAAAGTTGGCACGGTATCATCATTTCACCCATATAGCATGTGCTAAAAAGTTGAGAGGGTTACGGCAAAAGTTGAATGCACTTCGTGTACAAAACGGACAATCTCTTTCGAAGTATCAGGGTTTCGGACGGAAACTCATCTGCTACAAAAGACATTTCATTTTCTTGAACTTATTCGAACTCCAGGCCTTTTGTGTGTTCAAAATGCACCATTCAAAGCCACATCATCAATTTCCAACCCTTTCTGACTTCATTTGTTATTTTTCATGCGGTTATTGATTTTTTCTAGCTAAATGACCCTGAAATTAAAAAAACACTACAAATGAACTCTGAAAAGGTTGAAAGTTGGCAGGGTAACATCATTTCACCCACATAGCATGTGCTAAAAAGTTGAGAGGGTTACGGCAAAAACTGGATGCACTTCGTGTACAAAACGGACAGTCTCTTTCGAAGTATCAGGGTTCCAGACGGAAACTCATTTGTTACAAAAGGCATTTCATTTTCTTGAACTTATTCGAACTCCAGATTTTGTGTGTGTTCAAAATGCACCATTGAAAGCCACATCATCAATTTTCTACCCTTTCTGACTTCATTTGTTATTTTTCATGCAATTATTGATTTTTTCGAGCTAAATGACCCTGAAATTAAAAAAACACTACAAATGAACTCTGAAAAGGTTGAAAGTTGGCACAGTATCATCATTTCACCAAATAGCATGTGCTAAAAAGTAAGAGGGTTACGGCAAAAGCTGGATGCACTTCGTGTACAAGACGGACAGTCTCTTTTGATGTATCAGGGTTTCGGACGGAAACTCATCTGTTACAAAAGGAATTTCATTTTCTTGAACTTATTTGAACTCCAGATTTTGTGTGTGTTCAAAATGCACCATTCAAAGCCACATCATCAATTGTCAACCGTTTATGACTTCATTTGTTATTTTTCATGCGGTTATTGATTTTTTCGAGCTAAATGACCCTGAATTTAAAAAACACTACAAATGAACTCTGAAAAGGTTGAAAGTTGGCACGGTATCATCATTTCACCCATATAGCATGTGCTAAAAAGTTGAGAGGGTTACGGCAAAAGTTGAATGCACTTCGTGTACAAAATGGACAGTCTCTTTCTAAGTATCAGGGTTTCGGACGGAAACTCATCTGCTACAAAAGACATTTCATTTTCTTGAACTTATTCGAACTCCAGGCCTTTTGTGTGTTCAAAATGCACCATTCAAAGCCACATCATCAATTTTCAACCCTTTCTGACTTCATTTGTAATTTTTCATGCAGTTATTGATTTTTTTCGAGCTAAATGACCCTGAAATTCAAAAGCACTACAAATGAACTCTGAAAAGGTTGAAAGTTACCATGGTATCATCATTTCACCACATAGCATGTGCTAAAAAGTGAGAGGGTTACGGCAAAAGCTGGATGCACTTTGTGTACAAGACGGACAGTCTCTTTCAAAGTATCAGGGTTTCGGATGGAAACTCATATGTTACAAAAGGAATTTCATTTTCTTGAACTTTTTTGAACTCCAGATTTTGTGTGTGTTCAAAATGCACCATTCAAAGCCACATCATCAATTTTCAACCGTTTATGACTTCATTTGTTATTTTTCATGCGGTTATTGATTTTTTTGAGCTAAATGACCCTAAAATTAAAAAAACACTCCAAATGAACTCTGAATAGGTTGAAAGTTGGCACGGTATCATCATTTCACCCATATAGCATGTGCTAAAAAGTTGAGACGGTTACGGCAAAAGTTGGATGCACTTCGTGGACAAAACGAACAGTCTCTTTCGTAGTATCAGGGTTTCGGACGGAAACTCATTTGCTACAAAAGGCATTTCATTTTCTTGAACTTATTTGAACTCCAGGCCTTTTGTGTGTTCAAAATGCACCATTCAAAGCCACATCATCAATTTTCAACCCTTTCTGACTTCATTTGTTATTTTTCATGCAGTTATTGATTTTTTCGAGCTAAATGACCCTGAAATTCAAAAGCACTTCAAATGAACTCTGAAAAGGTTGAAAGTTACCATGGTATCATCATTTCACCACATAGCATGTGCTAAAAAGTGAGAGGGTTACGGCAAAAGCTGGATGCACTTCCTGTACAAGACGGACAGTCTCTTTCGAAGTATCAGGGTTTTGGACGGAAACTCATCTGTTACAAAAGGAATTTCATTTTCTTGAACTTGTTTGAACTCCAGATTTTGTGTGTGTTCAAAATGCACCATTCAAAGCCACATCATCAATTTTCAACCGTTTATGACTTCATTTGTTATTTTTCATGCGGTTATTGATTTTTTCGAGCTAAATGACCCTAAAATTAAAAAAACACTACAAATGAACTCTGAAAAGGTTGAAAGTTGGCACGGTATCAACATTTCACCCATATAGCATGTGCTAAAAAGTTGAGAGGGTTACGGCAAAAGTTGAATGCACTTCGTGTACAAAACGGATAGTCTCTTTCTAAGTATCAGGGTTTCGGACGTAAACTCATCTGCTACAAAAGATATTTCATTTTCTTGAACTTACTCGAACTCCAGGCCTTTTGTGTGTTCAAAATGCACCATTCAAAGCCACATCATCAATTTTCAACCCTTTCTGACTTCATTTGTAATTTTTCATGCAGTTATTGATTTTTTTGAGCTAAATGACCCTGAAATTCAAAAGCACTACAAATGAACTCTGAAAAGGTTGAAAGTTACCATGGTATCATCATTTCACCACATAGCATGTGCTAAAAAGTGAGAGGGTTACTGCAAAAGCTGGATGCACTTTGTGTACAAGACGGATAGTCTCTTTCAAAGTATCAGGGTTTCAGACGGAAACTCATCTGTTACAAAAGGAATTTCATTTTCTTGAACTTATTTGAACTCCAGATTTTGTGTGTGTTCAAAATGCACCATTCAAAGCCACATCATCAATTTTCAACCGTTTATGACTTCATTTGTTATTTTTCATGCGGTTATTGATTTTTTCGAGCTAAATGACCCTAAAATTAAAAAAACACTCCAAATGAACTCTGAATAGGTTGAAAGTTGGCACGGTATCATCATTTCACCCATATAGCATGTGCTAAAAAGTTGAGACGGTTACGGCAAAAGTTGGATGCACTTCGTGGACAAAACGAACAGTCTCTTTCGTAGTATCAGGGTTTCGGACGGAAACTCATTTGCTACAAAAGGCATTTCATTTTCTTGAACTTATTTGAACTCCAGGCCTTTTGTGTGTTCAAAATGCACCATTCAAAGCCACATCATCAATTTTCAACCCTTTCTGACTTCATTTGTTATTTTTCATGCAGTTATTGATTTTTTCGAGCTAAATGACCCTGAAATTCAAAAGCACTTCAAATGAACTCTGAAAAGGTTGAAAGTTACCATGGTATCATCATTTCACCACATAGCATGTGCTAAAAAGTGAGAGGGTTACGGCAAAAGCTGGATGCACTTCCTGTACAAGACGGACAGTCTCTTTCGAAGTATCAGGGTTTTGGACGGAAACTCATCTGTTACAAAAGGAATTTCATTTTCTTGAACTTGTTTGAACTCCAGATTTTGTGTGTGTTCAAAATGCACCATTCAAAGCCACATCATCAATTTTCAACCGTTTATGACTTCATTTGTTATTTTTCATGCGGTTATTGATTTTTTCGAGCTAAATGACCCTAAAATTAAAAAAACACTACAACTGAACTCTGAATAGGTTTAAAGTTGGCACGGTATCATCATTTCACCCATATAGCATGTGCTAAAAAGTTGAGAGGGTTACGGCAAAAGTTGAATGCACTTCGTGTACAAAACGGACAATCTCTTTCGAAGTATCAGGGTTTCGGACGGAAACTCATCTGCTACAAAAGACATTTCATTTTCTTGAACTTATTCGAACTCCAGGCCTTTTGTGTGTTCAAAATGCACCATTCAAAGCCACATCATCAATTTTCAACCGTTTATGACTTCATTTGTTATTTTTCATGCGGTTATTGATTTTTTCGAGCTAAATGACCCTAAAATTAAAAAAACACTACAAATGAACTCTGAATAGGTTTAAAGTTGGCACGGTATCATCATTTCACCCATATAGCATGTGCTAAAAAGTTGAGAGGGTTACGGCAAAAGTTGAATGCACTTCGTGTACAAAACGGACAGTCTCTTCCGAAGTATCGGGGTTTCGGACAGAAACTCATCTGCTACAAAAGACATTTCATTTTCTTGAACTTATTCGAACTCCAGGCCTTTTGTGTGTTCAAAATGCACCATTCAAAGCCACATCATCAATTTTCAACCCTTTCTGACTTCATTTGTTATTTTTCATGCGGTTATTGATTTTTTCGAGCTAAATGACCCTAAAATTAACAAAACACTACAAATGAACTCTGAAAAGGTTGAAAGTTGGCACGGTAACATCATTTCACCCACATAGCATGTGCTAAAAAGTTGAGAGGGTTACAGCAAAAACTGGATGCTCTTCGTGTACAAAACGGACAGTCTCTTTCGAAGTATCAGGGTTTCAGACGGAAACTCATCTGTTACAAAAGGCATTTCATTTTCTTGAACTTATTTGAACTCCAGATTTTTTGTGTGTTCAAAATGCACCGTTGAAAGCCACATCATCAATTTTCTACCCTGTCTGACTTCATTTGTTATTTTTCATGCAGTTATTGATTTTTTCGAGCTAAATGACCCTGAAATTCAAAAGCACTTCAAATGAACTCTGAAAAGGTTGAAAGTTACCATGGTATCATAATTTCACCACATAGCATGTGCTAAAAAGTGAGAGGGTTACGGCAAAAGCTGGATGTACTTCCTATACAAGACGGACAGTCTCTTTCGAAGTATCAGGGTTTTGGACGGAAACTCATGTGTTACAAAAGGAATTTCATTTTCTTGAACTTATTTGAACTCCAGATTTTGTGTGTGTTCAAAATGCACCATTTAAAGACACATCATCAATTTTCAACCGTTTATGACTTCATTTGTTATTTTTCATGCGGTTATTGATATTTTCGAGCTAAATGACCGTAAAATTAAAAAAACACTACAAATGAACTCTGAATAGGTTTAAAGTTGGCACGGTATCATCATTTCACCCATATAGCATGTGCTAAAAAGTTGAGAGGGTTACGGCAAAAGTTGAATGCACTTCGTGTACAAAACGGACAGTCTCTTTCGAAGTATCAGGGTTTCGGACGGAAACTCATCAGCTACAAAAGACATTTCATCTTCTTGAACTTATTTGAACTCCAGGCCTTTTGTGTGTTCAAAATGCACCATTCAAAGCCACATCATCAATTTTCAACCCTTTCTGACTTCATTTGTTATTTTTCATGCGATTATTGATTTTTTCGAGCTAAATGACCCTGAAATGAAAAAAACACTACAAATGAACTCTGAAAAGGTTGAAAGTTGGCACGGTAACATCATTTCACGCACATAGCATGTGCTGAAAAGTTGAGAGGGTTACGGTAAAAACTGGATGCACTTCGTGTACAAAACGGACAGTCTCTTTCGAAGTATCAGGGTTCCGGACGGAAACTCATCTGTTACAAAAGGCATTTCATTTTCTTGAACTTATTTGAACTCCAGATTTTGTGTGTGTTCAAAATGCACCATTGAAAGCCACATCATCAATTTTCTACCCTTTCTGACTTCATTTGTTATTTTTCATGCACTTATTGATTTTTTCGAGCAAAATGACCCTGAAATTACAAAAAACACTACAAATGAACTTTGAAAAGGTTGAAAGTTGGCACAGTATCATCATTTCACCAAATAGCATGTGCTAAAAAGTGAGAGGGTTACGGCAAAAGCTGGATGCACTTCGTGTACAAGACGGATAGTCTCTTTTGATGTATCAGGGTTTCGGACGGAAACTCATCTGTTACAAAAGGAATTTCATTTTCTTGAACTTATTTGAACTCCAGATTTTGTGTGTGTTCAAAATGCACCATTCAAAGCCACATCATCAATTTTCAACCGTTTATGACTTCATTTGTTATTTTTCATGCGGTTATTGATTTTTTCGAGCTAAATGACCCTGAATTTAAAAAACACTACAAATGAACTCTGAAAAGGTTGAAAGTTGGCACGGTATCATCATTTCACCCATATAGCATGTGCTAAGAAGTTGAGAGGGTTACGGCAAAAGTTGAATGCACTTCGTGTACAAAACGGACAGTCTCTTTCTAAGTATCAGGGTTTCGGACGGAAACTCATCTGCTACAAAAGACATTTCATTTTCTTGAACTTATTCGAACTCCAGGCCTTTTGTGTGTTCAAAATGCACCATTCAAAGCCACATCATCAATTTTCAACCCTTTCTGACTTCATTTGTAATTTTTCCTGCAGTTATTGATTTTTTCGAGCTAAATGACCCTGAAATTCAAAAGCACTACAAATGAACTCTGAAAAGGTTGAAAGTTACCATGGTATCATCATTTCACCACATAGCATGTGCTAAAAAGTGAGAGGGTTACGGCCAAAGCTGGATGCACTTTGTGTACAAGACGGACAGTCTCTTTCAAAGCATCAGGGTTTCGGACGGAAACTCATCTGTTACAAAAGGAATTTCATTTTCTTGAACCTATTTGAACTCCAGATTTTGTGTGTGTTCAAAATGCACCATTCAAAGCCACATCATCAATTTTCAACCGTTCATGACTTCATTTGTTATTTTTCATGCGGTTATTGATTTTTCGAGCTAAATGACCCTAAAATTAAAAAAACACTACAAATGAACTCTGAATAGGTTGAAAGTTGGCACGGTATCATCATTTCACCCATATAGCATGTGCTAAAAAGTTGAGAGGGTTACAGCAAAAGTTGAATGCACTTCGTGTACAAAACGGACAGTCTCTTTCGAAGTATCGGGGTTTCGGACGGAAACTCATCTGCTACAAAAGACATTTCATTTTCTTGAACTTATTCGAACTCCAGGCCTTTTGTGTGTTCAAAATGCACCATTCAAAGCCACATCATCAATTTTCAACCCTTTCTGACTTCATTTGTTATTTTTCATGCGGTTATTGATTTTTTCGAGGTAAATGACCCTAAAATTAAAAAGACACTACAAATGAACTCTGAAAAGGTTGAAAGTTGGCACGGTAACATCATTTCACCCACATAGCATGTGCTAAAAAGTTGAGAGGGTTACGGCAAAAACTGAATGCACTTCGTGTACAAAACGGACAGTCTCTTTCGAAGTATCAGGGTTTCGCACGGAAACTCATCTGTTAAAAAAGGCATTTCATTTTCTTGAACTTATTTGAACTCCAGATTTTTTGTGTGTTCAAAATGCACCATTGAAAGCCACATCATCAATTTTCTACCCTTTCTGACTTCATTTTTTATTTTTCATGCACTTATTGATTTTTTCGAGCAAAATGACCCTGAAATTACAAAAAACACTACAAATGAACTCTGAAAAGGTTGAAAGTTGGCACAGTATCATCATTTCACCGACATAGCATGTGCTAAAAAGTTGAGAGGGTTACGGCAAAAACTGGATGCACTTCGTGTACAAAACGGACAGTCTCTTTCGAAGTATCAGGGTTTCGGACAGAAACTCATCTGTTACAAAAGGCATTTCATTTTCTTGAACTTATTTGAACTCTAGATTTTGTGTGTGTTCAAAATGCACCATTCAAAGCCACATCATCAATTTTCAACCCTTTATGACTTCATTTGTTATTTTTCATGCAGTTATTGATTTTTTTGAGCTAAACGACCCTGAAATTAAAAAAAACTACAAATGAACTCAGAAAAGGTTGAAAGTAGGCACGGTATCATCATGTCACCCACATAGCATGTGCTAAAAAGTTGAGAGGGTTACGGCAAAATTTGAATGCACTTCGTGTACAAAACGGATAGTCTCTTTCGAAGTATCAGGGTTTCGGACGGAAACTCATCTGTTACAAAAGGCATTTCATTTTCTTGAACTTATTTGAACTCCAGGATTTTTGTGTGTTCAAAATGCACCATTCAAAGCCACATCATCAATTTTCAACCGTTTATGACTTCATTTGTTATTTTTCATGCAGTTATTGATTTTTTCGAGCTAAATGACCCTGAAATTGAAAAGCACTACAAATGAACTCTAAAAAGATTGAAAGTTGGCATGGTATCATCATTTCACCCACATAGCTTGTGCTAAAAAGTTGAGAGGGTTACGGCAAAAGATGGATGCACTTCCTGTACAAAACAGACAGTCTCTTTCGAAGTATTCGAGTTTCGGACGGAAATTCATCTGGTACGGAAGGCATTTCATTTCCCTGAACTTATGTGAACTCCAAGCCTTTACTGTGTTCAAAATGTACCATTCAATGCTATATCATCAATTTTCAACCCTTTCTGACTTGATTTGTTGTTTTTCATGTAGTTATTGATTTATTCGAGCCAAATGACTCTGAAATTGAAAAGAACTACAAATGCACTGTGAAAAAGTTGAAACTTGGCATGGTATCATCATTTCACCCACACAGCATGTGCTAAAAAGTTGAGAGGGTTAAGGCAAAAGCTGGATGCACTTCGTGTACAAAACGGATAGTCTCTTTCGAAGTATCAAGGTTTCGGACGGAAACTCATCTATTACAAAAGGAATTTCAATTTCTTGAACTTATTTGAACTCTAGATTTCTTGTTGTTCAAAATGCACAATTCAAAGCCACATCATCAATTGTTAACCCTTTCTGACTTCATTTTTATTTTTCATGCAGTAGTTGATTTTTTCCAGTTAAATGACCCTGAAATTGAAAAGTTCTACAAATGAACTCTGAAAAGGTTGAAAGTTGGCATGGTATCATCATTTTACCCACATAGCACATGCTAAAAAGTTGATAGGGTTACGGCAAAAGCTGGATGCACTTCGTGTACAAAACGGATAGTCTCTTTCGGAGTATCAGGGTTTCGGACGGAAACTCATCTGTTACAAAGGCATTTAAATTTCTTGAACTTATTTGAACTCCACGGTTTTATTGTGTTCAAAATGCACCATTCAAAGCCACATGATCAATTTTCAACCCTTTCTGACTTCATTCGTTATTTTTCATGCAGTTATTGATTTTTTTGAGCTAAATGACCCGAGAATTGAAAAGCACTACAAATGAACTCTAAAAAGGTTGAAAGTTGGCATGGTATCATCAGTTCACCCACATAGCATGTGCTAAAAAGTTGAGAGGGTTATGGCAAAAGATGGATGCACTTCATGTACAAAACGGACAGTCTCTTTCGAGGTATCAGGGTTTCGGACGGAAACTCATCTGTTACAAAAGGCATTTCATTTTCTCTAACTTATTTGAACTCCAGATTTTTTGTGTGTTCAAAATGCACCATTCAAAGCCACATCATCAATTTTCAACCCTTTCTGACTCCATTTGTTATTTTTTATGCGGTTATTGATTTTTTCGATCTAAATGACCCTGAAATTAAAAAAACACTACAAATGAACTCTGAAAAGGTTGAAAGTTGGCACGGTATCATCATTTCACCCACATAGCATGTGCTAAAAAGTTGAGGGGGTTACGGCAAAAGTTGGATGCACTTCGCGTACAAAACGGACAGTCTCTTTCGAAGTATCAGGGTTTCGAACGGAAACTCATCTGGTACAAAAGGCATTTCATTTTCTTGAACTTATTTGAACTCCAGGCCTTTTGTGTGTTCAAAATGCACCATTCAAAGCAACATCATCAAGTTCCAACCCTTTCTGACTTCATTTGTTATTTTTCATGCAGTTATTGATTTTTTTAGCTAAATGACCCTGAAATTGAAAAGCACTACAAATGAACTCTGAAAAGGTTGAAAGTTGGCTCGGTATCATCATTTCGCCCACATAGCATGTGCTAAAAAGTTGATAGGGTTACGACAGAAGTTGGATGCACTTCGTGTACGAAACGGACAGTCTCTTTCGAAGTATCAGGGTTTTGGACGGAAACTCATCTGGTACAAAAGGCATTTCATTTTCTTGAACTTATTTGAACTCCATGCCTTTTGTGTGTTCAAAATGCACCATTCAAAGCCACATCATCAATTTTCAACCCATTCTGACTTCATTTGTTATTTTTCATGAAGTTATTGATTTTTTCGAGCTAAGTGACCCTGAAATTCAAAAGCACTTCAAATGAAATCTGACAAGGTTGAAAGTTACCATGGTATCATCATTTCACCACATAGCATGTGCTAAAAAGTGAGAGGGTTACGGCAAAAGCTGGATGCACTTCGTGTACAAGACGGACAGTCTCTTTCGATGTATCAGGGTTTCGGACGGAAACTCATCTGTTACAAAAGGAATTTCATTTTCTTGAACTTATTTGAACTCCAGATTTTGTGTGTGTTCAAAATGCACCATTCAAAGGCACATCATCAATTTTCAACCGTTTATGACTTCATTTGTTATTTTTCATGCGGTTATTGATTTTTTCGAGCTAAATGACCCTAAAATTAAAAAAACACTACAAATGAACTCTGAAAAGGTTGAAAGTTGGCACGGTAACATCATTTCACCCACATAGCATGTGCTAAAAAGTTGAGAGGGTTACGGCAAAAACTCGATGCACTTCGTGTACAAAACGGACAGTCTCTTTCGAAGTATTAGGGTTTCGCACGGAAACTCATCCGTTACAAAAGGCATTTCATTTTCTTGAACTTATTTGAACTCCAGATTTTTTGTGTGTTCAAAATGCACCATTGAAAGCCACATCATCAATTTTCTACCCTTTCTGACTTCATTTGTTATTTTTCATGCACTTATTGATTTTTTCGAGCAAAATGACCCTGAAATTACAAAAAACACTACAAATGAACTCTGAAAAGGTTGATAGTTGGCACAGTATCATCATTTCACCGACATAGCATGTGCTAAAAAGTTGAGAGGGTTACGGCAAAAACTGGATGCACTTCGTGTACAAAACGGACAGTCTCTTTCGAAGTATCAGGGTTTCGGACAGAAACTCATCTGTTACAAAAGGCATTTCATTTTCTTGAACTTATTTGAACTCTAGATTTTGTTTGTGTTCAAAATGCACCATTCAAAGCCACATCATCATTTTTCAACCCTTTATGACTTCATTTGTTATTTTTCATGCAGTTATTGATTTTTTTGAGCTAAACGACCCTGAAATTAAAAAAAAACTACAAATGAACTCAGAAAAGGTTGAAAGTAGGCACGGTATCATCATGTCACCCACATAGCATGTGCTAAAAAGTTGAGAGGGTTACGGCAAAATTTGAATGCACTTCGTGTACAAAACGGATAGTCTCTTTCGAAGTATCAGGGTTTCGGACGGAAACTCATCTGTTACAAAAGGCATTTCATTTTCTTGAACTTATTTGAACTCCAGGATTTTTGTGTGTTCAAAATGCACCATTCAAAGCCACATCATCAATTTTTAACCGTTTATGACTTCATTTGTTATTTTTCATGCAGTTATTGATTTTTTCGAGCTAAATGACCCTGAAATTGAAAAGCACTACAAATGAACTCTAAAAAGATTGAAAGTTGGCATGGTATCATCATTTCACCCACATAGCTTGTGCTAAAAAGTTGAGAGGGTTACGGCAAAAGATGGATGCACTTCCTGTACAAAACAAACAGTCTCTTTCGAAGTATTCGAGTTTCGGACGGAAATTCATCTGGTACGGAAGGCATTTCATTTCCCTGAACTTATGTGAACTCCAAGCCTTTACTGTGTTCAAAATGTACCATTCAAAGCTATATCATCAATTTTCAACCCTTTCTGACTTGATTTGTTATTTTTCATGTAGTTATTGATTTATTCGAGCCAAATGACTCTGAAATTGAAAAGAACTACAAATGCACTGTGAAAAAGTTGAAACTTGGCATGGTATCATCATTTCACCCACACAGCATGTGCTAAAAAGTTGAGAGGGTTAAGGCAAAAGCTGGATGCACTTCGTGTACAAAACGGACAGTCTCTTTCGAAGTATCAAGGTTTCGAACGGAAACTCATCTATTACAAAAGGAATTTCAATTTCTTGAACTTATTTGAACTCTAGATTTCTTGTTGTTCAAAATGCACCATTCAAAGCCACATCATCAATTGTCAACCCTTTCTGACTTCATTTTTATTTTTCATGCAGTAATTGATTTTTTCGAGTTAAATGACCCTGAAATTGAAAAGTTCTACAAATGAACTCTGAAAAGGTTGAAAGTTGGCATGGTATCATCATTTTACCCACATAGCACGTGCTAAAAAGTTGATAGGGTTACGGCAAAAGCTGGATGCACTTCGTGTACAAAACGGACAGTCTCTTTCGAAGTATCAGGGTTTCGGACGGAAACTCATCTGTTACAAAGGCATTTAAATTTCTTGAACTTATTTGAACTCCACAGTTTTATTGTGTTCAAAATGCACCATTCAAAGCCACATGATCAATTTTCAACCCTTTCTGACTTCATTCGTTATTTTTCATGCAGTTATTGATTTTTTTGAGCGAAATGACCCGAGAATTGAGAAGCACTACAAATGAACTCTAAAAAGGTTGAAAGTTGGCATGGTATCATCATTTCACCCACATAGCATGTGCTAAAAAGTTGAGAGGGTTATGGCAAAAGATGGATGCACTTCATGTACAAAACGGACAGTCTCTTTCGAGGTATCAGGGTTTCGGACGGAAACTCATCTGTTACAAAAGGCATTTCATTTTCTCTAACTTATTTGAACTCCAGATTTTGTGTGTGTTCAAAATGCACCATTCAAAGCCACATCATCAATTTTCAACCCTTTCTGACTTCATTTGTTATTTTTCATGCAGTTATTGATTTTTTGAGCTAAATGACCCTGAAATTGAAAAGCACTACAAATGAACTCTGAAAAGGTTGAAAGTTGGTTCGGTATCATCATTTCGCCGACATAGCATGTGCTAAAAAGTTGATAGGGTTACGACAGAAGTTGGATGCACTTCGTGTACGAAACGGACAGTCTCTTTCGAAGTATCAGGGTTTTGGACGGAAACTCATCTGGTACAAAAGGCATTTCATTTTCTTGAACTTATTTGAACTCCATGCCTTTTGTGTGTTCAAAATGCACCATTCAAAGCCACATCATCAATTTTCAACCCATTCTGACTTCATTTGTTATTTTTCATGCAGTTATTGATTTTTTCGAGCTAAGTGACCCTGAAATTCAAAAGCACTTCAAATGAAATCTGACAAGGTTGAAAGTTACGATGGTATCATCATTTCACCACATAGCATGTGCTAAAAGTGAGAGGGTTACGGCAAAAGCTGGATGCACTTCGTGTACAAGACGGACAGTCTCTTTCGATGTATCAGGGTTTCGGACGGAAACTCATCTGTTACAAAAGGAATTTCATTTTCTTGAACTTATTTGAACTCCAGATTTGGTGTGTGTTCAAAATGCACCATTCAAAGCCACATCATTAATTTTCAACCGTTTATGACTTCATTTGTTATTTTTCATGCGGTTATTGATTTTTTCGAGCTAAATGACCCTGAATTTAAAAAACACTACAAATGAACTCGGAAAAGGTTGAAAGTTGGCACGATATCATCATTTCACCCATATAGCATGTGCTAAAAAGTTG
Organism: Hordeum marinum; assembly: GCA_022496015.1. Classification (NCBI taxonomy): domain Eukaryota; kingdom Viridiplantae; phylum Streptophyta; class Magnoliopsida; order Poales; family Poaceae; genus Hordeum; species Hordeum marinum. The sequence goes on along the minus strand of CM039673.1, from coordinate 58,057,520 downwards.
AGAGGGTTACGGCAAAAGTTGAATGCACTTCGTGTACAAAACGGACAGTCTCTTTCGAAGTATCAGGGTTTCGGACGGAAACTCATCTGCTACGAAAGACATTACATTTTCTTGAACTTATTCGAACTCCACGCCTTTTGTGTGTTCAAAATGCACCATTCAAAGCCACATCATCAATTTTCAGCCCTTTTTGACTTCATTTGTTATTTTTCATGCAGTTATTGATTTTTTCGAGCTAAATGACCCTGAAATTGAAAAGCACTTCAAATGACCTCTGAAAAGGTTGAAAGTTACCATGGTATTATCATTTCACCACATAGCATGTGCTAAAAAGTGAGAGGGTTATGGCAAAAGCTGGATGCACTTCGTGTACAAGACGGACAGTCTCTTTCGAAGTATCAGGGTTTCGGACGGAAACTCATCTGTTACAAAAGGAATTTCATTTTCTTGAACTTATTTGAACTCCAGATTTTGTGTGTGCTCAAAATGCACCATTCAAAGCCACATCATCAATTTTCAACCGTTTATGACTTCATTTGTTATTTTTCATGCGGTTATTAATTTTTTCGAGCTAAATGACCCTAAAATTAAAAAAACACTACAAATGAACTCTGAATAGATTGAAAGTTGGCACGGTATCATCATTTCACCCATATAGCATGTGCTAAAAATTTGAGACGATTACGGCAAAAGTTGGATGCACTTAGTGGACAAAACGAACAGTCTCTTTCGTAGTATCAGGGTTTCAGACGGAAACTCATTTGCTACAAAAGGCATTTCATTTTCTTGCACTTATTTGAACTCCAGGCCTTTTGTGTGTTCAAAATGCACCATTCAAAGCCACATCATCAATTTTCAACCCTTTCTGACTTCATTTGTTATTTTTCATGCAGTTACTGATTTTTTGAGCTAAATGACCCTGAAATTGAAAAGCACTACAAATGAACTCTGAAAAGGTTGAAAGTTGGCACGGTATCATCCTTTCACCCACATAGCATGTGCTAAAAACTTGATAGGGTTACGACAGAAGTTGGATGCACTTCGTGTACAAAACGGACAATCTCTTTCGAAGTATCAGGGTTTTGGACGGAAACTCATCTGGTACAAAAGGCATTTCATTTTCTTGAACTTATTTGAACTCCATGCCTTTGTGTGTTCAAAATGCACCATTAAAAGCCACATCATCAATTTTCAACCCTTTGTGACTTCATTTGTTATTTTTCATGCGGTTATTGATTTTTTCGAGCTAAATGACCCTGAAATTCAAAAGCACTTCAAATGAACTCTGAAAAGGTTGAAAGTTACCATGGTATCATCATTTCACCACATAGCATGTGCTAAAAAGTGAGAGGGTTACGGCAAAAGCTGGATGCACTTTGTGTACAAGACGGACAGTCTCTTTCGATGTATCAGGCTTTCGGACGGAAACTCATCTGTTACAAAAGGAATTTAATTTTCTTGAACTTATTTGAACTCCAGATTTTGTGTGTGTTCAAAATGCACAATTCAAAGCCATATCATCAATTTTCAACCGTTTATGACTTCATTTGTTATTTTTCATGCGGTTATTGATTTTTTCGAGCTAAATGACCCTGAATTTAAAAAACACTACAAATGAACTCTGAATAGGTTGAAAGTTGGCACGGTATCATCATTTCACCCATATAGCATGTGCTAAAAAGTTGAGAGGGTTACGACAAAAGTTGAATGCACTTCGTGTACAAAACGGACAGTCTCTTTCGAAGTATCAGGGTTTCAGACGGAAACTCATCTGGTACAAAAGGCATTTCATTTTCTTGAACTTATTTGAACTCCATGCCTTTTGTGTGTTCAAAATGCACAATTCAAAGCCACATCATCAATTTTCAACCGTTTATGACTTCATTTGTTATTTTTCATGCAGTTATTGATTTTTCGAGCTAAATGACCCTGAAATTCAAAAGCACTTCAAATGAACTCTGAAAAGGTTGAAAGTTACCATGGTATCATCATTTCACCACATAGCATGTGCTAAAAAGTGAGAGGGTTACGGCAAAAGCTGGATGCACTTCGTGTACAAGACGGACAGTCTCTTTCGATGTATCAGGGTTTCGGACGGAAACTCATCTGTTACAAAAGGAATTTCATTTTCTTGAACTTATTTGAACTCCAGATTTTGTGTGTGTTCAAATGCACCATTCACAGCCACATCATCAATTTTCAACCGTTTATGACTTCATTTGTTATTTTTCATGCCGTTATTGATTTTTTCAAGCTAAATGACCCTGAATTTAAAAAACACTACAAATGAACTCTGAAAAGGTTGAAAGTTGGCACGGTATCATCATTTCACCCATATAGCATGTGCTAAAAAGTTGAGAGGGTTACGGCAAAAGTTGAATGCACTTCGTGTACAAAACGGACAGTCTCTTTCGAAGTATCAGGGTTTCGCATGGAAACTCATCTGCTACAAAAGACATTTCATTTTCTTGAACTTATTCGAACTCCAGGCCTATTGTGTGTTCAAAATGCACCATTCAAAGCCACATCATCAATTTTCTACCCTTTCTGACTTCATTTGTTATTTTTCATGCAGTTATTGATTTTTTCGAGCTAAATGACCCTGAAATTCAAAAGCACTACAAATGAACTCTGAAAAGGTTGAAAGTTACCATGGTATCATCATTTCACCACATAGCCTGTGCTAAAAAGTGAGAGGGTTACGGCAAAAGCTGGATGCACTTCGTGTACAAGATGGACAGTCTCTTTCGAAGTGTCAGGGTTTTGGACAGAAACTCATCTGTTACAAAAGGAATTTCATTTTCTTGAAGTTATTTGAACTCGAGATTTTGTGTGTGTTCAAAATGCACCATTCAAAGCCAGATCATCAATTTTCAACCGTTTATGACTTCATTTGTTATTTTTCATGCGGTTATTGATTTTTTCGAGCTAAATGACCCTGAAATTAAAAAAACACTACAAATGAACTTTGAAAAGGTTGAAAGTTGGCACAGTGTCATCATTTCACCCATATAGCATGTGCTAAAAAGTTGAGAGGGTTACGGCAAAAGTTGGATGCACTTCGTGTACAAAACGGACAATCTCTTCCGAAGTATCAAGGTTTCGGACGGAAACTCATTTGCTACAAAAGGCATTTCATTTTCTTGAACTTATTTGAACTGCATGCCTTTTGTGTGTTCAAAATGCACCATTCAAAGCCACATCATCAATTTTCAACACTTTCTGACTTCATTTGTTATTTTTCATGCAGTTATTGATTTTTTCGAGCTAAATGACCCTGAAATTCAAAAGCACTTCAAATGAACTCTGAAAAGGTTGAAAGTTACCATGGTATCATCGTTTCACCACATAGCATGTGCTAAAAAGTTGAGAGGGTTACGGCAAAAGCTGGATGCACTTCGTGTACAAGACGGACAGTCTCTTTCGAAGTATCAGGGTTTCGGACGGAAACTAATCTGTTACAAAAGGAATTTCATTTTCTTGAACTTATTTGAACTCCAGATTTTGTCTGTGTTCAAAATGCACCATTCAAAGCCACATCATCAATTTTCAACCGTTTATGACTTCATTTGTTATTTTTTCATGCGGTTATTGATTTTTTCGAGCTAAATGACCCTGAAATTAAAAAAACTGCAAATGAACTCTGAAAAGGTTGAAAGTTGGCACGGTATCATCATTTCACCCACATAGAATGTGCTAAAAAGTTGAGAGGGTTACGGCAAAAGTTGGATGCACTTCGTGTACAAAACGGACAGTCTCTTTCGAAGTATCAGTGTTTCGGACGGAAACTCATCTGGTACAAAAGGCATTTCAATTTCTTGAACTTATTTGAGCTCCAGATTTCTTGTTGTTCAAAATGCACCATTCAAAGCCACATCATCAATTTTCAACCCTTTTTGACTTCATTTGTTATTTTTCATGCAGTTATTGATTTTTTCAAGCTAAATGACCCTGAAATTGAAAATCACTACAAATGAACTCTGAAAAGGTTCTAAGTTAGGATGGTATCATCATTTCACCCACATAGCATGTGCTAAAAAGTTGAGAGGGTTACGTCAAAAGATGGATGCACTTCGTGTACAAAACGGACATTCTCTTTCGAAGTATCAGGGTTTCGGAAGGAAACTCATCTGTTACAAAAGGCATTTCAACTTCTTGAATTTATTTGAACTACAGATTTCTTGTTGTTCAAAATGCACCATTCAAAGCCCCATCATCAATTTTCAACCCTTTCTGAATTCATTTGTTATTTTTCATGCACTTATTGATTTTGTGGAGCTAAATGACCTTGAAATTGAAAAGCACTACAAATGAACTCTAAAAAGGTTGAAAGTTGGCATGGTATCATCATTTCACCCACATAGCATGTGCTAAAAAGTTGAGAGGGTTACGGCAAAAGCTGGATGCACTTCCTCTACAAAACAGACAGTCTCTTTCGAAGTATTCGAGTTTCGGACGGAAATTCATCTGCTACGAAAGGCATTTCATTTCCATGAACTTATGTGAACTCCAAGCCTTTAGTGTGTTCAAACTGTACCATTCAAAGCCATATCATCAATTTTCAACCCTTTCTGACTTAATTTGTTATTTTTCATGTAGTCATTGATTTTTTCGAGCCAAATGACCCTGAAATTGGAAAGAAGTACAAATGAACTCTCAAAAGGTTGAAACTTGGCATGGTATCATCATTTCACCCACATAGAATGTGCTAAAATGTTGAGAGGGTTAAGGCAAAAGATGGTAGGACTTCGTGTACAAAACGGACAGTCTCTTTCGAAGTATCAGGGTTTCGGACGGAAACTCATCTGTTACAAAAGGCATTTCAATTTCTTGAACTTATTTAAATTCCAGCTTTCTTGTTGTTCCAAATGAACCATTCAAAGCCACATCATCAATTTTCAACCCTTTCTGACTTCATTTGTTATTTTTCATGCAGTTATTGATTTTTTCGAGCTAAATGACCCTGAAATTGAAAAGCACTAGAAATGAACTCAGAAAAGGTTGAAACTTGGCATGGTATCATCATTTCACCCACATAGCATGTGCTAAAGAGTTGAGAGGGTTACGGCAAAAGATGGATGCACTTCGTGTACAAAACGGACATTCTCTTTCGAAGTATCAGGGTTTCGGAAGGAAACTCATCTGTTACAAAAGGCATTTCAACTTCTTGAACTTATTTGAACTACAGATTTTGTTGTTGTTCAAAATGCACCATTCAAAGCCACATCATCAATTTTCGACCCTTTGTGACTTCATTTGTTATTTTTCATGTAGTTATTGATTTTTTCGAGCTAAATGACCCTGAAATTGAAAAGCACTACAAATGAACTCTAAAAAGGATGAAACTTGGCATGGTATCATCATTTCACCCACATTGCATGTGCTAAAAAGTTGAGAGGGTTACGGCAAAAGTTGGATGCACTTCGTGTACAAAACGGACAGTCCCTTTCGAAGTATGAGGGTTTCGGACGGAAACTCATCTGTTACAAAGGCATTTCATTTTCTTCAACTTATTTGAACTGCAGATTTTCTGTGTGTTCAAAATGCACCATTCAAAGCCACATCATCTACTTTCAACGCTTTATGAGTTCATTTGTTATTTTTCATGCAGTTATTGATTTTTTCGAGGTAAACGACCCTGAAATTAAAAAAAACACTACAAATGAACTCTGAAAGGTTGAAAGTAGGCACGGTATCATCATGTCACCCACATAGCATGTTATAAAAAGTTGAGAGGGTTACGGCAAAATTTGGATGCACTTCGTTTACAAAACGGACAGTCTCTTTCGAAGTATCAGGGTTTCGGACGAAAACTCATCTGTTACAAAAGGCATTTCATTTCCATGAAGCTTTGTGAACTCCAGGCCTTTAGTGTGTTCAAAATGTACCATTCAAAGCCATATCATCAATTTTCAACCCTTTCTGACTTGATTTGTTAATTTTCGTGTAGTTATTGATTTTTTCGAGCCAAATGACCCTGGAATTGAAAAGAACTAGAAATGAACTCTGAAAAGGTTGAAACTTGGCATGGTATCATCATTTCACCCACATAGCATGTGCTAAAAAGTTGAGAGGGTTACGGCAAAAGTTGGATGCACTTCGTGTACAAAACGGACAGTCCCTTTCGAAGTATCAGGGTTTCGGACGGAAACTCATTTGTTATAAAAGGCATTTCATTTTCTTCAACTTATTTGAACTGAAGATTTTCTGTGTGTTCAAAATGCACCATTCAAAGCCACATCATCAACTTTCAACGCTTTATGAGTTCATTTGTTATTTTTCATGCAGTTATTGATTTTTTCGAGGTAAACGACCCTGAATTAAAAAAACACTACAAATGAACTCTCAAAAGGTTGAAAGTAGGCACGGTATCATCATGGCACCCACATAGCATGTTCTAAAAAGTTGAGAGGGTTACGGCAAAATTTGGATGCACTTCGTGTACAAAACGGACAGTCTCTTTCGAAGTATCAGGGTTTCGGACGAAAATTCATCTGTTACAAGAGGCATTTCATTTTCTTGAACTTATTTGAACACCAGGATTTTTGTGTCTTCAAAATGCACCATTCAAAGCCACATCATCAATTTTCAACCCTTTATGACTTCATTTGTTATTTTTCATGCAGTTATTGATTTTTTGAGCTAAATGACCCTGAAATTGAAAACCACTACAAATGAACTCTAAAAATGTTGAAAGTTGGCATGGTATCATCATTTCACCCACATAGCATGTGCTAAAAAAGTTGAGAGGGTTACGGCAAAGGGTGGATGCACTTCCTGTACAAAACAGACAGTCTCTTTCGAAGTATTCGAGTTTTGGACCGAAATTCATCTACTACGAAAGGCGTTTCATTTCCCTGAACTTATGTGAACTCCAGGCCTTTACTGTGTTCAAAATGTACCATTCAAAGCCATATCATCAATTTTCAACCCTTTCTGACTTGATTTGTTATTTTTCATGTAGTTATTGATTTTTTTCGAGCCAAATGACCCTGAAATTGAAAAGAACTACAAATGCACTCTAAAAAGGTTGAAACTTGGCATGGTATCATCATTTCACCCACATAGCATGTGCTAAAAAGTTGAGAGGGTTAAGGCAAAAGCTGGATGCACTTCGTGTACAAAACGGACAGTCTCTTTCTAAGTATCAGGGTTTCGGACGGAAACCCCCTCTGCTACAAAAGGCATTTCATTTTCTTGAACTTATTTGAACTCCAGGCCTTTTGTGTGTTCAAAATGCACCAGTCAAAGCCACATCATCAATTTTAAACCCTATCTGACTTCATTTGTTATTTTTCATGCAGTTATTGATTTTTTTCGAGCTAGATGACCCTGAAATTGAAAAGCACTACAAATGAACTCTGAAAAGTTTGAAAGTTGGCATGGTATCATCATTTTACCCACATAGCACGTGCTAATAAGTTGAGAGGGTTACGGCAAAAGCTGGATGCACTTCGTGTACAAAACGGATAGTCTCTTTCGAAGTATCAGGGTTTCGGACTGAAACTCATCTGTTACAAAAGGCATTTCAATTTCTTGAACTTATTTGAACTACAGATTTCTTGTTGTTCAAAAAGCACCATTCAAAGCCACATCATCAATTTTCAACCCTTTGTGACTTCATTTGTTATTTTTCATGTAGTTATTTATTTTTCCGAGCTAAATGACCCTGAAATGAAAAGCACTACAAATGAACTCTAAAATGTTGAAAGTTGGCATGGTATCATCATTTCACCCACATAGCATGTGCTAAAAAGTTGAGAGGTTTACGCCAAAAGTTGGATGCACTTCGTGTACAAAACGGACAGTCCCTTTCGAAGTATCAGGGTTTCGGACGGAAACTCATGTGTTATAAAAGGCATTTCATTTTCTTCAACTTATTTGAACTTTAGATTTTTTGTGTGTTCAAAATGCACCATTCAAAGCCACATCATCAACTTTCAACGCTTTATGAGTTCATTTGTTATTTTTCATGAAGTTATTGATTTTTTCGAGGTAAACGACCCTGAAATTAAAAAAACACCACAAATGAACTCTGAAAAGGTTGAAAGTAGGCACGGTATCATCATGTCACCCACATAGCATGTTCTAAAAAGTTGAGAGGGTTACGGCAAAATTTGGATGCACTTCGTGTACAAAACGGACAGTCTCTTTCGAAGTATCAGGGTTTCGGACGAAAACTCATCTGTTACAAAAGGTATTTCATTTTCTTGAACTTATTTGAACACCAGGATTTTTGTGTCTTCAAAATGCACCATTCAAAGCCACATCATCAATTTTCAACCCTTTATGACTTCATTTGTTATTTTTCATGCAGTTATTGATTTTTTGAGCTAAATGACCCTGAAATTGAAAACCACTACAAATGAACTCTAAAAATGTTGAAAGTTGGCATGGTATCATCATTTCACCCACATAGCATGTGCTAAAAATTTGAGAGGGTTACGGCAAAGGGTGGATGCACTTCCTGTACAAACAGACAGTCTCTTTCGATGTATTCGAGTTTCGGACGGAAATTCATCTGCTACGAAAGGCGTTTCATTTCCATGAACTTATGTGAACTCCAGGCCTTTACTGTGTTCAAAATGTACCATTCAAAGCCATATCATCAATTTTCAACCCTTTCTGACTCTGATTTGTTATTTTTCATGTAGTTATTGATTTTTTCGAGCCAAATGACCCTGAAATTGAAAGAACTACAAATTCACTCTAAAAAGGTTGAAACTTGGCATGGTATCATCATTTCACCCACATAGCATGTGCTAAAAAGTTGAGAGGGTTAAGGCAAAAGTTCGATGCACTTCGTGTACAAAACGGACAGTCTCTTTCGAAGTATCAGGGTTTCGGACGGAAACTCATCTGCTACAAAAGGCATTTCATTTTCTTGAACTTATTTGAACTCCAGGCCTTTTGTGTGTTCAAAATGCACTATTCAAAGCCACATCATCAATTTTCAACCCTTTCTGACTATATTTGATATTTTTCATGCAGTTATTGATTTTTTCGAGCTAAATGACCCTGAAATTGAAAAGCACTACAAATGAACTCTAAAAGTTTGAAAGTTGGCATGGTATCATCATTTTACCCACATAGCACGTGCTAATAAGTTGAGAGGGTTACGGCAAAAGCTGGATGCACTTCGTGTACAAAACGGACAGTCTCTTTCGAAGTATCAGGGTTTCGGACGGAAACTCATCTGTTACAAAAGGCATTTCAATTTCTTGAAATTATTTGAACACCAGGATTTTTGTGTGTTCAAAATGCACCATTCAAAGCCACATCATCAATTTTCAACCCTTTATGACTTCATTTGTTATTTTTCATGCAGCTATTGATTTTTTCAGCTAAATGACCCTGAAATTCAAAGCCACTACAAATGAACTCTAAAAATGTTGAAAGTTGCATGGTATCCTCATTTCACCCACATAGCATGTGCTAAAAAGTTGAGAGGGTTACGGCAGAGGGTCGATGCACTTCCTGTACAAACCAGACAGTCTCTTTCGATGTATTCGAGTTTCGGACGGAAATTCATCTGCTATGAAAGGCGTTTCATTTCCCTGAACTTATGTGAACTCCAGGCCTTTACTGTGTTCAAATGTACCATTCAAAGCCATATCATCAATTTTCAACCCTTTCTGACTTGATTTGTTATTTTTCATGTAGTTATTGATTTTTTCGAGCCAAATGACCCTGAAATTGAAAAGAACTACAAATGCACTCTAAAAAGGTTGAAACTTGGCATGGTATCATCATTTCACCCACATAGCATGTGCTAAAAAGTTGAGAGGGTTAAGGCAAAAGTTGGATGCACTTCGTGTACAAAACGGACAGTCTCTTTCGAAGTATCAGGGTTTCGGACGGAAACTCATCTGCTACAAAAGGCATTTCATTTTCTTGAAATTATTTGAACTCCAGGCCTTTTGTGTGTTCAAAATGCACCATTCAAAGCCACATCATCAATTTTCAACCCTTTCTGACTTCATTTGATATTTTTCATGCAGTTATTGATTTTTTCGAGCTAAATGACCCTGAAATTGAAAAGCACTACAAATGAACTCTGAAAAGTTTGAAAGTTGGCATGGTATCATCATTTTACCCACATAGCACGTGCTAATAAGTTGAGAGGGTTATGGCAAAAGCTGGATGCACTTCGTGTACAAAATGGACAGTCTCTTTCGAAGTATCAGGGTTTCGGACGGAAACTCATCTGTTACAAAAGGCATTTCAATTTCTTGAACTTATTTGAACTCCAAGGCTTTTGCGTGTTCAAAATACACCATTCAAAGCCACATCATCAATTTTCAACCCTTTCTGACTTCATTTGTTATTTTTCATGCAGTTATTGATTTTTTCGAACTAAATGACCCTAAAATTAGAAAAACGCTACAAATGAACTCTGAAAAGGTTGAAAGTTGGCACGGTATAATGATTTCACCCACATAGCATGTGCTAAAAAGTTGAGAGGGTTACGACAAAAGTTGGATGCACTTCGTGTACAAAACGGACAGTCTCTTTCGAAGTATCAGGGTTTCGGACGGAAACTCATATGGTACAAAAGGCATTTCATTTTCTTGAACTTATTTGAACTCCATGCCTTTGGTGTGTTCAAAATGCACCATTCAAAGCCACATCATCAATTTTCAACCCTTTCTGACTTCATTTGTTATTTTTCATGCAGTTATCGATGTTTTCGAGCTAAATGACCCTGAAATTCAAAAGCACTTCAAATGAACTCTGAAAAGGTTTGAAAGTTACCATGGTATCATAATTTCACCACATAGAATGTGCTAAAAAGTGAGAGGGTTACAGCAAAAGCTGGATGCACTTCGTGTACAAGACGGACAGTCTCTTTCGAAGTATGAGGGTTTCGGACGGAAACTCATCTGTAACAAAAGGAATTTCATTTTCTTGAACTTATTAGAACTCCAGATTTTCAGTGTGTTCAAAATGCACCATTCAAAGCCACATCATCAATTTTCAACCGTTTATGACTTCATTTGTTATTTTTCATGCGGTTATTGATTTTTTCGAGCTAAATGACCCTGAAATTAAAAAAACACTATAAATGAACTCTGAAAAGGTTGAAAGTTGGCAGAGTATCATCATTTCACCCATATAGCATGTGCTAAAAAGTTGAGAGGGTTACGGCAAAAGTTGGATGCACTTCGTGGACAAAACGGACAGTCCCTTTCGAAGTATCAGGGTTCCGGACGGAAACTCATCTGCTACAAAAGACATTTCATTCTCTTGAACTTATTTGAACTCCAGGATTTTTGTGTGTTCAAAATGCACCATTCAAAGCCACATCATCAATTTTCAACCCTTTCTGACTTCATTTGTTATTTTTCATGCAGTTATTGATTTATTCGAGCTAAATGACCCTGAAATTCAAAAGCACTTCAAATGAACTATGATAAGCTTGAAAGTTACCATGGTATCATCATTTCACCACATAGCATGTGCTAAAAAGTGAGAGGGTTACGGCAAAAGCTGGATGCACTTCGTGTACAAGACGGACAGTCTCTTTCGAAGTATCAGGGTTTCGGACGGAAACTCATCTGTAACAAAAGGAATTTCATTTTCTTGAACTTATTAGAACTCCAGATTTTCTGTGTGTTCAAAATGCACCATTCAAAGCCACATCATCAATTTTCAACCGTTTATGACTTCATTTGTTATTTTTCATGCGGTTATTGATTTTTTCGAGCTAAATGACCCTGAAATTAAAAAAACACTACAAATGAACTCTGAAAAGGTTGAAAGTTGGCACGGTATCATCATTTCACCCATATAGCTTGTGCTAAAAAGTTGAGATGGTTAGGGCAAAAGTTGGATGCACTTCGTGGACAAAACGGACAGTCTCTTTCGAAAGTATCAGGGTTTCGGACAGAAACTCATCTGGTACAAAAGGCACTTCATTTTGTTGAACTTATTTGAACTCCATGCCTTTTGTGTGTTCAAAATGCACCATTCAAAGCCACATCATCAATTTTCAACCCTTTCTGACTTTATTTGTTATTTTTCATGCAGTATTGATTTTTTCGAGCTAAATCACCCTGAAATTGAAAAGCACTACAAATGAACTCTAAAAAGGTTGAAAGTTGGCCTGGTATCATCACTTTACCCACATAGCACGTGCTAAAAAGTGAGAGGGTTACGGCAAAAGCTGGATGCACTTCGTGTACAAGACGGACAGTCTCTTTCGAAGTATCAGGGTTTCGGACGGAAACTCATCTGTTACAAAAGGAATTTCATTTTCTTGAACATATTTGAACTCCAGATTTTGTGTGTGTTCAAAATGCACCATTCAAAGCCACATCATCAATTTTCAACCGTTTATGACTTCATTTGTTATTTTTCATGCGGTTATTGATTTTTTCGAGCTAAATGACCCTGAAATTAAAAACACACTACAAATGAATTCTGAAAAGGTTGAAAGTTGGCTAGGTATCATCATTTCACCCATATAGCATGTGCTAAAAAGTTGAGACGGTTACGGCAAAAGTTGGATGCACTTCGTGGACAAAACGGAGAGTCTCTTTCGTAGTATCAGGGTTCGGACGGAAACTCATTTGCTACAAAAGGCATTTCATTTTCTTGAACTTATTTCAACTCTGGGGCCTTTTGTGTGTTCAAAAATGCACCATTCAAAGCCACATCATCAATTTTCAACCCTTTCTGACTTCATTTGTTATTTTAATGCAGTTATTGATTTTTTCGAGCTAAATGACCCTGAAATTCAAAAGCACTTCAAATGAACTCTGAAAAGGTTGAAAGTTACCATGGTATCATCATTTCACCACATAGCATGTGCTAAAAGTTGAGAGGGTTAAGGCAAAAGTTGGATGCACTTCGTGTACAAAACGGACAGTCTCTTTCGAAGTATCAGGGTTTCGGACGGAAACTCATCTGCTACAAAAGGCATTTCATTTTCTTGAAATTATTTGAACTCCAGGCCTTTTGTGTGTTCAAAATGCACCATTCAAAGCCACATCATCAATTTTCAACCCTTTCTGACTTCATTTGATATTTTTCATGCAGTTATTGATTTTTTCGAGCTAAATGACCCTGAAATTGAAAAGCACTACAAATGAACTCTGAAAAGTTGAAAGTTGGCATGGTATCATCATTTTACCCACATAGCACGTGCTAATAAGTTGAGAGGGTTATGGCAAAAGCTGGATGCACTTCGTGTACAAAATGGACAGTCTCTTTCGAAGTATCAGGGTTTCGGACGGAAACTCATCTGTTACAAAGGCATTTCAATTTCTTGAACTTATTTGAACTCCAAGGCTTTTGCGTGTTCAAAATACACCATTCAAAGCCACATCATCAATTTTCAACCCTTTCTGACTTCATTTGTATTTCATGCAGTTATTGATTTTTTCGAACTAAATGACCCTAAAATTAGAAAAACGCTACAAATGAACACTGAAAAGGTTGAAAGTTGGCGACGGTATAATGATCTTCACCCACATAGCATGTGCTAAAAGTTGAGAGGGTTACGACCAAAAGTTTGGATGCACTTCGTGTACAAAACGGACAGTCTCTTTCGAAGTATCAGGGTTTCGGACGGAAACTCATATGGTACAAAAGGCATTTCATTTTCTTGAACTTATTTGAACTCCATGCCTTTGGTGTGTTCAAATGCACCATTCAAAGCCACATCATCAATTTTCAACCCTTTCTGACTTCATTTGTTATTTTTCATGCAGTTATCGATGGTTTCGAGCTAAATGACCCTGAAATTCAAAAGCACTCAAATGAACTCTAAAAAGGTTGAAAGTTACCATGGTATCATAATTTCCACCACATAGAATGTGCTAAAAAGTGAGAGGGTTACAGCAAAAGCTGGATGCACTTCGTGTACAAGACGGACAGTCTCTTCGAAGTATGAGGGTTTCGGACGGAAACTCATCTGTAACAAAAGGAATTTCATTTTCTTGAACTTATTAGAACTCCAGATTTCAGTGTGTTCAAAATGCACCATTCAAAGCCACATCATCATTTTCAACCGTTTTATGACTTCATTTGTTATTTTTCATGCGGTATTGATTTTTTCGAGCTAAATGACCCTGAAATTAAAAAAAACACTATAAATGAACTATGAAAAGGTGAAAGTTGGCAGAGTATCATCATTTCACCCATATAGCATGTGCTAAAAAGTTGAGGAGGGTTACGGCAAAAAGTTGGATGCACTTCGTGGACAAAACGGACAGTCTCTTTCGAAGTATCAGGGTTCCGGACGGAAACTCATCTGCTACAAAAGACATTTCATTCTCTTGAACTTATTTGAACTCCAGGATTTTTGTGTGTTCAAAATGCCACCATTCAAATGCCACATCATCAATTTTCAACCCTTTCTGACTTCATTTGTTATTTTTCATGCAGTTATTGATTTATTCGAGCTAAATGACCCTGAATTCAAAAGCACTCTCAAATGAACTCTGATACGAGTGCTGAAAGTTACCATGGATCATCATTTCACCACATAGGCAATGTGCTAAAATGAGAGGGGTTACGGGCAAAAGCTGGATGCACTTCGTGTACAAGACGGACAGTCTCTTTCGAAGTATCAGGGTTTCGGACGGGAGAAACTCATCTGTAACAAAAGGAATTTCATTTTCTTGAACTTATTAGAACTCCAGATTTTCTGTGTGTTCAAAATGCACCATTCAAAGGCCACATCAATCAATTTTCAACCGTTTATGACTTCATTTGTTATTTTTCATGCGGTTATTGATTTTTTCGAGCTAAATGACCCTGAAATTAAAAAAACACTACAAATGAACTCTGAAAAGGTTGAAAGTTTGGCACGGTATCATCATTTCACCCAATATAGCTTGTGCTAAAAAGTTGAGGATGGTTAGGGCAAAAGTTGGATGCACTTCGTGGACAAAACGGACAGTCTCTTTCGAAGTATCAGGGTTTCGGACAGAAACTCATCTGGTACAAAAGGCACTTCATTTTGTTGAACTTATTTGAACTCCATCGCCTTTTGTTGTGTTCAAAATGCACCATTCAAAGCCACATCATCAATTTTCAACCCTTTCTGACTTTATTTGTTATTTTTCATGCAGTTATTGATTTTTTTCGAGCTAAATCACCCTGAAATTGAAAAGCACTACAAATGAACTCTAAAAAGGTTGAAAGTTGCCTGGTATCATCACTTTACCCACATAGCACGTGCTAAAAAGTGAGAGGGTTACGGCAAAAGCTGGATGCACTTCGTGTACAAGACGGACAGTCTCTTTCGAAGTATCAGGGTTTCGGACGGAAACTCATCTGTTACAAAAGGAATTTCATTTTCTTGAACATATTTGAACTCCAGATTTTGTGTGTGTTCAAAATGCACCATTCAAAGCCACATCATCAATTTTCAACCGTTTATGACTTCATTTGTTATTTTTCATGCGGTTATTGATTTTTTCGAGCTAAATGACCCTGAAATTAAAAAACACTACAAATGAATTCTGAAAAGGTGAAAGTTGGCTAGGTATCATCATTTCACCATATAGCATGTGCTAAAAGTTGAGACTGGTTACGGCAAAAGTTGGATGCACTTCGTGGACAAAACGGAGAGTCTCTTTCGTAGTATCAGGGTTTCGGACGGAAACTCATTTCCTACCAAAAGGCATTTCATTTTCTTGAACTTATTCAACTCTGGGCCTTTTGTGTGTTCAAAAAAATGCACCATTCAAAGCCACATCATCAATTTCAACACCCTTTCTGACTTCATTTTGTTATTTTTAATGCAGTTATTGATTTTTTCGAGCTAAATGACCCTGAAATTCAAAAGCACTTCAAATGAACTCTGAAAAGGTTGAAAGTTACCATGGTATCATCATTTCACCACATAGCATGTGCTAAAAAGATGAGAGGGTTACGGCAAAAGCTGGATGCACTTCGTGTACAAAGACGGACAGTCTCTTTCGAAGTATCAGGGTTTCGGACAGAAACTCATCTGTTACAAAAAGAATTTCATTTCTTGAACTATCTGAACTCCAGATTTTGTGTGTGTTCAAAATGCACCATTCAAAGCCACATCATCAATTTTCAACCGTTTATGACTTCATTTGTTATTTTTCATGCGGTTATTGATTTTTTCGAGCTAATGACCTTGAAATTAAAAAAAACACTACAAATGAACTCTGAAAAGGTTGAAAGTTGGCACAGTTATCATCGTTTCACCCATATAGCATGTGTTAAAAAGTTGAGAGGGTTACGGCAAAAGTTGCATGCACTTCGTGTACAAAACGGACATTCTCTTTCGCAGAGTATCAGGGTTTCGGACGGAAACTCATCTGGTACAAAAGGCATTTCATTTTATTGAACTTATTTGAACTCCATGCCTTTTTGTGTTCAAAATGCACCATTCAAAGCCACATCATACAATTTTCAACCCTTTCTGACTTCATTTATATTTTTCATGCAGTTATTGATTTTTTCGAGCTAAATGACCCTGAAATTGAAAAGCACTACAAATGAACTCTGATAAGCTTGAAAGTTACCATGGTATCATCATTTCACCACATAGCATGTGCTAAAAAGTGAGAGGGTTACGACAAAAGTGGATGCACTTCGTGTACAAGACGGACAGTCTCTTTCGAAGTATCAGGGTTTTCGGACGGAAACTCATCTGTAACAAAAGGAATTTCATTTTCTTGAACTTATTTGAACTCCAGATTTTCTATGTGTTCAAAATGCACCATTCAAAGCCACATCATCAATTTTCAACCGTTTATGACTTCATTTGTTATTTTTCATGCGGTTATTGATTTTTTCGAGCTAAATGACCCTGAAATTAAAAAACACTACAATGAACTCTAAAAAGGTTGAAAGTTGGCACGGTATCATCATTTCACCCATATAGCATGTGCTAAAAAGTTGAGATGTTAGGGCAAAGTGGATGCACTTCGTGGACAAAACGGACACGTCCTCTTTCGTAGTATCAGGGTTTCGGACGGAAACTCATCGTGCCACAAATGGCATTTCATTTTCTTGAACTTATTGAACTCCAGGCCTTTGTGTGTTCAAAGCACCATTCAAAGCCACATCATCATTTTCAACCCTTTCTGACTTCATTTGTTATTTTTCATGCATTATTGATTTTTCGAGCTAAATTGACCCTGAAATTCAAAAGCACTTCAAATGAACTCTGAAAAGGTTGAAAGTTACCATGGTATCATCATTTCACCACATAGCATGTGCTAAAAAGTGAGAGGGTTACGTGCAAAAGCTGGATGCACTTCGTGTACAAGACGGACAGTCTCTTTCGAAGTATCAGGGTTTCGGACGAGAAACTCATCTGTAAAAAAGGAATTTCATTTTCTTGAACTTATTTGAACTCCAGATTTTGTGTGTGTTCAAAATGCACCATTCAAAGCCACATCATCAATTTTCAACCGTTTATGACTTCATTTGTTATTTTCATGCGGTTATTGATTTTTTCGAGCTAAATGACCTGAAATTAAGAAAACACTACAAATGAACTCTGAAAAGGTTGAAAGTTGGCACGGTATATCATTTCACCCATATAGAATGTGTCTAAAAAGTTGAGATGGTTAGGGGAAAAGTTGGATGCACTTCGTGACAAAACGGACAGTCTCTTTCGTAGTATCAGGGTTCGGACGGAAACTCATTTGCCACAAATGGCATTTCATTTTCTTGAACTTATTTGAACTCCAGGCCTTTGTGTGTTCAAAATGCACCATTCAAAGCCACATCATCAATTTTCAACCTTTCTGACTTCATTTGTTATTTTTCATGCAGTTATTGATTTTTTAGAGCTAAATGACCCATTGAAATTAAAAAAGCACTCAAATGAACTCTGAAAAGGTTGAAAGTTGCCATGGTATCATCATTCACCACATAGCATGTGCTAAAAAGTGAGACGGTTACGGCAAAAGCTGGATGCACTTCATGTACAAGACGGACAGTCTCTTTCGAAGTATCAGGGTTTCGGACGGAAACTCATCTGTAACAAAAGGAATTTCATTTTCTTGAACTTATTTGAACTCCAGATTTTCTATGTGTTCAAAATGCACATTCAAGCCACATCATCAATTTTCAACCGTTTATGACTTCATTTGTTATTTTCATGCGGTTATTGATTTTTTCGAGCTAAATGACCCTGAAATTAAAAAAACACTACAAATGAACTCTAAAAGGTTGAAAGTTGGCACGGTATCATCATTTCACCCATATAGCATGTGCTAAAAAGTTGAGATGTTTAGGGCAAGTTGGATGCACTTCGTGGACAAAACGGACAGTCTCTTTCGTAGTATCAGGGTTTCGGACGGAAACTCATTTGCCACAAATGGCATTTCATTTTCTTGAACTTATTTGAACTCCAGGCCTTTTGTGTGTTCAAAATGCACCATTCAAAGCCACATCATCAATTTTCAACCCTTTCTGACTTCATTGTTATTTTTCATGCATTTATTGATTTTTTCGAGCTAAATGACCTGAAATTCAAAAGCACTTCAAATGAACTCTGAAAAGGTTGAAAGTTACCATGGTATCATCATTTCACCACATAGCATGTGCTAAAAGTGAGAGGGTTACGGCAAAAGCTGGATGCACTTCGTGTACAAGACGGACAGTCTCTTTCGAAGTATCAGGGTTTCGGACGGAAACTCATCTGTAACAAAAGGAATTTCATTTTCTTGAACTTATTTGAACTCCAGATTTTGTTGTGTTCAAAATGCACCATTCAAAGCCACATCATCAATTTTCAACCGTTTATGACTTCATTTGTTATTTTTCATGCGGTTATTGATTTTTTCGAGCTAAATGACCCTGAAATTAAGAAAACACTACAAATGAACTCTGAAAAGGTTGAAAGTTGGCCACGGTATCATCATTTCACCCATATAGAATGTGCTAAAAAGTTGAGATGG
The DNA here is from genome assembly GCA_022496015.1 of Hordeum marinum. Classification (NCBI taxonomy): domain Eukaryota; kingdom Viridiplantae; phylum Streptophyta; class Magnoliopsida; order Poales; family Poaceae; genus Hordeum; species Hordeum marinum. Next base: position 58,038,618 of record CM039673.1, on the reverse strand, counting down.
TTAGGGGAAAGTTGGATGCACTTCGTGGACAAAACGGACAGTCTCTTTCGTAGTAAGGGTTTCGGACGGAAACTCATTTGCCACAAATGGCATTTCATTTTCTTGAACTTATTTGAACTCCAGGCCTTTTGTGTGTGTTCAAAATGCACCATTCAAAGCCACATCATCAATTTTCAACCCTTTCTGACTTCATTTGTTATTTTTCATGCAGTTATTGATTTTTTAGAGCTAAATGACCCTGAAATTAAAAAGCACTTCAAATGAACTCTGAAAGTGAATGAAAGTGCATGGTATCATCATTTCACCACATAGCATGTGCTAAAAAGTGAGACGGTTACGGCAAAAGCTGGATGCACTTCATGTACAAGACGGACAGTCTCTTTCGAAGTATCAGTGTTTTCGGACAGAAACTCATCTGTTACAAAAAGAATTTCATTTCTTGAAACTATATGATCCAGATTTGTGTGTGTGTTCAAAATGCACCATTTCAAAGCCACATCATCAATTTTCAACCGTTTATGACTTCATTTGTTATTTTTCATGCGGTTATTGATTTTTTCGAGCTAAATGACCCTGAAATTAAAAAAACACACAAATGAAACTCTGATGAAACGTTGAAAGTTGGAACAGTATCATCGTTTCACCCATATAGCATGTGTTAAAAAGTTGAGAGGGTTACGGCCAAAAGTTGTATGCACTTCGTGTACAAAACGGACAGTCTCTTTCGAAGTATCAGGGTTTCGGACAGAAACTCATCTGGTACAAAAGGCACTTCATTTGTTGAACTTATTTGAACTCCATGCCTTTTGTGTGTTCAAAATGCACCATTCATAGCCACATCATCAATTTTCAACCCTTTTGACTTTATTTGTTATTTTTCATGCAGTTATTGATTTTTTCGAGCTAAATCACCCTGAAATTGAAAAGCACTACAAATGAACTCTAAAAAGGTGAAAGTTGGCCTGGTATCATCACTTTACCCACATAGCACGTGCTTAAAAAGTGAGAGGGTTACGGCAAAGCTGGATGGATGCACTTCGTGTACAAGACGGACAGTCTCTTTCGAAGTATCAGGGTTTCGGACGGAAACTCATCTGTACAAAGGAATTTCATTCTTGAACTTATTAGAACACCAGATTTTCTGGTGTTCAAAATGCACCATTCAAAGCCACATCATCAATTTTCAACCGTTTATGACTTCATTTGTTATTTTTCATGCGGTTATTGATTTTTCGAGCTAAATGACCCTGTGAATAGAAAAACACTACAAATGAAACTCTGAAAAGGTTGAAAGTTGGCACGGTATCATCATTTCACCCATATAGCTTGTGCTAAAAAGTTGAGATGGTTAGGGCAAAAGTTGGATGCACTTCGTGGACAAAACGGACAGTCTTTTCGAAGTATCAGGTGGTTTCGGACAGAAACTCATCTGGTACAAAAGGCACTTCATTTGTGTTGAACTTATTTGAACTCCATGCCTTTTGTGTGTTCAAAATGCACCATTCAAAGCCACATCATCAATTTTCACCCTTTCTGACTTATTTGTTATTTTTCATGCAGTATTGATTTTTTGAGCTAAATCCCTGAAATTGAAAAGCACTTCAAATGAACTCTGAAAAGGTTGAAAGTTACCATGGTATCATCATTTCACCACATAGCATGTGCTAAAAAGTGAGAGGGGACGGCAAAGCTGGATGCACTTCGTGTACAAGACGGACAGTCTCTTTCGAAGTATCAGGGTTTCGGACAGAAACTCATTTGTACAAAAGAATTTCATTTTCTTGAACTTATCTGAACTCCAGATTTTGTGTGTGTTCAAAATGCACCATTCAAAGCCAAACATCATCAATTTTCAACCGTTTATGACTTCATTTGTTATTTTTCATGCGGTTATTGATTTTTTCGAGATAAATGACCTGAAATTACAAAAACACTACAAATGAACTCTGAAAAGGTTGAAAGTTGGACAGTATCATCGTTTCACCCATATAGCATGTGTTAAAAAGTGTGAGAGGGTTACGGCAAAAGTTGGATGCACTTCGGTAAAAAACGGACATTCTCTTCGAGTATCAGGTTTTCAGACGGAAACTCATCTGGTACAAAAGGCATTTCATTTTATTGAACTTATTTGAACTCCATGCCTTTTGTGTGTTCAAAATGCACATTCAAAGCCACATCATCAATTTTCAACCCTTTCTGACTTCATTATTATTTTCATGCAGTTATTGATTTTTTCGAGCTAAATGACCCTGAAATTGAAAAGCACTACAAATGAACTCTGATAAGCTTGAAAGTTACCATGGTATCACATTTCACCACATAGCATGTGCTAAAAAGTGAGAGGGTTACGACACAAAAGCTGGATGCACTTCGTGTACAAGACGGACAGTCTCTTTCGAAGTATCAGGGTTTCGGACGGAAACTCATCTGTAACAAAAAGGAATTTCATTTTCTTGAACTTATTTGAACTCCAGATTTTCTATGTGTTCAAAATGCACCATTTCAAAGCCACATCATCAATTTTCAACCGTTTATGACTTCATTTGTTATTTTTCATGCGGTATTGATTTTTTCGAGCTAAATGACCCTGAAATTAAAAAAACACTACAAATGAACTCTAAAAAGGTGATTGAAGTTGGCAGGTATCATCATTTCACCCATATAGCATGTGCTAAAAAGTTTGAGATGTTTAGCAAGTTGGATGCACTTCGTGGACAAAACGGACAGTCTCTTTCGTAGTATCAGGGTTTCGGACGGGAAACTCATTGCCACAATGGCATTTCATTTCTTGAACTTATTTGAACTCCAGGCCTTTTGTGTGTTCAAAATGCACCATTCAAAGCCAATCATCAATTTTCAACCCTTTTGACTTCATTTGTTATTTTTTCATGCATTTGATTGATTTTTCGAGCTAAATGACCCTGAAATTCAAAAGCACTTCAAATGAACTCTGAAAAAGGTTGAAAAGTTACCATGGTATCATCATTTCACCACATAGCATGTGCTAAAAAGTGAGAGGGTTACGGCAAAAGCTGGATGCACTTCGTGTACAAGACGGACAGTCTCTTTCGAAGTATCAGGGTTTCGGACGGAAACTCATCTGTAACAAAAGGAATTTCATTTTCTTGAAACTTATTTGAACTCCAGATTTTGTGTGTGTTCAAATGCACCATTAAAGCCAATCATCAATTTTCAACCGTTTATGACTTCATTTGTTATTTTTCATGCGGTTATTGTTTTTTCGAGCTTAAATGACCCTGAAATTAGAAAAACACTACAAATGAATCTGAAAAGGTTGAAAGTTGGCACGGTATCATCATTTCACCCATATAGAATGTGCTAAAGTTGAGATGGTTAGGGGAAAAAGTTGGATGCACTTCATGGACAAAACGGACAGTCTCTTTCGTAGTATCAGGGTTTCGGACGGAAACTCATTTGCCACAAATGGCATTTCATTTCTTGAACTATTTGAACTCCAGGCCTTTTGTGTGTTCAAAAATGCACCATTCAAAGCCACATCATCAATTTTCAACCCTTTCTGACTTCATTGTTATTTTTCATGCAGTTATTGATTTTTAGAGCTAAATGACCCTGAAATTAAAAAGCACTTCAAATGAACTCTGAAAAGGTTGAAAGTTGCCATGGTATCATCATTTCACCACATAGCATGTGCTAAAAAGTGAGACGGTTACGGCAAAGCTGGATGCACTTCATGTACAAGACGGACAGTCTTTTCGAAGTATCAGGTTTCGGACAGGAAACTCATCTGTTACAAAAGAATTTCATTTCTTGAACTTATATGATCTCCAGATTTTGGTGTGTGTTCAAAATGCACCATTCAAAGCCACATCATCAATTTTCAACCGTTTATGACTTCATTTGTTATTTTTCATGCTGTTATTGATTTTTTCGAGCTAAAGACCCTGAAATTAAAAAAACACTACAAATGAACTCTGAAAACGTTGAAAGTTGGAACAGTATCATCGTTTCACCCATATAGCATGTGTTAAAAAGTTGAGAGGGTACGGCAAAAGTTGTGTTGCACGTCGGTACAAAAACGGACAGTCTCTTT